>CP125977.1:104824305-106074305 GCA_030063025.1 Avena longiglumis
AACACATTACATATGCTCTTGTTAAAATTAAGGAAGAGAAGTTAAAACACAAAGCTTCTATTCCTAGGAAAGTAGAAGATAGTTTGGGAACCCATTATTAATATTGAAGTGAATGACTTTGATCTCAAAGCTTCATGTGATCTTGGTTCTAGTGTCTCTATTATGCCTAGGAAGATTTATGAAATGCTTGATTTGCCACCTTTGGAAGATTGTTGGATGTCCCACTTAAAGATAATGCTAAGAAGAAACTCATGGAGAGTATTAATGATGTTCTCATTATGGTTAACAATGCTTATGTCCCTGTTAATTTCTATGTTTTGGATGTTGAATACAATGCTTCTTGTCCTATTACTTTGGGAAGACCTTTTCTTAGAACTGTTGGTGCCATCATTGATATGAAATAAGGCACCATTAAATAGCAATTTCCATTCAAGAAAGGTATTGAACACTTCCCTATGAGGAGAGAGAAGTTGATTTTTGATCCTCCTTTGAAAGCAAGGTTTGTTGTTAATGCTTCTTCATTTAAAATACTTGATTTCTTGCTTCTTGTGCCTAACTTAAAGGCGTTAAAGAAAAGTACTTGTTGGGAGATAATCCAAGAGTTTTCTTGAGTATTGGAAGTCATTAATTCTGTAATGACCTCTCCTTATACTTTTTGTTTGCTTTTTGTGCCAAGAATGGCCTCTAATGAAAGGGAAGTAAGATTTGGGGAGTTGCTGTCCTGAAACAGATTTCTGTCCTCCACCATAAAAATTCGTGAGGAGTCTCTATAAGTCGGATTGAGCTGGCAATTTATGAATAAATCCCCCAGTATGTTAGATAACTTTAATTAGTACAACAATTTTTTATTTGAGCAACATAAGGTCTTCGAAAAAATCGGTCTCTACCTGCTGGTATGTTTTGACAGATTTCTGCCATTATTTGCATTTGCTTCTTATTGATTCCTTTTTGGGTTCTTTTTGGAAAACTGAGCTTTTTAAAGGAGTTGATACAGTAGCTTGTGTTTTTAGTGAAAGTTTTGTTGTTATAAAGCTAAACCCAAGGGTCTATTATCTTTTGAATACACTAATGTTGCTAATGAAGATTTGTGAAGTTTTGTATGAAGGAAAAAATTCAGGTGTAGAGAGAATGATGTAATGAGATGAAGAATGGACAAAAGCTCAAGCTTGGGGATGCCACCCTGGTGTCACCCCAGGAAATATCCAAGAGGTACAAGCATCAAAGCTTGGGGATCCCAAGGCATCCTCTTCTTCATCAATAAAAAGCTCAGGTCTTTCTAGACACTTCGTTTTTATTGTTTCATGCACTATTGTGTTGTTCTTGGAGCGTCTTAGTTTTTTTTTGCTTTGCTTAGTTTGTTTAGTTTGCTTGAATAAAGTAGTTTGGACCCCCTTTCTCGTTGTGTTGTTTCAAATAAGTTGATTGGTGTTGGAAAGGAGTAGTAAGTTCTTGCTTAAAAGTGCAAGAGGATGCTTTGACTATGATTTAAACTTTAGCATGTCATGCTAGGTATTGTTTTGACCTTATGCTTAGTGATTATTGCTGTAGCATGAATTGTTCCAAACAATTTGGATTGCTTAGCGTGCCTTGAAAACAATCATGCGTTGCTTTAGCATGCAAAAGCATAGTATTGTGGTATTCTCCTTTGATGCTTTGTTTGGGTTGACTTGGCACATGCTAACACCATGTTATTGAAGGGAATATGCCCTGAGAGGCAATAATAAAGTGTTTATTATGTGTATTCCAAGTATATGATAGATGTTTATTTTGCATGCTATAATTGTATTAATACGGAAACGTTAATACATGTGTGTTTAATAAACAAACAGAAAGTTCCTAGTTATGCCTCTCTCATAAACTAGCTCGTTGATTAACAAGATGATCAAGGTTTCCTGATCATGGACATTGGATGTTGTTAATAACGGGATCACAACATTAGTGTAATGGTGTGATGAACATTCATCCGAAGTATAGCATTACGATCAAAGTCATTGAGTTTATATTGCTATAACAACTTACGAAGTGATCCTAATCCTTAAACCATGAGATCATGTCAATCACTAACACCGGAAGAGTTTCTTGATAGAGTTAAATCCATGGTTAGTCATTGAACTTGCTTATCAAAGTCAATATGGTCATTGTACAATGGGAATACTGATTTACGGTCATCGAACTCGCGTCGAATCATCACTCGTGGTCACCGCGGGCGCCGTAGAGACGTATTTGACGATGTGGCCGCATGTGGCGCTGAGCGGACCCACTGTCAGCCTCTATGTGTGTTTCATTTGCAAAAAAAACCCTTAAATTTATTTTTTATCCCAGTCAAATAGTTAATTATTTGGCCCAGTGATAACTCAGTCAGACCGACAGGTGGGACCCACTTATCAGTCCCACTCAGACCCTCTCGTCCTCCCCTCTCTCTCCTCTCTTCCCCGTTCGGACGTCCCATCCCGATGCGCCTCTGCCCACCTGTGATGTCTTGGCTAGCGGAGGTCGGCGGCGGTCTCCCGGCCATGGCCCTACGTCGGTATCATCCCTAGCCGGCTAGCTCCCGATCCCCCGCCCCGCCGGATTCCTCCACACCACCACCGCTTCTCCTCGCCCCGTCCCGCCTCCTCTCCACACCTCCGAGGCTCCGCCGCCCCCCTGCCCCTCCACTGGCGACCGCCTCGCCGCCGCTATCCTTGCATGTTCCCACCTCGCAGCCGCGGTCCCGCATCGCCTCCCTCCTCTCCCCAGGAACCGCCATCACCTCCACGGCCTCCGTCGTCGCCGACAAGCCAAGCGGTCTGACGACGCATCACCCATCCATGGCCCGCCGTCGGCGCACCACCTTGACGCGCTCCTCTCCTTCGGCCGCGGCTCGCGGAGGAGGACCGTGTCTCCGAGCTGGCCGCATTCGCCTTCGTTACCGCGACTGTCCGCCAGGTCCCGTCCCCTTCCTGCGCGCCCTAGGCCAATGCCCTCATCTAGAAGCCCTCCGGCTCGCGTAGGAGGACCGCATCATGGCCGAGCGCAACATCGCCGCGAGGGTCTGGGGGGATGGGCGAGCGACTCGACATCGCCTTGCACCCGGCGACGACCTTGACAGGGACGTCGGGGCCGATTTAGTTCGTGGTGAGGTCGAGGGACGTGAGGCAAGGGATGCGGCAGAGCGCGGAGGGGAACGAGCCGACCATCTTGGCGGCCGCGAGGGAGACCCCGTGACGGCGGCGGTGGCGTCGTTGCAGCAGACGCCCGTCCATCCGCAGGGTGTGGCGTCGTGCGGGTTCTAGTCCTCGAGCGCGCTTTGCGTCGAGCAGGTAGAGGCCGTGGGGGAGTGAGTGCCGGAGAGGGAGGTGGGGGAAGAGCACGCCGGCGAGCTCCACCGGAGGCGACACTGCATTTTTTGGGGCAGGTACATGTCAGGGATAGGCAATTGGGGAACCAGAGAAGGGATGATTTTTTTGCAAAAAAAACCTCATATGTGTGGTTATTCTTTAACTGTTATTTTTTACATGTATGTTATTACTGACGGTGGGTCCACTCGGCGCCACGTCGTCAAATACATCTCTACGGCGCCCGCGGTGACCACGAGTGATGCTTCGACGCGAGTTCGATGACCGTAAATTCGTATTCTCGTTGTACAATGACCGTATTGACTTTGCTAAGCAAGTTCAATGACTAACCATGGATTTAACTCTTCTTGATAACATCAAACGTCACACCGTAACAGGGTGATTATAAAGATGGATTCAGAACTAATAAAGTGTTATGTTGAGGCTCATGGATCGAGAGTGGAATTTGTTCATCCCGATGACGGATAGATATACTCTGGGCCCTCTCGGTGATATCACATTGATTAGCTTGCAAGCAAGTGATTTGATCACTAGAATGTTATATCACAGGAACGAGAAAAGAGTGCATGTCATCAAACTAGGTATGGAGATACCGATGATCGAATCTCGGACATGTAATATATCGTGAAACAAAGGGATTAAGATACTAGCGTAAAAGGTTCCGACGATCACAAGAAAGTCATCGTTGAATGTGTGGGAGTCAGTATGGGTCTTCAGATCCCGCTTCTGATTATTGATCCGAGAGGGGTCTCGATCATGTCCGCATTATTCACGAACCGTAGGGTGACACACTTAAGAGACACCGACATCCAATTGGAGAAAATGTTTCATGCTGAAAGAATGAACAAGCGCAGGAATTTATTTCACTAGATACCGAAACAGGTTTTCGGGTGAAATTGCATAAAGTGGTTATGCATGTGAAATAGAATTCTAGCAAGGGGTTATTTGTGAATGTTTGTCATTAAAGTAATTGACAAAATTCTGAATAAAATAAAAAATAGTTTTATTTAATGAGAGTTTGCATTAAATTTGGTGGAAATTTAATGGGAATTTGAGTGGACTTTTGAGTGGAGGGAATTTAAAGGGCATTTTGTGAGTGGAGTGTCCACCCACATGAATGAAGGAGGAGGGCAGCCCCATGGCGGCCACCCCTTGGGTGCCCCCCCTCTCCTATAAAAGGAGCCCCCCTCCTCACTTGTCTCACACACCTCCTCGTGAAGGATCTCTCTCCCCCTCTAGAATTTATCCCCCATGGTCTCGGACTAGCGAGATACATGTTCCCGGTGGCTATTCGGCAAGAAAGAGTTGTGCTTCCGCTGCATCGCTGGAGCGAGGAGGCGGAGGTTGCTCGGTGCCTCGAACGTATGTGCGAGCACGGATGCGCTGCTGATTTGCGGCGCTAGGACTTCCTCTCGATCTTGAGATCGGCAAGAGATCGTCTACATCAACCACGAGTTGAGCTCGTTAAGCTTTGTCGGTCTTCAAGGGTATGTTCTCTACAGATATACATCCGCCCGTTGTTTGTATCTAGTAGATAGATCTTGGTATATAGTTCACATCGTAGGAAAATTTTTGTTTTCTATGATGCGAACCCTACAGTGGTATCAGAGCCGGATCTATGCGTAGATACTTTACACGGGTAGTACACATATGAGTATGTGGGCGATGATGATCATGTTGTTGCTCCTTTATTGTAATTTTGGATATTGGTGGCATAGTGGGATGAAGCGGCCCGGACAAACTTTACATGTCCTCGCACATGAGACTTGTTCCACGCTTGACATGCAACTAGTTTGCATAAGTGCCTAGCGGGTGTCTGTCTCTCCTACTATAGTCAATATATATTTTGCAAGCGAGTTGTCAACAATTTGATTATCCTCGTTGTGGTTCATGTTCGTAGGTAAGAACGGTTCTATCTCGAAATCCCTAAGCCACGTAAAACTTGCAATGGATAAATTAGAGGCGTCTAGTTTAGATTGTTGCTGGGCTAGTGTTATGATATGGTAATGTTGTAAGTAGAAGTATGAGATGATACTCTTACAACACACATAGCGTGTAAAATCCATAGACCTTGGATTTACACATATAGGTATTATAGTGATCATACCACGATGCACATGATAGAGATCATCTGCGGGAACCATATCATTTCACTAATAAACATATGATGTTTGATAGCATCTTATATTGCTTGTTTAGCGCTTTTTTAGCATAATAAGATGATCCCTCATTTAAATATCAAGATAAGAATGTGTTCTTCCTTTAGTATGCACCGATTATGTTTTCGTGCTCCAAGACATCACGTGATGATCGGGTGTTCTTGGATCCACGACCATATTTCGGTGTAAAAGCAGTTACACGCGAATACTAAGGTTCTAACTTGGAGCCTAGCATGTACGCACATGGCCTCGAACACGGACGAAGGTTAAGCATGAGTCATATAGTTGATATGATGCCCATTTGATGCTCGCCTTTGAAGCTATACCGACTCACGTGATGATCGGACTTGGTGTAGTGGATTTGGTTCATGTAATCACCAAAAAGGCACGAGGGATGTCGTTTTTGAGTGGGAGTTCATTCGTAATATAGATTAGTTGAACTCAATCTATCATACACTTAGTCTAAACTTTACAAATTCTGTTGTAGATGGCACCACCTGCTTTTAATTTCAATGTGTAACACCCTCAGAATCGGCCCTATGCAAGTTTTAGCGAAATTCGCCAAACCCGCATAGAAACGATTCAAAGGTGCCCACCAGGCACTTTCGTGCGGGTGGAAAGCAAAGTAATAACATTACACAACAGTCCTCGATGGGACCCACAGAACAGATGTATATACAGCAGCGACTCAAAGAGTCAAGAATACAGATATACAATACCAAGATCCAAATCACCTTGAAAACGATGGGACGTCCGACTACGGACAAGATGCAAATGGGGCTAAGAGCCCTGAAGAATAACCAATGGCGTCCATAACCCTGCCCAGGCCAAGCCGGAAGGGTAACCACCTTCTAGCGTCGATCTCAAAACCCTTAAACAAAAGGGTGCCGACAAAGGGCAAAGGAAAAAGAAGGAGCGTCGATCGAGGCCAAGACACGGCGAGGCTAGAATTCGGTCCTCGCCACATAGGTATGGTGGATCAAGCGGCAAGATGCACTAAACAACCTATAGAGACTCGATACAACGGGCGGCTATCAGAGGGGGTAAGAAAGACCTATTCGGAAACAACCTGATTCTATCATCAAACAAACCCATCCTGGCGTTTCCCCCTCGAGACCAAACGAGGAAGTCAACCGAGGAACGCACACAGTTGGCAGTTTTACTTATTCAGTTATAGTTGCGGCACTTTACTAGTCAGGTTAGATAATCATCCCGATAAAGTAAACAGTGGGCACTTTTAGTTAATCATTCTGTTATAGTGGCAACACTTACTAGTCAGATACAATTATCATGAGATAACCCAACACCCAACAGTTGTTGATACTTTTACTTAGCCATGCCGTTGTAGTGACGCTGATTACTAATCATATCGGAAACAAGTCATTTTAAAACAGTAAACTTTAGTTATAGTTGTCTATGATCAGACACTGTGCTCCAAGTCGTCCATAACCGCGGACACGGCTTCTCGAAAAGATTTAACCCTGCAGGGGTGCACCAAAGTATCCACAGGCACTTCGACCCTTTTTGCGATCGCTAACATACACCCATCGGTATGTCGGCGGGCCTAAGTCACGACGCTCCTGCACCAAAGCAAGCACTGGGGCCACCCCACTAAGTACACCAAGCAACGAAGTCGGCCGGTCTCGAGATGCACTTAGGGTTGCGCCAATGGCTGTGAACGACAGCAGTCCCCAATCGGGGGCCGACACCGCTAAAACACTCCGCTTCCAAAAGCGATGCGAAGCGCACAATCGTAAATAAAGCGAGAAAGCATGGCATAAGTACAGATAGTAATAAAGCCCCAAACTACTTGTGGCCCCAAAGACAATACTTTGAAATCAGGTAATTATCAATGGGGCCCATATCTCCCCACCGTGGTTAGCGCTCGATCTCGAACAGTGTCAAGAACTCGTCCCACGGGACACAAGTGGGCTCGAAAACCAAATCTTACCTATCACCCACCGTGCCTCCTTAATTCAATTTTAGTTGTTAAACAGAAATTAAAGTGATACAATAAGTAAACCATGATCATCTCCAACGCCAACATGCGGCAATCCTCCAACAAAGGTGGTACTTGACGTCACCAAACACTTGAGCAAGCGACTACGACACGCGGGTCCAACTATCTACCAAACAACAGGTAATAGGATGTGTCCAAGGCTATATATGGCTGCAGGGGATATCACGGGAACGAGAACTAGAGCATCGCAACACAGATAGCAAAGATCAACAGGAGGGAAGTAAATGCTATAAAAGTAAGATAGGTAGAAAGAGGGAGATGCTCGCCTGAAAACATTGCCGAAAGGTTCCACCGAAGATCGGGGCGAAGCTCACATCAACTCAACGGCCTTATCCGCGAAGAACCAAAACACTAAAAGAAAACACCGGATGCAATATTTAATACACGGCAGAAGATCGGCATGATGCATGCATGATGGATGGCATGGCAAAGATGCGATGCAATCAGGTCAGATTAAGCGGAACCGGGGTCCCGACATTAATTTGGTGGTTCAAGTTATTTGACTACCCCGCAATTTAAATGTTGTTATAACAAGGCAAGATAAAATACCGGTTCGCTACACAAGTTTAAATGAGGCCAATATAAGGCTAGATTTGCCCGCATATGGGCCCCATATTTAGTTATTAGGTGAATCGGCATAAGGCCCCCAAACCACATGATATGCATGCGAGATGAATGACAATTCAATATGCAACAAGTTGTGATTATGTTATAAAATAGGGTTTCGGAAAGGGTTCACACATCAGAGGGGGCTCGACGATCTTGGGGTTCCGGGGTTCGGGGTTCGACAGGGTCCAGGGTCCGGTCTCGGGGTCCAGGGTTCGATGGGATCGACGAGGTTCGACGGAAGCGTTCTCGGACTCGGTCGTTTCGATCGGGCAGATCTTGTCGCCGGGGTCTCGATGTCCGGGAGCGTAACTTGGTCGGCGTTAGCGCATCGGACTCGTCGATCGGACGTTTTGTCGCATTCGCGGTCTTCGGTCATGTCGATGATCATGGCGTTGGTCGAGGCACTTGCCGCCACGGGTTCTCGGTGTCCGGAGGAAGTACTCGGCGTCTCGCGCCCGATCTCGGCGTTAAGATCTTGTTCGGATCCCGGATGTTGGCAGTGTGGTGATTGCTCCGTTCCTTGGCAGTGGCTTGGACTGGCACATACACAGGCACCTGCAACCTTCATACACGCGCACGGGGAGGTCCTGGCCGGTGGGGCCTCGACCTGCGGTTGTCGGCAGGGACAGGGCGGCGGACGTCGGTTGCAGAGGCCGGCGCGGCGAGGCAGCCCGCGGCGGCGGCCAGGACGCGGCGAGGTCATGCGAGGCGGCAGGCGGAGGCGCTGGCGAGGCAGCAGGGCGGCCAGGAGGGCGGCGCAAGCGCAGGCGGTGAGGCAGGTGCGAGCGGCGGCAGCGGGAGGCGCTGAGGGGCAGGCGACGGCGAGGCCAGGCGGGCGCTCGGCCATGGAGGGGGCAGGCGGACGGCGAGGGGGCGGGGTGGAGGTGAGGTTGGGCGCGGGGAGAGGAGCTCTGGGAGGAGGGGTGCGGGGCGATGGCGAGGGGGGCGTGTCCTGGGGAGGGAAGGCGAGCTCGGGAGGAGCTGGGGCGTGGGCGCGATCAGGGCCGGCCGCTGGGGAGAGGGCGTGACGGGGATCGGCGGGGAGAGGGCGTGGGTGGGGGGGCCGACGGAGGGGGAAGAGAGGTAGGGGACGGGGAGAGAGAAGAGGGCTGCGAGGGGGGAAGGAGAGAAACAGTGGCGTGGGGCTGGGGCCAGGCGCCTGTGGCAGGAGGGGCGCGGTGGTGTGTGGGTCTGGGTGTGCGTGTAGTGCGTGGGTCCTGTGGTGGGTGGGCTGAGGGTTGGGAGAGCTGGCTGGGCCACGTGTCCACTAGATTGGGTGGGAGGAGAGGAGGTGAGGTGGCGGCATGCTAGTGGTCAGGTGGTGGTGGGAAGGTTGGGTAGGATTATTGGTAGGTTTAGGTTTTTGGGGTGTCCAAGACGGACCGATTCAGTTTCAAGGCGGTCGTTGGTCAATCGCCCGCTCGACGCTTTGCACAAAAATAATTTAATACTTTTAATTGATTGCGACAGATTTTGTAAATAGTTTTTGACAACAAAATATCCGGTTGCATCCGGGGTTTTGGCGTTTGAATAAGATGGGGCGTTTAGAAAACAACACGGGCTTTGCAAACATAATTTTGGCAAACAATGCATGATGATGGCGATGCAATGCACAAATTCAACGCGATTTTCTAGTAGTGGTTTTGCGGGATGCCACAATTCGACACCACTAACAAGGGATCTCGCCCTCGAGATCCGCCTCATGGTACCGGAAGGAAGGTCGGCGTTCTCCGTCTTCTCGCACCATGTAGATCTTCGCGACACCACTAACAAGAGGTCGTTGTCCCTGATCGTCGAGAGAGCACTCCGGATAAACAGCGGACGAAGTTAAAGGTAAGACCACCTCTAACTTCCATGAAAAGAGTAAAATTGCATAGATCCACTATTCAATATACCGAGCAAATGATAAGAGTAGTGGTATGGTCGCGACT
The DNA here is from genome assembly GCA_030063025.1 of Avena longiglumis. NCBI lineage: Eukaryota > Viridiplantae > Streptophyta > Magnoliopsida > Poales > Poaceae > Avena > Avena longiglumis. Next base: position 104,834,363 of record CP125977.1, read on the forward strand.
CCATCCCGCACTCAAAGCATTTCCCTGTACACGAATAGACGGATTATGCAACCAACCCTCGGATTCAGACTGAAGATCTCGACAAGCGAGGTTCGGATCAAAGGAGTGATGCAGACTCTGCATCGGACCTGACATAGAGGATGTCGTCGCGTCGGAAAACACCGGAAGGCACAAACAAGGAATAAAGAAGGGTACCACCGTAGACGAATTCATCAGGCAGCTTGAACACCGGAGGTAGAACACCGTTATTCAAGAAGGAAGCGAAACCCTGAAGGTACGACGGAACCCAACCACGAGAAATCCTGGACTCGAAGAAAGAGAAGAGAGCAGATTCAAAACACGTCGAGGTAAGAGGAGAACAGCAGAGGGGTAAGGAGTAAAATCAGACCTAATCAGAACTATCCAACCGATTTTCAAAAATAGTTTGACACTCTACTTCGGCCGTTAGCTAGGTTATCCTACAGGCTGGACTTGTGGGGTATCGCAACTGCTGAGCTCTGATACCACTCTGTAACACCCTCAGAATCGGCCCTATGCAAGTTTTAGCGAAATTCGCCAAACCCGCATAGAAACGATTCAAAGGTGCCCACCAGGCACTTTCGTGCGGGTGGAAAGCAAAGTAATAACATTACACAACAGTCCTCGATGGGACCCACAGAACAGATGTATATACAGCAGCGACTCAAAGAGTCAAGAATACAGATATACAATACCAAGATCCAAATCACCTTGAAAACGATGGGGCGTCCGACTACGGACAAGATGCAAATGGGGCTAAGAGCCCTGAAGAATAACCAATGGCGTCCATAACCCTGCCCAGGCCAAGCCGGAAGGGTAACCCTGCTAACGGCGTCGATCTCAAAACCTGCTTAAACAAAAGGGGTGCCGACAAAGGGCAAAGGAAAAAGAAGGAGCCAAGATCGAGGCCAAGACACCGCGAGGCTAGAATTGGCGGTCCTCGCCACATAGGTATGGTGGATCAAGCGGCAGCAAAGATGCACTAAACAACCTATAGAGACTCGATACAACGGCGGCTATCGAGGGTAAGAAAGACCTATTCGAAACAACCGATTCTATCATCAAACAAACCCATCCCGCGTTTCCCCCTTGAGACCAAACGAGGAAGTCAACCGAGGAACGCACACAGTTGGCAGTTTTACTTATTCAGTTATAGTTGCGGCACTTTACTAGTCAGGTTAGATAATCATCCCGATAAAGTAAACAGTGGGCACTTTTAGTTAATCATTCTGTTATAGTGGCAACACTTACTAGTCAGATACAATTATCATGAGATAACCCAACACCCAGCAGTTGTTGATACTTTTACTTAGACATGCCGTTGTAGTGACGCTGATTACTAATCATATCGGAAACAAGTCATTTTAAAACAGTAAACTTTAGTTATAGTTGTCTATGATCAGACACTGTGCTCCAAGTCGTCCATAACCGCGGACACGGCTTCTCGAAAAGATTTAACCCTGCAGGTGCACCAAAGTATCCACGTGCACTTCACCCTTTTGCGGATCGGTTAACATACACCCATCGGTATGTCGGCGGGCCTAAGTCACGACGCTCCTGCACCAAAGCAAGCACCGGGGGCCACCCCTAAGTACACCCGCAACAAAGTCGGCCGGTCTCCGAGACGGACTTAGGTTGCGCCAATGGCTGTGAACGGCAGGTCCCCAATCGGGACCGCCGACACCGCGAAAACACTCCGCTTCAAAAGCGAAAGATTAAGCAGACCTCGCAATCGTAAATAAAGCAAGAAGCATGGCATAAGTACAGATAGTAATAAAGCCCCAAACTACTTGTGGCCCCAAAGACAATACTTTGAAATCGTAATTATCAATGGGGGCCCATATCTCCCCACGTGGTTAGCGCGCTCGATCTCGAACAGTGTCAAGAACTCGGGTCCCACGGGACACAAGTGGGCGTCGAAAACCAAATCTTACCTATCACCCACCGTGCCTCTGCTTAATTCAATTTTAGTTGTTAAACAGAAATTAAAGTGATACAATAAGTAAACCATGATCATCTCCAACGTCAACATGCGGCAATCCTCCAACAAAGGTGGTACTTGACGTCACACCAAACACTTGAGCAAGCGACTACGACACGCGGGTCCAACTATCTACCAAACAACAGGTAATAGGATGTGTCCAAGGCTATATATGGCTGCAGGGAATATCACGGGAACGAGAACTAGAGCATCGCAACACAGATAGCAAAGATCAACAGGAGGGAAGTAAATGCTATAAAAGTAAGATAGGTAGAAAGAGGGAGATGCTCGCCTGAAAACATTGCCGAAAGGTTCCACCGAAGATCGGGGCGAAGCTCACATCAACTCAACGGCCTTATCCGCGAAGAACCAAAACACTAAAAGAAAACACCGGATGCAATATTTAATACACGGCAGAAGATCGGCATGATGCATGCATGATGGATGGCATGGCAAAGATGTGATGCAATCGATCGATTAAGCGAACCGGGTCCCGACATTAATTTGGTGGTTCAAGTTATTTGACTACCCCGCAATTTAAATGTTGTTATAACAAGGCAAGATAAAATACCGGTTCGCTACACAAGTTTAAATGAGGCCAATATAAGGCTAGATTTGCCCGCATATGGGCCCCATATTTAGTTATTAGGTGAATCGGCATAAGGCCCCCAAACCACATGATATGCATGCGAGATGAATGACAATTCAATATGCAACAAGTTGTGATTATGTTATAAAATAGGGTTTCGGAAAGGGTTCACACATCAGAGGGGGCTCGACGATCTTGGGGTTCCGGGGTTCGGGGTTCGACAGGGTCCAGGGTCCGGTCTCGGGGTCCAGGGTTCGATGGGATCGACGAGGTTCGACGGAAGCGTTCTCGGACTCCGGGGTCGTTCTCGGTATCGGGGCAGATCTTGTCGCATCGGGGTCTCGATGTCCGGGGAGCAGAACTTGGGTCGGCGTTGGGGCGCATCGGACTCGTCCTGATCGCTGACGTTCTTGTCGCATTCGCGGTCTTCGGGTCATGTCGACGATCATGGCGTTCGGGTCGAGGCACTTGCCGCCACGGGGTTCTCGGTGTCCGGGAGGAAGTACTCGGCGTCTCCGCGTCGGCGATCTCGGCGTTCCGTGACGAAGATCTTGTTCGGATCCCGGATGTTGGCAGTGTGGTGATTGCTCCGTTCCTTGGCAGTGGCTTGGACCGCACATACACCTGCAACCTTCATACACGCCAGACGGGAGGTCTGGCGGTGGGGCCTCGACCGGTTGTCGGCGAGGACAGGCGGCGGACGTCGGTTGCAGGCCGGCTGGCGAGGCAGCCAGCGGCGGCGCGGCCAGGCGGAGGCGGGCCAGCGGGAGAAAGCGCGAGGGCCAGGCCACAGGAGGGGCGCACAGCGCTTGGCGGCGGTGAGGGCGGGTGGCGCGAGCGGAGTGAGGCGCCAGGGGGGGCGGCGAGGCCCAGGCGCTCAGGCCGCGGAGGGCCAGACGCTGGGCAGACGGGCGGGGTGGAGGTGAGGTTGGGGCGGGAGAGGAGCCTGGGAGGAGGGTCGGGTCGACGGGCGGGCGTGTCTGGGGAGGAAGGCGAGCTCGGGCGGCTGGGCGCGAGGCGGCGCGGCCTGCAGGAGGCGGTGACGGGATCGGGCGGGAGAGGGAGCGTGGGTGGAGGGGCCGACGGAGGCGGAAGAGAGGTAGGGGACGGGGAGAGAGAAGAGTGCTGCGAGGGGGGAAGGAGAGAAACAGTGGCGTGGGGCTGGGGCTGCAGGCCCACGGCAGGAGTGGGGCGTGGTGTGTGTGTGGGTCTGCTGGTGTGCGTGCGTGTGTGGGTCCTGTGGTGGGGTGGGGTGAGGGGTTGGGGAGGGGCTGGGCCACGGTCCGCACTAGATTGGGTGGGAGGAGAGGAGGGTGAGGTGGCGGCATGCTAGTGGTGGGGTGAGGTGGTGGGAAGGTTGGGTAGGATTATTGGTAGGTTTAGGTTTTGCTGGGGTGTCCAAGACGGACCGATTCAGTTTTCTGGGGCGGTCGTTCGGGTCAATCGGCCCGTTCGACTGCCCCGCACAAAAATAATTTAATATTTTTAATTGATTGCGACGGATTTTGTAAATAGTTTTTGACAACAAAATATCCGGTTGCATCCGGGGTTTTGGCGTTTGAATAAGATGGGGCGTTTAGAAAACAACACGGGCTTTGCAAACATAATTTTGGCAAACAATGCATGATGATGGCGATGCAATGCACAAATTCAACGCGATTTTCTAGTAGTGGTTTTGCGGGATGCCACAAATGTGTTCATGGAGAAAGAGAAACTAGCAACGAACGGTAGAAACTTTACCGAATGGGCCATGAATTTGAGGATTCTCCTCTCTGCTGCACAAAAGCAATATGTGCTAGAAGCGCCGTTAGGCCCCCCACCTTTTGATGATGCCCCTGACGAGGAGAAGAATGTCTATCAGACTCGTCAGGAGGACCACAACTTAGTTCATTGCGGCATATTGTATGGGCTAGAGCCGGAACTTCGAAAGCGTTTCGAAAACGGCAATGCATTTGATACAATGGGTGAGTTGAAAATGATTTTCGACACACATGTCAGCCAGAGAGCTACAACGCTTCAGAAAAGTTCTTTAGTTGCATGATGGAAGAGCACAACTCCGTTAGTGAGCATGTACTCAAGATGTCGGGTTACGCCGATAAGCTTGTGTCCTTGGGAATATCGATTCCCATTGACTTAGGCATCCATCGTGTTTTGCAGTCTCTGCCACCTAGCTATAAGAGCTTCGTGATGAACTATAATATGCAAGGCATGAAGAAGTCTCTCCCCGAGCTTCTGTCAATGCTTAAAACCGCGAAGTGGAGATCAAAAGGAACATCAAGTGTTGATGATCAATAGGAACACCGGTTTCAAGAAATACAAGAAGGGAAAACGGAAGGAAGTAAGGCGGCAAGCCTATTGCCGTGCTGAAAAGAAACCCGAGTTGGACCTAAGTCGATTCCGAAGTGCTACTATTGTAAGGGGACCGCCATCGAAGCAATCGCCCCAAGTATCTGGACATAAGAAGGCGGCAAGGCAAACAAAGGTATATATGATATACATGTTATTGATGTGTACTTGACTAGTGCTCGCAGAGCACCGGGTATTTGATACCGTTCAGTTGCTAATATTTGTAACTCGAATCGGGGCTGGAACAAGCGACCGCAAGGGGTGAGGTCAAGATGCGTGTCGGCAATGGATCAAGCGTTGATGTGATCGCCGTCGAACGCCGCTCTCCACTTCGCCGGGATTAGTTATAAACTTGAATAAATGTTATCTAGTGCCTGCACTGAGCATGAACATTGTATCTGGATCGTGTTTGATGCGAAGTGGTTATTCATTTAAATCCGAGAACAATGGTTGTTCCATTTATATGAATGAAATCCTTTTGTTGGAGATATGCCCAAGAGGCAATAATAAAGTTGTTATTATCATATCTTCACACTTATGATAAATGTTTACATACCATGCTATAATTGTATTAACCGGAAACATTAATACTTGTGTGATTTGTAAACTAAAATAAGAGTCCCTAGTAAAGCCTCTTGTTAAACTAGCTTGTTGGTTAATATATGATCATGGTTTCCTGATCATGAACATAGAGATGTTATTAACAACAGGATCATATCGTTAGGAGAATGATATGGTGGACATACTCCTATAGATAAGCGTAGCATAAAGATCAAGTCATTTCAATAGTTCAATTGCTATATGCTTTCGATACATAGTAACCTAATTCCTTCACCATGAGATCATGCATATCACCTTTACCGGATGGATGCTTTGATGACATCAAACACCACACCGTGAATCGGGTGGCTATAAAGGTGGCATTGAGTGTTCGTAAAGTATTGGTTGAAACACATGGATCAAGAGTGGGATTTGTCCATCCATATGACGGATAGATATACTCAGGCCTCTCGGTGGAATGTCATCCAATTAGCTTGCAAGCATGTGACTGGGTCACAAGGGATCACATATCACGGAACGAGAAAAGAGTACTTATCGTGCGAGGTTGAACTAGGTATGCAGAGATACCGACGATCATAACCTCGGATAAGTAAACTATCGTGAGACAAAGGGAAATTGGTATCGTATGTAAGTGGTTCATTCGATCACAAAGTAATCGTAGAAATATGTGGGAGCCATATGAATTTCCAGATTCCTCTATTGGTTATTGTTCGGAGAAGTGTCTCGATCATGTCCGCATAATTCACGAACCGTAGGGAGCACACTTAAGGATTCGATGTTGTTTGAGTAGTTATGGTATTATGAGAAAGAGACCGAATGTTGTTAGGAGTCTCGGATGGGATTCGGGATATCACGAGGTGATCCGGAATGGTCCGGAGAATAAGATTCATATAAGGAAAGTCCCGTTTCGGAGTTCGGGAATGATTCCGGTGTTTTCATCGGGAATGTTCTAGAAGGTTCCGGATTGTCCGGCACTCCGGGGGGGAGGGTACATGAATGTGTCATTGAATGATTGCATCATGTACTAAGTGTTCTTGCTGTTCCAAAACTGAAAAGTCAAACTGCCAGTTTGAAAGTCAAACGGCTAAAACAGGAAACTTTGGAAAATAGGAAACTGTGGGAAACAGGAAACTGTGGGAAACAAGCAAGAGGAGGTTGAAACCAACTTGGAGGAGGAGTCCCTCTCCTCTCCAAGCCGGCGGCCAGCCTAGGCCGAGTTGGGGAGGGACTCCCCTCCCTCAAGCGCCAGCCCCTCCACCTATAAAAGGAGGGGCAGGGCCTCCTCCTCTAGACACAAGTTCCTATCCTCTAATCTCCGGTTTAGAGCCGTTTTGGTTTAGAGCTTCTAATTGCTTTAGCCTGCGGTTTAGAGCCTTCTAATTGGTGTGTCTAATCTCTAGACCACTAATAGCCATCTCTCATACTCCACCATACTCTCTCCGGCTTAAGGCGAAGCCCTGCGGGATTTCCCCTCTACTTCTGGTACCACGTCGTTGTGCTGCCGGAATCGCGAGGAGAGTGCTACAACCTCCATTTCTTTGGAACAAGGGAGAGGAAGGTCTTCGTCCGAGTAACATGTGACCGATCAGGCGCTGCCGAACGGCGCCCGGAAGGATCGTCTACGCGATCTTGAGATCGGAAGTGTACGACTACATCACCCACGAGAATCTGCTCTCGTTAACTGCTTTGGAATCTTCGAGGGTAAGTTATTCCATCGACTCGTTGCTACAATCTAGTAGATAGATCTTGGCTTGTTTGTTTGTATGCGATAGAAAATTTTGTTTTACATGCTACGAACCCCTTTAGTGGTATCAGAGCCGTGTCTATATGTAGATCTGTTGCACGAGTAGAACACAATGGTCATTGTGGGCGTTGATGCTTTTATTGTCGATTGCTTTTTGTGTACTTTGCATCTTGCGGTATGTTGGGATGAAGCGGCCCGGGCTAACCTTACATGACATCGTTCATGAGACTTGCTCCACGCTTAACATGCAACTTGTATTGCATAAGTGGCTTTGCAGGTGCCTGTTTCTCCTAGCATAGTTAAGATCCAATTTACAACGGGTGATCAACAATGCTAGTATCAATGTTGTGGTTCTTGTTCGTAAGTTAGAACGACACTTATTGAAATCCCCAAACCACGTAAAATATGCAAAGAAAGTAGAGGCGTCTAACTTTGTTTTGCGGGGTGCAATGATGTGATATGGCCATGATTGTGATTATATTTGATGTATGCAATGTTCCTTATTGTAAGTTGGCAACCGGAAGGAGCCATATGGTTGTCTTTAATTTATGTTAAGACCCGCGTGTCTATTCAAAGTAGTTGTAATAGTTGAAGCCGGTGGACGACAACCATGGTAAAGCGTCATTGACCTTGATGCAATGCCGGTGATGATGGAGATCATGTTCATGCTTGAAGATGGAGATCGGAAGCACAAAGAAGAAAGGCCATATCATATCACATATTATGAATTGCATGTGATGTTAATCCTTTATGCATCTTGTATTGCTTAGTAGACGACGGTAGCATTATAAGATGATCCCTCATGCACATGAATTTCAAGTCACAAAGTGTTCACCCTTAGTTAGCACTGTTGCTAAAGCTTGTTGTTTCGAAGCACCACGTGATGATCGGGTGTGTTAGATTCTACAAGTGTATACAACGTGAGCAAGCCAGATTTGCTCATGCGGATACTAAGGTTTGATCTTGACGAGCCTAGCATGTACAGACATGGCCTCAGGAACACGCATTACCGAAAGGTAGAGCATGAGTCATATAGTAGATATGATGAACATGTTGATTGTTCGCCATTGAAGCTATATCAACTCTCGCGATGATCGGTTTTGATGTGGTGGATTTGGTTCGTGTGATCACTAAAAAAATGTGAGGGATATTGTTTTGAGTGGGAGTTCACCTAGATTAATTTAATTATTAATTAGAACTCAATTTATCATAAACTAAATCAAAGTGAAATTGCATAGTTGTTGTAGTCATTGGCATCCGTTTACCACCTTGCGCTTAGTTATAATTGAGATAATAGAACTATAGAATTCTGGTTAGTTACTTTACGAACTGGTATCGTATTGTTTTGAAGTGTTAATCTAAAGTTTAAAAGTCCTATTGCAAACTTTCAGTAAGTTCCGGTTACTCCATGAAGTTTAATAATTAGTATTAAATCAAGAGTAACAATTCCAAGTGTTAGTGTATAAGTATCATGTTTGTTTCCATGATTCTTGATATTCAAAGGATTGTCTTAATATCAAGGTTATCTAGGATCTGAAAGAGTTGTTTCAGAAACCATGATGTGTGGAAGATATTGTGATATCTGAAACGAAGTTTTGGTTGCAACATGATAGAGTATAATATGGCTAAAGTCATGTTCTCATATTTGATGAGAATTTGCAAAAGGTTGGAGACACTAGTTGTCCTAATCGTCCAAAAGGATTTGGAGAGCAACATTATACTCATGATTCACCGTTATAAGCTAAAAGTAGCTTGATCATGGATAATTCCATGATAAGGGTGAATATTTGATGTAGGTAAAATGTTTACTACACCAAGAGATTACTAAAGAAAGGAATTTGAAAGAACACCAAACACTTGATAATGGTGATCTACTTCAAAGTGCAAGTCCAAAGACATTGGTATTTAACTATACATGCTTTGGACTATGTGTCATATGTATGACTCCACTATTGATGTTGATAGATTCTTTCAAACAGAAAAGGAAATACTGAAAGAGAATCTCATAAATATATGGTAGAAAAGAAAGGACTAGAATTGTTCAGTTTAAGTATATAGATGATATACATGTTATGGCTATATTCTTTGCTTATTAAACAATGTGGTTCTTAAGTATTTGATACTGAATTTGTTGGTATGAATCGTCATACGAAACAACAGAATTCATGAACTACAGTGGCCTAAGTAATTAGCAAAAGAATAAGTGATGATGTTCATCGAGAACAAATAAAGGGTTATTATGTTGCTCGTTAAACATCAGAGCTTGCCTTCAGGATTTGTTTTATCAGGTATTATGAGAACAAAAGGGTTGTTCAAATAATTTCCGTAATCCATAAAAGATGGATGATTCACAAATCTCGTTGGAGAAATCACATCCATAAAACTAGTGCTAAAGATGTCGAAAGACAAATTGATTGAAAGATCACTTAGGAAGTGACATCGCCGTTTAAATTATATTGGAAAGAAAACATGAAGAAAATCCATATGGATGGAATTTTGGAGTCTATTTGATTTTGATCAAATGACGCTTGTGAAACTTTCCTAGAGATAATTAAAACTTCGTTCATAGGCCAAAAGGGAACGATAGACTAGCTTATTGGAACTTGTACATATTGTTGTATGAAGTCCATTATGTATAGTCAAGAGCGATGGATTTCAACTTCATGTGCTTTCTCCGAAAATTTGAGTGAATATATGAATATTTACTTAATAAGGATGAAGTGTGAAACATTTGAAAAGTTCAAGGACTTTCAAGATGAAGTGCAAAATCATTGTAACAAGAATATAAATAGTTTATGATAAGATCATAAAGGAAGATATTTGAGTTACAAGTTTAGCATAATACCTAAGATTTAAGGAATCGTTCCGTGGATTTGCATTTTCCCGAAACACCATAAGAGTATGGAGCGTTCGAGATATGTAATTAAACCTTGTTTGACATGGTAAGATCGAAGGTGTAATTCATAAAACTGCCATTATATTTTAAAGATTAAAAGCTTTAGAGATTACCGTTTTTCCACTGAAAAGAGCTCCATCATAATCCGTTGAAATGACACCATATAAAGTTATGGTTTGGGATAAAACCCAAGTAGTCCTTTCTTAAAACATTGGTATGCTATGCATAAGAAAGATGCGTGCAACCAAAGTCGGATGAACCTGTCTTTGTATAACTGTTAAGTATTCCTCCATAAACACCGGGGACAAAAGTGTTTGTTGCTTAGAACGTCAAGTTTCTTTGAGAAGGAATTTTTTGTGAAAAGTTAAGTGGGAGGACAATAGAACTTTGATAAGGTTAAAAGAACCTTAGCTATATGTGCAAAGTTGCGCAGCACCGAAAAGTGTTCCGGAAGTAGCAACAATGCTCATGGCTCACGTACCTCAAAGGTTGTGGTCACGGAGATCTAAGTTCCTATTGAAACAAAGTAGATCGGGTAAACAATCAAATACCAAGATTTGAGGGTTGAATCATTATTTGAGAATAATGAACCGACTACATGCAAAGAAGCGATGATGGGCCCTGACTCCGTCAAATGGCTTGAAGCCATAAAATCCGTGATAGTTCCATACACGAGAAATCAAGTTTTGAACTTGAAGGACCCTCGAGAAAGGTGTGAGACCTTACAGTTGTGTTTGGATCTATAAATAAATAGACATGGATGTTGCACATCTATGAAATAGTCGACATATTGGGAAAGAGTTCACAATAATGTTCAAAGGTTGACTATGACAAGATCTGATCTTTCATAGTGATATTTAGTCTAGACGGATTAATGTAGCAACCACTACATATAATTTGTTATATGGTAGTTGAATAAACAAAACAAGTTCTTCTAATAGAATCGTTACCTAGGACATGTGCATAACACGGTCCATAGGGTTTTGTTAATTCAAAGGATGCTAAAAGCATATGCAAACTTCAATGGTTAAAGTGAGCATCGCGGAGTTGGAATCTTCACTGTGATGAAACTGTTAAAGGAGTTTAAAAGTTCATTAGAGACGATGAAGATGCTTGCATTTGCAAGAAATTAAGTGGGAGCGCTAAGACATGTTTCTAATACATTATGTGGAAGACATATTTTTGATTGGAAATAATGTATCTTTTATTAACACATATTAAGAATTTCATCCCGATGAAAGACTTAGGCAAAACCCAAATATTTGGCATCAATAGACGCTAATATGGTTGTGCCAGAAGTACATAGACAAGATATTGAATGAGTTCAATATACAAAATACAAGAAAGGTTCTTGTCGCACAGAAAGGATTGAAGGAGTTCAATGTTGATGATATATTCAAGTGTATTGACATTTGGTAAAGTGAAACAAATAATCAAGTATAGATTGATACTTGATGTATGAAATCACAAAGAGTATTTATATCAATCATACTGTGATATGTACAAATCCAGATATGTCCTATGCTCTAAAAGTTGTGAGCACATACCAGAATGATTTGTAAGATGATCATTGGACAATAGTAAGGATATTCTTATGATCTTTTGGAAGAACTAAGAGTATAATATTTGTAGAAGTGACAAATAGATGGTTAGTTCATTGTAAAAGTACTACATTGATACTAGCTTTGTCACAAAGTATAAATTAAGTTTATCTCAATCTAAACTAAGGGTGGCACAATATAATAGGAAAGTAAGTTCCATAATGGATTTGGATGAGTTCCAAAGTTAAGACATTGTGACAGATACTACAATAAAAGGCTAAGTATATGACTGCTATTTTAGCAGCAAAAGAGGGCATTTGTGTCAAGTAGTTTGTTATCAAACTAGGTGTAGTTCACAGTGGGATAATACTATGAAGATATATTGTGTGACAATATTATCAACATGTTTTAACCCCATAGAACTAAAGGTCACACCAAAGGACCAAATTTGTACGAAGCCATCTCATTAGAGAATGAGTGATGCGTAGAGACGCAAAGACATGCAATTACACACGGACCTGGAAGTGTCAGATCCGGAGATCAGTTAACCACTAGCAATCGTGTACATACAACACCGGAAAGCCATAGGTGTTGAATACACAAAGGTTTGAAACTAGATTATTGACTCTAGTGCAAGTGGGAGACTATTGGAGATATGCCCAAGAGGCAATAATAAAGTTGTTATTATCATATCTTCACACTTATGATAAATGTTTACATACCATGCTATAATTGTATTAACCGGAAACATTAATACTTGTGTGATTTGTAAACTAAAATAAGAGTCCCTAGTAAAGCCTCTTGTTAAACTAGCTTGTTGGTTAATATATGATCATGGTTTCCTGATCATGAACATAGAGATGTTATTAACAACAGGATCATATCGTTAGGAGAATGATATGGTGGACATACTCCTATAGATAAGCGTAGCATAAAGATCAAGTCATTTCAATAGTTCAATTGCTATATGCTTTCTGATACATAGTAACCTAATTCCTTCGACCATGAGATCATGCATATCACCTTTACCGGATGGATGCTTTGATGACATCAAACACCACACCGTAACTGGGTGGCTATAAAGGTGGCATTGAGTGTTCGGAAAGTATTGGTTGAAACACATGGATCAAGAGTGGAATTTGTCCATCCATATGACAGATAGATATACTCTAGGCCCTCTCGGTGGAATGTCATCCAATTAGCTTGCAAGCATGTGACTGGGTCACAAGGGATCACATATCACAGGAACGAGAAAAGAGTACTTATCGGTAACGAGGTTGAACTAGGTATGCAGAGATATCGACGATCATAACCTCGGATAAGTAAACTATCGTGAGACAAAGGGAAATTGGTATCGTATGTAAGTGGTTCATTCAATCGCAAAGTAATCGTAGAAATATGTGGGAGCCATATGAATTTCCAGATTCCTCTATTGGTTATTGTTCGGAGAAGTGTATCGATCATGTCCGCATAATTCACGAACCGTAGGGAGACACACTTAAGGATTCGACGTTGTTTGAGTAGTTATGGTATTATGAGAAAGAGAGAATGTTGTTCGGAGTCTCGGATGGGATCCGGGATATCACGAGGTGATCCGGAATGGTCCGGAGAATAAGATTCATATAAGGAAAGTCCCGTTTCGGAGTTCGGGAATGATTCCGGTGTTTTCATCGGGAATGTTCTAGAAGGTTCCGGATTGTCCGGCACTCCGGGGGGGAGGGTACATGAATGTGTCATTGAATGATTGCATCATGTACTAAGTGTTCTTGTTGTTCCAAAACTGAAAAGTCAAACTGCCAGTTTGAAAGTCAAACGGCTAAAACAGGAAACTGTGGAAAACAGGAAACTGTGGGAAACAGGAAACTGTGGGAAACAAGCAAGAGGAGGTTGAAACCAACTTGGAGGAGGAGTCCCTCTCCTCCAAGCCGGCGGCCAGCCTAGGCCGAGTTGGGGAGGGACTCCTCCTCAAGGCCAGCCTCCCTCCACCTATAAAAGGGCAGGGCCTCCTCTAGACACAAGTTCCTATCCTCTAATCTCCGGTTTAGAGCCGTTTTGGTTTAGAGCTTATAATTGCTTTAGCCAGCGGTTTAGAGCCTTCTAATTGGTGTGTCTAATCTCTAGACCACTAATATCCCTCTCATACTCCACCATACTCGCTCCGCTTAAGGCGAAGCCTGGGATTTCCTCTACTTAGGTACCACAGCCGGAATCGCGAGGAGAGTGCTACAACCTCCGCTGCCTGGAACAAGGGAGGAAGGTCTTCGCCGAAAATCGAACGTGTGACCGATCATGGAAGCGCCGAACGCAGCGAAGGATCGCTCACGCGATCTTGAGATCGGAAGTGTACGACTACATCACCCACGAGAATCGCTCGTTAATCGCTGGAATCTTCGAGGGTAAGTTATTCCATCGACTCGTTGCTACAATCTAGTAGATAGATCTTGGCTTGTTTGTTTGTATGTGATAGAAAATTTTGTTTTCCATGCTACGAACCCATTCACTTTTATGGTCATGCACCGATAATGAATGGTTTATTTCTATTAGATCTCGATGATAATGTTACACATATTCATAATGTTGATGCTAAAAGGATTAAACTTAATGATGATATATCCGCATATATGTGGCACTGCCGTCTAGGTCATATTGGCGTTAAACGCATGAAGAAGCTCCATTCGGATGGACTTTTGGAATCACTTGATTATGAATCATTTGATACATGTGAGCCATGCCTTATGGGCAAGATGACTAGAACGCTTTTCCTGTTCAATGGAGCAGGCGATGATTTATTGGAAGTCATACATTCTGATGTATGTGGTCCAATGAGTGTGTCAGCGCGAGGTGGATATCGTTATTTTGTTACTTTCACGGATGATTTGAGTAGATACGTTTATATCTACTTGATGAAACACAAGTCTGAAACCTTTGAAAAGTTCAAGGAATTTCGTAATGAAGTGGAAAATCATCGTAATAGAAAGATCAAATTTCTACGGTCGTCCGGAGGTGAGTATCTAAGTTACGAGTTTAGCACTCACATGAAAGAGTGTGGAATTGTTTCACAACTCACACCGCCGAACACCACAGTGAAATGGTGTGTCGGAACGTCAGAATCGTATTTTATTAGATATGGTTCGATCTATGATGTCTCCGACGGACTTGCCGTTGTCATTTTGGGGTTATGCACTAGAAACCGCTGCATTCACTTTAAATCGGGCACCATCTAAACCGTTGAAAAGACACGTATGAATTGTGGTTTGGAAACAAACCTAAGATGTCATTTCTTAAAGTTTGGGGATGCGATGTTTATGTGAAGAAACTTCAACCGGATAAACTCGAACCCAAAGCGAAAAATGCGTCTTCATAGGATACCCTAAAGAAACTATTGGGTATTCCTTCTATCACAGGTCCGAGGGCAAGGTTTTTGTTGCCAAGAATGGATCCTTTCTAGAGAAAGAGTTTCTCGAAAGGTGTGAGTAGTCGGAAGGTAGAACTCAAGAGGTTGTGGAACCTTCTCTTCAAAGTATGGCGAGTAGCGCAATGGAAGTTGTTCCGAGTTAGATCCACCTGAAGAGGGAACTAATGATAATGATCATGAAACTCGAAAGAGAGTACCGAACCTCGCAGTCAAACAGACGCGGCTCCCGAGTCAGACGGAAATCTGTCATGAATTTCATGGTTGATGAAAATGATGACCCTACGACGTATGAAGAAGCGATGATGAGCCCGGATTCCAACAAATGGTTAGAAGCCATGAACCGAGATGGAATCCATGTATGAAAATCAAGTTTGGAACTTGGTGGATTACCTCACGACCGAAAGGCCGTGGAGAACAAATGGATTTTCAAAAGGAAAACTGATGTCGATGGTAATGTGACCGTCTATAAAGCTCGACTTGTCGCAAAGGGGTTTCGACAAATTCAAGGAGTTGACTACGATGAGACTTTTTCTCCGTAGCGATGCTAAAGTCGATTAGGATTATGTTAGCAATTGCTGCATATTTCGATTATGAGATATGGCGATGGATGTCAAAACCGCTTTCTCAATGGTAATATTGAAGAAGAGTTGTATATGATACAACCAAAGGGTTTTGTCGATCCTAAGGATGCTAACAAGGTGTGCAAGCTTCAGCGATCCATCTATGGATTGAAGCAAGCATCACGAAGTTGGACTCTCCGCTTTGATGAGGTGATCAAAGAGTTTGGATTTGTCCAAACTTATGGAGAAGCTTGTATTTACAAGAAAGTGAGTGGGAGCAATGTGGCATTTCTGATATTATATGTGGATGACATATTATTGATCGGAAATGATATAAATCTTTTAAACAGTGTTAAAAGTTATCTAAACATCAAATTTTCAATGAAGGACCTAGGTGAAGCGTCATACATATTAGGCATAAAGATCTATAGAGATAGATCTAGGCGCCTAATAGGGCTATCACAAAGTACATACCTTGATAAGATTTTAAAGAAGTTTAAAATGGACGGAATTAAGAAGGGGTTCTTACCTATGTTGCAAGGCAAGACATTGAGTAAGACTCAAAGTCCGGCTTCGGCGGAAGAAAGAGAGATAATGGACAAAGTCCCCTATGCTTCAGCCATAGGCTCTATAATGTACGCCATGCTATGTACAAGACCGGATGTGGCACATGCTATTAGTTTGACTAGTAGGTACCAATCGGATCCAGGTTCGGAACACTGGATAGCGGTCAAGAATATCCTTAAGTACTTACGAAGAACTAAGGATATGTTTCTTGTATACGGAGGTGAAGAAGAGCTCGTCGCTAAGTGTTATGTCGACGCTAGTTTTGACACCGATCCGGATGACTCTAAGTCTCAATCCGGATACGTATTTCTCATGAATGGCGGAGCGGTTAGTTGGAGGAGCTCCAAACAACCTGTGGTAGCGGGATCAACAACGGAGGCCGAATATGTTGCTGCTTCAGAAGCGGCTCAGGAAGCAGTTTGGATGAAGGAGTTCATATCCGAACTAGGAGTGGTGGCAAACGCGTTGGACCCAATGGTGATCTATTATGACAACAATGGTGCCATTGCCAATGCCAAAGAGCCAAGGTCTCACAAGAATTCCAAGCATATTAAGCGCCGGTTTCACTCCATCCGCGAGCATTTCAAGGATGGAGATATAAAGATTTGTAAAGTACATACGGATCTCAATGTAGCAGATTTGTTGACTAAAACTATCCCTAGAGCAAAACATGATCAACACCAGAACTCAATGGGTGTTAGATTTATCACTATGTAACTAGATTATTGTCTCTAGTGCAAGTGGGAGACTGAAGGGAATATGCCCTGAGAGGCAATAATAAAGTGTTTATTATGTGTATTCCAAGTATATGATAGATGTTTATTTTGCATGCTATAATTGTATTAATACGGAAACGTTAATACACGTGTGTTTAATAAACAAACAGAAAGTTCCTAGTTATGCCTCTCTCATAAACTAGCTCGTTGATTAACAAGATGATCAACGTTTCCTGATCATGGACATTGGATGTTGTTAATAACGGAATCACAACATTAGTGTAATGGTGTGATGAACATTCATCCGAAGTATATCATTACGATCAAAGTCATTGAGTTTATATTGCTATAACAACTTACGAAGTGATCCTAATACTTAGACCATGAGATCATGTCAATCACTAACACCGGAAGAGTTTCTTGATAACATCAAACATCACACCGTAACAGGGTGATTATAAAGATGGATTCAGAACTAATAAAGTGTTATGTTGAGGCTCATGGATCGAGAGTGGAATTTGTTCATCCCGATGACGGATAGATATACTGGGCCCTCGGTGATATCACATTGATTAGCTTGCAAGCAAGTGATTTGATCACTAGAATGTTATATCACAGAACGAGAAAAGAGTGCATGTCGAACGAGATCAAACTAGGTATGGAGATACCGATGATCGAATCTCGGACATGTAATATATCGTGAAACAAAGGGATTAAGATACTAGCGTAAAAGGTTCCGATGATCACAAGAAAGTCATCGTTGAATGTGTGGGAGTCGAGATGGGTCTCCGATCCCGCTTCTGATTATTGATCCGAGAGGGGTCTCGATCATGTCCGCATTATTCACGAACCGTAGGGTAACACACTTAAGAGACACCGACATCCAATTGGAGCAAATGTTTCATGCCGAAGAATGAATAAGCGAGGAATTTATTTCACTAGATACCGAAACAGGTTTTCGGGTGAAATTGCATAAAGTGGTTATGCATGTGAAATAGAATTCTAGCAAGGGGTTATTTGTGAATGTTTGTCATTAAAGTAATTGACAAAATTCTGAATAAAATAAAAGAGTTTTATTTAATGAGAGTTTGCATTAAATTTGGTGGAAATTTAATGGGAATTTGAGTGGACCTTGAGTGGAGGGAATTTAAAGGGCATTTTGTGAGTGGAGTGTCCACCCACATGAATGAAGGAGGGGAGGGGGCATCCCCCATGGCCGGCGGCCACCCCCTTGGGTGCCCCCCTCCTCCTATAAAAGGAGCCCCCCTCCTCACTTGTCTCACACACCTCCTCGTGAAGGATCTCTCTCCTCCTCTAGAATTTATCCCCATGGTCTCGGACTAGCGAGATACATGTTCCCGGTGGCTATTCGGCAAGAAAGAGTTGTGCTTCTGCTGCATCGCTGGAGCGAGGAGGCGGAGGTTGCTCGGTGCCTCGAACGTGTGTGCGAGCACGGATGGGCTGCTGATTTGCGGCGCTAGGACTTCCTCTCGATCTTGAGATCGGCAAGAGATCGTCTACATCAACCACGAGTTGAACTCGTTAAGCTTTGTCGGTCTTCAAGGGTATGTTCTCTACGGATATACATCCGCCCGTTGTTTGTATCTAGTAGATAGATCTTGGTATATAGTTCACATCGTAGGAAATTTTTTGTTTTCTATGCTGCGAACCCTACAGTTATGACTATGAACAAGTCACCATAGCCTCTATGATAATTTAGTCCTTAACTTGTAGTACCACTCTATGCTTTGATTAGTAATGTTTTGTCGCTCTGCATGATTATGGCCATTATTGCTCTCTAGTTGGTTGCTCCCAGTCTTTTGCTAGCCTCCACTTGTATGAGTAAGCTCTACTCATGCTTCCAACTCCCAAAAAACCAAGTTATTCCGAAGTGTCCACTATAAATTTCTATGCATGGTGTGTTACACCATTCCAAGTATATTCCTGTTTTCAGCTATCTTCTAATTAAAAAGTATTTTGTTATGTGAAAACTTAGTGATTAAAGCTCTCACGAACTTGATGGCACACTTTATATTTCTTGCCCCTAATAACCTTGAACCATTATGCCTTCTATGTTGTATATGCTTGCACTTATACGTTGGAATTAGCAGAACCATGTTGTCATGGGGAACGTTTTCAACATTGCACTTGTACTTTGCACACAGTTGATATCATGCTCTTTTGTCTATGGATGTCGCTGGTGTGAAATAAAAAGGGAGCTTGTAAGTCCATGGAGTTATGTATTTTTTATTAGAGAAACGTCTGGACCGCTAGCCTAAGCCATGCCTAATCATGGTGGAAACTTGCAGCATCACCATAATGAGCAATCTGTGAAGCATCCTCAATAAAAACCTATGCAAATAGCAAATAAAAATATTGCTGAGATGCTCATTGTCTGCTTGCCTTGTCATTTTGGTTATGGGATAGCTCTTGTACCATGTGCAAGGGGTACCCCGTTGGCGGTTCTCTATGATACACATGTACTTACTATGACAAGAACTTATAGGTGACTAATGTTGAGTAGCATGCGGTGCGGCCCTCATATTCAAGGGATATGAGATTGCCAACTTATACTTTGTCAAGCATATACTCCAGAGTTTGTTCACTTTAACCTTAATCACTTCAAGATGCTTATGATAGGGGCAATGAGGGTTGAAAGCTAACAAGTACCATAATTTTTGGAAGCTCTTTTTGAAACTTGAAATCCCTGCTTTCCTTTATGAAGGGCCTTTCTTCCACTATTATATTGAGTCTCCACCTTCTATATTTAGACACCAGTTAAGAGAGCATAGTTTCCATTCTTAGTTCTATGTGCATTGTTCCAAAACTTATTGATTGATGCATATTGTTAATATTACTTGTTCGTGTGCTATTTGTATCTAGTCACTCTTATGAACTTTGAAGGTGTCCTATGCATATATTTGCTACTTTACGAGGGACAAGCTGAATGCCACTATGCCATGTTTTCTGTATGTGAAATAAACAAACATTTTTCAATGCATGTTATTCATGATCTTTTTTTATAGCCTTTCATGTTGCATGCATAGTTACTTTGTCTTACGGTTAGAACTCCATCTTTCATGCTCATGTTTAGAGTTCTTTGATCCCAGCTTTCAATGCTTGTAAATAGTTTGATCTTAGTTTTGATGGTGCATGTCACCTAAAAAATTATTCTTTTTTATCACTTACCTACTCGAGGACGAGTACGAGTTAAGCTTGGGGATGCTTGATACGTCGGAAACATAACTATATTTTTTTATGTTCCATGCTTGTTTAGTATCTACTTTGATTTGCTTTGTCTACACTTTAAGGTGCTTTTTATATGTTTTCTGGTACTAACCTATTAACAAGTTGCCACAGTGCCAGTTGTCTATTTTCTGATGTTTTTGGTTCCAAAAAATCTAGTAAAGAAATATTCTCGGAATTGGACGGGACAAAAGACAAAGTCAATATTTCACCGAGGAGAACACGGAGTCCAGAGGAGAGACAGAGGGGATCCACAGGGCGGCCGCACCCCCCAGGTGTGGACCCACCCTAGGTCGCTCCTAGGCAGGTTGTGGGCCCCCTGGCCACCCTCCTGCCTCGCCTCTTCGCCTATAGGAAGCCCCCTATGCCTAAACCCTAAGCACCCGATCAATATTCCACAAAACTATCTGTAGTTGCCGCCACCATCGTCCCTAGATCGGGGGGATCTAAAGCTCTTCTCGGCACCCTGCCGGAGGGGAGATCATCCCAGAGGCCTTCTTCTTCATCATGCCAGCCTTCGGTATGAAGCGTGAGTAGTTCCACCTTGGACTACGGGTCCATGTAGTAGCTAGATGGTTGCATCTCATCCATTGTGCTTTCATGTCTAGATCTTGTGAGCTCCGTTCATGATCAAGATATCATCTATTTGTAATCATGCATGTTGTGTTTGCGGGGATCTGATGGATATTGAGATTACTATGTCAGATTGATTAATGGTTTTATCTTATTGATTCTAGCATGTCTGTGTTGTTTGTGATCTTGTATGCTCTCCGTTGTTAGTAGCTATCTTGGCCAAGTAGTTGCTAGTGACTCCAAGAGGGGTATTAATGCTCGATAGTGGGTTCATGCCTCTATTTAATCAAGGGAAGTGACAGAAATCTCTAAGGTTGTAGATGTGTTGTTGCCACTGAGGGGAAAACAACGGTCTTTTATTCATGGAACAAGTGGATTATTTACCTTACACACTTTGCTTAAATCAGTTGTCTGTTGCTTGCAACTTAGTACTGGAGGGGGTTCGGATGATAACCCAAAGGTGGACTTCTAGTCATAGATGCAGTTGGATGGCGGTCTATGTATCTTGTTGTATTGCCCAATCGAATCTCATAGGATCTTTATGTCTAGTATTGCATTGTTATGCCTTGCTCAGTCCTGTTAATTGTCCTGCTGTAATTTGTTTACCCTGCATGCCATGTTTGTTTATATAAGGAGAACACCTCTAGTGAACTATGGACCCCGGTCCAATCTTTACCATTGATACATCCTCCACAGTTACTGTTTACTTGCTGCAAACCACTTTCACCTTCTACACCATACAGTTAATCCTTTGTTATAGCAACCGGTGAGATTCACAACCTCTGTTAGTTGGGGCAAAGTCTTGAGTTCGTGTTGTGCAGGTTTCCACGTTGCTTGCAACACCTTTGAGATGTTTCCTTCCTCCTACTGGTTCGATAACCTCGGTATCTTACTAAGGGAAGACTTGCTATTGTGCTGCATCACACCTTGCTCTTGGGGTTTCCCGACGAAGCGCTTCCACGTTAACGCAACGCCATCATTGAACTATTTGCTTGCTTTGTTGAATTATTTATGATGAAATTATGCCGAAACTCGGCGAACAATGACTAAACTATAGAATTAAAATTCTTTGTGTGAAATTTGTCAAAATTCAGCCAAAATGGCCATAATTTCCCCAAATCACTGTCTCGGGGGTGGCCAGTCAGGATCTTGGTCGGGACTCGGCCGACCCCAAGGGCTAAACTTTCCCCCATCCGGCGCTTAGCGCCGGAAAGCGCCGGAAAATGGCCGGTTGCCACCAACGAGTGGAGATGCTCTTGGCAAATAGGCTTCAGAATGGTTTGGCATGAACAATCGAAACACCACCAATGCATGTCTGCCTCCCCTGACCCTTTCTCGGCCACACAAGCACAGTCCCGGATGTGCTGGCCCATTTGCTTCACAGTTATTTTTTCCTCCGTTCTTTCTTTTTTCCCGTTATCTTTTTCTATTATATTTCTATTTTTCCCTTTTTTCCTACGTGCTATTGTTTTTAAAATATGTTCATAATTTTGATATATTTTTCATGATTTTCAGTAAAAATTTATAGTTTAAAAATGTTTATGTTTTTACAAAAAATGGAATTTTAAAAAAATTGTTTATGTTTTTTGAAAATTGGTTCATGATTTTTCAATTATGTCTGCATATTCTCAAACTCGTAGGATCGCACACTTAAACTTTCGGTAACGCTAGGTGACGTGGGGTTAACACGTCAATGCCCATTGTTGATGGACTTGAGTTTCACGAAGAGGGGTGCACTGGAGATCTCGTTCAGCTAACAGACAAACAACATGGGGACATGGTGTTTACCCAGGTTCAAGCCCCCAGAGGAAAAACTCTACTCCTTGTCTGCTCTGGATTATCGAAGGAACCGAAGGTTACAAGGGGTGCCTTGATGGCAATGGTGCGCAGATGTAATCTGATAGATGTATGCGCTAGGGTTTTGGATGTCCTTCTCGCCATTCCCACCTCGCCTTTATATGGGGAGGCCAGGTCTCAGGATAGAGGTCGAATCGGTTACAAGTTAGAGTTTTTTCCTTTAATTTTTTTTATCTTAAGCTAGACATATCCTCTAAGGAGTCGCATCCTTCATGAGTCTAGGCCACCTGAATCCTCATGGGCTTCGTCATCAAGTATGGATCATCACAGCTTTCGCTGGGCCAAACCGGATAGGCCAATTTTGGGTATCCGTAGGGCATACCCTAGGATAGTTATGAGATATTCGTAATGGTGAGTTTGAATATTGATTTGGAGTCTTGGATGAGATCTAGGACATCACTAGGGGTTTCGAAATGGTCCGAAAATAAAGATTCATATACGAAAAATGGTTCCAGGATTCTGAAAAGTTCTAAAAGAATTAGTATTATATCGGGTAGATTCCAGTGGTCCCACCTTTCTAGGGGGGGGGACATGGACGTGTGATGGGGCAACCTTAGACCTTGATGGGCAAAGGCGCCATGGCTCCCAAGGCCCATGCGATCAAGGGAACCCTAGGAGGACCGGCCAGATTGGCATGGGGGAGTCCAACGCCCCCTTTCCCTCCCCCTCCCACCCACACACACACATACGCACACCACCACACCACACACACCCACCACACCCCACCACCATCACACAGACACATGTAAGGAGCAAGAGGCAACATCATCACGAACTGCTATTTGCTAGTAGTTAGGGAAAAAACAACATTTTTTTGCTGTCGTGTGGTAGTTTTATATGTGGCTGTTAGCTAACAAAGTATGTGGTCACCAGCTGTGTGTTCAACCAAAATACTCCCTCCGACCATATTAATTGACTTTGATTTATTAACAAATCTAGACAAACGTGAGTCAATTAATATGGATCGGAGGGAGTAGTTGTTTTTTGCATCCATAATCTGTTTTGTTAGCAGCCAAACAAAGTGAGCTTCAAAATAAATGTGAGCAACCAAACAAATTTTACATAAACTGACTTTGGTCTTGGCGTGACAAATTATGACTCCGTGGAGAAGATCTCTACACATGCCGAAAACGGTTGCGAGTAACCAAACGCTTCCATAGAGTTTGCAGATTTACGCAACTTTTACAATTTATAAACGGTCAATGGGTGGCATAAATGGCTAGTCAGTAATCCCTCCATTTCAAGGCTTAGGGCATATAACTTTTTTTTAAAGTCAAGCCATGTAAAATTTAATCAAACTTTTAGAAAACACTATCAAGAACTATTATATTAAATAGATACCATGTGAAAATATGTTTTATAATTTATGAAAGGGTATAAATTACGTATTGTAAATATTAATATTTTTCTCTAAAACTTGATCAAACTTTAGTTGGTTTGATTTTTTAAAAAAAGTTATATGCCTTAAGGCTTGGAATAGAGAGGTAGTACAAAGTTTCAGCGATATATTTAGGAGATGCAAAATTTGAGTGATACACTATATGGAATTAACTCCTAATTATCAGTCGAGGCTTCGCCCAATTGCTCAAAACTTCAATAAGAAAACCACCGGGGCCCAGGGGTAACATTTGATACTACTGCTAATATAAACTGGAGCAACCATCAATCATGAATCACGATAATCAGCCATGTAATTGCACTTTTAGCTACAAAATTACACATGTGCCTGCATGCTTCGTCTTCCTAGCTACAAGTAACACCCACAGCTCTCAGGAATTTCCCTCCAAGTGTGGCGGAGGTTGTGTGGTGTTTCCCTCCACCCCCCGTTCCCGTGGGCGCGCAGTCGCCACGGACACCGCAGCGTCATAGCCGTCCGCAGATGCCGCGGCGAACTCCGCCATGGCGCCGGTGACTGCGGCCATGCCGGCGCAGAGCACGCGCCCCGCCATGCCCTCCATGCCCGTGGCGGCGCCCGTGCACACCGACCCGACGCCGGCCACGAAGAAGTCCAACCCGTCCATCACCTGCGCCTCCGACGCCGCGTCCACCGCGCGTCCCCACTCCATGCACGCCACGAACGCCGGCGGCACGGCGCGCGGCGCTGCGGCACCGGTGCCTATGCCCAGGCAGCGCCGCGCCCAGGCGGCAAGGGCGCGCGCGTACGCGCGCTGCGCCAACAGCCAGGCTTCCATGGCGCCCCGCCAGGCTCGGACCTCACACTCCAGCGCGACGGCGGCCGGAGGCGGCGTATTCGCCTCTGGTGGACCAAGAGCCACGGCGGTCGCGGCCGACGCGCGGTGGTGGAGGAAGAGAAGCTTGGCGTCGTCGATGGTGCGCTTCTGTGCCTTGTGGCGTTCAGCCATGGCTCGCCACATCCGTGACAGTCTGTACGATGCAAGAACAGCTCTGTTATTATCGAAGGTTGCAATCATGTATTGAATACTTGGTTATTTCCATTCTTAGACACACTATCATTGCGCTGGAAACTGTGATTTGCGATTATAAAAGCTCGGTGCCTGATTTATGCTTACACAAATGGACTGAAAAACTCTAAAACCACAAGCAGTAATATTTGCTCAACAACAATGATGGCTTTGTACCTGATTAGTACCTGAGTGAAGACAACATTATTAAAATTTCAGCCTTTTTGCTGCCATTACAGGTTATGTTTCTGTGAAATTACTGTGCCTGGTGTTCGAAATGATGTAAATATGTGCATGGCAAAACAAGCTTTGCATTCTACTAATATTCTGCTACACAAGAACTCAACCTTCAAAATTTTAGTTTCTGTGATGTTCCTTCCTCTTTACGTTTAAGCTTGTGATCTAGATGATCTGGAAAAATGGTTTTTTTTGTGTGGAACAGTGCTCCTGTTGAAGATCATTAAACATTCAAAATCAACCTTAAATGTTGGCATTGTTCAATCAGGTTATCTCGATTGGGTTATCAGTCGATGAGTTACTCAAGGAACTATATATATGATGATTATATCATTCATGTACGGTTGGTCATCTGAATTTTCACTTTAATTCCTACATTATGCCTACTATAATCATTACCCAAACAGCTATTTACCTCGTGTTTGCTGAAATATTTAGCGGTACGGCCGGTACCATCAGTAAATTCCAAGTATATGAACGGTGAGATTTGTAAGTTCTAGCTGGCTATGATCTACTCTTAGTTAATCTGATTATGTGCATTGTTTAGCCAGTTAACATATTATTTATGAAATCTTGAACTGTTTAAAATGTTCTAACTTCAATGGTGAACAGAAGCATACCCTTGGACAAGCTCCATAAGCTGAGGGTGCAACTCCTCGTCTCTTAGAACTTCTATTCTTCTCGATATTGACTGAACAGTGTGTATTGACACCTTCATCCGAGTATGTAGACTTCTCAATGCTGCACGAGTCTTATCGACGGAGGAAGGTTCGTCCCCTTTCTCATCCTGGCTCCGCAAATGTGCCATCCTCTTTTCATACTCAAGTCTTAACCGCTCACCTGCCTACAAGTAACAAATGCAGGCACGACTTACGTTAATCACTTAGATTAATCTGTTGGTACAGGTTTGTGACAGTGACAATATGATACCTTCACTTCTTTGTACAATTTCTTCTCCCATGTATACAATCTATCCAGAGTTGAGTGATGACTTCCAGACATGCTACTACAAGATTCTTCAGAGTAACAGCTGCTTGTATCATTGTCAAAGAGATCATCTATTGAGCTAGAGGAAGCAAGAAGGAACCGGGAAGATGATGACCGGGATGACGCAGATCGCAATAGTGCGACTGGATTTAGCATCTTCACTGCGTTACAAAATTCATTAGTAAGTAGAGTGAAATCTGAAATATTTTAAATAACTTCAGTTTTGGTTTGTAAAAGTGGTACCAGAAAGATCATTTGAGGTTGAGTATTGAGCTCGACTTGCCTCCAACATCCGCGAGACTTCCTGGGCAGCGCTACAGATCCCCAAGAACTGACTGTCAATATCTTTCATAGCCTCAACCAGACTCGCTGGCCTTCGGTTTAGATACACAGTGAAACCGGGTGTTTCCTCTGCATTTGCTACTTTGTTCCTCATCAGTTCCTTCTTATGTGACTTGATCTCAAGGTCTACTGCATTACGGGGTTCAGATAAGTCTGCACATTGAACACCTTTGGATTGAAATGCCTTCAAATCTTGCTTGACATTGACCTCAGAATTCCCCGGGCGAGCACCTTCATTGGAGGCCATACATCTTTGATCATCTGAATGCTCACATTCGTCATCTTCATCTTCTTCATCATCATCCTCGTCAGATTCTTCTTCTTCCTCCTCCTCCCCCGGTTTGTTGTGCTTGTGCATTTGATCATGTCCTTGACACTCACCATCTTCCTCTTCTAGCTCTGGGATTCCTTCCTCCTCTCTTACCCTCTGTAAACTTGCCAATTCATCGTCAGTGACCACATTATCATAGTTACTCCGAGGCCGCGGATATGGATAGCTGTCAAGCGATGAGAATGGGTTCCAGAAGAAGTCCCACTGTGATGATTCTGGTTCCTGGGGTGACGGAGGTGGGTAGTTTGGCCTGTCATGAGATGCGTAATAAGATGTCCTCATTGGCTCCTGGGGTGACGGAGGTGGGTAGTTTGGCCTGTCATGAGATGCGTAATAAGATGTCCTCATTGGCTCCTGGGGTGAAGAAGGTGCATAGCTTGGTCTGTCATAAGGTGGCATGTAATAAGAATTCCTTACTGGCTCCTGGGGTGATGAATAGCTTGGTCTGTTGTAAGGTGGCATATAATAAGAAGAATTCCTCACTGGTTCCTGTGGTGATGGAGTAACGTAGCTTGGCCTATCATAAGGTGGCATGTAATAAGAGGAATTCCTCACTGGTTCCTGGGGTGATGGAGCTACGTAGCTTGGCCTGTCATAAGGTGTATTGTAAGAAGATGGCCTCATCGGCGAGGAATTCGCATTGAGAAATCTATCTGTGCCACCATAGCTATCCATGGGGTAATGTGACTCAACACGAATCGTTTCCACAGGCCTCGGAGCCTCTTCAACTGACACTGCTGGGTTTGGTCCTGACCTCAAGTGCTTTGCAACATGAACAGTCCTCTTCTCATATGAACCATAAGGAAGGCTGAGCATCTCTGGCTTGTGTTGCTTGACGGGAGAAATGAATGGGTCAAACATGAGCTCAAGGTGATCATCTGCAGCAACGAACCGCTGCAGGGCCATCGAAACGCATTTCATGGACTCGATGTAGGCAATGTGAGAGGACGCAAAACGATTGCGCTGCTCCAGTGCCTGCTTGATGGAGTCCCTCCTGTCCCGACACATCTTGACAGCCTCCTCATCTTCTAACCTGGAAGCAGCGCATCCCATGTCTCTATACTCCTGTAGTTTCAGGAATATGTCATGCCCAGATCAGAACTTCTGAGTCTAACATGTGAGAAACAAAAAAAAGGAAGGTAACAGGTAAGTTTGTGCTTGAAGAAACCAGGTCAACCAGGTATCATGTGTTAGTTCAATAATTACCTATTGTAGAATCATCAATTGTTTGTAACCTGTGCATTGCAGCTGAAACCAATTGGCACGTAGACCACTCGTACCAAGCAACAACTGGCAAATTTCAGTGGTTTCAGAAGCAAGCCAGATGATGAATACTCACTGCATGAAAACAAAAAAATTATTAGAAGGGAACTCAGACATAGGCTAATCACGAGCAACAGGCAGTCAGCAGAGTATTGGGATCTTAAAATCGACGACTTCACAAGCGAAAAAAATCAGGCTGAAATCCAAGAGAACATGGATTGCAACTACTTCTCACAATCCCCAAAAAAATCTCTATTAAAAGGGGAGTGAGAGTTACAAGACTACAGAAAGATGCTCCTTTGC
The DNA here is from genome assembly GCA_030063025.1 of Avena longiglumis. NCBI lineage: Eukaryota > Viridiplantae > Streptophyta > Magnoliopsida > Poales > Poaceae > Avena > Avena longiglumis. Next base: position 104,862,859 of record CP125977.1, read on the forward strand.
AAATGAAATACCCCACTGCAAAACATACCCTACACATTTTTTTTGGTTAGCGGTATTCCTTCCTCCTAAAAAGTGGGCTAAAAAAGCAAGAAAGCTGGGAATATGATCCTTGGCCCAGCAAGACATGAATGGTCGTAGTGCCTCCACTTGCATAATCATGGTTACAGTAAATGGACTCGGACAACTATAGTAAATTCAGTTCAGTGCACCGTGAAGATAAAAGAGTCAGGACTCAGGACGGTGCTGGGCGAAAATAATGAAACATTGGAGCTCCAAGCGACACTGTTTTACTAAGTGGAGTGATCTTAATGTCTATAAATCATAAGCAATCAGAAAAACACAGCCTCTGAGAAGTGCACAAGCACACATCACATCACAGACAAGCAAAACTGTTGGCTTTGGATGGACTACTACTATACTAGATAGATTCCCACGGCTCTACGGAGTGTGGTTGACTAATTATCTATAGTGTTTAAGCAGTGGGGCAAAGAAAAAAAAAAGATGTAACATGAACAAAATTACAGGGGAAAGCGGAAATCTGGGAAGACGATAATGGGTAATCCTGTAATAATCACACTCTCTTGGTAAAACTATCCAAAAGGAAAAGGAGGCACTGGCAGCATAAAACTAGTTTCGGTTCTCCAACCCAATGTTAAATTGCTCTTGCTAACCTGGGAGTGGAACTACCGAAGGGAATGAAAGAGCAAAGAATTTTGTGTATACAGAATGAAATTGGACAGACCACAGGCACAGCAGTGCTAACTGCATCCTGGTTAACCAATACTCCATATGGAGAGAAAAAAAGGTGAAATTTGGGCCCCCTAGCTAAAAATACAACACTTGCAGGGGAAGGAAATTCTCACTCTGAAACTGCCAGGACCAGCCGAACTGAAACATAAGAAATAAAAAAAAAATCATGGACCAGAAGTTGGAAACGGGGAAGTGCGGTGTCTGCTAGAAACCAGGGAAGAGGGGGAAACAAAACCATCTTTGGGTCACAAAAAAAAAGACAGAACTACAACAGTTGCAGTAAAAAAAAAGCAGAACATCACAAGTGTCGCAGCAATAATCATCAAGAAACGGCTCGATTCTGGTTCTGCCACATTTAAAGAACGGGCAAAGAAAATAACAGGGAAAAGATCAGGTGTGTGCACAGTACAGGAACAAACACATCATTCTGAAGTGCGGAGGAAGCAAAGGCAGGGAAAGAAACAGAGAGATGCAGAGAAGGGGGAGAGAAGAAACAAACCAGGGGCATGGAAACATACATAGATGTTCCTGAGAGGAAAGGGAAGCACGAACAAAATTCTCTCACCAGAGATCAAGAACAGCTCCGCGCGCGAGAACCCTCACTCGCTCACCGAGACGCGCGGCACACAACGCTTTCTCTCTCTCTCTCTCTACTTTCGCCCGAGGAAGGAAGAAGGAAGAGAAACCCACCTCTGGTCGTCCAACCGAATCAAATTCCGAACATTAAACAAGACGAAGCGAAAGGGGGAAGGGTGGGGACAAAAGTAGGAGGAATGCGCATACATACAGGCTAGACAAACCAGAGTTACCAAACGCGGATTAAAAATTATTAGGATCAGGGGGGCGGCTAGTATTACCTGAGATTGACTGAAGAACTTCTTCTCAACCAAACCCCTCCTGCTTTGGAGTCTCTCTCTCTCCCTGTGGCTATGTGTGTGTACAGGAACAGGGGGACGGAGAAAGATTTTGGGAGAGAGGGGACTGAGGAGTGTGGGTGACTGGGTGGCAGTGGCAGAGAGGAGGAAAGAGGCAGAGGGTAGGGTGAGTGAGGCAACAACGGTCAAAAGACTTGAAAGGGGGAGGATTCCCCGAGAGGGGAGGGGAGGGGAGAGAAAAGCGGAGAGGGGGTGGGCCCGGGTGGGGTGGGGTGGCTGAATTGAGGTGTGACCCTACGAGCGACTGGTGGTTATTATTTCCCAATAATAATACCCAAACTCATTTATTACTTTTTTGCCGTTGTATCGAAATTGGTCACAGGAAGCTTGTTCGTGCGTTTGAGGAAGCTTCCCGTCTACTCCATGGAGTATGTAGAGAGAGAGATAGAGAAGATTGATTTTATTTTATTTTTTGTGTGTGTGTGTTGTGGCTAGGTGGGAAAATTCATGGCGTTTGGAGGTATGCAAGACGACAGCAGTTATTACGCTGCGCAATGGAAACCGAAGTACGTATGTATACGACCATAAATAACGCCAAGTCTTGGATCGTTCTGAGAAAGTAGCTAGTAGGAATCGGGTGGTTCCGTCGTCTTAATGGACCGGTTCTCGAGAAAGAAGAAGGTGCATGTGACGTACGTACCGTGACGGTGTGAGTAATCTCTACGACCGTGAGTTGTTCTACGTATGAGGGGGATCAGTATCATCAGAATGTGCAAGTGTAACCGTACTCAGTCACGTCAACCTGCTTCGATCGATCTGCAACCTCGGCTGGCTTCCCGTGGCGCTCACGCCAGGTCTGGCAAGGCCGGCGGCGAGTCGGCCGGCGACATGCCTCAGTAAGTCAGTATATATTCGTGCTTCCTTTCATGCTCCATTATACTACTATATCTAGAGACGACGCTTCATCTCCTTTTTTACCTTGTTCCTTTTTCACCGAGACCTTTTGTGTTGTGGCACAAACTTGGGCGTTCGATCGGCCTTCATGCATGCGTGCCGCTCTACTACACGCCTCACACATCTCGCGTTCCCCATCTACCAGCGCTGGGACAATTCTGTTGTGCGTACCAACAAAACCCCTTACATACAGAGCGCCTTTTTGAACAAACCAAAGGAGTTAAGCCTCTCTTTTTTTTTTTTGCGGGTAGAAGTTAGTTAACCCTCTTCAACTTCTTCTAGTGGCTCCTTCACGCCGAAGAATTACGAGCAAAAACCGTGTGACCGGAGAAAAGAAATATTTATTGGAGCAAAAACCGTGTGATCTACCACTGCATGTGGCACCTGGCCGCCATGCAGCTAGCCCCTGCACGCACGTATGCATGCATGCGTAAGGTGTGAACCCCACACAACAATTCCATGCTAGGGAAAAAAATTATACGGGCTCAACTGCATGCTCAAGAGAATAGATGCTCCACGCATTACAATCTTTTGAGGTGTTCTCGCTCAATTTCACATGAAGGTTCCTTAGATGCCTGTGCACTAACTATAGTAGCAGTAGCCAGTGGCTTCTACAATTATTTTCCAGCACAAGGAATAATAATCCATGTGCATGTGTTGTTCTCCCATTTAATAATCTCTAAAACATAAAACATGGAGAAAGTAAAAAATATTGTAGCATCGACGGCATCAGGTGCGAGTTCGATCGAACCTGGCGACGATGACAACGACGACAAGAAAGTTCCGTGCAGTCGTGTTGCATGATAAATGAATGAGGCTGGTCTTCGGACGACAATTGTGACATGACATTACAAGGAAGGAGAATGTTTTCTACTACTATCTTGCTCCAAAGCGGTCTGGAAAGGGCCTCCTCTATGGCATGGTATGGACGGGGACGAGCGTGCATGGGAATTTTCAAAAAGATAAAGCATGGTTTGTTGGCATGCATGCCTTCCTCTCTGTCTCTCTGGATGGATGGTAGACGAACAAAAGCAAAAGAGATAAAGATTCCTCCTCCGCATGTCCTTGATCTTGCTGCTTCATTTTTTTTTCTTGACGCCCATCTCCCACGACTTTATCTTGCCCTAGAAGCTTTTGGATTTCATCCAAAACCCATGCCCCTATGGTAGAAAAACTACGATCGTTATTTATATCTTTTAATCCTTTTTCCAAAAGGAAACTAGGCGGGATGAAAATGTTGCTAGCTCAAAAGGATTTGACTTTTCACATGGTTATTCTCTCAATGAAAGACGGTCCTTTTGCTCAGTTATCTTGCGTAATCATTGCAAAATTGTGCATATGAGAAATGATTAATGCATAGATTTTCTAAGGGAAAAAAACGAGAACGGAGAACAAAATCATTCAAAAATATTATTGCGTAAAACTAACTCTGAATCTATAGGATTTAAGGGCTTATTAAGGGCATCTTTGAATTGGAGGATTTTCGTAGGAACTTTCTGAGGATTAAAATACTAAGGAGTTTTTATATGATGATTGTTTGTGTATGACTGAATCCCGTAGGAATTTCTCCTAAGCAACCCCATTGCACTACATTTTACAGAAAAATTGATATCTACTCAGACCTCTGTCTAAGAATCCTTTGTTTTTTCAATGACAAAATCAAACAAACTTCCATGGATATGAATCATGTAGAATTGGGATGAATCCCGTGTTTTTCCTATTCCTGAGTTTTTTTTTATAATCCTATACATGATCGATGAAGCAACGTGGAAATGTCACATTGTGCATGATGCTAAAACAAGACAAACAAGGTCTTTCCATAGAATAAGAACTTGCACTATTTTCTAATCTTTTGCGTTTATCTCCTTGTTGAAAAAGAGAACAGAGAATGGAGAAGAGGATAGACCCTCTAGCTGCAGCCCTGAAGTCTGCTTAGGTCGAGTTTGATACTCTGTCACCGGAGCAGCATGAGAGATGACAAGCACAAGGAGCCGATGCATGCTTTTTCCCAAAGTCTCACGGGATCGGAAGAGGACACATGATTGCCAGAAACATGGCCAAAATTTGTCTGTCTGCCTGTGTAGGCGGATTAATTTACTGCTGCTGCTGCTGCTAGATCCACGGCGCAGTAGTACAGGTCTAACCTTAATCAAATGCCCTGCTCTTAGGACGCAGCAAGAATCTTAACTTGCTCTTTTCATCAGTACCATGTGGACCATCCGTCACGGTGAAAATACTATATAAGTAGGAAAAGAAAGACTGGAATTTTTCTAAGAGAGAGAGAGAGAGAACTACACTGAGCACTGTCCAATCAAGCACATGCACGCTGTACCCTCAGTGCACCAGCAGTCAACTTGACATCCATTAGGGATTAGGCTCCCTTTTTGTTGTAACAGTACTTTTTCTGTTTCTTAACATAGTGTACTTTTTTCTGTTGAAAATGCGGTTACCAGTACCGATGTACTACTAGAGATGCATTTTTTTTACAAGATCAACCGGTTCAAATGATCTGAAAACCTGACATGGGAAAAAGCTGGCATGGTTTTTCTTGTTTACTTCTATCGTCAGTAAACCACCAGAGACTTTGCTTTGCATCCATCTGCACGGGTTTATGATAGCATAGTGTTACTGTGTCTACAACCGGAGCTACCTGTAGAGCCTAGCAAATAGTGGTAGATCTGCTCATGTTGTGCTAGTGTTATTTCATTACCTTCTGATGCATGTACTGTATAGCACTGGCCTGCAAGAAGTTGGAGAGCGCACTGTGCACACACAGCTCACCCACAGCAAGAAGTCCAAGGCCTCAAGTATGACCGCTCATGGCTACAGGAACCAAGATCCAAATGCAGCAGTTTACCTGTACTTGTCCAGCGCATATTGTGTACTGTAGTATTTTACTTTTTTCAAGCTTACTGTTTTTCATACCTTCCAAAACTACCATCTTAAATCGAACCACCTCCATTTCTTCTCTCGAGGAAAAATAAAAACTGTTCTTCATCTGTTCCTGGCGAAGACTGTAGACTGTAGAGTAATAACTAAGAAAATATCAGACGCAATAAAGTATGTCTGCCCTCTCTCTCTCTGAGTCAGCCAGCACTGGAGAATGGCTACGCCTGCCTTCGTCACATGACCTGCTGCGTCCAATTGGTACATATACATGGCGAGTCCTGCATTACACCGAGGAATTACTGTTGCCAGATGCCATCACGGTCAGATGGGGCTAGCTACTACTACTGTGATGAGAAAGTCCCAGCAAGGTTTCCAAATCGGCAGGTGAAGACGCATTGCGATATAGTAGCAAGGCTAGCAGTGGTACTGGCCAGTGTGACGCTGTCAATGTCAAAGTGGTCCATGTACTATGTAGAGAGAGACTTGAGAGAGATGAGTCTGGCTGCGTGCACAGTGAAGTTTTATGGCACATGAATTGCAGGGCACAGTGAATGATCAGCAGTTTGCTTACTAGGAGTACACTGCATGCATGGCACACACATACACAGCCACATTCATGACCCCCACCATTGATGGCTTGTGGCAGCAAGCAGGAAATTTAGTGGTGTGAGGGCCATTTGCTGTGCTCATGAGCTTTGCCTGATGCTGGTTGTGTGTGTGATGATGCAGGAACATTTGAGCTGCTTCACTTGCAGGACAGGCCCACCAGCAGTCAGACTATTCAGCTGAGGAACTGGCTTGCAGGGCCCACTGGTCCCAAGCCCCAACATGAGACAACAGCTGCAAATCTAGCTGAGTTTTTCATTCACAGCTTGCATCGGTGTCCAGAATTTACCAGTTGGATTTTTTTTCGAGTTTGAGCCAGTGGCTTACTACCATATGCCGCTATGGAATGCAGAGCAACGGAATGGGGATGTAACACCAATCCCTCTTTAGGTGTTACACCTTTAGTATAAACATCTTTTTTGAACCTAGAATGTACATATCATAAGGAAGACGATGCTATCAGCTCGAGAGCAGCCATGCTCGTCGGCTCTGCAAATCAACCAGACGAACCCTGTCTAGCAGATGCCACAGAGATACGAGAAACATCAACAGGGGAAGAGGATAGGGGATCCGTCGCGCCGCAGCTTGTTGTCGGAGAGATCCAGCTTGCTCATCTTCTCCTCGCACCACAGCAGCTGCTCCTTGCTGAGCTTTGCCATCCTCAGCACCCTCGACACCACCTTGATGTCGGTCAGGGCAAACAGCAGCTGGACCTCCTCCATTGTGCCTGGCCAGGTCTTGCTCTTCCATCCCTTTTTCTTCTTGAACAGCTCTTTCACCTTCATCTCCTTCTGCGGGTTCCGTCATATGAGTTAGCAAGCAAACAGTATCACGTGAACAATTCCACATATTTTCAAGGTAACAACTACCATATCCGTGCAAATAAGCTTCAGACATCAATTTCACATTTGATGGACTCGTTAACATAACTAGTGCATTACGAAAAAATGCATTCAACTACTAGCTAGATTTCTAATCATTGAAGGAAGAGATTGTATCTAGACAAAGGCAATGGAAGGTGGCTGCAAAGACCTGAAAAATACCCGGTGATACACAGAACTGATATTCACAGCCTTATAAGGGCGAGCTTCTAACCTTATCGAGAGAGGATTGAACTTGCTGAATCGAACTTCCAGTATGGCCATGAACACTCATGAGGGCGCTACTCTTTTTCTTGTCTTTCTTCAGGAAAAGACGGAAAGTTAAGATAGACTCCTCTAATAATTTGATCAGGTCAGATGCGAAGATTGATGGTTCCATCTGGTCTTCATCATTATCTTTCCTTTCTGGAACTGAATAGATAAAATAGGAATGAAAAGCAATGTAACATATCAAAATGAGTATGGCAGTAAGTATACAAAGAGATGTCAAGAAGTATGGTATACAGGCAGTAGTAGAAGGGTGCTGTAACGGTCTAATTAAAACAAAGTTATTAGAAAAACTTATTTCCCATGACAAAGTAAGGAACAGAAGCTACGGCACAGAAAAAGCAGAAACACAAGGAGTTTATTGCACTAAGGACTTGCCTTTACTGGAAGATCAAATTGAATCAGATGAAAGGGTTTTTGTTATCAGATTTTACGCACTACACATTGCAGATTCGACAGTATAGCAGCAAGAATTCATCGCTGATCTAGCCAAGCACTATGGGAGAAAAAAAATACTTAGTTTCAAGTTAATAGAGTTTATAACCAAGTCCTACGGTCAGTCCAGACTGACAAAAATCTTGGAAGTTATATACAAACAATGCGGAAGTCATGGAAATGGCAACAAATATATCTTAAATTTGCTAGTAGAGTGCTATTAAAACTTCTGTTCACCACTTCATTTGCAAGAAGAATGGATCTTACTTCTTCTGTTTCACCACTTTCAGTCATAGGCTGAGCACATGTATGGATCAAAAAGGTAAGCAACATGTGACCCTTAAGGTTCAGGTTTTACCATCTTCAACATAATTCAGTGATGTTATATAACTGGCTACTGCTAAAATTTCCTTGGCCCAGATGAATGTAATAAAACAGAAACGAACCCAGATTTAACAGCCGTACATTATCGATCATTAATGGTGCCAGTGTACAGAAGATTTGATTGGATTGTAGCATGTGCATTGTGTGTACCCATTGAATGATAATCTATTTACTGTCCTATTCACCTAGTACTAGCCAAAGAGAACCACAGTCGAAATAACCTGCAAAGGGACACACTCTGCAACTCATTTAATATGACAAACACAATACATGCGTGTAAAGTGTAAACAAGACTCCAAGATATACTACCCATTCCCCTACAGCATAGTAAACCTTTCCACCTTGATTAAAGACTGTACAGGAAATAAGACCAACAGAAGTTGCTGCCAGTTACTCCTGGGTGGCATAATTCCATGCATAGGACAGCATAACACACATGGGTGCACGTGTACCCTTTATGAACAGTAAAATCAGAAAAATTGCTCAATAAAATAAAAAAATACGGCATAAATCATGTGTGTAGAGAATATATGCAGGTATGTACTCCCTCCGTTCCAAAACACATTGAACTGAAACCGCAACACTTATTTTGGAAGAGGGAGTACATATCAAGTTTGAAACTAAACTAGAGAAGTATGTAACTTCTGTAAAAAAAGCAATGTGTTCGGGTAACAGTACAAGGACCGGATTTTTACTGTGCAAAAAATACAAAATTCCATTTTCTCTTTTTTGTGTAGGCCACGTACTATCGTACATTTTCTTGAGAATTTACACGAGTAAGTATCAAGGTAATATGTACCTGCGTGATTTATTTAAAAAAATTCTGAAACTTTGAAATACAATTTTTGAGATTCTTCAAAAATCAGGTCCACCAACACTCCAAGACCCATGTTCTCCTGGTATTCCCGATATAACTTCCTAAATATCGACACGGTTCACAGAATAAACTCTTGAGCACTAATTTATGTTGAAGTATATTTACAGCAGGCAAGAAAATTTGAATATTATTTTTGGAGACCAAATCTAAACATATGTCATGGGCTACCACATGACAATATGATCTTCATGTATCCAATCTAAATAGAAATAGTAAACAGATATCGGAGCTAATGTTTGACTGCACTTAACCTGAAATGGCATCAGTTTCCATGTACTAGAGGGAGTACTAGGAAACAAATACAACCATATGCACCTACGGGTTTTTAATATAAGAGGTATTTGAAAAGGAAACTATTAGGCGTGGCTGAAAGCCTGAGATAGACTAGTTGTCATCTAAAATCTCAACCAAACCAAGAATGAAAGCTTTGCTTCAACCATCCAATCTGTTACTCAAATACGGACTATAAACTATTGACTGAAACGTCCAAGCTGTCACTGAAATATGGACTATACCAACATAGAAAAAACATGCCGGACAGTGTTAGATCATAAATTAATCTCATGTCGGAAATGTGAGTGGTTCTCTGTTCTTAGTCACTTACCTACAGTCAACATATCCAGAAATGATTGTAAGTTCACTACTGGTATTCTTTAAATACATCCTATTACCACATTCATGTACCAATGGGCAATCCCAGTCTACCTGATCAGATACAATGTAATCTAGTTATATAAGAAAAGAACTGGTTGACCTGATCACCTGATATAAGATGTACCAGTAACAAAAGATCAATATTTCAGGTGCATGACAAGATAAAAATCACTAAAACAAGCAAAAAAAAATGTGCATAGTCGTATGTTGTGTTGCATGGGAGCATCCTACGGCAAATGATACATAATTTATTCAGAAGAAGATCGCATCCTACTTATAGTACTTTCAATGCGACTAAAAATAGGCAGTTGTACCTCTAGATCAGCAACATATTTATGCCTTGTGATGTTTTCAATTGGCAAACAAAGGTGTAACGTGTACAGCCGATCAGGGTGTGTATTTGTGATAGTTTGAGCTTGTCACTACATATATCGGAAATCAGAAGGCTAAGTATAATTTTTTTGCTGTCATTGTGCAGTCCATCAGAAATTTAAAACAAGATGCTGAATCATAGCCAAGCAAACATAACAGCTATTAAAACACGTTGAGATGTGGCAACACAAGTTGCTCAATAATCAAGTAAATCACCGAGAGTACAAGAGTAAATTGCACTGCCATCAACAGTGAATTTTAATGTCAAATGATAGGATGCAGTTGTGTCAAAAATGCAATAACTATAATACAAGGTATCATACCTTGAAAAGTGGGAACCTGAAGCAACTTAGACAAGGCACTCCGGGAACGTGCATAGACCTGAACTCGTGAACCTTGCTCAAATGGTTCATTCTCAACAAATCTCTGCAACAGAACCTGGAACTGCTGAAATGCTTGAGCAGCACAGCTATAGGTGGTAGGGTTCTCAGGTTGTGCTGCCAGTATCAGACTCAGGTGCATGTACGTACAATGAATAGCCTCCCAGCTTAAGGAAACATGAGCAACATATGCAGTCTCGAGTATTTGGTAAGGGTCATCCTCGGTTTGCTGCTGCTGAAGATGCTCACAGTCCTCCTGAAGTTCATCCCTCCTTTTGAATGAGAGACTGCGCAAGGTTGATGCCAATTTGGATGCAGATCTAGGCGACTTTTTTGAGATGTTGAATGACCCTGGAAAATTTATTTATCAACCATTAGAAAGTTGAAACTTGAAAGGCATGGTTTTATGGATTAAATGCACTCTATAAAATAGCAAACAAATCGTCTAATTTGATAAGATGTTCTACATGCATAAGACAAGCAGTATTACACAAGAAAAAGGTGGAACCCTCAAGTCCCAAATAACAATCTGATAAGCAGCAACATCCTTCCTATTTCTAAAGGTTTGAGTTGGTGGTGAGTTCACTCGCCTTCTCTAATCTTACGTGTGGGACCTTTTGCAAAAAAATAGAATGAAATAAATTTTTACCATCTAACCGATACCAAGAGTATGAAAAAAATGGACAGATGGTCTACTAAAGTAGCCTGGAATCCTTTTCCTCGTGATTATTCCATTCCCCATCTTTCTTCCCTAGCCACGGCTCTTGCCACCTCTCCTCTCTAATTGTAATCTTCCAAAAGGTCTGAACTATGACCATCCTTCAAATTTTCCAATGCCTCTCCCATGGCCCCTTCAATTGCTACAGTACTGTGTTGACGACATACCCATCCATGCCTTTTCACTTTTTACTCTCCACAGAAAATTGGAAAGTGCTGTGCTTCTATTTTCTTTTTCTTTTGAGAGGATTGTCGTGTAGTGGAACGCGTTAGAGGACTAAAAGTGGGGTGAAACCCGACAAATTTGTAAATGGTATACAACACAAATCAGGACGAAGCCTACGTATTTTAACTGGTATTAAATGTTGGATTGTTTTTCAGGTTTATGAGCACATATTGGTTTATTTTTTATTCGGTCCAACGCACGTGACTTTTCTAGTATGCAGAAAAGGAAAAGCACATGACATATGTTTCAAGTGCAAGGAGAAAGGTGACAAAAGATCTATGGAGGCAACCTACACTCAGCAGCAAAACAGTGAAAACCATGAAGTTGCTCAAACATTGAACTGCCAAAGATGACAACAATTATCATTCCAAATTAGACAATCATTTCATAAGAATTCTACATATGATTGGTAATCCAAACTCGTAAGATGCTAAATCACCATTTAAAAGTTTTAGAATCTATCATAATACAGAAAAAATAGTGGACGGTGCACAGAACTGGACGGGCTGAATAGTGTAGAGTTATGTAACAGATAAAGAGCAATAACTGAAATGATGTTTCGAGACTAATACGGCCAACTAGATATAGCATGAACAAAGTGAAATAGACATTGCGTGGCATTCAAACTCGACATGCTAAAACCCTATTCAGCCACATACAAGATATACTAAAATGGTGCTGTATTTTTCACCTGAATCCTTTAATATCTGTGTAATAGTCTTATCAAACACCACCATTCTCTGGCAGTACTTATCATACAGCGAGTCAAAGCCGCACAACGGGAAGCCTTCGCCCACGTCGGACTCCATCCACTCTCTAGAGCTACTCCCTTCTTCTTCCTCCCCCTCATCGTCCCCATCCTCCTCTAGCTCTGCATTCTCATCCTCAGGGATGAGCACCATGAAGCTGCCCTTCTTCGCCTCCTTGAGCCTCCGCTTCACCTCATTGGCGATGTCATCCTCCTCATCCTCTTCCTCCTCCTCATCCTCCCCATACTCCTCTCCCCCATTGGCCACACCGGCCCCTGCCGCCGCTGCCTCCTCAGGGTTCTCCCCCGGGATGTCACCATGTGAAGCCACATTCCGGGCGTTGGCATCCTCGTCGAGTTCTACGACCTCGCCGTCGCCCCTGGCGCTCTTCCGGGCCTTCCCGAACTTCTTGAGCTTGAGGAAATCCATGAGTCGGGGAAGGTCCTGATGCCCCAAACCGAAACTGGGGTAAAATGATTCTCCCTTTTGCTTTTTCCCCGATCCAAAGGCCGCCCCCTTTCGCGTACCCTGCAAAAACAAAAGGCATAGCGATCCCCCAATGGGTAAAAAAGATCGAGAAGAACCGGAGAATTTTTTAAAAAACGAAATGGAAAGGAAGACCTTGCTAGAACCCTAGCAAATCAGCCGCGCCCCGATTCAGGTGCAGGAAAATACCTCGAGAAATGGAACTATTCCCCCAGAGCCAGCAGCACCTCGCGGAATCGACCGATCCCCCGAGAAGAGAGCAGCGGCGGCTCAGAAACAAGATCCACGGACCGAACCCCCGGAGAGCCTCGGGAAAATCCCCCTCGCGGTCCTCCACGAACCAGCCGCGAGGAGGGATGGTCTCTCTGTTCCGTTGCTGCAGCGTCTGCTGATTCTGATTCTGATTCTTCTGCTGCCGCTGCTCGTGAGTCTCGTGACTCTCTGTGGGTGGAAGAGGTGGGCGGGCGGGATTCGGGACTCGCGAGGGAGGGAGGTTTAGGGAGTCGGCGTTGTACTAGCGCGGCGCGGCGCCGACCTTTTTTTTTTTTTTTTTTGGCCTGGCTCGAATGGTGACCGCGGGGTTAGGAGGGGTTTAGGCTTTGAATCGGGTAGGGGGTGTACTGCTTTACAGAGTGATTAGGATGGTCAAAGGGGGAATGGGAGGTGAGGGAGGTGTCTGGGAGACCGTGCGTAGGGGTACGACGCTTGTCGTCGTCTCGTCTCCGCGATTAAAATACCAGCACTGCGGCATCTGATCTGCTGCCACTCGAAGTGCTGAGACGTGCCACATGCTTTCCTTTTTTTTCGAACGGTCTGATTTTACTAATCACTCAAGACAAACAAAAGGTGAAAAAACTACTACTAATAAGAACAGCAGATCTCGTTCATTAGCCAAAAGTTTTGTAAAGATAATTTGACGGCGTGTTTAGTTTGGATGCAAGACCAATGTGTTGATTGGTATACGAGGAGTCAAGCTGAACCTGCAGTGCTTAAAGCAGTGCCGAGCCAAGGGCATCTCCACAGCAAGATCCAATCCGTCGAACCGTGTCCTAATCGGTTCGTCTGGACATGCGGTACTGCGTGACATTCCGTACGACGATTTATCCGGACTGATTTATTCGTAACCCAAATCTGATGTCTGGGTGGGTCTGTCATGACACACGCAGACGCAGACTGGCCCGGTTAAAGTCATGCAATGGACATTTTTCTCTTGGACTGGTATGTCCGATTTTATCCATATGGATCAGGCTGCTGGGCGCGGCTGGACGGACAGGCTAGACTATGGTCCAAATGCCAGTGGTTCGACTCAAACGGCTAAAATGGACCGTTTGGGTCGTTCATTTGGGTCTCCCTGGTGGGAGATGCCCTTATGAGCCCAGCAAAGCGCGGACTCCGGCATCAAAGCCACACGTTCAAGAAGAGCACACTCACTTGCCCACCTTGGAGGTAGATCTTGTTGTACCATGGGAACGGGGTGTACGAGGTCTACATCCCCAAGGTGGATGAGTGGGTACACTCCGGCTACTAGCACCCTGACAACCATGGAGGCCCGACAACTTCATCCACAAGAACGATGATGACCCTATTATCGCCTGCACCCGAGTCTCGGCGCTCAGGGGTGGGATGTCACCTCTATCGCCAGCTACCCACCATTGCTCAAGGGGTCGGGCCCACTTGTGCGACAGAAGAGGCTCGACACGTGCACGACGAGCATGCGGGGGGGTGTTGGAGTTAGGACCGCCCACGATAAGACACCTCGACGAGACCGTGGTGGAACGTGTCCCGCGACACCTATAGTCTTGATGACTCGTGTCCTACCACGCGCTGCGTGGCCGGGCACGCGTGCCTCGACGCTTCGCCACCCCCTTGACCCTATAAAAGAGAGACCAAGGTGGATCAAAAAGGGGTTCAATCCCCATGCGCCATACACCATAGGTGAGTAGAGGGGCAACCCTAAGCCAAGCTTGCCCCAGCTCTCCTCGAGGATGCCTTAGGGACCTTTATATAGGCATTTTTAGGTCAAACCAAGCTAGTGGGCAAAAGATTGAAACGAATAGGACGGCTGTGGACACCCGGATTTTTAACCAGATGCCTGTTATGTCGTACATCGCAATTCTAAGATTACCATGTTTGTGAGACATAACAGAATTGGTAGCACAGTACATCGTCCATTACAAACCATAATAGTCTTACAAATAGTTGATCACATGATCAAGTCTTAATAAACATCAAAGTAGCGAAAAATAACATAGTAGAGGATCTAGCTTCATTATCACATGCAATGCTGACGATGGGAGATGATCCTAGATAACGTAGACATCCTGCCGTACGTCCTCCGGATAGTTCTCTTCATAGTCTGGCCATGGGAATAGCCAGGGACAAAGCCATGAGTACTTTTAAGGTACTCGCAAACTATCACTAATGTAAGTATGACAATTCTAGTAGGAATCTTAAGCTCTAGGCTTATTTGCAATAAGCTAGTTTTATTTCAGAGGTACTTAGTAGTAAAGACCTATTTTAGTTATCTAGATTACTCAAGAGGGAACCTAGTTTCATGTCCACAACCCTGTGTGGTCAAGTACAAGTCATATTTCAAGTCACAAGTCATTTTAAAAATATCTGACAACAGAACAGTATGGCCATCCAACTGTCCATGACCGCGGATGCGGCTATTCGAATAGTTTGACACTGTGCAGAGGTGGTACACTTTCACCATAACATTCGATACATCCGTCAGGGATAACCCTAAATCATCATACTTGGTATGCGGATAATCAATCCTAACCTTTCAATTACACAGCCTAGTATAGACACCTCTCCTATGAGTTTGGCCTCTCAGCCATGGCCATCCTCCATCTCGGGCACTGCATAGGTGGACATTCATATTCACGAGGTAGCCTCAACTCAACCTCTTTCCGCGAGGGAACCCATACTAAGACACATAAACTTCCAGTTAAGCCCCACCCAACTCATGTATTGTGGTTATACGGTAAAGTTGGAATGGTATCGCATCCAAACCCAACCATCAATTTTTATCAAAGTCAGGGCACATGCTTCATTCAGTATCATATGCAACTCATTGTGTTCCATAACACATGTCAAAACATTTCAATAGAATGACTCATATCCCAAGGTTTTCATAATCATTTTCTCCAAGTGTTCCCATCTATAGTGATCAAGATTAGTTTAGCACTAGCATCTATCAATGAGGGTGTCACTATTGAGGGGTACTAATCAAGTGTAACTACCTACACCTAGTTCTATGCTCTTGATGGCATCTTTCCTATTTCTCCACTAATCACCAATTAATTAACTATTTGAGCAACTTGATAAAAGGAAGAAAAGATAAAGCTTGCAGGTAAAACTTGGGATTGGTATAATCATGGTTGTATCACCATAGCATGCATAATATATCTTGCATATGACTAGCTTGCATAGTTTAGCTTGCCTTGGTTGGTGCATTTGTCGAAGTTCTCCTCTTCTTCGTTGTAGAACTCATCTTCCTCGTACCCCGGATTGATACTAGCATCTATAAATAAATACGAGGTACACAATCACCAAACAATACTTAAATACTTCTATTTAGCACACAAATATCCACACTAGATGATCTAGCATCATCTCAATCACTACATGAAATATTGACATGGCCTTATTTATCTTATTTTAGAAATGCAATTTCTACTCATTGAAAAATACTTAAGATATAATATTCTCCAATTATAAAATATGGGATCATGTTGACACATGTCATCACCACATATTCCAAAACTTGGGAATGTGATTTAAAGTGGATGGCATATATTACAAAGTTTAATATTGCTATTTAATAATATTAAAGTGACTAGAAATGACTATATAGCATTCTTTTAATACTAGTCCATGATCAATGCATGTAAAACCAAATATTTTATATATTCAGATGTATCATGGCAAATGTGATTTTTGAGAATTGGAATCAACTCCAAAGCATTTATGGTCAGTTTTAGAAAAATGTTTGAAGTTGTAAAATTCTCTGTCTTGTTATTTTTACTCTGGGTGATCTATAACTTCAAACTATTTGAATTAAATGGGAGTGGTTAGATAATTTCATTACCTTTCTAATAAAATTAGAATTATGCAATTTGGTTTAGTAAATCTTCCTGAATTTAATTTTGAAGTCACTGACAGAATGGGGTTTTGGAATAAAAGGAAAAATCTAAAATTGAATTCGTGTGCAACGCGCAAGAACGTTACTGGGCCGGCCCAACTATGCGGCGCACGCATAGCGGGCTGCACTGGTGTTGGCCCCACCTGACAGTGGCTATTCTAAAGCAAAGCGGTATTAGCTAATCTGGGATGCATGATTAGAATACGATCAACGGCTCAGCGTCGTCGTCTCCATCGCATGGTGCGCGGGGGATTTTAACCCTAGCTCTACTATTGGGGTCGTCGGAGGCTTACCAGGGCTCCATCTAGGTCCGGCGAGGTGGGCGAACGAGCTGGTAGACGTTGGCGGTTCGAATGGTGGTCGTAGTAGCTCCTGGGGCGGCTCCTAGCGATGGATCCTTTCCACCACAGCAGCGGCGGGCTCCTGTTAAATTCCGGTGATGTGGTGCTCGCTTTGCTCCGTGGATGGGTCAGAGGGAGTGCTGGGGGAGAGGTGAGTCGAGTGGTGTGCATTTTGAGGCAGGGAGAGGGGTCTATTTATACCCCGGCGAGAGGAGCATTGCGACATGGCTCGAGCTCGCCGGCGACGTTGCTACAAGGCGCTATCGGCATGGCTAAGGGCATAGGTCGACAGGGTGCTCTGCGGCGATCGTCATGCGCATAGTGGCACGGTGAGGCGCGGTCTTAATCGAACGGGGACGTCCATGCTCTGCTCAGGTACTGCGGTGTTCGTCATGGCGTACGGTGGTCACGGGGCGCGAGACGTCAAACGGGCGTGTCAGGGAGGTCGCTGGCGTCATGGCGAGGGCATTTATGCAAGGGGAGAGCGAGGCGCGGGGTGGTTTCACGGGGCGGCTTGGCGCTCTGACGTGCGCTCGACATGGCAGAGAGACAAATGGGCGAGGCTGCGCTGGCGCCTCCACTGGTTGTCGTTGAGCGAGGCGTACGCTAGCGAGTGAGGTGAGGTCAGGGCTACCTTCTAGACATCGTGGGCGAGGGCGGCGAGGCTTGTGGCATCGTGTCCATGTCCGACCGACATGTCATGCTCGGGTATGGGCTGGCACTAGTCCAATTGGCACGTGAGAGAGGCTCCACTACATGTACTAGTACCGGGGGTGATCGTGGGCTAGTAGTGGAGCTGTGTCGAGTACAAAGATGATCACTAGATTGATCACAACAGTGTACAGTTGGTATATTTGTACTCTGTCTGCTAAGTGTTTGATTAAATGGTCGCATGAAATAAACATTTGAATTTTCAAATTCCTTTTGGTGTGTGTGTTGGTCATATGCTTGGATGTCTCTGGTTGCAAAGGTTTGCCAAATGAAGAAGCTTTGAGTGGTTTTTGAAGAATGGCTACTTTGATGTCTATGATGGATTCAATTTGGAAATGTCCTCTAAAAGAATTTGAATTTTTTTCTGTAAGTTTTGCAAGTTCCCTTGTATTCATTTTTACTTGGTCTAGAAAGGTGAGAAAAGAAATAGAATTTTTTCTATTTGAAATCAGTTACTAGAGATGCCCAAAGTGGACTAGGTTTTAACTTTGGCAAAATGACCATTAGGTCATATGCTTCACCATTTGATTTTCTTTTGATTTTATTTGGTTTGGATTTGATCTAGATGATATTGATTTGATCCTTAAACTATTTCTCAACATATATAATAAACAAACATGGCATAATAAGCATTCATACATCATTAATAACACACATGCATTTATATAGTGTTTAATAGTAAAAGCTTTTGTTAATCCTAATTTTAGTTGATTGGAAATTGATATTATCATTATAATATTTTTGAGATGTTACAAACCTTTCCCCTTAAACAAAATCTCATCCCGAGATTCGGGAAAAACTAGGAACTAAAGAGATCTGGAAACTCAGTCCTAATATAATCTTCTCGCTCCCAGGTGGCTTCTTCTTCAGTATGGTTGCTCCACTGGATTTTGAGAAACTTGATACTCCTGGTTCGGGTGGTTCTGAAGGCTTCTTCCAAATTACGAATATGTACTTCACGATAGGTTAAATCCTTGTTGATATCCATGTCTGTGGGATCAATGTTCTTGAAAACTTCGGTCTTCTCTGGAACTTCTAAGCATTTTCAAAGTAACGAGATATGAAACACATTATGTACGGCTGACATATCTTCAGGCAGTTCTATCTGATAGGATACTTCTCCTCGACGACTTAAAATGTTAAAGGGTACGATATATCTGGGTGCAAGCTTCCCTTTGAGTTGAAAACATTGCATTCCTTTTAAGGGTGATACTTTGAGATACACAAAGTCTCCGATATTGAAGGTCAAGTCTCGACGTCTCTTGTCAGCATAACTCTTCTGTATGGATTGAGCGGTCTTGAGGTGCTCACGGATCTTGTGAACCTTCTCTTTGGCTTCTCGTAGGATGTCTGGTCCGAATATCTGACTATCTCCTACTTGCGACCAATTCAGGGGGTACGACACTTTCTTCCATACAAAAACTCAAATGGGGCCATTTGTAAACTGGCATGATAAGTGTTGTTGTATGAGAATTCTGTGAAAGGCAGACGGTTTTCCCATTTAAATCCATATTCTAGTACACAGGCTCTTAGCATATCTTCTAATATCTGGTTTACTCTTTCCGTTTGTCCGTCGGTCTACGGATGATAAGCTATGGTGAAGTTTAGTTTAGTTCCTAATCCTTCTTGGACTTTCTTCCAAAACCTTGAGGTAAACTGGGTTCCTTGATGCGACACAGTTGTCTTGGGGGATCCGTGCAGACTGACTATTCTAACAATATACAACTATGCCAGCTTCGAGCTTTGATAAGTGGTCTTGACGAGTATGAAATGAGCTACTTTGGACAGTCTATCTACTATGACCCAAATAGAATCATTTCCTTTACTAGATGTAGGCAAACCGGTGATGAAATCCATTCCAACTAAATCCCATTTCCATTCTGGAATTTGCAATGGCTACAACAGTCCCGCGGGTCGCTGGTGTTCTACTTTGAATCTCTGACAAATATCACACTTGGCGATATAGCTTCCGACTTCTCTCTTCATCTTGTGCCACCAAAATTGCTCCTTCAATCCTGGTACATCTTCATTCCTCCTGGATGAATAGAATAAAGAGTATCATGGGCTTCTTGCAAAATGACTTGCTTCAACTCTGAATCTGCTGGCACACAGATGCGTCCCTTATACCACAGAACTCCTTCTTCATCTTTCGTGAATCAGGGTACCTTCCCTGTACCGATACGACACTTAATTCCATCAATACTGGCATTTCCTTTCCGAGCTCCTTTATCTGACTGATCAAAGTGGGTTGAAGTTCGATACTGGCTAGAAATCCTTCGCTAAATAGCTCCATTCTAAAATTATCCAACTCCTCATGCAAACTTGGATGATCTTTCTTAATCATGGTGTTTAATCTACACGATAGTATACTAAGAGAACCCGCTACCACATTGGCCTTGCCGGGTGACGAGGTCCAATCTCGTCAATGCCCATTGTTATGAGCTTGGGTTTTGGAGAAGATGGGGATGCTGGAGATTGCGGAACGGTTAGCAAACAAGCAACACAGGGACACGAAGTTTACCCAGGTTTAGGCCCTCGGAGGGAAAACCCTACTCCTGCTTGTCTGCTCTTGATTACGGTGGAACCGAAAAGTACAGGGGTGCGCAGATGCAATGTGGCGTGGAGGTGTGTATGCGGTGAGAGGTGCCCTCCTCGTCGTGCCCTCCTAGCCTTTATATAGATAGGCAGGTCCCGTGCATCAGGTCGAGTCGATAACAAATTAGGGTTTGCCCCTTTGAATATTCTATCTACTATAGTCTTGCTCTCCAAGGATCTGAAAGCGTCATGGGCTTGGGCCACCCGAAAATCTTCATAGGCCGCGTGTGTTCTCGTGGGCCTTCCTTGGGCTGGACCATATATACTAATATCGTGTACCCGTAGGGTATAACCATGTCACCGGGGTGGTAGTGAATGTCAAGGTCATAATCCTTGATTAACTCTATCCATCTCCGTTGTCTCATATTGATACGCCAGAAACGTATCTATAATTGTTGATGCTCCATGCTTGTTTTGTATCAACTTTGCTATGTTTTGTCTACACTTTGAGGTATTTTTATACACTTTCTGGAACTAACCTATTGACAAGATGCCACAGTGCCAGTTGCCTGTTTTCTGCTATTTTTGGTTTCAGAAAGCTAAAAAATGAATTCTCGAAATTGGACGGGACAAAAGCCAAAGTTCATTTTTTTTCCTAAACCATACGGAAAATCCAAGATGAGACGGAGGAGGACACCTGGGTGGCCACACCCTAGGTGGGCGTGGGCCCACCTTGGTCACGCCCATAGGGGGTGTGGGCCCCCTGGCCCTCCATCGACCTTGCCTTCTTCACCTATAAGAAGCCCCCGACTCAGAAACCCTAAAGAATCGACCAAAAAGCCATGAAAAGTTCCACAACACTGCCGCCACCGAAGGGGAGATTCGGGGGACAGAAAGTCTCTATTCCGACACCCTGCCGGAACGGGGAAGTGCCCTCGGAGGCATCTCCATCGATCTCCACCACCATCTCCATCACTATTGCTGATTCCCATGATGAGGAGGGAGTAGTTCTTCCTCAAGGCTAAGGGTGATATGTCGGAAACATATCTATAATTTTTGATGCTCCATGCTTGTTTAGTATCTACTTTGCTTTGCTTGTCTACACTTTGAGGTGCTTTTTACATGTTTTCTAGTACTAACCTATTAACAAGTTGCCATAGTGCCAATTGCCTGTTTTCTGCTATTTTTGGTTTCAGAAAAGTTAGTAAAGAAATATTCTCGGAATTGGACGGGACAAACGTTAAAGTCAATAACTTTCCATGGGGAACAAGAATCCAGAAGAAGAGATGGAGACGCAACCAGGCTGACCCCCTAGGCGGGTGGGCCTGCCCGCTCTGGGTAGGTTTGACCTGTCGCCTCCTCGGCCTCCCCCTTCGCCTATAAGAAGCCCCCGATGCAGAAACCCTAAGCACCAGATCAAATCTCCACGAAACTGTCTGTATCCGCCGCCACCATCGTCCCTAGATCGGGGGGATCTGAAGTTCTTCCCGGCACCCTGCTGGAGGGGAGATCTTCCCTGCGGCCTTCTCTCCGGTATGATGCGTGAGTAGTTCCACCTTGGACTATGGGTCCATGTAGTAGCTAGATGGTTGTATCTCCTCTTTTGTGCTTTCATGTATAGATCTTGTGAGCTCCATTCATGATCAAGATCTAATCTATTTGTAATCATGCATGTTGTGTTTGCGGGGATCCGATGGATATTGAGATTATTATGTTGGTTTGATTAATGGTTTGTCTTTATGATTCTATCATGTCTATGTTGTTTGTGATCTTGCATGCTCTCTGTTGTTAGTAGCTATCTTGGCCAAGTAGTTGCTAGTGACTCCAAGAGGGGGTATTTATGCTCGATAATGGGTTCATGCCTCTAGTTTCCAAGGGAAGTGACAATAATATCTTCGGTTGTAGATGTGTTGTTGCTACTAGGGAGAAAACAACGGTGTCTTGTTCATGGAACATGTGGACTATTTACCTTACACACTTTACTTAAAGCAGTTGTTTGTTGCTTGCAACTTAATACTAGAGGGGGTTCGAATAATAACCTGAAGGTGGACTTCTAGTCATAGATGAAGTTGGATGGCAGTCTATGTATCTTGTTGTATTGCCCAATCGAATCTCATAGGATCTTTCTGACTAGTAATTGCATTGCTATGCCTTGCTCAGTTGCTGTCAATTACCCTGCTGTAATTTGTTTACCCTTCATGCCATGTTGTTTATCTAAGGAGAGCACATCTAGTGAACTATGGACCCTGGTCCAATATTTACCATTGATACATCTTCCACTGTTACTAGTTTACTTGCTGCAAACCATTACCTTCCACACCATATGATTAATCCTTTGTTACAGCAAACCGGTGAGCTTGACAACCTCACTGATTCGTTGGGGCAAAGTCTTGAGTTTGTGTTGTGTAGGTCTCCGCGTTGCTTGCAACACCTGTGTGACGTTTCCTTACTCCTACTGGTTTGATAACTCTGGTTTCTTAACTGAGGTAAAACTTGTTGTTGTGCTGCTTCACACCTTGCTCTTGGGGTTTCTCGACGAAGAGCTCCCACTTGGACTAGCGCTGCATCAAGCTTTTTCTGGCACCGTTGTCGGGGAATAAAGGGACATCAAACTTCTTCCTCCCCGTCAAGCACCAAGCTTTTTCTGGTGCCATTGCCGGGGAGGCTAAGGACATCTTCACAAGGGGAGTCCTCCACTTCCTTTCTCTTTACTTTGTTTTTAGTTTGCTTGGTTTTGTTTGCCTCTTTCCAAAAAAAACCAAAAAATTAGTCTAGTTTGGTTTGCTTGCTTTATTCAAAAACACACAAAAATAGTTCCTACTCTATTTGCCACCTCGTTCTCGCTCACCATGTTGCTCCCCAAGTTCACCCTGAAGAACCTTTCTATAGGTAGTGGCTCCATAATTGGGAAAGATAATATTGAAGAATTCTTTAATTATGTTAGCAAGCATGAGGACATTGAGGATAAATCTATAGCAGAACTTGCTCCTAGTTATGAGATTGATGCAGATTCTTTAGTTCGTATGTTGGAGTCTAGGTTTGTTAGCCTTAACCCCTTCATACAATTCTTGTTCCTAAAACTAAAAGAAGAAAAGAATGCTGAAAAGAGAGAATTCATCCTTGAAACTTTATCAAAAGAATTTCATGATATTGCTAGGGAAGCCAAAAAAGTCTTTGAGTGTTTCAATATGCTAGGCTCAAGTGTAGATGTTGTGGGTATTTCTGATAAAACTAAGCCTAGAGAAGAATTTAAGATACCCATGATTTTTAAGCTTGTTGGAATGCATGAAGCCTTTGAAAAGAATTTTGATTGGATTGCTCCTGAAAATCTCTTTGATGAAAGTAGTAGACCAAAGAGAGATTATAAGGGATCCTCCAAAACCCATTTGGATGAGATACCTTTCATAGTTGAAGATCTTGCAAGTATTGATGTTAATGCTTCCTCATTTGAAAATACTTGATTCTTCTTGCTTCTTGTGCCTAACTTAAAGGCATTAAAGAAAAGTACTTGTTGGGAGATAACCCAAGAGTTTCCTTGAGTATTGGAATTTATTACTTCAGTAATGACCTCTCCTTATCCTTCTTGTTTGCTTTTTGTGCCAAGAATGACCCCTAATGAGAGGGAAGTAAGATTTGGGGAGTTGCTGTCCCGAAACAGATTTTTGTCCTCCACCATAAAAATTCGTGAGGAGTCTCTGTAACTCGGATTGAGATAAAAATTTACGAATAAATCCCCCAGTATGTTATCTAACTTTAATTAGTTTAACACTTTTTTATTTAAGCAACATAAGATGTTCGAAAAAATCGGTTTCTACCTGCTGGTCTGTTTTGACAGATTTCTGCCATTATTTGCATTTGCTTCTTATTGATTCCTTTTTGAGTTATTTTTGGGGAATTGAGATTTTTGAAGGATTTTCTACAATATATTATGTTTTTAGTGAAAATCTTCGCTGTTCCAAAACTTTGCTAGAGGTCTAATATCTTTTGAATACACTAATGTTGCTAATGAAAATTGTGTGAAGTTTTGTATGAAGGAAAATTTTCAGGTGTAGAGAGAGAATGATGTAATGAGATGAATAATGGACAAAATCTCAAGCTTGGGGATGCCACCACGGTGTCACCCCAAGAAATATCCAAGAGGTACAAGCGTCAAAGATTGGGGATGCCCAAGGCATCCCCTTCTTCATCAATAAAAAGTTGAGGTTTGTCTAGACACTTCGTTTTTATTGTTTCATGCACAGTTGTATTGTTCTTGGAGCGTCTTAGTTTTCATTTGATTTGATTAGGTTGTTTAGTTTGCTTGAATAAAGTAGTTTGGACCCCCGTTCTCGCTGTGTTTTTTTGCAAATAAGTTGCTTGGTGTTGGAAAGGAGTAGTAAGTTCTTGGTTGAAGTGCAAGAGGAGCTTGCATTGACTGTGACTTAGACTTTATCATGACATGCTAGGTGTTGTTTTGACCTTATGGTTAGTGATTATTGTTGTAGCATGTCTTGTTCAAACAATTGGGATTGCTTAGTGTGCCTTGAAGAAATTATGCGTTGTTTTAGCATGCAAAAGCATAGTATTGTGGTATTATCCTTTGATGCTTTGTTTGGGTTGACTTGGCACATGCTCACACCATGTTATGACTACGACAAGTCACCATTAGCCTCTATGATCATTTAGTCCTTGACTTGTAGTACCACTCTATGCTTTGATTAGTAATGCTTTGTTGCTCTATATGATTATGGCTATTATGCTCTCTTAGTTGGTTGCTCCCAGTCTTTTGCTAGCCTCCACTTGTATGAGTAAGCTCTACTCATGCCTCCAACTCCCAAGAAACCAAGTTATTCCAAAGTGTCCACTATAAACTCCTATGCATGGTGTGTTACACCATTTCAAGTATATTCTTGTTTTTAGCAATCTTCCAATTAAAAAATATTTTGTTATGTGAAAACTTAGTGATTAAAGCCCTCACAAACTTGATGACACACTTTATATTCTTTGCCCCTAATAAACTTGAACCATTGTGTCATCTATGTTGTATATGCTTGCACTTACACGTTGGAATTAGCAGAACCGTGCTGTCACGGGGAACGTTTTCAATATTGCACTCATACTTTGTACTCAGTTGATATCATGCTCTTTTGTCTATGGATGTTGTAGGGTTCGCATCATAGAAAACAAAAAATTTCCTACGATGGGAACTATGTACCAAGATCTATCTACTAGATACAAACAAAGGGCGGATGTATATCCGTAGAGAACATACCCTTGAAGACCGACAAAGCTTAACGAGTTCAACTCGTGGTTGATGTAGACGATCTCTTGCCGATCTCAAGATCGAGAGGAAGTCCTAGCGCCGCAAAGCAGCAGCGCATCCGTGCTCGCACACACGTACAAGACACTGGGCAACCTCCGCCTCCTCGCTCCAGCGATGCAGCGGAAGCACAACTCTTTCTTGCCGAATAGCCACCGGGAACATGTATCTCGCTAGTCCGAGACCATGGGGAATAAATTTTAGAGGGGGAGAGAGATCCTTCACGAGGAGGTGTGAGAGACAAGTGAGAGGAGGAGCTCCTTTTATAGGAGGAGGGGGAAACCCAAGGGGGTGGCCGGTGCATGGGGGATGCCCCCTTGCCCTCCCCTCTTCATGTGGGT
The DNA here is from genome assembly GCA_030063025.1 of Avena longiglumis. Lineage (NCBI taxonomy): Eukaryota > Viridiplantae > Streptophyta > Magnoliopsida > Poales > Poaceae > Avena > Avena longiglumis. Next base: position 104,888,738 of record CP125977.1, read on the forward strand.
GGACACTCCACTCACAAAATTCCTTTAAATTCCCTCCACTCAAAAGTCCACTCAAATTCCCATTAAATTTCCACCAAATTTAATGCAAACTCTCATTAAATAAAACTCTTTTATTTTTATTCAGAATTTTGTCAATTACTTTAATGACAAACATTCACAAATAACCCCTTGCTAGAATTCCATTTCACATGCATAACCACTTTATGCAATTTCACCCGAAAACCTGTTTCGGTATCTAGTGAAATAAATTCCTGCGCTTGTTTATTCTTTCGGCATGAAACATTTGCTCCAACTGGATGCCAGTGTCCCTTAAGTGTGTCACCCTACGGTTCGCGAATAATGCGGACATGATCGAGACCCTTCTCCGATCAATAATCAGTAGCGGGACCTGGAGATCCATACTGACTCCCACACATTCAACGATGACTTTTCCTGTGATCGTCGGAACCTTTTACGCCTGTATCTTAATCCCTTTGTTTCACGGTATATTACATGTCCAAGATTCGATCATTGGTATCTCCATACCTAGTTTGATCTCGTTACTGACATGCACTCTTTTCTCGTTCCCGTGATATAACATTCTAGTGATCAAATCACTTGCTTGCAAGCTAACCAATGTGATATCACCGAGAGGGCCCAGAGCATATCTATCCGTCATCGGGATGGACAAATTCCACTCTTGATCCATGATTCTCAACATAACACTTTAGTAGCTTTGAAGCCATCTTTATAATCACCCAGTTACGGAGTGACGTTTGATGTCAACAAGAAACTCTTCCAGTGTTAGTGATTGGCATGATCTCATGGTCTAAGGATTAGGACTACTTCGTAGTTTGTTTATAGCAATATAAACTCAATGACTTTGATCGTAATGCTATACTTCGGATGAATGTTCATCACACCATTACACTAATGTTGTGATCTCGTTATTAACAACATCCAATGTCTATGATCAGGAAACCGTGATCATCTTGTTAATCAACGAACTAGTTTATGAGAGAGGCATAACTAGGAAGAGGCATAACTAGGAACTTTCTGTTTGTTTATTAAACACACATGTATTAACGTTTCCGTATTAATACAATTATAGCATGCAAAATAAACATCTATCATATACTTGGAATACACATAATAAACATTTTATTATTGCCTCTCAGGGCATATTCCCTTCAGTCTCCCACTTGCACTAGAGACAATAATCTAGTTACATTGTGATGTATCTAACACCCATGGAGTTCTGGTGTAGATCATGTTTTGCTCTAGGGAGAGTTTTAGTCAACGGATCTGCTACATTGAGATCCGTATGTACTTTACAAATCTTTATATCTCCATCCTTGACATGCTCGCGGATGGAGTGAAACCGGCGCTTAATATGCTTGGAATGCTTGTGAGACCTTGGCTCTTTGGCATTGGCAATGGCACCATTGTTGTCACAATAGATCACCATTGGGTCCAACGCGTTTGCAACCACACCTAGTTCGGATATGAACTCCTTCATCCAAACTGCTTCCTGAGCCGCTTCTGAAGCAGCAACATATTCGGCCTCCGTTGTTGATCCCTGTAGCATCCCATTTGTCTAACAACTGTAATGCTACTTGATCTAGTAATATAATGGCTACTACCTACATATAATTGTTGCAGCATCATTCATATCATGCTCATGTCATCATGCCACCTTGCATTTGAACATCATATAAAACCCTTTGTGTTTTGGTTCTTATCCCATATGCATTATTATTTGTATTTGCATCTTGATATTGTTTTTGGTTCTTGATATATTGTTAAATGCCCAAGTTGAGTTGGGGGCATATCTTTTGTTCCACTCCACCACCTTTCTTGTCACCACCTTATTCTTCCACCATTCCAATAACCCATGAGCTTGTAATTCTTTTCTTTGGTTTTATTCTAGCTCATGTGGGTTGGGTGGATCCCACTCAAATTCTTTTGCTTGGCTTTACTCCACATTTGGGGATGCACATAAATAAATGCCATGGGATTATATTTTGTTTTCACAAGGTTAAGACATGGCATTTAATATTTATGCATGGCCCATGCAAAGTACCACCATATTCTAGTCTTTTGGGTTTTATTGAATCTTGGAGGGGATCATCTCCCATCTAGCTCTCTACCTCTTTTCCATGCTTGATCTTGTGTTGGGTCATGTTACCACCTCACCCTCTCTCTTCTTGACTAGTTCTTGCTTGAGCTTGTTTTTGTTGCTCTTGCTTGAGCTTGCCAAGAGGAAGCCATCTCTCTTCCCCCATCTAACCCTAAACCCTACCCCCTAATCACCATACCCCCTCTCCTATCTAAACCCTAAGCCTCCCCCTCTCTCTCTCTCGGCCTCTCCCTCCCTCTCACCTAGCTGGCCCCACCATGCCACCTAGCTACCAACCCTAAGCAACCCTAGCCCGAGCCTCCCTCTAACCCTAGCTCCTAACCAAGCCACAACCGAGCCTACCCCTCTCCTCTCTCTTGCTCTCTCTCCCTGCCTGGCCTGCCCCACCCCGAGCTCCCTCCTCCCTGGACCACCTGGCAGCCTCTCCCCCAGACCTACCTGTCCTCTCCCTGTCCTGGTCGACCCATGCACGTGAGGAGGAGGAGGAGAGAAAGGTGGCACCGAGGCCACCTTTTCCCATCTACCCCACTCCCCACGGCACCCCCTTCCCCATCCTTATCTACTGCCTCACCCCCCCCTCTCTGCCTCGCCAGGTCCACCCCAGAGGCCCTGCCTCGCCTCCCTTCTCCCTCTCCGCCACCATCTACCCCATCGCCGCCCGCCGCCAGCCCCACGTCGATCTCGCCGCTCCGACCGCCAAGCTTGTCGTGGAGGAGGTCGAGGAGGACGAGGAGGTTCCCCTGCTTCGCCCCGTACCCGCCAGCGAGGAGGAGGACGACCATGACGCTGGACACCGACGCGCCCCGCCGCGAAACCCTAGTTCGCCCGGACCCTGCCTCGTCGCCGATCCGCTGCACGCCTGCCCGATCCGAGCCCGCCATCGAGCTCGCGGTGAGCTCCCCTAACCCCCTGACATGGTCCGCATCTCTGTACCACCCTAGCCTCGCCGGCCTTTGCGTCGAACGGCCTCCGTGCGCCACCGCTGGTGTCTGCAGCGCCCGCCTGAAACCACTCTTGACGCCTAGCCCCACGACTACCGCCCTTAGCCATAGTGGTCGTCGCCACAAGAAGCGCCAGGTCGCGGGTTCGACCCTCGCCAAGCCATTGCCAACGTGCACCGTCGGTTTAAGAGAAGAAAAAAAGCAGCGTGGCGCTTTCCAAAAAAAAACCCCACCTTTTTGCTCCCCAACCCGCGACCCTCAGGACCCACCTGTCTTTGGCTGATGCCATTTTGCAAAAAGGCTCCCGGCAGATGTTTCAATCAACCCGCAGTCCTTCCCTCTCCTGTGCGTGCGTGTGGCGCTGAGTCAGCCTGGCCCCACACTCGGGCGTTGGCTAGGTCCAGGCTGAGTAGAAAAGGTTTCTGTTTCTGTTTAATTTAAAACCTTTTCAAAATTTGTTAAAATTCAAATTTAAATCTGTTTTCAAATAACTTTTGATTTATACTTCCAAATTAAACATATAATATATGAATTTGAATCAGAAAAATATGAGGAATTCAAATATGACCTTCAAAACATATTTTGGACATTTAAAATCCCAAGTTTATTTAAATTACAATAAAATTCCCTCGGCCTTAATTAATTAATAACTTTTGTTTTATAAATCCAAATTTAACAAATGATATGTCTAAAATGATCAGCTCGACGAGACCTTTCTGTTTATGCAATCCATGTTCTGTTTTGTAGCATGCATCATATAAATATAATGTAAACAGCAACTAATATGAGGATAAAATGGGGCCAAAACTCAATAAAATGTTTATTTCTTGTATTCTACACCTCACCCATGCCATGCTACATTATTGCCATGCAACTTGTGCATCATTCATCATGGCATGATTGTTTGCTTGACGCATTTATTCCTATGCTTGTGCACTTTATTTATGTTGGCCCTTGTTTGTTTGGTTCTTCTTCGAATAGACACTGAGCAGGGGATGTATCAAGAGAACCAGGAGCATTACCCAGATCCTTCTCTCTCTTCAACTGAGTTGCCAGGCAAGCACTACCGCATGCTTGCATACATACAGTACCTATTGCCTCTATCTTATTCTAGCATCATTGAGTCGCGATTGCATTAAACTGAATCCCAAGTGTTGCATAGCCTTTACTTTTAAACCCCACCAAGCTTGTTCCTCCATCCCATGAGCCATTACTACAGGAGTTGTTCGAGCCATGCGAGTCGTAGAACAGCATGTGTAGGGTATGTGAGTGTCTGTTGGATAACGAGGTACCTAAACAACTTAACCTGAGTAGTAATGGGATAACTAATGAAAGTGGCACCGGTGAGCAATATCTGCTATTTGGTTTTTCCTGCTCACTTGTGTCCCGTAGGACCCCGAGTACTTGATTCCTGTTCCTTCGTTATTCGCGCTATCCACATCCGGGAGGCTTATGGGACCCCCCTGAGCGAGAGCTTGATTCATTCTTATTTCTTGGGGCCACAAACTAGTTTGAGGTTTTATTTACTATCCTGTACTTATGCCATGCTTTACTGCTTAATTACGTTTGTGCGAGGAGCACCTGTCTTTAGGTAAGCGGAGTGTTTTCAGTATCGACAAGCCCAGTTTTGGGTTCCCATCATTTACCATGGCGCAAACCTTGAGTCCGTCTCGGAGTCAGCTATCTTCGTTGCGGGTGTACTCAATAGGGTGGCCCCCTGAAATATTTCTGAATCCTGTGATTGCTTTGTCGTGAAGGCCTCGTTGGGTTTTGATTTGGTTTTTCCGAGGTTGATCGAGTGTGTGTTGCTATTTGTGCACCCCTGCAGGTAAAACTTTCAAAGCCGTGTCGCGGTTATGGACGACTTGGAGCAGTTCTCGATCATAGACAAGCATAACTAAAGTACCGCTTTTAATTTGACTAAATGGCGACTAGTAATTAGTGCAACACTCATGGAATGGTTAATAAAATTGCCAACGGATGGGGGGTTGTTCGTCCGCTTCCTCGTTGGTAAGCGAGGAGGAGGATGGATCTGTGGATATTACTGTTATAACTGTTGTCATTAATTTACGGACATCCGTCTATCTTTGGTTAGGCGGATGGTTAGCGAGTATCTATAGAACTGTTAGGATTTATCTTTTGCTACAATTGCGTCACCCCAGGTTGTGTCCCCTTTAGAGGCATAAAGACTTGCTGAGTACCCCTAGGGTCTCACACGATAAATTATTTGATTCAGATGAACATGTACACTCGCAAGATGGGTACTGGGTGGAGGAGGCGGATGACGTGGGCAACGATCGTTCGGTGTAGAGATTCCAGGAACGGGGATCCGTGAGATCGGTGGGCGGGATGTGCTTATTTATGGGGCATCTTATGCCAATTTGCTTCTTATCCGTACTCGGATCTTGTTGCCGCTTCCGCCTGATACTCTGATGTGTGATGTATGAGGAGATATCCTAAACTATTATATCTATCTAGGTCATTTGAATCTTGCCGTATGGCGTTGCTATATTTCCTTTCTTTTTAGATGGAATGGCTCTGATGTACTATTGTATGGTGGCTTGCATACATACTCATTTGCGTATGTAGTTGATCCCTTCGCCGATTCGCCGTACTTGTCCCGATGATTGGAAATGGTTGGGACGGCGAAAGGTCTACTGTGAGTGGCATCCGGGCCCACCGCACTATTTCAACCATTTCCGCTCATCCAGCTTGTACCTAGGAGCGTAATTCACCGAGGTAGTTACAATTGGTATCGAGCCATCCCGCCCTTGAGGTCTCGGCCAAATAAATGGTCGTTGTCGATCTAGCAAATATTTTGGTAGTTATGTATACTAGGAAAAACAAAACGCGAGAGTAAGACTGCTTCCACTTTTCTTCTTACCCACCCACCCACCCTTTTCTGGTAAGGAAGTGCAACGTTTTCAATCCTCTTCTTAAAAATTTCAAACTAGGATTCACGTGTTCTGGGTTTTCCGTAGTACCATAGGTTGTGTGTGTGTGTGTGTGTGCGTGTGACTAATTCCTTGTCTATCTGTTGCATCTAAGTTGTTATCACAATCAGCCTTTGGTTATCAACTGTTGGTACATTCCATACCGACAGGCTTTTGCAAACCGACGCGATCTATCTGATTTGTTCTATACCGCCGCGATCTGTCTTACTCTTTGTTATCCGACGTTATCTTGTTTGGGGTGTTCGTTTCCGTAGTTACTAATCTTTAGGTTCAACGTGAGAAGAAGGGGTTAGGATACGTGTTCCACTTATTCATGTGCGGAGAAATGATTTGAGTGCGGGATGGAGTCGCGACCATACCACTACTCTTATCATTCGCTTTTGTATATTGAATTGGTAGAGTCACTAATCTTGATTCGTTAAGTGATTTTGCGCATCTATTGGTATTTTAATGCCGAAATTTGTGGAACATTTTTCTTTGATATATATGTGTACCACACTCCTTTTCAGTCGTGTGCGATATGCTTAATATCTTCTAGGTGCTTTGAACTTTGTTGATATTGTAATATCATCTTAGTAAATTGTATCCTTTAATCTTGGTTAATTCCATCTTGGTACTATTTTGGATTATTATTATTCTCCATTATAGTACTGACTTGTGTTTTACATCGATCACAGGATGGCTCCACCACGCCGTTCTGATGAGGACATACCACCTGAACTGGGGTCCGCATTGTCAAACATCACCAATGCCTTGGCAGCAATGCAGCAGAACCAACAGCGCTTTGAGGAAAGTGTCAGGAGGAATGAGTTTGCTCCACTACCTCCACCTCCCAAGAGAGGAGACATCAAAAGCTTCCTGAAGTTCAACCCTCGCCAATTTGATGTTTCTGATCAACCGCTTGATGTTGATGATTGGTTGCGTGAGATGTCAAGGCTACTCGAGACTGTTGATGTTCCTGAGCAAGAATGGGTAAAGTGTGCTACTCACCTTCTGAAGGGGGATGCAGCTCTCTGGTGGGAGAATTACCTGAAGGCAAACTGCACTGGGTTTCAGCCTACTTGGGAAGCAGTTCCTTTGGAGCATTCAAAGAGCAAGATTCATCGAAATTGTCATGGAAAGGATGAAGGAAGTGTTTCTCAACCTCAAGCAGGGAAATGATAATGTCAATACCTACATCAGGAACTTCATGAATCTTTCTCGTTATGGTGGCGATGAGATCTCCGATGACAAGAAGAAGCAAAAGAGGTTCCGGCAAGGGCTCAATGCATCGATCAAATATGCAATCACACATGCAAGGCCGGCATCTTTTCTGGAACTTCAGCATACAGCTCTGCAGGAGGAAGCAAGTAGGCAAGTGTTTGAGGAGTCAAAGAAACACAACCGTGATGCACCAAGCTCTTCAGCTATGTCAGCTCCTTCTAAGCGGCGTGTCTGGGTTCCTAACACCCCACCGTCGCTCCCGGATCCACCAAGACCTGCAAGCTACGCGGCAAGGCCACCAAACTTCATCACTGCTGCTCCCAGGGGCTACAACCACCACTACCCTGGAGCGCCTGGCGGAGTCCCTGGATACGTTGCTCCACGTCCACCTGGTGCTTGTTTCACGTGTGGAGACTCTGGGCATCAAAGCTGGAACTGTCCGATGAAAAACAAAGCTCTTCCTCCACCCCCTCCAAGATCTGCGGCAAGCTCTCCTTTGTTTCGTGCACCACCACCTCGGGCTCTCAACATCAACACCAAGCCCGGGTCTACTGTTGCTCGTGCCAACTGTGTCAACGCCGCTCAAGCTAAGCATGCACCTGGAGTTGTGATGGGTATGCTTCCCGTTAACTCAGTCCCTGCACGAGTTTTGTTTGATTCTGGTGCATCGCATTCTTTTGTTTCTATCAAGTTTGCATATGAGAATGGGTTAGCATTGGTTCCTCTCCTCAAGCGGTTAATGGTCCTTTCTCCTGGAGCAAATATGGAAGCTTCTAAAATCAGCCATGGCAATCAAGTTGAGATTGGTGGCTCTTCGTTCTCGGCTTCCTTAATTGTTCTGGGCAATTCTGACATTGATGTCATCTTGGGCATGGATTGGTTGACAACAAATGCAGCTGTAATTGATTGTGCTGAACGCTCGGTTTCTCTGAAGATTCCTGAAGGCCATATAGTCTATTCTCCAAGTCTGACTCCTGCTATCCAGCTTTTCTCTTTGGCGGCTCTGAATGATGATGTATGGAAGCTATTCAGAGTGTTCCGGTGGTCTGTGAGTTCCCAGATGTCTTTCCCGAAGAGTTGCCGGGTATGCCTCCGGATCGTGAGGTTGAGTTTGTAATTGAGCTTGAAACTGGAACGGCTCCTATCTCCAAGCGGCCTTATAAAATGGGTCCTGCTGAGTTGGCTGAACTCAAACGTCAACTTGATGAACAAGAGAAGTTGGGTTTCATTCAACACAGTACTTCTTCTTGGGGTAGCCCAACAATCTTTGTGAAGAAGCGTGACAGGACTGATAGACTTTGTGTTGACTATCGGGCTCTCAATGCTAAAACCATCAAGAATAAATATCCCCTTCCGCGGATTAATGATCTCTTCGATCATTTAGGAGCGTGGTGTTCTCTAAGCTTGACTTGAGAAGTGGTTATCACCAAATCAAGATTCGCAAGGAAGATGTTCCTAAAACAGCTTTCACCACCCGCTATGGCCTGTATGAGTACACGGTCATGTCTTTCGTGTAGGGGTTCGTAGCATGGAAAACAAAAAATTTCTATCGCATACAAACAAACAAGCCAAGATCTATCTACTAGATTGTAGCAAAGAGTCGATGGAATAACTTACCCTCGAAGATTCCAAAGCGGTTAACGAGAGCAGATTCTCGTGGGTGATGTAGTCGTACACTTCCGATCTCAAGATCGTGTCGACGATCCTTCCGGCGCTGCGTTCGGCTCGCTTCCATGATCGGTCACGTATTCGACGAAGACCTTCCTCTCCCTTGTTCCAGCAGGCAGCGGAGGTTGTAGCACTCTCCTCGCGATTCCGGCAGCACAACGGCGTGGTACCGGAAGTAGAGGGGAGATCCCGCAGGGCTTCGCCTTAAGCCGGAGCGAGTATGGTGGAGTATGAGAGAGAGAGAGAGCTATTAGTGGTCTAGAGATTAGACACACCAATTAGAAGGCTCTAAACCGCAGGCTAAAGCAATTAGAAGCTCTAAACCAAAACGGCTCTAAACCGGAGATTAGAGGATAGGAACTTGTGTGTCTAGAGGAGGAGGCCCCGCCTCCTTTTATAGGTGGGAGGGCGGCCAAGGGAGGAGTCCCTCCCAAGTCGGCCTTAGTTGGCCGCGTCTTGGAGGGACTCCTCCCCAAGTCGGTTCCAACCACCTCTTGCTTGTTTCCCAGTTTCCTGTTTCCCACAGTTTCCTGTTTAGCCGTTTGACTTTCAAACTGGCAGTTTGACTTTTCAGTTTTGGAACAGCAAGAACACTTAGTACATGATGCAATCATTCATTATGTAATGACACATTCATGTACCCTCCCCCAGTGCGGACATTCCGGAACCTTCTAGAACATTCCCGATGAAAACACCGGAATCATTTCCGAACTCCGAAACGGGACTTTCCTTATATGAATCTTATTCTCCTGACCATTCCGGATCACCTCGTGATTTCCCAGATCCCATCCGAGACTCCGAACAACATTCGGTCTCTTTCTCATAATACCATAACTACTCAAACAACGTCGAATCCTTAAGTGTGTCTCCCTACGGTTCGTGAATTATGCGGACATGATCGAGACACTTCTCCGAACAATAACCAATAGAGGAATCTGGAAATTCATATGGCTCCCACATATTTCTACGATTACTTTGCGATCGAATGAACCACTTACATACGATACCAATTTCCCTTTGTCTCACGATAGTTTACTTATCCGAGGTTATGATCTTCGGTATCTCTGCATACCTAGTTCAACCTCGTTACCGATAAGTACTCTTTTCTCGTTCCCGTGATATGTGATCCCTTGTGAGCCAGTCACATGCTTGCAAGCTAATTGGATGACATTCCACCGAGAGGGCCCAGAGTATATCTATCCGTCATATGGATGGACAAATCCCACTCTTGATCCATGTGTTTCAACCAATACTTTCTGAACACTCAATGCCACCTTTATAGCCACCCTGTTACGGTGTGGTGTTTGATTACATCAAAGCATCCATCCGGTAAAGGTGATATGCATGATCTCATGGTCGAAGGAATTAGGTTACTATGTATCAGAAAGCATATAGCAATTGAACTAATGAAATGACTTGATCTTTATGCTACGCTTATCTATAGGAGTATGTCCATCACATCATTCTCCTAATGATATGATCCTGTTGTTAATAACATCTCTATGTTCATGATCAGGAAACCATGATCATATATTAACCAACAAGCTAGTTTAACAAGAGGCTTTACTAGGGACTCTTATTTTAGTTTACAAATCACACAAGTATTAATGTTTCCGGTTAATACAATTATAGCATGGTATGTAAACATTTATCATAAGTGTGAAGATATGATAATAAACACTTTATTATTGCCTCTTGGGCATATCTCCAACAGTCTCCCACTTGCACTAGAGTCAATAATCTAGTTTCAAACCTTTGTGTATTCAACACCTATGGCTTCCGGTGTTGTATGTACCGATTGCTAGTGGTCAGTCAATCTCGATCTCGATCACTTCACTTCCGTGTGTGTAATTGCATGTCTTTGCGTCTCTCGCATCACTCATTCTCTAATGAGATGGCTTTGTATAAATTTGGTCTTTCGTGTGACCTTTAGCTCTTTGGGGTTAAAACATGTTGATAATATTGTCGCAATATATCTTCATAGTATTATCCCACTGTGAACTACACCTAGTTTGATAACAAACTACTTGACAAAATGCCCTCTTTTGCTGCTAAAATAGCAGTCATATACTTAGCCTTTTGTTGTAGTATCTGTCATAATGTCTTAACTTTGGAACTCATCCAAATCCATTATGGAACTCACTTTCCATTATATTGTGCCACCCTTAGTTTAGATTGAGATAAACTTAATTTGTACTTTGTGACAAAACTAGTATCAATGTAGTACTTTTACAATGAACTAACCATCTATTTGTCACTTCTACAAATAATATACTCTTAGTTCTTCCAAAAGATCATAAGAATATCCTTACTATTGTCCAATGATCATCTTACAAATCATTCTGGTATATGCTCACAACTTTTAGAGCATAGGACATATCTGGATTTGTACATATCACAGTATGATTGATATAAATACTCTTGGTGATTTCATACATCAAGTATCAATCTATACTTGATTATTTGTTTCACTTTACCAAATGTCAATACACTTGAATATATCATCAACATTGAACTCATTCAATCCTTTCTGTGCGACAAGAACATTTTCTTGTAGTTTCTATATTGAACTCATTCAATATCTCGTCTATGTACTTATGGCACAACCATATTAGCATCTATTGATGCCAAATATTTGGGTTTTGCCTAAGTCTTTCATCGGGATGAAATTCTTAATATGTGTTAATAAAATATACATCATTTCCAATCAACAATATGTCTTCCACATAACGTATTAGAAATATGTCTTAGCGCTCCCACTTAATTTCTTGCAAATGCAAGCATCTTCATTGTCTCTAATGAACTTTTAAACTCCTTTAACAGTTTCATCATAGTGAAGATTCCAACTCCGCGATGCTCACTTCAACCATTGAAGTTTGCATATGCTTTTAGCATCCTATGAATTAACAAAACCCTATGGACCGTGTTATGCACATGTCCTAGGTAACGATTCTATTAGAAGAACTTTTTTTGTTTATTTAACTATCATGTAACAAAATTATATGTAGTGGTTGCTACATTAATCCGTCTAGACTAAATATCACTATGAAAGATCAAATCTTGTCATAGTCAACCTTTGAACATTGTTGTGAACTCTTTCCCAATATGTCGATTATAGATGTGAAACATCCATGTCTATTTCTTTATAGATCCAGACACAACTGTAAGGTCTTACACCTTTCTCGAGGGTCCTTCAAGTTCAAAACTTGATTTCTCGTGTATGGAACTATCACGGATTTTATGGCTTCAAGCCATTTGTCGGAGTCAGGGCCCATCATCGCTTCTTTGCATGTAGTCGGTTCATTATTCTCAAATAATGATTCAACCCTCAAATCTTGGTATTTGATTGTTCATCCGACCTACTTGTTTCAATAGGAACTTGGATCTCCGTGACCACAACCTTTGAGGTACGTGAGCCATGAGCTTTGTTGCTGCCTCCGGAACACTTTTCGGCGCTACGCAACTCTGCACATATAGCTAAGGTTCTTTTAACCTTATCAAAGTTCTATTGTCCTCCCACTTAACTTTTCACGAAAAAATTCCTTCTAAAAGAAACTTGACGTTCTAAGTGACAAACACCTTTTTGTCTCCGATGTTATGGAGGAATACTTAACAAAGACAGGTTCATCCGACTTTGGTTGCAAACATCTTTCTTATGCATAGCATACCAATGTTTAAGAAAGGACAACTTGGGTTTTATCCCAAACCATAACATATGGTGTCATTTCAACGGATTATGATGGAGCTCTTTTCAGTGGAAAAACGGTAATCTCTAAAGCTTTTAATCTTTAAAATATAATGACAGTTTTATGAATTACACCTTCGATCTTACCATGTCAAACAAGGTTTAATTACATATCTCGAACGCTCCATACTCTTATGGTGTTTCGGGAAAATGCAAATCCACGGAACGATTCCTTAAATCTTAGGTATTATGCTAAACTTGTAAATCAAATATCTTCCTTTATGATCTTATCATAAACTATTTATATTCTTCTTACAATGATTTTGCACTTCATCTTGAAAATCTTTGAACTTTTCAAATATTTCACACTTCATCCTTATTAAGTAAATATTCATATATTCACTCAAATTTTTGGAGAAAGCATATGAAGTTGAAATCCATCGCTCTTGACTACACATAATGGACTTCGTACAACAATATGTACAAGTTCCAATAAGCTAGTCATTCGTTCCCTTTTTGGCCTATGAACGAAGTTTCAATTATCTCTAGGAAAGTTTCACAAGCGTCATGTGATCAAAAATCAAAAGACTCCAAAATTCCATCCACATGGAGTTTCTTCATGTTTTCTTTCCAATATAATTTAAACGACGATGTCACTTCCTAAGTGATCTTTCAATCAATTTGTCTTTCGACATTTTTAGCACTAGTTTTATGGATGTGATTTCTCCAACGAGATTTGTGAATCATCCATCTTTTATGGATTACGGCAATTATTTGAACAACCCTTTTGTTCTCATAATACCTGATAAAACAAATCTTGAAGGCAAGCTTTGATGTTTTAACGAGCAACACAATAACCCTTTATTTGTTCTCGATGAACATCATCACATATTCTTTTGCTAGTTACTTAGGCCATTGTAGTTCATGAATTCTGTTGTTTCGTATGACGATTCACACCAACAAATTCAGTATCAAATACTTAAGAACCACATTGTTTAATAAGCAAAGAATATAGCCATAACATGTATATCATCCATATACTTAAACTGAACAATTCTAGTCTTTTCTTTTCTGCCATATATTTATGAGATTTTCTTTCAATATTTCCTTTTCTGTTTGAAAGAATCTATCAACATCAATAGTGGAGTCATACATATGACATATAGTTCAAAGCGTGTATAGTTAAATACCAATGTCTTTGGACTTGCACTTAGAAGTAGATCACCATCATCAAATGTTTGATGTTCTTTCAAATTCCTTTCTTTAGTAATCTCTTGGTGTAGTAAAAATTTTACCTACATCAAATATTCACCCTTATCATGGAATCGTCCATGATCAAGCTACTTTTAGCTTATAACGATGAATTATGAGTACAATGTTGCTATCCAAAACCTTTTGGAGGATTAGGACAACAAGTGTCTCCAACCTTTTGCAAATTCTCATCAAATATGAGAACATGACTTTTGCCATATTATACTCTATCATGTTGCAACCAAAACCTCGTTTCAGATATCACAATATCTTCAACACATCATGGTTTCTGAAACAACTCTTTCAGATCCTAGATAACCTTGATATTAAGAGAATCCTTAGAATATCAAGAATCATGGAGACAAACATGATACTTATATACTAACACATGGAATTGTTACTCTTGATTTAATACTAATTATTAAACTTCATGGAGTAACCGGAACTTACTGAAAGTTTGCAATAGGACTTTTAAACTTTAGATTAACACTTCAAAACAATACGATACCAGTTCGTAAAGTAACTAACCAGAATTCTATAGTTCTATTATCTCAATTATAACTAAGCGCAAGGTGGTAAACGGATGCCAATGACTACAACAGCTATGTAAATTCACTTTGATTTAGTTTATGATAAATTGAGTTCTAATTAATAATTAAATTAATCTAGGTGAACTCCCACTCAAAACAATATCCCTCACATTGTTTTAGTGATCACACGAACCAAATCCACCACATCAAAACCGATCATCACGAGAGTTGATATAGCTTCAATGGCGAACAATCAACATGTTCATCATATCTACTATATGACTCATGCTCTACCTTTCGGTAATCCGTGTTCCTGAGGCCATGTCTGTACATGCTAGGCTCGTCAAGATCAAACCTTAGTTTCTGCATGAGCAAATCTGGCTTGCTCACGTTGTATACACTTGCAGAATCTAACACACCCGATTATCACGTGGTGCTTCGATACAACAAGCTTTAGCAACGGTGCTAACTAAGGGTGAACACTTTATGACTTGATATTCATGTGCATGAGGGATCATCTTATAATGCTACCGTCGTCTACTAAGCAATACAAGATGCATAAAGGATTAACATCACATGCAATTCAATAATATGTGATATGATATGGCCTTTCTTCTTTGTGCTTCCGATCTCCATCTTCAAGCACGAACATGATATCCATCATCACCGGCATTGCATCAAGGTCAATGGCGCTTCTCCATGGTTGTCGTCCACCGGCTTCAACTATTACAACTACTTTGAATAGACACGGGGTCTTAACAGAAATTAAAAACAACCATATGGCTCCTGCCGGTTGCCGACTTACAATAAGGAACATTGCATACATCATATATAATCACAATCATGGCCATATCACATCACTACACACCCCTGCAAAACAAAGTTAGACGCCTCTACTTTCTTTGCATATTTTACGTGGTTTGGGGCTTTCAATAAGTGTCGTTCTAACTTACGAACAAGAACCACAACATTGATACTAGTATTGTTAATCACCCGTTGTAAATTGGATCTTAACTATGCTAGGAGAAAGCAGCACCATAAAGCCACTTATGCAATACAAGTTGCATGTCAAGCGTGGAGCAAGTCTCATGAACGATGTCATGTAAGGTTAGCCCGTCGCTTCATCCCAACATACCGCAAGATGCAAAGTACACAAGAAGCAATCGACAATAAAGCATCAACGCCCACAATGACCATTGTGTTCTACTCGCAACAGATCTACATATAGACACGGCTCTCGATACCATTGTAGGGGTTCGTAGCATGGAAAACAAAAATTTCTATCGCATACAAACAAACAAGCCAAGATCTATCTACTAGATTGTAACAACGAGTCGATGGAATAACTTACCCTCAAGATTCCAAAGCGGTTAATGAGAGCAGATTCTCGTGGGTGATGTAGTCACACTTCCGATCTCAAGATCGTGTCGACGATCCTTCCATGCGTTAAGCGGCTTCATGATCGGTAACACGTTCGGTACTGACGAAGACCTTCCTCTCCTTGTTCCAAAGAACAATGGAGGTTGCGACTCTCCTCGTGATTCCGACAACGGCGTGGTACCGAGTAGAGGGAGATCCTGAGGCTTCGCCTTAAGCCGAGCGGTATGGTGGAGTATGAGAGATAGAGAGCTATTAGTGGTCTAGAGATTAGACACACCAATTAGAAGGCTCTAAACCGCAGGCTAAAGCAATTAGAAGCTCTAAACCAAAACGGCTCTAAACCGGAGATTAGAGGATAGGAACTTGTGTGTCTAGAGGAGGAGGCCCTGCCCCTCCTTTTATAGGTGGGAGGGCGGCCAAGGGGAGGGAGTCCCTCCCCAAGTCGGCCCTTAGTTGGCGCTAGCTTGAGGGACTCCTCCCCAAGTCGGTTCCATCCACCTCTTGCTTGTTTCCCACAGCTTCTGCTTCCCACAGCTTCGCTTTCCACAGTTTCTGTTTTAGCCGTTTGACTTTCAAACCGCGGTTTGACTTTTCAGTTTTGGAACAGCAAGAACACTTAGTACATGATGCAATCATTCAATATGTAATGACACATTCATGTACCCTCCCCCGAGTGCCGGACAATCCGAACCTTCTAGAACATTCCCGATGAAAACACCTAATCATTCCCGAACTCAAACGGACTTTCCTTATATGAATCTTATTCTTGGACCATTCCGGATCACCTCGTGATATCCCGATCCCATCCGACACTCAACAACATTCGGTCTCTTTCTCATAATACCATAACTACTCAAACAACGTCAATCCTTAAGTGTGTCTCCACGGTTCGTGAATTATGCGACATGATCGAGACACTTCTCCAACAATAACCAATAGAGGAATCTGAAATTCATATGGCTCCTACATATTTCTACGATTACTTTGCGATCGAATGAACCATTTACATACGATACCAATTTCCCTTTGTCTCGCGATATTTTACTTATCCGAGGTCTGATCGTCGGTATCTCTGCATACCTAGTTCACCCTCATTACCGATAAATACTCTTTACTCGTCCCTGTTAAATGTGATCCCTTGTGAGCCAGGCACTTGCTTGCAAGCTAATTGGATGACATTCCACCGAGAGGGCCCAGAGTATATCTATCCGATATGGATGGACAAATCCCACTCTTTATCCATGTGTTTCAACCAATACTTTCTCGAACACTCAATGCCACCTTTATAGCCACCTGTACATTGTGTGGTGTTTGATGACATCAAAGCATCCATCCGTAAAGGTGATATGCATGATCTCATGGTTGAAGGAATTAGGTTACTATGTATCGTAAAGCATATAGCAATTGAACTAATGAAATGACTTGATCTTTATGCTACGCTTATCTATAGGAGTATGTCCATCACATCATTCTCCTAATGATATGATCCTGTTGTTAATAACATCTCTATGTTCATGATCAGGAAACCATGATCATATATTAACCAACAAGCTAGTTTAACAAGAGGCTTTACTAGGGACTCTTATTTTAGTTTACAAATCACACAAGTATTAATGTTTCCGGTTAATACAATTATAGCATGGTATGTAAACATTTATCATAAGTGTGAAGATATGATAATAACCACTTTATTATTGCCTCTTGGGCATATCTCCAACATTTCGGTCTCACCAACGCACCTGCTACCTTCTCGAGGCTTATGAACTCGGTTTTCATGGAGTACCTTGATAAGTTCGTTGTGGTCTATCTGGATGACATCCTAGTCTATTCTAAGTCAAAGGAAGAGCATGAAGAACACCTTCGGTGTGTCCTAAACAAGCTTCGTGAGAACCGCTTGTATGCAAAGTTCTCCAAGTGTGAGTTTTAGCTGCCTCAAGTAACCTATCTTGGTCATGTCATCTCTGCCAAGGGCATTGCAGTCAACCCGGAAACTGTGAATACAATTGTTGAATGGCTTCCTCCTGTTAATGTTAAAGAAGTGCGGAGTTTCCTTGGTTTGGCTAGTTATTGCCGCCTGTTCGTAACTTTTCAAGATAGCGAAGCCTCTTACCGATCTCCTCAAGAAAGGCAAGAGATACCTTTGGACTCCTGCATGTCAAGCAAGCTTTGAGACACTCAAAGAGAAGCTCACTTCCACGCCAGTCTTGGTTCCTCCGGATACATCTAAGCCTTTCCAGATATTCTGTGACGCCTCTTTGCAAGGATTGGGTGCGGTCCTTATGCAAGAAAAACAAGTGGTTGCTTATGCCTCTCGACAGTTGAAGACGCATGAGATCAACTATCCCACACATGACCTCGAGCTCGCAGCAGTTGTCTTTGCTTTGAAGCTATGGAGGCACTACTTGCTTGGCAACCGTTGTGAAATCTTTTCTGACCACAAGAGTTTGAAGTATATCTTCACTCAGCCTGATCTCAACCTTCGGCAGAGGAGATGGATTGAAGCAATCAATGATTTTGATTTGACCATCAACTCTACTCCGGGCAAAGCTAATGTCATGGCCGATGCTCTCAGCCGCAAAGCTTATGTCAACAACCTCGTGATGGAAGAACAACAGCCTCTCTTGTGCGAGGAATTCCGTCAGCTCAACCTTGAAATTATGGAACAAGGGCATCTCCTGAACCTTCTGGCTACTCCTCTCTTGGAAGAAAAGATTCGCTCTCGTCAGCTTGGTGATCCGCACACCAAAAAGATCATCTCCAAACTTCAGCTTCCGAAGTATGAGTCCTTCCATGTCGATGATCAAGGCACGCTTTTCTTTGAACACCGGATGTTTGTTCCAAACTACCTGGGTTTGAGAGAGCAAGTTCTCAAGGAGGCGCGCGATTCTATTCTATCTATCCACCCTGGCAGCACAAAGATGTACATGGACTTGAAAACACAATATTGGTGGCCGGGTTTGAAATGATATTGTGCCAAGTATGTCTCGGAGTGTGATGTCTGCCGCAGAGTGAAAGCTGTCCATCAGAAACCTTTCGGTCTTCTACAGCCATTGAAACCCCCGGAATGGAAATGGGAGAAAGTAGAGATGGACTTCATCACTGGTTTTCCAAGGTCGCAGAAGGGCAACAATGCAATCTTTGTTGTCATTGACAGGCTTTCTAAAGTGGCTCACTTCTTCCCCGTCAATGAAACAATTTCTGGAATTCAGTTGGCTGAGCTCTATATCAACAGAATTGTCTCTCTGTATGGGGTTCCGCTTGAGATCAGTTCAGACCGTGGGAGTATCTTCACTTCCAAGTTCTGGGAAAGTTTCCAAAATGCTTTGGGAACAAAGTTGAACTTCATCACAACTTACCACCCTCAGTCGCAAGGACAAGTTGAAAGGATCAATCAGATTCTGGAGGATATGCTTCGTGCTTGCGTCATCTCTTTTGGCATGAAGTGGGAGGAATGTCTTCCTTATGCTGAATTCTCTTACAACAACAGCTTCCAGAAAAGTCTGAAGATGGCACCATTTGAGGCTCTCTATGGTCGCAAGTGCAGAACTCCGATTGGTTTGTCAGGTGCAGGAGAAAGAATTTGGTTTGGCCTTGACATTGTAACTCAAGCGGAGGATAAGGTGCATATCATTCTTGAAAATCTGAAGATTGCTCAAAGTCGCCAGAAGAGCAATTATGACAGGAAGCACACGGACATGGTGTATGTCCCTGGTGATCTCGTTTACCTTCGTGTCACTCCCATGAAAGGAACACACCGCTTTGGTATCAAAGGAAAGCTGGCTCCTCGATACATCGGTCCTTTCAAAATTCGTGGTAGAAGAGGAGAAGTTGCTTATGCTCTTGAGCTCCCGGAAAAACTCAAAGTCCATGATGTTTTCCACATCTCTCAACTCAAGAAGTGCTTCAAAGATCCCGGCAGGACCGTGGATCATGAGCTAATCGATCTCCAAGAAGACCTGTCTTATCAAGAACACCCCACAAAAATCCTTGAGATCGCAGAAAGAAGGACTCGCAACAAGTCCATCAAGTTCTGCAAGGTGCAGTGGTCGCACCATTCCGTTGATGAAGCCACTTGGGAGCGTGAAGATGAACTCCGTGCCAACTATCCTACCCTTTTTGAGTCTTCTTCTTCTTCCTAGAATCTCGGGGCAAGATTCCTGTTTAGTGGGGGAGAGTTGTAGCATCCCATTTGTCTAACAACTGTAATGCTACTTGATCTAGTAATATAATGGCTACTTCCTACATATAATTGTTGCATCATCATTCATATCATGCTCATGTCATCATGCCACCTTGCATTTGAACATCATATAAAACCCTTTGTGTTTTGGTTCTTATCCCATATGCATCATTATTTGTATTTGCATCTTGATATTGTTTTTGGTTCTTGATATATTGTTAAATGCCCAAGTTGAGTTGGGGGCATATCTTTTGTTCCACTCCACCACCTTTCTTGTCACCACCTTATTCTTCCACCATTCCAATAACCCATGAGCTTGTAATTCTTTTCTTTGGTTTTATTCTAGCTCATGTGGGTTAGGTGGATCCCACTCAAATTCTTTTGCTTGGCTTTACTCCACATTTGGGGATGCACATAAATAAATGCCATGGGATTATATTTTGTTTTCACAAGGTTAAGACATGGCATTTAATATTTATGCATGGCCCATGCAAAGTACCACCATATTCTAGTCTTTTGGGTTTTATTGAATCTTGGAGGGGATCATCTCCCATCTAGCTCTCTACCTCTTTTCCATGCTTGATCTTGTGTTGGGTCATGTTACCACCTCACCCTCTCTCTTCTTGACTAGTTCTTGCTTGAGCTTGTTTTTGTTGCTCTTGCTTGAGCTTGCCAAGAGGAAGCCATCTCTCTTCCCCCATCTAACCCTAAACCCTACCCCCTAATCACCATACCCCCTCTCCTATCTAAACCCTAAGCCTCCCCTCTCTCTCTCGGCCTCTCCCTCCCTCTCACCTAGCTGGCCCCACCATGCCACCTAGCTACCAACCCTAAGCAACCCTAGCCCGAGCCTCCATCTAACCCTAGCTCCTAACCAAGCCACAACCGAGCCTACCCCTCTCCTCTCTCTTGCTCTCTCTCCCCACTGCCCCGAGCTCCCTCCTCCTCCCCGGACCACTGGCAGCCTCTCCCCACTCCACTGTCCTCTCCCTGTCCTGGTCGACCCATGCACGTGAGGAGGAGGAGGAGAGAAAGGTGGCACCGAGGCCACCTTTTCCCATCTACCCCACTCCCCACGACACCCCCTTCCCCATCCTTATCTACTACCTCACCCCCCTCTCTGCCTCGCCAGATCCACCCCAGAGGCCCTGCCTCGCCTCCCTTCTCCCTCTCCGCCACCATCTACCCCATCGCCGCCCGCCGCCAGCCCCACGTCGATCTCGCCGCTCCGGCCGCCAAGCTTGTCGTGGAGGAGGTCAAGGAGGACGAGGAGGTTCCCCTGCTTCGCCCCGTACCCGCCAGCGAGGAGGAGGATGACCAGGACGCTAGACACCGATGCGCCCCGCCGCGAAACCCTAGTTCGCCCGGCCCCTGCCTCATCGCCGATCCGCTGCACGCCTGCCCGATCCGAGCCCGCCATCGAGCTTGCGGTGAGCTCCCCTAACCCCCTGACATGGTCCGCATCTCTGTACCACCCTAGCCTCGCCGGCCTTTGCGTCGAACGGCCTCCGTGCGCCACCGCTCGCTGGTGTCTGCGCGCCCCGCGACGCGCGAAACCACTACTGGACGCCTAGCCCCCACCTGACAACTACCCCGCCTAGCCGTAGTGGTCGCCGCCGCCGCGCGCAAGCGCCAGGTCGCGGGTTCGACCCTCGCCCGCGCCGCGCGCCCGCTGTCAACGTGCACCGTCAGTTTCGTCAGAGAAGAAAAACAGTGCGCGGCGCCGCTTTCCAAAAAAAAACCCCCACCTTTTTGCTCCTCAACCCGCGACCCTCCGGACCCACCTGTCTTTGGCTGATGCCATTTTGCAAAAAGGCTCCCGGCAGATGTTTCAATCAACCCGCAGTCCTTCCCTCTCCTGTGTGCGCGTGTGGCGCTGAGTCAGCCTGGCCCCTGTCACCGGGCGGGCTAGGTCCAGCTGAGTAAAAGGTTTCTTTACTTAATTTAAAACCTTTTCAAAATTTGTTAAAATTCAAATTTAAATCTGTTTTCAAATAACTTTTGATTTATACTTCCAAATTAAACATATAATATATGAATTTGAATCAGAAAAATATGAGGAATTCAAATATGACCTTCAAAAAATATTTTGGACATTTAAAATCCCAAGTTTATTTAAATTACAATAAAATTCCCTCGGCCTTAATTAATTAATAACTTTTGTTTTATAAATCCAAATTTAACAAATGATATGTCTAAAATGATCAGCTCGACGAGACCTTTCTGTTTATGCAATCCATGTTCTGTTTTGCAGCATGCATCATATAAATATAATGTAAACAGCAACTAATATGAGGATAAAATGGGGCCAAAACTCAATAAAATGTTTATTTCTTGTATTCTACACCTCACCCATGCCATGCTACATTATTGCCATGCAACTTGTGCATCATTCATAATGGCATGATTGTTTGCTTGACGCATTTATTCCTATGCTTGTGCACTTTATTTATGTTGGCCCTTGTTTGTTTGGTTCTTCTTCGAATAGACACTGAGCAGGGGATATATCAAGAGAACCAGGAGCACTACCCAGATCCTTCTCTCGCTTCAACTGAGTTGCCAGGCAAGCACTACCGCATGCTTGCATACATACAGTACCTATTACCTCTATCTTATTCTAGCATCATTGAGTCGCGATTGCATTAAACTGAATCCCAAGTGTTGCATAGCCTTTACTTTTAAACCCCACCAAGCTTGTTCCTCCATCCCATGAGCCATTACTACAGGAGTTGTTCGAGCCATGCGAGTCATAGAACAACATGTGTAGGGTATGTGAGTGTCTGTTGGATTACGAGGTACCTAAACAACTTAACCTGAGTAGTAATGGGATAACTAATGAAAGTGGCACCGGTGAGCAATATCTGCTATTTGGTTTTTCCTGCTCACTTGTGTCCCGTAGGACCCCGAGTACTTGATTCCTGTTCCTTGATTATTCGCGCTATCCACATCCGGGAGGCTTATGGGACCCCCCTGAGCGAGAGCTTGATTCATTCTTATTTCTTGGGGCCACAAACTAGTTTGAGGTTTTATTTACTATCCTGTACTTATGCCATGCTTTACTGCTTAATTACGTTTGTGCGAGGAGCACCTGTACTGTTTAGGTAAGCGGAGTGTTTTCGCGGTATCAACAAGCCCAGTTTTGGGTTCCCAGTCGTTTGACCATGGCGCAAACCTTGAGTCCGTCTGGTCGAGTCTATCTTCGCTATGGTGTACTCAATGGGGTGGCCCTGAAATATTCTGAATCCTGTGATTGCTTTGTCGTGAAGGCCTCGTTGGGTTTTGATTTGGTTTTTCGAGGTTGATCGAGTGTGTGTTGCTATTTGTGCACCCTGCAGGGTAAAACTTTCAAAGCCGTGTCCGGTTATGGACGACTTGGAGCCAGTTCTCGATCATAGACAAGCATAACTAAAGTACCGCTTTTAATTTGACTAAGTAACTGACTAGTAATTAGTGCAACACTCATGGAATGGTTAATAAAATTGCCAACGGATGGGGGGTTGTTCGTCCGCTTCCTCGTTGGTAAGCGAGGAGGAGGATGGATCTGTGGATATTACTGTTATAACTGTTGTCATTAATTTACGGACATCCGTCTATCTTTGGTTAGGCGGATGGTTAGCGAGTATCTATAGAACTGTTAGGATTTATCTTTTGCTGCAATTGTGTCACCCCAGGTTGTGTCCCCTTTAGAGGCATAAAGACTTGCTGAGTACCCCTAGGGTCTCACACGATAAATTATTTGATTCAGATGAACAGGTACACTCGCAAGATGGGTACTGGGTGGAGGAGGCGGATGACGTGGGCAACGATCGTTCGGTGTAGAGATTCCGGGAATGGGGATCCGTGAGATCGGTGGGCGGGATGTTCTTATTTATGGGGCATCTTATGCCAATTTGCTTCTTATCCGTACTCGGATCTTGTTGCCGCTTCCGCCTGATACTCTGATGTGTGATGTATGAGGAGATATCCTAAACTATTATATCTATCTAGGTCATTTGAATCTTGCCGTATGTCGTTGCTATATTTCCTTTCTTTTTAGATGGAATGGCTCTGATGTACTATTGTATGGTGGCTTGCATACATACTCATTTGTGTATGTAGTTGATCCCTTCGCCTGCCGATTACGCCGCCCGTACTTGTCCCGATGATTGGAAATGGTTGGGATGACCGAAACGTCTACCTGTGAGTGGCATCTGGGCCCCACCGTACTATTTCAACCATTTCCGCTCATCCAGGCTTGTATCTAGGAGCGTAATTCACCGAGGTAGTTACAATCCCGCCACCACAGGTTGTTTGGAGCTCCTCCAACTAACCGCTCCGCCATTCATGAGAAATACGTATCCGGATTGAGACTTAGAGTCATCCGGATCGGTGTCAAAGCTAGCATCGACATAACACTTAGCGACGAGCTCTTCTTCACCTCCGTATACAAGAAACATATCCGTAGTTCTTCGCAAGTACTTAAGGATATTCTTGACCGCTTTCCAGTGTTCTGAACCTGGATCCGATTGGTACCTACTAGTCAAACTAATAGCATGTGCCACATCCGGTCTTGTACATAGCATGGCGTAAATTATAGAGCCTATGGCTGAAGCATAGGGTACCTTGTCCATTATCTCTCTTTCTTCCGCCGAAGCTGGACTTTGAGTCTTACTCAATGTCGTGCCTTGTGTCATAGGTAAGAACCCCTTCTTACTATCTTCAATTTTAAACTTCTTTAAAATCTTATCAAGGTATGTACTTTGCGATAGCCCTATTAGGTGCCTAGATCTATCTCTATAGATCTTTATGCCTAATATGTATGACGCTTCACCTAGGTCCTTCATTGAAAATTTGCTGTTTAGATAACTTTTAACACTGTTTAAAAGATCTATATCATTTCTGATCAATAATATGTCATCCACATATAATATCAGAAATGCCACATTGCTCCCACTCACTTTCTTGTAAATACAAGCTTCTCCATAAGTTTGGACAAATCCAAACTCTTTGATCACCTCATCAAAGCGGAGATTCCAACTTCGTGATGCTTGCTTCAATCCATAGATGGATCGCTGAAGCTTGCACACCTTGTTAGCATCCTTAGGATCGACAAAACCCTTTGGTTGTATCATATACAACTCTTCTTCAATATTACCATTGAGAAACGTGGTTTTGACATCCATCTGCCATATCTCATAATCGAAATATGCAGCAATTGCTAACATAATCCTAACTGACTTTAGCATCGCTACAGGAGAGAATGTCTCATCGTAGTCAACTCCTTGAATTTGTCGAAACCCTTTTGCGACAAGTCGAGCTTTATAGACGGTTACATTACCATCAGCATCAGTTTTCCTTTTGAAAATCCATTTGTTCTCCACGGCCTTTCGGTCGTGAGGTAAGTCCACCAAGTTCCAAACTTGATTTTCATACATGGATTCCATCTCGGATTTCATGGCTTCTAACCATTTGTTGGAATCCGGGCTCATCATCGCTTCTTCATACGTCGCAGGGTCATCATTTTCATCAACCATGAAATTCATGACAGGATTTCCGTACAGCTCGGGAGCTGCACGCGTCCTGCTTGACCTGCGAGGTTCGATAGTACTCTCTTTCGGAGTTTCATGATCATTATCATTAGTTCCCTCTTCAACAGGTGGAGCCAACATCGGAACAACTTCCGGCGCTGCGCTACTCGCCATACTTTGAAGAGAAGGTTCAATAACCTCTTCGAGTTCTACCTTCCGACTACTCACACCTTTCGCGAGAAACTCTTTCTCTAGAAAGGATCCATTATTGGCAAAAAAAACCTTGCCCTCGGATCTGTGATAGAAGGAATACCCAATAGTTTCCTTAGGGTATCCAATGAAGATGCATTTTTCCGCTTTGGGTTCGAGTTTATCCGGTTGAAGTTTCTTCACATAAATATCGCATCCCCAAACTTTAAGAAATGATAGCTTAGGTTTGTTTCCAAACCACAATTCATACGGTGTATTTTCAACGGATTTAGATGGTGCCCGATTTAAAGTGAATGCAGAAGTTTCTAGTGCATAGCCCCAAAATGACAATGGCAAGTCCGTCAGAGACATCATAGATCGAACCATATCTAATAAAGTACGATTACGATGTTCCGACACACTATTTCACTGTGGTGTTTCGGCAGGTGTGAGTTTTGAAACAATTCCACACTCTTTCATGCGAGTGCTAAACTCGTAACTTAGATACTCACCTCCACGGTCGGACCGTAGAAATTTGATCTTTCTATTACGATGATTTTCCACTTCATTCTGAAATTCCTTGAACTTTTCAAAGGTTTCAGACTTGTGTTTCATCAAGTAGATATAACCGTATCTACTCAAATCATCCGTGAAAGCAACAAAATAACGATATCCACCTCGCGCCGACACACTCATTGGACCACATACATCAGAATGTATGATTTCCAATAAATCTGTCGCCCGTTCCATTGAACCGAAAACGACGTTCTAGTCATCTTGCCCATAAGGCATGGCTCACATGTATCAAATGATTCATAATCAAGTGATTCCAAAAGTCCATCCGAATGGAGCTTCTTCATGCGTTTAATGCCAATATGACCTAGACGGCAGTGCCACATATATGCGGATATATCATCATTTAGTTTAATCCTTTTAGCATCAACATTATGAATATGTGTAACATTATTATCGAGATCCAAAAGAAATAAACTATTCATCGTCGCTGCATGACCATAAAAGATTTCATTCATATAAATGGAACAACCATTGTTCTCGGATTTAAATGAATAACCACTTCGCATCAAACACGATCCAGATACAATGTTCATGCTCTGTGCAGGCACCAAATAACAATTACTCAAGTTTATAATTAATCCCGACGGCAAGTGGAGAGGCAGCGTTCCAACGGCGATCACATCAACGCTTGATCCATTGCCGACACCTCACCCCTTGCTAGTGGTCGCTTGTTCCGCAGCCCCTGATTCGATTTACAAATATTAGCAACTGAAACTGTATCAAATACCCAGGTGCTACTGCGAGCACTAGTCAAGTACACATCAATAACATGTATATCATATATACCTTTGTTTGCCTTGCCGGCTTTCTTGTCTGCCAAATACTTGGGGCAGTTGCGCTTCCAGTGGCCAGTCCCCTTACAATAGTAGCACTCGGTATCAGACTTGGGTCCAACTCGGGGTTTCTTTTCAGGCACGGCAACAGGCTTGCCGCCCTTACTTCCCTTCCGTTTTCCCTTCTTGTCTTTCTTGAAACCAGTGTTCCTATTGATCATCAACACTTGATGTTCCTTTTTGATCTCCACTTCTGCAGTTTTAAGCATTGTGAGCTCGGGAGAGACTTCTTCATGCCTTGCATATTATAGTTCATCACGAAGCTCTTATAGCTAGGTGGCGTAGACCCAGAACACGATGGATGCCTAAGTCAATGGGAATCGATATTCCCAAGGACACAAGCTTATCGGTAACCGACATCTTGAGTACATGCTCACTAACGGAGTTGTGCTCTTCCATCATGCAGCTAAAGAACTTTTCAAGCGTTTTAGCTCTCTACAAGCATGTGTGTGAAAATCATTTTCAACTCACCCATTGTATCAAAAGCATTGCCATTTTCAAACTTTGAAGTTCGGCTCTAGCCCATACAATATGCCGCAATGAACTAAGTTGTGGTCCTCCTGACGAGTCTGATGGACATTCTTCTCCTCGTCAGGGGCATCATCAAAAGGTGGGGGGCCTAACGGCGCTTCTAGCACATATTGCTTTTGTGCAGTAGAGAGGAGAATCCACAAATTCATGGCCCATTCGGTAAAGTTGCTACCGTTCGTTGCAAGTTTCTCTTTCTCCATGAACACATTGAAATTAAAAGCAGGTGGTGCCATCTACAACAGAATTTGTAAAGTTTATACTAAGTGTATGATAGATTGATTTCAACTAATCCATATTACGAATGAACTCCCACTAAAAAACGACATCCCTCATGCCTTTTTGGTGATTACATGAACCAAATCCACTACACCAAGTCCGATCATCACGTGAGTCGGTGTAGCTTCAAAGGCGAGCATCAAATGGGCATCATATCAACTATATGACTCATGCTTAACCTTTCGGTCCGTGTTCCGAGGCCATGTCTGTACATGCTAGGCTCGCCAAGTTAGAACCTTAGTATTCGCGTGTGTAAATGTTTTACACCCGAAATATGGTCGTGGATCCAAGAACACCCGATCATCACGTGATGTCTTGGAGCGACAAAAACATAATCGGTGCATACTAAAGGAATAACACATTCTTATCTTGATATTTAAATGAGGGATCATCTTATTATGCTAACAAAGCGCTAAACAAGCAATATAAGATGCTATCAAACATCACATGTTTATTAGTGAAATGATATGGTTCCCGCATATGATCTCTATCATGTGCATTGTGGTATGATCACTATCATACCTATATGTGTAAATCCAAGGTCTATGGAGTTTACACTCTATGTGTGTTGTAAGAGTATCATCTCATACTTCTACTTACAACATTACCATATCATAACACTAGCCCAGCAACAATCTAAACTAGACGCCTCTAATTTATCCATTGCAAGTTTTACGTGGCTTAGGGCTTTCGAGATAGAACCGTTCTTACCTACGAACATGAACCACAACGAGGATAACCAAATTGTTGACAACTCGTTTGCAAAATAGATATTGACTATAGTAGGAGAGACAGACACCCGCTAGCCACTTATGCAAACTAGTTGCATGTCAAGCGTGGAACAGGTCTCATGTGCGAGGACATGTAAAGTTTGTCCGGCCCGCTTCATCCCACTATGCCACCAATATCCAAAATTACAACAAAGGAGCAACAACATGATCATCATCGCCCACATACTCATATGTGTACTACCTGTGTAAAGTATCTACACATAGATCCGACTCTGATACCACTGTAGGGTTCGCAGCATAGAAAACAAAAATTTTCCTACGATGGGAACTATGTACCAAGATCTATCTACTAGATACAAACAAAGGGCGAATGTATATACGTAGAGAACATACCCTTGAAGACCGACAAAGCTTAACGAGTTCAACTCGTGGTTGATGTAGACGATCTCTTGCCGATCTCAAGATCGAGAGGAAGTCCCAGCGCCGCAAAGCAACAGCGCATCCGTGCTCGCACACATGTACAAGACACCGGGCAACCTCCGCCTCCTCGCTCCAGCGATGCAGCGGAAGCACAACCCTTTATTGCCGAATAGCCACCTGGAACATGTATCTCGCTAGTCCGAGACCATGGGGAATAAATTCTAGAGGGGGAGAGAGATCCTTCACGAGGAGGTGTGAGAGACAAGTGAGAGGAGGGGATCCTTTTATAGGAGGAGGGGGGAACCCCAAGGGGGTGTCCGGCGCATGGGGGCTGCCCCCTTGCCCTCCCCTCTTCATGTGGGTGGACACTCCACTCACAAAATTCCTTTAAATTCCCTCCACTCAAAATTCCACTCAAATTCCCATTAAATTTCCACCAAATTTAATGCAAACTCTCATTAAATAAAACTCTTTAATTTTTATTCAGAATTTTGTCAATTACTTTAATGACAAACATTCACAAATAACCCCTTGCTATAATTCCATTTCACATGCATAACCACTTTATGCAATTTCACCCCGGCTTGTTTGGTATCTAGTGAAATAAATTCCTGCGCTTGTTTATTCTTTCGGCATGAAACATTTGCTCCAACTGGATGCCAGTGTCCCTTAAGTGTGTCACCATACGGTTCGCGAATAATGCGGACATGATCGAGACCCTTCTCCGATCAATAATCAGTAGCGGGACCTGGAGATCCATACTGACTCCCACACATTCAACAATGACTTTTCCTATGATCGTCGGAACCTTTTATGCTTGTATATTAATCCCTTTGTTTCACGATATATTACATGTCCGAGATTCTATCATTGGTATCTCCATACCTAGTTTGATCTCGTTACTGACATGTACTCTTTTCTCGTTCCCGTGATATAACATTCTAGTGATCAAATCACTTGCTTGCAAGCTAACCAATGTGATATCACCGAGAGGGCCCAGAGCATATCTATCCGTCATCGGGATGAACAAATTCCACTCTTGATCCATGATTCTCAACATAACACTTTAGTAGCTTTGAAGCCATCTTTATAATCACCCAGTTACGGAGTGACGTTTGATGTCAACAAGAAACTCTTCCGGTGTTAGTGATTGGCATGATCTCATGGTCTAAGGATTAGGACTACTTCGTAGTTTGTTTATAGCAATATAAACTCAGTGACTTTGATCGTAATGCTATACTTCGGATGAATGTTCATCACACCATTACACTAATGTTGTGATCTCGTTATTAACAACATCCAATGTCTATGATCAGGAAACCGTGATCATCTTGTTAATCAACGAACTAGTTTATGAGAGAGGCATAACTAGGAACTTTCTGTTTGTTTATTAAACACACATGTATTACGTTTCCGTAATAATACAATTATAGCATGCAAAATAAACATCTATCATATACTTGGAATACACATAATAAACACTTTATTATTGCCTCTCAGGGCATATTCCCTTCAGATGTCACCGGTGTGAAATAAAGAGGGAACTTGTAAGTCCATGGACTTTGTATTTTGTGTTAGAGAAACATCTGGGCCGCTAGCCTAATCCATGCCTAATCATGGTGGAAACTTGCAGCATCACCATATTGAGCTATCTATGAAGCATCGTCAATAAAAAGCTATGCATATGGTAAATAAAAAGATTGCTGAGATGCTCATTGTCTGCTTGCCTTGTCATTTTGGTTATGGTAAATCTCCTGTACCATGTGCATGGGGTACCCAGTTGGCGGTTCTCTATGATATGCAAATACTTACAATGACAATAACTTACTTGTGACTGAACTTGAGTAGCATGAGGTGTGGCCCTCGTATTCAAGGGTCTTGAGATTGCCAACTTATACTTCGTCAAGCATATAATCAATCTTTGTCACTTTAACCTTAATCACTTCAAGATGCTTATGATAGGGACAATGAGGGCTGAAATCTAACAAGTACCATAATTTTTGGAAGCTCTTTTTTAAACTTGAAATCCCTTCTTCCTTTACAAAAAGGCCTTTCTTCCACAATTATTGAGTCTCCACCTTATACCTTTAGACACCATTAAGATAGCATAGTTGTCATTCTGTGTGCACTGTTCCAAAGCTTATTGGTTGATGCATATTGTGATATTACTTGTTCTTGTGCTATTTGTTTCTAGTCACCCTTGTGAACTTTGAAGGTGTCCTATGCATCTATATTGCTACTCTATGAGGGACAAGCTGATTGCCACTATGCTATGTTTTCTGTATGTGAAACAAACAAACATTTTTCAATGCATGTTATTCATGATATTTGTTTGTAGCTTGTCATGTTGCATGCATAGTTAATATGTCCTATTGATTATAACTCCATCTTTCATGCACATGTTTAGAGTTCTTTGATCCCAACTTTCAATGCTTGCAAATGGTTGGATCTTTATTGTGAGGGTGCATGTCACCTCAAAACTTATTCTTTTTATCACTTACCTACTCGAGGACGAGCAGGAGTTAAGCTTGGGGATATTGATACGTCGGAAACGTATCTATAATTTTTGATGCTCCATGCTTGTTTAGTATATACTTTTCTTTGCTTGTCTACACTTTGAGGTGTTTTTTACATGTTTACTGGTACTAACCTATTAACAACTTGCCACAGTGCTAGTTGCCTGTTTTCTGTTGTTTTTGGTTTCAGAAAAGTTAGTAAAGAAATATTCTCGGAATTGGACGGGACAAACGTAAAAGTCAATAACTTTCCGTGGGGAACATGAATCCAGAAGACGAGACGGAGACGCAAGCCAGGGCGGCCAAACCCCCCTAGGTGCGGGTGGGAACCGTCCCGTGCCTGGGTAGGGTTTGACCCCCTTGGTCGCCTCCTCGGCCTCCCCTTCGCCTATAAGAATCCCTCGATGCAGAAACCCTAAGCACCGGATCAAATCTCCACGAAACCATCTGTAGCTGCAGCCGCCATCGTCCCTAGATCGGGGGGATCCGAAGTTGTTCCCGGCACCCTGCCGGAAGGGAGATCATCCTGGACGCCTTCTTTCCGGTATGATGCGTGAGTAGTTCCACCTTAGACTATGGGTCCATGTAGTAGCTAGATGGTTGTATCTCCTCCTTTGTGCTTTCATGTATAGATCTTGTGAGCTCCGTTCATGATCAAGATCTAATATATTTGTAATCATGCATGTTGTGTTTGCGGGGATCCGATGGATATTGAGATTATTATGTTGGTTTGATTAATGGTTTTGTCTTTATGATTCTATCATGTCTGTGTTGTTTGTGATCTTGAATGCTCTCTTTTGTTAGTAGCTATCTTGGCCAGGTAGTTGCTAGTGACTCCAAGAGGGGGTATTTATGCTCGATAGTGGGTTCATGCATCTAGTTTCCAAGGGAAGTGACAATAATCTCTTCGGTTGTAGATGTGTTGTTGCTACTAGGGAGAAAACAACGGTGTCTTGTTCATGGAACATGTGGACTGTTTACCTTACACACTTTTCTTAAAGCAGTTGTCTGTTGCTTGCAAATTAATACTGGAGGGGGTTCGGATGATAACCTGAAGGTGGACTTCTAGTCATAGATGCAGTTGGATGGCGGTCTATGTATCTTGTTGTATTGCCCAGTCGAATCTCAAAGGATCTTTCTGACTAGTAATTGCATTGTTATGCCTTGCTCAGTTCCTGTCAATTGCCCTACTGTAATTTTTTTTCCCTTCATGCCATGTTGTTTATCTAAGGAGATCACCTCTAATGGACCCCGGTCCAATCTTTACCATTGATACATCTTCCACTATTACCTGCTTACTTGCTGCAACCCATTACCTTCCACACCATACGTTTAATCCTTTGTTACAGCAAACCGGTGAGCTTGACAACCTCACGGATTCGTTGGGGCAAAGTCTTGAGTTTGTGTTGTGCAGGTCTTCGCGTTTCTTGCAACACCTGTGTGACGTTTCCTTCCTCCTACTGGTTCGATAACCTCGATTTCTTAACTGAGGGAAAACTTGTTGTTGTGCTACTTCACACCTTGCTCTTGGGGTTTCCCGACGAAGCGCTCCCACTTGGACTAGCGCTGCATCAAAGGGCTCTACCGGTAGCTATGTTTTCATCTCTCTCTCTCTCTCTATGCATGATCTTGTTGTTGTCATGAGCTTTGTAATCAAGTAGATCTACCTTGCTACTCAAGTGCTTCAATATATCTCTGCTCTTCCCATGTGTGTGAAAGTGACAGCGTGCATGCCATGGTGGCACTTAGGCTAGAGTCTACATAAATACTCATCGTGCTTTAATAGATCTATGCTTTTCCCCACGTGTGTGAAAGTGACAGCGTGCGCATCGTGTGTGGCACTTAAGCTAGGTTACATATATATTCATGAGTATATTTTGAGTTGGTTGTCTCTATGAATTGTGGTGTGTGTTGGAGCCATCTAGCACTCAAGGTGACAGTATGGGGTTATCTAGATTGGGAAAGGCGGACTTTTAGGAGTGATGTTATATCCCTACCATGGATTAGAGTGTACAACCGGAGAGTAGTTAAGAGTAGTATCATGAAGAGAATATATTTATATGAGAGAGTGTTCACTAGTGAAAGTATGATCCCTAGGCCTTGTTTCTAAGCATTAAAACACCGTTTGCATCTAGATCTGTTGCATGTTTGATTGCTTCCATCTTTATTTCAGTTTGACTTTAGTCTCTCCCACGTCAACAACAAGTCAGAAGATCTTTTCTGGCACCGTTACCACTTATAATCATCCATACCACTTGTATTTTACTATCTTTTCGCCGAACTAGTGCCCCTTCGCCTATAAGAAGCCCCCGGGGAGAAAACCCTAGATTGTCAATCATGCATCCACGAAAAGGTACGCAGCGCCGCCGCCACCGAAGGGGAGATTCGGGGGACAGAAAGTCTCTGTTCCGGCACTCTGCCGGGACGGGGAAGTGCCCCCGGAACCATCTCCATCGATCTCCACCACCATCTCCATCACCATTGATGATTCCCATGATGAGGAGGGAGTAGTTCTTCCTCAAGGCTAAGGGCTCTACCGGTAGCTATGTGTTCATCTCTCTCTCCATGCATGATTTTGTTGTGGTCATGAGCTTTGTAATCAAGTAGATCTACCTTGCTACTCAAGTGCTTCCACAAATCTCTGCTCTCCCCATGTGTGTGAAAGTGACAGCGTGCACGCCATGGTGGCACTTAAGCTAGAGTCTACATAAATATTCATCGTGCTTTAATAGATCTATGCTTTTACCCACGTGTGTGAAAGTGATAGTGTGCGCGCCGTGTGTGGCACTTAAGCTAGGTTACAAATATATATTCATGAGTATATTTTGAGTTGGTTGCCTCTATGAATTGTGGTGTTTGTTGGAACCATCTAGCGCTCAAGGTGACAGTGTGGGGTATCTAGATTGGGAAAGGCAGACTTTGAGGAGTGCTGTTATATCCCTACCATGGATTAGAGTGTCCAACCGAAGAGTAGTTAAGAGTAGTATCATGAAGAGAATATATTTATATGAGCGAGTGTTCACTAGTGAAAGTATGATCCCTAGGCCTTGTTTCTAAGCATTGAAACACCGTTTGCATCTAGATCTGTTGCATGTTTGCTTGCTTCCATCTTTATTTCAGCTTGCCTTTAGTCTCTCCCACGTCAACAACAAGTCAGAAGCTCTTTTCTGGCACCGTTACCACTTATAATCATCCATACCACTTGTATTTTACTATCTTTTCGCTGAACTAGTGCCCCTTCGCCTATAAGAAGCCCCCGGGGAGAAAGCCCTAGATTGTCAATCATGCATCCACGAAAAGGTACGCAGCACCGCCGCCACCGAAGGGGAGATTCGGGGGACAGAAAGTCTCTGTTCCGGCACCCTGCCGGGACGGGGAAGTGCCCCCGGAGCCATCTCCATCGATCTCCACCACCATCTCCATCACCATTGCTGATTCCCATGATGAAGAGGGAGTAGTTCTTCCTCAAGGCTAAGGGCTCTACCGGTAGCTATGTGTTCATCTCTCTCTCCATGCATGATTTTGTTGTGGTCATGAGCTTTGTAATCAAGAAGATCTACCTTGCTACTCAAGTGCTTCAACAGATCTCTGCTCTCCCCATGTGTGTGAAAGTGACAGCGTGCACGCCATGGTGGCACTTAGGCTAGAGTCTACATAAATATCTATGCTTTTCCCCACGTGTGTGAAAGTGATAGCCTGCGCGCCGTGTGTGGCACTTAAGCTAGGTTACAAATATATATTCATGAGTATATTTTGAGTTGGTTGTATCTATAAATTGTCGTGTTTGTTGGAACCATCTAGCGCTCAAGGTGACAGCGTGGGGTTATCTAGATTGGGAAAGGCAGACTTTGAGGAGTGCTGTTATATCCCTACCATGGATTAGAGTGTCCAACCGGAGAGTAGTTAAGAGTAGTATCATGAAGAGAATATATTTATATGAGAGAGTGTTCACTAGTGAAAGTATGATCCCTAGGCCTTGTTTCTAAGCATTGAACCACCGTTTGCATCTAGATCTGTTGCATGTTTGCTTGCTTCCATCTTTATTTCAGTTTGCCTTTAGTCTCTCCCACGTCAACACCAAGTCAGAAGCTCTTTTCTGGCACCGTTACCACTTATAATCATCCATACCACTTGTATTTCACTATCTTTTCGCCGAACTAGTGCCCCTTCGCCTATAAGAAGCCCCGTGGAGAAAACCCTAGATTGTCAATCATACATCCACGAAAAGGTCCGCAGTGCCGCCGCCACCGAAGGGGAGATTCGAGGGACAGAAAGTCTCTGTTCCGGCACCCTGCCGGGACGAGGAAGTGCCCCCGGAGCCATCTCCATCGATCTCCACCACCATCTCCATCACCATTGCTGATTCCCATGATGAGGAGGGAGTAGTTCTTCCTCAAGGCTAAGGGCTCTACCGGTAGCTATGTGTTCATCTCTCTCTCTATGCATGATCTTGTTGTGGTCATGAGCTTTGTAATCAAGTAGATCTACCTTGCTACTCAAGTGCTTCAACAGATCTCTGCTCTCCCCATGTGTGTGAAAGTGACAGCATGCACGCCATGGTGGCACTTAGGCTAGAGTCTACATAAATATTCATCGTGCTTTAATAGATCTATGCTTTTCCCCACGTGTGTGAAAGTGATAGCGTGCGCGTCGTGTGTGGCACTTAAGCTAGGTTACATATATATATATTCATGAGTATATTTTGAGTTGGTTGTCTCTATGAATTTTGGTGTTTGTTGGAACAATCTAGCGCTCAAGGTGACAGTGTGGGGTTATCTAGATTGGGAAAGGCAGACTTTGAGGAGTGTTGTTATATCCCTACCATGGATTAGAGTGTCCAACCGGAGAGAAGTTAAGAGTAGTATCATGAAGAGAATATATTTATATGAGAGAGTGTTCACTAGTGAAAGTATGATCCCTAGGCCTTGTTTCTAAGAATTGAAACACCGTTTGCATCTAGATCTGTTGCATGTTTGCTTGCTTCCATCTTTATTTCAGTTTGCCTTTAGTCTCTCCCACGTCAACAACAAGTCAGAAGCTCTTTTCTGGCACCGTTACCACTTATAATCATCCATACCACTTGTATTTCACTATCTATTCCCCGAACTAGTGCCCCTTCGCCTATAAGAAGCCCCAGGGGAGAAAACCCTAGATTGTCAATCATACGTCCACGAAAAGGTCCGCAGCGCCGCCGCCGCCGAAGGGGAGATTCGGGGGACAGAAGTCTCTGTTCCGGCACCCTGCCGGGATGGGGAAGTGCCCCCGGAGCCATATCCTTCGATCTCCACCACCATCTCCATCGATATCCATCGCTGTTGCCGTTTCCCATGATGAGGAGGGAGTAGTTCTTCCTCGAGGCTAAGGGCTCTACCGGTATCTATGTGTTCATCTTTCTCTCTAGGCATGATCATGTTATGGTCATGAGCTTTGTAATCAAGTATATCTGCTCTGCTACTCAAGTGCTTTAATAGACCTGTGCTCTTCCCACGTGTGTGAAAGTGACAACATGCATACAATTGTGGCACTTAGGCTAGAGTCTACATAAATACTCAAGTGCTTTAATAGATCTCTGCTCTCCCCACGTGTGTGAAAGTGATAGCGTGCATGTCGTGGTGGCACTTAGGCTAGAGTTCATAAATTATTATCATGCGTATATTTTGAGTTGGATGTCTTTATGAAATTGTGGTGTTTGTTGGAACCATCTACCGCTCAAGGTGACAGTGTGGGGTTATCTAGATTGGGGAAGGCGGACTTTGAGGCATGCTGTTATAGTCCTACCATGGATTAGAGTGTCCAACCGGAGAGTAGTTAAGAGTAGTATCATGAAGACAATATATTTATATGAGAGAGTGTTCACTAGTGAAAGTATGACCCCTAGGCCTTGTTTATAAGCATTGAAACACCATTCACAACTGGATCTGTTACATGTTTGCTTGCTTCCAGTCTCTTCCACTCCTTAAGCTCTTTTCTGGCACCATTGTCTTATAATCATTCATACCACTTGTATTTCACTATCTCTTCGCCGAACTAGTACACCTATACACCTGACAAGTGTATTGGGTGTGTTGGGGACACAAGAGACTTCTTGTATCTTGATTGCAGGGTTGCATGAGAGGGATACCTTTGACCACTTCCTCCCTGAGTTCGATAAACCTTGGGTAATCCACTTAAGGGAAACTTGATGTTGTTCTACAAACCTCTGCACTTGGTGGCCCAACAACTGTATACAAGAATAAAAGTGCGTAGACATCACATATTCAGCTCCTTATGGGTGAAAATATACTTAAAACTCTTGTGATCTGAATAAATCTCACAGCGGTTACCCATGAGGTAATGACGCCATGTCTTCAAGGCTAAAACTACGGTTTCCAATCCTAAGTCATGGGTGGGATAATTATGCTCATGTTGCTTCAGATGTCTGGACAGATATGATATTACTTTGCCTTCCTACA
Organism: Avena longiglumis; assembly: GCA_030063025.1. Classification (NCBI taxonomy): domain Eukaryota; kingdom Viridiplantae; phylum Streptophyta; class Magnoliopsida; order Poales; family Poaceae; genus Avena; species Avena longiglumis. The sequence goes on from CP125977.1 coordinate 104,926,680, forward strand.
TCAACACACATCCGAGACCAATCTTGGATGCATCACAATATACGTCAAAACGCTTCGTGATATCCAACATGATCAAAATTGGGGCTGAAATCAATCTCTTCTTGAGCTCTTAAAAACTTGCTTCACATTTGTCCGTCCATTCAAACTTCTTGTCTTTCTTCAACAGCTGAATCATCGGCCTTGCGATGATTGAAAATCCTTCAATGAACTTGCGGTAATATCCCGCTAATCCAAGAAATGCGCGGACTTTCGTTTGAGTGGTTGGGGCTTTCCATTCTTCAACATCCTTAATCTTGGCGGGGTCGACGATAACTCCTCCTGCCGATAAGATATGTCCTAGGAATCCTACTTCCATTAACCAGAACTCACATTTGCTAAACTTGGCATACAACTGATGCTCTCTAAGGGTTGCAAGGATGGTTCTTAGGTGCTTCTCATGTTCCTCTTCCGACTTGGAATAGATCAGAATGTCATCAATAAAAACAACGACAAACTTATCCAAGAAGTTCATAAAAATCTTATTCATGAGATTCTTGAAATAAGTGGGGGAATTGGTTAATCCAAATGACATGACATTGTACTCATACAATCCATATCTGGTAGTGAAAGCAGTCTTTGGGATTTTCCTTTGCGCGGATCTTTAGTTGATGATAACCAGTTCTAAGATCAATCTTAGAAAACACTTTGGCACCAGTTAGCTGGTCAAATAGATCTTATATCTTTGGCAGTGGGTATTTGTTCTTGATGGTGATGTCATTCATCTTCCGGTAATCCGTACATAAACGGGTGGCACCATCTTTCTTATCCACAAACAAAACAGGGGATCTCCACGGTGATGCACTTGGTTGTATCAGACCTTTCCCCAACATGTCATCAAGTTGCTTCTTGAGCTCCACTAATTCAGCTGGGTTCATACTATAGGCTCTCTAAGCTATGGGTCCAGTTCTAGGAACTAGTTCAATGATAAACTAGATATCCCGATCTGGGGCATACCGGGTAATTCATCTGGGAACACATCGGGGTATTCACAGACTACTCTAACTTGGTCTAGGGTTGATTGGACTAAACTCTTGTTGCACTTGAATTGATGGGGCAGTGTCTCAGACACATGCTCTACTGATACTCCGATGCTACTGGTCATGGTTATGGCTTTCTTGGCATAGTCTATTAATCCTTGATGTTTTGACATCCAATCCATTCCTAATACTACTTCCAAACCTTTTGTTCCAAGTACTATTAAATTGGCATAAAAATCTATTCCATGTATTCTGATAGGTACGACCTTGCAAATTTTTCTAACTTTGGTGGTTGACCCAGGTATTTGAACTATCATAACATGCTTCAAATTTGTTGGTTCAATCTTACTAGTGCATGCAAATTCTTCTGTAACAAACGAGTGCAATGCTCCAGAATCAAACAACACCCTTGCAAGTACTAAGTTAACAGAAAACTTACCCAGCACGACATCTGGCGCTTCCTGGGATTCTTCCGCATTCATGTGGAACAGACGACCGGTATGGTTGTGCGGGTTGCCTGGGGCAAACCTCTTTCCAGGCTAGACACGGCGCTGCTCCTGGGCATGTGCAATGACATTGGGTGCTGCAGCAAGCTTCTTGGGTCACTCATTGGAGTAATGACCCATGATCCCACATTCAAAGCAGGTTATCATTGACTTGTCCTTCCTGGCAATAGGAACATCATTGTTTCCAGTCCTTGGGGAAGTATTGCGTTGGGCCACGCAGAAATAAAACAAAACTTTATCCTCTAACGTGGTGATCCCAAGATCTAGCCGAGGTAGAAGGCCACGAGGTTTACCACTAGACGCGCAGTTGCGGATTACTGATGAAGCGCGTCAGTTGATGTAGTGCAGTACTTTGCGATCCAATCGTCCTGGTGTTGATCGTACAACACCTCTGCTGGTATCCACAAGTGCAAGGAGGAGCGCCGGTGGCGAACTGCTAGATTCATTACGGTGCCAGGACTGCTGTGGAGCTAGGGTTTCCAACACATGGAACGACCTAATCGATCAACGATTAACCCCTCTGGGTTAGTGTGCTCCACTATATATAGGGAGTGAACGTGGGCTCCACTCTCGTGGCCCATTCACTAAAGCCCATATAACACTAGTCACCGCGAGTCTGACTCACTGACTCAGTCCTAATCTGGCTTGGGTCCAACCCAACCAGATTTCCAGTTCAGATCCAATCCGAACTTGCTCCCGCTCTTAAGTGTGTGACCCCGCAGGCTCTTGGCTACTTGGACACGATTAGAGTCTGACTCTCAATCGATCAGTCGGTAGCGGCTCCTAGCAGAATGTGCCGACTCCCAAGTACCAAAGAGTCATGACGACTTGCTTTTCCAATGCGACTTGCGTCCGAGTCCCTTTTGCCTCACGATATACCTTGTCAGACTATAGGCGAATATTTGTCATCCCTTAAATAGTCCGACTCTCTTCTCGATCTAGGATAAGTGATTCACCCGATAACTGTTAGTCGATCGCCTCGGTTAACACTTAACCGAGTTGTGCATGGCCATGCTTTCTGAATCATATCTCATGAGAGGGCCCAGATAATATCTCTTCGAGTGGAGGGGAAAAATCCCATCTTGGTTATTCACATCACGCAGATTGATTCTCAGTCGACCCGAACTCTGCCTTTATAACTGCCTAGTTACGGATCAGCGTTTGACAGAACCTAAGTCGGTGATCTTCAACTCGGATTGTGCAACAACCTCAGGTATAAGGATTACATTGATTGAGATATACAAATGACAACTTGTTCGTTGTACCTCAATGTGGGTCAATCCGACTCGCTAAACTCTTTAGACGAATCTGTGTAAGTTGGAATAGCATCTCCATGCCCATGACAAGTGGAACCGAGTCATCAAGCCAACTTTCACATTGGTCTAGGTTGTGTGTCCAACACAACCTCAATGACCAAGGATATTTAGTACAAACAACATGAATATATAGTTCCACAACCGAATCACATATTCAATGATACACATCAGATGTTTATACAAGGACAACTTAATATCTATATGAATATAATGGGAAAACATCATCATACATGATTGCCTCTAGGGCATATTCCCAACAGTCTCCCACTTTCACTAGAGTCAATCTTCCTACATCACATGTCTAGGCATGTAATGCCCATGGCTCTCAGGTGCGCCTCATGCTTCGGCTATGGTAACGGCTTTGTCAATGGATCCGCAATATTTGCATCTGTGTGTACCTTGCATAACTTGATATCACCCTGATCCACGAACTGACGAATCAGGTGGTACCGCATGAGTATGTGCTTGTTCTTCTGGTGTTGTCTAGGTTCCTTGGCTTGTGCAATAGCACCATTGTTGTCACAATACACGTCTAATGGATTGGACGAGCCCTGAACCACACCAAGATCCATGAGGAAATTCCTCATCCAAACAGCTTCCTTTGCTGCCCCCGAGGCGGCAATATACTCAGCCTCTATTGTAGATGCAGACACGGTCTCTTGCTTGGAACTCTTCTAGCTCACAGCACCTCCGTTTATAATAAACACATATCCAGATTGCGAACGAGAATCATCAGAGTCGGTAAGATAACTCGCATCCGTGTAACGCTTTACACTGAGTTCATCCTCACCACCATAAACCAAGAACATATCCTTAGTCCTTCTCAAGTACTTTAGGATATTTTTAGCCGCTGTCTAGTGGATCTCTCCAGGATCAACCTATTATCTGCTCACAACACTTAGAGCATAGGAAACATCCGGCCTAGTACAAATCATGGCATACATGATGGATCCGATTGCAGACGCATACATAATCACACTCATCCGACTTCGCTCATTAGTTGTCGAAGGACACTGAGTCTTGCTAAGTTTTACACCATGGGACATCGGTAAGAACCCCTTCTTAGACGATTCCATGTTGAACTTCTTCAACACTTTGTCCAAATAAGTACTCTGACTCAATCCAATGAGCCTCCTTGATCTATCTCTATAGATTCGGATTCCGAGGATGTATGTTGCCTCACCCAAGTCTTTCATTGAGAAACTCCTTTCCAATGATTCCTTGGTTTCTTGCAACATCTGGACATCATTTCCAATCAGTAATATGTCATACACATATAAGATTAGAAAGTTTACTTTGCTCCCACTAAACTTCTTGTATCAACAAGAATCATGATCACTCTGGATGAAGCCAAACGATTTGACTACCTCATCAAAGCGAATATTCCAACTCCAAGATGCTTGCTTCAACCCATAAATGGATTTCTGAAGTTTGCATACTTTGTCAGCATTAGCCGGACCGACAAAACCCTCGGGCTGTATCATATACACGTACTCGGTTAAATTTCCGTTAAGGAAAGCCGTTTTGACATCCATCTACCATATCTCATAGTCGAAATAGGATGCTATAGCTAACATGATCCGAACCGATTTAAGCATCGCTACGGGCCTCGTCGTAATCAACTCCTTGAACTTGCCGGAACCCCTTCACGACAAGGCGTGCTTTATAGACAGAAACATTTCCATCCATATCAGTTTTCTTCTTAAAGACCCATTTGCACTCGACGGGTCTTGCACCGTCTGGCAGATCAACCAAGTTCCAAACTTGATTTTCATCCATGGACTTTAATTCGGATCTCATGGCTCCAAGCCATGACTCGGAATCAGATCCCACCATCGCTTCCAAATAATTTGTCGGCTCATCACTGTCTAACAGTAACACATCACGAACACTTCGTAATCTCGCCGATCTTCGTAGTACAGGTGCTTCTGCCGGCTCAGCTACCATGACCGGCTCAACCTCCAAGGTTTTTTCCGACTCGCTACTAGCCGGTTCCTCTCGAATTTCTTCGAGCTGCACCGTTCTCCCACTTACTCCCCGACTGAGAAACTCTTTCTCAAGGAAGACACCGTTCCGAGCAACAAACACTTTGCCCTCTTCTCGGTTGTAGAAGTAGTAACCATGGGTTTCCCTCGGATACCCCACGAAAATACACTTATCCGACTTGGCTGTAAGCTTGTCCGACTGAAGTCTCTTGACAAATGCTTCACAACCCCAAATCTTAAGAAAAGAAAAACTCGGCTTTTTGCCCGTCCACATCTCATGCGGTGTCTTCTCTATCGATTTTGATGGTACTTTGTTTAGTGTGAACGCCTCTGTTTCTAGACAATAACCCCAAAATGATAAAGGCAGATCTTTCCGACTCATCATTGATCGTACCATGTCCAACAAGGTTCGATTCCGCCTTTCCGAAACACCGTTCCTTTGCGACGTTCTTGTCGGAGTAAGTTGGGGAACTATTCCACAACTTTTCAGATGGTCATCAAACTCATGGCTCATGTACTCGCCTCCTTGGTCTGACCGAAGAAACTTTATTTTCTTGCCGAGTTGATTCTGTGCTTCATTCTGGAATTCTTTGAACTTTTCAAAGGCTTCTGACTTATGTTTCATCAAATAGATATATCCATACCTACTCAAATCATCAGTGAAGGTAATGAAGTACTCATAACCACCCCTGGCTATTGTGCTCATTAGTCCACATACATCACTATGTACTAGTCCCAACAAGTCGGACGCCCTTTCACAACTCTTTGGAAAAGGTGTCTTGGTCATTTTGCCGAGTAGGCAAGATTCGCATGTATCGAACGACTCCAAGTCGAACGAAGTTCGGAGTCCATCATCATGGAGCTTCTTCATGCGTTTCCAACTTATATGACCAAGCCGACAGTGCCAAAAGTAAGTCATATTCAAATCATTTGGTTTTAATCTTTTAACATTTATGTTATAAACCGACTCACCATCAAGATTCAAAATAATAACCCGTCCTAGACGGGTGCAAAGCCGTGAAACATATCATTCAAATACAAAGAACAACCATTATTCTTGATATTCGACTCATAGCCTTGACTCATCAAATATGAAGCAGGAATAATGTTTCGACTGAGCACTGGAACATAATAACAATTATTCAGTTCCATAATGAATCCGGAAAGTAAATGAAGCTGCATCGTGCCGACTTCCAACGCAGCAACTCTTTCTTTATTGCCGACTCGAATATCAACCTCGCTTCTTGCTATGCTCCTAGTTCTTACCAGTCCCTACAATGAGTTGTAGATGTGAATAACTGATCCGGTATCATATACCCAAGAACTATTAGGTGCATCAGCAAGATATATGTCTATAACATTGCAGACAAGTGTACCTAAGTCGGAAGTCATACCTCCACTCTTGGCTTTGTCGGCCAAGTACTTGCTGCAGTTCCTCTTCCAGTGGCCATCCGCCTTGCAATAAAAGCAAGTGGAACCGGCGGAAGGAGATGGCTTGGTCCCTGAGAAAGCGCTTGGGACCGGATCCTGAGCCTGCTTTCCTCCCGACTTAGCCTTATTCTTAGTCCAAGAACTCTTCTTGAACTTAGCCTTATTCTGCACCATCAACACTTGACTGGCGCCCTTGTTGAGATCCACCTCTGCCTGCTTGAGCATCCCATGTAATTCAGTGAGCTTCTTATCCATACCATGCATGTGGTAGTTCGGAATGAACTGCCCATATGCACTAGGAAGAGAGTTCAGAATTATATCCATAGCGAACTCTTAGCTAATGGGGTAGCCAAGCCTCTCCAGAGACTGCACATAACCAACCATTTTGATCACATGCGGACTCAGTGGATCATCATCCTTAAGCTTGCAACTCAGCAAAGCTTGAGAGACTTGATACCTCTCAGTCTTCGCCTGAGCCTAGAACATACTTTTCAGGCTTTTGATCATATCGTAGGCCTCAACATGCTCGAACTGCTTTTGCAAGTCCGATTCCAATATGAGCAAGCATAAGACAACTAATATCTGTGGACTCATCCTTATCCCGACGGTAGGCATTGGTGGCAGCGACAGTCGCATTCTCATTCGGCTCATCTAGAAGTGGGTTGTCTAGGACATGGTCCTTCTTTTCTTGTTTGAGAACAATTCTCAGATTTCGATACCAGTTGGTAAAATTAGTGTCGTTTAGTTTATCTTTCTCAAGAATGGTTCTCAACGCAAAACCGGATATCTGAGAGTGACTGCTACTTGGTGCCATGATCTACAACAGAAAATATGCAAAACACTTAAGACATGTATTCATAAAAGAGCAAGCATATTAATTTTTTTAATATTTTATGCTCCCACTAGAACCAACACCCCTCCGATGGTTACTTAGTGATTCAGGATCCTAAATAAGCAAGTCGGCTAGTGAGCTTTAGCGTCACCGCTAGCCGCCAAGTGATCTAGGTAGACAACTCCTTGTCAATCGCATCTCATACGACTCCTGTTGGATGGGTGGCATCACATGCCCCGGCTCCCATCCGACTTTTCCCCGAGCCCCACAACCGTTCTGATAGACCCATCTAGCTAACCGAGTGTTTTCGCGGTAAGAGTCCGACTCGAACCCACCTAGTCGGAAAGAATTGGCAGCACCTCAATTTTATGAGCCCACTAGCAAAAATGTCCGACTTGTGATGGTGCAAACACTGGAGGGAAAACCGACTAGACCTTCTTTGAGGGATTAGATTTTACCTACTATCTAATAGAGGTAAAATAGAGACATATCAATAACACAGAATAAAGCAATTATAATGTGAAATGGTATGGCCCTCTTCATGGTGATCTTCATCTCCATAAAGCCTGTAAACCGACTCGTGTCAACTCTTGTCACTTGCTGTCTTACTCCATGTTGCCGACATGTACATCGCCTTGCATGCCATCCGGGTTCTCCACACAGCTACACTAGCTTAGTAAAGTAAATTACAAGGAGAATCCGACATGCAGGTCGTTATACAATAATATGACAACACCTAGGCTCCAGCCGGCTGACAAAAACCGTGATTCGCAGATCACGTCTGGATTACACACATACATCACATGCACATGAACCATACCATTCACAACTTTCTGCAAAAACAAGTTATGCATAGATACAATATATACCGGCGTTGTGAAACTCGTAACGACATCTAAGGCGCTACGACAGGGCGAAGCCGGCGGTCCCGACGATTTTTCCGAAAACGTATATCTCATCTACGATCCGGACATGGATTCCGACCATTGTTCCGATTCGATCAAACTTTTTGATCTTCGATCACCGCCTCTGGATTTACGTGTCACAGTCTACCCCAATGGCGGAAGACGACCGGTAGGGGTATGTCGTTCCACGACCTCAACAGTATGATCATGGAAATCAGATCTACCATTCCTCGAGTACAGTTGATCCAATCAACCTCGTACAAAACCGATATATCTCATAGATCGACCACCAAAACAACATATAGATCTCATCTATAGCCTACCGCATATCACATATGCGAGATGTCGAGCCTAAAACCAGAATCTATCGCTCTGATACCACTGTTGGGCCACACAGAGATAAAACAAAACCTTTTCCTCTAACGTGGTGATCCCAAGATCTAGCCGAGGTAGAAGGCCACGAGGTTTACCACTAGACGCGCAGTTGTGGATTACTGATGAAGCGCGTCAGTTGATGCAGTGCAGTCCTTTGCGATCCAATCATCCTAGTGCTGATCGTACAACACCTCTGCTGGTATCCACACGTGCAAGGAGGAGCGCCGTCGGCGAACTGCTAGATTCGTTACGGCGACAGGATTGCTATGGAGCTAGGGTTTCCAACACATGGAATGACCTAACCGATCAACGATTAACCCCTCTAGGTTAGTGTGCTCCACTATATATAGGGAGTGCATGTGGGCTCCACTCTCGTGGCCCATTCACTAAAGCCCATATAACACTAGTCACCGCGAGTCTGACTCACTGAATCAGTCCTAATCTGGCTTGGGTCCAACCCAACCAGATTTATGGTTCAGATCCAATCCGAACTTGCTCCCGCTCTTAAGTGTGTGACCCCGCAGACTCTTGGCTACGTGGACACGATTAGAGTCCGACTCGCAATCGATCGGTCGGTAGAGGCTCCTAGCAGAACGTGCCGACTCCCAAGTACCAAAGAGTCATGACGACTTGCCTTTCCAATGCGACTTGCGTCCGAGTCCCTTTTGCCTCACGATATACCTTGTCAGACTATAGGCGAATATTTGTCATCCCTTAAATAGTCCGACTCTCTTCTCGATCCGAGATAAGTGATTCACCCGACTAACTATTAGTCGATCGCCTCGGTTAACACTTAACCGAGTCGTGCATGGCCATGCTTTTCTCTCTCCGAGTGGAGGGGCAAAATTCCATCTTGGTTATTCACATTACGCAGCTTGATTCTCAGTCGACCCGAACTCTGCCTTTATAACTGCCCAGTTATGGATCAACGTTTGAGAATATCTCTCCGAGTGGAGGGGCAAAATCCCATCTTGGTTATTCACATCACGTAGCTTGATTCTCAGTCGACCCGAACTCTGCCTTTATAACTACCCAGTTATGGATCAGCGTTTGACAGAACCTAAGTCGGTGATCCTCAACTCGGATTGTGCAACAACCTCAGGTCTAAGGATTACATTGATTGAGATATACAAATGACAACTTGTTCGTTGTACCTCAATGTGGTTCAATCCGACTCGCTAAACTCTTTAGACGAATCTGTGTAAGTTGGAATAGCATCTCCATGCCAATGACAAGTGGAACCGAGTCATCAAGCCAACTTTCACATTGGTCTAAGTTGTGTGTCCAGCACAACCTCAATGACCAAGGATATTTAGTACAAACAACATGAATGTATAGTTCCACAACCGAATCACATATTCAATGATACACATCATATGTTTATACAAGGACAACTTAATATCTATATGAATATAATGGAAAACATCATCATACATGATTTCCTCTAGGGCATATTCCCAACATCATCATACATGATTGCCTCTAGGGCATATTCCCAACATATAATGTGTAGGACTCTATAACCTATCCGACTAGGAATTTTCCCTGTAACCCTAGGACCTGGCGACTATATAAGTCGGTCCTATGGGAGCCTTTAGGGCACAACCTCAGACGTATAACTCGTACTCGCACACAGCGGACCAATCCCTGTAACTCGGCGTATTGCCCTTATAGTGATTTATAGCAGGAGTAGGATTCCGCCACCGTTGTGGGATCTGAACCTGGGTAAGCTTTGTAACCTCATACCCGTCAACCATCCGCCTTCCCCCATGTCTCTAAACATGCACTATGAGGACCCCTCCATGGCGTATTCGTCGGCAATACCACGACAGTTGGCGCCCATCGTGGGGCAAGAGGCGCTTCAGGCTCTTCAGCAGGCGAGGACCAAGATCTTCGCAGGAATCGGCAAGACCGTAGCCATCGGTCGTGTTCTCTTCTCCGGCAACATTCCGATCGTCCCCCTCGACGAGTTCTGGATCCCGGCGAAGACGAACCCTATGCACTGCTCGATCGTCCCTATCGGAGACATCCACCTCTTCATCGGCGAAACCGACTCGGACACTAGTTCCCTAGGAGTCAGAGGAGCGTTAAGACCCGCACGGACCGCCTACGGGCAGGATACGTTCGTGGAAGGATCAATGTTGGATCTCTCTTCGGAGTTTGCTTGCAAATATCGAAAAAATTCAAGGCCCACCCAAACCGCCCCTGTGCAGGATATAACGGTGGAAGATCGCTGCAAGTACGCCAGCTACGTCCCTGTGTCTAGACAACAGAGATCCAAATTCGCCGGCATGGTTACTATCTTCTATCTGGCGTGGTGCGTTCAGAGAGAGGGAGAAAACCCCTGCGATTACCTTGCCATGTGGCTCCATATACGGGCCAACCTGGCACATTACCCCAATGATTATGCCATGTGTCACTTTGTGGAAGGACTGGACCAAGGAACACTTCTCCGACATTCACTAAGGCGGTAGCAGGCTTTAGGACGCCTCACCTTAGAAGGCATGGTGAACACCGTCAACAACAACACAAAGGCTGAGGAGGCAGCCCAGACAGTGCTTGGGCTCATAGACGGCACAACTCCGCATCAGCCACCGCCACCACCGCCTCTGATCATCGTCGTTGCAGCTACACCACCGCTTCCGATCGTTGTAGCAGTAGCTGCACCCCCACCTCCAGTCGTCATCGCTGCTGTTGCACCGCCACCGCCCATCCTGGAGGAAGCCCCGGCACCCTCTGACTCCGTGCTTGGCGCTCTCTATGCCGACATCAACGCCGACTCGGAGGAGATAGACTTCAACCTGGAGGAGCTAGACTCTGCCATGCAGGAGATGGAGGAGGATTTACAACGCGACGAGTAGGTCAACAACGTCGTCACGTCCCGAGATGTGTTCGTCGCCATTGGGACCGTGATGGAAGAAGACCAACCCGGACAAGCTCCGCCTAAAGCGCTGGACAAGGGGAAGTGACCACCTGTTGCTGCCGACAAGGATCGTGCAAAGGTCATGCCCCCTCTGCCTAACCCAGTGCACCAGCTGCAGGAACTCAACATTGGTCTGAGTAACAACAACACCGCAAACCCGCCACCTCCGGCATCTACGTTTGCTGCTGCCCAAATTACTTCGGCTGATAGAGTGATGTACGACAACCTTATCGTCGAGCCCATGACTGTAGCTCATATCCGGAGCGTAGTCCAGCTTGACGTGAAGCGCCAACAGCTGCTGGAGGAAGCGCAGGCCATCGCGGAGCAAGGCGCAAAGTTAGATCGAGATCTGGCCAACACGCAGAAGTCAATAGAGAAAGCTAGAGCCATGGAGGCCGAGTACAAGACTCTACTCCATCAGCAGAAGGCTAAGAAAGCTCCGGCTCGCATCATCAACGATCCTGGTGTACGGAGAAACCTAGGATGGGCCCCCACGAAGCCGCCACAAGCAAAGCCATACATTGACAGCGAAGGCAGACAGGTGATGCCCACTCCTCTTCTTAATATCGCGGTCGCCGAGACCCTTCTAGAGCAGGATAGATCACCTGCAACAGTGGAACAGGTCTATGACCTTGTGGCCAAGGCGGTGAAACAGCAGGAAAAGGCCACCTCTCAGAGGCTAGAGTCTGACCCAACATTTTTCCAGTCCGGTCAACATAAGCCTCCAAGGGATCTATCTACTCAGGATGTCGGGTCCCAGACGGGTTCATCAGAGCGAAGACAGAGGGATGCGCACAACAGGAAAGATGCTATCCCCATATCCTCCGACCACGGAGACAAGGCTCATCCTTGTCACCCATCTCCACCGCCCCGATCTCCCTGACATCGCGAAGACACCAAGGCTCGCCATCGCACAGATATGCCTCCGCCAAAGCAGCGCAGCATCGTCATCGCGACAACACGGAGCAGACCCGTCATGATGGAGAGCACAACAAAGAACATAAGAGCAGGTCGCACCATGACCCTCCGCGTCCAACAAGCAACCTCGAAAAGCGTGAGGCGTCGCAGGAGGGTAACAATAAGAAGTCTAACCCACCGCCACCTCCGCCTCCGTCGCCCCCTAGCAGCCACCATGGCGTTGATGCTGCTTCAACTATCCACCATACATTTGGTGAACTCGTTGCCGTCAATCAGGGGGTTGATGACCATGGCGTATTGGTTCTCCATAGGGATGAGGTCTGGGTGATCCTTCCTGTCCCAAGTAATTGGAATCTCCGACCAGCGCAGGAACTGGGGGACTGGGGGTAGAGTAGCCATCAGTATCCTCATGGAGGTCTTCTGTTGTTGGACGGTGGGGGTGCCAAGGAAAGTGTGGAAAACTTCTGCCTTCTTCTCGAAGGTTTTTTTGCCCTTGCCGTCGCTCTTGGCGGCGTGCTTGGGGTCAACTTCCTCGTCCATGTTACTTGAATCCTTGGACTCCTCCTCCTTCTTCTTCCCCTTGCCCTTGCCTCGTGGTGTCGTGGTATTGCCGACGAGTACGCCATGGAGGGGTACTCATAGTGCGTGTTTAGAGACGTGGGGGAAGGCGGATGGTTGACGGGTACGAGGTAACATAGCTTACCCAGGTTAAGATCCCACGACGATGGCGGAATCCTACTCCTGCTATAAATCATTATAAGGGCAAATACGCCGAGTTACAGGGATTGGTTCACTGTGCGAGGTGCGTCGTAGTCTACACTAGATTGTTTGAGATTGTCTTGTGTTGTGCCCTAAAGGCTCCCATAGGCCCGACTTATATAGTCGTCAGGTCCTAGGGTTACAGGCAAAGTCCTAGCTGGACAGTTTACAGAGTCCTACACTGCCTACAACTAGTCTAGTGTGTCTTGTACTCCAAGGCTCCGGGTACGTCGGTGACTCCTTTGTAGCCTTCCTTTATTCGGCATGGGCCTCCCTTCTGGATCCATCTAACTGGGTCGCCCAGCAGGCCACGGGCCATACTACCAACTGTGGGCCACCCGGGTTAGCCGGATAAGAGACATGCTATGAGGATACCCATATAGCATATCCCCAACAGTAGCCCCCAGAGAACTCCGAGATCTTGCGCTGTCTTGCCTCTTCAGGTTGAATGCTCCGTCTAGATGGATGTCGGCAAATCATCAAGCAATATCTTGTATTCCTCCCAAAGAACCCTGCAAGGTTATCTCCGTCTTCAATTTGTAAGTTGGAGAATTGTTGAATCTTCCATCGTACTTTTCCGTAGCCGGATTGCATCCATCCATGCCGGAATCTTCCGATGTGATGGTTCATCTGCCAGTGACAGCTAGGGCGACGTAGACGTAGGTCAGCAACGCCTCGTAACTCACACATGCAAAGAACACAATCATGTCCGTTTTTCCCGCGCGAGCAATACGAACCGTTGGCGGCGATGGTTGGCAATGTGGCGAAATTTCCGCGCATGCTTCCGCACACGTCGTCCACGCGTCAACCATTCGATCGCCTTGCACGAATCTTGATGCCGGAGGTTATAAATTGTAACAACGGTGGAAATTTTACTTTCACCTCATTCTCCTCTGCATCGTCTTCTTCCTCCAGCGAGCGCCTCCTCGGGCTCTCTGCGCCATTGTGAAAAACCCTAGCTTTTCAACCTTTCCCAATCACCACCAAAACCCTCCAATTGAGGGGTTTCACGGCATAGTAAATCAAAATTTTCTATGCGAACAGAGGGAAGCCAAGATCTAATCTAGGAGATGCAAACAACGAGAGAGATTGGATTAGATCTTCATACCCTTGAAGATTACATGCAGGAACGCTCGTTAAACGTGGGTGATGTAGTCGTGCGCTTCTCCTCCTCGCGATCCGATCCGATCTAGCACCACAAGTGGCGGTGCCTCCGTGAGATTCACACGTGCAAGACCTCGGCGTCTCCTCCTTCCTTGGACCAGCAAGTATGGTGGAGATGGATTGGATCTACAACACGGCGTGGTGTATATGGTGGAGAATTTCTGCAGCAGGCTACGCCTACAAGCAAATCGGGAGAGGAGGGCAGGAGAGGCGCGACTAGGGTTGGAGGGAAGGTGTGGGTGCGCCTGACCCTCTTTATATAGAGGGGTGGCCGGCTGCCCTTGCCCCTCCCCCAAGTCCAAACCGGCGGCCCCAAAGGAGTGTAGGGGTTCGTAGCATGGAAAACAAAAAATTTCTATCGCATACAAACAAACAAGACAAGATCTATCTACTAGATTGTAGCAACGAGTCGATGGAATAACTTACCCTCGAAGATTCCAAAGTGTTTAACGAGAGCAGATTCTCGTGGGTGATGTAGTCGTACTCTTTCCGATCTCAAGATCGTGTAGACGATCCTTCCCAAGCGCTTCATGATCGGTCACACGTTCGATGCTCGACGAAGACCTTCCTCTCCTTGTTCCAGCGGAGGTTGTAGCACTCTCCTCGCGATTCCTAAAGACAACGTGGGTACCTAAGTAGAGGGAGATCCATGAGGCTTCGCCTTAAGCGAGTATGGTGGAGTATGAGAGAGGGCTATTAGTGGTCTAGAGATTAGAAACACCAATTAGAAGGCTCTAAACCGCAGGCTAAAGCAATTAGAAGCTCTAAACCAAACGGCTCTAAACCGGAGATTAGAGGTAGAAACTTAAGTTTCTCAAGGAGGAGCCCCTGCCTCCTTTTATAGGTGGAGGGGCTAGGCGCCAGGAGGAGGAGTCCTCCCAACTCGGCCTAGGTGCAGGCGCGGCTTGGAGGAGAGGAACTCCTCCTCCAAGTTGGTTTCAACCTCCTCTTGCTTGTTTCCCACAGTTTCCTGTTTTCCACAGTTTCCTGTTTTAGCCGTTTGACTTTCAAATTGGCAGTTTGACTTTCAAGCTTTGGAACAGCGAGAACACTTAGTACATGATGCAATCATTCAATGACACATTCATGTACCCTCCCCCCCGGAGTGCCGGACAATCCGGACCCTTCTAGAACATTCCCGATGAAAACACCGGAATCATTCCCGAACTCTGAAATGGGACTTTCCTTATATGAATCTTATTCTCCGGACCATTCCGGATCACCTCGTGATATCCCGGATCCCATCCGAGACTCCGAACAACATTCGGTCTCTTTCTCATAATACCATAACTACTCAAAACAACGTCGAATCCTTAAGTGTGTCTCCCTACGGTTCGTGAATTATGCGGACATGATCGAGACACTTCTCCGAACAATAACCAATAGAGGAATCTGGAAATTCATATGTCTCCCACATATTTCGTGATTACTTTGCGATCGAATGAACCACTTACATACGATACCAATTTCCCTTTGTCTCACGATAGTTTACTTATCCGAGGTTATGATCGGTATCTCGCATACCTAGTTCAACCTCGTTACCGATAAGTACTATTTTCGTTCGTGATATGTGATCCCTTGTGAGCCAGTCACATGCTTGCAAGCTAATTGGATGACATTCCGAGAGGGCCCAGAGTATATCTATCCGTCATATGGATGTACAAATCCCTCTTGATCCATGTGTTTCAACCAATACTTTCCGAACACTCAATGCCAACTTTATAGCCACCCCCGATTCACGGTGTGGTGTTTGATGACATCAAAGCATCCATCCGGTAAAGGTGATATGCATGATCTCATGGTCGAAGGAATTAGGTTACTATGTATCAGAAAGCATATAGCAATTGAACTATTGAAATGACTTGATCTTTATGCTACGCTTATCTATAGGAGTATGTCCATCACATCATTCTCCTAATGATATGATCCTGTTGTTAATAACATCTCTATGTTCATGATCAGGAAACCATGATCATATATTAACCAACAAGCTAGTTTAACAAGAGGCTTTACTAGGGACTCTTATTTTAGTTTACAAATCACACAAGTATTAATGATTCCGGTTAATACAATTATAGCATGGTATGTAAACATTTATCATAAGTGTGAAGATATGATAATAACCACTTTATTATTGCCTCTTGGGCATATCTCCAACAGTCTCCCACTTGCACTAGAGTCAATAATCTAGTTTCAAACCTTTGTGTATATAACACCTATGGCTTTCCGGTGTTGTATGTACACGATTGCTAGTGGTCAAGCGATCTCGGATCTGACACTTCCAGGTCCGTGTGTAATTGCATGTCTTTGCGTCTCTACGCATCACTCATTCTCTAATGAGATGGCTTTGTATAAATTTGGTCTTTCGGTGTGACCTTTAGTTCTTTGGGGTTAAAACATGTTGATAATATTGTCGCACAATATATCTTCATAGTATTATCCTCAGAACTACACCTAGTTTGATAACAAACTACTTGACACAAATGCCATCTTTGCTGCTATAATAGCAGTCATATACTTAGCCTTTTGTTGTAGTATCTATCACAATGTCTTAACTTTGGAACTCATCCAAATCCATTATGGAACTCACTTTCCATTATATTGTGCCACCCTTAGTTTAGATTGAGATAAACTTAATTTGTACTTTGTGACAAAACTAGTATCAATGTAGTACTTTTATAATGAACTAACCATCTATTTGTCACTTCTACAAATAATATACTCTTAGTTCTTCCAAAAGATCATAAGAATATCCTTACTATTGTCCAATGATCATCTTACGAATCATTCTGGTATATGCTCACAACATTCAGAGCATAGGACATATCTGGATTTGTACATATCACAGTATGATTCATATAAATACTCTTTGTGATTTCATACATCAAGTATCAATCTATACTTGATTATTTGTTTCACTTTACCAAATGTCAATACACTTGAATATATCATCAACATTTGAACTCTTTCAATCCTTTCTGTGCGACAAGAACCTTTCTTGTAGTTTCTATATTGAACTCATTCAATATCTCGTCTATGTACTTCTGGCACAACCATATTAGCGTCTATTGATGCCAAATATTTGGGTTTTGCCTAAGTCTTTCATCGGGATGAAATTCTTAATATGTGTTAATAAAAGATACATTATTTCCAATCAACAATATGTCTTCCACATAATGTATTAGAAACATGTCTTAGCGCTCCCACTTAATTTCTTGCAAATGCAAGCATCTCCATCGTCTCTGATGAACTTTTAAACTCCTTTAACAGTTTCATCTCAGTGAAGATCCCAACTCCGCGATGCTCACTTTAACCATTGAAGTTTGCATATGCTTTTAGCATCCTTTTGAATTAACAAAACCCTATGGACCGTGTTATGCACATGTCCTAGGTAACGATTCTATTAGAAGAACTTGTTTTGTTTATTCAACTACCATATAACAAATTATATATAGTGGTTGCTACATTAATCCGTCTAGACTAAATATCACTATGAAAGATCAAATCTTGTCATAGTCAACCTTTGAACATTTTGTGAACTCTTTCCCAACATGTCGACTATTTCATAGATGTAAAACATCCATGTCTATTTCTTTATAGATCCGAACACAACCTGTAAGGTCTTACACCTTTCTCGAGGGTCCTTCAAGTTCAAAACTTGATTTCTCGTGTATGGAACTATCACGGATTTTATGGCTTCAAGCCATTTGACGAGTCGGGGCCCATCATCGCTTCTTTGCATGTAGTCGGTTCATTATTCTCAAATAATGATTCAACCCTCAAATCTTGGTATTTGATTGTTCATCCGACCTACTTGTTTCAATAGGAACTTGGATCTCCGTGACCACAACCTTTGAGGTACGTGAGCCATGAGCTTTGTTGATGCCTCCAAACACTTTTTATTGCCAGCAACTTCTGCACATACAGCTAAGGTTCTTTTAACCTTATCAAAGTTCTATTGTCCTCCCACTTAACTTTCCACGAAAAATTCCTTCTCAAAGAAACTTGACGTTTTAAGTGACAAACACTTTTGTCTCCGATGTTATGGAGGATTACTTAACAGTTATTCGAAATAACATACAAAGACAGGTTCATCCGACTTTGGTTGCACACATCTTTCTTATGCATAGCATACCAATGTTTAAGAAAGGACAACTTGGGTTTTATCCCAAACCATAACCTTATATGGTGTCATTTCAACGGATTATGATGAAGCTCTTTTCAGTGGAAAAACGGTAATCTCTAAAGCTTTTAATCTTTAAAATATAATGGCAGTTTTATGAATTATACCTTTGATCTTACCATGTCAAACAAGGTTTAATTACATATCTCGAACGCTCCATACTCTTATGGTGTTTTGGGAAATGCAAATCCACGGTCCTTTAAATCTTAGGTATTATGCTAAACTTGTAACTCAAATATCTTCCTTTATGATCTTATCATAAACTATTTATATTCTTGTTACAATGATTTTGCACTTCATCTTGAAAGTCCTTGAACTTTTCAAATGCTTCACACTTCATCCTTATTAAGTAAATATTCATATATTCACTCAAATTTTCGGAGAAAGCACATGAAGTTGAAATCCATCGCTCTTGACTATACATAATGGACTTCATACAACAATATGTACAAGTTCCAATAAGCTAGTCTATCGTTCCCTTTTTAGCCTATGAACGAAGTTTTAATTATCTCTAGGAAAGTTTCACAAGCGTCATTTGATCAAAATCAAATAGACTCCAAAATTCCATCCATATGGATTTTCTTCATGTTTTATTTCCAATATAATTTAAACGGCGATGTCACTTCCTAAGTGATCTTTCAATCAATTTGTCTTTCGACATTTTTAGCACTAGTTTTATGGATGTGATTTCTCCAACGAGATTTGTGAATCATCCATCATTTATGGCAATTATTTGAACAATCCTTTTGTTCTTATAATACCTGATAAAACAAATCTTGAAGGCAAACTTTGATGTTTAATGAGCAACACAATAACCCTTTATTGTTCTGGATGAACATCATCACATATTCTTTTGCTAATTACTTAGGCCACTGTAGTTCATGAATTCTGTTGTTTCGTATGACGATTCATACCAACAAATTCAGTATCAAATACTTAAGAACCACATTGTTTAATAAGCAAAGAATATAGCCATAACATGTATATCATCTATATACTTAAACTGAACAATTCTAGTCCTTTCTCTTCTGCCATATATTTATGAGATTCTCTTTCAGTATTAACTTTTCTGTTTGAAAGAATCTATCAACATCAATAGTGGAGTCATACATATGACACATAGTCCAAAGCGTGTATAGTTAAATACCAATGTCTTTGGACTTGCACTTTGAAGTAGATCACCATTATCAAGTGTTTGGTGTTCTTTCAAATTCCTTTCTTTAGTAATCTCTTGGTGTAGTAAACATTTTACCTACATCAAATATTCACCCTTTTCATGGACTCGTCCATGATCAAGCTACTTTTAGCTTATAACGATGAATCGTGAGTATAATGTTGCTCTTCCAAAACTTTTGGAGGTTTAGGACAACTAGTGTCTCCAAACTTTTGCAAATTCTCATCAAATATGAGAACATGACTTTAGCCATATTATACTCTATCATGTTGCAACCAAAAATTCGTTTCAGATATCACAATATCTTCCACAAATCATGGTTTCTGAAACAACTCTTTCAGATCCTTAGATAACCTTGATATTAGGAGAATCCTTTGAATATCAAGAATCATGGAGACAAACATGATACTTATATACTAACACTTGGAATTGTTACTCTTGATTTAATACTAATTATTAAACTTCATGGAGTAACCGGAACTTACTGAAAGTTTGAAATAGGACTTTTAAACTTTAGCTTAACACTTCAAAACAATACGATACCAGTTTGTAAAGTAACTAACCAGAATTCTATAGTTCTATCATCTCAATTATAACTAAGCGCAAGGTGGTAAACGGATGCCAATGACTACAACAACTATGCAAATTCACTTTGATTTAGTTTATGATAAATTGAGTTCTAATTAATAATTAAATTAATCTAGGTGAACTCCCACTCAAAACAATATCCCTCACATTGTTTTAGTGATCACACGAACCAAATCCACCACATCAAAACCGATCATCACGAGAGTTGATATAGCTTCAATGGCGAACAATCAACATATTCATCATATCTACTATATGACTCATGCTCTACCTTTCGGTAATCCGTGTTCACGAGGCCATGTCCGTACATGCTAGGCTCGTCAAGATCAAACCTTAGTTTCCGCATGAGCAAATCTTGCTCACGTTGTATACACTTGTAGAATCTAACACACCCGATCATCACGTGGTGCTTCGAAACAACAAGCTTTAGCAACGGTGCTAACTAAGGGTGAACACTTTATGACTTGAAATTCATGTGCATGAGGGATCATCTTATAATGCTACCGTCGTCTACTAAGCAATACAAGATGCATAAAGGATTAACATCACATGCAATTCATAATCAGTGATATGATATGGCCTTTCTTCTTTGTGCTTCCGATCTCCATCTTCAAGCACGAACATGATCTCCATCATCACCAGCATTGCATCAAGGTCAATGACGCTGCTCCATGGTTGTCGTCCACCGGCTTCAACTATTACAACTACTTTGAATAGACACGCGGGTATTAACATAATTCAAAGACAACCATATGGCTCCTGCCGGTTGCCGACTTACAATAAGGAACATTGCATACATCATATATAATCACAATCATGGCCATATCACATCACAGCACACCCCTGCGAAACAAAGTTAGACACCTCTACTTTCTTTGCATATTTTACGTGGTTTGGGGCTTTCAATAAGTGTCGTTCTAACTTACGAACAAGAACCACAACATTGATACTAGTATTGTCAATCACCCGTTGTAAATTGAATCTTAACTATGCTAGGAGAAACAGGCACCCGCAAAGCCACTTATGCAATACAAGTTGCATGTCAAGCGTGGAGCAAGTCTCATGAACGATGTCATGTAAGGTTAGCCTGGGCCGCTTCATCCCAACATACCGCAAGATGCAAAGTACACAAGAAGCAATCGACAATAAAAGCATCAACGCCCACAATGACCATTGTGTTCTACTCGTGCAACAGATCTACATATAGACACGACTGATACCCTTTGAGGGGTTCGTAGCATGGAAAACAAAAAATTTCTATCGCATACAAACAAACAATCCAAGATCTATCTACTAGATTGTAGCAACGAGTCGATGGAATAACTTACCCTCGAAGATTCCAAAGTGTTTAACGAGAGCAGATTCTCGTGGGTGATGTAGTCGTACTCTTTCCGATCTCAAGATCGTGTAGACGATCCTTCCGGCAGCGCTTCCGCAGTCGGTCACACGTTCGGTACTCGTCGAAGACCTTCCTCTCCCTTGTTCCAAAGGTGATGGAGGTTGTAGCACTCTCCTCGCGATTCCTAAGACACTGGCGTGGTACCTAAGTAGAGGGGAGATCCCGCAGGGCTTCGCCTTAAGCCGGAGCGAGTATGGTGGAGTATGAGAGAGGTCTATTAGTGGTCTAGAGATTAGACACACCAATTAGAAGGCTCTAAACCGCAGGCTAAAGCAATTAGAAGCTCTAAACCAAACGGCTCTAAACCGGAGATTAGAGGTAGAAACTTGTGTGTCTCAAGGAGGAGCCCTGCCCCTCCTTTTATAGGTGGAGGGGCTAGGCGCGCCAGGGAGGGAGGGAGTCCCTCCCCAACTCGGACTAGGGCTGGGCGCCGGCTTGGAGGAGAGGAACTCCTCCTCCAAGTTGGTTTCAACCTCCTCTTTCTTGTTTCCCACAGTTTCCTGTTTCCCACAGTTTCCTGTTTTCCACAGTTTCCTGTTTTAGCCGTTTGACTTTCAAACTGGAAGTTTGACTTTCAAGCTTTGGAAGAGCAAGAACACTTAGTACATTATGCAATCATTCAATGACACATTCATGTACCCTCCCCCCCGGAGTGTCGGACAATCCGGACCCTTCTAGAACATTCCCGATGAAAACACCGGAATCATTCCCGAACTCCGAAACGGGACTTTCCTTATATGAATCTTATTCTCCGGACCATTCCGGATCACCTCGTGATATCCCGGGTCCCATCCGAGACTCCGAACAACATTCGGTCTCTTTCTCATAATACCATAACTACTCAAAACAACGTCGAATCCTTAAGTGTGTCTCCCTACGGTTCGTGAATTATGCGGACATGATCGAGACACTTCTCCGAACAATAACCAATAGAGGAATCTGGAAATTCATATGGCTCCCACATATTTCTACGATTACTTTGCGATCGAATGAACCACTTACATACGATACCAATTTCCCTTTGTCTCACGATAGTTTACTTATCCGAGGTTATGATCGTCGGTATCTGCATACCTAGTTCAACCTCGTTACCGATAAGTACTCTTTTCTCGTTCCCGTGATATGTGATCCCTTGTGACCCAGTCACATGCTTGCAAGCTAATTGGATGACATTCCACCGAGAGGGCCCAGAGTATATCTATCCGTCATATGGATGGACAAATCCCACTCTTGATCCATGTGTTTCAACCAATACTTTCCGAACACTCAATTCCACCTTTATAGCCACCCAGTTACGGTGTGGTGTTTGATGACATCAAAGCATCCATCCGGTAAAGGTGATATGCATGATCTCATGGTCTAAGGAATTAGGTTACTATGTATCAGAAAGCATATAGCAATTGAACTATTGAAATGACTTGATCTTTATGCTACGCTTATCTATAGGAGTATGTCCATCACATCATTCTCCTAATGATATGATCCTGTTGTTAATAACATATCTATGTTCATGATCAGGAAACCATGATCATATATTAACCAACAAGCTAGTTTAACAAGAGGCTTTACTAGGGACTCTTATTTTAGTTTACAAATCACACAAGTATTAATGTTTCCTGTTAATACAATTATAGCATGGTATGTAAACATTTATCATAAGTGTGAAGATATGATAATAACCACTTTATTATTGCCTCTTGGGCATATCTCCAACAAGGAGGAGGAGTGGGGGGCAAGGAAACCCCCCCCCCCTTCTAGAAGGTCTAGATTAGGGTTTTATCCCTCTTGGCCGGCTGGGCCCTATGGGGCCTTGTGCCCCTGGCCCAATGCGGCCAGGGCACTCCCTCATAGGCCCATGCCCCCTCCCGGAAGGTGGGGCCACGTTGGTCCCCTTTCGGAAGGTTCTAGAAGCTTCCGGTACAATACCGATTAACCTGGAACAATTCCGAACTCCAAAAACTGCACTGCCTTATATGAATCTTATTCTCCGGACCACTCCGGAACCTCTCGTGATGTCCCGGATCCCATCCGAGACTCCTAACAAAAACTCATAAACCAATTATCTAATCTATCCTAGCGTCGAGACACGTTAAGTGTGTGACCCTGCGGGTTCGAGAATATGCAGACATGATCTTCTATCAATAATCAGCAAGTGCGAAACCCATATTGACTCCCACACATTCATCGATGATCATATCGGATGAACCACGATGCCAGGATTCAATCAATCCCATATATATATTCCCTTCGTCTCGCGATATTTTACTTGCCCGAGATTCGATCGTCGGTACCGTCATACCTAGTTCAATATCGTTCACAACAAGTACTTTACTCGTTCCGTAATTCGATATCACTTTGCGATTAACTCCTTAAACACATGCTTGCAAGCGGTGTTGATATCGATTACCGAGTGGGCCCGAAGTATATCTCTCCGACTTGGGAGGGACAAATCCCATCTCGATACATACAACCCAACAGATACTTTCCGGTCACCCGAGAGACACCTTTATGATCACCCTCTCATAGGATGACGTTTGATGACCTCAAAGCTTTCTTCTGATACCAGGGAGTTGTATTATCTCATGGTCTAAGGAATACAATATTTGACATAAGAAAAGCTTCGCAAAGACGAACATGATGACACGATCTAATTGCTTCGCTTAGTTTGGGTCCGTCCATCATATCATTCTCCCAATGATATGATCTCATTATTAATCGACTACTCATGTCTATGGTTAGGAAACCTTAACCATCATTAATCAATGAGCTAGTCCATAGAGGCATACTAGGGACACGGTGTTGTTCACAAACCACACAAGGATTAAAGTTTCCGCTTAATACAATTCTAGCATGGAATATAAACTTTATCATGAACAAGAATTATAATAATAACATCTTTATTATTGCCTCTAGGGCATAATTCCAACAGTCTCCCACTTGCACTAGAGTCAATAATCTAGTTTACATTTGGCAACAATCTCACACCCATGGCATCGAGGTGTGATCATGTATTTTACGTGGAAGAGGTTTAGTCAACGGATCTCGCAACATTCGGATATGTATGTACTTTGACCTTGGATCTCCATCTGCTATATAATCTCGGATTATATGAAACTTGCGTTGATATGCTTGGTCTTTGGATGATATCTTGGTTCCTTAGCGAGTGCTATGGCGCGATGTTGTCACACAATATCTCCGATGGGTCGAATGCACTTGGAACCACGCCAAGCTCGATGATGAAGTTCTGATCCAAACTCCTTCACTTGGACGCCTGCGGCAGCCATGTATTCCGCTTCTCTTTGAGATCCGCGATCACGCTTTTCTTGCGACTTCTCCACTCACAGCTCCTCCATTCAAAATATACACGTATCACATCGAGATTTAGAATCATCCTTGTCGGTGTCGAAACTAGCATCGACGTAACCTTTTACGACGAGCTGTTCATCACCCCCATAGACTAAGAACATTTCTTTAGTCCTATTTAGGTACTTTAGGATGTTCTTCACGGCTGTCCAGTGTTCCACTCCTGGATCACTTTGATATCTGCTCGTCAAACTAAGAGCATTGGACACATCCGGTCTAGTACACAACATGGCATACATGATGGAACCTATGGCCGAGGCATAAGGCACTTTGATCATAGCTTCCCTATCATTTACCGTAGCTGGACACTAAGCCTTGCTCAACATCTTACTTGACAACATAGGCACTGAACCTTTCTTTGTCTTATCCATTCTGAACCTTTTCAGAACTTTGTCTAGGTATGTACTCTGGCTTAAATCTATCAGGCGTCTTTGTCTATCTCTATAGATTTTGATGCCCAATATATAATCAGCTTCACCTAGGTCATTCATTGAAAAACACTTGTTCAAATAACTCTTCACATCGTTAAGCATGTTAATGTCATTTCCGATAATTAATATGTCATCCACATATAGTACCAGAAATGTCACCGAGCTCCCACTCACTTTCTTGTAGATACAAGCTTCATAGAAATTTGGAACAAATCCAAAGCTCTTGATCACTTGATCAAAACGACGTTTCCAACTCCGAGATGCTTGCTTCAGTCCATAAATGGAACGCTGAAGTTTGCATACTTTATCAGCATCCTTAGGATCGACAAAACCTTCGGGTTGCATCATATACAACTCTTCATCAATGTTGCCATTGAGGAACGCAGTCTTGACATCCATCTGCCATATTTCATAATCATGAAACGCAGCAATTGCTAATAAAATCCGAATGGACTTAAACATCGCTACGGGAGAGAAAGTCTCATCGTAGTCAACACCTTGAACTTGTCGAAAACCTTTCGCGACAAGTCGTGCTTTATAGACAGTAACATTACCATCCGCGTCCATTTTCTTCTTGAAAATCCATTTGCACTCAACGGCCTTTCGGTCGCTAGGAGGGTCCACCAAAGTCCATACTTGGTTTTGCTCATGGATCCCAATTCGGTTCATGGCTTCTAGCCATTTCTCGAGTCTGGGCTCATCGCCGCTTCCTCATAGATCGTAGGTTCACCGTCTTCTACCAACAAGACGGTCAAGACGAGTTCTTTGTACCACTCGGGAGGCACACGACCTTGTCGACTGCGATGTTCAAGATGCGACATCGTCCAAAGCTTCATGATCCTTGTCATTAGCTTCCTCTATTGTTGGTGCAAAGTGACCTTTGGAACCATTTCAGGTCTTTGCACTACTCTCCAATTCAAGAGAAGGTTCAATAACCTCGTCTAGCTCTACTTTCCTCCCACTCACTTCTTTCGAGAGAAACTCCTTCTCAAGAAAGGAACCGTTCTTTCGACAAACACTTTGCCTTGGTTACGTGATAGAAGGTATACCCAATAGTTTCCTTAGGGTATCCTATGAAGACGCATTTCTCCGCTTTGGGTTCGAGCTTGTCCGGCATCAACTTCTTGACGTAAGCTTCGCATCCCCAAACTTTAAGAAACGACAACTTAGGTTTAGCACCAAACCACAGTTCATACGGTGTCGTCTCAATGGATTTAGATGGATCCCTATTTAAAGTGAATGCAGCGGTTTCTAATGCATAACCCCAAAATGATAACGGCAAATCAGTAAGAGACATCATCGATTATACCATATCTAATAGAGTTCGGTTCCGGCGTTCAGACACACCATTGCGCTATGGTGTTCCGGGTGGCGTGAGTTGTGAAACGATTCCACTTGCTTTAAGATGCGTGAGAAAATCATAACTCAAATATTCACCTCCACGATCGGATCGTAGAAACTTAATCTTTCTGTTACGATGGTTCTCCACTTCATTCTGAAATTCTTTGAACTTTTTCAAACGTTTCAGATTTATGTTTCATTAAATAGATATACCCATATCTACTTAAGTCATCGGTAAAAGTGAGAAAATAGCGATATCCACCGCGCGTCGAAACACTCATCGGTCCGCATACATCGGTATGTATGATTTACAATAAGTCCGTTGCTCGCTCCATCATACCGGAGAACGGGGTTTTGATCATCTTGCCCATGAGGCATGGTTCGCATGTATCAAATGATTCAAAATCAAGAGACTCCAAAAGTCCATCAGAATGGAGTTTCTTCATGCGCTTTACACCAATATGACCTAGACGACAGTGCCACAAATACGTAGTATTATCACTATCTACTTTGCATCTCTTAGCCTCAATGTTATGGATGTGTGTTTCATCCCTTTAGAGATTTAGAAGAAATAAACCATTCACAATAGGTGCATGACCATAAAAGATGTTACTCATATAAATAGAACAACCATTATTCTCCGATTTAAATGAATAACCGTTTTGCAATAAACAAGATCCAGAAATAATGTTCATGCTCAAAGCAGGCACATAATAACATTTATTAAGGTTTAAAACTAATCCCGAAGGTAAAACTAAGGAGAGCGTGCCGACGGCCATCACATCAACTCTTGATCCGTTGCCAACGCGCATCGTCACCTCATCCCTACAGCCGGCGTCTATTCCGTAGCTCTGTTTGAGTTACAAATATTAGCAACCGAACGGTATCAAATACCGGGCACTAACGAGGGCTAGTAAGGAAAACATCAATAACATGTATATCAAATATACCTTTGATGGTGCCAGCCTTCTTGCCGCTAAGTACTTCAGACGATTCGCTTCGGTGACCCTTGTCCTTGCAATAGAAGCACTCAGTGTCCGGCTTAGGACCAGACCTGAGCTTCTTCTCAGCAGGGGCAACGCGCTTGCCGCCGCCTTTCTTGAAGGGCTTCCTTGCACCCTTACCTTTCTTGAAGGTGGGGGGCTTGTTGACCATCAACACATGATTGTTCTTTTTGATGTTCACCTCCGCTACTTTCATCTTAGCGAAGAGCTCAGTGATCATATTAGTAGAACCAATCTGATTGTGATCAACTACAAAACTTTTGTAGCTAGGAGTGTAAATCTTGAGCTCCTCTGGAATCTTGCAGTCCAGTTGCTCAAGGCGTTGAGTGTAGCCCGACATCTTAATGGTGTGCTCATTAACGGAACTCCCTTCCTCCATCTTGTAGTTAAAGAATTTCTTAGAGATCTCATATCTCTCAGAACGGGCTTGAGTCTGAAACATGTTTTCCAGCTCCTCGAGAATCTCAAAGGGCCCGGCGAACTCCTCAAAACGATTTTGAAGATCCGATTCCATAACATACAACATGGCGATCTTAATCAAATCATAATCATCCTTGCGCGACTGATAAACAGCTTTTTTCATCGGTAGGGCATCTATAGTGGCGTCACCTAGCGCTTTCTCAAGGAGATTGTGATTTTGTCCGCCAGCGAGAATGATTCTCAGAATGCGGAACCATTTGGTGAAGTTAGACCCATTGTTTCTAAGCTTTTCTATCTCAGCAAAAACGTTGAAGTTGAAGTTGGACTTGGCCATGTGATCTCTGATGATTTGCAAGTACAATTTAGACTATGTTCATGATAAGTAGTTCAACTTAATCAAATTACTAGATGAACTCCCACTAAATTCAATATCCCTCAAGTTGTTTAGTGAACATGATCCAAATTCACCACACCTAATCCGATCATCACGAGAAGAGATGTGGTTTCAATGGTGGACAACGAAGTGTCGATCATATCATTCATATGACTCATGCTTAACCTTTCGGCTCATGTGTTCCGAGGCCATGTCTGTACATGCTAGGCTCGTCAAGTTAGACCCAAGTATTTCCGCGTGTGCAAAAACTGGCTTGCACCCGTTGTATGTGAGCGTAGAGTCTATAGCACCCGATCATCACGTGATGCTTGGACACGAACTTTAGCGGTGCATACTCGGGGAGAACACAGTTTTATCTTGATCTTTAAGTGAGGAATCATCTTATAATGCTACCGTCGCGATCTAAGCATGATAAGATACATAAAAGGATAAACATCACATGCATATAACTTTAATGTGACATGGTATAGCCAATCTTCGCGCAATGATCTCCATCTTGTGCGTTCCGGCATGATCTCCATCACTCCACCATGATTGCCTCCACCACGAATAGCAACTACAACTATTGCTAACTACTTAGTGATAAAGTGAAACTATTACATGGCGCATAAGAAGTTGACACACATGTCATACACAATTATAAAGACAACCATATGGCTCCTGCCGGTTGTGTACTCATCGACATGCAAGTCGTGAAACATTACAAAACATGATCATCGCATACATTATACACATCACATCTTGGGCCATACCATATCACAGAAAACACTCCCTGCAAAAACAAGTTAGACGCCTCTACTTTGTTGTTGCATGTTTTACGTGGCTTATGGGAGTAGATGCTAAGAACGATTCTTACCTACGGAAAGCCACAACGGTGATATTATGGTTGCCAAACTCGGTGTTAATCCCATGACAACTATAGTGAGAGAAACGACATCCACGGCCGCATGTGGAACAAGCCACACGTCAAGTGCGGAGCGGTCTCATGACGGCGTCGCGTAAGGTTAGCCTGGACCGCTTCAATCTCACTATCCCGCGTCATAAGAAGAACACAAACAAGAGGCTTGCAACAGAAAACATCAACGCCCGCAACAACCATGTTGCGTTCTACTCGTGAAACAAATCTACGCATAGATCTAGCTCTGATACCACTGAGGGGTTTCGCGGCATAGTAAATCAAAATTTTCTACGGATGCGAACAGAGGGAAGCCAAGATCTAATCTAGGAGATGCAAACAACGAGAGAGATTGGATTAGATATTCATACCCTTGAAGATTCGCACAGCGAAACGTTCGTCGGAACGTGGGTGATGTAGTCGTACTCGCTTCTCCTCCTTGCGATCCGATCCGCTCTAGCACCACAAGTGGCGGTGCCTCCGTGAGATGCACACGTGCAACACCTCGACGTATCCTCCTTCCTTGGACCAGCAAGTATGGTGGAGAGATGGATTGGATCTACAACACGACGGCGTGGTGTATATGGTGGAGAATTTCTGCAACAGGGCTACGCCTACAAACAGTCGGGAGGGAGAGAGGAGGGGCAACAGGGCGGCTAGGGTTGGAGGGGAAGGTGTGTGTGTGGGGGGGGTGGTGCGCCCCCAGCCCTCTTTACATAGAGGGGTGGGCGGCTGCCCTTGCCCCTCCCCCAAGTCCAAACCGGCGGCCCCAAAGGAGTGTAGGGGTTCGTAGCATGGAAAACAAAAAATTTCTATCGCATACAAACAAACAAGCCAAGATCTATCTACTAGATTGTAGCAACGAGTCGATGGAATAACTTACCCTCGAAGATTCCAAAGTGTTTAACGAGAGCAGATTCTAGAAGGTCTAGATTAGGGTTTTATCCCTCTTGGCCGGCTGGGGGTCAAGGAACCCCCCCTTCTAGAAGGTCTAAATTAGGGTTTTATCCCTCTTGGCCGGCTGGGCCCTATGGGGCCTTGTGCCCCTGGCCCAATGCGGCCAGGGAACTCCCTCATAGGCCCATGCCCCCTCCCGGAAGGTGGGGCCACGTTGGTCCCCTTTCGTAAGGTTCTAGAAGCTTCCGATACAATACCGATTAACCCGGAACAATTCCGAACTTCAAAAACTGCACTGCCTTATATGAATCTTATTCTCCGGACCACTCCGGAACCTCTCGTGATGTCCCGGATCCCATCCGAGACTCCGAACAAAAACTCATAAATCAATTATCCAATCTATCCTAGCGTCGAGACACGTTAAGTGTGTGACCCTGCGGGTTCGAGAATATGCCGGCATGATCTTCTATCAATAATCAACAAGTGCAGCAGAAACCCATATTGACTCCCACATTCATCGATGATCATATCGGATGAACCACGATGCCGAGATTCAATCAATCCCATATATATTCCCTTCGTCTCGCGATATTTTACTTGCGAGATTCGATCGATGCATCATACCTAGTTCAATCTCGTTCACGCAAGTACTTTACTTGTTCCGTAATCCGATATCACTTTGCGATTAACTCCTTAACCACATGCTTGCAAGCGGTGTTGATATCGATTAAGTGGGCCCGTATATCTCTCCGACTTGGGAGGGACAAATCCCATCTCGATACATACAACCCAACAGATACTTTCCGATCACCTGAGAGACACCTTTATGATCACCCTCTCATAGGATGACGTTTGATGACCTCAAAGCTTTCTTCCGATACCAGGGAGTTGTATTATCTCATGGTCTAAGGAATACAATATTTGACATAAGAAAAGCTTCGCAAAGACGAACACGATGACACGATCTAATTGCTTCGCTTAGTTTGGGTCTGTCCATCATATCATTCTCCCAATGATATGATATCATTATTAATCGACAACTCATGTCTATGGTTAGGAAACCTTAACCATCATTAATCAATGATCTAGTCCATGGAGGCATACTAGGGACACGGTGTTGTTCACAAACCACACAAGTATTAAAGTTTCCGCTTAATACAATTCTAGCATGGAATATAAACTTTATCATGAACAAGAATTATAATAATAACATCTTTATTATTGACTCTAGGGCATAATTCCAACACCAATGGCCAGCAGCAGTTCCACCCCTCCATGACAGCGTCAGGCGATGCCGCGATGAAGCTGGCAAGCACCATCATTGTGCCCCTAGAGGGCCTGGTGACCCCCAAATCCGTGGTGGTAGAAACCACATGCGGCGACCATAACTCAGCGGCGCTGGAGCTGCTAGAGGAGAAATACGACACCCACAAGGGCGATTGGCGCGGTTTGGATATTACGGACCGCGACATCAAGGAGCTAATCATCGAGGGCTACCTCCTGCGGAGGGCTCAAATGCGGCGGCGCGGCCGAGGTCATTCCTTCTCCCCAAGCCGGAGAAAAAGTGTACCTCAAAGCCCAACTGGTACGCGGCGTCTCCCTGCCCATCTCCAATTTCTTCCTAGCTGTCCTTAACCATTACCGAGTACAACCTCAGAACCTCTCCCCCAATAGCATCCTCGCGCTTAGCAACTACGCGACGCTTTGTGAGGGTTACTTAGGGATTAGGCCTAGGCTAGATCTCTTCATTTACTTCTTCACCGTCAAGCGAGAAGCCGAAGCCGGCAAGGACGAGCTCATGAACTGTGGCACCATTAGTTTTAAGATACGGCCTGGACGGCGCTTCCCCGACATCGTCGGCCACGAGTCCTGCAAGAACCGGCAGCGGACGTACTTCTACGGTCCAGATATCCCTATAGCTAGCCGAGAAGTGACGAACCCGGACTTCGTTGATGGAGCAGCCGCCGAAGCCTCGACATGGAGATCCTAGGCCTCCCTTCCTTCCGACATCGACGCTTCCCACGCTATAAGGCGGATAGAGTGGTTCGTAGAGACGGGTCTGACCGGATTGGACCTAGCCATGTGCTGGTTCGTCAGGCGGATCCACTTGTAGCCGGACTCTGGGTCCTCCTTAAGGTCGTTGACGAACTTGAAGTGGCGATTGATGTGGGTGGCTTTGCCGTTGGCGTTGAGGTGTACGAGGCACGGCATATCGCGGTACTCCTCGTAGGTTTGGGTAAGACGGAGCGCTGCCGAGGTAGTTTCACTTCCTCGCTGTTGCCCACTACCAGCTCCCCGTCCTCGGCCACGTTGTCTGCCATCACCTCGTCCTGCAAAGGTCATAGAGACCATGTCGGAGTTTTGCTTTTCTTGTGGCGGGGTTTCCGCTTTGTGCTATTGTTCCTCCGAGCCTGAATTGGAACGGCCATTGCCGGCAGGGAGCCACGAGCATCGTCGTCGGCAGCTGCGAACTCACTGGCCAACTAAATCATCTGGTTCAGATCTAGCTGGTGATTATCCTGCAAGCGCTTCAACTTATGTCGGAGCAACGTGCCCCTTTCCAACCCATCGATGAAGGTGGCCATGGCAGTCTGAGCGTGCACTCCTGCGCAGGAATTCTTCATATCCAGCCAGCGAGAGAGGTAGGTGTGAGATGTCTTGTATTTCTCTTGCACACACCGCTGTAGATAGACTATAGTGCAGGGATGTTTGTACGTACCCTCGAAGTTCTTGTTGAACGCTTCATGCATGTCCAAGCAATTGAAGATGGATATTTTCGGCAGGTCATCAATCCATTGGCGGGCCGTACCCGCCAACATCAATGGTAGATACTTGACGGCGACGTTGGGGTTACCCCCGGCGATCTCCATCGCGTTGTCGTAGTCCTGCAACCATGTGGCTGGCTTGGCGGTGCCATCATAGGGCTTGATGGTCTTGGCAATCCGGAAACCTATGGGGCAAGTTGCGGACCATATCACAGGTCCAAAGCAACATGGTCCCAGATATGGTACTTCCCGAGCCTCGTGGATCTTGTTCAGACGTGAACGTGCATCGTATGGCTCCGGGCTTCTTTTCTTCTTTTTGCCATCAGGGGATGGGCTGAGCGAACGACGCGGGCCTCCTCCGCCGCCATGGTGGCTGCTTGGTGGCGACGGAGGCGGGGGTGGCAGTGGGTTAGCCTTCTTGCTGTTACCCTCCTACGACGCCTCACGCTTGTCGCGGTTGCTTGTCGGACATGGAGGATCGTGGCGTGACCTGCTATTGTGTCCTTGGTTGCATTCTCCATTATGACGGGACTGCTCCGCGTTGTCGTGGATGACGATGCTGCTCTGCCTTGGCGGAGGCATATTCGTACGACGATGAGCCTTGGTATCCTCGGGATGTCGGGGGGAATGGGGCAGTGGCGATGGGTGATGAGGTTGGGCCTTGCCTCCATGATCAGAGGATATGGGGATAGCATCCTTCCTGTTGTGCGCATCCCTCCGTCTTCGTTCTGACGAACCCGTTTGAGACCCGACATCAAGAGGAGATCTATCCCTTGGCGGCTTATGCTGGCTAGACTGGCAAAACGTTGGGTCAGACTCAAGCCTCTAAGAGGTGGCCTTTTCCTGCTGTTTCACCGCCTTGGCCAATAGGTCATAGACTTGGTTCACCGCTTCGGGTGATCTATCCTGCTCCAGAAGGGTCTTGGCGACAGCAAGATTGAGGAGAGGAGTGGGCATCACCTGCCTGCCTTCGCTGTCAATATATGGCTTGGCCTGTGTCGGCTTCGGGGAGCCCATCCTAGGTTTCGTCGTACACCAGGATCGTTGATGACGCGATCTAGAGCTTTCTTGGCCTTCTGCTGCTGCAGTAGAGTCTTGTACTTGGCCTCCATTGCTCTAGCTTTCTCTATTGACTTCTGTGCGTTGACCATATCTTGATCTAGCTTTGCGCCTTGATCCGTGATGGCCTGAGCTTCCTCCAGCAGCTGCTGGCGCTTCTTGTCGAGCTGGACTACATTGCGAATATGAGACACGGTCATAGGCTTGACGAGGAGATTGTCGTACATCACTCTATTAGCTGGAGTGACTTGGGCGGCAGTAGACGTAGATGCCGGAGGCGGCGGGTTTGCGGTGTTGTTGTTCCTCGGACCGGTGTCGAGTTCCTGCGGCTGCTGCACTAGGTTAGGCGGAGGGGGCATGACCTTTGCGTGATCGTTTTTGGCAGCAACAAGTGGCCCCTTCCCTTTATCCAGCACTGTAGGCGGAGCTCGTCCAGGTTGATCTTCATCCATCATCGTCCCAATGGCGACGAACGCCTCTCGGTACGTGACGGCGTTGTTGTCCTGCTCGTCGCGCTTGTAATCCTCCTCCATCTCCTGCATGGCAAAGTCTAGCTCCTCCGGGCTAAAGTCTATCTCCTCCGAATCTGCACTGAAGTCGGTGTAAAGCGCATCAATCACGGAGTCGGAGGGTGTCCATGTTGAACCTTTTCACCATGGGACATCGGTAAGAACCCCTTCTTAGACGATTTCATGCTGAACCTTTTCAACACTTTTCCAAATAAGTACTCTGACTCAATCCAATGAGCCGTCTTGATCTATCTCTATAGATACGGATTCCGAGAATATATGTTGCCTCACCCAAGTCTTTCATTGAGAAACTCCTTTCTAATGATTCCTTGGTTTCTTGCAACATTTGGACATCATTTCCAATGAGTAATATGTCATCCACATATAAGATTAGAAAGTTTACTTTGCTCCCACTAAACTTCTTGTATAAACAAGAATCATGACCACTCTTGATGAAGCCAAACGATTTGACTATCTCATCAAAGCGAATATTCCAACTCCGAGATGCTTGCTTCAACCAATAAATGGATTTCTAAAGTTTGTACACCTTGTCAGCATTATCTGGAACGACAAAACCCTAGGGTTGTATCATATACACGTCGTCGGTTAAATTTTCGTTAAGGAAAGCCGTTTTGACATCCATATGCCATATCTCATAGTCGAAATAGGCTGCTATAGCTAACATGATCCGAACTGATTTAAGCATCGCTACGGGCGAGAAAGTCTCCTCGTAATCAACTCCTTGAACTTGTCGGAACCCCTTCGCGACAAGACGTGCTTTATAGACGGAAACATTTCCATCCATATCACTTTTCTTCTTAAAGACCAATTTGCGCTCGACGGGTCTTGCACCGTCTGGCAGATCAACTGCCGGGGATATGACCCTGGGTACCCCAGAGTTGAGCTATAAGGAGATTCAGCGAGTGCATAAAGCAATGTGAAGAGTGTAGGGTTTCGTAGCATGGAAAACAAAAATTTTCTACCGCATACAAACAAACAAGCCAAGATCTATCTACTAGATTGTAGCAACGAGTCTATAGAATAACTCACCCTCGAAGATTCCAAAGTGTTTAACGAGAGCGGATTCTCGTGGGTGATGTAGTCGTACTCTTCCCGATCTCAAGATCGCGTATACGATCCTTCCGGCGCTGCGTTTGGCGCTCCCTGATCGGTCACACGTTCGATTGCGAAGACCTTCCTCTCCCTTGTTCCAAAGAAAATGGAGGTTGTAGCACTCTCCTCACGATTCCTAAGGCAACTGGCGTGGTATCGGAAGTAAAGGGGAGATCTCGCAGGGCTTCGCCTTAAGCCGGAGCGAGTATGGTGGGCTATGAGAAATCCCTCGACGATCTAGGGTTTAGACACGCCGAGGAAGAGGTGCTAGGGCTGGCGGCTAGGGCTTGGAGGTGCCCAAGTCGGTGGCAAGGAGATCCCTAGGCGGCGACGGCTTGGAGGGCGGCGGCGACTAGGGTTAGGGTTTTCGGGGCAAGGGACTTGTGTGCTAGGAGGGGCAGCCCTGCCCCTCCCTTTATAGGTGGGAGGCGCGGCCAAGGGGAGGGGAGTCCCTCCCCAACTCGACTTGGAGGTGGGCCGGCGGTTGGAGGAGGGAACTCCTCCCCAACTCGGTTTCCCACTCCTCCTCCTCTTTCCAAAACTTGCCGTTTGACTTTCAAACTAGCCGTTTGACTTTTCAAACTAGGATTTGAATAAACCCTTTATTTTGGACAGCGATGACACCTAGTACATGATGCAATCATTCCAACTTGCAATGACACATTCATGTACCCTTCCCCCCCGGAGTGCCGGACATTCCGGAACCTTCTAGAACATTCCCGATGAAAACACCGGAACCATTCTCCAACTCCGAAATGGGACTTTCCTTATATGAATCTTATTCTCCGGACCATTCCGTATCTCCTCGTGATATCCCGAATCCCATTCGAGATTCCGAACAACATTCAGACTCTTTCTCATCATTCCATAAGTACTCAAACAACGTCGAATCCTTAAGTGTGTCTCCCTACGGTTCGTGAATTATGCGGACATGATCGAGACACTTCTCCGAACAATAACCAATAGAGGAATCTGGAAATTCATATGGCTCCCACATATTTCTACGATTACTTTGCGATCGAATGAACCACTTACATATGATATCAATTTCCCTTTATCTCACGATAGTTTACTTATCCGAGTTTATGATCGTCGGTATCTCTGCATACCTAGTTCAACCTCGTAACCGATAAGTACTCTTTTCTCGTTCCCGTGATATGTGATCCCTTGTGAGCCAGTCACATGCTTGCAAGCTAATTGGATGACATTTCACCGAGAGGGCCCAGAGTATATCTATCCGTCATATGGATGGACAAATCCCATTCTTGATCCATGTGTTTCAACCAATACTTTCCGAACACTCAATGCCACCTTTATAGCCACCCAGTTACGGTGTGGTGTTTGATGTCATCAAAGCATCCATCCGGTAAAGGTGATATGCATGATCTCATGGTCGAAGGAATTAGATTACTATGTATCAGAAAGCATATAGCAATTGAACTATAAAAATGACTTGATCTTTACGCTACGCTTATCTATAGGAGTATGTCCACCATATCATTCTCCTAACGATATGATCTTGTTGTTAATAACATCTCAATGTTCATGATAGGGAAACCACAATCATCTATTAATCAACAAGCTAGTATTATATAGAGGCTTTACTAGGGACTTCAAATTAAGTTTACAAATCACACAAGTATTAATGTTTCCTTGTTAATACTATTATAGCATGAATGTAAACATTTATCATAAACACAAAGATATAATAATAACTACATTAATTATTGCCTTTAGGGCATATCTCCAACAGTCTCCCACTTGCACTAGAGTCATCTAATCTAGATTACATGGTAATATACCAAACACCCATGGCAGTTTGGTGCTGATCATGTTTTGCCCTCGGGAGAGGTTTAGTCAACGGATCCGGCACATTCAGATCTGTGTGTACTTTGCAAATATTTATATCCCCATCTTGGATATGTTCTCAAATAGCGTGAAAACGTAGCTTGATGTGCTTCAGCTTCTTGTGTGACCTTGGTTCTTGCGCATTGGCTATGGCGCCCATGTTATCACAGTAGATAGACATTGGGTCCAGCGCACTAGGAACCACACCCAGCTCTGTAATGAACTCTTTCATCCATATCGCTTCTTGTGAAGCCTCGAGCAACCATGTATTCCGATTCAGTTGAAGATCTCGCCACAACGCTTTGCTTTGCACTCCTCCATTAACTGCTGCACCATTCAAAATAAATACGTATCCAGATTGTGATTTAGAATCATCCGGATCGGTGTTCCAACTAGCATCGGTGTAACCATTAACGACGAGCTGTTCATCACCTCCATAAGAAAGAACCATATCCTTAGTTCTTCTCAAGTACTTAAGGATGTTTTTGACATTGTCAATGATCCACTCCTGGATCACTTTGATATCTGCTAGTTAAACTAACAACATATGCAATGTCGGGTCTAGTACATAGCATGGCATACATTAGAGATCCTATGGCTGAGGCATAGGGAGTCTTACTCATCCTTTCTCTATCTTCTGTCGATGTCGGACTTTGAGTTTTACTCAAGGTCGTATTGGGCAACATGGGCAAGAACCCTTTCTTGCTATCTTCCATTCCAAACCTCTTTAGAACTTTGTACAAATATGTACTTTGTGACAATGATATTTGGCGTTTCGATCTATCTCTATAAATCTTTATGCCTAATATGTAAGCTGCTTCGCCAAGATCCTTCATTGAAAAACTATTATTCAAATATTCCTTGACACTATTAAGAAGGTCTACATCATTCCCAATCAACAATATGTCATCTACATATAGTATTAAGAATGCTCTGAGCTCCCACTCACTTTCTTGTAAATACAAGCTTCTCCATAAGTTTGTATAAAACCAAAACTTTGATCACCTTATCAAAACGTTGATTCCAACTTCGGGATGCTTGCTTCAATCCATAGATGGACCGTTGAAGTTTGCATACCTTGTTAGCATCTTTAGGATCGACAAAACCTTTGGGTTGCATCATATACAACTCTTCATCAATGTCTCCATTGAGGAATGCTGTTTTGACATCCATCTGCCATATCTCATAATCATAATATGCAGCGATTGCTAACATAATCCTCACAGATTTTAGCTTCGCTACTGGTGAGAAAGTCTCATCGTAGTCAACTCCTTGAATTTGTCGAAACCATTTTGCGACAAGTCGAGCTTTATAAACGATAACATTACCATCACATCTGCTTTCTTCTTGAAAATCCATTTGTTCTCGATGACCTTCCGCCATCCGGTGAGTCCACCAAAGTCCATACTTGGTTTTCGTACATGGATCCAATCTCGGATTTCATGGCTTCTTGCCATTTATTGGAATCTGGGCTCATCATCGCTTCCTCATATGTCTCAGGGTCATCGGTGTTGTCCACCAACATGACACTCATAACGGGATCATACCAATCTGGAGTGGTACGAGTTCTCGTTGACCTGCGAGGCTCTGTAGCAACTTCAACCAAAGTTTCATGATCATCATAATTAGCTTCCTCTCTTATTGGTGCAGGCACCACAGGAACTTCTTCCGGTGCTGCACTACTCGCTATTTCGAGAGAAGGTTCGACAACCACGTCAAGTTCTACTTTCCTTCCAGTCACTTCTTTCGAGAGAAATTCCTTCTCTAGAAAGGATCCATTCTTGGCAACGAAGATTTTGCCTTCGGATCTATGATAGAAGGTATACCCAATAGTTTCCTTCGGGTATCCTATGAAGACGCATTTTTCCGCTTTGGGTTCAAGCTTGTCCGTAACTTTTTACATAGGCTTCATCCCCAAACTTTAAGGAACGACAATCTAGGTTTCTTCCCAAACCATAATTCATACGGTGTCGTTTCAGCGGATTTAGACGGTGCCCTATTTAAAGTGAATGCGGTTGTTTCTAATGCATAACCCCAAAATGATAGCGGTAAATCGTAAGTGACATCATAGAGCGAACCATATCTAAGAGAGTTTGATTACAACGTTCGGACACACCATTACGCTGTGGTGTTCGGCGGTGTCAATGAAAGTATTCCGCATTTCTTCAAATGCTCGCCAAACTCGTAACTTAGATACTCACCTCCACGATCAGAACGTAGAAATTTAATCTTCTTGTTACGTTGATTCTCTACCTCACTTTGAAATTCCTTAAACTTCTCGAAAGTTTCGGACTTATGTTTCATGAAATAGATATACCCATATCTACTCAAGTCATCCGTGAAGGTAAGAACATAACGATAACCACCGCGCGATGCTACACTCATTGGACCACACATATCGGTATGTATGATCTCCAATAAGTCCGTAGCTCGCTCCATCATACCAAAAAATGGAGTCTTAGTCATTTTACCCATCAGACATGCTTCGCATCTTTCAAGTGATTCAAAATCAAGTGATTCAAGAAGTCCATCGGAATGGAGTTTCTTCATACGCTTCACTCCAATGTGAACAAGACGACAGTGCCACATATAGGTCGATTTATCGCTCGATTTCAAACGTTTAGCCTCAATGTTATTAATATGTGTATTTCCACTATCGAGATTCAACAAGAATAGACCATCTATCAAAGGTGCATGTGCATAAAACATATTACTCATATAAATCGAACAACCATTATTCTCGTACTTAAACAAGGAACCGTCTCGCAATAAACAAGATCCTGATATAATGTTCATGCTCAACGCAGGCACCAAATAACAATTATTTAAGTATAAAACTAATCCCGATGGTAGATGAAGGGGTAGCGTGCCGACCGCGATCACATCAACCTTTGACCCGTTTCCCACGCGCATCGTCACCTCGTTCTTCGCTAGCTTCCGTTTATTACGCAGACTGCTTTGAGTTACAAATATGAGCACCGAACCAAGATCAAATACCGTGCACTACTACGAGTACTAGTGAGATACACATCAATAACATGTATATCGGATATACCTTTCTTCTTGATGTTGCCGTTCTTCAAATCCGCCAAGTACTTTGGGCAATTCCGCTTCCAGTGACCTTCTCCCTTGCAGTAAAAGCACTCAGTATCAGGCTTGGGTCCAGCCTTGGTCTTCTTTGTCGGTGTGGCAACTTTCTTGCCACCCTTCTTGAAGTGTCCCTTCTGCTTAGACTTGCCTTTCTTGAATTTGGTGGTCTTATTGACCAATAACACTTGGTGCTCTTTCTTGATCTCCACTTCTGTAGACTTTAACATAGCAAACAGTTCGGGTAACTGCTTGTTCATGTTCTGCATGTTGTAGTTCATCACAAAGTTCTTGTAACTTGGGGGTAGTGATTGGAGGACACGGTAAATCCCCAAAGCATTAGGAATCACTATACCCAAGCTTTGAAGTTTGTTTGCGTGCCCAGACATCTTAAGCACATGCTCACTGACGGAGCTGCCCTCTTCCATCTTGCAGTTAAAGAACTTTTCAGAAGCCTCATATCTTTCAATTGCCGCATGAGTCTCAAAAATCAATTTGAGATCCTCGACAATATCATATGGGTCTAAATTCTCAAACCTTTTCTGAAGCTCCGATTCTAAACCATACAAGATAGCACACTGAACTATGGAGTACTGATTCTTCCGAGCGGGGTAAACATTCTTTACTTCATCGGTAGCATCAGCTGCAGGTGGGTCACCCAGTGGTGCATCCAACACATAGGTCAAATTACCAGCTGTGAGGACAATCCTCAAATTGCGGAACCAATCCGCGAAGTTGCTTCAATTGTTTTTCAACTTTTCTTTCTCTAGGAACACATTAAAATTGATGGTAGGGGCTGCCATTGATCTACAACATATTTGCAATAGTTTAGACTAAGTTTATGACAAATTGAGTTCAAATTAATAATAAAATTAATCTAGGTGAACTCCCACTCAAAACAATATCCCTCACATTGTTTTAGTGATCACACGAACCAAATCCACCACATCAACACCGATCATCACGAGAGTTGATATAGTTTCAATGGCGAACAATCGACATGTTCATCATATCTACTATATGATTCATGCTTTACCTTTCGGTGATCCGTGTTCGAGACCATGTCTGACATGCTAGGCTCGTCAAGATCAAACCTTAGTTTCGCATGAGCAAATCTGGCTTGCTCACGTTGTATACACTTGCGGAATCTAACACACCCGATCATCACGTGGTGCTTGAAACAACAAGCTTTATAGCGGTTCTAACTAAGGGTGAACACTTTATGACTTGAAATTCATGTGCATGAGGGATCATCTTATAATGCTACCGTCGTCTACTAAGCAATACAAGATGCATAAAGGATTAACATCACATGCAATTCAAAATATGTGATATGATATGGCCTTTCTTCTTTGTGCTTCCGATCTCCATCTTCTAGCACGAACATGATCTCCATCATCACCGGCATTGCATCAAGGTCAATGACGCTTCTCCATGGTTGTCGTCCACCGGCTTCAACTATTACAAATACTTTGAATAGACACGCGGGTCTTAACATAAATTAAAGACAACCATATGGCTCCTCCCGGTTGCCAACTTACAATAAGGAACATTGCATACATCAAATATAATCACAATCATGGCCATATCACATCACAACACACCCTTGCAAAACAAAGTTAGACGCCTCTACTTTCTTTGCATATTTTACGTGGTTTGGGGCTTTCAATAAGTGTCGTTCTAACTTACGAACAAGAACCACAACATTGATACTAGTATTGTTGATCACCCGTTGTAAATTGGATCTTAACTATGCTAGGAGAAACAGGCACCCGCAAAGCCACTTATGCAATACAAGTTGCATGTCAAGCGTGGAGCAAGTCTCATGAACGATGTCATGTAAGGTTAGCCCGGGCCGCTTCATCCCAAGATACCGCAAGATGCAAAGTACACAAGAAGCAATCGACAATAAAAGCATCAACCCAACAATGACCATTGTGTTCTACTCGTGCAACAGATCTACATATAGACACGGCTCTGATACCACTGTAGGGTTTCGTAGCATGGAAAACAAAAAATTTCTACCGCATACAAACAAACAAGCCAAGATCTATCTACTAGATTGTAGCAACGAGTCGATAGAATAACTCACCCTCGAAGATTCCAAAGTGTTTAACGAGAGCGGATTCTCGTGGGTGATGTAGTCGTACTCTTCCCGATCTCAAGATCGCGTGACGATCCTTCCGCTGCATTCCGGTGGCGCTCCCCGATCGATCACGTTCGGATTTTCGGAAGACCTTCCTCTCCCTTGTTCCAGCAGGCAGTGGAGGTTGTAGCACTCTCCTCGCGATTCCGGAAGCACAACGGCGTGGTACAGGAAGTAGAGGGGAGATCTCGCAGGGTTTCGCCTTAAGCCGGAGCGAGTATGGTGGGCTATGAGAAATCCCTCGACGATCTAGGGTTTAGACACGCCGAGGAAGAGGTGCTAGGGCCGGCGGCTAGGGCTTTGAGGTGTCCAAGTTGGCGGCAAGGAGATCCCTAGGCGGCGGCTTGGAGGGCGGCGGCGGCTAGGGTTAGGGTTTTCGGGGCAAGGGACTTGTGTGCTAGGAGGGGCAGCCCTGCCCCTCCCTTTATAGGTGGGAGACGCGACCAAGGTGAGGGGAGTACCTCCCCAACTCGGCTTGGAGGTGGGCCGGCGGTTGGAGGAGGGAACTCCTCCCCAACTCGGTTTCCCACTCCTCCTCCTCTTTCCAAAACTTGCCGTTTGACTTTCAAACTAGCCGTTTGACTTTTCAAACTAGGATTTGAATAAACCCTTTATTTTGGACAGCGATGACACCTAGTACATGATGCAATCATTCCAACTTGCAATGACACATTCATGTACCCTTCCCCCCGGAGTGTCGGACATTCCGGAACCTTATAGAACATTCCCGATGAAAACACCGG
Organism: Avena longiglumis; assembly: GCA_030063025.1. NCBI lineage: Eukaryota > Viridiplantae > Streptophyta > Magnoliopsida > Poales > Poaceae > Avena > Avena longiglumis. The sequence continues at coordinate 104,970,169 of CP125977.1, forward strand.
AACCATTCTCCAACTCCGAAACGGGACTTTCCTTATATGAATCTTATTCTCCAGACCATTCTGAATATCCTCGTGATATCCCGAATCCCATTCGAGACTCCGAACAACATTCGTACTCTTTCTCATCATTCCATAACTACTCAAACAACGTCGAATCCTTAAGTGTGTCTCCCTACGGTTCGTGAATTATGCGGACATGATCGAGACACTTCTCCGAACAATAACCAATAGAGGAATCTGGAAATTCATATGGCTCCCACATATTTCTATGATTACTTTGTGATCGAATGAACCACTTACATACGATATCAATTTCCCTTTGTCTCACGATAGTTTACCTATCCGAGTTTATGATCGTCGGTATCTCTGCATACCTAGTTCAACCTCGTTACCGATAAGTACTCTTTTCTCGTTCCCGTGATATGTGATCCCTTGTGAGCCAATCACATGCTTGCAAGCTAATTGGATGACATTTCACCGAGAGGGCCCAGAGTATATCTATCCGTCATATGGATGGACAAATCCCATTCTTGATCCATGTGTTTCAACCAATACTTTCTGAACACTCAATGCCACCTTTATAGCCACCCAGTTACGGTGTGGTGTTTGATGTCATCAAAGCATCCATCCGGTAAAGGTGATATGCATGATCTCATGGTCGAAGGAATTAGATTACTATGTATCAGAAAGCATATAGCAATTGAACTATAAAAATGACTTGATCTTTATGCTATGCTTATCTATAGGAGTATGTCCACCATATCATTCTCCTAACGATATGATCTTGTTGTTAATAACATCTCAATGTTCATGATAGGGAAACCACAATCATCTATTAACCAACAAGCTAGTATTATATAGAGGCTTTACTAGGGACTTCAAATTAAGTTTACAAATCACACAAGTATTAATGTTTCCTTGTTAATACTATTATAGCATGAATGTAAACAGTTATCATAAACACAAAGATATAATAATAACTACATTTATTATTGCCTCTAGGGCATATCTCCAACAAAGAGGTTTATGCATAAGATAAGGCCATTTGATGATGTCATAAATAATATAGAAAGGAACAAAATGAAAAGAAACTGTTAGGCCGAATTATGTAAAAGTCAGCCTGGTTCAAACACCCATGGGCCGAATCAAAGCAGAAATTAGTTCAGTCGGCCCATCACTGCCGAGTCAACCACGTCAAGACATTCCCCCGGGTGGGCCGACCTAAGCCTAAGTCGGCCCACCACGGGCCTCCTACCTCGACCGCTCCACTTCCCCGCCAAACCATCTCCCCCGTTCCATAACCTCGCCCTCCACGAGGACTCCCAGCTCCCACTTCCTCGCCACCGCTTCGTGATGGACCAACAAGGATCTCCGGATGGGCCGACTAAGGAGCAACCCGGCCCACCACGAGCAGTTTCACCATAGCACCCCGCCAAGTTTCCCGGCTGGGCCGATCTTGGATGGTTCGTCCCACTGCAGGCTGGCACCCTCGGATCAATTGGCTTGGGCCACGAAGGGAGACCCACCTGGGCCGAATGAAGCATCTGACCAGGCATGCTTGGCTCAGCAAAAGGCTGAAGTAACTCGGTTGGGCCTCTTTTGGCCCAGGCCGAGTTAATTAGGAAGTAGGCCGGATCTCCACTTCGTACAGGGCATCTGGGCCGAGGTATATCACCCCAGATCACTCTTTATTCATCCGAGGAAGCTACATGCAAGTCAACAACGATATAGGATCAAGCCGAGGCAAGACCAGCAAGTATCGTGTCAGTCTTGGGACGCCCATGGCTCAGACTGGCACATGGGCATAGATAATATGCCAATGGCATCCAAGAAGATGCTAGGGATATGATCTTAGCATCAAATAAGATGCTAGGGAATATTCCTGGCATCTCCAAAGATGTCAAGGAATATGCTTAGCATCTCTGGAAGATGCCCAGAATATGCCATCTAGATGCTAAGCGTGAAGTACAAGAATTGTCCCCTGGGCTCCCCTTTATAAGGAGCACTAGGGGGATCGTTAGAGGAGAGGCCCCGAAGGGCTCCTCCCCTCTCTGCTCACTAGGAGCTCTCCTTCTTCCACTTCCTCCACTCTCACAGAGAGATCTAGATAGAAGGATAGGAGATATAGCTCAAGAGCATGATTGTAGCCACAAGTATGGCAAGATTATAAGAGATTAGATGTATAGAATGAGGTGTTATATCCACTTGAGAGCTTCAATCCAATATACATTGTATTCCTCTTTGTTCATACGAGTGGTCTTTCGCATCATCCTCCCAGTTCCTCCACGTCCATCGGCCCTAACTTTAGCCTACCCATGGCATATGCCGTGATACCACCACGACATTTGGCGCCCACCTTGGGGCCTTCTAGTGGCGTTGGTTGGGTTTCCATCCGGACGGGAACATCTTCATCAACTTCTTCCTCATAGGGTTCATTCAGATTCACCAAACCAACAGAGAACAAAGAGGTAAGCGTAGAGGCTCTCCAAGTCTAACTCATCAAAGCAGGTAAGACTCAGCAAGAAGGACTCAAGCACTAATCCAAGCTTACTGTAAGTACCAAGTAACTCAGCAGGGCAGGTATGACCTAGCAAGACTCACCCAAACACTTCTCCAAGTATACTGTAAGTGCCAGATAACTCAGCCACCTACACTCAATCCTTCATCCCGGGGAGAAAATAACTTAACCCGGGGACTAGTCAACTTATCCGTAGAGTCACCTTTAGATTAAGAGAACATTATGTTGATTTAGATCTGTATTCCAGCCAGCTGGTTTATAACTCGGCCATAAGTTGAATCAACTTACTTATGAGTCAGATAGAATTTGAGTCAGTTTATTTATGCTTTGGATTATCCTGTGACTCAGCTCACCAGCCAGCTTATTTATAACTCGGCCATAAGTTGAATCTGCTTATTTGTGATTTGATAGATTTTGAGTCAGTTTACTTATGCTTTGGATTATCCTGTAACTCATCTTCCCAGCCAGCTTATTTATAACTCGGACAGAAGGTGAATCAGCTTATTTATGATCCAGATAGAATTTGAGTCAGCTTACTGATGAGTCGGATAGAATTTGAGTCAGTTTATTTATGCTTTGGATTGTCCTTTAACTGAGCTTACCGGCCAGCTTATTGATGATTCGGATATAATTTGAGTCAATTTGTTTTTGCTTCGAATTAACCTCTAACTCAGCTCAGTAGATTGTCTCTGATTCGGAGTAACATTTGATTCAGCTTGCCAGGGTATTATTCAATTCGCCAGATTGCCAGGTTATGTTACGACTCGGATTGATATTTCACCATCTTGCCAGGTTATCCCATATCTCGGATGACAATTGGACAGCCTATCATATCTCGAATCTATATCTCATATCTACATCTCGAATCAGATTTCTCAGCGCTTAGCCCTATTATCATATCCCAAAACTTTATCTCGGATCCATATCAAAGGCAAATTAACATCATCACGCCAAATCAAGTTATATCGTGGCAAACAGATAACTCGGATTTGAGTCATATACCTCGGATTTGAGTCAGATGACTCAGATTTGAATGTAAGTCAAAATTGAGTAAGGTAACTCGGATTTGGGATGAGTTAACTTGGATTTGAGTCATATACCTCGGATTTGAGTCAGATGACTCAGATTTGAGATGTAAGTCAAAATTGAGTAAAGTAACTCGGATTTGGAATGAGATAACTCGGATTTGGGTCATATACCTCGGATTTGAGTCAGATGACTCAGATTTGGGATATAAGTCAAAATTGAGTAAAGTAACTCGGATTTGGGATGAGTTAACTCCGATTTGGGTCATATACCTCGGATTTGAGTCAGAGGACTCAGACTTAAGACATAAAGTCAATTTTGAGTAAAGTAACTCGGATTTGGAATGAATTAACTCGGATTTGAGTCATATATCTCGGATTTGAGTCAGAAGACTCGGACTTAAGACATAAAGTCAATTTTGAGTAAAGTAACTTGGATTTGGAATCAGATGACTCGGATAGTAACTTACCCAAAGAGGTTAAAAGAGCAGTGCCCAATAAGGCCAGAACTCACAACTTACCCAAAGAGGTTAAAAGAGCAGTGCCCAATAAGGCCAGAACTCACAACTTACCCAAAGAGGTTAAAAGAGCAGTGCCCAATAAGGCCAGAACTCACAACTTACCCAATGGGGTTAAAAGAGCAATGCCAAAGAAGGCAAGAACTCATAACTTACCCAATGGGGTTAAAAGAGCAATGCCAAAGAAGGCAAGAACTCATAACTTACCCGATGGGGTTAAAATAGCAATGCCAAAGAAGGCAAGAACTCATAACTTACCCAATGGGGTTAAAAGAGCGGTGCCCAAGAAGGCCAGAACTCACAACTTACCCAATGGGGTTAAAAGAGCAATGCCAAAGAAGGCAAGAACTCATAACTTACCCAATGGGGTTAAAAGAGCAATGCCAAAGAAGGCAAGAACTCATAACTTACCCAATGGGGTTAAAAGAGCAATGCCAAAGAAGGCAAGAACTCATAACTTACCCAATGGGGTTAAAAGAGCAATGCCAAAGAAGGCAAGAACTCATAACTTACCCGATGGGGTTAAAAGAGCAATGCCAAAGAAGGCAAGAACTCATAACTTACCCGATGGGGTTAAAAGAGCAGTGCCCAATAAGGCCAGAACTCATAACTTACCCAATGAGGTTAAAAGAGCAGCGCCCAAGAAGGCCAGGACTCATAACTACCCGAAGGGGTTATGACCAGCGCCCAAGAAGGCCAGAAGTCCAGAAACTTACCCAAAGGTGTTATGACCAGTGCCCATGAAGGCCAGAAGTCCAGAAACTTACCCAAAGGGATTATGACCAATGCCCAAGAATGCCAGAGGTCAAAAAACTTATCCAAAGGGATTATAACCAATGCCAAAGCAGGCCAGAAGTCAAAAAACTTATCCGAAGAGATTATAACCAATGCCAAAGCAGGCCAGAAGTCAAAAAACTTACCCCAAAGGGTTATGAACCAGTACCTTAGAGGGCCAGAAATCAATGATATATGAAAATAATCTAATCCGGATAAACAACTCTGGAGATACTTAGTATAAAGCCTATGCACGACTCTACGAGTCCCGCATAGCCTCGGGGACTAATGTTGGGTGTGTACCCCCGGGTACCCCATAGTTGATGAATTAAGTAAGTCAATAAGAAACATACATGAGAAAATGATAATTGAAGAGAATATGAAAATTGAATGAAAGAGGATATAAGGAAAAATGACTTCTGGCCCGAATCAGTGTGTCCTGGACCGAATCAACAGCGGCTGGGCCGAGCTAGCTAAGTCTTGAGCCAAATCAGATTGGTAAAGGCCGAGTCACGTATTATCCGCGCTGGGCCCGATCACCTAACCCGGCCCGTTCCCAGGCGCCGCCCCTGCCAATGACCACACCAAAACTTCCAGCGGGAGCATCCCCGTCGTCCCGCCAGGATGGAGTCTTCACCGATCCACCTCGATGCCGAGCTCCCTCGTTGCCTCTCCCTGGCGGGTTAGAATAAAGACCGCTCGGCCCATAGCGGGGCATTGATGCCACCGCGCTACCACCACGGGTCGGCGACCATCATCTGCGGAAGTTGCCACCGGGCCACCACCAACAACCGAGGTGGGCTGAGCACTCCGTCCACCACGGGATCTCGCCAGTCAAAAGCACGGTCCAAGGTTGGGCCGAGACAAATGACTCGGCTGGGCCGCACCAGGACCCGGTGTGGCATCCCGCAAAACCAATACTAGAAAATCGCGTTGTTTTTGTGCATTGCATCATCATGACCGCATGCTCATGTCATCATGCCACTTTGCATTTGAGCATCGTCATCATCTTGCATTTGCTTGCATAAAACTATTTGCGGAAAAACCTGTTCTTGTTTTCTAAACGCCCCGTCTATGTTCCAAACGCAAAACCCGGTCTCCGGATTATTTTGTTTTGACTGCTATCGGTTTGCAAAAGCCCTGTTTTATACAAATAAAATATTTAATTATTTTAGTGGGGGCAGCCAAACCGGGCCGATCCGACCCAGTTGGCCACCCCCAGTACAAACCAATCGGTCCACCAAAATCCTAAAGTCACCCTATCCTAGTCTACCCACCTATCCCAGCTTGCCCTCTCACCCTCTCCCCCAATCCCTACCCACCTTGCCACCTCATCAATCCTAACCCCACTCCCTCCCCACAGCAGCCCCACTTCCCCCCTGGCCCCACATGTCGGCCACCCACACACGCACACCCCTCCCCTCCTCTCCCTGTCCCCCGGGCCCCGCAGCCCCCTTCCTCCCTCACCCCGCACCGACCCGCTCCCAGCCCCACCTACCTCCCACCTGCAGACGACGCCCCACCTGGGCCTGTGGGCCCCGCCTCCCTCTCCCCACCCGCTTCTCTCCCTCTCCCCCTGTTCTCCCCACCTCCTCTGCCCGCGTGGCTTCCCCGTGCCAGACGCCGGCGCCGCGCCCTCCACCCGTCGGCCGCCTTCCCCCTCTCTCCTCGGCCTCGCGCCCGCCCCCCCTGCTCACATCTTCCCTCTCCTCACTGCGTCTCCCTCCTCCCGCTCGCGAGCCCGACCCCGCCGCCGCACAGAGCTCCCCCTCGCCAGCGACCACTGGACGCCGTCCTTCCCCGCCTCCCTTCCACCGGAGCGTCGCCCGAGCCCCGCCGCCACCTGCTCCCTCGGCCACGAGCTCCACCCCCGAGCCCGCGAGGCCCCTCCTCGCCGTCCTGCCGTCTGCCGCCCGCTTCTCCCCTCGCCCCAGCTGCGGAGCTCTCCGGCCGAGCCGCCATGGCCCTCCCCGCCCCGACCTCTCCGCCCACCGCCTCCTCCCTCCGCCTGCGACCTCCTCGGCCTCCCCGCCCTTCTCCCTCGTCGCCGGCGTCCCCTCTCGTGGCCCCACGCCCTCGCCTCCTTCGGCCTAGCCCCTCGTCGCCTTCCTCCGCCCCACGCCGTCGGCCTCGGCCAGCAAACCGCCGTCGGGTCCCCCTCCCTCGCCAAGCACCGCCGCCGCCTCCTCCTCCCCTGCTCAGGCCGTCCAGCGAGTCCCGAGCGTGCCTCCTCACCGTCTTCCCCGGCCCCGACCTCGCCGTTCGCGGACGCCACACCGTCGCCTAGGGGTTTGTGCCGCCAAGCCGCCTCCTGCCTCCTAACCAAGCCGTCAACGCGACTGCCCCCTCGACGCGACCCCGATGGCTAGTCGTGTACCGCGGTGACGATAGCGTGCATGCATCCATATGTGTTGTGCGATGTTCCGCAAAACGCCCGAGTCCAATACAAGATCGGCATCGGCAAACCAAGAGGGAACCCCAAGATCTTTGAGAGAAACTTCGACTTTAGAACCAAGATTCGCCGACCACCGAGGGGACCACACCGAGAAACCACGGTACCCAGAGATCGACACAGGACTGAAGCATCAAGGCCTCCTTCACGGAATCGCCAAGATCCACCGGCGCCTAACCCAGGACCGACATCGTCACCCGAGAACTCTGACAAGGACGCCAAGCTCTTCTTCACGGATCGCCTTCCCGGAACTGAAGACCACCGAGGCCGACCCAATCCCGTCATCGACAACCGACACTGAACATCTTCGACACGGACGCCAAGACCGAACCCGCGGCACGCCAAGATCTTCTCCTCGGGACGCCATGATCTCCTTCACAAATCCGAAGACCCTAAATCCCGGAGTCCGAACCTCGATCCCGTCGAACCCTGAGCCCCCGAGACCGAACCCGAACCCCCGGACCAAGATCTTCGGCACCTAATGTGTGAACCTTTTATCGAGCCCTATTTTATGAAAATAATATAACTTGTTGCATATTAAACCGTTCATGCATGCATATTGTCTTGTGGTTGGGGGCCTTATGCCGATTCACCTTATAATTAAATATGGGGCCCATATGCGGGCAAATCTAGTCTCATATTGGCCTCATTTAAATTTGTGTAGTGAACCGGTGATATAATTTTGCCTTGTTAAGACAACATTTAAATTGCGGGGAATCTAAATAACTTGAACCGTTTAATTAATTGTAGGGACCCCGGTTCCGCTTAGTATGACCTAATTGCATCGCACCTTTGCCATGCCATACATCATACATGCATCATGCCCGATCTTTTGCCGTATTATTAAATATTGCATCCGGTGTTTCTTCTAGTGTTTTGCTTCTTCACGGACTAGGCCGTTGAGTTGATGTGAGCTTCGTCCCGTTCTTCGGTTGAACCTTCGGCAATGTTTTCAGGCGAGCACCTCCCCCTTTCTACCTATCTTACTTTTATAGTATTTATTCCCTCCTGTTGATCTATTGCTATCTGTGTTGCGGTGCTCTAGTTTCCGTACCTGTGATATTCCGTGCAGCCCTATATTGCCTTGGACACATCCTATTACCTGTTGTTTGGTAGATAGTTGGACCTGCGCGTCGTAGTCGCTTGCTCAAGTGCTGTCGCGTGTCGCCAAGTACCACAGTTGTTGGAGTATTTGCCGCATGTTTATTGTTGGAGTTGATCATAACTTTAATTACTGTTTAACAACTAAAATTGAAGTAAGTAAGCGAGGCAATTGGGCAATAGATGTTATTTGGTTGTTAACCGTCCACTTGTGTCCCGTAGGACCCCGAGTACTTGATACATGTTCCTTGAATATTCGCGCTATCCACATCCGGGAGGATTATGGGACCCCCCTGAGCCAGATCTTGATTCATTCTTATTTCTTGGGGCCACAAACTAGTTTGAGGTTTTATTTACTATACTGTACTTATGCCATGCTTTACTGCTTTATTACGATTGTGCGAGGAGCACACTGTACTGTTTAGGTAAGCGGAATGTTTTCGCGGTATCGACAAGCCTAGTTTTGGGTTCCCAGTCGTTTACAGCCATTGTCGCAAACCTTGAGTCCGTCTCGGAGTCAGATAGCTTCGTTGCGGGTCTACTCAATGGGGTGCCCTCCTGAAATATTTCTGAATCCTGTGATTGCTTTGTCGTGAAGGCCTCGTTGGATTTTGATTTGGTTGTTCCGAGGTTGATCGAGTGTGTGTTGCTATTTGTGCACCCCTGCAGGGTAAAACTTTCTGAAAGCCGTGTCCATGATTTACGACTTGGAGCACAGTATCTCGATCATAGACAACTATAACTAAAGTAGTGCTATAAATTTGACTTTATAATGACTAGTAATCAGCTTCACTATAATGGAATGGCTAAATAAAACTGCCAACAATTGCTTGTTTGTATTGTCGCTTGCGACAATTGTATCTAAATAGAAAGTATTGCAACTATAACGGAATGGCTAAATAAAAGTGCCAACAACTGCTGGGTTTTGGGTTATCTCATGCTAATTGTATCTGACTAGTAAGTGTTGCAACTATAACGGAATGGTTAACTAAAAGTGCCCACTGCTTATTTTATCAGGATGACTATCTATGCCTGACTAGTAATTGCCGCAATGATAACTGAATAAATAAAACTGCCAACGGTGTGAGTTCCTTGGTTGACTTCCTCGTTTGGTCTCGAGGGGGGAAACACCAGGATGGGATTGTTTGGTGTTAGATTCAGGTTGGATCCGAATCGGTCTTTCTTACCCCTCTCTGATAGCCGCCAGTTATATCGAGTCTCTATAGGTTGTTTAGTGCATGCTGCCGCTGCCGCTTCAGTCCACCATACCTATGTAGGCGAGGACCGCCGAATTCTAGCCTCGCTGTCTTGGCCTCGATCGACGCTCCTCTTTTTTCCTTTGCCCTTTGTCGGCACCCCTTCTGTTTAAGCAGGTTTTGAGATCGACGTCGTTAGCAAGGTTACCCTTCCGGCTTGGCCTGGGCAGGGTTATGGACGCCATTGGTTATTCTTCAGGGCTCATAGCTCAATTTGCATCTTGTCCGTAGTCGGACGCTCCATCGTTTTCAAGGTGATTTGGATCTTTGTTCTGTATATCTGTATTCTTGACTCATGGAGTCGCTGTTGTATATATATCTGTTCTGTGGGTCCTATCGAGGACTGTTGTGTAATGTTATTACTTCGTTTTCCACCCGCACGAAAGTGCCTGGTGGGCACCTTTGAATCGTTTCTATGCGGGTTTGGCGGGTTTCGCTAAAACTTGCATAGGGTCGATTCTGAGGGTGTTACACCCGGCCAGGCCACAGAGTGATTCAGCCCGGGAGCCTCTTCACCCGGCTGGGCTCTTTGTTCCTTCAGGCCGAGTTAACCACATGTTAGGCCGAACTTCCACCTCATTCTAGAGCACTTGGGCTGAATAATGACGACCCAAATGGCGTTATGAGCAGAGCCCAAGAAGGCCAAAGTCACAAACTTACCCAAGAGGATTATGTGACCAAGAAATATATGACAAAAAAGTTGTATGTCAGGAAACAACTCTGGGTACATTTAGATATAAAGCCCATGAGTGATTCTACGAATCCCACATGGCCTCGGGGACTAATGTCGGGGATATGACCCCGGGTACCCCAGAGTTGAGCTATAAGGAGATTCAGCGAGTGCATAAAGCAATGTGAAGAGGTTTATGCATAAGGCCATTTGATGATGTCATAAATAATATAGAAAGGAACAAAAGGAAAAGAAACTGTTAGGCCGAATTATGTAAAAGTCAGCTTGGTTCAAACACCCATGGGCCGAATCAAAGCAGAAATCAGTTCAGTCGGCCCATCACTGCCAAGTCAACCACGTCAAGACATTCCCCCGGGTGGTCCGACCTAAGCCTAAGTCGGCCCACCACGGGCCTCCTACCTCGACCGCTCCACTTCCCCGCCAAACCATCTCCCCCGTTCCCGCCAACACAGCGCCCCGCTCCCGCACCGAGGACTCCCCCGACTCCCACGCTTCCTCGCCACCGCTTCGTGATGGACCAACAAGGATCTCCGGATGGGCCGACTGAGGAGCAACCCGGCCCACCACAAGCAGTTTCACCATAGCACCCCGCCAAGTTTCCCGGCTGGGCCGATCTTGGATGGTTCGGCCCACTGCGGGCTGGCACCCTCGGATCAATTGGCTTGGGACACGAAGGGAGACCCACCTGGGCCGAATGAAGCATCTGACCCGGCCTACTTGGCTCGGCAAAAGGCTGAAGTAACTCGGCTGGGCCTCTTTTGGCCCAGGCCGAGTTAATTAGGAAGTAGGCCGGATCTCCACTTCGTACAGGGCATCTGGGCCAAGGTATATCACCCCAGATCACTCTTTATTCATCCGAGGAAGCTACATGCAAGTCAACAACGATATAGGATCAAGCCGAGGCAAGACCAGCAAGTATCGTGTCAGTCTTGGGACGCCCATGGCTCAGACTGGCACATGGGCATAGAGAATATGCCAATGGCATCCAAGAAGATGCTAGGGATATGCTCTTAGCATCAAATAAGATGCTAGGGAATATGCCTGGCATCTCCAAAGATGCCAAGGCATATGCTCAGCATCTCTGGAAGATGCCCAGAATATGCCATCTAGATGTTAAGCGTGAAGTACAAGAATTGTCCCCTGGGCTCCCCTTTATAAGGAGCACCAGGGGGATCGTTAGAGGAGAGGCCCCGAAGGGCTCCTCCCCTCTCTGCTCACTAGGAGCTCTCCTTCTTCCACTTCCTCCACTCTCACAGAGAGATCTAGATAGAAGGATAGGAGATACAGCTCAAGAGCATGATTGTAGCCACAAGTATGGCAAATTATAAGAGATTAGATGTATAGAATGAGGTGTTATCTCCACTTGAGAGCTTCAATCCAATATACATTGTATTCCTCTTTGTTCATACGAGTGCGGTCTTCACTGCATCATCCCTCCCCGGATTCCTCCGCGTCCATAAGCCCCAACTTTAGCCTACCCATGGCATATGCCGTGATACCACCACGACATCAACCAAGTTCCAAACTTTATTTTCATCCATGGACTTTAACTCGGATCTCATGGCTCCAAGCCATGACTCAGAATCAGATCCCACCATCGCTTCCGAATAATTTGTCGGCTCATCACTTTCTAACAATAACACATCACGAACACTTTGTAATCTTGCCGATCTTCGTAGTATAGGTGCTGCTACCGACTCAGCTACCACGACCGGCTCAACCTCCAAGGTTTTTTCCGACTCGCATTAGCCGGTTCCTGTCAAATTTCTTCGAGCTGCACCGTGCTCCCACTGACTCCCCGGTTGAGAAACTCTTTTTCTAGGAAGACACCGTTCCGAGTGACAAACAGTTTGCCCTCTTCTCGATTGTAGAAGTAGTATCCCAACATTTCCCTTGGATACCCCATGAAAATACACTTATCTGACTTGGCCGTAAGATTTTCTGACTGAAGTCGCTTGACAAATGCTTCACAGTCCCAAATCTTAAGAAAAGACAAACTCGGTTTTTTGCATATCCACATCTCATGCAGTGTCTTCTCTACCGACTTTGATGGTACTTTGTTTAGTGTGAACACCGTTGTTTCTATACAATAATCACAAAGTGACAAAGGCATATCTGACAGACTCATCATTGATTGTACCATGTCTAACAAGGTTCGATTCCGTCTTTCCGACACGTCGTTCCTCTACGGTGTTCCCGGTGGTGTAAGTTGTGGAACTATTCCGCAACAATTTAGATGGTCATCAAACTCATGGGTCATGTACTCGCCTCCTCGGTCCGACCGAAGAAACTTTATTTTCTTGCCGAGTTGATTCAGTACTTCATTCTGGAATTCTTTTAACTTTTCAAAGGCTTCCAACTTATGTTTCATCAAGTAGATATATCCATACAGACTCAAATCATTGGTGAAGGTAATGAAGTACTCATAACCACCCCTGGCTGTCGTTGATGGGTATATGCCTACCGGGGTATACCCAGCAGGACGTTTCTGACTGGCCCAAGACCCGGCGAGTGGGCCTGCAGAACGGCGAGTGGATCAAAGCCCAGCCAGGAGCTGAGCGAGTGGAAGCTGAAGGCCCAGGCGAGTAGATAGGCCCAGTCGGACTAGGTTAAACGACTCAAGTCAGAACCAATCGGTTGAGATATGTAAACCCTAGGGAGGTGAGCCTATATAAACCTCCCAATAGGGCGAGTAGAGACACGTTCCTCATACACCCAAGCGACTCGCCGCCGAGCTCGCCCATTGTAACACCTTCATAATACAATCTATCGGAGTAGGTCTTTACCCTCCGGGGCCGAACACAGGTAAGACCAGTATCTTTGCCCTCATCTCGAACCGCAGATGGCCGCCGCTTGCCCCTCGTTTCTACTACTGCCGATTGCAAGATCTGCCGTGACAATTCCCACGGCGGGCGCCCACCGTGGGGCCCGATGCGGCGGTGTTCTGCGGCGAGATCCAATCTGCCCATCAACGAGGCCGCCACCGCCGCATGATAGCGATCGGCGAGATGCTCCAGATCTTGCCGAGCAGCTACGTCCCGGCGGCGACCGTCACGCCTGCGTGATCCTGCTTATCGACGATCAGCCTCTTCGTCGGCCTCACCGACGCCATCGTCTCGGAGGACTCGGCTCGCATCCGCGAAGTCGCCCACGCGATCGGCTCTCCGAGAGCCTGGTCCGCACGATCCACCGCCGCCCGAGTACAACTCGCCCACGAACGTGGGGGAATTCAGCGCCGCAGAGGATGCGGCTCACCGACGACGCCGATTGGCGACCGGCCACCGGATCCATCACCGCGGCCTCATCCGCGGGCTCCATCGCCTAGGTCTCCAACGCGGGAGATTTCGAGGACCCCTCCATCCTCGGGATCTTCGACCCGACTCGGGTCAAGAACTGCCGACCTCCGCGATGGAACCGGCCGCCACGCGACCTACATACCGCGCCTATCCGCCGGAGGATCCTTTCCACCCAATCCTCCTAACGCCACGGCAACGGAGGTCGAGGAACTCCGCTGAAATCGGAGGCGGCACGCAAAGAGCAAGCCGGCGAAAAATTTCGCCTCGGCAGTGACCGCAGAGCTGTCACGCTACCACCAGCAGCGGATCAGGTCACGCCTGAACCCCACCGTTCAGGGGCGCGCCCTGAACTTCGACGATGAAAACGACCCGGCCCGCGTGGACGAACGCGCGATCTGCGAGAACGCGCCACCAGGAGGAAGCGCCCGGCCCCCGCCAGGATCAACGGCGAGGGGCGCCCCACCTCCACCCAACAGCACCCCTCCCAGGGACCAGCCGCGGATAGTAGTCTCCTCACGGGAGCGAGACGCGAACGGCCTCCCACTGTTCTCCACCCCAATGGATAACCTCGTGGCAGGTCGAGCAGCAGCCGACACCATCATATCCACCGGCGACGGCGCCCTACAGATCCAATACGTCAGGGCCCTGCTCGCAAAGGCCGTCGAGCAGCAAAAAGCGGGCGCCGACTCGGCAGGTCGAGTATACTCGCGTTCCTCGGGAAGCAGAGCGGCCTCCAGCGGCCGCCCAGCGGCGGCAAACACCCTCAACTGCCCGCCACCAGAGCCGCTGCAGCTCCAACACCGACCCGCGAACGCGGCACTCTCCACCAACGACCCCAGGCCGGCAACCAACCTTGTCGCCGCCAACGGGCAACCCATCGACGCCCGCACCCACATCATCAACAACCAAAGCTGGCGCGCACGCCAGCCCGACGACTTGCGGCACACCCTAACTAATCGCCACGACGGCGAGCCTATGGGTCGCCACGACTCGACTCAATTGCTTCGGACCAATGATCCGAGGCGAAGTACCCACCAAACTTCAAGGCGCCAAAAGAGATAGAAAAGTACGACTCCTAAACGACCGCCGTCTGGCTCGACACATACCTCATGGCGATGGGGATCGGGTCACACGACCTACTGCCGCCCGTTACCTCCACCGATGATGGAGGGACGTGCAGCGATGGATCAACACTCCCCGATGATCGACTCACGGGAGGAAATGCGCGATGCCTTCGTTAGGCACTTCGAGTGCTCCTACACCCGCGCCACCACTATTGAGGACCTGGAACGGTGCGTCCAGGGACCGCAGTCGACCAAGAATCGGGTCCAACGGTGGCAAGAGCTTTGGTACAACGCGGTCGGCATCCACCCGGACACCGCGATCCATTGCTTCAAGACCTCGTGCCGCTACGAGCCTCTAGTCGCCAAGCTCAAGCGACACTCCCGCACACTCGACAACATCCCCGACCTCCTCGAGATCGCCAAACGGTACGCCGAGGAAGATCCGAACCAGGAAACTGACGACGAGTCAGGAGGTCAACGCCGCACGGGCGGCAACGACGGCGGACGCCGAACCGACCTACGCTACAGCGGCACTCGCCTCACTGGCAAGCGCCGCAGTGACGGGCGAGTCGACTTCGTCGCCAACACCGGGCACGCGCAGCGCGAGACCAAGAGCTACCGCCGCGACGGAGGGCAACGCCGCGACGGCGGCAACTACAAGAACAAGCCAAGGTTCGATCCCGCGGCCCTCCTTAACCAACCATGTGCGTTCCATAGCAGGGAAGGGAAGCCCGCAACGCACACCACCGCCGACTGCCACACCCTCAGGGAAATCGAGAAGGCACGGCAAGCGCGGGAGGACCCCGACAACGACCCGCCAAACGGCGGAAAATTCGGCAAAGTAGCCGGCTCGCTCCACACCTTCACAGGCTTCAACACGAAGCGCGAGAAGAAGGTCATCGCCCGCGCCGTCGCCGTCAATGCGGTGGCCCAAATAGACGTCCCCGCCTCTGAACTGGTCGGAGCAGCCCATCACCGGAGCCGCAAGACCACTCGCCGCATCGAGTACCGGGACGAGTCGCCTTGGTGGTCAAGCCCAAGGTTGGCGACTACTGGATCCCCAAGACACTGATGGACGGCGGCAACGCCATCAACATCCTCTCCCTCGACACCTTCAGGCGGCTGCGGCTCCCGCAGTCGATGATCGAGACGACCCACACCATTCCATTCCAGATCGCCCGGTCGGAAGGCGTACCCGATCGGCAAGGTCACGCCGCCGTCACCTTCGACACCGCAAAGTTCCGCACCGAGTGGATCGTCTTCGAGCTGGTGCCCTTCGACAGCCCCTACCACTTCGTCCTGGGGCGCCAGGCGCTCGCTAAATTCATGGCACGCCCACTACGCTGCATAACGCGATGAAGCTCCCGGCGATGCGGCGTCATCCCCATCAGCGGCGACCTCGACATGGCCGAGTGCGAGGCCAAAGGAGCCGAGCTCGCCGACGCCGTCATCACGGCGGAGACCAACCACGCCGACGAGCTCGCCAAGTACGCGAGCGGGGTCAACAACGACGACCCCACCATACTCAAGAAGCCCAACTCAGAGGGCGCAGGCACCTCAACCTTTGAGGCCACGACACACACGCGCACCGTCGAGCTGGTACCAGACTCCAGACGGACGATCGGGACGGGCATGAGCCCAGCATAGGAAGGCGCTCATCGAGTTCCTCCGTGAGAACAGGACATCTTCGCATGGAAACCCTCCGACATGCCCGGTGTCCCTAGGGAGCTCATGAGCACAAGCTAAACGCCGACCCCAAAGTGCGACCGTCAAGCAGTCGGCTGACCCTTCAATGAAGAACGCCGTCGAGCAATCGCCGAGGAAGTGCAGCGTCTACTCGCTGCCGGCTTCATCCGGCCAATCAAGTACTCCAAGTGGCTGGCAAACCCAGTCCTGGTCGAGAAGAAAAACGGGACCTGGAGAATGTGTATCGACTACACAAACCTGAACAGCGCCTGCCCAAATGAGCAGTTCGTCCTCCCGCGGATCGACCAGATAATCGATTCGACCGCGGGCTCGGAGTCCCTCTGTTTCCTCGACGCCTACTCTGGGTACAACCAGATCAAAATGGCCATCGAAGACGAGGAGAAGACGGCGTTCATCACGCCACTCGGAGCCTTCTGCTACACCGCCATGACCTTCGGCCTCAAGAACGTCGGGGCGACCTACCAGCGGTGCATACAAGAATGCCTCGCGAGCCAAATTGGCCGCAACATCCACGTCTACATCGACGACGTGGTCGTGAAGTCCGCTCGCCAAGGCGACCTACTCGCCGACCTGGCGGAAACTTTCGCCAACCTGCGAAGATATAAGATAAAGCTCAACCCAGGCAAGTGCACCTTCGGTGTACCCGCCGGACAACTCATCGGGTCGTCTCCAAGCGAGGGATCGAGGCGAACCCCACAAAGATCGACACGATCGCTCGGATCGGCAAACCCGAGTGCTCGCGACGTCCGTGGCTGGTCGGGCGGTAGCGGCTCGGTCGCTTCATCCCCGCACGGAAAAGGCGATGCCCCTATACCGCCTGATGCGCAAGAACCCCACCTTCCAGTGGGACAAGGAGGCGGACGACGCGCTCCGCAACCTCAAAAAGGTGCTACTTGCCGCACCACTACTCGTCGCCCCCGCCGACAAAGAACCCATGATGGTTTACGTCGTGGCGTCCGAGCGCGTCGTCGGTAGCCGTGATGGTCGTCGGCGACCGAGGAAGGAAAGGAGCGCCTCGTTGGCGGTGTACTACATCGCGAGGTCCTCATCGAATCGCGCGGTACCGCAGTACCAAAAAGCTAGTATCTGCGGTCTTCCGGGCTCAACGCGTCGCCGCACTACTTCCGGGAACACCCGATCACGGTCGTCTCGTCCACACTGCAAGACATCATCCGCAATCGCGAGGCGACCGGGCGAAGTCGCCAAGTGGGCCGAGATCGGCGTCCACAACATCAAGTATGAGCCACGAAAGGCGATCAAGTCACGCATGGCAGACTTCATCGCCGGGAGGAGGCCCAAAGAGAAGCGGCGTACCTCCACCATCGAGCCTGCACTTTGATGGCTCCAACAACGCGGACGGCAGCGCAGGATAGTGTTGACTTCACCAAAGGAGACAAGCTCGCTACATCCTCTGCCTCGACTTCACGCCGCACCAACAACATGGCTGAATCGAGGCCCTACTCCACGGCATGCGAGCCGCCAAGGAGATGAACGTCAATCGCCTCCGCTGCTACGGAGATTCCGACCTTGTCGCGGGGCAAGTCGCCGGCACCTGCGACGCCGTCTCCCCTACCATGGCGGCGTACCGCCAAGCGGTGGACAAGTTGGGCGGCCACTTCACCGGCTACTCCGTCGAGTGGATCGACAGGCGGAAAAACGAGGAGGCCGACGCCCTATCTCGCATCGGGTCGGCTCGACCACCACCCGCCGGCGTGTTCCTCGACACAATCTCCAAGCCATCAGTCTCTCCCCCGAGGGAGATCGACATCGGAGTCCCACTCCAACCAGAGGCAGCCTTGGTCGCACTCGTCACCGAGCCAGACGACTGGACCAAGCCCTACATCGCCTACCTGGAAGCCGGCACCCTGCCAGCAGACGAGACAGACGCTCGAATGATCACTCGTCGATGCAAGTCCTACACCATCATCGACGGCGAGCTCCACAAGCGCAGCGTCACCGGCGTGTTCCAACGCTGCGTCCAACCGGCTGAAGGACGCAAAATCCTCCACGACATTCACTCAGGTGACTGCGGCCACCACGCCGCCGCTCGCTCCCTGGTCGCCAAGGCTATGCGACACGGCTTCTACTGGCCCACCGCACACGCCGACGCTGTCGACATCGTCGGCGCGCCGGTGCCAATCGCCAATCGGGCCGCATCGAGCTCGGCCAAAACAATCCCCATCACCGCCATTCGCTGTGTGGGGCATGGACATGGTAGGCCCCTTCAAGAAGGCCCCTCTGGCTACACCCACCGCTGGTCGCCGTTGACAAATTCACGAAGTGGGTGGAGGCCAAGCTGCCGAAATGCGACGGAAGACCGCCACTAAATTCCTACGAGCTCATATATTGCTACGGGTTCCCCAACAACATCATCACGGACAACGGCACCAACCGCCAAGGAGCCATGGCGGAATTCTGCGAAGAGCACCATATCCGCTCGACCTCGCGTCCGTCGCCACCCGAATCCAACGGCCAGCGGAACGGGCCAACCAAAGCATCCTCCACGGCTGAAGCCGACTCCAAAGTACCACTCGGCGCACCTGGGTGGGTCGAGGAGTTGCCCTCTGTCATCTGGGGGATCCGGACCTCCGTCAACAGATCGACGGGATTCACCCCCTTCTTCATGGTCTACGGTGCCGAAGCAGTCATGCCCACCGATCTCGAACACGACTCGCCGCGAGTCGTCCACTATACGGAGGCCGCAAATGAGCTGGCCCGCCAAGATGGGGTCGACCAGCTCGACGAAGCACGCGACCTCGCTCGGTCACGCACCGCCATCTACCAGCAAGGACTTCGCCGCTACCACAGCCGGCGGGTGAAAGCTCGCACCTTCCAGGAAGGCGACCTGGTGTTACGCCTCATCCAGGACAAGAAGGGGATGCACAAGCTTTCCTCCGTGGAAGGCCCATTCGCTATCGGGCGCAGACTAAGCAACGCCTTACTACCTCATCGACGTCAAGGACGAACTCGACGTCAGCGACCATGGAATGTAAACCTCCTCCGGAAGTTCTACTCCTAGAACCCCACACATGTACTCTCCAAGCTATGAAATAAAAGAAATGGTTACGCAACTTGCGCTTACTCTCCACAACTTGTGCCACTCGCTCGTAAAAAAGCGTTATGCTAAACGCGAAGTCAACCTTTGGTACAGCGATCGGTAGCGGCTAAGTAGTGGTGTAAGAGCACAATCACTTCAGTCTTGCATCGCCCACGAATAACGCCAACCCGAGCCCCATTGAGTCGCCTAGCTCGACCGGTTCTACGAGCCAAGACAACTGCCTCGCTTCACAGCGACCTTGGTCCTCCGCATCCTCGGCATAGCGACTCGAGCGGTTAAGTACCACGCTCGGGATCAAGACCAGTTCGTCATGAGCGTCGTGGAAAACGCCAAGTAAGAGAGCATGCCCAGGACTCGCCGCGCGACAGACCCCACGGGCCAGGCAGGACTGACGCGCTCACACAACCGCGCTAAGTCCTCAACCACCCTCGAGTCGCGCCTAGAACTACCAAGTACCATGCTCGGGGACTCGGCCACCCGACCTCGTTCACAAGACGGAAAACGGTAAAGTACAGAGCACTCAAGGAGTCGCTTAGCGGCTGGCTCTTCGAGCTCGGGCGAGTCGACAAAAACAACAAAACACATAACCACAACACATACATCATATACGAGGTAAACCCCACAAAAGGGCGGACGCGCTCGGGGACTCGTCCAAAATCAATCAAAATCACACAAACAAATATCAAAATAGACACGACGTCTCATTCAATCACATGTTGCATTGTTTCATGTTACAAAATATGCCCGCGTGGCAGAACTGCTGCTAACGCCACAAGGCAAACTACCCTACTCTGCAGGGCTTCAAGACGACTTCGCCAGATCCCGGCGATCGGATGAACGCCGTGTACGGATTGGATGGATACGTCGTCACCACCCGCCATCGCCGCGAAAAAGGCTGCTCGACCTTGAAGTCACGATGCGGCGCTCGGTCGTTGGCGCGACAACCGTCTCTGATACGGCAGAGGTCGCCCATTGCCCGACACGTTCGAGTACGTGGCGGCACGTTCTTGCAACGAGGACCTCGGACAGCTCCACCGCGCCACGACGATGGATACCCACTGTCACATCGTCAATGTCGAAATCCTCGGGAAGTGGGCGAGTCCAAGGCTAGCCGTCGACGCTCCACGCCAAACCGACCGTCATGAACTCAACGACCGCGGCGCCTTCTCCAAGTACCTCCACACCTCAACGAGGTCGCTGGGAATCACCTCCGTGGGCGATATTTGGAGGTAGGCACGGATGCACGTCGCCGACAACGTCCGAATCGACGAGCATACTTACGCCTTCGCGTCGGCGAGCTCGCCTCTTCGCTATCAATGATGCGACCTGCGAGTAGAAAACAATTATAAGTATGACGACACCACAAAAACCACAACTATTATAAAGGGAGATGCACTCACCAAGCAGCGGCGGCGAGTCCGTGATGAAGCAAGCGACGTGTGGTCATCCTGAAGCCCAACAATAAGGACTTCCGACACCTTGCGATCCTCTTCAGCGGCCGCAATGGCGGCCTTAGCTCGCCCGTCCGCCGATCTCGCTTCTTCTCTCGTCTCTCGCAGTTCGCGCTCGAGGTCGGCGATCCGCATTGCTCGGCACCTGCAAGCAGCGCGCCACCAACTCACCGGGACAAGCCTCGGCGAGCTTCCTCTGCCTTCATAGCAGCACGAAGCCCCTTGTTCGCCTCTGGATGATGGCTAGCTCCTTCTCCGCCTGCTGTGGCGGCAATCGGTCTGCCGACTCACCGCAGACCTGACATCACCAAGAAAGTTAGTCAAACGAAATTCCTCAATGCCCACCGCTGAAGTTCAGCGAAAAGCACTGGGACCTGGCGATCAAGAATTTTATGCCCACTCGCTGAAATTCAGCGAGTGCGCACTCGGGGACTGGCGATCAAGAAATTCCTAAGTGCCCACTCGCTGAAATTCAGCGAGTGTGCACTCGGGGACTGGCGATCAAGAAATTCCTAAGTGCCCACTCGCTGAAATTCAGCGAGCGCGCACTCGGGGACTGGATGTACCTGGATGGCCGCGCCGAGCATGCCATGGAGTTGTATCGCGTCCACGGATGCGAGTAACGCCGGCGTGTGTCCACGACGTTGGTTGACTTCAGCATCGGTGGTCCCAGGAGCGTGGCTCGAGGGCGTAGCCTCACTCGCCGTGGCCGCCTTGGTCACGAAGCGGGGGAAGGTAGCGATAGAGGCACCCGCTCCAAGGGAGGTTGCCTCCGCCGTTCCAGGCAAGGAAGCACCCTCCTTCGTAGACGGTTTCCATCATGGGCCCGGCGCGACCGGCGTCATCGTAAATCGTGACGACATCATCACCCTTGGCCTTCTTGCTGCCGTCCACGAGGCAACGACCTCGCCTTCCTCTTGCGGAAGGGTCCTCCTCGCTTCGCGGAAGGTACCTTAGCCCGACGGGTGGCCCATCCTTTTCACTCCGGTCCTGCGCATTAATCAAATCAAAGACAATTGGAATAGTTATGGAAAATAAGGAAGGGTGGCGCACTCACTTGGCGGCGGATGAAACGCAGCCCGTCGAAGGCCGGGCCGGTTTTTCCGTTCAGGCCCGGGCCGATCGATCCCGATTCGGGGCGTCGCGTGCCGAAGACACGGACGGCTTCTTCGTCGTTGAGTCCGCGGCTGGCGCCTCTGGGACATCCTCGGCGGGAGCCTCCTCGCGAGTTGGGGCCGCTGGAGCCGGAGCCTCCTTGCGAGGCGAAGCCGCCTCTGTAGCCGGATCCTCCTTGCGAGGTGAAGCCGCCGCAGTCGGAGCCTCCTGCCAGACTGGGCGAATGGCGGAGGCATTGAGGCCAGCGGCACTTCCCGCCGCTGGCGTCCAAAGCTTGTCGCTGGTGGCGTCACCGGTGGGCTGGGAGCATCGAGCTGCTCGCGAGTGTGGCGGTGAGGCCGTTCTCGATGGCCGTTTTTCTTCGGGAGGCCTTGCCTTTCCTTCTTCTTCTTCTTCTTCTTTGAGATGGCTTGACGCGCGAGGTGGTTTCGGGAGCTCGTCATTGTCATGACGCCGAGGCTTCGCTTGCCTCGATCTCGCTGTCGTTGCCAGCGGGTCTTTCGGACCGATGGGGCGACCTCCTCTTCGGACTCGTCCTCGTCGTCATCGTTGCCTTTGGTAGGCGGCGATTCGCTATGTCCCGGGCCCGAGCTCATCATCCAGGGTGGGAGCCACCTTCCACCACTTGGAATAGCTGCAACAAATACAAGACGAAATCAGAATTACCGCATTGCATTTCTGCGATCGCGAGCAAGGTAAAGAAATTACCGTGGAGCTGGACGCTGATATGAGGCGACCCGACTGCGCATCCAGGTACACCGCCTGGGTAATTTTCTTCAACGCTGGGAGATAATCCTCCAGCTTCCACTCGTCGAGACAGGCCTTCATCGAGTCTCCCCGGCCCGTGTACTGGTACATGTAGTGGTCGCGGTGGGCGAGTGGAACGAGCCACCGCCCGAGCCAGCAATTGTACAAGTTTATCGTTTGAAGGCCCTTCTTTTTCAGACCGCGGATGGTCTGGAGCATCTCGTCGACGACCATCCGCTGGTCGCCGGGGAGCTTGCCGACTTGAAGATTGCGCGCTCGGGCGACTAGCGGAGTACCGCGATCGCCACCTCGCCTCCGGTCGCCTCGGCCACGTAGAACCACGACTTCTTCCGATGCCGCTGCTTTGGCGGTAGCATCGAGTCAAAGAAAGAAGCTTTGGACTTGAGCTGAACGCTGTCAGCCATTGCAAGCATTGGGCTGCTTGCCGCTCGCTGATCCGTCTGTGGAAGATCTTGCCACAAGGGAAGTAGGGTCGGCCCAAAGTAGCATTCGCAGTAACGCCACGAAGATGGCGAGCTGCCGATGCTATGGGGACCCAGATCCAAGGCTGGATCCGTAGTAGGCGCAGGCGCCAAGAATAGGGACGTGAAACCCTAGCCCCGCCGAGATGACCGGTGAAATGCAATTCCCTCTCTCGGGTTGGGGTCGTTTCTCCAAGCGGGATACGCCAACAGCTCGCAGGATCCCGCCTCCTCGAAGGAGGCCAGCTGTGCCCTTGTGCACTTGGACCTACCCCACGGCTCGGTGGAAAGGGCCATGGCCGAGAGATTGGTTGGAGATCGGAGGATTTCGGGTCGGCTGGATCGCGGAGCGAAGGAAAGAAAATCGCGCACTCGGAAGAAGTGGTGAGAGTTGGTTCTCGATCGCCCGCCATTCCCCTTATATAGCGGAGTTACCCACCAAATCGTGGAGCCGTTACCACGCGGTGATTACGCAAAAGTTACCGTTGGATTACCTCAGCGGCTAGTTTGACCACGCCGACGGTCCAACTACGCCACTCGGCTCGCCGACCCGATCACTAAGACGGTGTTTCCGCCGACCGACTCGCCAAGGCTGCGACACGGATCATTGGTTGTCTCCTTTATCGAGGCCCACCGACGATTCGAGTGCCTACTCAAAGCCGTATACTCCATTGCCAGCCGCCACGCCTAATCGGCGACGGCCTCGGGGACTCGATGGGGATATGCCTACCGGGTATACCCAGCAGACGTTCCGACCGCCCAAGACCCGAGTGGGCCTCAGCGGCGAGTGGATCAAAGCCCGGCCGAGGCGAGTGGAAGTCAAGGCCCAAAGTAGTAGATAGGCCCGGTCGGACTAGGTTAAACGACTCAAGGCAGAATCAATCGGTTGAGATATGTAAACCCTAGGGAGGTGAGCCTATATAAACCTCCCAATAGGGCGAGTAGAGACACGTTCCCTCATACACCCAAGCGACTCGCCGCCTAGCCGCCGAGCTCGCCCATTGTAACACCTTCATAATACAATCTAGCAGGAGTAGGTCTTTACCCTCCGGGGGGCCGAACCTGGGTAAAACCCTGTGTCTTTGCCCTCATCTCGCACCGCAGATGGCTGGCCGCCCTTGCCCCTCGTTCTACTACTCGCTGCCGATTGCAGCATCTGCCGTGACAATTCCCACGACAGTCGTGCTCATTGGTCCACATACATAATTATGTACTAGACCCAACAAGTCGGACGCCCTTTCGCAACTCTTGCAATAGGTGCCTTGGTAATTTTGCCGAGTAGGCAAGATTCGCATGTCTCGAACGACTCCAAGTCAAACAAAGTTAGGAGTCCATCATCATGGAGCTTCTTCATGCGTTTCCAACTTATATGACCAAGCCGACAGTGCCAAAAGTAAGTCATATTCAGATCATTTGGTTTCAACCTTTTAACATTTATGTTATAAACCGACTCAACGTCAAGATTCAAAATAAATAACCTGTCCTTGACGGGTGCAAAGCCGTGCAACATATAATTCAAATATAAAGAACAACCATTATTCTTAATATTCGACTCATAGCCTTACCGCATCAAACATGAAGCAAAAATAATTTTTCGACTGAGCACTGGAACATAATAACAATTATTTAGTTCCATAATGAATACGGAAGGTAAATGAAGTTGCATCGTGCCGACTTCCAACGCAGCGACTCTCGCTTTTTTGCCGACTCTGATATCAACCTCGCCTCTTGCTACGCTCCTAGTTCTTACCAGTCCCTGCAACAAGTTACATATGTGAATAATTGATCCGGTATCATATACCCAAGAACTATTAGGTGCATCAACAAGATAGATGTCTATAACATTGCAAACAAGTGTACCTGAGTCGGAAGTCATACCTCCACTCTTGGCTTTGTCGGCCAAATACTTGTTGCAGTTCCTCTTCCAGTGGCCATCCGCCTTGTAATAGAAGCAAGTGGATCTGGATGAAGGAGATCGCTTAGTCCCTAAGGGAGCACTTGGGACCGGGTCCTAAGCCCGCTTTCCTTCCGACTTAGCCTTCTTCTTAGTCCAAGAACTCTTCTTGAACTTAGACTTATTCTGCACCACCAACACTTGACTGGCGCCGTTCTTGAGATCCGCCTCTGCCTGCTTGAGCATCCCATGCAATTCAGTGCGCTTCTTATCCATACCATGCATGTGGTAGTTCGATATGAACTGACCATACGCACTAGGAAGAGAGTTCAGAATTATATTCGTAGCGAACTCTTTGCTAATGGGGTAACCAAGCCTCTCCAGAGAATGCACATAACCAACCATTTTGATCACATGCGGACTTAGTGGATCACCATCCTTAAGCTTGCAACTCAGCAAAGCCTGAGAGACTTGATATCTCTCAATCTTAGCCTGAGCCTGGAACATACTTTTGAGGCTTTCGATCATATCGTAGGCCTCAACATTCCCGAACTGCTTTTGCAAGTCCAGTTCCATGTGAGCAAGCATAAGACAGCTAATATCTATGGACTCATCTTTACTTCGATGGTAGGCATTGGTGGCAGCAACACTCGCATTCTCATCCGGCTCATCTGGGAGTGGGTTATCTAGGACATGATCCTTCTTTTCTTGTTTGATAACAATTCTCAGATTTTGATACCAGTTGGTAAAATTAGTGTCGTTCAGTTTATCTTTCTCAAGAATGTTTCTCAAAGCAATACCGGATATCTAAGGATGACTGTTACTTGGTGCCATGATCTACAAAAAAAATGCAAAACACTTAATACATGTATTCATAAAAGAGCAAGCATATTAAACACTTTAATATTTATGCTCCCACTAGAACCAACACCCCTCTGATGGTTTCTTAGTGATTCAGGATCCTAAATACGCAAGTTGGCTAGTGAGCTTTGGCATCACCGCTAGCCGCCAAGTGATCTAGGTATAGAACTCCTTGTCAATCAAATCTCATACTACTCCTGTTGGTCGGGTGGCATCACATGCCCCGGCTCTCGTCCGACTTTTCCCCGAGTCCCACAAACGTTGTGATAGACCCGTATAGATTACCGAGTGTTTTCGTAGTAAGAGTCCGGCTCGAAGCCACTTAGTCGGAAAGAATTGGCAGCACCTCAATTTTATGAGCCCACTACCAAAAAATGTTCGACTTGTGATGGTGCAAACACTGGCTGGAAAACCGACTAGACCTTCTTTGATGGATTGAATTTACCGACTATCTAATAAAGGTAAAATAGATACATATCAATAACACAAAATAAATCAATCATAGTGTGAAATGGTATGGCTCTCCTCATGGCGATCTCCATCTCCACAAAGCCTGTAATCCGGCTCGTGCCAACTCTTGTCACTTGTCGTCTTACACCATATCACCGACATGTACATCGTCTTACATGCCATCCGGGTTATCCACACAGATACACTAGCTTAGTAAAGTAAATTACATGGAGAATCCGACACGCAGGTCGTTATACAATAAAATGACAGCATCTAGCCTCCAGTCGGCTGTCAAAACTGTGATTCGCAGACCACGTATGGATTACACACATACATCACATGCACCTGAACCATACCATTCACAAATTTTTGAAAAAATAAGTTATGCATAGATACGACATTTACCGGCATTGTGAAACTTGTAATGACATCTAAGGCGCTACGACAGGGCGGAGCCAGCGGTCCTGCTAGCCGAATAGCGGGTGGGGATAGAAGGGGCAGCGCCCCTCGCAGGTGCGGGCAGCACCCGACGATTTTTTCCGAAAACGTAGATCTCATGTACAATTCGGACATGGATTCTGACCATTGTTCCGACTCGATCAAACTCCTTTGATCTTCGATTACTGCATCTAGATTTATGTGTCACAGTCTACCCCAATGGCGGAAACCGACCGGTAGGGGTATGTCGTTCCACGACCACGGCAGTATGATCACGGAAATCAAATCTACCATTCCCCGAGTACGGTTGATCCAATCAAACTCGTACAAAACCGATCTATCTCATAGATCGACCACCAAAACATCATATTGATCCAATATACAGCCAACCGCATATCACATATGCGAGATCTCGAGCCTAAAACCAGAAGATATTGCTCTGATACCATTGTTGGGCCACGTAGAGATAAAACAAAACTTTTTTCTCTAATATGGTGATCCCAAGATCCAGCTTAGGTAGATGGCCATGAGGATTACCACTAGATGTGTAGTTGCGGATTACTGATCTAGCGCGTCAGTTGATGTAGTGTAGTCCTTGCGATCTCGATCCAATCAATGATCGTCCTGGTGCTGATCATACAACACCGCTGCTGGTATCCACATGTACAAGGAGGAGCGCTGGCGGTGAACTGCTAGGTTCAGTACGACGGCAGGACTGCTATGGAGCTAGGGTTTCCAACGCATGGAATGAGCTAACTGATCAACCCTCCTGGGTTTCTGTGCCCACTATATATAGGGAGTGAACGTGGGCTCCACTCACTCATGGTCCATTCACTAAAGCCCATATAATATTAATCATTGTGAGTCCAACTCATAGACTCAGTCCAAATCCGGCTCGGGTCCAACCCAACCACATTTCCAGTTCAGATCCAATTCGAACTTGCTCCCGCTTAAGTGTGTGACCCGCAGGCTCATGGTAACTTGGACACGATTGGAGTCCGACTCGAATCGATCAGTCAGTAGCGGCTCCTAGCAGAACGTGCCAACTCTCAAATACCAAAGAGTCATGATGACTTGACTTTCCAATGCGACTTGCGTCCGAGTCCCTTTTGCGTCACAATATACCTTGTCAGACTATAGGCGAACAATTGCCATCCTTTAAATAGTTTGACTCTCTTCTCGATCCGAGATAAGTGATTCATCCAACTAACTCTTAGTCGATCGCCTAGGTTAACACTTAACCGAGCCATGCATGGCCATGCTTTCTAAATCATATCATACGAGAGGGCCCAGAGAATATCTCTCCAACTGGAGGGGCAAAATCCCATCTTGGTTATTCACATCGCGCAAGTTGATTCTTAGTCGACCTGAACTCTGCCGTTATAACTGCCCAGTCACGGATCAGCGTTTGAAAAAACCTAAGTCGGTGATCCTCAACTTGGACTGTGCAACAACCTCGGGTCTAAGGATTACATTGATTGAGATATACAAATGACAACTTGTTCGGTATACCTCAATATGGGTCAATCCGACTTGCTAAACTCTTTAGCCGAATCCGTGTAAGTCGGAATGGCATCTCCATACCCATGACAAGTGGAACCGAGTCATCAGCTGACTTTCACATTGGTCTAAGTTGTGTGTCTAGCACAACTCGATGACCAAGGATATTTAGTACAAAGAACATGAATGTATAGTTCCACAACTGAATCACATATTCAATGATACACATCAGATGTTTATACAAGGATAACTTAATATCTTTATGAATACAATGAGAAATATCATCATACATGATTGCCTCTAGGGCATATTCCCAACACTAAGCACTTCAGATCATCCTTCTTCGTGAAATATTGACGTTCTCAGAATCTTAGCTCCGTTTGACTTCGCTTAGGTCCCCAACAAATAAAAATACAAAAAATGGAGTTTACTATCCTGCAGAGTTATAATTAAAATAAAAGGGATCATC
This sequence comes from Avena longiglumis, assembly GCA_030063025.1. Classification (NCBI taxonomy): domain Eukaryota; kingdom Viridiplantae; phylum Streptophyta; class Magnoliopsida; order Poales; family Poaceae; genus Avena; species Avena longiglumis. The sequence continues at coordinate 104,999,037 of CP125977.1, forward strand.
GATGAATCTCCAAAACTCAATATAAAACATGGATATAACATTATATATGTTATAAATATGTGAGAATATGTATCAATAAACTATAAAATTTATGTATGCATTTTACAAGCATCACCTTCTCACACCCCCATCGTCTAATTTATAATTGTAGCTTTCAACATGTATATGGACAACTAATTGGGTCACTTAAAAACTCTATTTGATAAAGATTTGGCAAAAAAATAAAAAATGTATGTCATCAATTCGATCTGTCTTCATAATGTTGATAGTTAGCTAGCATTTTTTGTTTGGGGAAATATAAAAAAGAGAAGACGAGCTTACCTCTAGCTATTATGGGAAACACAAGATTCCTAAGAATAGGACCTTCCATCCACCACGCTGCTCACTCATCAGCCGACGACGAATGTGGGCACAACATGCGACATCAAATGGGCCCACATTAGAGAGCGGGTGGGATCAACGAGCGGGCACGGAATCTTGATTGTGAAAGGAATGTATCTCCTTGCACCCATGAAAGCGGGTTGGGTATAGGTTTTCGTCGCCGTCAGGCTAGGATTTACGCAAAGGAGGGAGTGAATTTGTGAATTTGGATACCACATATTGCCTATGGTTTGTCCTTTGCCATGCGTCTAGCTGAGTTGGCACTTGGGGTGACAGATGAGTACTGATAGGCTGGACCCAACCGTCTCCTTAATGGGACACTTGGCAGTAAATTTGGTCTGAGAAAGCAAAATATGATGGTTTCCTTGAACTGGCCCTTCTCGATAGTTGGCTCCCGAAGTTTCCAAAACGTACTAATTACATGCAAGTGGCTAATTCTCTCCGGACCGTGGCAATTTGTGTGTCTAAGAAAGGGACTCCTTCTGACCGTGGGGATCTATGGATATTCAAGGAGCTTCATCGATGTTCACTTCTTACTCTTTGTTCTGGGACAAATGTGGTCTTCTAGACCAGTTTGGTGATTTTTTGTCTACAACTAACAACGTCTGGTCTCTCAAGGAGGAGCGGCGAATATGGTATTAAGGTTGAAGACTAAGGACATCTCTAGGATTTTATTTTATTTTTCGTTTTCTTTTGGGTGATTTGTAATGTCGTATTTTTTTGGAGAATTCACTAGCCTTTATTATATTACTCAATAATGTTTAAAGGGATACAAAGACCATCAGGGACTGTAATAGCCAGACCCGACGTCCAACACTAGAAACTGCACTACGAGCCAGTAAATGAGCTTCAGAATTTGACAAACAAATTTCATGCCTAAACAAGACCTTGACAAAGTCGTGCTCAGTCTCCTTGATCTCCTGGAGGACCATCGAGTATGTGCCCCCATAGATGCGCTCCATATTATTGATTACCTCTAGATAGTCTGTTTCCACCACAAACCTCTGGATATCAAGATCTATCGCTAGCGCCAAGGCCTCCCTGCACGCCATAGCCTCTAGGACAACAGGATCAGATATGCCCTTGACCGCTAGCATTGCAGCCCCGAGAAAGGACCCATCCGCTGCATGACATATCGCTCCCACCGCTCCCTCACCAGACCGCGCCACCGCCGCATCAACACTGGGGGGTTCCACTTGGGGTGGTGCGAATCCACCATCTTCCCCTGCGGTTGCTTGGGGATGGATATTGCAAGATCTCGGAGATAGTTGTTGATGAACGAATGCATCGACAAAGGACTCTAAAACTCATTGTCGAAAAACACCTTCCGTTTTGCATACCATATCGCCCAGAGAGTCACAAAAACCCGGGCAAACTCTTCTCTTGACAAGGACTCCATCAAGGTAAACAACCACAGCTTTGCCGAGCTGATCTTAGTCCTACACACATGCTCGGTTATCATTTCATCCGACAATTCCCACACACATCTCGCCAAGGTATAACTTATCAATGAGTGTCTCCGTGAATCTGCTTCGCCATATACTAAGCAAGCTACCGTATCAGCCATGTGTCGATGGTGTCTCATATCACCTGTAGGTAATGACTGCTGCGCCAGCCACCAAAGGAAGATGCGTAGCTTCGATGGGACTTGAGTTTTCTAAAGCTGCTTCCAAAGCTTGCCCTCCTTCACAGTATTAGAGCTGGCAACGCGGCCATCAAGCCAGTCCTCCCTTCTCCTCTTGGTGGTTACTAGCAATTTATACACCGATCGTACTGTAAGAATGCCAGTCTTCTCATATTGACAAGCCCAAACATCCTTTGTTCTTCTTGTACTCAGGGGAATGCCTCTTATAGCTTCACAATCCATTGGCAGAAAGAATTGAGCCAATCGATCCGCACGCCACGTTTTTTGTTGTGGCATCAATAAAGTCAGACACCAGCTCAGGTGGATCATCACCTTGGCACGGCAAGGGTCTCAGCAGGAAATCCCTCGGAATCCAGTTAGTGTTCCACGCATGTCTTGAAGCACCATTACTGATCCTTTAAATCAAACCATGTACCATAACATCCCATCCATCCACAAGAGCTCACCACACCTGGGATGGTGAAGACCCTAGCGAAGCATTGAGGATATCTGTGTCCATGAAGTAGACTACCTTCAGAACTCGTGCACTCACTGCCTAAGGGTTCTGCAATATACGCCACACTTGTCGAACAAGCATAGCCAAGTTGAACAACTCGGTATATCTGAAACAAAGACCTCCAGCAAACTTTGGTGAGCACATAACCTCCCAGAAACCCAGGCTATTTTCCTTTCACCATTCTTCCTTCCCCACCAAAACCCTCAAAGGAGAGAGTTGATAGTCTGACATAACCCACGAGGTAATCAGAAACATGACATCGAGAACACCGGGATAGCTTGTGCCACTGATTTGATAAGTGATACCTTCGATCCGGATTACAGATGTAGTATAGATCTTTTCCCTAGTAGACCTAGGTTTATCGAATCCTCAGGAAGCAGAAAGCAAAGCGAGATTACTTAAACAGACCTTCGAGAGTTTTAGAATTCCCTTTGTGTTTTCACCGAACCAAGAGTTTGCGATCTTTTTGTTGTTCATGATGATGGAGAGAGAGAGGGTCTTCGGTTTTCACCAGTAGCTGTGCAAAACATCTTATGGGAATAATAGAGCAAGATAATTATATGTGGGCAGTGCATCCATAATTGTTATCGCCTCCGCAACCGCTTATAGCAATAACCTACTAGTCTCATCCATAGAAGAAAGAGAACTAATGATATGCATAGTGATGTCACCGTTAATCCCAAGTAAATCCCTCACATACAGTTGTACTACCCCTTCTGTCACTGGGGTTCCTAACCTGCTGATCATTCATTACTCACACTCCCTATACCTATACCTGGATAAATCCTCGGGGTCTTGGGTACCTAGTAAGACCTTAGATTGAGGCAAGAGAGGGTACTATAATCATGTCATACAAACTAATACATGATCCCATCTATGATAAATAACATGCAAAAAAAGCTAGATGGTAGGCCGAAGCCCTTAGCCCAAGGAGAATTACTCACACATAGAGATGAAATCAACAATTATAAACATTGTAATACAGATCATAAGATTGATAGCAAATAGTCTTAGAATGTCGCCAATTGAAGAAGAGATCTACTATTATAAGTGATGGAAGATGGCTATGGTGGTGGAGAAGGGTTTGGAGATTTAGATCTAGATCTATTCCCCTGGCGTGGCGGCTTCTGGTGGCAGGGAGAGTTGGGATCGAAAAGAAGCGTTGTTTCCCGTCGCCCGAAGCCTCTTTATATAGGGGTCCTTTCACGAAATTTGTTCTGTTTGACCTAATGGAGTCGATGCCAACTATACGACCAGAACTATATGGCCGGAATAAATTTCCCGCCGTATAGTTGGTCGTTAAGTTGTCTGGATCCACTTCACGGCTCCTGATTTCTTTGATCTGTTGGAAATCTCGTATCTTTGATATTTATGTAGTGATTCCCATCATCACACATCATTATCTACGAAGGGAAAAATAGCAAGAAAGGATTGCATACCCCTTTAATCATTAGGCATTAGTGGCAGGGTTTAGAGAGATATTTCATCAAATATATTAATAAAATCTAGTTTAAATGCGGATGTGGATGGCTATATTTCATAGCCATCAACCTCCCCAAGCTTAAACTTGATCGTCTTTGAGCAAGAAAACCAAAATCAAAAGGGAACTCAACATTTAAACTAAAATAACGAGATGATGATCTTACGCATGATTGGTAGTCTCATTTTTCCTCCACTTCATTAATCTGAAAAACTTCAGCATAGATAGAGTAATGGCAAGCATATTATACGGGTTTCATGAATCCTTATAGCACAACAAAATTATTGTAAGCATGGATGTTTCAAAGGAGTAAACTTTATTCAATTTCATGTAATCAACTCATAAGCTTGCCTTTGAACAATAAAGTATAATCATATAAAATTAAGAGTGTGAGAGTTTGTCATGAAAAGCATATACACTAAAGTATCTCAATTCTCCCACATCAATAAATCAAGACTTTTCAAGCACTAATTTTCTATTCATTGTCCTTCAAGAATTTTAGTTCTTAAGTAATTGAGAGCATGCCAAAAAAAATCATTAGTTTACGGGATGTGATGGACATTCGTGGCATCACTAAGGTTTTTGTTCCTTTTGCATAATGATTACTCATATCAGCTCGAGGAGTGATTCCATCATGTTTACAGCTACCTGGGAGTGCCAAGAATCTTACCCATTATAGCATTGCTGCTACATATGTTTAATTAACTCATAGCCGAAATCTAGGAGTTTCCTCCATGAAGATCATTCGTAGGCTAGCGAAGTTGTTGGCATCCTATGAAGTTTGACACGCATAAAGCTATATCATTCTTATGATTCACAAGTCAAACTTTGGCATGCTTACAAAAACTGCTAAATTAATTCAATTAAACAAATCCTTTCAAAGAGAGCTATCAAATCAATCATTATTTTCTTTGGTGTTGAATGTCTCTAGGAATAAGCTTTCAAGACTAAACACTACAACACCGAGTCTTCAATTGTGAGACTTTTTCTTATTTAAATTGTTTAGCAAATTTTAGGCAAGAGTTGGTTAACTACAAGAGCTGGAACAAAACGTACTCAATTAAATACCCATGCAAACAAATTTTTACTACAATATAGAGACTCACTCCATCTGAAAGGGCATGTATGCCCCATGTGTGGTTTTGGTAATTAATGACAATCTCTATGGACTAATGTGTAAATTGATTTTCACTTGTAGGTTTGTCCATTGGCATCGCTTGGGCCATGTGTTGGTCTCAAGGTTGAAAGATGAAGAAATGTCCAAGGGCTTTGCGCCATTGGAATCATGAAGAAAGAAGGAGCTTGAAGGTTGATCAAGACAAGTGCAAAGAGTTGCATCAAGATGGATCAACCTCAAGAAGGGATGAAGAAGGGCAAGCTCAAGATGCGCCACCTCTAGAAGATCTCATGCTTGAAGCTTGCCATCCTCATGATCATGGAGTGATGAAGACAAGTTCAAAGAAGAGTTTTCCCCATGGAGTATGGGGGAGCAATTTGCAAGTCTTCATCAAGCAAGAGCAAACAAGAAAGGTGTTCCCACTGTAGAAGAACAAGACGGTCTACATCAAGTTCAAGTGGAATGCTCAAGTCAAAGGTATGTTCTTGATAGGACTTCTCATTTTCCGGTCTTGTGTTGTTAGTTAGGAGACCGGGTTTAGGATAGATAGATGTACTATCAAGAGGGGCTCTCAAGCAGGTGTCTCGATCGCATTGTTCGGAGAGATCTCAAACCTTTGGATGCATAGAATTATCTTTCTTGGTTGTTATTTGGTTCTTGTCCATGAGAGGATCTAGAGCCTGTGGTCATCATCATAACAAGCTCTAGTTCATCATCTAAGGATTTCCCTTGCATATCTTATTGCGGTTTATGATCTTGGGAGTTTTCTGGCTCCACACCGTGGGAGATATCTCACATATATATTCATGGTATTTTCTCCCTAGGTGATACCCAATATTCATGGTATTCTATTCATCGTTATCTTTCCAACAAAAATGGTTTCATTTCGTTTGGAGTTCGGATGCGAAAGTTATTGTAGTTTTGGTTTCTGGAATTTCCCTCACCAGAAGTTCTGGCTACCCACCGGAAGTTTCGCTAGGGCTTTTTGCCGCCAGAAGTTCCGGTGGAAGTTCTGGTTCTTCTTTCGCTCATGTTCTGTATACTCTCTGTCTGGTTTGTTGTATTTGACGAAATTTGGGTCGGAAGTTTCGGCGATAATTCCGCCCCTGCCGGAAGTTCCGGCCAGGGACCGGAAGTACCGCTCGGGCATCATTGCCACCGGAAGTTCTGGTTGAAAAGTCGGCTCTCGTTACACTCACAACCAGTAAACTTCTGTTTTGGAAGTGTCATATTTGACGGAACTTCAGTCAGAATTTGCACCGGTAGTTCCGTTCCCACGGAAGTTCTGGTGGACTGACGGAAGTTCCGGCCAGGCTCGTGTTTTCAGTTTTTCGCATCGCAGTTTTCTGACTGTTGGCTGAGTGCCACCGGAAGTTCTAGCATCCCAGCGGAAGTTCCGGTCAGGATCGTGAATGCCCATAATGGGCAGATCTGGGATCCCTTTAAGAGGGGCTCCTCTTCCCTATCATGGGCACTAGCTCTTTTATTGGTTCTTGGCTTTCTCTCTCTCCTCCATTGTTGACCTTGAAGAGCTTTCCCTCTCCCCTTTCCCTTCCTACGATTCTTGCATATTTTTGAGGGATTTGAGAGAGGAGATCTATATCTACAATCCCCCCAAGCCAAATCCCTTCTTTGTGAAGGAATCATTGGGATCTAGATCTTGGAGAGTTTTGTGTTCTCCTCTTGTGTTCTTCCTCTCTTGTTCCCCCAATAGATTTTTTAGCTTTGGTGGAATTTGAGAGAGAAGGACTTGCCTCTTGCATTTGTTGCATAGGTTTGAGTTCTCCTCGGATATTCGGCGAGTACAAGCTTGTGGGCTTGTTACTCTTGGGTTCTCGGAACCCTATATGGTTGTGTGGTTGGGTTGTTGACCTTTTGTAGTCTTATTGACCTTTGTGGTCTTGTATCATTTTGTGGCTTTGTTGGCCTTTTGTGGCGTTGTAGCCTTTTGTGTCTTTGTTGTTGGGAGCCTCCAATTGAGTTGTGGAGATATCCTCAATCTTGTACGGGTTCGGTGATGTGGCATCCCGCAAAACCACTACCAGAAAATCGCGTTGAATTTGTGCATTGCATCGTCATCATCATGCATTGTTTGCTAAAACTATGTTTGCAAAGCCCGTGTTGTTTTCTAAACGCCCCTCTTTATTTTCAAACATCAAAACCGGGTCCCCGGAATATTTTGTTTTGGCCGCTATCGGTTTGCCAACGGCCCGTTTAACACAAATAAAATTTATATTATTTTTAGTGGGGGCAGTCGAACGGGCCAGATCGACCCGACGACCACCCCGTGTTTTTGAATCGGTCCAACTGCACCCGCTCCTAAATCCTAAAGTTACCCACTAGTCTACCCAACCCAACCCTCCACCTCACCCTGGCCACTCACACGTTGCCACCTCAGCTCCCCCTCTCCCTCACCCAATCAATCTCTGCCACTTGTCCCAGCCCTCTCCCTCTCTCTCTCCAACCCCCACACCCAACCCACTCAGCCCACACCCTCCACACAAAACACCACTCACGCACGCACTACCCACACTCGCCTGGACCCGCGCTCCACCACTCTCTCCCTCCCTCCAAACCGAGCCCCAGCCCCTGGTCCCTGCCCGCGGGACCCACCCAGAACCCCGCCTGCCCGCCCTTGGACCCGGTCCACGCCAACCCCGCGCCTCCCCCAGCTGTCCCCGACCCCACCTGTCCCCTCCCCCCGCACGCGTTTGTCCCCCTCCTACCCTTCTTCCTCCTCTGCTCCTCTCTCTCCCCGTTGAGCGCCCTGCTTGCCCTCTCCCTCACACTGCCCCACGCGCGCCTTCCCCACCCGCCGCTGTCAGGACCAGCGCCTCGCCGCCTTCTCTGCCCGCCTGCGCCGCTCCCGCCGCGTCCCCGCCTCCATCTCCAACCGCCGCCGCAGCATCCTCCGTGATCCGCCTCAGGCGCCACGGCTTCTCCTCCCTCGCCGACGGCCGCTCCTCCAGCCCTCCTCCCTGCCGCCCGCCTTCCCGTCGCCGCACGCCGTCGACCTCGCCGCCACACACCACCTCTGCCGCTCGCCGCCTCCGGACCCTCCGCCGCCCCTTCGAGTCCGTCCGCCGCTTCTCGGCCAGCGCGCCCGCGGCAGCCGCGCTTCGCCACCGCCGCGTCGCCGCCCTCCGTGTCGCCCGAGCGCCCAGACCGCCGCCCCAGCGCCTTCCCCGACCCGAACGCCCCCTTGTCGTCTGCAAGCCGCCAGCTCGCAGGGCCCGCCGCTCGTCGTCCCCGGCCCGTCCTCGCCGTTCTGGGACACCACGCCGTCGCCAGGGATCGGGCCGCCAAGACCTGCCTCCTGCTGCGGGCACGTCTACAAGCCTCTCTGGCCGGCGGCGCGTTGTCGTCAAGTACCCGTGTGTGTTGTTTTTGGACATGCATGTATGTCTATGTGCTTGCGCGTGTTCTCCAGCGTATACGGGTGCGAATGCATATGCAAGACCGACCCGGAGACCGACAACACCCCCGTCAAGATCTACTTTCCGGACGCCGAGACCCCGAAGACCGAACCAACCCGATGGCTCGGCATGATCTCCCCTAGGGAACACCAAGTTCGCCTCGGAACGACAAGCTCGCCAACCCGGATACGCCAAGTGCTTCTTCCCGGACCCGAGGATCAAGCCTCGGTACCCTGAACCGGAGCCGCGCCAAGATCTCCGATCCCACGATCCGAAGACCGAACCCCGAAAACCTGAGCGCCGACGACCAGATCTCCACGGTAACGACAAGACCGACTCGACACGGAGCCGACAATATCTTCGTGGCGACAAGAACGGCATCGGTCCGGAAACACCCGATGCGCCCCGACACCGAGAACGCTCCCGCCGAGGCCATCGAACCTCGAACCTGACCCGACCCTGAACTCCGTCGAACCCTGAGACCGACCCCGAACCCCGGAACCCAAGATCGTCGAGCCCCCTCTGATGTGTGACCCCTTTTCCTCGAACCCTATTTTTATAACATAACAACTTGTTGCATGTTTAATTGACATCTCGCATGCATATCTGTGGTTTGGGGGCCTTTTGCCGATTCACCTAATAATTAAATATGGGGCCCATATGCGGGCAAATCTAGCCTTATATTGGCCTCATTTAAGTTGATGTAGCGAACCGGTACCATATTATGCCATGCTAAACAACATTTAAATTGCGGGGTAGCGAAACAACATGAACCATCTAATTAATTGTCGGGACCCCGGTTCCGCTTAATCTTGACCTATTTGCATCGCACCTTTCCATGCCATACATCATACATGCATCATGCCGATCTTCTGCCGTGTATTAAATATTGCATCTGGCGTTTCTTCTAGTGTTTTGCTTCTTCGCGGATAAGGTCGTTGAGTTGATGCGAGTGACGCCCCGACCTTCGGTTGAACCTTCGACAATGTTTTCAGGCGAGCATCTCCCCCTTTCTACCTATCTTACTTTTATAGTGTTTTATTCCCTCCTGTTGATCTACTGCTATCTGTGTTGCGATGCTTTAGTTTCGTGCAGTGATATCCCTTGCAGCCCTATATATTTGCCTTGGACACATCCTATTACCATTGTTTGGTAGATAGTTGGACTTCTTGGCGTAGTGCTTGCTCAAGTCTTGATGTGTGTCCATATGCCACAGCGATTCTTGATGTATTGCCGCATGTTGATGTTGGAGATGATTCTAGTTTTACTTATCGTCACTTTAATTTCTGTTTAACAACTAAAATTGAAATAAGCGGAGGCATCGGTGGGTGATAGAAAATATTTGGTTTCAACGCCCACTTGTGTCCCTAAGACCCCGAGTACTTGATACATGTTCCTTGATTTATCGCTATCCACATCCGGAGGTATATGGGACCCCCGAGCGAGCTTGATTCATTCTTATTTCTTGGGGCCACAAACTAGTTTGAGGTTTTATTTACGATCTGTACTTATGCCATGCTACTTTCTGTATTTAATTTGTGCGAGGAGCACACTGCATTGTTAGGATCGGGACACGATTCGCGGTGTCGACAAGCCCAGCCACACTTTCGGGTTCCCGATCGTTCACACGTATTACCCAAACCTTGAGGCCGTCTCGAGCTTGCTTACTCGTTCTGCGGATTCTACTTAAGGGTTGGCCTCGAAATATTCTGAATCCTATGATTGTTCAGTCGTGAAAGCCTCGTTGGGTTTTGATTTGGTTTTTCCGAGGTTGATCGAGCGTGTGTTGCTATTGGTGCACCCCGGCCGGGTAAAACTTTCTGAAAGCCGTGTCCGCGGATATGGACGACTTGGAGCACAGTATCTCGATCATAGACAAGCATAACTAAAGTTTATTGCTGTAAATTTGACTTTATAATGACTAGTAATCAGCTCAACTACAACGGAATGGCTAATTAATACTGCCCACCATTGCTTGTTGGAGTGTCGCTTGCGACCATTGTACCTGATTAGTAAGTAACGCAACTACAACGGAATGGCTGAATAAAAGTACCAACAACTGCTGGGTTATGGGTTTATCTCATGCTAATTGTATCTGACTAGTAAGTGTTGCAACTATCACGGAATGGTTAACTAAAAGTGCCCACTGTTTACTTTATCAGGACGATTATCTAAACCTGACTAGTAAAGTGCCGCAACTATAACTGAATAAATAAAACTGCCAACTGTGTGAGTTCCTAGGTTGACTTCCTCGTTTGGTCTCGAGGGGGAAACACCAGGATGGGTTTGTTTGATGGTAGTATCGTGTTGGTTCCTCATAGGCCATCCTCACCCCTCTCTGATAACCACCAGTTGTATCGAGTCTCTATAGGTTGTTTAGTGCATGCTGCCGCTGCCGCTTCAGTCCACCATACCTTTGTAGGAGAGGACCGCCGAATTCTAGCCTCGCTGTCTTGGCCTCGATCGACGCTCCTCTTTTTCCTTCGCCCTTTGTCGTCACCCCTTTTGTTTAAGCAGGTTTTGAGATCGACGCCGTTAGCAGGGTTACCCTTCCGGCTTGGCCTGGGCAGGGTTATGGACGCCATTGGTTATTCTTCAGGGCTCTTAGCCCCATTTGCATCTTGTCCGTAGCTGGACGCTCTATCGTTTTCAAGGGGATTTGGATCTTTGTATATTATATTTGTATTCTTGACTCATGGAGTCAGTTATATATCTGCCTGTGGGTCCCATCGAGGACCTGTGTAATGTTATTACTTCTTTCCACCCGCAGAAAGTGCTTGGTGGGCACCTTTGAATCGTTTCTATGCGGGTTTGGCGAATTTTGCTCAAACTTGCATAGGTCCGATTCTCGAGGTGTTACTGAGTGGTATCGAGCTCGGCAGTTGCGATACCACAAGTCCAAATGTAGGATAACCTAGCTAACGGCCGAAGTAGAGTGTCAAATCTATTTTTGAAAATCGGTTGGATAGTTCTGAATAGGTCTGATTTTACTCCTTACCCCTCTGCTGATCCCCTCTTATCTCGACGTGTTTTGAATCCGCTCTCATCTCTTTCTTCGAGTCCAGGAATTCTCGTGGTTGGGTTTCCGTCGTACCTTCAGGGTTTCACTTCCTCCTCTGTTTACGGTGTGCTGCCATCCGGTGTTCATGCTGCCGAGGAACCCCTCGTCCGTGGTACCATTCTTTGTTCCTTGTTTGTGCTATCCGGTGTTTTCCGACGCGACGACATCCTCTACGCCAGATCCGATGCAGAGTCTGCATCACTCCTTTGTTTCCGAACCTCGCTTGTCGAGATCTTCAGTCTAATTCCGAGAGTTGGTTGCATAATTCGCCTATTCGTGTGCAGAGTAATGGTTTGGGTGCGCGATGGACTGATCACCATCCGACTACTCTTATCATTCGCTCTTGTACATCGAATCAGTGGATCCAGCAGTTTTACTCCGTCCACGGAAGCTAGAGGTGGCTTTAATTGTCGATACCTCTACCTTCGTCCTTTGTTCCCCGGAGTGTTCTCTCGACGATCAGGAACAACAACCTTGTTGGTGGTGTCGCCGTTTTCCAGTTGAAGAAGGAACCATCGTTAGTGGTGTCGCAAGGATCTACACGAAGTGAGAAGACGCAGATCGCCGACCTTCCTCCGGTACCATGAGGCGGATCTCGAGGGCGAGATCCATTGTTAGTGGTGTCGAATTGTGGCATCCCGCAAAACCACTACCAGAAAATCGCGTTGAATTTGTGCATTGCATCGTCATCATCATGCATTGTTTGCTAAAACTATGTTTGCAAAGCCCGTGTTGTTTTCTAAACGCCCCTCTTTATTTTCAAACATCAAAACCGGGTCCCCGGAATATTTTGTTTTGGCCGCTATCGGTTTGCCAACGGCCCGTTTAACACAAATAAAATTTATATTATTTTTAGTGGGGGCAGTCGAACGGGCCAGATCGACCCGAACGACCACCCCCAGGTTTTTGAATCGGTCCAACTGCACCCGCTCCTAAATCCTAAAGTTACCCACTAGTCTACCCAACCCAACCCTCCACCTCACCCTGGCCACTCACACGTTGCCACCTCAGCTCCCCCTCTCCCTCACCCAATCAATCTCTGCCACTTGTCCCAGCCCTCTCCCTCTCTCTCTCCAACCCCCACACCCAACCCACTCAGCCCACACCCTAGTGGTTAGGTTTTGTGCTCAATAAATTAAACGTTAGTTTTATTCCACATTTACTTGAGCCTAAACCGTAATAATTTTAAAAGCCTATTAACACCCCCATCTAGGCGACGCCCATTGAACTTTCACCACCGATATAACATCTTAACATTAGTACTAACTAGCATGGGTTTCTCAAACTTCAAAAGTGGGAAGTCATAAGGCATACCTCTCATGTTTGGTTCCACTTCTCTCTTATCTTTTTATTTGTTTCTTGGAAACTCAAAGTCGATCACTCTCCTGCAAATACATGAGAACCTCGAGGCGAAAAGAAAATAAAATAAAATAAAGAGGGGACATAAGGATAAATGGAGAAATATTTTTATGTTTTTTGAGAAGGGGAATTTAAGAATAGAAAATTGGCGACAAAGCTCGGCTTGAAATCTCAAAGAAAAATAAAATAACTAAAGATAAAGTGTTGGGGAAACTGACATGAGTGCTTATAAACTCAAATAAAATCATAACCTCGAAAATAACATAAAGCAAATGAAAGCCGAAATAAAAATAGATAGAAAACCTCCCCAAGCTTAGGCTTTTGCATGCCCTTCAAATCACTGAGGTGGGGGGAGTTGTAACTCCAGTCCGCAAATTGAGTCGATAAGTTACTTGTTGTTTCTCGAAGGTTCAGGGCGAGATTATGCATCCCCTTCACAGTCCCTCCAAGTTCTTGGAAATCTTAATATGTAGCGAACCGGTTCGGTGGCTGCTCCTCTTGATGTGGGAGTTCTTGATCCTCCTCTTGGTCCTCTGTAACATACCTAAATTCATATTCAAAAACTCATTCATATCATCCATGCATCCATCATCATTTAGGGTTTCAAAATCAAAACCATTTCAGAAAAAACAGAAACTTGGTGCTATGATTTCATGTGAGCAAATTTAATTCAAATGGCCATCACCCTTTGAAACTTGAATGCTTAGGAACTTGTTTGCTTGCCTCCATTGTTGGAAAGTTTAGGTGTAAAAGTTTGACCAAAGTTTTTCAACTTGGAAATAAATTCAAAACCCTATTTTTAAACATTTGCAAACCAGAGGCAAAGTCTCTGATTGTTTTAAGTCCAAGCTTGACCAAGCCTTGCAGGGTAACCACATGGTTAAATAACTAATTTTTGAAACCACAGTACCCTGTAAAATCCCCAATTGTTTGAATTCAAAAGGATTTGAATTCATATCTAAATCATTCTGAAAACCAAAAAAAAAGAAAGGAATAAACAAAATAAAAGGCTACGCGCGGGTTTCGGCCCAAGATCGAATCGAGCCCAACTAGCCCACGGGGTTTCTTTTCTCTCTCACGCGAAGACGCACTCGATCGTGACAGCCATACCCCACCTCCACCTCGCGCCCTTCGCTGACGAGCGGGCCTTCTCCACGTCAGCATCGTCTTCCCCCTGATTCCGCGCACGACCTCGCCGCTGCCCGTTGCAGCGCTGATCTCGCGAGCTTAATGGGCATTGATTCAGCGAGCGTTACCTGTCGAGCCTCGGGCTATAAGATCCCCACCTCCCCACGACCATTTTCCCCCAGTCAATTTTGCCTTCACGCCACCAGGTTGTCCACGACTCGCACGACTCCGCCGCTGCTCCGACGACTGCGCCGGCGAATTCCGGTGAGTCTCGTGTTCCCCTCTGCCTCTCATTCATGCTATCTTGTTCAGTGAGTCTCGGCGCATCTACTGACACACCCCACTTACCTTCGCATGACCCGTAGCTCCAGCAACGTCGGCGGCGCCGCCACCGGCTTCAACTCCGACGACCTCCAGTGGTAAGTCCAGACCGCCCCAGGCCTTGTCCTTCACACACGCGTGTTCTCCGTGATCTTCTGCATCTGACCACACTCTCCGTTTGCCTCCTAGTGATCGACAACGTCGCCTTCGACCTTGAACAGAACCACCTGTCGCCAAACTCAACTCCGACGAGGAATCATCACCGCATCAGCACGCCCCTTGACAAACCAGAGCCACCTCGAGCTTCAGCACGCCACCGCGGTCCTGGTAAGCGCCTTCTTGCTTCCCCGGACGACCTAGAGCACCGGCACCACCGTAGTCAGACGCGCCGCCGCCAGTCAACGCCGCTAGCGCCGCCAGTTTGTGGCTTGATGGTTGTGTCCGTTGGATCCAGATCGTAAGGCTAGGATAGATTGTAAACGAAGGGGTAAGCGTGCATCTGAGCCGCAAGATCCCACTTAGATCCTATGGTCCGCAGAGCGCGATCCAACCGAATCGGTATGCGCCAGTGAGGCTGCGACACGTGGCTAGGGATAATTCAAAAACAGAAATTCGAATCAGATTTAGATCCAAACTTCAAACAGCTATAACTTTTGAATGCCACGTTGGAATTTTGCAAACTTTATACCGTTGGATTCAGTGAAACAAGACCTTTCTGAATATCCAATGTGTTTAACAAATAGTAACAGTTAAAATGACTTTATTTGTAGAAACATGTTTAAGGCTATTTTGATTATAGATTTAGTTTAGTAAATTGTTTTGGTGTCAAATAAGTTTGAATTGGCAAAATTTGTGACTTGTTAAGTTTCTGTAACATGCACATTCTTGGTAGAGTTTTCAAATTCATCACTTAGTAAATCTTGCATGCATGCATTCATATTTTTGATTGTATATAATTGTGTGTAATTGTATGCTACAAATTTTGTGTAGATTTTGCTAGTGATTGTGACTGTGAAGAGTGCTACTCTCCCCATTACCAAGGCAAGTGATATTTCATGAATATTCCATTCCTATATTTTATACTAGCATTAGATATTTTGCTAAGACATGCATGCTACTTTTGTCAAATGATATGTTGGGAAATCCTATGTAGGTTAGAATGGTAGAATTGCTAAGGAATTTTCCCTAAGTTAAGTTGCCATGCCATGCTTAGCCTAGCTAATAGCAAACAAGGGTGGGTATAATCTATTCATGCTATATTGGCTATATTTCTAAGTCATGAGACTTAAGTTTTCTTAATAAAACCACTAAGTCAATGAATTTCCTGGGTGGAATGGAAGGATTTGGTTTACGTTGAGTGGTTACACAAGGCCATGGACTTGGCTTGTGTATCTCACTTGTGGTATGCCACCCAGGCACAAAGGGATTTGGAGGCCAAGTGTTGAGAAAGCTTACAGTGCAACCACTTGGCAATATGGGCTCTGCCTTGACCACATAGGTTGCTAGAACTTAGTCATTTGGACAGTTGGTGGTAGTGGGAATGATATGTTGGAACGCGTCCATTTGGCTAAGGGAAGGCTTCTGAAAGGTCCTGTCTTGGGAAACCAAGTCTGGTGGGGAAAGTGCACAACCTCTGCAGATGGAAAATCTAAGTACTTAGCCAAGTCCTTGGCAATGGACAATTTGAGCATCAAGACATGGAAGCTACAAGAATCTCATCACTCCAACTTCTAAGTAAAACTTGTGGGTGAACAAGGGCAAAGGACCCGAATGTCTATTGGTGGTTCCTTGGGAAAGTTTTTGACAAAGAAAAACTTAGTGATTTCAACTAATAGGAAATACCTATTTTCAAGCAAAGCAAGCCAAGCTACACTTAGCCAAAATGCATATAGTAATATAGTCCACTTAAAATATACTAAGGTATCACTTGCCAATACTATTCCAAAGTATTGACCCTCTGTGGCTATAACTTGTGATGTTGCAGGTTACTCCGATGATGAGTAGGAGTCATGAGTCTACACTCAACATGCTTGCCTGTGGCATGTGAAGATGAAGACTTATGTTTAATTACTTATTCCAAAACTCTTGTATTAGGCCTTTGGCCCTGAGTTGTAAAAGACTATGTTTTATCTCTGGAATGAATGTAATAAATGACCTTTGTATCTGTGTACTTCATCTTAAACTGTGGATGCTAGCAATGATCCAGGGACTAGCATTGCAATCACAGGGATCCTTTTCCTTTACAAAGGAGGGGTCTAACAGATGGTATCAGAGCACTGTGTTGCCTGTAGGATTATGACCCTAGGATTTGAAAACCACTAAGGAAAAAATTTCAACTACTTCTACACTTGTCTATTCTTCTCGTAAAACTTTTCTAATCTTCTCATTCTCATCTCCATTTGTAGATGAACTCCATCAACGAAGCCGTGAAGAAAGGGCCACTCATGACCATGACCTTGGAGTGTGAAACTGAGTTTCCCAAGATTCTCAAGGACCTCATGGTGGCAATGGAAGCACATGGTGCAGCTATATACAAAGGCTTTCCAGTGATGGATGAAGGAGTGGAGTATTGGTGGGTGCAACTTCACTTGTACAAAAACAAGGAAGACAACCACAAAGAAAGGGGATTCTGCATGTACACCAACACTGTAATGCACACCACATTTTTGAGTCAGCCAGAGATGCATCTTGGAGGACTATCAAAGAACTAAGTGCTAGAGTCAAGTGCAGGATGCTCAACCTCCAGAAGGACTTAGAGAAAGAGAAGGAGCTTACCCAAGAGTTGGAAGCCACCAACCAAGAATTAAGGGGAGATATTATAGACTTAGTGATGGAATCATGTGAACAAGATAGGTGGATTGCCTCTAGGAACATTGTGATAGCACCAGATCCAGTGAGATAGGATTGTGAGCACACTTCGTTAGTTGGACCACCATCTATCACTTTATTTTCCAAAATGATACCTTAAATAAGTTTGGACCTTGATTGATGTAATGGATTCATGTATGCATGACTTGTGTGATTTTGTGTTCCAAGGTTGTGTATGTGATGATTGTCTTTGTTTATCTTAAATAATGTTGTTCTAACTTTTATATCTTATAAATAGATGCCTATTACCATCAGCACTGTTGAGGAGTTCCAGGTTACCCGTTTTGGTCCTTGTATCATTGAGCTTACCACTTTGCTCGATCTCCCTCTTCCCACCATCACGGTGCACCCACTCACCAAGTTCGAGAGGAAGGACCTCTGGGGCTTCAAGGTGAACCAGCCCGGACGCCAGACGGAGCCTACTACAGAGGCCATCGTCTTCAAGCTGATGCACGACGACCGGGAGAGAGGCATGGAGGTTGTCATGCAGGACCTGATAGGACGTCTGTTAGGCCGTCACTCCCTACAGGTTAGGGGCACCCACTTCCACGTCTTCGGAAGACGCGATGTTGATGGAGAGTCCATCGACTTTGAGGACGACTCGAGGGACGTAGCAGAGCCGATACGTCTCTATCTCCAGGACTTAGATGTAACTACCTCGGTGAACTACGCTCCTAGATACAAGCCTGGATGAGTGATAGTGGTTGAAATAGTACGGTGGGGCCCCAAAAGCCACTCACTGGTAGTCCTTTCAGACGTCCCAACCACTACCCTCTCAACGGGACCTGTACGGGCGGCGTAGTCGGCAGGCGAAGGGATCAACTACGTACACAAGTGGGTATGTACGCAAGCCACCATACAAGAGTACAACAGAGCCACACCATCTAGAAAGAAAGGAAATATACCAACGCCATACGGCAAGATTCAAATGACCTAGATAAATCTATATTTTAGGATAACTCCTCATACAACACACATCAGAGTATCATGCGGAAGCGGCAAACAAGATCCGAGTACGGATAAGAAGCAAATCGGCATAAGATGCCAGAAATAAGCACATCCCAACTACAGGTCTCATGGATCCCGTTCCGGAATCTCTACACGAGCGATCGTTGCCCACATCTTGACTTCTTCCACCTAGTATCCGTCTGTGAAGGTACTGTTCATCTGAATCAAGAATTTATCGTGTGAGACCCTAAGGGTACTCGGCAAGTCTTAATGCCTCTAAAGGGGACACAACACAGGGTGGCGAATTGCAGCGAAAGATAAACCCTAGCAGTTCTACAGATAAACGCTAACCATCCGCCTAACCAATGATAGACGGATGTCCGTGAATTAAGTACAATAGTTATTATGGTAATCTCATCCGATCCATCCTCCTCCCTGCTTACCAACAAGGAAGCGGACGAACAACCCCCCATCCGTTGGCAAATTTTATTAACCATTCCATGAGTATTGCACTATTTACTAGTCAAGTTACTTTAGTCAGATTAAAAGCGGTACTTTAGTTATGCTTGTCTATGATCAAGAAACTGTGCTCCAAGTCGTCCATATCCGCGGACACGGCTTTCAGAAAGTTTTACCGGCGGGTGCACCAATAGCAACACACGCTCGATCAACCTCGGAAAAACCAAATCAAAACCCAACGAGGCTTTCACGGTGAACAATCACAGATTCGAAATATTTCAGGGCCACCCTTAAGTAGATCATAGCGGAGATAGTGACTCGAGACGGACTCAAGGTTTGGGTGGACGGTAAACACTGGGAACCCGAAAGTGTGGCTGGGCTTGTCGATACCGCGTAACGTGTCCCGATCCTAAAGCGATGCAGTGTGCACCTCGCAATTTAAAGACAAGGTAGCATGGCATAAGTACGGGATAGTAAATAAAACCTCAAACTAGTTTGTGGCCCCTAGAAATAAAACGGAATCAAGCTCTGGCCCAGGGGGGTCCCATATACCTCCCGGATGTGGATAGCGCGATAAATCAAGGAACAAGAATCAAGTACTCGGTCTTGGGACACAAGTGAGGAAAAACCAAATAGCAGATGTTGCTCACCGGTGCCACTTTCTTTAGTTATCCCAGAACTACTCAGGTTAAGTTGTTTAGGTACCTCATTATTCATCAGACTCTCACAAACCCTACACATGCTATTCTACGACTCGCATGGCTCAAACAACTCCTATAGTAGTGGCTCATGGGATGGAGGAAACAAGCTTGGTGGGGTTTAAAAGTAAAGGCTATGCATACTTGGGATTCAATTTAATGCAATCGCGACTCAATGATGCAAGAATAAGATAGAGGCAATAGGTATTGTATGTATGCAAGCATGTGGAAGTGCTTGCAGTATCTCGGTTGAAGCAAGGGACGAATCTGGTAGTGCTCACGGTTCTCTTGATATAACCCACCTTTCGGTGTCTATCAAGAAAAACCAAACAAACAAGGCCAACATGAATATAGAGCACAAGCATATGAATAAGATGCGTCAAGCAAACAATCATGCCATGATGTATGATGCACAATTTACATGGCAAGTAAGGTAGCATGGCATGGTGAGGTGTGGTGGACAAGAAAATAACATTTAATTGGTTTTTAGTCACATTTCATTGCCATAACAGTTGTTGTTCAATATATATTTATATGATGCATGCTGCAATTGAAGTCATGGATAGCATAAACATAAAGGTCTCGTCGAGCTGATCAATTTAGACTCATCATTTGCTAAATTTGGATTTAGGAATTAGAAGTTATGAATTATTTAAATCCTAGTGGCAATTGTGTAATTCAAATAATCTTGGAATTTTATTTGTGCAAAAGGCAAAATGGATGGCATATTTGAATTCCTGGCATTTTTCTGAATCAAAAACATATATTATTTGCCCAATTTGGATTTAGTATGAAAAAGTTATTTCAAATCTGATTGGAAAATTTGAATTTGAAAATTTTTAAACTGAGTTTGAAATTAAACAGATTCTGGACGTTTCTTACATAGCCTATACTAGCCTGGGTCGCAGACAGGTGGGGCCTGGGGTCCGCTGACCCACAGTGCACAGGAACCAACAGATCAAGGGTCGAATAAAGGAAAGCAGAGCCTTTTTATAAAATTACTACTGACGCTGACAGAGGGCCCTGAGGACCGCGGGTTGGCGTGGCAAAAGGGGAAGGGGGTTATTTGCAAGAAGGAACCGCGGACACGCTAGCGAGGCGACAGTGGCGGCAGGATGGACATGGTTAAGCAGTTTCCAGGAGCCTTTTTGCAAGATTTCCACGGACGCTGGCGGGTGGGGCTGGTGGACTGCGGGCGTGAGGCGGGAAAAACGGGAAGGGTCTAAACGCAAAACGGCCGCGCGCTGTCGGACGGCAGCGGCGCGGCGCTGCTGGCGGCTGCGTCTGGCCGGAACTTTGGCCGACGTTGGCGGCCATTCTTCTGCAAACAACACGGACCCAAAAGCAACGGAGAAGATAGCGGGCCTACAACTTTGGTGCAGTGCTAGCGGAGGCGGCTGTGGCGTCGCGGGCATGGCTCGAACTTCGACCAGATCGACGGCTGCAGCTCTTGTCGCCAGCGGCTTGGCAGCGAGTGCTCGACAGATCGCGGCAGCGCGCAGCGGAGGGAGAGAGAGAGGTTGTCTGGGAGGAGGGCTCACCAGCAGGCGGCAGTGGCGGGGCTCGGGAAGGCGGGGATCAAGCGGGGCACCGGCCGAGGGCGTCTGGCGATCACGCAGACGGCGGCGCAGCTCCTCCGGAGGTACAGCGGTTCTGGCGTCACGGCGGCAGCGGAAGAAGGGAGCTCTGCACTCTGGCGTGCCTCGGGAAGCTCTGGAGAAGGGTCTTGAGGCGCCGTCGCTAGGGTTTAGAGGGTCGGGGGCATGGTCGATCTGGGAAGGGAAGGAGGAAGAGGTTCCTGGTGGGCCAGGCGTGTCTGGGGGCAGGTGTACGGAGGGGTGGATAGGAACGAGTGAGGAGGCAGGAGGTGGCGTGGGGGAGGGGTAGATGGCCAGGGTGGCATCGGTGCACCCCTCCTCTTCACGTGAGCCACGCCAGGCAGGTGGGGAGGGCTGGACCAGGTGAGGCTGGTGAGGGACACGGGGCTGCAGGTAGGCCAGGGGGTGGTCGAGGACAGGTGGGCCAGGGGGGCTAGGGTAAACGGAAAAGAGGGGAGGGGAGAGGACCGGCTCGGGCTAGGCTAGGATGAGGGAGTACCTTTGCGCGTGGGGGAGCTAGGGCATGGAAGAGGGAAAAGAAGAGATGGGGTAGGGCATGGGGTGGTCCACTAGAACTAGAAGGGAGGAGGGGCACTTAGGGTCTAGCTAAGGGAAGGTGTAGCTTAGAGGGAAAAAGGGTGGCTTGGGGTTAGCTTTAGCTAATATGGGGTTTGGGGTAGGGTGTAGGGTTTTGGGGTAAGGGAGGATTAGGGTAGATGGGGAAGGGGTAGATAGATGGAGGTGGTACTTGACTTGGTAAAGCAAGCTACATACAAGCCTCCCAAGATCAAAGCAAGCAAGAGAGAGAGAGGGAGAGAGAGATGATGATGAGGATTTGAATCATGCCATGATCCATTCAAAGAAACAAGCAAGATCCAAGAAAGGGATGGTTGGTTTGGGAATGTCACATTAGCACTTGTGTGTGCATGGAGCATAGGGGTAGGGTTCTAGCTAAAGGGGAAAAAGAGAGGGAGAGAGCTAGGGTTTTATACTCACAAAAACAAGATCAAGCAATGAAGGAGGGGTCCATTTAGAAATCCAAATAAACCAAAACTGGAAAAGGTGGCACTTGCATGGCCCATGCAACATAATTAATGCCAACCATATCCTTGTGAAAACAATAAGATTATCATGGCATTACTCATATGCATTCCCAAAAAGTGGGCAAGGCCAAGCAAAGATTGTGGGTGGATCCAACCAACAACATGGGCTAGAGATAACTCAATAAAATGCCAAGCCCAAATTATTGGATGGTGGAAATATAAGGTGGTGATAGAAAAGGTGGTGGAGTTCAAAAGAGATGCCCACAACTCAACTTGGGCATTTAACAATTTATTAAGAACCAAATACAATATCAAGAGGCAACTACAGTTAATCATGCACATGAGATAAGAACCAAACAAGAAAAGGTTTTATATGATGCTCAAATGCAAGGTGATATGATGACATGAGCATGATATGATGATGATGCAACAATTATATGTTGGAAGTGGCCCTTTTTATTATTATAACTAGTAGCATTACAGGGGTTAGACAACTGGGATGCTACAACTCTCCCCCACTAAACAGGAATCTCGCCCCGAGATTCTAGGAAGAAGAAGAAGAAGACACAAAGAGAGAAGGATGGTTGGCACGGAGTTCATCTTCACGCTCCCATGTTGCTTCATCAACAGAATGGTGTGACCACTGCACCTTGCAAAACTTGATGGACTTGTTGCGCGTCCTTAGATTCTGCGGTCTCAAGGATTTTGGTGGGTGTTCACGATAAGACAGATCTTCTTGGAGGTCGATTAGCTCATGATCCACGGTCTTGCCGGGTCTTTGAAGCACTTCTTGAGCTGCGAGATGTGGAAAACATCATGGACTTTGAGTTTTCCTAAGCTCTAGTGCATAAGCAACTTCTCCTCTTCTACCACGTATCTTGAAAGGACCGATGTATCTAGGAGCCAACTTTCCTTTGATACCGCGGTGTGTTCCTCTCATGGGAGTGACACGAAGGTAGACGAGATCACCAGGCATATACCATATCCGTGTGCTTCTCATAGTTGCTCTTCCGGACTCGAGCAATCTTGAGTTCTCGAATGATATGCACCTTCTCCTCTGCCTGCGTCACAATGTCAGGGCCAAACCAGATCCTTTCTCCTGCACCTGACCAACCAACCGGAGTTCTGCACTTGCGACCATAGAGAGCCTCGAATGGTGCCATCTTCAGACTCTTCTGGAAGCTGTTGTTGTAGGAGAATTCAGCATATGAAAGGCATTCCTCCCACTTCATGCCAAACGAGATGACGCAAGCTCTAAGCATATCCTCCAGAATCTGATTGATTCTCTCCACTTGTCCTTGAGACTGAGGGTGGTAAGCAGTGCTGAAGTTCAACTTTGTTCCCAAAGCTTTTTGGAAACTCTCCCAGAACTTTGAGGTGAAGATACTCCCACAGAACTGATTTCAAGTGGAACCCCATACAAAGAGACAATTACTTGATATAGAGCTCACCAACTGAATTCGAAATTGTTTCTTGATTGGGAAGAAATGAGCCACTTTAGAAAGCACATCGATGACAACAAAGATTGCATTGTTGCCCTTCTGCGACCTTGGAAAGCTAGTGATGAAGTCCATCTCAACTTTCTCCCATTTCCATTCCGGAGGTTTCAATGGCTGTAGAAGACCGAATGGTTTCTGATGGACAGCCTTGACTCTGCGACAGACATCACATTTACGAGACATACTTGGCACAATACCGTTTCAACCTGTGCCACCAGATTGTGTTTTCAAGTCCATGTACATCTTTGTGCTGCCAGGATGGATAGAAAGAACCGAATCATGTGCCTCCTTGAGAACTTGGTCTCTCAGACCCGGGTAGTTTGGAACAAACATCCGGTGTTCAAAGAAGAGCGTGCCTTGATCATCAACGTGGAAGGACTCATACTTGAAGGTCAAGCTTAGCGATGAGCTTTTGGTGTCGGATCACCAAGGTGACGAGAGCGAATCTGTTCTTCCAAGAGGAGTAGCGGAAGGTTCGGAGATGCCCTTGTTCCACAATCTCGTGTTGGTGACGGAATTCCTCGCACAAGAGGTCGCTCTTCTACCATGAGGTTGTTGACATAGGCTTTACGGCTAAGCGCATCTGCCATGACATTTGCTTTGCCTGGAGTGTAGTTGATGGTCACATCGAAGTCATTGATTGCTTCAATCCATCTCCTCTGCCGAAGGTTGAGATCCGGTTGAGTGAAGATATACTTCAAACTCTTGTGGTCCGAGAAGATCTCACAACGGTTACCAAGCAAGTAGTGCCTCCAAAGCTTCAAGGCAAAGACAACTGCTACTAGCTCGAGGTCATGTGTGGGATAGTTGATCTCATGCGTCTTCAACTGACGAGAGGCATAAGCAACCACTTGTCTCTCTTGCATAAGGACCGCACCCAATCCTTGCAAAGAGGCATCGCAGAATATCTGGAAAGGCTTAGATGTATCCGGAGGGACCAAGACTGGTGTGGAAGTGAGCTTCTCTTTGAGTGTCTCAAAGCTTTCTTGACACGCAGGAGTCCACAGGTACTTCTTGCCTTTCTTGAGGAGATCGGTAAGAGGCTTTGCTATCTTCGAGAAGTTCTGCACAAAGCGACGACAATAGCTAGCCAAGCCGAGAAAACTCCGCACTTCCTTGACATTAGCAGGAGGAAGCCATTCAACTATTGTCTTCACGGTTTCCGGGTTGACTGCAATGCCCTTGGCAGAGATAACATGACCCAAGTATGTTACTTCAGGCAGCCAGAACTCACACTTTGAGAACTTTGCATACAAGCGGTTCTCACGGAGCTTGTTTAAGACACACCGCAGGTGCTCTTCATGCTCCTCCTTGGACTTGGAATAAACCAGAATGTCATCCAGATATACCACAACAAACATGTCCAGGTACTCCATGAAAACGGAGTTCATCAGCCTCGAGAATGTAGCAGGTGCGTTGGTGAGACCGAAAGACATGACCGTGTACTCATACAGGCCATAGCGAGTGGTGAAAGCTGTTTTGGGCACATCCTCTTTGCGAATTTTGATTTGGTGATAACCACTTCTCAAGTCCAGCTTAGAGAACACCACGGCTCACCGGTGATCAAAAGATCATTTATCCGAGGAAGAGGATATTTGTTCTTGATGGTTTTAGCGTTGAGAGCCCGGTAGTCAACACATAGCCTATCGGTTACACGCTTCTTCACAAAGATTGTTGGGCTACCCCAAGAAGAAGTCTTGTGTTGAATGAAACCCAATTTCTCTTGTTCATCAAGTTGCCGTTTGAGTTCAGCCAACTCGAAGGACCCATTTTATATGGCCTCTTGGAGATAGGAGCCGTTCGGGTTCAAGCTCAATCACGAATTCAACCTCGCGATCGGAGGCATACAGCAACTCTTCGGGAAAGACATCCGGAACTCACAGACCACGGTACCTTCCGAATGGCTTCCATAGCATCATCATTAAGAGCAGCCAAGGAATAGAGCCGACAGCAGGAGTCGACTTGGAGAAAAGACTACATGGCCTTCAAGAATCTTCGAGAGACAGGCGTTCAAGACAATCAATCACTGCATTCTTTGTCAACCAATCCATGCCCAAAATGACATCAATGTCGAGTTGCCCAGAACAATCAAAGAAGCCAAGAATGAAGAACCACCAATCTCAACTTGATTTCCATGGGCTGATATGCCCTCATGTTTGAACCGGTGATTGTACCACCAACCGCTTAGAGAGAGGAACCATGACTAACTCATTCTCTTACGCAAACTTGTATGACACAAAGGAATGCGATGCACCGTAATCAAAGAGAACTCGTGCGAGGCGAGTTAACGAAAGCATACCCATGACAACTCCAGTGCGATCTCAAATTGAGAGGCGTTAGCGCGGTTAACGCAGCGAACCCGGGCTTAGTGTTGATGTTGAGAGCCCGAGGCGGTGGTGCACGAACCGAAGGAGAGCTTGTTGCGGATCTTGGCGGGGGTTGAGGGAGAGCTTTGTTCTTCATTGGGCAGTTCCAGCTTGGATGTCCATCATCTCCACATGTGTAACAAGCACCGTGAGGACGTGGAGCAGAGTAGCCAGGGACTCCGCCAGGCGCTCCAGGGTAAGGGTTGTTGTAGCCCCTGGGAGCCGCAGTGGTGAAGTTTGGTGGCCTTGACGTGAAACTCGCAGGTCTTGGTGGAGCCGGGAGCGACGGTGGGGTGTTAGGAACCCAGACACGCCGCTTAGAAGGAGCTGCCATGACTGCAGAGCTTGATGCATCCCTGTTATGTTTCTTGGACTCCTCGAACATTTGCCTGCTTGCCTCCTCTTGCAGTGCTGTGTGCTGTAGTTCCAGGAAGGTTGTTGGTCTTGCATGCGTGATTGCATACTTGATCGACGCATTGAGCCCTTGCCTGAATCTTTTCTGCTTCTTCTTGTCATCAGATACCTCATCACCACCATAGCGAGACAGGTTCATGAAGTTCCTGATATAGGTGTTGACGTTATCATTTCCCTGCTTCAGGTTGAGGAAAGCCTCCTTCATCCTTTCCATCACAATCTCTGAGAGAAACTGTTCTTTGAAAGCTGCAGTGAACCTCTCCCAAGTTGGCTGGAACCCAGTGCAGCTTGCCTTCAAGTAGTTTTCCCACCAAAGAGCTGCATCTCCCTTGAGAAGGTGGGTAGCACACTTGACCCACTCCTGCTCCGGAACATCAGCAGTCTCGAGCAACCTTGAGATCTCGCGCCCAATCATCCGCGTCAGAGGTCGGTCGGACATCAAACCGACGAGGGTTGAACTTGAGGAAGCTCTTGATGTCACCACGCTTGGGAGGTGGAGGAAGTGGAGCAAACTCATTCCTTCGACGCTCTCCTCAAAGCGGCTGGTTCTCTTGCATTGCCCAAAGCATTAGCTATGCTTGGCAATGAGCCGATTCGGAGGAATGTCCTCTTCAGTCCAGCGTGGGGGATCCATCCTGTCATTGATATAAAACTCAAGTCAGTACTATCATGGAAGATGATAATAATCCAAAATAGTACCAAGATGGAATTAACCAAGATTAAAGGATACAATTTACTGAGATGATATCAAAATATCAACAAAGTTCATAGAACCTCAAAGATATTAAGCATATCGCACACGACTGAAAAAGGAGTGTGGTACACAAACATATCAAAGAAAAATTTTCCACAAATTTCGGCATTAAAATACCAATAGATGCGCAAAATTACTTAACGAATCAAGATTAGTGACTCTACCGATTCAATATACAAAAGCGAATGATACAAGTAGTGGTATGGTCGCGACTCCATCCCGCACTCAAATCATTACTCCGCACATGAACAAGTGGAACACATATCCTAACCCCTTCTTCTCACGTGAAACCTAAAGATTGGTAACTACGAGCGAACACCCCAAACAAGATAGCGTCGGATACAAAGAGGAAGATAGATTGCGTCGGTTTACAAAAGCCTGTCGGTATGGAATGTACCAACAGTTGATAACCAAAGGCAGATAAGATAACAACTTGGATGCAACAGATAGACAAGGGATTACACACACCTACACACACACAACCTATGGAACTACGGAAACCCCGAACATGTGAATCCTAGTTTGAATTTTGAGAAGAGGATTGAAAACGTTGCACTTCCTTACCAGAAAAGGGTGGGTGGGAGGGTAAGAAGAAAAGTGGAAGCAGTCCTACTCTCGCTTTTTGTTTTTCCCTAATATACATAACTACCAAAATATTTGCTAGACTGACAACGACCGTTTGGCTGAAACCCTGAAGGTCGGGATGGCTCTGATACCAATTGTAACTACCTCGGTGAACTACGCTCCTAGATACAAGCCTGGATGAGTGATAGTGGTTGAAATAGTACGGTGGGGCCCCAAAAGCCACTCACTGGTAGTCCTTTCAGACGTCCCAACCACTACCCTCTCAACGGGACCTGTCAGACGGGCGTAGTCGGCAGGCGAAGGGATCAACTACGTACACAAGTGGGTATGTACGCAAGCCACCATACAAGAGTACATCAGAGCCACACCATCTAGAAAGAAAGGAAATATACCAACGCCATACGGCAAGATTCAAATGACCTAGATAAATCTATATTTTAGGATAACTCCTCATACAACACACATCAGAGTATCATGCGGGCGGCAAACAAGATCCGAGTACGGATAAGAAGCAAATCGGCATAAGATGCCAGAAATAAGCACATCCCAACTACAGGTCTCATGGATCCCGTTCAATCTCTACACCGAACGATCGTTGCCCACATCTTCGGCTTCTTCCACCTAGTATCCGTCCTGTGAAGGTACCTGTTCATCTGAATCAAGAATTTATCGTGTGAGACCCTAAGGGTACTCAGCAAGTCTTAATGCCTCTAAAGGGGACACAACCTGGGGTGACGCAATTGCAGCGAAAGATAAACCCTAGCAGTTCTACAGATAAACGCTAACCATCCGCCTAACCAATGATAGACGGATGTCCGTGAATTAAGTACAATAGTTATTATGGTAATCTCATCCGATCCATCCTCCTCCCTGCTTACCAACAAGGAAGCGGACGAACAACCCCCCATCCGTTGGCAAATTTTATTAACCATTCCATGAGTATTGCACTATTTACTAGTCAAGTTACTTTAGTCAGATTAAAAGCGGTACTTTAGTTATGCTTGTCTATGATCAAGAAACTGTGCTCCAAGTCGTCCATATCCGCGGACACGGCTTTCAGAAAGTTTTACCCGGCCGGGGTGCACCAATAGCAACACACGCTCGATCAACCTCGGAAAAACCAAATCAAAACCCAACGAGGCTTTCACGACTGAACAATCACAGGATTCAGAAATATTTCAGGGGGCCACCCCTTAAGTAGATCCATAGCGGAGATAGCCGACTCGAGACGGACTCAAGGTTTGGGTGGGCGGTGGCAATGGGAACCCGAAAGTGTGGCTGGGCTTGTCGATGCAGCGTAACGTGTCCCGATCCTAAAGCGATAAAGTGCACCTCGCACAATTTAAAGACAGAAGGTAGCATGGCATAAGTACGGGATAGTAAATAAAACCTCAAACTAGTTTGTGGCCCCTAGAAATAAAACGGAATCAAGCTCTGGCCCAGGGGGGTCCCATATACCTCCCGGATGTGGATAGCGCGATAAATCAAGGAACAAGAATCAAGTACTCGGGGTCTTACGGGACACAAGTGAGCAGGAAAAACCAAATAGCAGATGTTGCTCACCGGTGCCACTTTCTTTAGTTATCCCAGAACTACTCAGGTTAAGTTGTTTAGGTACCTCATTATTCATCAGACTCTCACAAACCCTACACATCTTTGTTCTGACTGCATGGCTCAAACAACTCCTATAGTAGTGGCTCATGGGATGGAGGAAACAAGCTTGGTGGGGTTTAAAAGTAAAGGCTATGCATACTTGGGATTCAATTTAATGCAATCGCGACTCAATGATGCAAGAATAAGATAGAGGCAATAGGTACTGTATGTATGCAAGCATGTGGAAGTGCTTGCCTGGTATCTCAGTTGAAGCAAGGGACGGATCTGGGTAGTGCTCCTGGTTCTCTTGATATAACCCCTGCTCAGTGTCTATCCGAGAAAAACCAAACAAACAAGGCCAACATGAATATAGAGCACAAGCATATGAATAAGATGCGTCAAGCAAACAATCATGCCATGATGTATGATGCACAATTTACATGGCAAGTAAGGTAGCATGGCATGGTGAGGTGTGGTGGACAAGAAAATAACATTTAATTGGTTTTTAGTCACATTTCATTGCCATAACAGTTGTTGTTCAATATATATTTATATGATGCATGGTGCAATTGAAGTCATGGATAGCATAAACAGAAAGGTCTCGTCGAGATGATCAATTTAGACTCATCATTTGCTAAATTTGGATTTAGGAATTAGAAGTTATGAATTATTTAAATCCTAGTGGCAATTGTGTAATTCAAATAATCTTGGAATTTTATTTGTGCAAAAGGCAAAATGGATGGCATATTTGAATTCCTGGCATTTTTCTGAATCAAAAACATATATTATTTTCCCAATTTGGATTTAGTATGAAAAAGTTATTTCAAATCTGATTGGAAAATTTGAATTTGAAAATTTTTAAACTGAGTTTGAAATTAAACAGATTCTGGACGTTTCTTACATAGCCTATACTAGCCAGGTCGGTCGCAGGTGGGGCTGGGGTCCGACCCACACGCAGTGCACAGGAACCAACAGACCGCTGGTCGAATAAAGGAAAACGCAGGAGCCTTTTATAAAATTACTACCGACAGAGGGGCCACGAGGACCCATGGGTTGGCGTGGCAAGGGCAGGGGGTTATTTGCAAGAAGGAACCGCGGACACGCTAGCGAACGAGGCGGCGACAGGTGGCAGCAGGATGGACCGCGGGTTAAGAAACAGTTTCCCTGGGAGCCTTTTTGCAAGATTTCCACGGACGCTGGCGGGTGGGGCTGGTGGACTGCGGGCGTGAGGCGGGAAAAACGGGAAGGGTCTAAACGCAAAACGGCCGCGCGCTGTCGGACGGCAGCGGCGCGGCGCTGCTGGCGGCTGCGTCTGGCCGGAACTTTGGCCGACGTTGGCGACGCCATTCCGCAAACAACACGGACCCAAAACGAAAAACGGAGAAGATAGCTAGGCCTACAACTTTGGTACAGGATGCTAGCGCGGAGGCGGCCTGTGGCGTGCGGGACATGGCTCTGAACTCGACCAGATCGACGCCAGCTGCTCGCCATGCCACAGGCAGCCTTGTGAGTGCTCGACAGATCGCGGCAGACGGCGAGAGAGAGAGGTTGTGGGGAGGAGGGCTCACCAGACGGCAAGTGCGGTGGCCGAGGCTCGGAAGGCGGGGATCGGCGGGCAGCTGGCGGGGCGTCTGGCGATCACGGCAGACGCGGCGGCTTCTCCGGCGGTCTGCCGGTTCTGGCGCGTCACGCGGCAGCGGAAGAAGGGGAGCTCACGATGCATTGGCGCGCCGGGAAGCCTGGAGCGAAGGGTCTGGGGCGCCGTCGCTAGGGTTTAGAGGGTCGGGGGCATGGTCGATCTGGGGAAGGGGAAGGAGGAAGAGGTTCTGGGGTGGGCCAGGCGTGTCTGGCGGGCAGTGGAGGGTGGATAGGAACGAGTGAGGAGGCAGGAGGTGGCGTGGGGGAGGGGTAGATGGCCAGGGTGGCATCGGTGCACCCCTCCTCTTCACGTGAGCCACGCCAGGCAGGTGGGGAGGGCTGGACCAGGTGAGGCTGGTGAGGGACACGGGGCTGCAGGTAGGCCAGGGGGTGGTCGAGGACAGGTGGGCCAGGGGGGCTAGGGTAAACGGAAAAGAGGGGAGGGGAGAGGACCGGCTCGGGCTAGGCTAGGATGAGGGAGTACCTTTGCGCGTGGGGGAGCTAGGGCATGGAAGAGGGAAAAGAAGAGATGGGGTAGGGCATGGGGTGGTCCACTAGAACTAGAAGGGAGGAGGGGCACTTAGGGTCTAGCTAAGGGAAGGTGTAGCTAGGGAAGAAGGGTGGGTTGGGGTTAGCTTTAGCTAATATGGGGTTTGGGGTAGGGTGTAGGGTTTTGGGGTAAGGGAGGATTAGGGTAGATGGGGAAGGGGTAGATAGATGGAGGTGGTACTTGACTTGGTAAAGCAAGCTACATACAAGCCTCCCAAGATCAAAGCAAGCAAGAGAGAGAGAGAGAGATGATGATGAGGATTTGAATCATGCCATGATCCATTCAAAGAAACAAGCAAGATCCAAGAAAGGGATGGTTGGTTTGGGAATGTCACATTAGCACTTGTGTGTGCATGGAGCATAGGGGTAGGGTTCTAGCTAAAGGGGAAAAAGAGAGGGAGAGAGCTAGGGTTTTATACTCACAAAAACAAGATCAAGCAATGAAGGAGGGGTCCATTTAGAAATCCAAATAAACCAAAACTGGAAAAGGTGGCACTTGCATGGCCCATGCAACATAATTAATGCCAACCATATCCTTGTGAAAACAATAAGATTATCATGGCATTACTCATATGCATTCCCAAAAAGTGGGCAAGGCCAAGCAAAGATTGTGGGTGGATCCAACCAACAACATGGGCTAGAGATAACTCAATAAAATGCCAAGCCCAAATTATTGGATGGTGGAAATATAAGGTGGTGATAGAAAAGGTGGTGGAGTTCAAAAGAGAGATGCCCACAACTCAACTTGGGCATTTAACAATTTATTAAGAACCAAATACAATATCAAGAGGCAACTACAGTTAATCATGCACATGAGATAAGAACCAAACAAGAAAAGGTTTTATATGATGCTCAAATGCAAGGTGATATGATGACATGAGCATGATATGATGATGATGCAACAATTATATGTTGGAAGTGGCCCTTTTTATTATTATAACTAGTAGCATTACAGGGGTTAGACAACTGGGATGCTACATTAGAGTCTCTTATCAGGCACGTGGACACGGACAAGACGAACGTCATGCTCAGCAATGACGAGCTCCAGGTGCAGCTTCGCGAGAAGGACAAGCTTTTCGCACAGCGGGATGAGATGGTCAAGGAAATGGAGACGAACTTCGAGGCCCAGGACCGCAAGTTCAAGAGTCAGGAAAAACGCGTCCAGGATAGGAACAAGAGGATCCGGGACATGACCGAGGAACTGAAGTCCAAGGATTTCGAGCTAGAGCACCAGCAGATGGTTATTGAGAGGCTTCGCTCCCAAAAGAGGGCTCTCAAGGCCAAGGTCGATTCCTTGACCACTACTATTGAGGAGAACAAGACCGCGATGGAGAACGCAGGTCTTACTTTCGTCGAGGAGGAGATTGATGCTGATGAGTAGACTTAACTACTCGTTTGTCTTTCATATTCGTACTTGTTATTTGTGAACTTATCATTGGACCATCCGACATGTGGATGGCTTGCCACTTGTGTGTTTTACTTTGAGACTTTGTTATTCCGTTGTTGAGCTTTTATCCTTGTGTTGCATACTATGTGTTTGTTTATGTGATGTATTGTGCATGAATCATGTATGGGTATCTCATTCTTATCCATTTGAACAAACCACAGATGCCTCCCCGTCGCGCAAACCCCAACCCCAACAACATCACCCCGGAAATGCAACAAATGATGAATGCGCAAACACAGCTTATGCAAATGATGACAACATTCATCCAAAACCAGAATAACAACAACCCCAACAACAACAACAACAACCCTCCGGGTTTTGATATGCTCACCAGATTTCTGCGATTGAGGCCAGCAAAGTTTTCAGGGACAACTGATCCCATGGTGTCCAATGACTGGCTACGTTCTATGAACAAGGACTTAGTGACCGTGGGCTGCACGGATGCGGAAAAAGTCAGGTTCGCAGCACATCTATTGGAAGGACCAGCCGCCACATGGTGGGACAACTTCCAAATCACCACTCCTTTAGATGAGGTGACTTGGGCTATCTTTGAAGATGGCTTTCGCACTGCTCATATCTCATCAGGAATGATGAGTCTGAAAAAGAAGGAGTTTCACAACCTGAAGCAGCGCCACCGCAGCGTGGCTGAATATATAGAAGAGTTCAACAATCTGGCGCGCTATGCACCGGATGAGGTTGACACAGATGCCAAAAGAAAGGAAAAGTTTCTGGAAGGCTTGAATGATGAGTTAAACTTACAGTTGTCTGTGGCATATGTTCCAACTTATCAGTCTCTGTGTGACAAGGCTGCTACTTTGGAGAGTAAAATGAAGCAAGTCGAGAGTAGGAAGAGGAAACACTCCGACAAGCACAACTCGGGATCGTCTCATAAACGATCTCACTATGATGACAGTGGAAGCTCAGGATCCCATAAGCATGGGAAGTTCAACAAGCACCACAACCACAACCGTCATGACAGCAAGCATCACCGCAGCCATGACAATGATAAGTACAAGAACCACAAGAGTGGACATAAGAGCCACCACAATGGAAGTGGAAGTGGAAACCAGCCTAAGAAGGACATCAGTCAGGTTGAATGCTTCAAATGCAAGAAGCCGGGGCATTATGCTAATGAGTGCCCTGAGAAGAAAGTTGATGGACCTAACAAGCCCAATCCTTTTTAGAAAGGACAGGTTAACCACATCAATGTGGAGGAGGTCTATGAGGAACCTGACGCTGTTGCTGGTAAGTTCAGACTCAATTCTATTCCAGCATTTGTACTCTTTGAACTGGTGCATCTCATTCATTCATATCAAAAGCATTTGTTGATAGAAATGGGTTTGCATCTGAAAACATTGGGTGTCCAATAAAAGTTAGTTCTCCGGGTGGAGATATGATAGTAAGTCTTGGATGCCGGGATCTTGTCATAGAGTTTGGAAAGCATAAGTTTCCAGTGAGCCTGATAATCCTAGATTCCCAAGGACTAGACGTAATATTGGGAATGGATTGGATGGCTAAGTATGAAGGAGTACTAGATTGTGCTAATCGTACTGTTGCACTCACAACCCCAGAAGGAAAAAGAATAAAATTCAGGTCAAACTTTGAATCCAAAGGAAGTAAGCTGAATTCTCTTAAGGGGGTTAGCATGGACAGTGTACCAATTGTGTGTGAGTATCCGGATGTATTTACGGAAGAATTACCAGGAATGCCACCGGATAGAGATGTGGAGTTTCTGGTAGATTTGGTACCAGGTTCTGGACCAATAGCTAAGAGACCATACAAAATGTCAGTTGATGAACTGAAAGAGCTCAAGAAGCAACTAGGAGAACAGTTGCAGAAAGGATTTATCCAACCAAGTTCTTCATCTTGGGGATCCCCAGTATTGTTCGTGGAGAAGAAAGATAGAAGCCAAAGGTTATGCATAGATTGCCGTTCACTCAATGAGGTAACCATCAAGAACAAATATCCTTTGCCAAGAATCAACGACTTGTTTGATCAGCTAGAAGGAGCATGTGTGTTCTCGAAGATTGATCTCCGGTCAGGTTATTTTCAACTCAAGATAAGAGAGCAAGACATACCTAAGACAACATTCACCACAAGGTATGGATTGTGTGAGTACATTTTACCTTCGAGCACAAGGTATGGACAAAATTGCAGAATCTAAAGGAAATAACTTCGAGCACTCACACACCAGTATGTGAGTACATTTTACCTTACCTCCCCGGTAATGGCGCCAGAAAAAAGCTTGATGTCTACACACTTCTATTCTTGTAGACAGTTGTTGGGCCTCCAAGTGCAGAGGTTTGTAGAACAGCAACAAGTTTCCCTTAAGTGGATCACCCAAGATATATCAAACTCAGGGAGGAATTGGTCAAAGGTATCCATCTCAAGCAACCCTGCAATCAAGATACAAGAAGTCTCTTGTGTCCCCAACACACCCAATACACTTTTCAGGTGTATAGGTGCACTAGTTCGGCGAATAGATAGTGAAATACAAGTGGTATGAATGATTATAAGACAACGGTGCCAGAAAAGAGCTTGACAACATGGAAGAGACTGGAAGCAAGCAAAAATGTAACAGATCTAGTTGTGAACGGTGTTTCAATGCTTAGAAACAAGGACTAGGGATCATACTTCCACTAGTGAACACTCTCTCATATAAAAATATTCTCTTCATGATACTACTCTTAACTACTCTCCGGTTGGACACTCTAATCCATGGTAGGGCTATAACAGCACACCTCAAAGTCCGCCTTACCCAATCGAGATAACCCCACACTATCACCTTGAGCGCTAGATGGTTCGAACAAACACCACAATTTCATAAAGACATCCAACTCAAAATATGCTCATGATAAGAATTTATGAACTCTAGCCTAAGTGCCACCACGGCGTGCATGTTGTCACTTTCACACACGTGGGGAGATCGATATCTATTAAAGCACTTGAGTATTTATGTAGACTCTAGCCTAAGTGCCACCACGGTATGCATGTTGTCACTTTCACACACATGGGGAGAGCAGAGATCTATTAAAGCACTTGGGTAGCAGAGCAGATCTACTTGATTACAAAGCTCATGACCACAACATTATCATGCATAGAGAGTGTCACATCCGAAATTTTTCCAAATTTTGTAATGTGAAAAATAAATAAATAAACAAAATAAATAATTGCTGAAATTTAGGGTGAAAAGAAACTTTTTGTTTTAAATGGAAACATCAAAACCCATCATGAACAAACTTTGAATAAAATTGGAATCCAACAAATTTCAAACAAGTGAAATGCATTCATTAATAATGTGTTTTGAAATTTTAAACACTTGGAAAATAAAGCAAAACCCAAAACCTTAATGGAAGAAAATCATTTCCAGACTATGGATTTGATCTATATAAAAAATTATCAACAAACATTTATAAATGATCAAGATTGATGAATAAAAAAATATTATAAAACCATAGAAATTGGTTTCATTTCATTTGGAACCATGGATAAAATCTTATGAATTTTATAAGATAAAGGAAATAAATTCCAAACCTAATAAAGCTCCTATCTAAAATCCATACCAAATGGTGAGCAAATAATCCTAAAGATATTTAAAAGGATAAAAAAATATTAAATAAAATTCTACAAATTGGAATCACCAATTTTGGATCTTTAAATAAAAAGATATGGATTCTATAAGATAAAGAAAGAAAGAAAGAAATAAAGGAATCTAAAAGCCAAATTAAATCTTGTCCTAACCCATAAGCAAATGGAATAAATATAATCCAAATCCAAATAAAATAAAGGGATAAAGATATTCCAATAAAATTATATGGCATTAAACCATATTCTAATTATATATGGATAAAGATAAAATTCCTAATAGAAATGATTAATTAAATCATGGGAAAATAATAAATGGGATTTGCCCAAGGGGAATAAAAGTTATTTAATTAATTTAAATGAAATAAAAGAATCATTTAAATAAAGTTATATGGAATTAAAACCATATTTGATTTCATTGGAATAAAGACATTTGCCCAAATTAAATGATTAATAATCATATTAAAATACTTTAGATTATTTAACACCCTATTAAATAAATAAAACCTACTGAAAAGGTTTAGTGAAAATTAGAATTCAAATAAAGAGTTTGAAAATATATTTAATCTTATTTGAATAAAGGCAAGTGCTTATTTTAATAAAGAATAAAACCATAAAATAATAAAGAAATTATTCTAAAAATGGTCTGAAAAATACATGTTTAAACAGAAAAGAAACTTGCTGAAAAGTTTGAAAAGAATTGAACTGAAAAAGAGTTTGAAATCATTTGAACAAATTCAAAACAGAAAATGAAAATGGGAAAAGAAAAATAAAACAGAGAAGAAAAAGAATTAGGAAAGAAACATCCCAACCCAACTAAGCCCAGCAGGCCCAGCAACCAGCCCACTCCCTCTTTCCCCGCAGAAAATAGTTCGTACCAAACGTTAAACCCGCTCAGTCACTGAGTCACGGACCCCACCTCATTTTTCTCTCTCTCGCTGCCGCCAGGACCCACTGCCCCGTCACCGTCTTCCTCACCCACGCGCTGACCTCATCGGCCGTTTCTGGCCGTTTAAACTCGATTCAATTCGAGTTACTGCCGCGTTGATTTACCCGGTGATCACGCCCTACTAAACGCCTCCTCCCCCTCCTCCATTTCTCTCACACCCTGTCGCCAGAGAGCCCCTAGGCTGGACGAATTTCTCCACGCGCCACCACTGCTCCAACGACCTCCTCCGGTCGATTCCGGCCAGCCCTCATCGCCCCTTGCCTTCCAGACCCCACGAGCGTGCTTGCACCGGCGCGTACTGCCAAGAGTCGTAGCTCGCCTTGCATCAGGACGTCGCCTCTGATGACACCAACACGCCACCGCCCCTGCTCCAACTCCGGCGACACCCCCAGGTAGCATCTGACCTCCCCTCTCCTTCTCCTTCACACGCGCGTACTCACCATGCCTCGGCGCATCTAACAGTGCTTCCCTTTTTCTCTTACGTGCACGGTAGCCTTGTCACCGTCTTCAACAGAGCATTCCCGAGCCAGTGAGGATCTCCGGCGAGCAATCCACTTTGACTCCGTGCGCCCCTTCGCCAACCAAGCACACCTTGAGCTTCAGCATGACGAGGCGAACTCGGTGAGCTAATCCTTCCTCTCCCGCGCTTGCTGTATTGCTGGCACCATCCATGTCTGACCGCGCCGCCGCCGCCAGCGCCGCCCATTCCTGGTCACACGCGCTGCAGCCGTTGGATCTTGATCGCATGGATAGGATAGAATCACTTAAGCGAAGGGGTACACTTGATTTGTGCTGGACGATATTCTTTAGATCCAACGCACCACGTTAGCTGATTCGTGCGAACCGGTACCGACGAATCAGACCATGACGCGTGGCCAGCCTTTGATTTAAAAACCAGATTTTGTTCTATGGAATGTTCAAACTTGCAAAAATCATAACTTTTGATCCACATGTCAAAAATTTGAAAATTTTATATCAATGGAATCAGCAAAACAAATACTTTCTAACCATGTACTTTGTTTAGTAATTTGCTTCTGTAAACTTAGTTGTTTTTGCAGAAACTTGTGTAGGAATAATTTGAATATAAAAATTGTTCTAGAAATATTTTTAAGGTAAAATCTTTGGTAAATTATTTGTTTTGAACCTACTGACCATAGAAACCAATTTATGGATTTAAAAGTGTATTTTGTGAAGGTAAATAATAAATCTTTGAATAAAAGCATTTCTAGCTAAATAAAATTATTGAATAAGTTTTAAAAATGCTTTTGAGTAAAACCTTTGGAAAATGATTTGATTTAAACTATCTGACCCTAAACACCAAGTTTTTGTATTAAAAATATAGTTGGTGAACCCTATAAAAATATTACTTTGTTTAAAGGCATTTCTAACAAAATAAAATATGGCTTTGATATAAAAATGGTTTATAAGTAAAAACCTTTGCAAATGGTTTTAATATTAAACACTTGACCATAAAACACTAACATTGTGTTTAAAAATATATTTGTCAAACACTAGAAATTACTACCTTGATTTAAATCATTTCTAACAAAACAAGAATGACTTAAAGTGGCCATTTTCACTAACTTGACTTAAAATGGTTTTGCCACTTTTACCAATGACCAATAGATGTTTTAAAATGTTTATGGCCTAATAGGAACCACTTTTTCCAAATAAATCAATCTTTGGCATGCTTGCATGCATTGGTTTGTTTTTATTATTCTATGTGATGATTGCTTGAATGGTAGATTGAATAATTGCTTGCTTGATTGAATTGTAGTGGAATTTGAAGAGTGTGACTATTGCAAGATCAAGGAGTGAACTTATATTCTCTACCAAAAAGGCAAGTGGTGCTTCATACTTTTGTCCCTTTATTTTCACTATGCATTAGTGATATTTCTAAGTAGGACTTGCATGGAATTTTTGCTAAGTATAAATTATGCCATGGGAAATCCTAGTAGATGAAACCTTAGTAGAATTTTCCTAAGTTAAGATTCCTACTACTATCATGCTTATCCTAGCTAGTAGAAAACAAGGGTGGATTATATTCATGCTATGGAATATTTCTAAGTCAAGGACTTGTGTTTTGTTTAATAAAACAACTATGTGAATGAATCACCTAGGTGGAATGGTATTGCTTGGATGGAGTTTTGTTGAGTGGTTACACAAGGCCAGGGGACTGGTGAACCTTGTGTATCTCACTTGTGGAATGCCACCCAGGAACAAAGAGATTTGAGATGTCAAATGTTGAGAAGCTTCAAGTGCAATCACTTGGCATTATGGGCTCTGCCTGGATCATATAGGTTGCAATAATTTAGCCAAATGGACAGTTGGTGGTAGGGGATGATAGGTTTGGAGCGCGTCCATTTTGGTCTAAGGGAAGGCTTCTGAAAGATCTTCTCTCGATGCATGTCGAGTCTTGTGGGGAAACTGCACTACCTCTCAAGAGAGTAAAATATAAGTACTTAGCCGTGTCCCCGGCAATGGACAATTTGAGCATCAAGACATGGAAGCTATCAACAATCTCCTCATCCCAATTTCTAAGTTAAAAACTTGTGGTTGAACAAGGGTTAAAGGGTCACCAATTTCTATTGGGAGATGCCTTGGGTGATTTTT
This sequence comes from Avena longiglumis, assembly GCA_030063025.1. NCBI lineage: Eukaryota > Viridiplantae > Streptophyta > Magnoliopsida > Poales > Poaceae > Avena > Avena longiglumis. The sequence continues at coordinate 105,039,047 of CP125977.1, forward strand.
GCCAAACAAAAACTTAGTGTTTTCAAATGATAAGTAAAATATATTTTGAGCAAAGCAAGCCTAAGCTCCACCTAGCCAAATGCATATAGATGATAGTTACCACTATCCTACCATAGTATCACTTGCCAAAACAATTCAAATGTATTGACCCTTGTGGCTGTAACTTATTATGTTGCAGGTTTGTTTGATGTTAGTGAAGTATGTTGATTAAGATTACAAGTCTACAACCAACATGATTGTCTGTGGCACTTTGAAGATGAAGGACTCCATGCTATAGTTATTTCTGCCGCATTGTAATGAGATAGCCAAATGAGATATGTAAGATGTAATGAATTATTTTATTCCTGGTTATAAAGTTGTATTATGACCTTTGTTTCTTGATATTACATCTTAACTATGGATGCTAGCTATTGATCCAGGGACTAGCATTGTAAACATAGGGATCTCTACCTTATTAAAGATTGGGACCTCTACAGAGAGAGAGATGAACACATAGCTACCGATAGAGCCCTTATCCTCGAGGAAGAACTACTCCCTCCTCATCATGGGAATCAGCAACGGCGATGGAGATGGCGATGGAGTTTTATGACTCCTTGATGGCGCCAGAGAACTTGATGCTTGATGTGGAGTCCTGTTGGGAACCCCAAGAGCAAGGTGTGAAGAGCACAACAGCAAGTCTTCCCTTAGTTGAGACCGAGGTTATCGAACCAGAAGGAGGAAGTAAACGTCACACATGTGTTGAAAGCAACGCGGAGACCTGCACAACACAAACTCAAGACTTTGCCCCAACGAATCAGTGAGGTTGTCAAGCTCACCGGTTTGCTATAACAAAGAATTAAACATATGGTGTGGAAGGTAATGGTTTGCAGCAAGTAAACAAGTAACAGTGAAGGATGTATCAATGGTAAAGATTGGACTGGGGTCCATAGTTCACTAGAGGTGCTCTCCTTAGATAAACAACATGGCATGAAGGGTAAACAAATTATAGCGGGGCAATTGACAGGAATTGAGCAAGGCATAACAATGCAATTACTATCCAGAAAGATCCTATGAGGTTGATTGGGCAATACAACAATATAAATAGACCGTCATCCTACTACATCTATGACTAGAAGTCCACCTTCAGGTTATCATCCGAACCCCCTCCAGTATTAAGTTGCAAGCAACAGACAACTGCTTTAAGAAAAGTGTGTAAGGTAAACAGTCCACATGTTCCATGAACAAGAGACCGTTGTTTCCTCCCTAGTAGCAACAACACATCTACAACCGAAGAGATTTATGCCACTTCCCCTGGAAACTAGAGGCATGAACCCACTATCGAGCATAAATACCCCCTCTTGGAGTCACTAGCAACTACTTGGCCAAGATAGCTACTAACAACGGAGAGCATGCAAGATCACAAACAACACAGACATGATATAATCATAAAGATAAAACCATTAATCAAACCAACATAATAATCTTAATATCCATCGGATCCCCGTAAACACAACATGCATGATTACAAATAGATTAGATCTTGATCATGAACGGATCTCACAAGATCTATACATGAAAGCACAAAGGAGGAGATACAACCATCTAGCTACTACATGGACCCATAGTCCAAGGTGGAACTACTCACGTATCATACCGGAGAGAAGGCCTCCGGGATGATCTCCCCTCCGGCAGGGTGCCGGGAAGAACTTTAGATCCCCCCGATATAGGGACGATGGTGGCGGTGGCTACAAACGGTTTTATGGAGATTTGATCGGGTACTCAGGGTTTCTGCATCGGGGGCTTCTTATAGGCGAAGGGGCGAGACCAGGAGGCGTCCAGGGCCGCCAAACCCTAGCCAGGCGCGGACCCACCTGTCCACGCGCCTGGGGTGGGTTTGGCCCCCCTAGTCGGCCCCTCCGGCTCTCCTCTGGACTTCTTGTTCCCCGTGGAAAATAATTGACTTTGACGTTTGTCCCGTCCAATTCCGAGAATATTTCTTTACTAACTTTTCTGAAACCAAAAACAGCAGAAAAGAGGCATCTGTCACTATTGCAACTTGTTAATAGGTTAGTACCAGAAAACATGTAAAAGGCACCTCAAAGTGTAGACAAGCAAAGAAAAGTAGATACAAAACAAGCATGGAGCATCAAAAATTATAGATACATTTCCAACGTATCAAAGATCGATGGAGATGGTGGTTTAGATCAAAGCATATGGCTCCGGGGGCACTTCCTCATCCCGGCAGGGCGCCGAAACATAGACTTCTGTCCCCCGAATCTCCCCTTCGGTGGCGGCGGCGCTGCGGACCTTTTTCATGGATGTATGATTGACGATCTAGGGTTATCTCCCCGGGGGTTTCTTATAGGCGAAGGGGCAAGACGAGTAGGCGACAAGGGGGGCCACACCCCCTGGTGGCGCGGCCATGGTGGGCCCGCGCCACCCTAGGGTGCGCCCACCCTGATGCCCTACTTCGTCTCTACTTCGATTTTCCATATCGTTCGGGGAGAAATATGAAGATTGGATTTTGTCCCGTCCAATTCCAAGAATATTCATTTTTTAAGCTTTTCTGAATACTAAAACAGCAGAAAACAGGCAACTGGCACTGTGGCATATTTTAAATAGGTTAGTTCCAGAAAGTGTATAAAAATACCTCAAAGTGTAGACAAAACATAAGATAGTTGGCACAAAACAAGCATGGAGCATCAAAAAATTATAGATACGTTTACGAGGTGACATGCTCGTCCTCAAGTAGGTAAGTGGTAAAAAGAATAATTTTTTAGGTGACATGCACCATCAAAATAAATACCAAACCATTTGTAAGCATTGAAAGTTGGGATCAAAGTACTCTAAACATGAGCATGAAAGATGAAGTTCTAACAATAAGACATAGTAACTATGTTGCAACATGAGAGGATACAAACAAAGATTCATGAATAACAATGCATTGAAAGACGTTTTTTTGTTTCACATATAGAAAACATAGCATAGTGGCATTCAGCTTGTCCCTCGTGGAGTAGCAATAAATGCATAGAACACCTTCAAAGTTCATAAGGGTGACTAGATATAAATAGTTCAAGGACAATCAATATCAACATTATGAATCAATCAATAAGTTTTGGAACAATGCACATAGAACTAAGAATGGCAACAACGCTCTCTTAATTGGTGCCTAAGGATAGAAGGTGGAGACTCAATATAAAAGTGGAAGAAAGGCCCTTCACAGAGGGAAGCAGGGATTTCAAGTTTCATAAAGAGCTTCCAAAAATTATGGTACTTGTTAGCTTTCAGCTCTCATTGCCCCTATCATAAGCATCTTGAAGTTATTAAGGTTAAAGTGAACAAAGATGGAGTATATGCTTGACAAAGTATAAGTTGTTAAATCTCATGTACCTTGAGTATGAGGGTCGCTCCTCATACTACTCAACTTTAGTCACCGGTAAGTTCTTGTCATAGTAAGTACATATGTATCATAGAGAACCGCCGACGGGGTACCCCTTGCCCAATGATACATGATCTATCCCATAACAAAATGACAAGGCAAGCAGAAAATGAACATCTCAGCAATCTTCTAATTTACCATGGGAAAATGGTGCTTTTTCTCTCTTTCCTCTTTTCTCATCTCTTTTTTTCCTTTTTCTTTTTCTCAATCTCTATCTCTTTTTTTATAAGAAGAATGCTTCATAGATTGCTCACTATGGTGATGCTGCAAGTTTCCACCATGATTATTAGGCATGGATTAGTCTAGCGTCCTAGGCATTTCTCTAACACACATACATAACTCCATGGACTTACAAGCTCCCCTTTTATTTCACACCGACGACATCCGCAAACAAAAGATCATGATATCAACTGGGCAATGTACATGTGCAATGTTGAAAGCGTTCCCCATGACAACATGGTTCTGCTAATTCCTAACGTATAAGTGCAAGCATATACAACATAGATGACACAATGGTTCAAGTTTATTAGGGGCAAGAAAAATAAAGTGTGCCATCAAGTTTGTGAGAGCTTTAATCACTATTTTCACATAACAAGTTTAATTTGGAAGATAGATAAAACAAGAATATACTTGGAATGGTGTAACACACCATGCATAGGAATTTATAGTGGACACTTTGGAATAACTTGGTTTCTTGGGAGTTGGATGCATGAGTAGAGCTTACTCGGTACAAGTGGAGGCTAGCAAAAGACTGGGAGTGACCAACTAAGAGAGCAATAATGGCCATAATCATGCAGAGCGACAAAACATTATCAATCAAAGCATAAAGTGGTAGCATAAGTCAAAAACTAAATGATCATAAAGGCTAAGGTGACTGGTTCATAGGCATAACATGGTGTGAGCATGTGCCAAGTCAACCCAAAAAAAAGCATCAAAGGAGAATATCACAATACTTTGCTTTTGTATGCTAAAACAACGCATGATTCTTTCAAGGCACATTAAACAATCTCAATTTTTTGGAACAAGTCATGCTACAACAATAATCAGTAAGCATAAGATCAAAACAACATCTAGCATGACATGATAAAGTCTAAGCCACAGTCCAAACAATGCTCCTCTTGTACAACTTAAGCATGAAGCTTCCTACTCTTTTCCAACACCAATCAACTTATTTGAAACAACTCACAAAGATAATAATGAATAAAGACCAGTGAGATTATATCACAAATACACGAAGAAGAACTAAAAATTTCTAAGCAAAAAGCATAAGAAAACTAAGGCTAAACACAGTGCTAGCAAAAGTGAACACTCACAGATCAATAAGAGTGAAAACTAGAGTGTTCTAAGTAAAGAAAACAGAGTGTGTCTCTCTCCGAAATAAGTGTGTTGGGATCCAAAAAACTTTATTCAAGCAAATTAAGCAAACTAAAACCAAAAACAAAAACTAAGACGCTCAAAGAACAATACAATTGTGCATGAAACAATATAAATGAAGTGTTTAGAAAGACCTGAGCTTTTTATTGATGAAGAAGAGGATGCCTTTGGCATCCCCAAGCTTTGATGCTTGAGATTTTGTCCATTCTTCATCTCATTGCATCATTCTTTCCTTACATCTAAATTTTTTCCTTCATACAAAACTTCACAGAATCTTCATTAGCAACATTAGTGCATTCAAAAGATAATAGAACTTTGGGTTTAGTTTCAAAACAGCAAAACTTTCACTAAATACACAAGCTACTATGGCTTCCCTCAAAAAGCTCAATTTCCCAAAAATAACCCAAAAAGGAATCAATAAGAAGCAAATGCAAATAATGGCAGAAATCTGTTAAAACAGACCAGCATGTAGAAACCGATTTTTTCGAAGACCTTCTGTTGCTCAGATCAAAAAGTGTTGAACTAACAAAAGTTAGCTAACAACCTGGTGGATTTATTCAGGAAATTACAGGTCAATAATACTTACAGATAATTTTCTAGAATTTTTACTGTGGAGTGCAAAAATCTGTTTCGAGACAGCAACTCCCCAAATCTTACTTTCCTTTCATTAGAGGTTATTCTTGGCACAAAAATCAAATAAAAAGGATAAGTAGAGGTTATTACAGAAGTAATAACTTCCAAGAATCAATAAAACTATTGGGTAATCTCCCAAAAAAGTACTTTTCTTTAACGTCTTTAAGTTAGGCTTGATAGTTTAAGAAGATGCTCACATAAGAAATATGAATTGAAGTAAAAGAGAGCATCAAAAAGAAATTCAAAACACATTTAAGTCTAACCCATTTCCTATGCAAAATAATCTTGTAAAGGAATAGGTCATGAAAGCACAAAGCAACAAGCATAGGAAAGCAAAACAAGTGCAACTTCAAGATTTTCAACATAAAGAGGGGAAACTTAATATTATTGAGATACATAAGACCATGTTTCCCTCTCTCATAATAACTTTCAGTAGTTAACATGAATAAAATTAACAATATAACTATCACATAAAACATTCTTATCATGATCCACATACATAAAATAATTATTACTCTCCATATAAGCATAGTCATTCTTATTAATTGTAGTGGGAGCAAATTCAACAAAATAGCTATCACTATTATTCTCATCACCATAATCATCAAATATAGGAGGCATATTGTAATCATAATTAATTTTATCCTTAATAGTAGGTGGACTAAAAATATCATATTCATCATTGTAATCATCATATATTGGAGGTTTGGTATCATCATAAGCAATAGAATAGCTATCTTCCAAAGCTGGGGAACTAAAAAGATCATTTTCATAAAAACTAGCTTCCCCAAGCTTAGACATTTCCATAGAATTAGCAATAATGGTTTCCAAAGAATTCATACTAATAACATTGCTATTAGCATGCAAATAAAGTTCCATAGGTTTTTAATTTTCTCTTCAAACACTTCATGTCCTAACTCAAGATAAATATTATAGAGCTCTCAAGGACAAAATTGCAGAATCTAAAGGAAATAACTTCGAGCACTCACACACCAGTATGTGAGTACATTTTACCTTACCTCCCCGGTAATGGCGCCAGAAAAAAGCTTGATGTCTACACACTTCTATTCTTGTAGACAGTTGTTGGGCCTCCAAGTGCAGAGGTTTGTAGAACAGCAACAAGTTTCCCTTAAGTGGATCACCCAAGATATATCAAACTCAGGGAGGAATTGGTCAAAGGTATCCATCTCAAGCAACCCTGCAATCAAGATACAAGAAGTCTCTTGTGTCCCCAACACACCCAATACACTTTTCAGGTGTATAGGTGCACTAGTTCGGCGAATAGATAGTGAAATACAAGTGGTATGAATGATTATAAGACAACGGTGCCAGAAAAGAGCTTGACGGTGTGGAAGAGACTGGAAGCAAGCAAACATCTAACATATCTAGTTGTGAATGGTGTTTCAATGCTTAGAAACAAGGCCTAGGTATCATACTTTCACTAGTGAACACTCTCTCATATAAATATACTATCTTCATGATACTACTCTTAACTACTCACCGGTTGGACACTCTAATCCATGGTAGGGCTACAACAACACACCTCAAAGTACGCCTTCCCCAATCTAGATAACCCCACACTATCACCTTGAGCGCTAGATAGTTCCAACAAACACCACAATTTCATAAAGACATCCAACTCAAAATATACTCATGATAAGACTTTATGAACTCTAGCCTAAGTGCCACCACGGCGTGCACGCTGTCACTTTCACACATGTGGGGAGAGCAGAGATCTATTAAAACACTTGAGTATTTATGTAGACTCTAGCCTAAGTGCCACCACGGTATGTGTAACACCCTCAGAATCGGCCCTATGCAAGTTTTAGCGAAACCCGCCAAACCCGCATAGAAACGATTCAAAGGTGCCCACCAGGCACTTTCGTGCGGGTGGAAAACGAAGTAATAACATTACACAACAGTCCTCGATGGGACCCACAGAACAGATATATATAACAGCGACTCAAGGAGTCAGGAATACAGATATACAGTACAAAGATCCAAATCACCTTGAAAATGTTGGAGCGTCCGACTACGGACAAGATGCAAATGGGGCTAAGAGCCCTGAAGAATAACCAATGGCGTCCATAACCCTGCCCAGGCCAAGACAGAAGGGTAATCCTGCTAACGACGTCGATCTCAAAACCTGCTTAAACAAAAGGGGCGCCGACAAAGGGCAAAGGAAAAAGAGGAGCGTCAAGATCGAGGCCAAGACACGCGAGGCTAGAATTCGGTCCTCGCCTACATAGGTATGGTGGATCGAGCGGCGGCAAAGATGCCCTAAACAACCTATAGAGACTCGATACAATGGCGATCACGAGGGGTAAGAAAGACCTATTCGGATCCAACCTGATACCACCATCAAACAAACCCATCCTGGCGTTTCCCCCTCGAGACCGAACGAGGAAGTCAACCGAGGAACTCACACAGTTGGCAGTTTTACTTATTCAGTTATCGTTGCAGCAATTACTAGTCAGGTTTAGATAATCATCCTGATAAAGTAAGCAGGGGGCACTTTTAGTTAACCATTCCGTTATAGTGGCAACACTTACTAGTCAGATACAATTAGCATGAGATAACCCAAAACCCAGCAGTTGTTTGTACTTTTATTTAGAGATTCCGTTGTAGTTGCAATACTTACTAGTCAGGTACAATGGTCGCAAGCGACACCCAAACAAGCAATTGTGGCAGTTTTATTTAGCCATTCCATTATAGTGAAGCTGATTACTAGTCATTATAAAGTCAAATTTATATCACTACTTTAGTTATAGTTGTCTATGATTGAGATACTGTGCTCCAAGTCGTCCATAACATGGACACGGCTTTGAAAGTTTTACCGGCGGGGTGCACAAATAGCAACACACACTCGATCAGCCTCGGAAAACCAAATCAAAACCCAACAAGGCCTTCACGACAAAGCAATCACAGGATTCAGAAATATTTCAGGGCCACCCCATTGAGTAGACCATAGAAGTTAGTGACTCAAGACGGACTCAAGGTTTTGCGTCAATGGTCAGAAACGATCGGGAACCCAAAAGTGTGGCTGGGCTTGTCGATACCGCGAAAACATTCCGCTTACCTAAGATGCAGGTGTGCTCGCACAATCGTAAATAAACAGAGCATGGCATAAGTACAGGATAGTAAATAAAACCTCAAACTAGTTTGTGGCCCCAAGAAATAAGATGAATCAAGCTCTGGCTCAGGGGGGTCCCATAATCCTCCCGGATGTGGATAGCGCGATAAATCAAGGAACAGGTATCAAGTACTCGGGGTCCTACGGGACACAAGTGGGCGGTCGGAAACCAAATATTATCTATCACCCACCGATGCCTCTGCTTACTTACTTCAATTTTAGTTGTTAAACAGTAATTAAAGTGAACGATAAGTAAAACCATGATCATCTCCAACAACATACATGCGGCAAGGCTCCAACAACTGTGGTACTTGACGACATGCAACAGCACTTGAGCAAGCGATTACGACGCGCAAGTCCAAGTATCTATCAAACAACAGGTAATAGGGTGTGTCCAAGGCAATATAAGGCTGCAAGGGATATCACGGTACGAAAACTAGAGCATCGCAACACAGATAGCAATAGATCAACAGGAGGGAATAAATACTACAAAAGTAAGATAGGTAGAAAGGGGGGAGATGCTCGCCTCAAAACGTTGTCGAAGGTTCAACCGAAGATCGGGTCGACACTCGCATCAACTCAACGGCCTTATCCGCGAAGAAGCAAAACACTAGAAGGAACACCGGATGCAATATTTAATACTACGGCGAAAGATCGGGCATGATGCATGAATGATGTATGACATGGCAAGGTGCGATGCAATTAGGTCATATTAAGTGGAACCGGGGTCCCGACATTTAATTATATGGTTCCCGTTATTTATCTACCCTGCAATTTAAATGTTGTATTATCATGGCAGAAGATAGCACCGGGTTCGCTACACAAATTTAAATGAGGCCAATATAAGGATAGATTTGCCCGCATATGGGCCCCATAGTTAATTATAAGGTGAATCGGCATAAGGCCCCCAAACCACACAAATATGCATGCGAGTATGACAATTCAATATGCATTAATTGTATTATATTATAAAATAGGGTTTCGGGAAGGGGTCACACATTAGGGTTCGGCAGATCTTGGCTCCGAGGGGTTCGGGGTCGGGTCTCAGGGTTCGGTCTCGGCGGAAGCGTTCTCGGACAACGGAGAAGATCTTGTCGCGCGGGCATCAATGCTTCCGGGAAGGAGAACTTGTCGTTCAGGGTCTCGGTGTCCGGGGTGAAGTACTTGGCGTCCGGGATCTCGACGAGCGTGGCGTCCTTGTCAGAGTTCTCGGGTGATGATGTCGGTCTTGGGTTTGGCGCCGGTGGATCTTGGCGATTCCACGCGAAGGCCTCGGCGCTCTAGATCGGTCTTTTGCAGCGGCCTTGGATTCCATGTGTAGACGGTCATGGCGGTTTCAGGGAGGAGACCTTGGTGTTCCTTGTAGATGACCTTCGGATTCGGGGTCTTCAGGTTCCTGTCGGTAACCTTGTCGATGTTTCATCGGGTACTGGCACGCATGGTGAAGACGCACAGGAGGTTGCCTCAGTGGTGGCAGCTTGGTACTTGGTAGCTGGGAGTAGACGAGTAGGGAACTGAAGGCCGCCAGGTACTGCTCGCGTCTGGCTCTCGCAGAGGCAGTGTAGGATCGGCGTCGGGCGCACGACAGACGAGGACGGCGAGGTGAGCACCTCACGCACGCGGGGCACGAGACAGGACGCGCCCGGGGATGCGGCTCGGAGAAGGTCGACGCGGAGGCGACACAGGCGGCCAGAGAGGCTCAGACCTGCGCGCAAGGAGGAGCTCCAGGCGTGGCCATGGAGGCCCGGGACGGTGGCGGGAGGCGCCGGGAGGTGGAGGCCGGCGGAGGCGAGGTGTGACGAGCCGTGGCGGCCGGAGGCGGAAGGAGGGTGGGCGAGGCAGCCTTGGCGACGGTGGCGCAAGGTCGGGAGGGACTGGGAGAGCGGCGGCTCAAGGCTTTGCGCCAAGGAGGGAGGCGGCGGGAGGTGAGGTAAGGCGGTGGCCGGCGAGGACGCGCGGACGGGTCGAGGCGGCGGGAGGGCGACGGGGTTGCGGTGGCTCGTCCGTGAGGTTGAGCGGAGGGATGGGCGACGGCTGGACGGAGGGGAGCCCGCAGCGAGGAGGAGGAGACCGCCCGGTATGCAGAGGAGAGCAGGGAGAGAGAGAGACGCAGGGGCTAGGTGGGGAAGAGGAACAGGCTGGAGTGGCCAGTGGGGACAGTGGGGCCCATCTGCGTGTGTCTTGTTGTGTCTTTGGGTGGGGTGGTTGAGAGGGGTGGGTTTGGGTGGTGTGTGTGGGATGGATGAGGTGGCGGCACCGGATAGGATAGGGGAAGAGGGGAGGTGAGGTGTCACGAGGGGAGTGGTCGGGGTGAGGTGGAGAGGGGTTGGGTAGGTTAGGTTGGGGTAGAAAAGGGTCTAGGGTGGACCGTTTAATTCTTGGGGTGGTCGTCGGGTCGATTTGGCCCGTCGACCGCCCCACTAAAATAATTTAACATTTTATTTGTTTAACACGGGGCTTTTACAACCCTATAGCGGACAAAACAAAAATAATCCGGGGATCCCGGGTTTTGCGTTTGAATAAAGATGGGGCGTTTAGAAAACAAGGGCAGGTTTTCCGCAAATAGTTTTATGCGAACAAATGCAAGATGATGACGATGTTCAAATGCAATGTGGCATGATGACATGAGCCTGCGGTCATGATGATGCAATGCACAAAAACAACGCGATTTTCTAGTAGTGGTTTTGCGGGATGCCACAATTCGACACCACTAACAATGGATCTCGCCCTCGAGATCCGCCTCATGGTACCGGAAGGAAGGGCGGCGATCTGAATCTTCTCGCTTCGTGTAGATCCTCGCGACACCACTAACAAGAGGTCGTTGTCCGTGATCGTCGAGGGGACACTTCGGAAACAAAAGGTCGAAGGTAGAGGTATCAACAAATAAAGCCACCTCTAACTCCGGTAGAAAGAGAGGACCGATGCATTCTCATCCACTTCAATGTACAAAAGCGAATAGAAGGGGTAGTCGGCATGGGGGCCAATCCATCACGCACCCAAACTATTACTCTGCATAATCAGTAGAAAAGCGTGCAACCATTCTCGGAATCAGACTGAAGATCTAGACAATCGAGGTTCGGGAACAAAGGAGTGATGCAGACTGTGCATCGGATCTGGCGTAGATAACGTCGTCGCGTTGGAAAACACCGGAAGGCACAAACAAGGAACAAAGGATGGTACCACAGTAGACGGATTCCTCAGGCAGCATGAAGACCAGATGTAGCAACACCGTTACCAAAGGAGGAAGCGAAACCCTGAAGGTACGATGGAACCCAACCACGAGAAATCCTGGACTCGAAGAGAGAGAAGAGAGCGGATTCAAAACACGTAGAGGTAAGAGAGGAATAGCAAAGGGGTAAGGAGTAAAATCAGACCTAATCAGAACTATCCAACTGATTTTGCAAAATAGTTTTGACACTCTACTTCGGCCGTTAGCTAGGTTATCCTACAGGCTGGACTTGTGGGGTATCGCAACTGCTGAGCTCTGATACCACTCTCTAACACCCTCAGAATCGGCCCTATGCAAGTTTTAGCGAAACCCGCCAAACCCGCATAGAAACGATTCAAAGGTGCCCACCAGGAACTTTCGTATGGTGGAAAAGCAGTAAAAACATTACACAACAGTCCTCGATGGGACCCACAGAACAAATATATATAGCAGCGGCTTAGGGAGTCAGTAATACAGATATACAGTTCAAAGATCCAAATCACCTTGAAAATGTTGGAGCGTCCGACTACGGACAAGATGCAAATGGGGCTAAGAGCCACGAAGAATAACCAATGGCGCCCATAACCCTGTGCCAAGCGGAAGGGTAACCGCTAACGACGTCGATCTCAAAACCTGCTTAAACAAAAGGGGCGCCAAAGGGCAAAGGAAAAAGAGGAGTGTCGATCGAGGCCGACACGGCGAGGCTAGAATTCGGCGGTCCTCGCCTACATAGGTATGGTGGACTGAGCGGCAGCGGCAGCATGCCGTAAACAACCTATAGAGACTCGATACAAAAAGCGACTGTCAGAGAGGGGTAAGAAAGACCTATTCGGATCCAACCTGATACCACCATCAAACAAACCCATCCTGGCGTTTCCCCCTCGAGACCGAACGAGGAAGTCAACCGAGGAACTCACACAGTTGGCAGTTTTACTTATTCAGTTATCGTTGCAGCAATTACTAGTCAGGTTTAGATAATCATCCTGATAAAGTAAGCAGTGGGCACTTTTAGTTAACCATTCCGTTATAGTGGCAACACTTACTAGTCAGATACAATTAGCATGAGATAACCCAAAACCCAGCAGTTGTTGGTACTTTTATTTAGCCATTCCGTTGTAGTTGCAATACTTACTAGTCAGGTACAATGGTCGCAAGCGACACCCAAACAAGCAATTGTGGCAGTTTTATTTAGCCATTCCATTATAGTGAAGTTGATTACTAGTCATTATAAAGTCAAATTTATAGCACTACTTTAGTTATAGTTATCTATGATCGAGATACTGTGCTCCAATTCGTCCATAACCGCGGACACGGCTTTCAGAAAGTTTTACCCGGCCGGGGTGCACAAATAGCAACACACACTCGATCAGCCTCGGAAAAACCAAATCAAAACCCAACGAGGCCTTCACGACAAAGCAATCACAGGATTCAGAAATATTTCAGGGGGCCACCCCATTGAGTAGACCATAGCGAAGTTAGCGACTCGAGACGGACTCAAGGTTTGCGTCAATGGCTGTAAACGACTGGGGACCCGAAAGTGTGGCTGGGCTTGTCGATACCGCGAAAACATTCCGCTTACCTAAACAGTACAGTGTGCTCCTCGCACAATCGTAAATAAACAGTAGCATGGCATAAGTACAGGATAGTAAATAAAACCTCAAACTAGTTTGTGGCCCCAAGAAATAAGACTGAATCAAGCTCTGGCTCAGGGGGGTCCCATAATCCTCCCGGATGTGGATAGCGCGATAAATCAAGGAACAGGTATCAAGTACTCGGGGTCCTACGGGACACAAGTGGGCGGTCGGAAACCAAATATTATCTATCACCCACCGATGCCTCTGCTTACTTACCTCAATTTTAGTTGTTAAACAGTAATTAAAGTGAACGATAAGTAAAACCATGATCATCTCCAACAACATACATGCGGCAAGGCTCCAACAACTGTGGTACTTGACGACACGCAACAGCACTTGAGCAAGCGATTACGACGCGCAAGTCCAAGTATCTATCAAACAACAGGTAATAGGGTGTGTCCAAGGCAATATAAGGCTGCAAGGGATATCACGGTACGAAAACTAGAGCATCGCAACACAGATAGCAATAGATCAACAGGAGGGAATAAATACTATAAAAGTAAGATAGGTAGAAAGTGGGGAGATGCTCGCCTAAAAACGTTGTAGAAGGTTCAACCGAAGATCGGGTCGACACTCGCATCAACTCAACGGCCTTATCCGCGAAGAAGCAAAACACTAGAAGGAACACCGGATGCAATATTTAATACTACGGCGAAAGATCGGGCATGATGCATGAATGATGTATGATATGGCAAGGTGCGATGCAATTAGGTCATATTAAGTGGAACCGGGGTCCCGACATTTAAATATATGGTTCCCGTTATTTATCTACCCTGCAATTTAAATGTTGTATTATCATGGCAGAAGATAGCACCGAGTTCGCTACACAAATTTAAATGAGGCCAATATAAGGCTAGATTTGCCCGCATATGGGCCCCATAGTTAATTATAAGGTGAATCGGCATAAGGCCCCCAAACCACACAAATATGCATGCGAGTATGACAATTCAATATGCATTAATTGTATTATATTATAAAATAGGGTTTTCGGGAAGGGGTTCACACATTAGGGTTCGGCGAGCTTCAGGTTCCGGGGTTCGGGGTCGGTCTCAGGGTTCGGTCTTGGCGGAAGCGTTCTCGGACAACGGAGAAGATTTGTCGCGCGGGCGTCAATGCTTCCGGGAAGGAGAACTTGTCGTTCAGGGTCTCGGTGTCCGGGGTGAAGTACTTGGCGTCCGGGATCTCGACGAGCGTGGCGTCCTTGTCAGAGTTCTCGGGTGATGATGTCGGTCTTGGGTTTGGCGCCGGTGGATCTTGGCGATTCCATGCGAAGGCCTCGGCGCTCTAGATCGGTCTTCAGGGCAGCGGCCTTCGGATTCCATGTAGACGGTCATGGCGGTTTCAGGGAGGAGACCTTGGTGTTCCTTGTAGATGACCTTCGGATTCGGGGTCTTCAGGTTCCTGTCGGTAACCTTGTCGATGTTTCATCGGGTACTGGCACGCATGGTGAAGACGCACAGGAGGTTGCCTCAGTGGTGGCAGCCTGCACTTGGTAGCCGGGAGTAGAGTAGGGAATCAAGGCCGCCAGTCGCTCACGTCTGGCTCTCGCAGAGGCAGTGTAGGATCGGCGTCGGGCGCACGACAGACGAGGATGGCGAGGTGAGCACCTCACGCACGCGGGGCACGAGACAGGACGCGCCCGGGGATGCGGCTCGGAGAAGGTCGACGCGGAGGCGACACCGGCCGAGAGGCTCACTGCGCAGGAGGAGCTCAGCGTGGCCATGGAGGCCCGGACGGCGGGAGGCGGGGCCGGGAGGGTGGAGGCCGGGCGGCGGAGGCGAGGCGCGCGGAGGCGGCGTGGCGGCGAGGCGGAAGGAGGTGGGCGGATCCGCGGCGCGGGCGGTGGCGAGGTCGGGAGGACTGGGGCGGCGGGCGCACGCCAGGGGAGGAGGCGCGGAGGTGAGGTGAGGCGGTGGCCAGCGAGGACGCGCGCGGGTCGAGGCGCGGAGGGCGACGGGTTATGTGGCTCGTCCGCGAGGTTGAGCGGAGGGATGGGCGACGACTGGACGGAGGGGAGCCCGCAGCGAGGAGGAGGAGACCGCCGGCTGTGGCGGCGCAGAGGGAGCGAGCGCGCGGGGAGAGAGAGACACGGGGGGGGTAGGTGGGGAAGAGGAACAGGGCCAGGGGAGTGGGGCCCGGTGGGGACAGGTGGGGCGCGGGCCCAGGCGCGGGTGCGTGTGTGCTGTTGTGTGCTGGGTGGGGTGGTTGAGAGGGGTGGGTTTGGGTGGTGTGTGGGATGGATGAGGTGGCGGCACCGGATAGGATAGGGGAAGAGGGGAGGTGAGGTGTCACGAGGGGAGTGGTCGGGGTGAGGTGGAGAGGGGTTGGGTAGGTTAGGTTGGGGTAGAAAAGGGTCTAGGTTGGACCGTTTTAATTCTTGGGGGTGGTCGTTCGGGTCGATTTGGCCCGTTCGACTGCCCCCACTAAAATAATTTAACATTTTATTTGTTTAACACGGGGCTTTTACAACCCGATAGCGGACAAAACAAAAATAATCCGGGGACCCCGGGTTTTGCGTTTGAATAAAGATGGGGCATTTAGAAAACAAGGGCAGGTTTTCCGCAAATAGTTTTATGCGAACAAATGCAAGATGATGACGATGTTCAAATGCAATGTGGCATGATGACATGAGCATGCGGTCATGATGATGCAATGCACAAAAACAACGCGATTTTCTAGTAGTGGTTTTGCGGGATGCCACAATTCGACACCACTAACAATGGATCTCGCCCTCGAGATCCGCCTCATGGTACTGGAAGGAAGGGCGGCGATCTGAATCTTCTCGCTTCGTGTAGATCCTCGCGACACCACTAACAAGAGGTCGTTGTCCGTGATCGTCGAGGCAACACTCCGGAAACAAAAGGTCGAAGGTAGAGGTATCAACAAATAAAGCCACCTCTAACTCCGGTAGAAAGAGAGGACCGATGCATTCTCATCCACTTCAATGTACAAAAGCGAATAGAAGGGGTAGTCGGCATGGGGGCCAATCCATCACGCACCCAAACTATTACTCTGCATAATCAGTAGAAAAGTGTGCAACCATTCTCGGAATCAGACTGAAGATCTCGACAATCGAGGTTCGGGAACAAAGGAGTGATGCAGACTCTGCATCGGATCTGGCGTAGATAACGTCATCGCGTCGGAAAACACCGGAAGGCACAAACAAGGAACAAAGGATGGTACCACAGTAGACGGATTCCTTAGGCAGCATGAAGACCAGATGTAGCAACACCGTTACCAAAGGAGGAAGCGAAACCCTGAAGGTACGATGGAACCCAACCACGAGAAATCCCGGACTCGAAGAGAGAGAAGAGAGCGGATTCAAAACACGTAGAGGTAAGAGAGGAATAGCAAAGGGGTAAGGAGTAAAATCAGACCTAATCAGAACTATCCAACCGATTTTGCAAAATAGTTTTGACACTCTACTTCGGCCGTTAGCTAGGTTATCCTACAGGCTGGACTTGTGGGGTATCGCAACCGAGCTCGATACCACTCAGTAACACCCTCGAATCGGCCCTATGCAAGTTTTAGCGAAACCCGCCAAACCCGCATAGAAACGATTCAAAGGTGCCCACCAGCACTTCCGCGGGTGGAAAACGTAATAACATTACACAACTCCTCGATGGGACCCACGTAAGAGATATATATAATGACTCAAGGAGTCGAATACGTATATACAAGACAAAGATCCAAATCACCTTGAAAATGTTGGAGCGTCCGACTACGGACAAGATGCAAATGGGGCTAAGAGCCCGAAGAATAACCAATGGCGTCCATAACCGCCTGTGCCAAGATGTAAGGGTAATCCGCTAACGACGTCGATCTCAAAACCCGCTTAAACAAAAGGCGCCGACAAAGGGCAAAGGAAAAGAGGAGCGATCTTGAGGCGATTACAGCGAGGCTAGAATTCGGCGGTCCTCGCCTACATAGGTATGGTGGATCGAGCGCGGCAAGATGCCCTAAACAACCTATAGAGACTCGATACAAGCTGCGCCGAGAGGGGTAAGAAAGACCTATTCGGATCCAACCTGATACCACCATCAAACAAACCCATCCTGGCATTTCCCCCTCGAGACCGAACGAGGAAGTCAACCGAGGAACTCACACAGTTGGCAGTTTTACTTATTCAGTTATCGTTGCAGCAATTACTAGTCAGGTTTAGATAATCATCCTGATAAAGTAAGCAGTGGGCACTTTTAGTTAACCATTCCGTTATAGTGGCTACACTTACTAGTCAGATACAATTATCATGAGATAACCCAAAACCCAGCAGTTGTTGGTACTTTTATTTAGCCATTCCGTTGTAGTTGCAATACTTACTAGTCAGGTACAATGGTCGCAAGCGACACCCAAACAAGCAATTGTGGCAGTTTTATTTAGCCATTCCATTATAGTGAAGCTGATTACTAGTCATTATAAAGTCAAATTTATAGCACTACTTTAGTTATAGTTGTCTATGATCGAGATACTGTGCTCCAAGTCGTCCATAACCGCGACTTTCAGAAAGTTTTACCCGGCCGGGGTGCACAAATAGCAACACACACTCGATCAGCCTCGGAAAAACCAAATCAAAACCCAACGAGGCATTCACGACAAAGCAATCACAGGATTCAGAAATACTTCAGGGGGCCACCCCATTGAGTAGACCATAACGGTTAGCCGACTCGAGACGGACTCAAGGTTTGCGTCAATGGCTATAAACGACTGGGAACCCGAAAGTGTGGATGGGCTTGTCGATACCGCGAAAACATTCCGCTTACCTAAACAGTACAGTGTGCTCCTCGCACAATAGTAAATAAACAGTAGCATGGCATAAGTACAGGATAGTAAATAAAACCTCAAACTAGTTTGTGGCCCCAAGAAATAAGATGAATCAAGCTCGCTCGGGGGTCCCATAATCCTCCGGATGTGGATAGCGCGATAAATCAAGGAACAGTATCAAGTACTCGGGGTCCCACGGGACACAAGTGGTCGGAAACCAAATATTATCTATCACCCACCGATGCCTCCGCTTACTTCAATTTTAGTTGTTAAACAGTAATTAAAGTGAACGATAAGTAAAACCATGATCATCTCCAACAACATACATGCGGCAAGGCTCCAACAACTGTGGTACTTGACGACACGCAACAGCACTTGAGCAAGCGATTACGACGCGCAAGTCCAACTATCTATCAAACAACAGGTAATAGGGTGTGTCCAAGGCAATATAAGGCTGCAAGGGATATCACGGTACGAAAACTAGAGCATCGCAACACATATAGCAATAGATCAACAGGAGGGAATAAATACTATAAAAGTAAGATAGGTAGAAAGGGGGGAGATGCTCGCCTGAAAACGTTGTCGAAGGTTCAACCGAAGATCGGGTCGACACTCGCATCAACTCAACGGCCTTATCCGCGAAGAAGCAAAACACTAGAAGGAACACCGGATGCAATATTTAATACTACGGCGAAAGATCGGGCATGATGCATGAATGATGTATGACATGGCAAGGTGCGATGCAATTAGGTCATATTAAGTGGAACCGGGGTCCCGACATTTAATTATATGGTTCCCGTTATTTATCTACCCTACAATTTAAATGTTGTATTATCATGGCAGAAGATAGCACCGGGTTCGCTACACAAATTTAAATGAGGCCAATATAAGGCTAGATTTGCCCGCATATGGGCCCCATAGTTAATTATAAGGTGAATCGGCATAAGGCCCCCAAACCACACAAATATGCATGCGAGTATGACAATTCAATATGCATTAATTGTATTATACTATAAAATAGGGTTTCGGGAAGGGGTCACACATTAGGGTTCGGCAGATCTTGGCTCCGAGGGGTTCGGGGTCGGGTCTCAGGGTTCGGTCTCGGCGGAAGCGTTCTCGGACAACGGAGAAGATCTTGTCGCGCGGGCGTCAATGCTTCCGGGAAGGAGAACTTGTCGTTCAGGGTCTCGGTGTCCGGGGTGAAGTACTTGGCGTCCGGGATCTCGACGAGCGTGGCGTCCTTGTCAGAGTTCTCGGGTGATGATGTCGGTCTTGGGTTTGGCGCCGGTGGATCTTGGCGATTCCATGCGAAGGCCTCGGCGCTCTAGATCGGTCTTCAGGGCAGCGGCCTTCGGATTCCATGTAGACGGTCATGGCGGTTTCAGGGAGGAGACCTTGGCGTTCCTTGTAGATGACCTTCGGATTCGGGGTCTTCAGGTTCCTGTCGGTAACCTTGTCGATGTTTCATCGGGTACTGGCACGCATGGTGAAGACGCACAGGAGGTTGCCTCAGTGGTGGCAGCTTGGTACTTGGTAGCTGGGAGTAGACGAGTAGGGAACTGAAGGCCGCCAGGTACTGCTCGCGTCTGGCTCTCGCAGAGGCAGTGTAGGATCGGCGTCGGGCGCACGACAGACGAGGATGGCGAGGTGAGCACCTCACGCAGCGGGGCACGAGACAGGACGCGCCCGGGGATGCGGCTCGGAGAAGGTCGACGCGGAGGCGACACAGGCGGCCAGAGAGGCTCAGACCTGCGCGCAAGGAGGAGCTCCAGGCGTGGCCATGGAGGCCCGGGACGGTGGCGGGAGGCGCAGCGCCGGAGGGTGGAGGCCGGGCGGCCGGAGGCGAGGCGCGGGCAGCGCGGCCGGAGGCGGAAGGAGGGTGGAGCCAGCTGGGCGGACGGGCGCGAGGTCGGGAGGACTGGGGCGAGCGGTGGCCTCACGGCCAAGGCCAGGCGAGGAGGCGGCGGGAGGTGAGGTGAGGCGGTGGCCGGCGAGGACGCGCAGCCGGGTCGAGGCGGCGGGAGGGCGACGGGGTTGCGGTGGCTCGTCCGCGAGGTTGAGCGGAGGGGTGGCGACGGCTGGACGGAGGGGAGCCCGCAGCGAGGAGGAGGAGACCGCCGGTGGCGGCGAGAGGAGAGAGGAGAGAGAGACGGGGGGGGGGTGGGTGGGGAAGAGGAACAGGGCCAGGGGAGTGGGGCCCGGTGGGGACAGGTGGGGCGCGGGCCCAGGCGCGGGTGCGTGTGTGCTGTTGTGTACTATGTGGGGTGGTTGAGAGGGGTGGGTTTGGGTGGTGTGTGGGATGGATGAGGTGGCGGCACCGGATAGGATAGGGGAAGAGGGGAGGTGAGGTGTCACGAGGGGAGTGGTTGGGGTGAGGTGGAGAGGGGTTGGGTAGGTTAGGTTGGGGTAGAAAAGGGTCTAGGTTGGACCGTTTAATTCACGGGGTGGTCGTCGATTTGGCCTGCTCGATTCCCCCACTAAAATAATTTCACATTTTATTTGTTTAACACGGGGCTTTTACAACCCGATAGCGGACAAAACAAAAATAATCCGGGGACCCCGGGTTTTGCGTTTGAATAAAGATGGGGCGTTTAGAAAACAAGGGCAGGTTTTCCGCAAATAGTTTTATGCAAACAAATGCAAGATGATGACGATGTTCAAATGCAATGTGGCATGATGACATGAGCCTGTGGTCATGATGATGCAATGCACAAAAACAACGCGATTTTCTAGTAGTGGTTTTGCGGGATGCCACAGTATGCACGCTATCACTTTCACACACGTGGTGAGAGAAGAGATATATTAAAGCACTTGAGAAGCAGAGCAGATCTACTTGATTACAAAGCTCATGACCACAGCATGATCATGCGTAGATATAGATGAACACATAGCTACCGGTAGAGCCCTTAGCCTCGAGGAAGAACTACTCCCTCCTCATCATGGGAATCATCAACCGCGATGGAGATGGCGATGGAGATCAATGGAAATGGTGGTGGAGATCGAAGGATATGGCTCCGGGGGCACTTCCCTGTCCTGGCAGGGTGCCAGAACAGAGACTTCTGTCCCCCGAATCTCCCCTTCGGTGGCGGCGCTGCAGACCTTTTCGTGGATGTATGATTGAGGATCTAGGGTTTTCTCCTCAGGGGATTCTTATAGGCGAAGGGGCAAGGCGAGAAAAAGGATAGATGTTTTGATGTTTTGGGTACCTCCCTGTGCGTTTAAGTGTGTCACATCCCAAGATTTTCCAAATCTTGTTATGTGAAAATAAATGAATAAAATAAAACTTTGTTGATTTTCAGGGTGAGAAGAAACTTTTTGATTCCAATTGGAAACCTTCAAACCTATTTGATCAAACAAATCCTAAAGGGATTTGAAAAGATAAACAATTAATAAAGAAAATTTTAAATAAGTAAAATTACTATTTTTTGGATCTTTTAATAAAAAGATTTGGTTTTCAAATGAAAAGGTAGAAATATAAATAAGGACTATTTTTATAGAGCCAAATTAAACCTTGGCCAAGTTTTTGAAGTAAAATATTTTATTTTGATTAAAAGAGTAAAGGTTTATTTAAATAAAATAATGAGGATTTATTTATATCCAAATTTTATTTAAGTAAAGACTTTCCATTTTGAAATAAACACTAAAACTTATTAATTTATTTTAAATAGGTTTTCCAAGTGTTTTATATTTTCAAATAAAACCTACTGAATTTATTTTGGTATTATTTAGATTTCAAATGGAGATTTCAATAAATAAATCAAAACCTATTTAAATTAATAACTAAGGACTATTTTATTTAATTATTAAATAGATCCTAAAAGAATAAAAATATTATTTTATTTTGGGACTTGGAATTTTGTTGTTAAACAGAACTAAACCCAATACAAAGTGTGGTAGAAGTTTGATTTGATTTGAGTGTTTGAATTGTTTGGTTGAATTTCAAAACAGAAAACCAATTAGAAAAAGAAAAAAGAATATAGAATAAAACAAAGAGAAGCAAACAACCCAACCCACCTGGCCCAATAGCCCAGCTCCAGCCCAACTTCCCCCCCCCCCCACGCGCGAATCGTTTTCCACTCAGACACGCACCCACTCAGCGGCTGACAGACGGACCCCACCCCCACACTCTCTCTCTCGCTGCCAGACGACCCCACCGCCAGCTCACTTTCTTCCTCCCCGCGATGACCTCGCCCTCATTCCTCCCTGGCCATTACTGCCGATGAAATGCCGGCGTGATTACGCGTTAACCACGCCATGTAACGGCCCTGTGACGACGCCTACTTAAGCGCCATCATCTCCTCTCTCGTTCCCCTCTATCGCCCCACCTTAGCGCGCCCCCAGGCTGCCAAATTTTCTCCTGCACCATCCTCTGTTCCGACGCTCTCCGGCAGCGATTCCGGCAACCCCGCGCCACCCCTTACCTCCCCGAGCACACGGGCAAGTTCCCCAGACCCAGGCGCACCTCCCCGTAACGCCAGCTCGTCCCCGCGCGCCCTAGAACTTCGGCAACGACGATGACCACCGCCGCCACCGTCTGCCTCCACTCCGTCAGTCTTTTCCGGTGAGTGCTGACCGCCCTTCTTCATCTCGATGATGCACGCTTGATCGCCAACCTCTTGCGCAGCTAATGCCGTTCTTGCCTTGTCTTCTTGTGCACCGTAGTGTTGCCCCCGTCGACGTCTGAGCGAGACCGACGCCGCCCCTGACTCCGGCGAGGAATCACGACTGATCCAGTGCGCCCCCATACAAACCGCAAGCGAGTTCAGCTTCAGAGTCACTCCACGAACTCGGTGAGCATCCCCTTTCCCTCTCCCGCTTCCTGCATCGCCGGCAACGCCACCGCCAGGCCGCTCCGCCGCCAGACGCCACCGCCAGCGCCGCTAGCTTTTGGTCACATGCTAGGGACCGTAGGATCTTGATCTGACGAACGCGATAGAAGCTAGACGAAGGGGTAAGTAGCACCTGCGCGCCGTGCGATATGACTTAAATCCAACGGCCTGCATCGCTTGATCCACGCGAAACATTTTCAACGAATAGGAATAAGACGCGTGGCCAGACTCTGGTTTTAAAAACAGATTGAATCTATTAGATATGTGATTTTGTAAATTCCATAACTTTAAATATACACGTCCAAATTTTGCAAACTTTGTATCAATGGATTCAGAAAAGCAATCCCTAGCCAACCATGCCATTTGTTTAGTAAAAAGTTTCTCTTAAATTGTTTGTTTTTGCAGAAACTTGTGTATGCTTCTTTAGGTTATAAAAATTATTCTAAAATGATTTTGAGGATAAAATCTTTGGCAAATGGAGTGTTTTGAACCTAATGACCATAGGAAACACTTTTTGGATTCAAAAATGTATTTGGTGAAACAAAAGAATGAATCTTGATTTAAAACCAATTCTAGTCAAATAAAAATATGGTTTATTTATTAAAAGTGATTTTGGAAGAAAACCTTTGAGAAATGTTTTGGAAATAAACTCTCTGACCCTAAACACAAAGTTTTATGGTTTGAAAACATATTTTGTGAACCCTATAGATTAATGCCTTATTAAAAACATTTCTACACCACATAAAATGATACCTTGTTTTAAATGGTTTATAAAGTGAAACCTTTTGCAAATGACTTTGCCACTTTATAAAATGACCATTAGGTGTTTTCAAATGTTTGTGAACCATTAGAAACCACTTTTACAAATAAAACAACCTATTGCATGCTGGCATGCATTACTTTGATCTTATCATTTTATGTGATGAATTGCTTGAATGGTAGATTGAAATTGTGCCTTGTTTGATTGAATTGTAGTGACTTGAAGAGTGTGATTGTTGCAAGGACAAGGAGTGAACCTATACTCTACCAAAAAGGCAAGTGATGCTTCATACTTTTGTCCTATTATTTTCACTATGCATTAGTGATATTTCTAAGTATAGGACTTGCATGGAATTTTGCTAAGTGTAAACTATGCTAAGGGAAATCCTAGTAGATGAAATCTTAGTAGAAATTCCTAAGTTAAGATTCCTACTACTATCATGCTTAGCTTAGCTAATAGAAAACAAGGGTGGAAATATATTAACACTATGGAAAAATTTCTAAGTCTGAGGACTTATGTTTTGTTTAATAAAACAACTAAGAGAATGAATCACCTGGGTGGAATGGAAGGAATGGTTTGTGTTGAGTGGTTCACAAGGCCCATTTTTATGGTTTACCTTGTGTATATCACTTGTGGATGGCCACCCAGGAACAAAGAGATTTGAGATGTCAAATGTTGAGAAGCTTCAAGTGCAACCACTTGGCATTATGGGATCTGCCTGGATCACATAGGTTGCTAGAACTTAGCCATTTGGACAGTTGGTGGTAGTGGGATGATAGGTTGGAGCGCGTCCATTTGGTCTAAGGAAAGGCTTCTGAAAGATCTTGTCTTGGTGAAACCAAGTCTTGTGGGGAAAGTTCACCACCTCTGAAGAGTGTAAAATCTAAGTACTTAGCCATGTCCCTGGTAAAGGACAATTTGAGCATCAATACATGGAAGCTATCAAGAATCTCATCATCCAAATTTCTAAGTTAAAAACTTGTGGTTGAACAAGGGATAAAGGATCTTCAATCTTTGATTGGGTAGATGCCTTGGGTGATTTTTGTCAAGCAAAAACTTAGTGATTTCAAATGATAAGGAAAATCTATTTTGAGCAATGCAAGCCTAAGCTCCACTTAGCCAAATGCATATAGATGATAGACTCCACTATACTACCATAGTATCACTTGCCAATACAATTTCAAATGTATTGACCCTTGTGGCTGTAACTTGTTATGTTGCAGGTTTGATTGATATTAGTGAAGTTATTAATTAGGATTACAAGTCTACAACCAACATGTCTGCCTGTGGCACTTTGAAGATGAAGGACCCCATACTTATAGATATTCTGCTGCAATGTAATGTAATAGCCAAATAAGCTATGTAAGATGTAATAAATTATGTTATTCCTGGTTATAAAGTTATATTATGACCTTTGTTTCTTGATATTACATCTTAACTGTGGATGCTAGCTATTGATCCAGGGACTAGCATTGTAAACACAGGGATCTCTACCTTATTAAAGGTTGGGAACTCTTACAAAGTGGTCAGACGCAACTTTACGGCCGGAACACTTGTTCCTGCTGTATAGTTGGTCTGAAGGCAAAAAAAATAGGGTTTCTAGGGTATCTTTCCTGGCGGCTGTAACTATATGGCCAGAACTTTTGTTCCCGCCATATAGTTGGCCATTAAACCTTCTGTATCTAGATATGAAAAATTGTTGATCGCTCAAATAACTATACGTCGGAAGGGCTGGAATATTTATTCTCGCCATATAGTTGGTTGTTAAAGCTTCTGTATACATAAAAAACTATTACTTCAAGAATTACTTTTTAGACTAAAAACTTATCGAAACACCTTGTTTTGACATAAAAAAGACAGACTAAATTGTCGACCAACTTTGGCATGTATAAAACATGAATTTTTAGTATCGTTGAATCTCTCCTTCTCACTAGAGTTTTCTATCACTCTTTATTCTATATAAAACTTAAACTAATACTTAAAAACTTTACTCAAACCTTTATTTCACATGGGTTGCCTCCCATGCAGCGCTCTTTTATGGTCAATAGCTTGACCTTGATGTTGCTCACTTAGGCTATATGAGTGGAACACCCATCCCAAAATAGTTGGCCTTCAAAGTGATGGCCTCCTTCTCATCTTGCTTGACTTTCTTTTTCCTGGGGAAATGAATAACAAAAGGATCCCGCGAAGGCAATTGGAGCTTCACGTTCCCTTCATGCAAATTAATGAAAGCCTTAATAGTTCTTAAGAAAGGACAACCTAATATGATAGAAGCAGTAGCATCTTTAGGCATGTTAATAATAATCAACAAGAGCAGGATAGCCTTTAATG
This sequence comes from Avena longiglumis, assembly GCA_030063025.1. Lineage (NCBI taxonomy): Eukaryota > Viridiplantae > Streptophyta > Magnoliopsida > Poales > Poaceae > Avena > Avena longiglumis. The sequence continues at coordinate 105,065,128 of CP125977.1, forward strand.
TATACCAAGGTATTCTCTTTAATTCCTACTGCTTGTTTGTAAGTAGAATCTCCTATATGCAATTTTAGTTCGGTAATTTCAAAAGATCCAAGATTTAACTTATTAAAAAGACTCTTTGGAATTGTTGAAACACTTACACCTAAATCACATAGTGCGGATATTTCATAGTCCCAATTTTAATCATAATAGTGGGATCAAATATATCATCTAGCTTGATAGGTATTTTTTCAGCAATTTTCTTATATTCTTCCTCAACCTCACATACCTTTATTTCTACCTGATTAGCAAAGTGTTGATACATGGCTTCCTCATTTACTTCACTTACCGGAATCTTGACATTGATCCTCTTTACAAGGTCTTCAACTGTGTAATTTGGTGAAGGAGCATTGCTATAATCAAGTTCTTCAGGATCCCCCCTTTGGATTCTTATCATCTTGAGGTCTTCTACTGGATTGGGCTTAGCTTTACCTGCAAATTTAGCTAGAATGAGAGTTTGAATCTCGGTTATATTACCTAGTTGTGCCTCAACAATCCTTGTTCTTTCTTGGAGGGCCTACAAATAATTCCTCAAACTAACATCTTGGTTAGATAATTTACCAAGCATAGCATCATGGTTCTCCGTAATTTTAACTAGAATATTGTTTTGCTCATTTTGTGAGTCCATAAAAGATTTAAGAGTTTCTTGGAGACTACTATTACTTAATGAAATATTATTATTAGAGTTACCCGCGGGACGAATAATGTTTCTGAAACTTTGGATTATAATTCTTTTTCCAAGCAGGGTTATAATCATTACAAGCTATGAAGTCTATTTCTTCAATAGTTGGTTCAGGAGTAGCTCTTACATGGGTTTCCTTATCTTTGACGGCTAATATAATCTCATCCAACTTAGCATTGAGTTCTTCATTTTCTTGAAGTGTGACGGAGTTCACCTTCTTTGTGTTTGATCTTTCCACATGCCATTGGGCATGGTTGTCTTGCATATTGTCTAGCAGCTTCTTTGCTTCGGTAATTTGTTTACCCATAAATGTACCTCCAGCTGCAGTATCAAGCATAGACTTAGACACAGGGTTAAGAGCATTATAAAATAAATGGAGAATTAACCAATCTTCCATCCCATGGCTGGGACAGTTTCGAATGCATTCTTTCATTCTCTCCCATGCAAGCGCTAGTGGCTCACGCTCTTCTTGTCTAAAACCAGTAATATTAGATCTTAGTTGCATAGTCTTTGCAGGTGGAAAGAATTAGTCATAAATAAAGAAGTACATTGCACCCACGATGCAATAGTATTTCTAGACAAAGATAGCAACCATTCTTTTGCTCTTCCTCTAAGATAGAAAGGAAATAAGCGCAACTTGACCATGTCGGGGTCAACATCTTTAATGCGCATCATATCACATATTTCAGTGAAAGTATTTAAGTGCATACCTGCATATTCAATAGTAGAGCCTCCAAATTGATTCTGTTGAACCAAACTTAAATAGTGGGGCTTAATTTTATAATCTTCAGTAGCAATTGCTGGCTGAGTAATAGGAGTACGCAAATAATCATTGTTGGGAGTTGCAAACTCCCCTAGCTTCTTTCAGCCATACTTCCTATGTTTTTGGATTTTCTTAAACAAGTACTAATGATGATAAAAACAAGAATTAAAAGACTAACTAATCTTTTTTGGTTTTTCAAATAAAGACTAAAAGCAAACTAACAAAACTAAAAACAAGAATTAAACTAGCAAGGTTCCTACTAACCTCACTAGGGTAGCTATTAATTCCCCAACAATGGTGCCAGAAAAAGGGTTGATGCCTTCGATCCGGATTATGGATGTAGTATAGCTCCTTTTCCCTAGTAGACCTAGGTTTATTGAATCCTGAGAAGCAGAAAGCAAAGTGAGATTACTTAAACAGACCTTTGAGAGTTTTAGAATTTCTTTTGTGTTTTCACCGGACCAAGAGTTTGCGATCTTTTTGTTGTTGTTGATGATGGAGAGAGAGGGCCTACGGTCTTCGGTTTTCACCAGTAGCTGTGCAAAACATATGATGGGAATAATAGATAATAATAAAGTATGCATGTAATTGTTAGAGCAAGATAATTATATGTGTGCAGTGCATCCATAATTGTTATCGCATCCTCAGCCGCTTATAGCAATAACCTACTAGTCTCATCCATACAAGAAGAAGAACTAATGATATGCATAGTGATGTCATCGTTAATCCCAAGTACATTCCTCACATACAGCCGTACTACCCCTTCTGTCACTGGGGTTCCCAACCTGCAGATCAGTCATTACTCACACTCCCTATACCTAGATCAATCCTCGGGGTTTTGGTGTAGGGGTTCGTAGCATGGAAAACAAAAAATTCTATCGCATGAACACACAAAATCCAAGATCTAATCTACTATATCGGTGCAACGAATTGATAGAGTACTAACCCTCGAAGATCCAAAGCGGTTAACGAGATCGGATTGTCGTGGTTGATGCAGTCGTTCACTTGCCGATCTCAAGATCATGAAGACGATCCTTCCGGCGCTGCGTTACGGCAACACTCCCACAGTCGGTGACACATATGGTACTCGATGAATACCTTCCTCTCCCTTGTTCCAGCAGGCAGCAGAGTTTGTAGATCTCTCCTCGCGATTCCAGCAGCACGACAACGTGGTGGTGGAAGTAGAGGGGAAATCCCGCAGGGCTTCGCCTAAGCCGGAGCGCGTATGGTGGAGTAGAAGAGAGCCTCGGTGCTCTAGGGTTTAGAGGTACGAGGTTTAGAGGTGGTTGCCAGTGGCTAGTAGAGGGCTAGGCGGCAGCTACTTTAGAGGGCTCTAAATCGGCTGTAGCCAATCTAGGGTTTCTTCTGTGAGAGCAAGGGGCGCCCATCCCCTCTATTTATGAGAGAGAGAGGGGCGGTTTGGGGGGAGGGGAGTCCTCCCCAACTCCACCTTGTGACCAATGGCAAGGTAAGGGGAGGAATCCTCCCCTAGGTAGGATTCCTTCCCTCCCTCCACTAGGCAACTATGTTGGGATTTGACTTTTTCAATTTGGCATTTGACTTTCAAACTAGAGTTTGATTTCTCTCTTCCCATTGCCTAACCAAGTGACGTAGCACATGATGCAACCATTCCACTTTGTCATGACACATCCATGTACCCTTCCCACTCCGGATCGGTGGACCTTCTAGACCCTTCCAGAACATTCCGGTGAAAACACTGAAACCATTCCCGAACTCCGAAATTGGGCTTTCCTTATATGAAACTTATTCTCCGGACCATTCCGGATCTCCTCGTGTTGTCCCGGATCTAATACGATACTCCTAACAACATTCGGTCTCTTACTCACATTCCATATCTACTAAACAACATCGAATCCTTAAGTGTATCTCCCTATGGTTCGTGAATTATGCAGACATGATCGAGACTCTTATCCGATCAATAACCAATAGAGGAATTTGGAAATTAATATGGCACCCACATATTTCTATGATTACTTCGTGATCGAATGATCCATTTACATACAATACCAATTTCCCTTTGTCTCGCGATACTTTACTTATTCGAGGTTTGATCGTCGGTATCTCTGCATACCTAGTTCAACCTTGTTACCGATAAGTACTCTTTTCTCGTTCATGTGATATGTGATCCCTTGTGCATCAGTCACATGCTTGCAAGCCAATTGGATGACATTCCACTGAGAGGGCCCAGAGTATATCTATCTGTCATATGGATGGACAAACCCCACTCTTGATCCATGTGCCTCAACACATACTTTCAGAATACTCAACGCCACCTTTATAACCACCCAGTTATGAAGTGGTCTTTGATGTCATCAAAGCATCCATCCAGTGATGGTGATTAACATGATCTCATGGTCGAAGGATTTAGGTTACTATGTATTTGAAAGCTTATAGCAAGTGAACTATTTAAATGACTTGATCTTATGCTACGCTTAATTATACGAGTATGTACATCACATCCATTATCCTAATGATATGACTTTGTTATTAATAACATCCAATGCTCATGATCAGGAAACCATGATCATCAATTAATCAACAAGCTAGTTTGACAAGAGGCTTCACTAGGGACTCTTACATGTTTACGAACCACACAAGTATTAATGTTTCTGGTTAATACAATTATACTATGGGATGTAAAAATTTATCATAAACATAAAGATATGATAATAACCACTTTATTATTGCCTCTTGGGAATATGTACAATAGTCTCCCACTTGTACTAGAGACAATAATCTAGTTTCAAACATGTGTGCTTTCAACACCTATGGCTTTCCAGTGTTGTATATACACAATTGCTAGTGGTTTACTGATCTTCGGATCTGACACTTTCAGGTCCGTGTGTAATTGCATGTCTTTGCGTCTCTACGAATCACCCATTCTCTAATGATATGGCTTTGTATAAATTTGGTCCTTTGGTGAGACCTTTAGTTCCTTTGGGATTAAACTATGTCAATAATTGATGTACAATATATCTTCATAGTACTAGCCCGTTGTGAACTACACCTAGTTTGATAACAAACTATTTGACACAAATGCCCTGTTTTTCTGCTATAATAGCAGATATATATTTAGCCTTTTGTTGTAGTATCTGTCACAATGTTTAAACTTTGGAACTCATCCAAATCCATTATGGAATCTCCTTTCCATTACATTGTGCCACCCATAGTTTAAATTTAGATAAACTTAATTTGTAATTTGTGACAAAACTAGTATCAATGTAATACTTTACAATGAACTATCCATCTATTTGTCACCTCTACAAAAATAACATATTCTTAGTTCTTCCAAAAGATCATAAGAATATCCTTACTATCGTCCAATGATCTTATGAATCATTATGGTATATGCTCATAACATTTAGATCATAGGACATATATGGATGTGTACATATCACAATATGATTGAAAAATACTCTTTGTGATTTTATCAAGTATCAAAATACTTGAATCCTAGTTTCACTTACCAAGTGTCGATACACTTGAATTTTGATTTAATCATTCTTATGTGACAAAAACCTTTCTTGTCATTTCCATATTGAACTCATTCAGTATCTCATCTATGTACATTTGACACAACCAAATTAGCGTATCAATCTATCCATATAGATATTGATGCCAAACATTCGGGTTTTGCCAGAGTCTTTCATCGAGATGAAATTCTTAACTTTGCGTCAATAAAGGATACATCATTCCTAATCAACAATATGTCTTCCACATAATGCATTAGAAATATGTCTTAGCACTCCCACTTAATTTCTTACAAATGCAAGCATCTTTATCGTCTCCTGATGAAATCAAACCTTTTAACAGTTTCATCACGACGAAGATTCCAAATCTGCGATGCCTACTTCAACCATTGAGGTTTTCATATGATTTTAGCATCATTTGAATTAACAAAAACCCTTTGGACCGTGCCATATACACGTCCTAGGTAACCATTCTATTAGAAGAACTTATTTTGTTTATTCAACTACCACATAACAAAATTATATGTAGTGGTTGCTACAATAATCCGTCTAGACTAAATATCACTATGAGAGATCAAATCTTGTCATAGTCAACTGCTTGAACATTGTCGTGAACTCTTTCCCGACATGTCGACTATTTCATAGATGTGAAACATCCATGTCATTTATTTATATATCCAAACACGACTGTAAGGTCTTACACCTTTCCATAGGGTATTTCAAGTTCAAAGCTTGATTTCTCGTGTATGGAACTATCACGGATTTTATGGCTTCAAGACATTTGATGAAGTCAGGGCCCATCATCGCTTCTTTCCATATAGTTGGTTCATCATTGTCAAACAACAATGACTGACTCTCGAATCTAAGTATTTGATTATTTACTCAACCTACTTGGTTTAATAGGAACTTAGACCTCCGTGATCACAACCTTTGATGCACGTGAGCCATGAGCATTGTTGTTGCCTCCGAAACACATTTCGGTGTTGCGCAACTTAGCACATATAGCTAAGCGACAAACACTTTTGTCTTTGGTGTTATGGAGGAGTATATCTATCCGTCATATGGATGGACAAACCCCACTCTTGATCCATGTGCCTCAACACATACTTTCAGAATACTCAATGCCACCTTTATAACCACCCAGTTACAAAGTGGTGTTTGATGTCATCAAAGCATCCATCCGGTGATGGTGATTAACATGATATCATGGTCGAAGGATTTAGGTTACTATGTATTTGAAAGCTTATAGCAAGTGAACTATTTGAATGACTTGATCTTATGCTACGCTTAACTATAGGAGTATGTCCATCACATCATTCTCCTAATGATATGACCTTGTTATTAATAACATCCAATGTTCATGATCAGGAAACCATGATCATCAATTAATCAACAAGCTAGTTTGACAAGAGGATTTACTAGGAACTCTTACATGTTTACAAATCACACAAGTATTAATGTTTCAGATTAACACAATTATAGCATGTGATGTAAACATTTATCATAAACATAAAGATATGATAATAACCACTTTATTATTGCCTCTTGGGCATATGTCCAACACGTTGGTGCCTGACAAGTCCTTAGATTGAGGCAAGAGAGGATACTATAATCATCATGTTATACAAACTAATACATAATCCCATATATGATAAATAACATGCACAAAAAGCTACATGGCTAGGCTGAAGCCCTTATCCCAAGGAGAATTACTCACACATAGAGATGAAATCAACAATCATAAACATTATAATAGAGATCATAAGATTGATAGCAAATAGTCTTACAATATCGCCAATTGGAGAAGAGATCTACTATTACAAATGGTGGAAGATGGCTATGGTGGTGGAGAAGGGTTTGGAGATTTAGATCTGGATCTATTCCTCCGGCGTGGCGGCTTCTGGTGGCAAGGAGAGTTGAGGTCGAAAAGAAGCGTTGTTTCCCATCGCCCGAAGCCTCTTTATATAGGGGTCCCTTCACGAATATTGTTCTGTTTGACCTAATGGAGTCGATGCCAACTATACGGCCGGGACTATACGTCCGGAATAAATTTCCCATCGTATAGTTGGTAGTTAAGTCATCTGGATCCACTTCACGGCTCCTGGTTTCTTTGACGTGTTGGAAATCTCATATCTTTGACATTTATATAGTGATTCCCATCATCATACATCATTATCTGCGTAGGAAAAAATAGCAAGAAAGGATTGCATGCCCCTTTGATCATTAGGCATTAGTGGCTGGGTTTAGAGAGATATTTCATCAAATATATGAATAATATCTAGTTTAAATACGGACGTGGATGGCTATATTTCACATCCATCAATAAGCACCTCCTTCCCCCTAAAAGCAAGAAGTTGGTCCACCCACCCTTGAACTTCTTTCCAGACCCGGTACTTAAGATATTTGAAAGCTCCCATCTTAGAATTGCCAACATCAGAGGGCATACCAAGATATTTCTCCTTCAGTTTTTCATTTGGAACTTGAAGGTACTTCACCAATTGCCTTGTACCATCTGGACAAACGTTGCTAAAGAAGACAAAGGACTTGTCTAGATTAATCCTTTGACCCAAAGCATTACAATATCTCTCCAACAAGTTAATAATAGCTTGAGATCCCTCCTCATTAGCTTTTACAAATAGCATGCTATCATCCGAAAACAGTAGATGGTTCACAGCTGGGGCCGTGGAAGCCACCCTTAAACTGTTGGAGATATGCCCAAGAGGCAATAATAAAGTGGTTATTATCATATCTTCACACTTATGATAAATGTTTACATACCATGCTATAATTGTATTAACCGAAAACATTAATACTTGTGTGATTTGTAAACTAAAATAAGAGTCCCTAGTAAAGCCTCTTGTTAAACTAGCTTGTTGGTTAATATATGATCATGGTTTCCTGATCATGAACATAGAGATGTTATTAACAACAGGATCATATCATTAGGAGAATGATGTGATGGACATACTCCTATAGATAAGCGTAGCATAAAGATCAAGTCATTTAAATAGTTCAATTGCTATATGCTTTCTGATACATAGTAACCTAATTCCTTCGACCATGAGATCATGCATATCACCTTTACGGATGGATGCTTTGATGACATCAAAACCACACTTTATCGGGTGGCTATAAAGGTGGCATTGAGTGTTCGGAAAGTATTGGTTGAAACACATGGATCAAGAGTGGGATTTGTCCATCCATATGACGGATAGATATACTCAGGCCCTCTCGGTGGAATGTCATCCAATTAGCTTGCAAGCATGTGGTAGCTCACAAAGGATCACATATTACGGGAACGAGAAAAGAGTACTTATCGGTACGAGGTTGAACTAGGTATGCGAGATACCGACGATCATAACCTCGGATAAGTAAACTATCGTGAGACAAAGGGAAATTGGTATCGTATGTAAGTGGTTCATTCGATCGCAAAGTAATCGTAGAAATATGTGGGAGCCATATGAATTTCCAGATTCCTCTATTGGTTATTGTTCGAAGAAGTGTCTCGATCATGTCCGCATAATTCACGAACCGTAGGGAGACACACTTAAGGATTCGACGTTGTTTGAGTAGTTATGGTATTATGAGAAAGAGACCGAATGTTGTTCGGAGTCTCGGATGGGATCCGAGATATCACGAGATGATCCGGAATGGTCCGGAGAATAAGATTCATATAAGGAAAGTCCCGTTTCGGAGTTCGGGAATGATTCCGGTGTTTTCATCGGGAATGTTCTAGAAGGTTCCGGAATGTCCGGCACTCCGGGGGGGGGGGAAGGGGTACATGAATGTGTCATTACATATTGGAATGATTACATCATGTACTAAGTGTTCTTGCTGTTCCAAAACTGAAAAGTCAAACTGCCAGTTTGAAAGTCAAACGGCTAAAACAGCAAACTGTGGAAAACAGGAAACTGTGGGAAACAAGCAAGAGGTGGTTGGAACCGACTTGGGGGAGGAGTCCCTCCAAGCCGGCGCACCAACCAAGGCCTACTTGGGGAGGGACTCCCCTCCCCTTGGCCGCCCCTCCCACCTATAAAAGGAGGGGCAGGGCCTCCTCCTCTAGACACACAAGTTCCTATCTTCTAATCTCCGGTTTAGAGCCGTTTTGGTTTAGAGCTTCTAATTGCTCTAGCCTGCGGTTTAGGGCCTTCTAATTGGTGTGTCTAATCCCTAGACCAAAAATAGCTCTCTCTCATACTCCACCATACTCGCTCCGGCTTAAGACGAAGCCCTGTGGGATCTCCCCTCTACTTCCGGTACCACGCCGTTGTGCTGCCGGAATCGCGAGGAGAGTGCTACAACCTCCGCTGCCTGCTGGAACAAGGGAGAGGAAGGTCTTCGTCGAGTACCGAACGTGTGACCGATCAAGGAAGCGCTTAACGCAGCGCCGGAAGGATCGTCTACACGATCTTGAGATCGGAAAGAGTACGACTACATCACCCACGAGAATCCGCTCTCGTTAAACACTTTGGAATCTTCGAGGGTAAGTTATTCCATTGACTCGTTGCTACAATCGAGTAGATAGATCTTGGCTTGTTTGTTTGTATGCGATAGAAAAAAAAAAATTCCATGCTACGAACCCCTACAGTGGTATCAGAGCCGTGTCTATATGTAGATCTGTTGCACGAGTAGAACACAATGGTCATTGTGGGCATTGATGCTTTTATTGTCGATTGCTTCTTGTGTACTTTGCATCTTGCGGTATGTTGGGATGAAGCGGCCCGGGCTAACCTTACATGACATCGTTCATGAGACTTGCTCCACGCTTGACATGCAACTTGTATTGCATAAGTGGCTTTGCGGGTGCCTGTTTCTCCTAGCATAGTTAAGATCCAATTTACAACGGGTGATCAACAATGCTAGTATCAATGTTGTGGTTCTTGTTCGTAAGTTAGAACGACACTTATTGAAATCCCCAAACCACGTAAAATATGCAAAGAAAGTAGAGGCGTCTAACTTTGTTTTGCAGGGGTGTACAGTGATGTGATATGGCCATGATTGTGATTATATTTGATGTATGCAATGTTCCTTATGGTAAGTTGGCAACCGGCAGGAGCCATATGGTTGTCTTTAATTTATGTTAAGACCCGCGTGTCTATTCAAAGTAGTTGTAATAGTAGAAGCCGGTGGACGACAACCATGGAGAAGCGTCATTGACCTTGATGCAATGCCGGTGATGATGGAGATCATGTTCGTGCTTGAAGATAGAGATCGGAAGCACAAAGAAGAAAGGCCATATCATATCACATATTATGAATTGCATGTGATGTTTATCCTTTATGCATCTTGTATTGCTTAGTAGACGACGGTAGCACTATAAGATGATCCCTCATGCACATGAATTTCAAGTCATAAAGTGTTCACCCTTAGTTAGCACCGTTGCTAAAGCTTGTTGTTTCGAAGCACCACATGATGATCGGGTGTGTTAGATTCTGCAAGTGTATACAGCGTGAGCAAGCCAGATTTTCTCATGCGGAAACTAAGGTTTGATCTTGACGAGCCTAGCATGTACAGACATGGCCTCAGGAACACGGATTACCGAAAGGTAGAGCATGAGTCATATAGTAGATATGATGAACATGAGGATTGTTCGCCATTGAAGCTATATCAACTCTCATGATGATCGGTTTTGATGTGGTGGATTTGGTTCGTGTGATCACTAAAACAATGCGAGGGATGTTGTTTTGAGTGGGAGTTCACCTAGATTAATTTAATTATTAATTTTAACTCAATTTATCATAAACTAAATCAAAGTGAATTTGCATAGTTGTTGTAGTCATTGGAATCCGTTTACCACCTTGCGCTTAGTTATAATTGAGATGATAGAACTATAGAATTCTGGTTAGTTACCTTATGAACTAGTATCGTATTGTTTTGAAGTGTTAATCTAAAGTTTAAAAGTCCTATTGCAAACTTTCAGTAAGTTCCGGTTACTCCATGAAGTTTAATAATTAGTATTAAATCAAGAGTAACAATTCCAAGTATTAGTATATAAGTATCATGTTTGTCTCCATGATTCTTGATATTCAAAGGATTCTCTTAATATCAAGGTTATCTAGGATCTGAAAGAGTTGTTTCAGAAACCATGATGTGTGGAATATATTGTGATATCTGAAACGAAGTATTGGTTACAACATGATAGAGTATAATATGGCAAAAGTCATGTTCTCATATTTGATGAGAATTTGCAAAAGGTTGGAGACACTTGTTGTCCTAATTCTCCAAAAAGGTTTTGGACAGCAACATTATACTCATAATTCATCGTTATAAGCTAAAAGTAGCTTGATCATGGACGATTCCATGATAAGGGTGAATATTTGATGTAGGTAAAATGTTTACTACACCAAGAGATTACTAAAGAAAGGAATTTGAAAGAACACCAAACATTTGATGATGGTAATCTACTTCAAAGTGCAAGTCCAAAGACATTGGTATTTAACTATACACGCTTTGGACTATATGTCATATGTATGACTCCACTATTGATGTTGATAGATTCTTCAAATAGAAAAGGAAATACTGAAAGAGAATCTCATAAATATATGGCAGAAAAGAAAAGACTAGAATTGTTCAGTTTAAGTATATAGATGATATACATGTTATGGCTATATTCTTTGCTTATTAAACAATGTAGTTCTTAAGTATTTGGTACTGAATTTGTTGGTATGAATTGTCATACGAAACAACAGAATTCATGAACTACAGTGGCCTAAGTAATTAGCAAAAGAATATGTGATGATGTTCATCGAGAACAAATAAAGGGTTATTGTGTTGCTCGTTAAAACATCAAAGCTTGCCTTCAAGATTTGTTTTATCAGGTATTATGAGAACAAAAGGGTTGTTCAAATAATTGCCGTAATCCATAAAAGATGGATGATTCACAAATCTCGTTGGATAAATCACATCCATAAAACTAGTGCTAAAGATGTCGAAAGACGAATTGATTGAAAGATCACTTAGGAAGAGACATCGCCGTTTAAATTATATTGGAAACAAAACATGAAGAAACTCCATGTGGATGGAATTTTAGAGTCTTTTGATTTTGATCACATGACGCTTGTGAAACTTTCCTAGAGATAATTAAAACTTCGTTCATAGGCCAAAAGGGAACGAAAGACTAGCTTATTGGAACTTGTGCATATTGTTGTACAAAGTCCATTATGTGTAGTCAAGAGCGATGGATTTCAACTTCATATGCTTTCTCCGAAAATTTGAGTGAATATATGAATATTTACTTAATAAGGATGAAGTGTGAAATATTTGAAAAGTTCAAAGACTTTCAAGATGAAGTGCAAAATCATTGTAACAAGAATATAAATAGTTTATGATAAGATCATAAAGGAAGACATTTGAGTTACAAGTTTAGCATAATACCTAAGATTTAAGGAATCGTTCCGTGGATTTGCATTTTCCCGAAACACCATAAGAGTATGGAGCGTTCGAGATATGTAATTAAACCTTGTTTGACATGGTAAGATCAAAGGTATAATTCATAAAACTGCCATTATATTTTAAAGATTAAAAGCTTTAGAGATTACCGTTTTCCACTGAAAAGAGCTCCATCATAATCCGCTGAAATGACACCATATAAAGTTATGGTTTGGGATAAAACCCAAGTAGTCCTTTCTTAAACATTGGTATGCTATGCATAAGAAAGATGTGTGCAACCAAAGTCGGATGAACCTGTCTTTGTATAACTGTTAAGTATTCCTCCATAAACACCAGAGACAAAAGTGTTTGTCGCTTAGAACGTCAAGTTTCTTTGAGAAGGAATTTTTCGTGAAAAGTTAAGTGGGAGGACAATAGAACTTTGATAAGGTTAAAAGAACCTTAGCTATATGTGCAGAGTTGCGCAGCACCGAAAAATGTTCCAGAGGCATCAACAATGCTCATGGCTCACGTGCCTCAAAGGTTGTGGTCACGGAGATCTAAGTTCCTTTTGAAACAAGAAGGTCGGGTAAACAATAAAATACCAAGATTTGAGAGTTAAATCATTATTTAACAATAATGATCCGACTACATGCAAAGAAGCGATGATGAGCCCTGACTCCGTCAAATGGCTTGAAGCCATAAAATCAGTGATAGTTCCATACACGTGAAATCAAGTTTTGAACTTGAGGGACCCTCAAGAAAGGTGTAAGACCTTACAGTTGTGTTTGGATCTATAAATAAATAGACATGGATGTTGCACATCTATGAAAATAGTCGACATGTTGGGAAAGAATTCACAACAATGTTCAAAGGTTGACTATGACAAGATCTGATCTTTCATAGTGATATTTAGTCTAGACGGATTAATGTAGCAACCACTACATATAATTTGTTATATGGTAGTTGAATAAACAAAACAAGTTCTTCTAATAGAATCGTTACCTAGGACATGTGCATAACACGGTCCATAGGGTTTTGTTAATTCAAAGGATGCTAAAAGCATATGCAAACTTCAATGGTTAAAGTGAGCATCGCGGAGTTGGAATCTTCACTATGATGAAACTGTTAAAGGAGTTTAAAAGTTCATTAGAGACAATGAAGATGCTTGCATTTGCAAGAAATTAAGTGGGAGCACTAAGACATATTCTAATACATTATGTGGAGGACATATTGTTGATTGGAAATGATGTATCTTTTATTAACACATATTAAGAATTTCATCCCGATGAAAGACTTAGGCAAAACCCAAATATTTGGCATCAATAGACGCTAATATGGTTGTGCCAGAAGTACATAGACAAGATATTGAATGAGTTCAATATAGAAACTACAAGAGAGGTTCTTGTCGCACAGAAAGGATTGAATGAGTTCAATGTTTATGATATATTCAAGTGTATTGACATTTGGTAAAGTGAAACAAATAATCAAGTATAGATTGATACTTGATGTATGAAATCACAAAGAGTATTTATATCAATCATGCTGTGATATGTACAAATCCAGATATGTCCTATGCTCTAAATGTTGTGAGCATATACCAGAATGATTCGTAAGATGATCATTGGACAATAGTAAGGATATTCTTATGATCTTTTGAAGAACTAAGAGTATATTATTTGTAGATGTGACAAATAGATGGTTAGTTCATTGTAAAAGTACTACATTGATACTAGTTTTGTCACAAAGTACAAATTAAGTTTATCTCAATCTAAACTAAGGGTGGCACAATATAATGGAAAGTGAGTTCCATAATGGATTTGGATGAGTTCCAAAGTTAAGACATTGTGACAGATACTACAACAAAAGGCTAAGTATATGACTGCTATTATAGCAGCAAAAGAGGGCATTTGTGTCAAGTAGTTTGTTATCAAACTAGGTGTAGTTCACAGAGGGATAATACTATGAAGATATATTGTACGACAATATTATCAACATGTTTTAACCCCAAAGAGCTAAAGGTCACACCGAAAGACCAAATTTATACAAAGCCATCTCATTAGAGAATGAGTGATGCGTAGAGACGCAAAGACATGCAATTACACACGGACCTGGAAGTGTCAGATCCGGAGATCAGTTGACCACTAGCAATAGTGTACATACAACACCGGAAAGCCATAGGTGTTGAATACACAAAGGTTTGAAACTAGATTATTGAATCTAGTGCAAGTGGGAGACTGTTGGAGATATGCCCAAGAGGCAATAATAAAGTGGTTATTATCATATCTTCACACTTATGATAAATGTTTACATACCATGCTATAATTGTATTAACCGGAAACATTAATACTTGTGTGATTTGTAAACTAAAATAAGAGTCCCTAGTAAAGCCTCTTGTTAAACTAGCTTGTTGGTTAATATATGATCATGGTTTCCTGATCATGAACATAGAGATGTTATTAACAACAGGATCAAATCATTAGGAGAATGATGTGATGGACATACTCCTATAGATAAGCGTAGCATAAAGATCAAGTCATTTAAATAGTTCAATTGCTATATGCTTTCTGATACATAGTAACCTAATTCCTTCGACCATGAGATCATGCATATCACCTTTACCGGATGGATGCTTTGATGACATCAAACACCACACCGTAACTGGGTGGCTATAAAGGTGGCATTGAGTGTTCGGAAAGTATTGGTTGAAACACATGGATCAAGAGTGGGATTTGTCCATCCATATGACGGATAGATATACTTTGGGCCCTCTAGGTGGAATGTCATCCAATTAGCTTGCAAGCATGTGACTGGCTCAAGGGATCACATATCACGAACGAGAAAAGAGTACTTATCGAACGAGGTTGAACTAGGTATGCGTAGATACCGACGATCATAACCTCGGATAAGTAAACTATCGTGAGACAAAGGGAAATTGGTATCGAATGTAAGTGGTTCATTCGATCGCAAAGTAATCGTAGAAATATGTGGAACCATATGAATTTCCAGATTCCTCTATTGGTTATTGTTCGGAGAAGTGTCTCGATCATGTCCGCATAATTCACGAACCGTAGGGAGACACACTTAAGGATTCGACGTTGTTTGAGTAGTTATGGTATTATGAGAAAGAGACCGAATGTTGTTCGGAGTCTCGGATGGGATCCGGGATATCACGAGATGATCCGGAATGGTCCGGAGAATAAGATTCATATAAGGAAAGTCCCGTTTCGGAGTTCGGGAATGATTCCGGTGTTTTCATCGGGAATGTTCTAGAAGGTTCCAGATTGTCCGGCACTCCGTGGGGGGGAGGGTACATGAATGTGTCATTACATATTGAATGATTGCATCATGTACTAAGTGTTCTTGCTGTTCCAAAACTGAAAAGTCAAACTGCCAGTTTGAAAGTCAAACGGCTAAAACAGGAAATTGTGGAAAACAGGAAACTGTGGGAAACATGCAAGAGGTGGTTGGAACCGACTTGGGGGAGGAGTCCCTCCAAGCCGGCGCGCCAACCAAGGCCGACTTGGGGAGGGACTCCCCTCCCCTTGGCCGCCCCTCCCACCTATAAAAGGAGGGGCAGGGCCTCCTCCTCTAGACACACAAGTTCCTATCTTCTAATCTCCGGTTTAGAGCCGTTTTGGTTTAGAGCTTCTAATTGCTCTAGCCTGCGGTTTAGAGCCTTCTAATTGGTGTGTCTAATCCCTAGACCACAAATAGATCTCTCTCATACTCCACCATACTCGCTCCGGCTTAAGACGAAGCCTCGGATCTCCCTCTACTTAGGTACCACGCCAGTTGTCTTTGGGAATCGCGAGGAGAGTGCTACAACCTCATTTTCGTTTGCTGGAACAAGGGAGAGGAAGGTCTTCGTCGAGTACCGAACGTGTGACCGACTACGGAAGCGCTGCCGGAACGCAGCGCCGGAAGGATCGTCTACATGATCTTGAGATCGGAAAGAGTACGACTACATCACCCACGAGAATCCGCTCTCGTTAAACACTTTGGAATCTTCGAGGGTAAGTTATTCCATCGACTCGTTGCTACAATCTAGTAGATAGATCTTGGCTTGTTTGTTTGTATGCGATAGAAAAATTTTGTTTTCCATGCTACGAACCCCTACATAAACCCTATAAATGTGGCGATTTACGACTCTTTTTAAGGAGGCCTGAGAGGTCGTTTGATGCAAGTAAAAACAAATAGAGAGATATGGGATCCCCTTGATGCAAGACCCGAGAAGGGTTGAATTCCTCCATTGGGGTACCATTTAAGAGAACTGAGAATGATACTGAGAAGACCATTCTCATAACTAAATCCACCCAACGTACGTGAAATCCCAAGCGGAGCATAATGGTCCGAAGGTAACTCCACTCCACATGATCGTAAACCTTTCGCTTGTCCAACTTGAGAGCACAATGCTAGGGATTATTTGCTCCATTACTCTTCATGAAGTGCAAACATTCATAGGTCATTATGATGTTGTCAGTAATAAGCCCGCCAGGAACAAAGGCAGACTTCTCCTCGGATATAATATCTGGCAAAAGAACTTTCAGCCTATTCGTCGGTACCTTTGAAGCAATTTTGTAGATCACATTGCATAGACTGATGGGCTTGTATTGTGTCCTAGATCCTCTGGGGTAGCCACCTTTGGAATTAACACAATAAAGGTCTTGTTGATCACCCGAGGGCTGTCCTCACCTTGAAGTATTCGTAACACAGCCTTGGCAACCTCTACTCCACAAAGATCCCAATGCTTCTGGAAGAAATGAGCAGGGAATCCATCCGGTCCTGGGGCCTTTAGTGGATACATCTAAAACATAGCGGTCTTCACTTTCGCCTCGACAAAAGGGAAAAGCAGTCGTGCGTTTATCTTCGGCGTCACACATACAACCAAGGAATCTAACACCTCCGCAGTACCAGGTGTCCCCTTCGAGGTGTAGAGCTTCTCGTAAAACTCCCTCATCATTAAGCTCAGCTCTTGATGGTTGTTAGTGAAAGAACCATCACTCCTGGCTAACCTTTCAACTTTATTCCTATTGTTTCTCTTGCTCACTCACAAATGGAAGAACCTGGTGTTACGGTCCCCTTCTGAGATCCATAGTATACGCGAGCGCTGGTGCCACATTGTCTCTTCCCTGTGACGTAGTTCCATAAGTCACTCTACGATTTTCATCTCCTGGTGGGTCGGCCCAAGGCGAGACGGCTCACTTCGGATACTATCCAATTCCCTGTTTAGCTTCTTTAGTTCTGCCCGAACATTCCCAAACGTCTCCCTTCCCCAGTTGGAGAGCGTGGACGAGAGGCCTTTCATCTTCCCAGTTAGGTCATGTATGGTTGTACTCCCCTCGGTAGCCCATGCCCCTTTCATCAGCTCAGCGAAGCCCTGGTGGGATTGTGTAACACCCTCAGAATCGGACCAATGCAAGTTTCAGCGATTCCCGCCAAACCCGCATAGAAACGATTCAAAGGTGCCCACCAGTCACTTTCGTGCGGGTGGAAAACGAAGTAATAACATTACACAACAGTCCTCGATGGGACCCACAGAACAGAGATATATACAACAGCGACTCAATGAGTCAAGAATACAGATATAATATACAAAGATCCAAATCACCTTAAAAATGATAGAGCGTCCGGCTACGGACAAGATGCAAATGGGGCTAAGAGCCCTGAAGAGTAACCAATGGCGTCCATAACCCTGCCCAGGCCAAGCCGGAAGGGTAACCCTGCTAACGACGTCGATCTCAAACCTGCTTAAACAAAAGGGTGCCGACAAAGGGCAAAGGAAAAGAGGAGCGTCGATCTTGAGGCGACACGGCGAGTCTAGAATTCGGCGGTCCTCGCCTACATAGGTATGGTGGACTGAAGCGGCAGCGGCAACATGCACTAAACAACCTATAGAGACTCGATACGACTGGCGGCTATCAGAGAGGGGTAAGAAAGACCTATCCGGAACCAACCTGATACTAACACCAAACAAACCCATCTTAGTATTTCCCCCTCGAGACCAAACGAGGAAGTCAACCGAGGAACTCACGCCGTTGGCAGTTTTATTTATTCAGTTATCGTTGCAGCAATTACTAGTCAGGTATAGATAATCATCCTGATAAAATAAGCAGTGGGCCGTTTTAGTTAACCATTATGTTGTAGTTGCAATACTTACTAGTCAAATACATTTAGCATGAGATAACCCAAAACCCAGCAGTTGTTGGTACTTTTATTTAGCCATTCCGTTGTAGTTGCAATACTTACTAGTCAGATACAATTGTCGCAAGCGACAAACCAAACAATCAATTGTTGGCAGTTTTATTTAGCCATTCCATTATAGTGAAGCTGATTACTAGTCATTATAAAGTCAAATTTATAGCACTACTTTAGTTATATTTGTCTATGATCGAGATACTGTGCTCCAAGTCGTCCATAACATGGACACGGCTTTCGAAAGTTTTACCCGGCCGGGGTGCACAAATAGCAACACACACTCGATCAACCTCGGAAAAACCAAATCAAAACCCAACGAGGCCTTCACGACAAAGCAATCACAGGATTCAGAAATATTTCAGGGGGCCACCCCATTGAGTATACCCGCAACGAAGTTAGCTGACTCCGAGACGGACTCAAGGTTTGCGACAATGGTCAGAACGACTAGGAACCCAAACTGGGCTTGTCGATACATGAAAACACTCCGCTTACCTAAGCAATGCAGGTGCTATCCATCGCACAATTTAAATAAAGCGATAAAGCATGGCATAAGTACAGGATCGTAAATAAAACCTCAAACTAGTTTGTGGCCCCAAGAAATAAGATGAATCAAGCTCGCTCGGGGTCCCATAATCCTCCGGATGTGGATAGCGATAAATCAAGGAACAGTATCAAGCACTCGGGGTCCTACGGACACAAGTGGACTTAACAACCAAATAACATCTATTGCCCAATTGCCTCTCGCTTACTTCAATTTTAGTTGTTTAAACAGTAATTAAAGTTATGATAAGTAAAGCCATGATCATCTCCAACATCAAGCATGCGGCCATACACCAACAACTGTGGCACTTGACGACACGCAACAGCACTTGAGCAAGCGACTACGACGCGCAAGTCCAACTATCTACCAAACAACAGGTAATAGGAGGTGTCCAAGGCAATATAAGGCTGCAAGGGATATCACGGGTACGAAAACTAGAGCATCGCAACACAGATAGCAATAGATCAACAGGAGGGAATAAATACTATAAAAGTAAGATAGGTATAAAGGGGGAGATGCTCGCCTGAAAAACATTGCCGAAGGTTCAACCGAAGATCGGGTCGACACTCGCATCAACTCAACGGCCTTATCCGCGAAGAACCAAAACACTAGAAGAAACACTGGATGGACTATTTAATACTACGCAAAAGATTGGGCATGATGCATGTATGATGTATGACATGGCGAAGGTGCGATGCAATTAGGCAAGATTAAGCGGAACCGGGGTTCCGACAATTAATTAAACGGTTCAAGTTATTTAGAACCCCCGCAATTTAAATGTTGTTTTAACAAGGCAAAATACATCAACGGTTCGCTACACAAATTTAAATGAGGCCAATATACGACTGGATTTGCCCGCATATGGGCCCCATATTTAATTATGAGGTGAATCGGCATAAGGCCCCCAAACCACACAAATATGCATGCGAGTATGACAATTTAATATGCATCAATTTGTTATTACATTTATAAAATAGGGCTCGAGAAAAGGGGTCACACATGGAGGTTTGGCGCTCTTGGGGCTCCGAGGGTTCGGGGTCGGTCTCAGGGTTCAGGGTTCGACGAATTCGTTCTCGGACTCCGGGATCGTTCTAGGTCAACAGAGTAGATTTTGGCGTTCCTTGGTCTACGGGTCATGGCGCTTCGGATCGATCTTCAGGGGTCCGGGAAGGTGACCTTGGCGCTCGGGTTCGGTCTTCGGATCCGGATAGGAGGTCTTGGCGCGGCACCGGGTTCGGGGTGTCGAGGCTTGGTCTTCGGGTCCGGGAAGAAGCACTTGGCGTTTCATGTCGACATTCTTGGTCCGAGGTCATCGGCCCCCCTCTCGATGATCTTGGGGTTTGCGGCTCCACTTTCGATGACGATCTTGTTTTAATTGTCGGAGCCTTCGGAAGATCTTGTCGACATCAATGTTGCTCCTATGCCACGTCTTGTTCTCGTTCGCCGAAAGGTCTCAATTGCGGCAACACACCAACACCACACGGTTACCCTATTAACAAAACCGGGGCCAACACACGCAGATGCCAGGCACGGGGTGAACAACACCGTGGGGCACGCGGCCAGTGCGGCCGACCGGGAGGACGGGTGCAGGCGGGGAGGCGGGGCAGCGGAGCGAGTCGGCGAGGGAGGCGGTGGAGCTCGGGAAGCAGAAGCCGGGCGGCGGCCGAGGAGGCCGACGGGCGGCAGGCGAGGGGGCGGCGTGAGGGGCAACGGCAGGGGGGTGAGGTCGAGTCGGCTGGAGGAGGGCGCGGAGGCGCGCGGAAGGTGAGGTCGAGTGGCGACCCCACGCCAGAGAGGCAGAGGATGGCGGGCTGGCTTGGGGAGGATGGGGCCGATGGGGAGGAGGCGGAACGAGCTGAGCCGGCGGTGGTGGAGAGGCTGCGGCAGACACGCTGGAGGATGGGCGGGCCACGAGGAGGAGGAGGCGGCAGCGTCGGGTGGAGAGGAGGTGGCGGCTCGGGAGGCGAGGCGGCGGAGTGCGGTTGGGGACGCGGAGGAGGGCGCGGCCGGGCGGGCGGAGGCGGAGACGGCCGAGGCGGAGCTAGGCAGGAAAGGAGGAGGCCGAGCGGGAGGAAGGAGGAAGGGGAGGACAGGCGCAAGTGGGGGGGCTGGGACGCGCCAGGGGTGGGGCCGGGGGTGCGGGTCTGTGGCGTGGGGAACGCGGTTGGGGGAAGGTGGCCTGGGGTGGGGCCGGCTGGCAGTGGGGCGGCCAGGGGCGAGCTGGGTGGGGGTCGGGTGAGGGGTGCTGGGTGTGTGCTGCGGGTGGGGCCTGCGGGTGTGTGAGTGGAGGGAGGGGGATCAGGGGAAGAGAGAGGGGGAGAGAGAGAGAGGAGGTGGGCCAGGAGGGTGGGGCCAGGTTGTAAGGGGAAGGGGTAGGGAAACTGTGGGTGAGAGAGGAAGTGGAGGGAAAAAGTCTGGGATTGATGAGGTGGCAAGGTGGGTAGGGATTGGGGGAGAGGGTGAGTTGGCGAGCTGAGATTGGTGGGTAGATTAGGTTTGGGTGGGAATAGATTTAGGTTTAGACATTTGACTAGGTTTTATAATTTAATTTAAAATCCTTTTGCAAATTGTTTTTAGACAACTGAGATATCCGGAAGCACCGGTGTTAATTTGAAATAAAAGGGAGGGGATTAATATAGAAAACAAAATAGGGTTCTTAGCAAAATAGTTTGAAACAAATGTGTGTATGATGATGTCATGATGATGCAATGCACAAAATTCAACGCGATTTTCTAGTAGTGGTTTGCGGGATGCCACAATTCGACACCACTAACAATGGATCTCGCCCTCGAGATCCGCCTCATGGTACCGGAATGAAGGTCGGTGATCTGCATCTTCTCGCTTCGTGTAGGTCCTCGCGACACCACTAACAAGAGGTCGTTGTCCGTGATCGTCGAGAGAACACTCCGGGAACAAAAGGTCGAAGGTAGAGGTATCCACAAATAAAGCCACCTCTAGCTTCCGTGGACGGAGTAAAGCTACGGATCCACTGATTCGATGTACAAGAGCGAATGATAAGAGTAGTCGGATGGTGATCAGTCCATCGCGCACCCAAACCATTACTCTGCACACGAATAGGCGGATTATGCAACCAACTCTCGGAATTAGACTGAAGATCTCGACAAGCGAGGTTCGGAAACAAATGAGTGATGCAGACTCTGCATCGAATCTGGCGTAGATGATGTCGTCGCGTCGGAAAACACCGGAAGGCACAAGAAGGATCAAAGAGAAGCCCACCAGACGAAGGGTTCCTCGGATAGCATGAAGACCAGATGTAGCAACACCGTTACCAAAGGAGGAAGCGAAATCCTGAAGGTACGATGGAACCCAACCATGAGAAATCCTGGACTCGAAGAGAGAGAAAGAACGGATCCAAAACGCGTAGAGGTAAGAGGCGAATAGCAGAGGGGTAAGGAGTAAAATCAGACCTAATCAGAACTATCCAACCGATTTTCGAAAATAGTTTTGACACTCTACTTCGGCCGTTAGCTAGGTTATCCTACAGGCTGGACTTCTGGGGTATCGCAACTGCTGAGCTCTGATACTCAGAACACCCTCGAATCGGACCTATGCAAGTTTCAGCGATTCCGCCAAACCCGATAGAAACGATTCAAAGGTGCCCACCAGCACTTTAAATGCGGATGGAAAGCAGTAATAACATTACACAACAGTCCTCGATGGGACCCACAGAACAGAGATATATACAACAGCGACTCAATGAGTCAAGAATACAGATATAATATACAAAGATCCAAATCACCTTAAAAATGATAGAGCGTCCGGCTACGGACAAGATGCAAATGGGGCTAAGAGCCCTGAAGAGTAACCAATGGCATCCATAACCCTGCCCAGGCCAAGCCGGAAGGGTAACCCTGCTAACGACCTCGATCTCAAACCTGCTTAAACAAAAGGGGTGCCGACAAAGGGCAAAGGAAAAAGAGGAGCGTCAGTATTGAGGCCAGTACACGGCGAGTCTAGAATTCGGCGATCCTCGCCTACATAGGTATGGTGGACTGAAGCGGCAACGGCAGCATGCACTAAACAACCTATAGAGACTCGATACGACTGGCGGCTATCAGAGAGGGGTAAGAAAGACCTATCCGGAACCAACCTGATACTAACACCAAACAAACCCATCCTGGTATTTCCCCCTCGAGACCAAACGAGGAAGTTAACCGAGGAACTCAGGCCGTTGGCAGTTTTATTTATTGAGTTATCGTTGCAGCAATTACTAGTCAGGTATAGATAATCATCCTGATAAAATAAGCAGTGGGCCGTTTTAGTTAACCATTCCGTTGTAGTTGCAATACTTACTAGTCAAATACATTTAGCATGAGATAACCCAAAACCCAGCAGTTGTTGGTACTTTTATTTAGCCATTCCGTTGTAGTTGCAATACTTACTAGTCAGATACAATTGTCGCAAGCGACAAACCAAACAAGCAATTGTTGGCAGTTTTATTTAGCCATTCCATTATAGTGAAGCTGATTACTAGTCATTATAAAGTCAAATTTATAGCACTACTTTAGTTATAGTTGTCTATGATCGAGATACTATGCTCCAAGTCGTCCATAACATGACACGGCTTTGAAAGTTTTACCCGGCCGGGTGCACAAATAGCAACACACACTCGATCAACCTCGGAAAAACCAAATCAAAACCCAACGAGGCCTTCACGACAAAGCAATCACAGGATTCAGAATATTTCGGGGCCACCCATTGAGTAGACCCATAGCGAAGTTAGCGACTCGAGACGGACTCAAGGTTTGCGACAATGGTCAAACGACTGGGAACCTAAAACTGGGCTTGTCGATACCGCGAAAACACTCCGCTTACCTAAACAGTACAGGTGCTATCCATCGCACAATTTAAATAAAGCAGTAAAGCATGGCATAAGTACAGGATCGTAAATAAAACCTCAAACTAGTTTGTGACCCCAAGAAATAAGACTGAATCAAGCTCTGGCTTAGGGGGGTCCCATAATCCTCCCGGATGTGGATAGCGCGATAAATCAAGGAACAGGTATCAAGCACTCGGGGTCCTACGGGACACAAGTGGACGGTTAACAACCAAATAACATCTATTGCCCACCTGTGCCTCTGCTTACTTACTTCAATTTTAGTTGTTTAAATAGTAATTAAAGTTATGATAAGTAAAGCCATGATCATCTCCAACATCAAACATGCGGCCATACACCAACAACTGTGGCACTTGACGACACGCAACAGCACTTGAGCAAGCGACTATGACGCGCAAGTCCAACTATCTACCAAACAACAGGTAATAGGAGGTGTCCAAGGCAATATAAGGCTGCAAGGGATATCACGGGTACGAAAACTAGAGCATCGCAACACAGATAGCAATAGATCAACAGGAGGGAATAAATACTATAAAAGTAAGATAGGTAGAAAGGGGAGATGCTCACTGAAAAACATTGCCGAAGGTTCAACCAAGATCGGTCGACACTCACATCAACTCAACGGCCTTATCCGAAGAACCAAAACACTAGAAGAAACACCGATGGACTATTTAATACTACGCAAAAGATCGGGCATGATGCATGTATGATGTATGACATGGCGAAAGCGATGCAATTAGGCAAGATTAAGCGGAACCGGTTCCGACAATTAATTAAACAGTTCAAGTTATTTAGAACCCCGCAATTTAAATGTTGTTTTAACAAGGCAAAATACATCAATCTCGCTATTAAATTTAAATGAGGCCAATATACGACTGGATTTGCCCGCATATGGGCCCCATATTTAATTATGAGGTGAATCGGCATAAGGCCCCCAAACCACACAAATATGCATGCGAGTATGACAATTTAATATGCATCAATTTGTTATTACATTTATAAAATAGGGCTCGAGAAAAGGGGTCACACATGGAGGTTTGGCGCTCTTGGGGCTCCGAGGGTTCGGGGTCGGTCTCAGGGTTCAGGGTTCGACGAATTCGTCCTCGGACTCCGGGATCGTTCTAGGTCAACAGAGTAGATCTTGGCGTTCCTTGGTCTACGGGTCATGGCGCTTCGGATCGATCTTCAGGGGTCCGGGAAGGTGACCTTGGCGCTCGGGTTCGGTCTTCGGATCCGGATAGGAGGTCTTGGCGCGGCACCGGGTTCGGGGTGTCGAGGCTTGGTCTTCGGGTCCGGGAAGAAGCACTTGGCGTTTCATGTCGACGTTCTTGGTCCGAGGTCATCGGCCCCCCTCTCGATGATCTTGGGGTTTGCGGCTCCACTTTCGATGACGATCTTGTTTTAATTGTCGGAGCCTTCGGAAGATCTTGTCGACATCAATGTTGCTCCTATGCCACGTCTTGTTCTCGTCACGAAAGGTTTCAATTGCGGCAACACACCAACACCACACGGTTACCCTATTAACAAAACCGGGGCCAACACACGCAGATGCCGTGCACGGTGAACAACACCGCAGGCACGGCGGTTCTCGGGTCACCGAGGACGAGTGACGACGCCACCGGCGCATGACGGGGAGCACCGGGAGGCAGACAGAACGGGCAGGGCCGACGGTGGCCGGGCTCGGGAGGACGGTGCAGCGGCGGGAAGGCGGGTGTCATGGCGAGTCGAGGAGGGAGGCGGTGGAGTCGGGCGGCCTTGGCCGGGCGGGCTCGGGAGAGGCCGACGGGCGCCAGCGAGGGCGCAGGGGCGACGCCGGGGGTAAGGTCGACGGGCAGAGGAGGGCGGAGGCGCGGGCGGAAGGGGCGAGGTCGACGCCACGCCACCAGAGAGGCAGAGGACGGCGCGGGTGCGCTGGCTTGCGAGGATGGGGCCGATGGGGAGGGGGCGGAACGAGCTTGAGCGGCGGCCGTTGGTGGAGGGGGAGCTCGTGGCGGCGGCACGCGCCTGGGAGGATGGGCGCGCCGCCGAGGAGGAGGGCGGCAGCGTGAAGAGAGGAGGGGCGGCCGGAGGGCGGAGGCGAGCGGAGGGTGCGGTTGGGGACGCGGAGGGAGGGCGCGGGCCGGCGGGCGCGGAGGCGGAGACGGCCGGAGGCGGTGGGGAGCTTGGCCGGAGCAGAGAGAGGAGGGGAGGCCGAGCGGGAGGAAGGAGGAAGAAGGGGGACGCGGGCCAGGCGTGCGTGGGCTGGGACGCGCCAGTGGTGGGCCAGGGGCGTGGCGTGGGGACGCGGTTGGGGAAGGTGGCTGGGGTGGGCCAGTGCAGCTGTGGTGGTGGGGTCGGGTGAGGGTGTGTGTCTTGGGTGGGGCTGGGTGTGGAGGGAGGGCTCGGGGGGAGAGAGAGAGAGAGAGGAGGTGGGCCAGGAGGGTGGGGCCAGGTTGTAAGGGGAAGGGGTAGGGAAACTGTGGGTGAGAGAGGAAGTGGAGGGAAAAAGTCTGGGATTGATGAGGTGGCAAGGTGGGTAGGGATTGGGGGAGAGGGTGAGGTGGCGAGCTGAGATTGGTGGGTAGATTCGGTTTGGATGGGAATAGATTTAGGTTTAGACATTTGACTAGGTTTTATAATTTAATTTAAAAGCCTTTTGCAAATTGTTTTTAGACAACTGAGATATCCGAAAGCACCGGTGTTAATTTGAAATAAAAGGGAGGGGATTAATATAGAAAACAAAATAGGGTTCTTAGCAAAATAGTTTGAAACAAATGTGTGTATGATGATGTCATGATGATGCAATGCACAAAATTCAACGCGATTTTCTAATAGTGGTTTGCGGGATGCCACAGATTCCCACATGGCCGCGTATCGAAAAACCTTCTGCTTCTGTGTGCTCGTCTGTGCATAATCTAGGCGCAGCTCAATCGGAGAATGGTCTGAAGTAGCAGCCGTATGGTGGAAGAGAGTAGCATTAGGAAAGCGCACACTCCAATCCATCATAGCTAGCGCTCTATGCAAGCGTACCTGGTAGTAAGATCCCCCAGCTACCTTCTTCTCAAAGGTCCACGCTTTGCCCACACAAGCAAGATCCATTAAGCCACACAAACACATCCACGGTGTCTCGAAAATCTTGGATCTAGGCATTACACCGAGTGTTAACCACTACGTGTTCCTCCTACGGGAGCACCTCATTAAAGTAGCCAATACAAAGCCAAGGAAAGAGATATGTTGCTTTGATGAAGCGGAGCATATCCCATGTCTTATGGCGCTCTCTGATCTGCGCGTCACCATACACACACGTCAGTCGCCACGGGGCCTCCGCAACAGGAATCACAACTGCATCAACATGATACTCAAAATAAGGCAACAAATCTAATTTCATTTTATTGTTTCAAAAGACTCCAATACCGCCACTGCGGCCAGAGCTACTCACAACAAACGCATCCTCATAACCCAACGTATGAGATAGACCCTCCTCATGTGATCTATGGACTTGAGTTTTCACTACACAGAGGATAGACGGGGCAAACTCACGCACGAAATCACGCAACTCGTGAACTATCGCGGCGTTGCCCAAACCACGACAGTGCCACATGAGGGTACTCATTGATCCTAGCGGTGCTCCGCAGTGGAGCCGCCTCAACGTTGATCTTATCCTTCCTCACCCCACTGATCTTCTTCGGCATCTTATGTTCCCTACCAGATGGCGGGGGAGGCGACGTTCCCGATGGAGGGATGTATGTTTTAGCAGGTTCTGTCCCCAAGTCAAGATGCTGCTTCGCTGAGCCAAAGGAAGTGGACTCGACCACACCCGATCCCGTCCAGGTAAGCATAGGCGGTGACTGCACACTCTTCCCTGGACTGACCTCAGTCAACGATGCATCTATAAACAAGCGTTTACGAGTATCCATAGACCGTAGTAACATCCAGGCCATGACCAACGCCTCCACGGCTGCTGCCCCTACCCCCTCGCCCCTGCCCACCAGTGCCACAACCACCATAATCATGGTCAGGTTGGTTCTCACGGCGAGGAGGACGGGAGAAAGGTCTTTGCTCTTCTGCATCTCCTTGCAACTGGCTCCTGTTCCAAGCAGTGTCCGCCAACATCCACTTCCCATACACCACATCCTTCATCTGGTGCTCTCATGTACCACACTCCTCCTTTCTATGCTCGAGTAGGCCACACACCCCACAATAGCGGGGTACTTTCTCATATTTTACTCTCATCACCACCGGTTCTTCTCCCTCAAGTTTGATAGTGACGAACCTCGCCAGACTTATCCGCACGTCGAGCCAGACCCGAACACGGACAAATTGCCACCATCATCCCTGGCACCATTCATGTCCACTGTGATAACTTCTCCCACAATGACCGCCAATTCTATCATGATCGGTTTCTTCCTAAACAACTCAGGTATATCATGGATCTGCACCCATGCCTGAATAGAGTTTAGTTCTACTGATGAAACCTTGCAACTCCCATCATACTTCTCCACCAGCAAGCCATGGTCCCTGAAGATTCACGGCCCCTTTTTCGTAATCCGCTGCCAATCCCCCAAACAGCTCGCATGCACCAAAAATTTGTTGTCCTCTAGATCTCTGAATCTCAGCTCATGCGTCGGAGCCCACGCAAACCTCATGGTCTTCTTCATAGACGTAGCACTAAACGGTTTAGGCGATAGTAGGCGAACGATCGTCATCCACTTCGCCTCCTCCTTCAAGGAGTCAACCTCGCCCTTGGCGACGAACAAACCCTCGATGTCCTCCCTCTTGAGGTTTAGACTCTTCGGTAGTTCCTCTAGGGAAGGTTCAGATCCCTTCCCCATCCCTACACCACTCGCTTCGCCAGCTTCCTTCGGAGCCGCCATGCCCCTATCGCCTCCCAAACCCTAAAACCGAGTCCCACCAAGGCCGGGCAGTTAGGCAGAGCGTGCGTGTGAAGGACCCGAGAGAAGGAAGAGGGGGAGATGCAGGACACAGGGATTTCAAGCCTCTCACCGAAGATCGCCATAGAGGAAGGAAAACCCTAGTTTCCTAGGTAGTGAAACATTCGTATGTTTTTTAATGCCAAGGTTTTTTTTTCACGAAAAAACGTAACCCCAAGAAAATAGGTATTTTTTTCCTTATTATTAGTCACGACTCACGACGGCAAGTCCCAATGGTTTGGGCCGGTCGAGCAAAAGAGCCTAGCCCAGTGGGCTGAACCATTGACCACATGACGAAGGTCCATACCATATCTCCAAGACTTGTCGATCCAGCAAGGCAGTGCGTGCGTGTGAAACTCGGGCGTCAGTCTAGTCCTGCGTTCTTCGCCCACGCCGTATAGCCTGCTGCTGGGCGTGCCTGCAGGCGATCCGCTGAGACGACGACCATTCTTCGGCCCGTCTTTGTCCCAGTAGTCTGACACGTCGCGGTGCGCTCTTCACGCCACTGCTTCGTCGTCTCGACCTCTGACGTGATGCGATGGCTCCGGCGACGGGCGACCGGCGAGAGCGAGACGGTACGGTTCGTGTATACGCCGCCTGTCGCTGCCAAAACATTTCCTGCCGACAATAGCTGTTCCAAACCTTTGTCCACCTACCAGGTGTGCGCAGCACAGACGTGGTAGAAAGAGAACGGATAAGTCGGTGTGTGTGTGCCTCAAAGTCAAAAAACAAAAGTAAAATCCAAAAAAGTTTTCCCCATTATTTCTAAAAAAAAATCTAAAAGTCGGTAAAGCCATTTGAATTATGAGTTAAATACAGTAAACGCCCTATACTTGTCGAGCTGACTCGATTTAGTCGTACTCGGAATTTTCTAAATTTTGCCGTATACTTGGTTTGATTTAGTCAAATTCGATGTTTGCCATCGAATTTGAGCTGATACGAATGACACGTGGTCTAAAATCTTGCAAGAACATTCTTCTGTATTTGAGAAAATTGCAAAAGACGACCACAAATATTTGCAAAATACAACATTAGTCCCTAAAGTTATCCAAATGGCTTGATTTAGTCCTGCTGCTTGTCAATTGGACTCGATTTAGCCCAAACGCATGTTTGCTGTCGAATTTGAACTAATACGAACGACACGTGGACGCAAATTCCACTTACATGAGACTAGCTAGCCTGAAAATTTGGAGACTCCCTTATGCATCCAGAATGTATATTTTTGCTCCTAGTTATTTGTATTTGCATGTACCCACTCCCATCACTCCAAGCTGTTACGATACCTTCCAATTAAAGAATGTTCTATTTGGGAGGGAGGGAAAAGGAGGCGACGGTGACAACGATCGTGTGTAACTTTTTTTATAGAGGAGATATAACGTTGAAGCGACACCCGTAGCCACGGAAATATACGTTCTACATACAGGGAGAGGGTTCTGCAAGTTTCCATGTCGGTCGCTCTCCTGGAAATGGGACCCACATCCATGTGTTATCCGCGTCAGCTCTTCGACGAAAACAATGCTTTTGAATAAATCGGGTCTAATTAATGATTTTACGGATTAAATTATGCAAATTACGAGTATTAGGACTAAATCAAGCTAGACAAGCGAGTATAGGGACTGCTATTATATCTGGTCTCAATTGTGGTAGTTTTTACAATTTTCTTAGATGAGAAGGGGTATTATTGTAAGAGTCTAGTACACGTGTCATCCAGGTTAGCTTAAATACGACGGCAAATATCGAATTGGACTAAAACAAATTCAATTCATAAGTACACGAATAAAATGTAGCGACACCTCACGAATAAAATGTGTACGAGATGTCTAAACCGATCCAACCCGATAAGTATAGAGACTGTTATCGTGTTAAACTCTTGAATTATCCCCAAGCCAGTGAGACCACCTCACGTTTCCACGCGCAGTAGTTTTACTGCAGCTTCATGTACTGCACTGCACTGCACTACCCGGCCCTGCGTAATCAAGATCCAAGACGGGGCCCCACGGAATCAAATCCTACTTAAAACGGAACCGTAAATGCCAACGAACTCCGGTCGTACCAGCCACAGCTACCCCGATCCCGCCACCTTTAACTCCCGCGACATCCCATCGCTGTCCGATCCGCATCGGAGGGCCAGGAGGCCATTTATGAGGTCGGGGGTCGGGAAGTTGGTGCCCCGGTCGACGCTGGTAGTTGCCGCTGCTTACCGGTACTACTGTCCTCGCATCGCATTGGAGCAGCGTGTTTTTTATGTATGCGTGGTTGGTTTCAGAATTTCTGCGTTTAATTTGACGAGAGTTCGTTCAGGCTTACATCCTCCTTGACTTTTTTGGCCTTTTGGGTGGCGGCTTTGAGCCGGTGATGCTCCAATACGAGTAGTGACGGTAGCGCAGGTTTAGATTATGTGCACCGACCGACGACCTCACCCTTGGAGGTTGGAAACGTTTCAGCTTGGAGAAAAGTAATCTTTGCATGCACCCCTAGAAGATGGAAAAATCTTTGCATGTGCAAATTGTGGAGACCAGTGGCAGAGCAACATCTTTTTGAATTATCTACAAACATAGCTCATGATTTTCTAGACACGTTAAATGTTGAGCTGTGCTAGCCCGCGGACGTGAGCTCGTGTAGCCACAAGATGAAGATCCAACAGAGGGAGAAAAGGCCAGAAAAAAGTCTAAAAAAATAAAAATTCCCAATGAAATAATGAAAATACCTTGGCAACTTATGTTTGTGTGTACTCCGAGAGACTAGTAAGATCACGTTTTCTTCTTAGATTTTGGATAAATTCACTTTTGGTGTTGGGTACCCTATACCTTGACGAAGCCGTATGCTGCAGCGTGCACAGAACCATGTTTGAGCCTCTTGGATTCATCAATTTAGATTAGAGCCGGGCCAACAATTTTGTGCCTTTTTATCAATTCCTTTCTTGTAGACACGTCAGTGTGCACCTTGATACAAGGATTTGCGGGTTTGTGTGTACGATGCGTCTTGGTTGCACCCGGGAAAAAAACTACACGAGTACATGTAATCTCTCTTGCAAAAACAATCGGACGATTCCGTGGACACCATTCCAAAGATACTTTGTCAGCGAGGCGTGGCCGATACGGGCACGCCCACCTGTATGTCCCCGACGGCATCCAAACCAAACCCACCGGACAGGGACGGCACGGCGAGCAAGGCCCCACATTGCAGCGACACAGCCACGTCACGGAGCCCCGCATCTTGGATCCAGCCCTTGCCGCGCCTCGCGTCCGTCCTGGCCGTCGCCACGTGCCACGTCACGTGCTCCCCGCGTAATGTAGGGGGGGAGGAAGAAAAAATTGGATGGAAAAGATCTCACTCTGCGCGTACGCCACGACACGAACCAGCACGAGCCGTGCACTTCTCCCTGCGCTGCGCTGCCCCTGCCCGCCCCGCCCCTACTACAACTACACCACCCAACTCGTTCTTTCCCTGGCGGTCGTGGGCGTCGATAGAACCAAAGGATTTTGAGGTTCGGCGATATGGGGATCTCGAGGCGGTTCCTCCTCGCGGTGGCGCTGCTGATCGCCGCCGTCGTGGCCGGGGCGGCGGCCGAGGAGCAGGCGGCGGTGGACCCGACGGTGCCGGTGGAGATCGCGGTCGGCGTCAAGGAGGCCGCGGAGGCGGACGCGCTCAGGGCGGAGCTGGCGCAGCTCAGGGAGAAGATCTCCGCCTTAGGTCAGTTTCTTCAGTGCCCGTCTCGCCGCAGTCGCGGTTCGAAATCAGAGGGCGTGTTAATTCTCCCCTGTTGTATTTTATTTTATTTTGTGGGGGTGAGAACTGAGTAGGGGATTAGGTTGGGCCGTTGGGGCCGGTGCTGTGATTGGATTCAGGCTCTGGAGCTAGGTGAATCGCCATGTTTCGCCTGGATTGATTGATGGATGGCGTTGCGCTGGAGAGCCAAGGGGGTTAAGTTTCGCTGCCAAATTTGACGCCACGACCTGTGCCGGATCCGTCTCGTAGGGGTTTAGTGTTGACGTGATGATTAATTCTCTCGTTTTGCGTGGCTCGGGTGTTATACACTGCTCAATTCATCAACTGGCCTGCTGTTCTGACAATTTCCCCTCTTGTTCTGTGCCGATTTTGGTCCTACGCATCTTACATAGTAGTTGCATAGTCTTTGGTTCAGCAAAAGACTGTATTTCTGAATTTTATATCTCCTGTACAAATGTCACCTTTTGGGAGCCTTGTCTCTGTAGTGGTTGGATATGAAAAGAATCCATATTTGTTGACCTGGAATTTGCTTTAGAATCGGCCAACTCTGGTTCAAATAAGATTTTTTTTAACACTACGAGTTCAATTCTGTATGTCACAGTCAATATCTGTTATAGTAAAATGTTTCCACCTGTCAGCAACACTACTTGTGTAAGTTTGGCATGCCAGATTAGCTGATTTCACCAAAAGCCCTGCCACCTTGGCAGCTACTAATTACGCTACTCCCTCTGATCCAAATTAATTGTCGCAGATTTAGGCAAAATATTTCCTAAATCTGTCTAATTTGGATCAATGCTGCAACTAATTTGGATCAGAGGTGTAGTTGAATTTGCTCGTCAAGATCCTTTTGGAGACCCTCATCTAAGTAAGATAAGTCTGATTGTTTTCGTTCTACAGAGTCAGGCATTGCAGAGAGATCCCAGGACCTGAAGAGCAAGGATGATGGCATCGCAAAGCTGGAGAAGTACATTGAGGAAAAGTCGCAGAAAATTACTACTCTGCAGAGCGAGATCACATCCCTCCAGGTACTTTTTTATGATAGATAGATACCTCTCAACTCTGAAGCATTATTTTTACAGTGTCTAAAACATAAATTTGTGGCCTTACTAATACTTTTTGCTTCTTTCGAATCAATGTACAGAAAAAGGGGTCTGTAGCTGCTGAGGAGCAGGCTGGCAAGGCCGTTGCCCGTGTTGCTGAGCTTGAGAAGCAGGTATGGGAAATGGAAGTTAAAGAAATGTTGAAAGTACCAGTTATGAGCCTGTGGTTTCTCATCTTTGTTGTTCTAGATCGACATTCTCAATAAGGAGATCGAAGCACAAAGTAGCCAGAGAACAACACTTGAGGCTAGAGCTACCAAGGCAGAGAAGAAGGTGCAAGATTTGAACTTGAAGCTTGAGTCTGTAAGTGTACTCCTTGGCTTCTCTACTATTTGTAAAAATCTTTTTTTGTTGTTTCTGGACAGAAGGTAATTGATATTGCTGTTGGGGTCATGGACACATTGCAACGCAATAATTACTTCTGTACTTAACACTTCATTCTGAGTGGTATCTGTA
Organism: Avena longiglumis; assembly: GCA_030063025.1. NCBI lineage: Eukaryota > Viridiplantae > Streptophyta > Magnoliopsida > Poales > Poaceae > Avena > Avena longiglumis. The sequence goes on from CP125977.1 coordinate 105,099,260, forward strand.
TTTTCTTATTCTTTTTGATAGTCATGGAAACATTGCAATGCAATAATTACTTGATGAATTCTATTGAATGGGCTATTTTCGTATAAGTTCACCCAAAGTGAAATATAGTCTCTTATGATGCTTAGCAGCTTAAATTAATCAAGTGGTTACTTGTTCATATATTGAACGTTATATACCTCAAAGTCAGAAGTCAATAATCAGTTTGAAAAGCTATTGAAGGCCGAGTCTGCATTCAGTTTCTTAAGCTATTGAAGGCCGAGTCTGCATTCAGTTTCTTAAGCTATTGAAGGCCTGCGTGATGAGTACAGTTGAACTGAACGAGGATGCTAGATGTTGATCAAATTGTTCTTATTTCTCAATTTTATTCTTGCTAGCTCCAAAAGGCAAGTGGCGAGCAAAAGCGGACGATCCAGAAGACGGAACGTGCTCTTAAAGTTGCTGAGGTTTGCAATTTGTTCTGTAACTGTTACTGCACTTTCCTAGGTGGTTCTAAGGTTCATTTGATTCCATATGTATTCTTTCTCATCTGTAGGAGGAATTGATGAGGCTGCAAAATGAAGCAACAACTAAGTCAAAACTGCTGACAGAGGTAACCATATAGCTAGTAACATTTTTCACCAGTGTGTGCCTGCGAGGTCAAGTACATTTGGAAACCTATTTGTGACAACAAAATCATTCCATCTCTTAGACTTATCTTCTGTTATAAAGAACTCACAAATTAGGGCTGGAGAAAGAGTTTTTTCTTGTAAATATGCTTCTTTTGGTTGCCCAGAATGATAATGATAATTTCTGCCGATCTACAAACATATTTCTCTCTGGGAAATTGGTGGTTGTATTGTTAGTTTGAATAAAGAGAACTTTCAACAAATATTAACTTGCACACTAGCTACATAGCTTTAGAATGCACTTGGGCATTATTTGTTGTGTGTCGTCAGTAGTCTGTTGGCATATCTGATTGTTAGCTTGTACTTGCAATTTGTTCTACACTTAAGTAAAAATTGTGTACATCAAGAACCCATATTCAACTTGTTTCCAGAGTTAGAAGATATATATCTTTTCTGATTGTCCGTTACGAAAACAATTGCATGATTTTGTTTTTGTTCTTTTTCCAAGGTACATGGAGCATGGTTGCCACCATGGTTAGTGACATATTCTGCTCGCTATGCGGTAAGATGGAACCACAGAAAATGCACCTCTGTCATTTTTGTACTCACACTCATCAGTGTGATCACCATCTTGTGTAGGAGGTGGTCTCAGGGCACTGGAATGAACATGGAAAACCTGTCTTGGAGAGCTTTTTGCAGAAGGTACTCCCTCCATTTCAAAATATAAGATGTTTTAGCTTTGTGAAGCAAATGTATCTAGACTACTTTTAGTATATAGGTTCATTCATGTTTGGAGTGAATCTACACACTAAAACATGTCTAGATACATTTCCTTCACAAACCTAAAACATCTTATATTTTGAAACGGAGGGAGTACCTCTTAATGAAACAGTTCCTTATATACTTCAGTTACATGATGCAATGCTTAAATAAAGTTGTCATTTATACTTGTCTGCCATGTCAAATTGCCGCAGGCATCAGAAAAATCAGCACGAGCAAAGAAATGGGCTGAACCACATATTGAGACTGCTCAGATGGTACTGTCATTAGATCCATGCATTCTACTCCTTTATTACTAATCTTGCTCTGATAATATTAATTTTGTGCTTGAAGAAATTGGCTCCTGTCAAGGAAAAATTGGCCGTGCTCAAGAAAGATGCAAAACCCTACCTGGAGAAGGTGTCGACAAAATCAGTGGAGGTTTATGAGGCATCGAGGGATGCTGTTACACCTCACATTGTAAAACTTAAAGCAGTTTCTGATCCCTACTTCCAGGTACTGTTTGTTGGTTATGCTAATTGTTGTTATTATGGTTGTAGTTTGCAATCATTGATGTCTAGTTATGACTGTTGATTTAGGAAGCTAAGAAGCTCTCCAAACCTTACATTGATCAAGTTGCTGAGATCACGAAGCCACATGTTGAGAAAATTAGAACTACTCTTAAGCCTTACACTAAAAGAGCAGTTCATGCGTATGGAACATTTCTTGAGTCTGCAACCACATACCATCGTCAGGTTTGTGACTATATTTTCCTCATTCATGCTAAGTCATAGTATATATGCTAGCTTCTGTCTATGTCAATATTTTATCAAGTCTCCGTTGTCTCACCATTGAAGTTTTCAGTTGGCCACTTGGCCCCTCTCCCTTCTGTGCTTCTACTGGTAGCTGCTAGCCTTACCTTAATCAGCCCATGGACCTCAAGGTTACATGCTTTCCTTGGATCTACTAAGCGTCAGAACCTCGTACAAAAATACAGAAACAAAACTCAACCCTTGTGCTACTGCTGCTATGTGCAGTGTTGCCTCTAGTTTCTAGCTGTAGCATGCTGGAGTAGCAGCATGTGGGCACCACTGGATGCGCCCTTAGTCACCATTCGTAAAGGCGTAAAGCATAGTTCTGTTGTTTCTTGTCTAACTTCTTCAGCACAATGGCCTTGAGAGGTTGACCCGCTAGTGTGACTTTGTTGGTTAAAGGGCCTCCAGTGGTGGCAGCATGCCTGGGAGGTGCCAAGGCTATCTTTAGTGCTAAATCATGTCATCTATGGGTTCCAGCTAGCAATGGAGCAGTCTGCAAGTTAAAGCAGTGCAGACAACAAATACTCCCTCCGTTTAGGAATATAAGATGTTTTAGGTTTGTGAAGGAGATGTATCTAGACACCTTTTAGTGTATAGGTTCAAATGAATCTAGACACTAAAAGGTGTCTAGATACATCTTATTCACAAACCTAAAACATCTTATATTTCCAAACGGAGGGAGTATAACTTAAGATCTTGGTTTGAACCAGGCCTCTATCTCAAATATTTGAAAGGCCAATAGGGTATTGTAGCCTTACGGAATCTCCAGGGGAATAGACATGGAAACCATTTTTTCTTCCAGATTGATTACTGTGTCAAATGGTAGTCCAGCATGTACATTGTATGCTAAGGCAAATACCGAATTCTGATTCAACGGTGAATAAACCTCCTGGACCTCATCTAGAGTTGTTACTTGTATATGTGCTCTCCCGTAGCAAAATTTTCAAATATAGTATTCATTTGAAGTCCTATCAGATGGTTAATATCTGCAGTCTGATAAATCAGCACTAGACAAGAAGCTATAACAAAACACTGCGACCCTTGCCAATGTTCACTCCTAAATGCATTTATATGGGAAAAAATCTCAATTTTTTCTCTTTTCTTAGGCTCAAGCAAGCATCTCAGATTACTTGCACCAACATGAGATAACAAAATCACTTGTGACGAAGGAGTTGGTTTGGTTTCTGGTAAGCACTCCTGGGAAATAGTCAGAAGTAGCAACCTTGATGGCCACCTATCTAACCGTCACTCCTATATTTTTTTACAGGCTTCCGCTTTGCTGGCTCTGCCTGTGTTTGTTATATACAGGCTTCTAGTAGATACCTTCTGGTAGTTTGCTTTATTTTTGTATCTGGTATTTTAATTATTATGTTGCAACCTCGCCTGAGCTGATATGTTCATAATTGCTGTGAATTCTCTTGTTGACTTGACACAGTACCAAGAAGAAGAGACCCTCTCATAATGGTAATGGAAACAATGGCAATAGGAGACACAAGCGCCGACATGCTGAGAAGTGAACTGTTTTTGACTGCCATGTAGGGTTGCAGGTACTGTTTGTCTCTTCATCAGTGGTAGACTGGAACTAGGCTGAGCCTCTGTATTCTCTCGCTGACATCAAGAACCATCTATATTAGGCAAAGTCAAAAAGTTTGTTAATTATCGATGCGTTAATTGATTCATGTTTGATATTCTGATATTGGTGTGCAGAAATCAGATCAAAGTTCTTCCCTGAGGCTGTTCTCATGAGCCATGGTAGAAGGATGGAACGCTGTATACCACCAGATTTTTCTTTTTTTTCTTCTTTGCCCCCATTGTATGGACAATAGTTTTCAGCAGCGGCCTTTATGTATCTGCATCTCGCCGAGGTTTATGGGCTTAAACCTCGGTGCTTGTCAATTGTTTATTGTAACTTTGTCAATACATTTGAGTTTGTTTGCAGTGTGCTGGTTTTGTTTCTGCTCACCTACATCCTAGCTATTTTAGCATACAATTGTCATCTCATTTGTGGAATTAATTATGCATGCTATGATTTGGCAAGCGATCTGTAATCACTGAAGAGATATGAAGAAGGGTGCTGCTTCATAGCATTTGATAAAACTGTCAGCTCTGCTGTTTCGTACATGATCTTTGAGCTTCACTTTTTCTTGAACAACAGCACGTATTGGCTAAAAGCTGTGTTGGGGCTTGAAAGCAGCATTCGCTTGACCCCAAACGTTGAACCAGCTATATCCGTGCCAGAAGAAACAGTCTAAGAATTTTCAGGTTGTATCATAAGCAATTGGAATGCAAATATTGGGACTACTTCAAATTTTTGAGAGTATGCCAAAGGCATGGCCGTGCCTAAGGGCATATCGGTTGATTTTTTTTTGTGCCAACAATTAATACCATGATTCATGATTTTATAGAAGGCAAAGGTTTGAGTACAAGAACTACCATAATTTTATAGAAGGCAAAGGTTTGAGTACAAGAACGACTGCCGGTCGTTGCAAACAACAAGCGCGGTTCGAACTCCACACACCTAACGCACACACTGAGCAAATCCGAAGACTGCCACCAAGACACCGCAACTCCAAGCAAAAGACCGAACGCCGGAGGAGCACAACTAGAACCGTCACGCCATGTCTCCAACACGAAGCTCCCTACAGAGTAATGGTGTTGAGTGCCGCCATCACGCTGGTTTACCGAACATAGGCTTTCATCCGGAGACAACACCAAGTTGAGAGCGGAGAGTGCCAACGTCCCTCAGCGACGCCTCCAAGGAGGGGAGGGGAAGGGCGCCCGTGGGCGTCGTCGTCGCCTGTACCGAAACGACCACGACTTTCGTCTGGGAAATCACGCACCCCCCGCCCTCCCTGCGGGAATGCCGCTGACGCCCTTGTCGTACACCCATCGTCGCAGCAGCTTGTCGAAGGAGTCACCATGTCTTGGTCCACCACCGCCTAGCACCACTGAGAAGACGCTGCCCCCAACCACCTCCAACCTAGGATGGAGACCACCTCCAGCTCGCGCAGTCGTCGTCGATCGCCATGAGACCAGACCCGTGCCCAACTCAGGCCCGGCGCAGGTCGGGCAAAGCCCATACCTTGCCTAGAGCAGGCTCGAGACACCACTCCCCTACCCAGCTCCTCGTCGACACCGACCAGGGAGAACCGTAGAAAGCCCGCAGCTTGGAGGAGGCCGAGAGCGCGCCGGGAGCCCTCCTATGTCAACACCCGGATTTTTAATTCCAGATGCCTGTTATGCCATACATCGTAATCCCAGGATTACCATTTTTGCGAGACATAACAGATTTGGATATCACAGTACATCATCCATTACAAACCATACATAAGGTTTTACACAAATAAGGATCTCATGATCCAGTTCTTAATACAACTCAAGCAGCGGAATTACGTAATAATAAAGGTAGCGTAGGCGAAACTCCATCTTCGGGGTCACAGGCAATGCTGACGATGGGAGATGATCCTAGTTGTCGTAACCTTCCTGGGTCCATCATCCTGGTACTCCTCTTCATAGTCTGGCCACGGGAATAGCCAGGGACAAAGCCATGAATACTCTTTAAGTACTCGCAAACTAATACTAACAAGTGAAGGGGGTTTCTGTAATAGGACACTAAGTTGTAGGGTTGTTTTGCAAAAGCCAGATTTACCTCTACTAAGTTCAGAAGCAAGAGAAAACTAGTCACAGTTTTATAAATCCTAAGTGGGAACTTGTATCTCGTGCCACAACTCAGTTGTGGTCAAGTCAAAGTCTCAAGTCATTTCACAAGTCATTTTGAAAACATCTGACGGGGGAACAATATGGCCATCTAATCGTCCATAATCATGACGCGGCTATTCGAATAATTTGACACTCTGCAGAGATTGGTACACTTTCACCACAACATTCAATACACCCGTCAGGAACAAATCCTGAATTCACCATACTCAATATGCGGATAATCAATCCTAACCTTTCAATTACACGCCCTAGTATAAGCACCTCTCCTGTGAGTTTGGCCTCCCAACCGTGACCAACTGTCATCTTGGGTACTGCACAGGTGGACAATCTTCACAAGGTAGCCTCAGCTCAGAACTTGGACGTGAGGGAACCAATACTAAGGTATATAAGTTTCCAGTCAAGCCCTACCCAATTTTCGGGTATTGTGGTTGTACGGTAAAATTGGAATGGTATCACATCCAGACAACCATCAGTTTTATAAAGGGCTAAGGCTCATGCCTCAACATTTTCATCACCAAAATCATCTGGTGTTCGGAAATACATGTCAAAACATCTCAGTAGAATGATCCATCATTCTAAGGTTTTCATAACCATTTTCACCAAGTATTCTCATCTAAAGTTGATCAAGTTTTATGCTTAGCACTAGCATCTACAAGTGGGGGTGAGTACTAATGAGGGGTGATACACAAGTGGAGTTTCAACTAAGTACTACCTCATATCTTAGGATGACATCAAGGTTTCTAACTTAGGCCAAATTTTATACTCTTTATGAAACCTTCAGTTAACTTTATAGAATCTACAAGTCACTTAAATAAACTCTAAAAGAAAGCTTTGATAAAGAAAAAGGTAGAAAGCTTGCAAGTAAAACTAGGATTGGGTATCATCAAATGTGTCCAACCAAGCATGCTTAGTGCACTGCATAGGTTATCTAACTTTCATAATTGCAAGTGTTAGCTTGCTCAATCAATTAGTAGTATTAGGCTTGCCTTGTGCAGAGCAGTGGTTGAAGTTCTCTTCGGCTTCTTCTTCGTAGTATCCTTCTTCCTCCTCATATCCTTGGTCAGTACTAGCGTCTAGAAATAAATACGAGGTACACAATCACCAAACAATACTTAACTACTTGCAAACATCACACATGGGGGTTCTATAGATGATCTAGCATCATCACTAACATTACAAAGCACTTGACTTAATACTTTTATTTTTGGAAAAATAATTTCTACTCATTGAAAAACTAATTAAGATTTAATATTCTCCAAACCAAACATGGGATCATGTTGACACATGTCATCACCACATATTTTAGTCCATGGAAATGTGATTTAAAGTGGTGTCATAATTTAATAAGGTTTTACCCTTTTATTTTAATTAAATAAGTGACTAGAAATTCCTATGGGGCATTCTTTTATTACTTGAACATTATTTCTATAAGTAAACCTATATATTTTATATATTCTGAAAGGTATGGTTGAATGTGATTTTTGAGAGTTGGAATCAACTCAAAAGCTATTATGGTTTAAATTTGAAAAATGTTTGAATGCAGAAAAGCTTCTGCCTTGTTATTTTTACCAAGGATGATCTATAGATCCAAATGATTTGAATCCAACGGGCTTGGATTCAGCATTCCAAGACCTTTCTAAAAAAATTTGGTTTCATTCAATTTGGTTCACTGAATCGAGCTGGGTTGATTTTCGAAACTAGGTACAGAAGTGTGTTTGAATGAAAATGGAAAAATCCAAATTCAAACTAATGGGCTGCGGGAAACGATACTAGGCCGGCCTGCTAAGCACAGCACTTACGCGGGCCGGTTAAGTTGTTGTCATCACGCGTCAGTGAGATAGGGGGTGCGAAGCGGTACGGGGCAATGTGGTGCGTTGGATTAGAAGTAAGATCAACGGCTGAGGGTCGTCGTCGACGATGAACTAGTCACCGGCGAGCTCGAACCCTAGCGGCGTAGTGGGGGTCGTGGGAGGCTCACCGGGGCTCAGGTGAGGGTCGGCGAGGCGGGCGAATGACGAAGTCGACGACGGCGAGCCTCCTGGTACCGGCAGCTTCTCCTGGGGCGGCTCCAATCGCTGGCCCCCTTCTTCTCCAGCAGCGGCGGGCTCCAGTAAAATTCCGGCGAAGCGCTGCTCGCCTTGCTCCGAGAACGGGATAGAACGATCAGTGAGGAGAGGGGAGTAGAATGGTGTGAAGAGTTTGAGCGGGGGAGGCCTCTATTTATAGTCTCGACGACGAGACCGAACGGGATGGACATGCGACGGTGGCGACATGGCTACGGGCTGCTAGAGGCATGGCCGGCGGTGGCGATCGATCGGTGGTCTCGTGGCGATGCTCTACAGCTTTAATGCGCGTGTAGGGGCGGTGGCAAACGGTCTGGAACACGCGATGCTCTGCGCGGCAGAGGCGGCGTCTTCGACGGCGAGCGGTGGCTGTGAGGCATGGGGCGGCGAACGGGGATGTCTGGCGGTCTCCTGGGATGGTGGTGATCGCGTATGCACGCGGCGAGGGTGGCGCGCGGTCTGTGGGTGTGTGTCGAGGGTGGCGCTCTGGCGCATGCTCGGCATGGTTGTTGGCGAGCTGGGCACGGTCTGTGCGTGTGGTCCAGGGGCTGGCATCGCTCGCGGCTGGGACAGGGAGTGGCGGTGGGGTGTTAACTTGCTTCCAGACAAGGCTGGCGAGGCTAGTGCTGCTCCTAGCTTGCTGTCCACACTGGGGTGACATGGTGAGGCTCGGCTGTTCACCATTGATGGCATTGCCAAGCTTACAGTGGGGCTAGTTCTTAGTTAAGTTTTCTAGATGATCTACTGAGGTTGTTGTGAGCTAGAGAGGGAACAAGTTAGGCTCAAATGACTGCTCACAATAGTGTTTAGGATTTGATTGATTTGCATCAGCAAGGTGTTTGATGAAATGGCCGCATGAATTCAAGTTTTGAATTTTGCAAAGATTTTTGGTGGGTGTGATAAGCATGTGCTGGCGAGTCTGTGGATGCTTGGGTTTTGAAAGTTGAGCTTGTTTGAGTGGTTTTTGAAAAAGTGGGATCTTCTCATATGATAAAGATTCAATTTTGAACTGTCCTTTAATCTAGGCAAACAAATGTTTTTGGATTACCACAAAGTGGGCCTTGGTACCTTGTTATGAGTACTACCAAGGGGTGCAAAGATCCAAACAAGTTTCTGTTAAGTTTGGAAAGTTAGAGACAGACAAAGTAGGCATGGGAGTTAAATTGGTCAAAATGACCATTCCCTTATTTTGTTTGTTTTGATTTATTTGTCTTTGGGAAAAGTGTGGGGATTGTTTAGATGATGTTTATTTCACCTAAGAATCCATTTACAAGCAAAGAAACACACAAACAAGGCAATTCAAAAGAATTCAAATTGGAATGCATACACGCATGCATGCTTTCATATTTTTATTTAGAAAAGTTTTTGTTAACCCTAATTTTCATGATTAGAGTTTGATGTTCCAAGTTTAGTATTTTTGGGATGTTACAAACCTTCCCCCCTTAAACAAAATCTCGTCCCAAGATTTGAAAAAGGACGAAAAAGATTACCTAGGATTTGAAGAGATCGGGAAACTCCGTCCTGATGTGATCTTCGCGCTCCCAGGTAGCTTCCTCTTCGGTGTGGTTGCTCCAATGAATCTTGAGAAACTTGATGCTTCGGGTTTTGGTAGTTCTGAAGGCTTCTTCCAAAATACGGATGGGTACTTCGGGATAGGTTAGGTCATCGTTGATCTCTATGGTCCGGTGATCGATATTCTTGAACACTTCGGTCTTCTCTGGAACTTCGAGGCACTTGCGAAGTAATGAGATATGGAACACATTGTGTACGGCTGACATCTCTTCGGGCAGTTCTAATTGATACGACACTTCTCCTCGACGGTTCAAAATTTTGAAGGGTCCGATATATCTGGGGGCTAACTTTCCTTTCAGTTGGAAACGTTGCATTTCCTTCAATGGCGACACTTTCAGATATACAAAATCTCCTATGTTGAAGGCGAGGTCGCGACGTATCTTGTCGGCGTAACTATTTTGTCTGGACTGGGCTGTCTTGAGGTGCTCACGAATCTTGTGAACCTTCTCTTCTGCTTCTCGCAGGATGTCGGGTCCAAAAATCTGACTCTCTCCTACTTCCGACCAGTTCAAAGGGGTGCGACATTTCCTTCCATACATGAATTCAAATGGGGCCATTTGCAAACTAGCTTGATAACTGTTGTTGTATGAAAATTCTGCAAACGGCAGACAGTCTTCCCACTTAGATCCATATTCTAACACACATGCTCTCAGCATATCTTCGAGTATTTGATTTACTCGCTCCGTTTGTCCATCGGTCTGAGGGTGATATGCGGTGCTGAAATCTAGGCGGGTTCCTAAAACTTCTTGGACTTTCTTCCAGAATCTTGAGGTAAACTGAGTTCCTCGATCAGATACGATGTTCTTGGGAACTCCATGCAAACTAACTATTCTAGCGATGTATAACTCCACTAGCTTCGAACTCTGATATGTGGTCTTGACGGGTAAGAAATGGGCGACTTTGGACAATCTGTCCACTATGACCCAGATAGTCATTTCCCCTACTAGAAGTAGGCAATCCGGTGATAAAGTCCATTCCAACGGAATCCCATTTCCATTCCGAAATCTGCAATGGTTGCAACAATCCAGCGGGTCTTTGATGTCCTGCCTTGACTCGCTGACAGATATCACACTTGGCGATATAGCTTCCGATTTCTCTCTTCATATTATGCCACCAAAATTGCTCCTTCAAATCTTGATACATCTTAGTTCCTCCGGGGTGGATAGAATAAAGAGTATCATGAGCTTCCTTCAGAATCACTTCTTTCAACTCAGAATCTGCTGGTACACAAAGGCGTCCTTTGTACCACATAACTCCTTCTTCGTCTTCGGTGAATCCGGGTACTTTGCATGTACCAATACTGTTGGAATTATGCCCTAGAGGCAATAATAAAGATGTTATTATTATAATTCTTGTTCATGATAAAGTTTATATTCCATGCTAGAATTGTATTAAGCGGAAACTTTAATACTTGTGTGGTTTGTGAACAACACCGTGTCCCTAGTACGCCTCTATGGACTAGCTCATTGATGAATGATGGTTAAGGTTTCCTAACCATAGACATGAGTTGTCAATTGATAATGAGATCATATCATTGGAGAATGATATGATGGACAGACCCAAACTAAGCGAAGCAATTAGATCGTATCATCGTGTTCATCTTTGCGAAGCTTTTCCTATGTCAAATATTGTATTCCTTAGACCATGAGATAATACAACTCCCTGGTATCGAAAGAAAGCTTTGAGGTCATCAAACATCATCCTATGAGAGGGTGATCATAAAGGTGTCTCTCAGGTGATCGGAAAGTATTCTTGGGTTGTATGTATCGAGATGGGATTTGTCCCTCCCAAGTCGGAGAGATATACTTCGGGCCCACTCGATAATCGATATCAACACCGCTTGCAAGCATGTGGTTAAGGAGTTAATCACAAAGTGATATCGGATTACGGAACGAGTAAAGTACTTGCTGTGAACGAGATTGAACTAGGTAGGTATGACGGTCAACGATCGAATCTCGGGCAAGTAAAATATCACGAGACAAGGAATATATATATGGGATTGATTGAATCCTGGCATCGTGGTTCATCCGATATGATCATCGATGAATGTGTGGGAGTCAATATGGGTGCCCGGACCCCTCTGTTGATTATTGATAGAAGATCATGTCTGCATATTCTCGAACCCGCAGGGTCACACACTTAACGTGTCTCGGCGTGAGGATAGATTGGATAATTGGTTTATGAGTTTTTGTTCGGAGTCTCGGATGGGATCCGGGACATCACGAGAGGTTCCGGAGTGGTCCGGATAATAAGATTCATATAAGGTAATGCAGTTTTTGGAGTTCGAATTGTTAAGTTAATCGGTATTGTACCTAAGCTTCTAGAACCTTCGGAAGGGACCAACGTGGCCCCACCTTCCGGGAGGGGACATGGGCCTATGAGGGAGTGTCCTGGCCGCATTGGGCCAGGGGCACAAGGCCCCATAGGGCCCAGCCGATTCTATAGGGTTTAAATCGTTTAAACTAGGGATAGAATTTCTAGAAGGAGGAGAGTCCTTGCCCCCACTCCTTCCTTGGCTTGGCCCAAGGCTTGGAGGAGGGGCAAGCCTCCCCTCTATATATAGAGGGCTGGTGCGCCCCCTCCCCCCTACACCTTGCCTCCAACCCTAGTTGCCCTGCTGCCCTCCTCTCTCCCTCCCGACTGTTTGTAGGCGAAGCCCTGCGGCAGAAATTCTCCACCATATACACCACGCCGTCGTGTTGTAGATCCAATCTATATCTCCACCCTACTTGCTGGTCCGAGGAAGGAGGAGACATCGAGGTGCTGCACGTGTGCATCTCACGGAGGCACCGCCACTTGTGGTGATAGATCGGATCGGATCGCGAGGAGGAGAAGCGAGTACGACTACATCACCCACGTTAACGCGTTCATTGTCGAATCTTCAAGGGTATGAAGATCTAATCCAATCTATCGTTGATTGCATCTCCTAGATTAGATCTTGGCTTTCCCTCTGTTAAGCTCCGTAGAAAATTTTGATTTACTATGCCGCGAAACCCTTCAAGGGTATCGAGCTAGATCTATGCGTAGATGTGTTTCACGAGTAGACACATGGTTGTTGCGGGCGTTGATGTTTTCTGTTGCAAGCCTCTTGTTTGTGTTCTTCTTATGGCGGGATAGTGAGATTGAAGCGGTCCGAGCAACCTTCTGCGACGTCGTTCATGAGACCGGCTCACTTGACGTGTGGCTTGTACCACACATGCGGCTGGTGGATGTCGGTTTCTCTCACTATAGTTGTCATGGGATTAACACGAGTTTAGCAACCATAATATCACCGTTGTGGCTTTCCGTAGGTAAGAATCGTTCTTAGCATCTACTCCCATAAGCCACGTAAAACATGCAACAACAAAGTAGAGGAGTCTAACTTGTTTTTGCGGAGTGTTTCGTGATATGGTATGGCCCAAGATGTGATGTGTATAATGTATGCGATGATCATGTTTTGTAATGTTTCACGACTTGCATGTCGATGAGTACACAACCGGCGAGCCATATGGTTGTCTTTATAATTGTGTATGACCGTGTGTCAACTTCTTATCCCATGTAATAGCTTTACTTTATCGCTAAGTAGTTAGCAATAGTTGTAGTTGCTATTCGTGGTGGAGGCAATCATGGTGGAGTGATGGAGATCATGCCGAACGCACAAGATGGAGATCATTCTTGCCAAGATTGGCTATACCATGTCACATAAAGTTATATGCATGTGATGTTTATCCTTTTATGTATCTTATTATGATTAGATCGCGACGGTAGCATTATAAGATGATTCCTCACTTAAAGATCAAGATAAAACTGTGTTCTCCCCGGTATGCACCGTTCGAAAGTTAAATCGTGTCCAAGCATCACGTGATGATCGGGTGCTATAGACTCTACGCACATACAACGGGTGCAAGCAGTTTTGCACGCGGAAATACTTGGGTCTAGATTGACGAGCCTAGCATGTGAGACATGGCCTCGGAACACAAGAACCGAAAGGTTAAGCATGAGTCATATGAATGATATGATCGACACTTTGTTGTCCACCATTGAAACCACATCTCTTCGTGATGATCGGATTAGGTGTGGTGAATTTGGATCGTGTTCACTAAACAACTTGAGGGATGTTGAATTTAGTGGGAGTTCATATAGTAATTTGATTAAGTTGAACTATTTATCATGAACATAGTCTAAATTGTACTTGCAATCTTGTAGATCACATGGCCAAGTCCAACTTCAACTTCAACGCTTTTCTGAGAAAGAAAAGCTTAGAAACAATGGGTCTAACTTCACCAATTGGTTCGCAATCTAAGAATCATTTTGTCTCTGGCGGACAAAGGACTATGTCCTTGAAAGCGTTAGGTGACCCCTGCAATCGCTCTTGGTGATGAGAAAGTTGTCTATCGATCGGCAGAAAGATGATTATGGTGTGATTAAGAGCACCATGTTGTTTGCTATGGAACCGAGCTTCAAAATCATTTTGAAGAGTATCCCGGCCCTTTGAGATTCTCGAGGAGTGAAAACCATGTTTCGCACTCAGCCCGCTTCGAGAGATATGAGATCTCCGAGAAGTTCTTTAAGCGCAAGATGGAGGAAGGAGTTCCGTTAGTGAGCACGCCATAAAGATGTCGGGCTACACTCAGCATGTGAGCAACCTGGAATGCACGATTCGGAGGAGCTCAAGATTGATAGAGTTCTGCAATCACTCCTCCCGGCTACAAAAGTTTTGTAGTGACTCATAATCAGATTGGCTCCATCGATACGATCACCGAGCTCTTCGCAAAGTCAAGGCGGAGGTGGACATCAAGAAGGATAATCATGTGTTGATGGTCAACAAGCCCTCCTTTAAGAAAGGTAAGGAGCAAAGAAGCCCTTCAAGAAGGGCGGCGGAAGCGATCGCCCTGGCGAGAAGAAGCTCAAGTCTGGTCCTAAGCGGACCTCGAGTGCTTCTATTGCAAGGACAAGGGTCCTTTGGGCAGAATCGTCCCAAGTACTTAGCGGACAAGAAGGCTGGCACCATCAAAGGTATATTTGATATACAGGTTATTGATGTTTTCCTTACTAGCCCTCGTTGTAGTGCCTGGGTATTTGATACCGGTTCAGTTGCTAATATTTGTAACTCGAAACAGGAGCTACGGAATAGACGGTGGCTTGCGAGGGATGAGGTGACGATGCGCGTTGGCAACGGATCAAGAGTTGATGTGATGGCCGTCGGCACGCTCTCCTTAGTTTTACCTCCGGGATTAGTTTTAAACCTTAATAAATGTTATTATGTGCCTGCGTTGAGCATGAACATTATTTCTGGATCGTGTTTATTGCAAGACGGTTATTCATTTAAATCGGAGAATAATGGTCGTTCTATTTATATGAGTAACATATTTTATGGTCATGCACCTCTTGTGAATGGTTTATTTCTTCTAAATCTCAAAAGGGATGAAACACACATCCATAACATTGAGGCTAAGAGATGCAAAGTAGATAGTGATAATACTACTTATTTGTGGCACTGTCGTCTAGGTCATATTGGTGTAAAGCGCATGAAGAAACTCCATTCTGATGGACTTTTGGAGTCTCTTGATTTTGAATCACTTGACACATGCGAACCATGCCTCATGGGCAAGATGATCAAAACCCCGTTCTCCGGTATGATGGAGCGAGCAACGGACTTGTTGGAAATCATACATACCGATGTATGCGGACCGATGAGTATTTCGACGCGCGGTGGATATCGCTATTTCCTCACTTTTACCGATGACTTAAGTAGATATGGGTATATCTATTTAATAAAACATAAATCTAAAACGTTTGAAAAGTTCAAAGAATTTCAGAATGAAGTGGAGAACCATCGTAACAGAAAGATTAAGTTTCTACGATCCGATCGTGGAGGTGAATATTTGAGTTATGATTTTCTCACGCATCTTAAAGCAAGTGGAATCGTTTCACAACTCACATACCCGAACACCACAACAAGAATGGTGTGTCGAGCGCGAATCGAACCCTATTAGATATGGTCCGATCAATGATGTCTTCTTGATTGCCGTTATCATTTTGGGGTTATGCATTAGAAAGCGCTGCATTCACTTTAAATAGGGCTCCATCTAAATCCGTTGAGACGACACCGTATGAACTGTGGTTTGGTGCTAAACCTAAGTTGTCGTTTCTTAAAGTTTGGGGATGCGAAGCTTACGTCAAGAAGTTGATGCGGACAAGCTCGAACCAAAGCGAGAAATGCGTCTTCATAGGATACCCTAAGGAAACTATTGGGTATACCTTCTATCACGTAACCGAAGGCAAAGTGTTTGTGCAAAGAACGGTTCCTTTCTTGAGAAGGAGTTTCTATCGAAAGAAGTGAGTGGGAGGAAAGTAGAGCTTGCGAGGTTATTGAACCTTATCTTGAATTGGAGTAGCGCAGCTCTGAAATTGTTCCAAAGGCCTTTGCACCAACAATAGAGGAAGCTAATGACAAGGATCATGAAGCTTGGACGATGTCACATCGAACGTCGCAGGTCGACAAGGTCGCGTGCCCCTCCTGAGTGGTACGTCAACCCTGTCTTGACTGTCTTGTTAGTAGAAGACAGTGAACCTACGAACTATGAGGAAGTGATAATGAGCCCAGACTCTGAGAAATGGCTAGAAGCCATGAAATCCGAATTAGGATCCATGAGCGAAAACCAAGTATGGACTTTGGTGGACCCTCCTAGCGACCGAAAGTCCGTTGAGTGCAAATGGATATTCAAGAAGAAAACGGACGCGGATGGTAATGTTACCGTCTATAAAGCACGGCTTGTCGCGAAAGGTTTTCGACAAGTTCAAGGTGTTGACTACGATGAGACTTTATCTCCCATAGCGATGTTTAAGTCCATTCGGATTTTATTAGCAATTGCTGCGTTTCATGATTATGAAATATGGCAGATGGATGTCAAGACTGCGTTCCTCAATGGCAACATTGATGAAGAGTTGTATATGATGCAACCCGAAGGTTTTGTCGATCCTAAGGATGCTGATAAAGTATGCAAACTTCAGCGTTCCATTTATGGACTGAAGCAAGCATCTAGGAGTTGGAACCTTCGTTTGATCAAGTGATCAAGAGCTTTGGATTTTTCCAAATTGCTCTGAAGCTTGCATCTACAAGAAAGTGAGTGGGAGCTCGGTGATGTTTCGGTACTATATGTGGATGACATATTGATTATTGGAAATGACATCAACATGCTTAACGATGTGAAGAGTTATTTGAACAAGTGTTTTCAATGAAAGACCTAGGTGAAAGCTTATATATTGGACATCAAGATCTATAGAGATAGACAAAAGGCGCTGATAGCTTTAATCCGTAGTACATACCTAGACAAAGTTCAAAAGGTTCGTAATGGATAAGGCAAAGAAAGGTTCAAGGCGTATGTTGTCGTAAGATATTGAGCAAGGCTCGGTGTCCAGCTACGGTAAATGATAGGAAGCTATGAGAAAAGTGCCTTATGCCTCGGCCATAGGTTCCATCATGTATGCCATCTTTGTACTAGACCGGATGTGTCCAATGCTCTTAGTTTGACGAAAGGATATCAAAGTGATCCGAGTGGAACCTTTGGACAGCCGTGAAGAACATCCTAAAGTACCTAAATAGGACTAAAGAAATGTTCTTAGTCTATGGGGTGATGAACGACTTGTCGTAAAGGTTACGTCGACGCTAGTTTTGACACCGACAAGGATGATTCCAAATCTCGAGACGGGATACGTTTATATTTTGAATGGAGGAGTGAGTGGAGAAGCTGCAAGCAAAGCGTGATCGCGGGATCTCTGATGGAAGCGGAATACATGGTCTGCCGCAGCGTCAAGTGAAGGAGTTTGGATCGAAACTTCATCATCGAGCTTGGCGTGGTTCAAGTGCATTGGACCTTGGAGATATTGTGTGACAACATGGCGCCATAGCACTTGCTAAGGAACCAAGATATCATCCAAAGACCAAGCATATCAACGCAAGTTTCATATAATCCGAGATTATATTGCGATGGAGATCAAGATTAGCAAAGTACATACAGATCTGAATGTCGCAGATCCATTGACTAAACCTCTTCCACGTGCAAAACATGATCAAGACCTCGGCGATGGGTGT
Source organism: Avena longiglumis (assembly GCA_030063025.1). Lineage (NCBI taxonomy): Eukaryota > Viridiplantae > Streptophyta > Magnoliopsida > Poales > Poaceae > Avena > Avena longiglumis. The sequence goes on from CP125977.1 coordinate 105,116,868, forward strand.
GAGATTGTTGCCAAATGTAAACTAGATTATTGACTCTAGTGCAAGTGGGAGACTGTTGGAATTATGCCCTAGAGGCAATAATAAAGATGTTATTATTATAATTCTTGTTCATGATAAAGTTTATATTCCATGCTAGAATTGTATTGCGGAAACTGTAATACTTGTGTGGTTTGTGAACAACACCGTGTCCCTAGTACCTCTATGGACTAGCTCATTGATCAATGATGGTTAAGGTTTCCTAACCATAGACATGAGTTGTCAATTGATAATGAGATCATATCATTGGAGAATGATATGATGGATAGACCAAACTAAGCGAAGCAATTAGATCGTATCATCGTGTTCATCTTTGCGAAGCTTTTCCTATGTCAAATATTGTATTCCTTAGACCATGAGATAATACAACTCCCGGTATCGGAAGAAAGCTTTGAGGTCATCAAACGTCATCCTATGATAGGGTGATCATAAAGGTGTCTCTCGTGTGATCGGAAAGTATCTGTTGGGTTGTATGTATCGAGATGGGATTTGTCCCTCCCAAGTCGGAGAGATATACTTGGGCACTCGTGTCGATATCAACACCGCTTCCAAGCATGTGGTTAAGGAGTTAATCACAAAGTGATATCGGATTACCGAGCAGTAAAGTACTTGCCGTGAACAGATTGAACTAGGTATGGCCAGTGCACGATCGAATCTCGGGAAGTAAAATATCGCGAGACGAAGGGAATATATATGGGATTGATTGAATCCGGCATCATGGTTCATCCGATATGATCATCGATGAATGTGTGGAGTCAATATGGGTGCAGACCCTGTTGATTATTGATAGAAGATCATGTCGCATATTCTCGAACCATGAGGTCACACACTTAACGTGTCTCGACGCTAGGATAGATTGGATAATTGGTTTATGAGTTTTTGTTCGGAGTCTCGGATGGGATCCGGGACATCACGAGAGGTTCCGGAGTGGTCCGGAGAATAGGATTCATATAAGGCAATGCAGTTTTTGGAGTTCGGAATTGTTTCGGGTTAATCGGTATTGTACCGGAAGCTTCTAGAACCTTCCGGAAGGGGACCAACGTGGCCCCACCTTCCGGGAGGGGGCATGGGACTATGAGGGAGTGTCCTGGCCGCATTGGGCCAGGGGCACAAGGCCCCATAGGGCCCAGCCGATTCTATAGGGTTTAAATCGTTTAAACTAGGGATAGAATTTCTAGAAGGAGGGAGAGTCCTTGCCCCCCACTCCTTCCTCCCTTGGCCGCCGGCCCAAGGCTTGGAGGAGGGGAAAGGGCTGGCCGCCCCCCCTCTATATATAGAAGGCTGGTGCGCCCCCTCCCCCCTACACCTTGCCTCCAACCCTAGTTGCCCTGCTGCCCCCCTCTCTCCCTCCCGACTGTTTGTAGGCCTGCGAAATTCTCCACCATATACACCACGCCGTGTTGTAGATCCAATCTATCTCTCCACCCTACTTGCTGGTCCGAGGAAGGAGGAGACGTCGAGGTGCTGCACGTGTGCATCTCACGGAGGCACCGCCACTTGTGGTGCTAGATCGGATCGGATCGCGAGGAGGAGAAGCGAGTACGACTACATCACCCACGTTTAACGAGCGTTCATCAGGCGAATCTTCAAGGGTATGAAGATATAATCCAATCTATCTCGTTGATTGCATCTCCTAGATTAGATCTTGGATTTCCCTCTGTTCGCTTCGTAGAAAATTTTGATTTACTATGCCGCGAAACCCTTCAAATACGACGCTTGATTCCGTCGATACTAGCATTTCCTTTATGCGCCTCTTTGATATGGCTGATCAAAGTGGGCTGAAGTTCTATGCTAGCCAAAAATCCTTCACTCACTAATTCTATTCGAAAATCTTCCATATCTTTGTGCAAGCTTGGTTGCTCCTTCAAAATCATGGAGTTCAAGCGGCACGACAATCTGCTGCATCTGCTACCACATTGGCTTTACCAGGGTGATAGTGAATGTCCAGATCGTAATCCTTGATTAGCTCAATCCATCTTCTCTGCCTCATATTCAGCTCCTTCTGAGTGAATATATACTTCAGGCTCTTGTGATCCGAATAAATCTCACAACGGTTTCCCATCAGGTAATGCCTCCATGTCTTCAGGGCTAGAACTACGGCTGCGAGTTCGAGGTCATGGGTTGGGTAATTTTGCTCATGTTGCTTCAGTTGTCGAGATAGATAAGATATGACTTTGCCTTCTTGCATTAGCACACATTCGAGACCGATCTTGGATGCATCGCAATACACGTCGAAGGGCTCCGTGATATCCGGCATGATTAAGATTGGAGCTGAAATCAATCTTCTCTTGAGTTCTTGAAAACTCGCTTCACATTTGTCGGTCCATTCAAACTTCTTATCCTTCTTCAGCAATTGGGTCATGGGTCTGGCGATACTCGAGAATCCTTCTACGAATTTGCGGCAGTATCCCGCCAATCCGAGAAATGCACAAACTTGGGTTTGAGTGGTTGGGGATTGCCAATCTTCTACATCTTTCACTTTTGCAGGGTCAACGGCAATTCCTCAGGATGATACAATGTGACCGAGGAATCCTACCTCCTGTAACCAGAATTCATTTGCTAAACTTGGCATACAATTGATGCTCTCTAAGGGTTCCAAGAATGGTCCTTAGGTGTAGCTCATGTTCTTCTTCTGATTTGGAATAAATCAGAATGTCATCGATGAAAACAACGACAAACTTATCCAGGAAGTCCATAAAAATCTTATTCATGAGATTCATGAAATAAGGGCGGGCATTGGTTAATCCAAAAGACATGACAGTATACTCGTATAATCCATATTGGGTGGTAAAGGCAGTCTTTGGAATATCCTCTGCGCGGATCTTGAGTTAATGATAGCCTGTTCTAAGATCAATCTTAGAAAACACTTTGGCACCAGTCAACTGATCAAACAAATCTTCTATCTTGGGCAATGGGTACTTGTTCTTGATGGTGACATGATTCAACTTCCGATAATCTGTACACAAACGGTTACCTCCATCTTTCTTGTCCACAACAAAACAGGTGATCTCTAGGGTGACACACTTGGTTGAATCAATCCAATTTCCAACATGGCATCCAGTTGCTTCTTCAGTTCTTCTAGTTCAGACGGGTTCATACTATATGGTCTCTGGGCTATGGGTCCTGTTCTGGGGATTAGTTCAATGATAAACTCGATATCCCGATCTGGGGGCATATCAGGCAAAACATCTGGAAATACATCGGGGTATTCATAGACTATCCGGACTTGGTCAATGGTAGGTTGTGATATACTCTTGTTGCACTTGAATTAACAAGGTAAGGTTTCAGATATATGCTCGACTGATATTCCGGCTGTACTGGTCATGGTTATGGCCTTCTTGGCACAGTCAATCAATCCTTTATGTTTGGACATCCAATCCATTCCTAGTACTACTTCCAAACCTTTAGTTCCAAGTACTATCAGATTAGCATAAAAATATATGCCATGGATTCGGATAGGGACGGCTTTGCAAATTTTCCTAGCCTTGGTGGTTGATCCGGGAATTTGAACGATCATAACATGCTGCAGTTTGGTTGGTTGAATTTTACTAGTGCATGCAAATTCTTCGGTGACAAATGAGTGCGATGCACCAGAATCAAACAACACTCTAGAAAGTACTGAATTAATTGAAAACATACCCAGCACGACGTCTGGCGCTTCCTGAGCTTCTTCAGCATGCATGAGAAAAAGACGGGCGTTGCGATTCAGCGAATTCCCTGGGGCAAATCTTCTTCCGGGCTGAACACGACGCTGCTACTGAGCTGGGGCATTTGCATTGGGGGCTGCGGCATTCTTCTTGTTAGGGCACTCGTTAGAGTAGTGAACTTTATTTCAGCAGTCATAACAAGTCACTTGCGACTTGTCCTTTGCTTCAACAGGCACAACATTGCTTCCAGTCCTCGGGGCAGTGTTGGTGTTGGCGGTAGCATTGTTGTTTAATTTGGGTGGGGCACGGTTGAAATTGCTAGAGTTGCCGGGGTTGTTGTGATTTCCTCCGGGCCTAGGGTTTCCACGGTTGGGATAAATCGGGCGGTTCATCGGGGGTATGTTGGTTCTCGGGGCAAATCCTGGAGATGAGTTAGGGAGATACTGTGGGGTCTAATGGGTTCCTGGCTGATGCATCATGCGACGCTTGCGGTTCTCATTGGCTTGGTTGATCTTTCCTTCCATCTGGATGGAAGAGTCGACAAGGGCTTCGGTATCAGCAAAGGGGATATTGACTAACACAGTCTGCATCTCATCATGCAGACCATTCAAGAATCTCTCCTTCTTGTTGGCTTCGGTGTCAATCTCATCCAGGGCATACCTAGCTAATGACAAAAATTTGTCACAGTATTCCACTACGGTCATCCTTCCTTGCTTCAGTTCTCTGAACTCATCTCTCATTCTCTTGATCAAACCCGGTGGCACATGGGTTTTGCTGAACTTGGCCTTGAATTCCTCCCAGGTCATCATCTGTCCTCCGGTCATTGCATGAACACTGTTCCACCATGCTCTGGCATCTCCGGCTAGATAGTGGGTGGCGAACAGAACTTTCTCGTTGGCTTCCACTCCGGCGACTTCTAGGTTATTTTCCATGGTTTGCATCCAATCGTCGGCGTCTAGGGGCTCTTCTGACTTAGTGAAAACAGGCGGGTTGGTATTCTAGAAATTCTTGAGCTTAGATCCATGGCTGTCCTGATTTCCTTGGCCTTGGTTGTTGTGGGCTAGCTGAGATATCTGATGAAGAGTGGCTTGGTTGGCTTGACGTTCGGCTCTTTCAACTTCGCGGTCAGAAACCAACATTTGCAGGATCTGCAACATCGGGTCCGGGGATGAACCACTTCCTCCGCGTGGCATCTGAAGATTGAGATAGATCATGAGAAAAGAGGGAAATTTCTAAGGTTTCGGGACTTTGAAAAGTTTTTAAAGTTTGACTCAGATTTTCCAGCAACTTGCTTTTCATTCACTCATAGCACACGATACAAACACACACCACAAAACAAGAAAAATAGATGGTTTTAAGAACCATTCTGTAAACTACGATACAGTGGGACCGAATACTACTCACTACGCTAGTGCTCAAGTGCTACTACTCCTCGGAGTCGGTGCAGTCGTCATCCTCATCATCATCGATGAAGGCGAAATCATCCTCATCGGTGAAGAAGTCCATAGCCTGATCCTCCAGAAAATCATGATCATCACTGAGATAAGAGTAGGGGTCTCCACGAAGATCCTCTCCGGCATTCTCCCTTTCTTCTAACTGCATGTCTCTCTCGTGGATGGTCTCCTCCAAAGCAGAGATACGGTGGCAAAGACGGGCAATGATGCGCTCCTTCTTGTCGAGCCGACGGCAGAGAGACTTGCGATCCTTTGCTAGCATGGCGATGGTTTGATCCTTCGTCTTGATGATGGCGGACTTGTGATTGGAGTAGTCACGACAATTGTCCAATTCTTGCTAACGATCGTACATCATGAAGCTGAGGTGGTCCAATTGAGTCTTCAGCTCAGGGTGGTATGGGGCTTCCAGCGGTTGTCCATTTGCATCACGCCTTGGACAAAACTCAAAGCGGGTTCCCTTGATCTGATTGATACTCTGCCCACACAGATGGGCAAGAGCTTCCTGCATGGCCCTGGCAAGTCCATCGAGCTAGTTGTTCTCTCTTAAGGTAAACTGAATTCCCTCAGCAGTGGGAGGTTCAATCTTTACTCTGAGATTTGCAACAATTAGCCACTGTAGATCTTCCCCTCCTTGATCATTGAGCTGAGCTCTGAAGAACTCGGGGTGAGGATGCTCTAGAAGTTCCGAAAGCTGGTCCAAATCCCTCTCAAAGATAATGTCTCCTCCATTCCCCAACTGATAAAACTTGTTGTCCTTCATGTCCATCTATAAGAATATAGGATGAGTAAGTTAGTAGAGTGATCAAGTGTGTCAAATTTTATGTATTTTGCAAGAGTTTTTGACGAACATGAATTTTCATGAAAGAAGCAAAGTGATAAGAATGGAAATAAGTTTTTGTAAATAAATTCTTCCTTTGGTTTTGAAACTAAGTTTTTGATTCCAACGTCCAGTCTAACTAGGGTCTCCTATGGTCAGGATGGCTCTGATACCAACTTGTCAACACCCGGATTTTTAATTCTAGATGCCTGTTATGCCATACATCGCAATCCCAGGATTACCATTTTTGCGAGACATAAAAGATTTGGATATCACAGTACATCATCCATTACAAACCATACATAAGGTTTTACACAAATAAGGATCTCATGATCCAGTTCTTAATACAACTCAAGCAGCGGAATTACGTATTAATAAAGGTAGCGTAGGCGAAGCTCCATCTTCGGGGTCACAGGCAATGCTGACGATGGGAGATGATCCTAGTTGTCGTAACCTTCCTGGGGTCCATCATCCTGGTACTCCTCTTCATAATCCGCCACGGAATAGCAGGACAAAGCCATGAGTACTCTTTAAGTACTCGCAAACTAATACTAACAAGTGAAGGGGGTTTCTGTAATAGGACACTAAGTTGTAGGGTTGTTTTGCAAAAGCCAGATTTACCTCTACTAAGTTCAGAAGCAAGAGAAAACTAGTCACAGTTTTATAACTCCTAAGTGGGAACTTGTATCTCGTGCCACAACTCAGTTGTGGTCAAGTCAAAGTCTCAAGTCATTTCACAAGTCATTTTGAAAACATCTGACGGGGGAACAGTATGGCCACTCCAACTGTCCATAACCGTGGACGCGGCTATTCGAATAGTTTGACACTCTGCAGAGATTGTACACTTTCACCACAACATTCGATACATCCGTCAGGAACAAATCCTGAATTCACCATACTCAGTATGCGGATAATCAATCCTAACCTTTCAATTACACGCCCTAGTATAAGCACATCTCCTGTGAGTTTGGCCTCCCAACCATGACCAACTGTCATCTTGGGTACTGCACAGGTGGACAATCTTCACAAGGTAGCCTCAGCTCAGACCTTGGCCATGAGGGAACCAATACTAAGGTATATAAGTTTCCAGTCAAGCCCTACCCAATTTTCGGGTATTGTGGTTGTACGGTAAAATTGGAATGGTATCGCATCCAGACAACCATCAGTTTTATAAAGGGCTAAGGCTCATGCCTCAACATTTTCATCACCAAAATCATCTGGTGTTCGGAAATACATGTCAAAACATCTCAGTAGAATGATCCATCATTCTAAGGTTTTCATAACCATTTTCACCAAGTATTCCCATCTAAAGTTGATCAAGTTTTATGCTTAGCACTAGCATCTACAAGTGGGGGTGAGTACTAATGAGGGGTGATACACAAGTGGAGTTTCAACTAAGTACTACCTCATATCTTAGGATGACATCAAGGTTTCTAACTTAGGCCAAATTTTATGCTCTTTATGCAACCTTCAGTTAACTTTCTAGAATCTACAAGTCACTTAAATAAACTCTAAAAGAAAGCTTTGATAAAGAAAAAGGTAGAAAGCTTGCAAGTAAAACTAGGATTGGGTATCATCAAATGTGTCCAACCAAGCATGCTTAGTGCACTGGATAGGTTATCTAACTTTCATAATTGCAAGTGTTAGCTTGCTCAATCAACTAGTAGTATTAGGCTTGCCTTGTGCAGAGCAGTGGTTGAAGTTCTCTTCGGCTTCTCCTTCGTAGTATCCTTCTTCCTCCTCGTATCCTTGGTCGTTACTAGCATCTAGAAATAAATACGAGGTACACAATCACCAAACAATACTTAACTACTTGCAAACATCACACAACGGGGTTCTATAGATGATCTAACATCATCACTAACATTACAAGCACTTGACTTAATACTTTTATTTTTGGAAAAGTAATTTCTACTCATTGAAAAACTACTTAAGATTTAATATTCTCCAAATATTTTAGTCCATGGGAATGTGATTTAAAGTGGTGTCACAATTTAATAAGGTTTTACCCTTTTATTTTAATTAAATAAGTGACTAGAAATGCCTATGGGGCATTCTTTTATTACTTGAACATTATTTCTGTAAGTAAACCATTATATTTTTATATATTCTGAAAGGTATGGTTGAATGTGATTTTTGAGAGTTGGAATCAAATCAAAATCTATTATGGTTTAAATTTAAAAAATGTTTGAATGCAGAAAAGCTTCTGCCTTGTTATTTTTACCAAGGATGATCTACATATCCAAATGATTTGAATCTAACGGGCTTGGATTCAGCATTCCAAGGCCTTTCTAACAAAATTGGTTTCATTTAATTTGGTTCACTGAATCGAGCTGGGTTGATTTTTTAAACTAGGTACAGAAGTGTGTTTGAATGAAAATGGAAAAATCCAAATTCAAACTAATGGGCTGCGCGGGAGACGATACTAGGCCGGCCTGCTAAGCACAACGCTTACGCGGGATGGTTAAGTTGCTGTCCCCACGCGTCAGTGAGACAGGGGGTGCGAAGCGGTACGGGGCAATGTGGTGCGTTGGATTAGAAGTAAGATCAACGGCTGAGGGTTGTCGTTGACGATGAACTAGTCACCGGCGAGCTCGAACCCTAGCGACGTAGTGGGGGTCGTGGGAGGCTCACCGGGGCTCAGGCGAGGGTCAGCGAGGCGGGCGAACGACAAAGTCGACGACGGCGAACCTCCTGGTACCGGCAACTTCTCCTGGGGCGGCTCCAATCGCTGGCCCCTTTCTTCTCCAGCAGCGGCGGGCTCCGCTGAAATTCCGACGAAGCGCTGCTCGCCTTGCTCCGGGAACGGGATAGAACGATCAGTGAGGAGAGGGGAGTATAATGGTGTGAAGAGTTTGAGCGGGGGAGGCATCTATTTATAGTCTCAACGACGAGACCGAACGGGATGGGCAGGCGACGGTGGCAACATGGCTACGGGATGCTAGAGGCATGGCCGGCGGTGGCGATCGATCGGTGGTCTCTTGGTGATGCTCTACGGCTTTAATGCGCGTGTAGGGGCGGTGGAAAATGGTCTGGAACACGTGATGCTCTGCACGGCAGAGGCGACGTCTTCGATGGCGAGTGGTGGCTGTGAGGCATGGGGCGGCGAATGGGGATGTCTGTCGGTCTCCTGGGACGGTGGTGATCATGTATGCACGCGGCGAGGGCGGCACGCGGTCTGTGGGTGTGTGTCAAGGGTGGCGCTCTGGCGCTTGCTCAGCATGGTTGTTGGCGAGCTGGGAACGGTCTGTGCGTGTGGTACAGGGGCTAGCATCGCTCGCGGCTGGGACAGGGAGTGGCGGTGGGGTGTTAACTTGCTTCCAGACAAGGTTGGCGAGGCTAGTGCTACTCCTAGATTGCTGTCCACACGGGGGTGACATGGTGAGGCTCGGCTGTTCACCATTGATGGCATTGCCAAGCTTATAGTGGGGCTAGTGCTTAGTTAAATTTGCTAGATGATCTACTGAGGTTGCTGTGAGCTAGAGAGGGAACAAGTTAGGCTCAAATCACTTCTCACAATAGTGTTTAGGATTTGTTTTATTTGCATCAGCAAGGTGTTTGATGAAATGGCCGCATGAATTCAAGTTTTGAATTTTGCAAAGATTTTTGGTGGGTGTGCTAAGCATGTGCTGGTGAGTCTGTGGATGCTTGGGTTTTGAAAGGAGTAAATCGTATGAGCGGTCCTAATTCTTTCCCCGCACCTTCACTTTGGTCCCTATTCTTTGAAATTGCACATCTAGGTCCTAAATCTTTCATAAGTGATTCATGTGAGGTCCTAAATCGGTTTGACTGGAGTTGACCGGTGCCACGTTGGCAGTGAGACCCACGAGGCTTACCAGGTCACCACGCATATTTGTGAATAAGCCCCCGAGGTTCTATTTCTTCTAAAACACGACCCCTAAGCGATATTTTGCAAATTTTAATTGAGTTGGTGACAAGCTTGCCGATGCCTACCTTGTTCCCTCATCGTCGGCATGCACCGAGCCTCCATCGCGCAGGCGTGCACCAGCTTCACACGGTGTATCCCATGCCACCTGGACAAGCTCTTTGCCTACACGTGTTATTCCCACAATTATTCCGTGTGCGCTGCCGCTATTTCCGATCTATCCCAAAATTGGCATTTCCCCGCAAACCAATCTCATCGATCAGCTGACCCATGCCTGCAAACCACCTGCTGCTACTTTGTATTGGTGATGTGTCCTCGTGACAAAGATGTACAAGAAGGGATAGGACCAGAAATTACCATCCAGTCGTCCTTCGCTGCCATTCACCCTCCTGCCACTGCGATTCACCATTCCGTCGTTGTTTTGGTCCTGCCCACGAACTAGGGTTCGGGCTAGGCGGGAAGGGGGACGGCCAGGGAAAGAGGGACAGGGACGAGCAGGGAGGGGCCGGCCATGGAAGAGGGAGGCCATGGGAAGGTCGCCAAGGAGGCGGGCGGGGGATTACCTCTCCGCCGTCGAGGTCCTGATCAAATGGAGGCTCATGGGATCCAAAGAGTAGACCACCTTTTAGAAGAAACAGAACCTCGGGGGCTTATTCACAAATATGCGCAGTGACCTGGTAAGCCTCGTTGGCCTCACTGCCAACGTGGCATCGGTCAACTCCGGTCAAACCGATTTAGGACCTCAGATGAATCACTTACGAAAGATTTAGGACCTAAATGTGCAATTTCAAAAAATAGGGACCAAAGTGAAGGTACGGGAAAAAATTTAGTTCCGCCCGTACAGTTTACTCTTTTAAAAGTTGAGCTTGTTTGAGTGGTTTTTGAAAAAGTGGGATCTTCTCATATGATAAAGATTCAATTTTGAACTGTCCTTTAATCTAGGCAAACAAATGTTTTTAGATGATCACAAAGTGGGACTTGGTACCTTATTATGAGTACTATCAAGGAGTGCAAAGATCCAAACAAGTTTCTGTTAAGTTTTGAAAGTTAGAGACAACCAAAGTAGGCATGGGAGTTAAATTGGTCAAAATGACCATTCCCTTATTTTGTTTGTTTTGATTTATTTGTCTTTGGGAAAAGTGTGGGGATTGTTTAGATGATGTTTATTTCACCTAAGAATCCATTTACAAGCAAAGAAACACACAAACAAGGCAATTCAAAAGAATTCAAATTGGAATGCATACACACATGCATGCTTTCATATTTTATTTAGAAAAGTTTTTGTTAACCCTAATTTTGATGATTAGAGTTTGATGATCCCAGTCGCGTATCCAGTAACCTGTTTTCGGCCGGATTTGGGCCAATTTTGGTCCGGACTACCCAGGCCGAACCCAGGTTTCCGGGTACGCCTTGGGAACGACGAACGTAGCGAACTCGGCAAAAAAAACGAGACGGTGCATGGACTCGCCAAGTCAGCGACGGAAGCCGAGTCGTCGTCATCCTCAGAACCACGTGACGACCGCCAGACATTAACTGCCCGACGCGTCGGCCACGCGTCGCCAATTTACGGCGCCACCGCCACCGCATCGGCTCCCGCGACGGACCGGCGGGCACTAATTTCCCGCCGTTTCCCCTTTTCCCGCGATCGTCGCTACACCCCTCCCGCCCTCGTCGTCCACCCCGGACTATATAAGCCGTACCCCTCGCCAGAGTTCCTCACACTCTCACATCTCCCCAGCCCAACAACCCGAACTCCGGCGAACTTTCCCCTCTCACTCACTCTCCCCTCCCCACCAGCCATGGCCGAGAGATACCCCGACGACGGTGCGGCGGCGCACGCAGCAGGCCTGGGAGACACGCCTGCTATACGAGGCCGGCTACATGGCGCCGTCGGACACGCCGGACCCTCCGGTGTGGAAGCTCAGCGCCAGCGGCATCCCTATACCGTCGGCACTGATGCTAGAGGAGCTGTCGTACGAGGTGGCGGAGTACATCGCGGCCATGGATGACCCCTCTGCCACCGAGTCGCCGGACAACCTCCTGTACTGGGAGGAGTTCTTCGCGGATCGCCGCGCCCAGGAGCTCGCCCGCCACGAAGGGCCACCCAACGAGTCGCCGCCGAAGCGCAACAACTCGGCGGGTCACCGGCGTTGGTGGAGTGCGCTAGGACACACGCTGAGGGTGGTGCTGGAGCACAGCAACGCCGACAACACGTCGCGTCTAGGCTTCCCGCGAACGCCCACGCCGGCGGCGAGGTCTGGGCGGCGTCCTCCGACCAACTGGATGCCGAGGAGGATGGCCAGCATGAGCTTGTCCTCCTCCGCCTCGGCTTCCCACTCCTCCGGCTCGGCGCCGCTGCGCACGCCGACAGCACCTTCGTCGGGGCTATGCGTAGTCAAGCGCGAGGCGGGCTCGCTTCGCTTCGCCGCCCGCGAACACGCCTCCAGCATCGTCATCGGCGAGCCACGGGCGGACAGCGTTAACCGCCATTCGCCTTCGCCGCCCCAAGACTGAAGACTCGGCGCCGCCCGAAGACGGCGCCTTGAGGATGGCGCTGGAGCAGTCGCTCCGCGACTCGGCGCCGCCGCCGCCGGTGGAGCCCTCCTCGCCGGACATCCTGGAGTGGTCCAGGAAGGACTGGGAGAAGGCCGAGCGGCAGCGCATCCTCGGCCTGCAGCAGTAGGCTGAGGAGCAGGCGGCCCGGCGGCGGGCATTGTCCGAGCGCGAGCTCGCCTATCAGGACGCCCCGCTCTACGTCCCCGATGACGACGAGGACGAAGGCCTGTCCTACCAGCCGTGAAGGTTCGGCGACCTAGGCTAGGGGAGCTCCCGCCAGAACCAGCCGCCGAGCAACGACGGCGACGACGAGGATGACGGCCGCGCCGATCCCGGCTACACGGCGTTGTACAACAACTTCGGCATGTAGAACGGCGAAGGCACCGACGGAGGCCCTTTTTAAGTTTATTATGTACTAGTTTAGTTTAAATTTGATGTAATCCGCCTATATTCGTCCAACTTAATGAAATTCGCCCATCTTTAATGAATTTTAGTCGAACTTGGGAACTCGGTCTGGGTACGCAAGTGGAAAACTGGGCGTATCCAGGCCGAAAACTAGTTTTATCCGGCCGAAAAAGGTCTGATTTTTAACCTGAGTACGTCCAACGAGTGGAGATGCTCTTTGGTTTCACTAGCTTGTACTCTGTACTTCACATGTGACATGCCACTTCAAGTTGGTGGAATGCTTAACACAGACATCTGTTTAGTTTGTCAAAACGTTCTACGTTATGAAATGGAGGTAGTATTACTCACTCCGGTTTATAGTAATACTCTCTCCGTTTCAAAATATAAGATGTTTTAAGTTTGTGTAAAAAATATATCTAGATTTATTTTAGTGTGTAGATTTACTCTAAATTCGAGTGAACCTACATATTAAAAAAAGTTGAGATATATTTGTTTTACAAAAATCAATTATATTTCAAAATCGGAAGAAGTTTTTTTAAATATTTAGACTAGATGTATTAATATATCTAGATAAAAGTACTTTGGTCTCCAAGTTCACCTACGGCGCCATTACGTGTGCTTCAGCGCAGTGGAGCACCCATCGGAGACAGAATCTCACATATCCTCTTACTTTTGGCCTACATACGCTCTTGTAATTGGCAACCAGTGTCAGCAGTGCACCACCCGTCTGCTTGGTCTCTCACCAATAGAGAAATCTGAAAAGGCAAGGAGAGCCCAGCCCAATAGATGGAAAACAAATAAGTATCTATTTTATGTTTGAGAAAGTCCCAGCATACTGCGAAAAGTTACGTTTGATTACGCCGCAAGAAAAAAAGTCTTGGTTGACCTAACTTCGTAAGGGGGTTCAGGTCTTTGATGTTGCAATTCAGCATTTGAGATATGCATTAAGCTCCGTATCAGAGCAAGAACATGAAGGGTAGAAAATACTTCCGAGTTCATCAAAATAGCAAGCGGTAGGACAGCATGAAAAGCAGCGGGGGCAGCATAGCAAGCAGAATCCATCGGCAATTTAAATCTCACGGGAGGAGCACCCGAAACTAGGGCTGAAAACGGAGCGGAAACGAGTCATATTTGTTTTCATATTTTTTACCTTGGAAACAAACAAATATTGACGGAATCAGATACTATCCATGCGGACACGGTGCGATGCGAATGTTACCAAGAGAATCGTTGAACCATGCAAAAAAATCTCAAGCATTCAATCAAATCAATAAAATTGTTCTTTAATTAGAGCACGGTGCTTAGCTTACAAGTGAATAAGGGGATGGTCAAATCTCGAATGCATGAACGGATCATGTGGTCGCTGGTTTTGGGATGAGCTGCTTTTAAAGTTTAGCTTGATAATTATGTAATGGGCCGATTGGATTTGACCATGCACAAGAACACTGAAACAGAAACTTCATATTAGCTGAAATTAGAAATTCCGTTTCCGCGTCTGTTTCGCTGAAAAACTTTGTTCCATTTTCGTTTTTGTTTCCATTAAAAAATTCTTTTTTCATTTTCGGTTTACAAAATTCCATTTCTATATTTTCATCATGTTTCCGTTTTTCTAGAAAAAACATAAACTTTTCATACCATTTTCATCCCTACTAGCGTGACCCTCGGTTCCTCTCTACTATCTTCTTCTCTTCTGTCGACGGAGCGGGAGAAACGAGCCAGCGAATGGCATTTTGGACGAGAATACTGGGAGGTTTAGGGATAATCCGGTAGATACCGGATGTTCTTTAAGGTCCCGTTTTGAACCGAGGAAAATTGTAGGAAATTTAGAGGATATAATTCTATGATACCATTTGGATCAAAGGAGTAGGAATTCTAAAATTCCCACGAATACGTTTATTTCATAGAAATTTTGGAGGAAAACTACATGAGGTCTTACCTTATGTACGTCTTTTGTGTCTATACAACCTGCGTTTTTTTTTGTGCGTGACATCTAAATGTCACTTTAAGTTTTTGATATTGATAACACCCCTTTACCCCTTCGCCTCCAAGGAGCCTGAGGAGGCGATTAGGATTCCCATGCCTTCCGTCGACGCCGCCAGTGATCTGCCCGCTCGTGTGGCCTTCGGGCCATGGAGGCAGGGCTTTGTTTTCCTATCTTTAGGATAAAAGTTTGGTGGGACGGCGCTCAGGTGGTGGTGGTGGCATCTTCTCCAATAAACTCTTCCCGGCTTCAGCCCCATCTCGACGGCAAAATCTAAAAGCTTGTGGGAGTGATGTGGTCCTCAAGGACTTCTTCTAGTTGTGGGGATCTTCGGACCATCAAGGAGTTTTATCGACAGTCATCCTTCTTCTTCGTCTCCGGGATGAATGTGGGCTTCTAGGCCCGTTCAACGACTTCATGTCTGCAACCAACAACGTAAGGACGACTCCACGAGGAGCGGGACACCGTCGACAAGGTCTGCAGGTTGAAGATGAAGGACATCTCATTGATTTTGATGTAATTTTTGTTTTTGTTGATGTTTTGTATTGTTCGCTTTTTTTAATGCCAAAGTTCTATTCATAAAAAAATGTTTTCGATATTGATTTCAATAAAAATTCATATTACATGACCTCTTAATTCCTTTTTTTTTCTATTCCTATGTTTTGATATTGTGTGGTCGGGGCCCAAGTGAAAAAATCTGCTGGTGGAAAGCCAAACATACAAAGAGGCTCTTAAAACCCTAAGCCTCCATCTCCTGTCCAAAAAAAAAAAAAATCCCAGCCCCCACCGCCGCTTCGCCCCCGAACTCCGCCGCCGCCGCGTGCGCCATGAGGCCTCTCGACGAGAAGGAGACCACGATGGTCTTCGAGAAGCTCTTCAAGTTCACCGGCCCCAACCTGAAGCACCTCCTGGAGCGGCCCTCGGCGGAGGGCCCTGACCCGGAGCCCGGCCGCTACTGCCTCCGCCTCCACAAGAACCGCGTCTTCTACGCCTCCGAGTCGCTCGTCCGCCGCGCCACAGCCGTGTCCCGCACGCGCCTCGCCGGGGTGGGCACGCCCATCGGCAAGTTCACCCACGGCGGCGCCTTCCACCTCACCGTGCACGCGCTAGACCTCCTCGCCGCCCACGCGCGCCGTCGCGTCTGGCTCAAGCCCGACACCGAGCGCTCCTTCCTCTTCGGGAACTCGGTGCCCAAGTCCGCCCTCGCGCGCATCACCGAGAACACCAAGTCCGGCGACGGCGTCGTCGTCATGTCCATGGCGGATGTGCCGCTCGGGTTCGGGGTCGCCGCCAGGGGCGCTCAGGACTGCAGGAAGGCAGACACGAACGCCGTGGTGGTTTTGCACCAGTCGGACGCCGGCGAGTACCTCCGCAAGGAGGAGGAGCTCATGTGAGGTGAGGCTTGGCTCTTACTGGCTGTATACTGTGATCCGAGGTTTCAGTCATATGATGTACTGAATGATTAATTGGTTATCATGCGCTGAGATGGTTGCCAATTTGTTCCATGTCGATGCTAATTGATATTTTTCTCACTTGTGAGTATACATTAAATCGCGATCATATTAGTATTTGTTTTTGTGTGAAATTGAAATCAGACAAAGTAGTCAGAGATTACTTGTGTTCATCATCATTAAACAGTGCCTGGGTATGTCTGTTTGTAACATTAGAACGGATTTCTACACATTATATATGGACAATTGTACAAATGCGCCTTGAAATTTCCACTAATAGAACCACAAAATGGCAATGCTGATATTCAATTTGGCAGTCTTGACAGTGTTGCCTTGTGCTTGTTGTGGTGATCCGTAGGCCTACAGCAACTATCAAATCAAGGACAGAATGCTTTGTTTCTCACTTCTGGTGTTAGTGTAGACTAACATTTTTTGTTTCTCCTTAATATATATTTTTTAACATACTTCACAGTTCAGAGATGTTTCACGCGAGGTTAGTGAGCTTTTGTAGCTGTTGCTGTTTCAGTCTTTTGTGCATTTGGAGATGGAACCCCTTGAAACACTGATAGTCCTGATTAGGGATGTAAGTGCTTGACATCCCTAGTTAAGCCTGTGCAAAAAGTGAAACCGGTCAAACCGTTCAAACCGTCCAAAAATTTCCTAGTGCAATCTCATTCACAAATCCAATCTTAACTTTGAAGCTAGTACAAAATTTTGAACTAGCCCAAACCAGCCAAACCATATTTGCACAGGCTTATCCCTAGTCCTGATCATTTGGTTATCGTGAATGGTAGAAAGTTAAGATGAGTCAGGAAAGGTGTGCTACTTGTACATAAGTTGTGTTTTTTCATCGTGAACTTAATATGCTTAGTGCCTTGGTGGTAGAATGTGTTGCAGGTTTTGTTTTCAACATTTGATCCACCATTTCCCTCTAATTGTTGCATGTGGTGGGTGTTAGGTTGGTCTGGGCTGCTATATAACCACTTACGGATCATGAAATTCTGCTTCCTGGGTGTACACGTTGGTAGCCATTTGAGTTTACGTGTGAAACATTTCTATGACAAACAATAGCAGCTTCACTTAATCATGGCACTTCCTTCCATTTCCCGAGCATGGCATTTGCACGATATATTTCTGAATGCGGGTGTGGTGTAGCTGCGATACTGGCAGTTGTGTTCTCTAACTGACAGTTGTGTTTCATACGTGCCTGTATTTGGTGTGCAGTTCGTCCGACATTCTGTATTACTCCGTATGATATTTTCCTAGTGCAAGGAAAGGCGGATGCAAAGAGACGATGCCTGATCCATCAACTGTCACAGAACAATAGTACTCCCTCCGTCCTAAAATAAATGTCTCAAGTTTGTCAAAATTTGAATGAATCTAGACACTATTTAGCATATAGATTCATTTAAAATTTGAAAAAGCTAAGACATCTATTCTTGGATGGATCTATTTTTGGACGGAGGGAGTAGTATTCTTGTCAGATGGTTTCGGTGATAGTCACGCTGCAACTTATCAGTAAGTTACTAGTCTAATGCCTAGTGCTAGTGCCTAGTGCACTATATAGTGTGAACCGTGAACTATGATTATAAGTAAATTTGTCGTGTGAGGCCTCTAATCATTTTTTTTGTTCTAGACATCAATGATCATTGTTTGAGTGTTGTTGGAGAAGTCTGTCATCAATAAACTAACCTGCCCATGAATTTAGATTTCCCGAGCATCTGGTACGGCCAGTACCGTGGGAGGATACTATGATATCCTTACACCAATCATGCACACTTTGACTCCCTCCGTTCCTTTTTAGTCTGCGTTTTACTTTTTCACAGATTTTTCATTTTACTCAGCGTTCTGGAATACTTTGCCTCTCTTTTCCCTTTTTGCCCTCCCGCACCAACGTTCGTCACCCCCATTGCTATACTCCAACCCCTCCTGCACCAACGTCTCCACTCGTCTTTTTCCCTCTTCATTTTCCATTGACTGCATGGAAAACCAAAGCGATTCCCATCCATGGGGGGGAGAGAAGTGGTAGTACAAACTACAAAGCACGAATACTTTTCCTTAAAGGTCTCCCATGGGGCCTTCACTCCCCCACCCCCAAGCCCGCATACTCTTGTTTTGTTTTGAGTTGCCGTGCATAGTTTACACTGGATTTTTGTTTCATTGGTCATTTGATTTATATGTTTCTTATATTACAATATCATCTTATATTACAGTCTCATAGGTCATTTGATTTATATGGTCTTTATCTTATATATAAAATTTTATACTCATATTATTTTTCTTTGTTTTGGATTTCATCTTCGTATTTTTGTACCTTATAAATGTGATAATATAAAATTCGAATCGATGATCATAGAGGCTTGGACCTAAAAAAAGGCCTTTGCCAGACATCCTTTTATCACTTAAAACTTAGTTTAAAATATATTGAAAGGGTCTTTTTATTATAGGCTAATAAAAATGAGAAAATATGATAATATCTTTAGAGATCTGAAAATGTGATACTCGGATCTATAGTTTTATCATTTTTTTTGTAGTTAAAAATACACATAATTTTCAATTGATAGTTTGCAAGTTTGTGGTATACATCACCGGCTACATCCTGATTTGTTTTTAGATTTTTTTGAACTCAGAAATATAATTTATGTTTTTTTAAAAGGGATTTCCAATTAAAAAAGGATTCCTAATACACCTTGCTATTCTCTAGGCAGTGAGGATCTTGATAGTCTCTAGGAAAATACTGTAATCATACTCGGAGCCTTTGTCTTTCATAGCATACACCATTGCTTCCTCCGGTTGGCTTGTGCCAAACCTCCGTCGTTGCTATCAAACCAATTCTCACGCTGAAGCTTAGACCAACCTGCATAGGTATGCACTATGTACCGAGAAGTGGCCCTTCTTTTATAGTGACGGGTCTAGAAGGCTAGAAGTCGGGTTGATCTACATAACTCATTGGAATGTTTCTAATAATTTTTAGCGTCCATTGAAATAAAAGTTGAGTTAATCTTCTCAACGTCCCAACAACCTAACATTGGTTCCATCAAATCACTCACCAGCTTAGGTGGGTCTTCATAGATACAACAATAATATGTGTGAGCATGAAATCCCTAGGGATCTAGTTATGTTCCTAAACTCTTGTAGATTTCCCATTGCCTACCCGTCTGACGTACCTGCTTTCGAATTTCTTTACCTCCCATAATGGATCTCCAAATCTCTTAATAACGGCTATCTAACTGCCTGCAAAAAATTCTATAATTGGAAAATATGTAGCCTTTAGAATTCGTGCACTCAACAGTTCTAGATCTCCAATCATGTCGTGCTAGCATCTCCATATCGAACATCTCAATATCTCGGATCCCCAACCTCCAATGTATTTTGGCATTGTTATCGTGTCCCAAGACACCCATACCGTTTTTCTTTCACCATTCTTGCTTCCCCACTAAATTTTTCTGATTATATATTAATCTTCTTACATAAGCCTCTTAGAAATTTGAATACTGCCATCTAATATGTCAGGTTAGCCTGATCCACCTCCTTTATTAAAACCTCTTTACCCCCACGAGATAATATCTTTTTAATCCACCCCTGTACTCTTTTCCACACCCAATCTTCCAGGTACTTAAAAGCACCATTTGTAGCTCTATGTACCAACATCAATGGGAGTTCCAAATACTTCTTCGTCAAGGATGCATTTGGAACTTGAAGATTCTTTTGACCAACTCTCGTGTTGCATTAAGGCACCCTTTGCTAAAGAAAATTGATGATTTGGAAAAAATTATGCGTTGACCGGATGCATTACGATAATGTTCAGTCAGGTTCTGTCTAAGGGTTGCCCCCTCTTGGTTTTCCTTGAAGAACATCAACACATCGCCAGTAATAAAAATGATTGACAATAGGTCATGTAGGTGCTACCTTAATTCCTTGCTCTTGCTCAAGCACTTCATGGTTATTCAACAAACATGACAAGTCTTTGGCAACTAAGAGAAAAGGCACGACACTACTGGATCACCCCAACATATGCCCCTCGAAGGAGCAAACTCTCGTGCGTGGTGCCTATTAAACAAAACAGAAAACAAGACTGATCATGAAAACTCTCATCACTGCCTGCACAAAGTGAGGGTGAAGTCCAAGTTTCTGCATAATTCTCTCCAAGTATATCCATTCTACACAGTCATAAGCCTTCATTATATCATAATGACACTTCTTCCTCTTCTTTTTGTGCATAAAGTACAAGCAATCATAAGCCAAGATAATATTGTCAATGATTAATCTACTAGGAACAAATGTTGATTGTCTAGGAGAGATGATATCAGGTAAGATTTGCTTCAACCTATTTGGTTGTACCTTGGACACAATTTTATAGATTATGTTGCACAAACTAATTGGCTGGTACTGACCAAAAGGAGATGGATATGATCTTAGGAATTAGAACGATGAATGTCTTGTTTATATCTTTTGGGGTATCGACTCCATTGAGAGCATGCAACACTGCACTTGTAACTTTTTTACCAAAAATATCCCGGTGTTTCTAAAAAGATAGTTGGGAAGCCATCAGTGTATGTGGCATTCGTCCGTCTGCATCAATTTTTTGTAGTCTATAAAAGTTGGAGAAAAGATTGCAGACATTTTTAAGAAGTCCGTGTAGCAAAATATGAAGAACATGTGCAACAAATTACCCCTTTTTATAGTAAAACATTGAAAAAAGTTTCATTGTTCGCAACATTTTGGAAAGACACATGTAGCAAAACACAATAACATGTGTATCAAAATCCAATAACATATGTAGCAAATCTCGATTTGGTTGTGCGAGAACTAAAGAATGTGTCGGGTTTGCAACGTGTAGCAAAAGAAGTTGTAGCATTTTCATCACATCCATGTAGAAAAAACCAACAATGTATGCAAAAAATCCCAATTTGCTTCTAGCAACGTGAAAATGACATGTCCCCACTTGATACATTTTCAACACACTCATGTAGCAAAACTATATACACATGTAGCACTTTGAAACACTTCCACAACATCAAAAATCTCCCAAAATATCTGACATTTACCAACGATCATGGAGACAATGTCGTGGCCAATTTTAGCTTGTTGTCCATGATGGAAATATGCCATAGAGGCAATAATAAATTGTATTATTCTATATTTCCTATTTATAATTAAGTTTATTATTCTATGCTATAATTGTATTAGTTCCGGATAATGAGTATTTAGAGTAAAAATCTAACACATGTGTGGAATCATAAACACCATTTAGATAACCCTAGTCTCGCCTCTAAGACTAGTTCATGTATCATTGATAGTTTCGGTTTCCTGACTATGGGAAAAACGACATAGTGTTGTGAAGTTGACGGTGATATATGAGATCGTAGTTGTTGGGCAAACAACGATGATGATAGACCCAACATGATATACCGTCAAACACGTCATCAATATTGTTATCAATAGTTTCTCATAAACAATGTATTTCCTTTACTAAAGATCGTTTCACCGCAAGACACATGTGAACTCGGGTATAATATGGCCATGACAAGATTTCTTCAAACATTGCTCTTAACAGAGTAATCATAAAGTTGATACTTGCTCTTACCGGATGGTACGACAATTATTCACATGGGGTGCTTGCGGGAATTGCTACTCCTGACGATGGAGAGATACACTATGTGTTGGAGATATGCCCTACAAGCAATAATAAAAGTAGTTATTATTATATATTTGTGTTTATGATAAATGTTCACATTCATGTTATAATTGTATTAACCGGAAACATTAATACTTGTGTGGTTTGTAAACTAGTTAGTAAAGCCTCTTTATAATACTAGATTATTGGTTGATAGATGATCATGGTTTCCTGATCATGAACATTGAGACGTTATTAACAACAATATCATATCATTAGGATAATGGTGTGATGGACATACTCCTATAGATAAGCGTAGCATAAAGATCAAGTCATTTCAATAGTTCAATCGCTATAAGCTTTCAGATACATAGTAACCTAAATCCTTCGACCATGAGATCATGCTAATCACCATCACCAGATGGATGCTTTGATGACATCAAACACCACTTCGTAACTGGGTGGTTATAAAGGTGGCATTGAGTTTTCAGAAAGTATGTGCTGAGGCACATGGATCAAGAGTGGGATTTGTCCATCCATATGACAGATAGATATACTCTGGGCCCTCTTGATGGAATGTTATCCAATTGGCTTGCAAGCATGTGACTGGATCACATATCACAAGAACGAGTAAATAGTACTTACCGGTAACGAGGTTGAACTAGGTATACAGAGATACCGACGATCAAACCTCGGATAAGTAAAATATCGCGAGGCAAAGCGAAATTGGTATCATATGTAAATGGTTCATTCTATCGCAAAGTAATCGTAGAAATATTTGGGAGCCATATGAATTTCCAGATTCCTCTATTGGTTATTGATCAGAAAAGAGTCTCGGTCATGTCTGCATAATTCACGAACCGTAGGGAGACACACTTAAGGATTCGATGTTGTTTACTAGATATGGAATGTGAGTAAGAAGACCAAATGTTGTTCGGAGTCTCGTATGGGATCCGGGATATCGATCAAACAATTGCATACAACATAAACAATAGCACATAGAGATCAAACAAATGCAACAAATGCATGCATGACAATTTAATAAGTCACAATGGTTGTTACTTTAGTTCTCTAAACAATACTAAAGTATATGATACACGCCAGAGACCAATTAATGCAATGGAGTACTTGTTATTAATAATTACTTGCCAATATAGGGTTTTTAATAGTTCTGTTGTAATGCCTGTTCTAACTGTCGAATTAAATTTGTTTCTTGGGTTTACTGGATAGAGGACATTAATACGAACCAGTAGGCGTTGGATTCACCCTAATCGGAGTTATAGATCTTTTTAAATAATTAAAATACTACAGAATATATTATAATGCTCCTAACATTATACGTACTGTAAACCTATAATTTTAATTCATAAACTGGTTCTACTCTTTCTTGTGATTCCAGGGACATATTATTTGCAATTTTCTGAATATTATTTATTTTCTTATGAATTTATTACTCTAAATAAGCCATTAAACCATTTATTTAATTACTATAAAACCTTACAGTATTTTCCTGAACCATTTGCATATTGATGATTTACATGGAACCAACTTTCCATCGGTATATCATTCATATTTTTGTGATATGCGAATAATTTACTATGAATTGAATGATTTCTAAAGCCGTTAAAACTAATTAAATTGCTATAGGGTAAATATTTCGCAAAATCTGGATCCAACTAGATATTATTAATCTACATTATAGTATCTTCAATTTGATATATTGTTCATATTTTTCGGAGTTACAATAATTTCCTATAAATTTATTAATATAAAATACAATTAAAACTAATTACATCATTACAGTAAGTACGTACCGTAAAGGTTGGATCTATTCTTATAACATGATTCTACGTAAAATTATCTTCAATTTGATATATTATACGCAATTTTTGGACGTGGTATGAATTTCTAATGAATTTTACAAGTTAGATCTATAATGTGCAATTTTAAATTCGAACGAAATATTTCAGAGAATATTCCGCTGACTGGACAGGTTGACTTTGCATGCTCACTGGGACTAGATGCTGACCTGATGACGACGTGGTGTTGATGAGAAAACTGACTGGGATGACGATGTGGCACATACCGGTTTGATTGGATCTCGACCATCGGCATAGGATCTGGTGGCTAGAAGAAGAGATCGACCCGATTTTGGCTCAGAATAGAAAAGAAATAGATCTGTCTTAGAGAGACAAATCCGTAGATCAAACTGAAAAACTTAGAACATGAAAGTTGTGGGGAATCATTAGTCCTACCTTCTCACCAAAGGAATTTGGATTTGAAGAAACGAGCGCGAGTATATCTTGGATTTACACCGTCATATCTGAAATATTACGGTGCGAAATTCTCTGGCTGTGGTGGATGAAAAGAGGTGAGGTTTGTCGGTATTGAAATATTTCGACGAGATCTACAACTTTTGTTTTTTGACCGAAGGCAAACGACGAAGTCTAGATGGGTGAATAAACGAAATAAGATTCGGGCATGTGTAGATTCGGGATTTCGAGAAAGAAAACTCGTACAGCTGTGCCTCCACGAGTTTATATAGAGATTTTGGATGGTGTAGAGATAGTTCTTGGAGTAGGAAACAAGTAGAAACATACGGAAGTCGATTCGGAGTTGTAGATAAAAAGTTATAAGTGTTTGAATAGAGATAGGTTTGACAAAAACTGTTTTGTACGCTTTTTAAAGCAGACCTGGGATCGATCTGTAGGTGAGTGCTGGTTGGGTCCGGTCGGCTGGCTAGCTGGGCCGGCCCGTTAGTTTTTTTTTCCTTTTTTTCTTTTTCTTATTTTTATTTATTTGTTTCCCTCATATCTTTTGCATACGAACTCCAAATGACATGATTCTTGTTTCTAAAATTTTCTAAAGTGGAATAGATCATTGTAGGATCATATTTGTAATCTTTTTACTAGTTTGCAAGTAGTGGATTTTTAAATCCTTGTATAAGTCATTTTATTTATGTCTTTATTTGTTTGTACTTATTCCATAAATTTTTCATAATAGCTCCAAATGAGCTCAATTTTGTTTCTAAAATTTTGTAATATTTATTAGATCTTTTTAGGCTATAATTTAGCAATAATCGCCGCCTTATCAACAGTGGTTTTTTATAAAGCTTATTTAATTCCCTTTAGGAACAAAGTGGCATATACTATTTAGGGTTTTAGTACTTTATTTATATTTAGGGATTTTTCTTGATGCAAATATGCAATGCAATGCGGATGAATATCATGCAAATGCAAAAAAAATCTAGTCCTAATTTCTAAAATCTTGGGATGTGACAGACTAATCCCCTTAAGATGAATCTCGTCCCGAGATTCGGAATGGCTAGCAAGGGTATGGGTGTTGATGTCGAGGCTAACCCCCTTAAGAAAATTAAACTTGCATCTCCAAGGATAGTTGATAAGCTATATCTTGTTATTCTTCCTCTAGGATTGTGAATGTAATATCAAGTTGTGCATGAACTATCCAAGCTTCTTATTTAACCATCCAGTCTATGTCTACTATTACTACTATGTCATGTAAATCCAATATAATCTAGCTAGTGGGAAATTTTTATGTGCTCCAATCTCTATGGTTTAAGCTCAACGCCGACTCTTTGCTATGGTTGAAAGGCACTCGAGATTCGCAAAGCCAACATTACAAGATCGAATAACAAGAGTAGTAGGAATGGTGATCAATCCATCCTACACCCAAATCATTACCCTGTATAAGGATAGGTGAATCACGTTTTTCTATCACTCGGGCATCCTCACTTTCCTTGAAGAATGTTTCCATGGGCATGAACTAATGCTCTACGTAGACTCCCATGTATTCAATCAACAAAGCTACTACTAAAACTAAACTATCGATACTTCAACTTTCAGGTTGCGTAATCTACTACATAACATCATTTCAACACTTCATACTCCCACATATCTTTTTTTCCATTAGATAAAGGATTCTCCTTCCTAAACGCATTGTGTTGTCAAACCTTCCACTTAACACGTCATTATATCTCCAAGGGTTCAAGATAGGGAAGAATAGATTCTATAGGAAAGAAACGACTAAGAAAATAATCCTACCCATAACTATATGAAGCAATCAATGCCACAAACAAGGAAACAATCATAGGCGATCAACACACAATCAAACACTTGTATAATAACATTACAGGGTTCTAAATATAGCAGTATATAACCACAAAATAGTTTGAAAGCATTGGTAACAATGCTAGAGTAAAACATAGCAACATATAAGCAATAAACAAAATCTGTCAAAACGGTACAGCAGACTTCACGAATTTTTCTGACCGACTTAAACTCGTCAGGAATTTTAGCCAATTTTTGTGCATATACTACAGGTAATTACGCTCCATATACTATTTTGTTTATATTTTTCTAAGTTACCAATAAAATATGAAAAATCACGCGGTACAACAGGTCAGGCAGAAAACTGCAGCAGTAATTCCACGAATTTCAATCAATTCACACCATTAAAATAATTTTAAAACTACACGAAAACTCCAGCAACTTTAGAGTTTCAAAACAACAGATCCTAAACAAGGCATCACACAATATGGTTCAGTACAAACAAGCAAGCAACCTATATTGTCATACCACATAAGTTGGTAAGAACAATATGCTAACACGATAGCGATGATCTCCTAAAGAGATAGAACATGGTGGTCTAGACCTAACCAAACTTGATGAGATGTTTATTTATGTCATACTATTTGTTCTTTTACTTAGCTAACTCTCATATAGGTATCATAAGAATGGATAACTATAAATGTTTGAATAGGAAGAGGTTCTAGAAAAGATAGATAAGGAATATAAGAACTCTAATAAGTAGAAAATATGATTATTCTCCTAATAGAGGTCCTCTATTACTAATCCATTTCTAAGGTCACGATCCTACAGTCAACAACCTGGCTCCGATACCACCCTCGCCTGATAAGGCTAAGTTCATGTGTATAGTGCCAATCCCTGGATCGGTTTACTGGTACACACAGTACAGATGAATACCAAAGAATATAACAGTGCATCATAAATAACGAGTTGATCCAGAATTTGCAATTATTACAATAATGCTTAGCTCAAGGCTAGCTCAATATCAAGTAGCATACGGAAGCATAAAAAATAGATAGGCTCCATCTTCAATTGTGCCACAGGCGAACAACTGTTGAGTGGAGTATCGTAACCTAGTCGATCACTCATAATCGGAATCATAACCTGCAACATAAAACGTAGCAGCCCCGAAGGGTCAATACTTGGAATGTATGGCAAGTAGATTTAAGTAAGGACACAATAAACCTAACATCTATATGCATATTTGGCAAGTGAAGTTGTGGCTAGCTTGCATTTTCAAATACCTTTGTCCTACTTTCATAATCAATTTTTGATTTTCTTTGAAAAGATCCTAAATAGATTAACCCATCAACATTAAAGCAATTAGGAAATTAGAATGAGCGAGAAACATGTCATGAAATCAATATGAAGCAACTCAAATGTCCATAATCGGGAACATGGCTAATCGATTAGTTTATACACCCTGCAGGGGTTAGTACACTTTACCCATGTGACTTGGCCAGCCCAGCTCGTACCACTACTCTCATATTGGGTGATGATAGGGAGAAGTCCAAGAAGGGACCGTTCGAGAAGTAGCTCCCCAAACCCGACATGCACCGGTCCAACTTACCAAAATTCTACATCTCTGGATACGTGGGTTCGAGTTATCACAACCTACCGAGTCCAACCAACCGCCCATTCCATTATTGGCACATGGTTGTACACGTAAGCTATAAAATAAAGAAGCCAATCATTTTATCTTGATACCTGGGTGCCTTTCCGCAATGATACCACCAAAATTTTCAAACCCATCATACCCAGGAGTTTCATTGATTAAGTTGTTTTTAGTTTTCGCAAACCAACACATTTAGAAACAAATTTTAGTGATGTAACCCAACCCTCGTTCATCATAGCATGGCTAAGCACATCTACCAACGGTGGCTCGTCTACAGGAAATCCCTACCACATAGTAGGACATAGCATAGCGATAGTACTTTCTTACACATGCATCTAAAAAATACACGACAATGCATTGAAAATAGTAGGACAATATCATGAACAAAGTAACATCTACTTGACTTGATAGTTGGTGAAGTCGTTCAAGCACTCGTTGCAATCACACATGTTGCACTCCTCACAATCTATCGATCAAACAATTGCATACAACATAAACAATAGCACATAGAGATCAAACAAATGCAACAAATGCATGCATGGCAATTTAATAAGTCACAATGGTTGTTACTTTAGTTCTCTAAACAATACTAAAGTATATGATGCATGCAGGAGACCAATTAATGCAATGGAGTACTTGTTATTAATAATTACTTGCCAATATAGGGTTTTTAATAGTTCTGTTGTAATGCCTGTTCTAACTATCGAATTAAATTTGTTTCTTGGGTTTACTGGATAGAGGACGTTAATACGAACAAGTAGGCGTTGGATTCACCCTAATCGGAGTTATAGATCTTTTTAAATAATTAAAATACTACATAATATATTATAATGCTCCTAACATTATACGTACTGTACACCTATAATTTTAATTCAGAAACTGGTTCTACTCTTTCTTGTGATTCCAGGGACATATTATTTGCAATTTTCTGAATATTATTTATTTTCTTATGAATTTATTACTCTAAATAAGCCATTAAACCATTTATTTAATTACTACAAAACCTTACAATATTTGCCTGAAACATTTGCATATTGATGATCTACATGGAACCAACTTTCCATCGGTATATCATTCATATTTTTGTGATATGCGAATAATTTACTATGAATTTAATAATTTCTAAAGCCATTAAAACTAATTAAATTGCTACAGGGTAAATATTCCGCAAAAGCTGGATCCAACCAAATATTATTAATGTACATTATAGTAGCTTCAATTGATATATTGTTCATATTTTTCGGAGTTACAAATAATTTCCTATGAATTTATTAATCTAAAATACAATTAAAACTAATTACATCATTACAGTAAGTACATACTGTAAAGGTTGGATCTATTCCGATAAGATGGTTCTACGTAGAATTATCTTCAATTTGATATATTATACACAATTGTTAGACGTGGTATGAATTTCTAATGAATTTTACAAGTTAGATCTATAATGTGCAATTTTAAATTCGAACGGAATATTTCAGAGAATATTCCATTGTTGACAGTTGACTTTGCATCTTGTTGGACTAGATGCTTTGACACGATGACGTGGTGTTCATGAGGAAGCTGACTGGGATGACGATGTGGCACGTACCGGTTTGATTGGATCTCGACCATCGGCATAGGATCCGGTGGCTAGAAGAAGAGATCGACCCGATTTTGGCTCAGAATAGACATGAAATAAATCTGTGTTAGAGAGACAAATCCGTAGGTCAAACTGAAAAACTTAGAACATGAAAGTTGTGGGGAATCATTAGTCCTACCTTCTCACCAAAGGAATTTGGATTTGAAGAAACGAGCGCGAGTGCATCTTGGATTTACACCGTCATATCTGAAATATTGCGGTGCGAAATTCTCCGGCTGTGGTGGATGAAAAGAGGTGAGGTTTGTCGAGATTGAAAGATTTCGACGAGATATACAACTTTAGTTTTTTGACCGAAGGCAAACGACGAAGTCTAGATGGATGAATAAACGAAATAAGATTCGGGCATGTGTAGATTCGGAATTTCGAGAAGGAAAACTCGTACAGCTGTGCCTGAGTTTATATGGAGATTTAGGATAGTGTAGAGATAGGTCTTGGAGTAGAGAACAAGTAGAAACAAACGGAAGTCGATTCAGAGTTGTAGATAAAAAGTTATAAGTGTTTGAATAGAGATAGGTTTGACAAAAACTGTTTTGCACGCTTTTTAAAGCAGACCTCGGATCGATCTGTAGGTGCGTGCTGGTTGGGTCCGGTCGGCTGGCTAGCTGTGCCGGCCCGTTAGTTTTTTTCCTTTTTTTATTTTTTTATTTATTTGTTTCCCTCATATCTTTTGCATACGAACTCCAAATGACATGATTCTTGTTTCTAAAATTTTCTAAAATGGAATAGATCATTGTAGGATCATATTTGTAATCTTTTTACTAGTTTGCAAGTAGTGGATTTTTAAATCCTTGTATAAGTCATTTTATTTATGTCTTTATTTGTTTGTACTTATTCCATAATCTTTTCATAATAGCTCCAAATGAGCTCAATGTTGTTTCTAAATTTTTGTAATATTTATTAGATATTTTTAGGCTATAATTTAGCAATAATCGCTGCCTTAGCAACAGTGGGTTTTTATAAAGCCAATTTAATTCCCTTTAGGAACAAAGTGGCATATACTATTTAGGGTTTTAGTACTTTATTTATATTTAGGGATTTTTCTTGATGCAAATATATAATGCAATGCCGATGAATATCATGCAAATGCAAAAAAATCTAGTCCCAATTTCTAAAATCTTGGGATGTGACATTGTTGAACCTTCTCTCGAACTTGCGAGTAGCGCATCACCGGAAGTAGTTCCTATGGCGCGTACACCAATAAGAGAGGAAGCTAATGATGTTGATCATGAAACTTCAGTTGAAGTTACTACGGAACCTCGCAGGTCAACGAGAACTTGTACCACTCCTGATTGGTATGATCCCGTTATGAGTGTCATGTTGGTGGACAATACCGATGACCTTGCGACATATGAGGAAGCGATGATGAGCCAGATTCCAATAAATGGCAAGAAGCCATGAAATCCGAGATTGGATCCATGTACGAAAATCAAGTATGGACTTTGGTGGACTTATCGGATGGCCGGAAGGCTATCGAGAACAAATGGATTTTCAAGAAGAAAACAGATATTGATGGTAATGTTACTGTCTATAAAGCTCGACTTGTCGCAAAAGGGTTTCGACAAATTCAAGGAGTTGACTACGATGAGACTTTCTCACCGGTAGCAAAGCTAAAGTCTATAAGGATTATGTTAGCGATCGCTGCATATTATGATTATGAGATATGGCAGATGGATGTCAAAACGGCGTTCCTCAATGGAGACATTGATGAAGAGTTATATATGGTACAACCCAAAGGTTTTGTCGATCCTAAAGATGCTAACAAGGTATGAAAACTTCAACGGTCCATTTATGGATTGAAGCAAGCATCCCGGAGTTGGAATCAATGTTTTGATAAGGTAATCAAAAGCTTTGGATTTATACAAACTTATGGAGAAGCTTGTATTTACAAGAAAGTGAGTGGGAGCTCTGTAGCATTCTTAATACTATATGTAGATTACATATTGTTGATTGGGAATGATGTAGACCTTCTTAATAGTGTCAAGGATTATTTGAATAATAGTTTTTCAATGAAAGATCTTGGCGAAGCAGCTTACATATTAGGCATAAAGATTTATAGAGATAGATCAAGACGCCTAATATCGCTATCACAAAGTACATATTTGGAAAAAGTTTTAAAGAGGTTTGGAATGGAAGATAGCAAGAAAGGGTTCTTGCCCATGTTGCCCAATACGACCTTGAGTAAAACTCAAAGTCCTGCAATGGCAGAAGATAGATAAAGGATGAGTAAAACTACCTATGCCTCAGCCATAGGATCTCTTATGTATGCCATGCTATGTACTAGACCCGACATTGCATATGCTGTTAGTTTGACTAGTAGATATCAAAGTGATCCAGGAGTGGATCATTGGACAACAGTCAAAAACATCCTTAAGTAATTGAGAAGAACTAAGGATATGGTTCTTTCTTATGGAGGTGATGAACAGCTCGTTGTTAATGGTTACACCGATGCTAGTTGGAACACCGATCCGGATGATTCTAAATCTCAATCTGGATACGTATTTACTTTGAATGGTGCAACAATTAGCTGGAGGAGTGCAAAGCAAAGCGTTGTGGCGTGATCTTCAACTGAATCGGAATACATAGCTGCTTCGGAGGCTTCACGAGAGGCGATATGGATGAAGGAGTTCATTACAGAGCTCGGTGTGGTTCCAAGTGCGCTGGACCCAATGTCTATCTATTGTGATAATATGGGCGCCATGGCCAATGCGCAAGAACCAAGGTCACACAAGAAGCTGAAGCATATCAAGCTACGTTTCCACGCTATTCGAGAGCATGTCCAAGATGGAGACATAAAGATTTGCAAAGTACACACAGATCTGAATGTGGCGGATCCGTTGACTAAACCTCTCCCAAGGGCAAAACACGACCAGCACTAAACCGCCATGGGTGTTCGGTATATTACCATGTAATCTAGATTAGTTGACTCTAGTGCAAGTGGGAGACTGATGGAGATATGCCCTAGAGGCAATAATAAAAGTGGTTATTATAATATCTTTGTGTTTATGATAAATGTTTACATTCATGCTATAACACTATTAACCGGAAACATTAATACTTGTGTGATTTGTAAGCTAAATTAGAGTCCCTAGTAAAGCCTCTTTATAATACTAGCTTGTTGGTTAATAGATAATCATGGTTTCTCGATCATGAACATTGAGATGTTATTAACATCAAGATCATATCATTAGGAGAATGGTATGATGAACATACTCCTATAGATAAGCGTAGCATAAAGATCAAGTCATTTCAATAGTTCGTTTGCTATAAGCTTTCTGATACATAGTAACCTAATTCCTTCGACCATGAGATCATGCTAATCACCATCACCGGAAGGATGCTTTGATGACATCAAACACCACACCGTAACTGGGTGGCTATAAAGGTGGCATTGAGTGTTCGGAAAGTATGTGTTGAGGCACATGGATCAAAAGTGGGATTTGTCCATCCATATGACGGATAAATATACTCAGGGCCCTCTCGGTGGAATGTCATCCAATTAGCTTGCAAGCATGTGACTGTCTCACATGGGATCACATATCACAGGAACGAGAAAAGAGTACTTATCAGTAACGAGGTTGAACTTGGTATGCAGAGATACCGACAATCAAACCTCAGATAAGTAAACTATCATGAGACAAGGGAAAATTGGTATCGTATGTAAGTGGTTCAATCGATCGCAAAGTAATCGTAGAAATATGTGGGAGCCATATGAATTTCCAGATTCCTATATTGGTTATTGATCGGAGAAGTGTCTCGTTCATGTCCGCATAGTTCACAAACCGTAGGGAGACACACTTAAGGATTCAATGTTGTTTAATAGATATGGAATGTTAGTAGGGATACCGAATGTTGTTCGGAGTCTCAGATGGGATCCGGGATATCACGAGGAGATCCGGAATGGTCCGTAGAATAATATTCATATAAGGAAAGTCCGATTCCGGAGTTCCGGAAAGATTCCGATGTTTTCATCGGAGAGGTTCTAGAAGGGTCTAGAAGGTTCACCAGACCGGAAGGGGAATGATCCATGAATATGTCATGGATAAGTGGAATGATTGGATCTTATCCTGGGTCACTTGTTTTGGGCATTTGCAAGAGAGAATTAAAACTCTAAATTGAAAGTCAAACGGGAAGTTTGAAAAGTCAAACTGGAATAATGGTTTCCTAGTGGAAGAAGGAAAGAGTCCTTCTCTCAATCCAACTTGGGTTTGGGATTGGATTCAAACCCACCCGTCCCAAGGCTTCCCCCTCTCATAAATAGAGGGGGAGGGCTGCCCCAAAGACGAAGCCCTAGCCCTCCCACACCCACGCTGCCGCCTAGCCGCCGCCAGCCTTCGCCGCCGCCGGCCCATCGTCGTCGCCCTAGTCGCCGTCGACACCTCATCCTCCTCCCGGTCTTCTAAACCCTAGATCACCAGGAAACCCTAGATCCACCATAACTCGCACCGGCTTAGGGGAAGCCCTGCGGGATCTTCCCTCTACTTCCGACACCACGCCGTCGTGCTGCCAGAATCGCGAGGGGAGAACTACAACCTCCACTGCCTGCTGGAACAAGGGAGAGGAAGGTCTTCATCGAGTACCAAACGTGTGACCGACTGCGGAAGCGCTGCCGGAATGCAGCGTCGGAAGGGTCGTCTACGCGATCTTGAGATCGGCAAGTGTACGACTACATCACCCACGAGAATCTGCTCTCGTTAACCGCTTTGGAATCTTCGAGGGTGAGTGCTTCTATCGACTCATTGCTACAATCTAGTAGATAAATCTTGGCTTGTTTGTGTGCATGCGATAGAAATTTTTCGTTTTCCATGCTACGAACCCCTACACTACTATGGAGAACCAACCAAGAGGTACGACGATTCTCAAGGAAGGCACAACGTTTGCGCCTACTGGTGGATCGGTTCCTGCGGGGTAACCGTGTACCGTGATTTATGTATGCAAGCCATGGCAATCCACCAAAACATCAAGTCCGAAGACATATCAACTCACCCATGTCCGAGGACATATTATGCGTATGCACCAAATGGAAAACCAATTTTGTAACCCTTTGGATATACGAATAGCGCCGGTAGTTGAGGGGGGGGGATCCCAGAGGCCCCCACATTTGGTTAGCGCGATCAACTCAGAACTGGTATCATAGAATGAACGGGTCCTAGGTCTGCTCAAGCAGTTCCCAAAGGCGGTCCCTGCCGGGGCCTTATCATTAGGTGAAACCATAACCATAACCAACAACATCAGATTAATTATCTTATCCCCAACCATATCTGACTATTATGTTCCACATGTATGAGAGCAATACTAAGCATGCCTATGACTCGCAAGGACAAGACTAGATAGTCAAACAAGGCAATAAGATAACCAAGGCAATATAGTGGAGCAAGTAAATAAAGGAACGATACTATAGCATCGACAATAAGGATAGCAATAGATCAAAGGAAGGAAGTAAAGACTATAAATACAAAATAGGTAGAAGGGGTAGAATGCTCGCCTGTGAGATAAAGTCGATAACCAAGGGCTTGTCGCATCTCGCATCGACTCATCGTCCTATCCGGTGAAGAAGCAAACACTAGAAAGAGCAACCGATGCAGTATTTAATACTAGGCGGAAGATCTGGCATGTTTATGGTATGATGCATGACATGATAATATGCGGTCATACTTAGCAATATTAAGAAGAATCGGGATCCCGACATTTAAATAAAAGGTTCAAGTTATTTAACTACCCCACATATTAAATGTTGAATTAATAAGGCAAAGCATGGCATCGGTTCGCTACACAAATTTAAATAGGGCCAATATAAGACTAGAATAGCCGCATATTGTCTCCATATTTAATTTAGGCGAATCGACAAGGTACCCCCGAACAAATAAACATGTAAGCGAGTATGGATGAATTAATATGCAACATGTTATATTATATTTATCAAAATAGGGTATCAGGAAGGGGTCACACATCAAGGTTCGACGATCTTGGGGTTCCGAGGGGTTCGGGTTCGGTCTCGACGCCGGGATCAGGCTTCATGGTTTGGTCTTTGGATCCTTCAAGAAGGTTATGGCGGTTCCATCCAACCCATGAAGGAGATCTTGTAGCTCGATGCCCGTGTTCATGAGGTCTTGTGGCTTTGATTGCCGGTGTCGATTGTAACACCCTCAGAATCGGACCTATGCAAGTTTGGGCAAAATTCGCCAAACCCGCATAGAAACGATTCAAAGGTGCCCACCAGGCACTTTCGTGCGGGTGGAAAACGAAGTAATAACATTACACAACAGTCCTCGATGGGACACACAGAACAGATATATATATAACAGCGACTCAAGGAGTCAAGAATACAGATATAATATACAAAGATCCAAATCACCTTGAAAACGATAGAGCGTCCAGCTACGGACAAGATGCAAATGGGGCTAAGAGCCCTGAAGAATAACCAATGGCGTCCATAACCCTGCCCAGGCCAAGCCGGAAGGGTAACCCTGCTAACGACATCGATCTTAAAACCTGCTTAAACAAAAGGGGTGCCGACAAAGGGCAAAGGAAAAAGAAGGAGCGTCAGTACTGAGGCCAGTACACGGCGAGGCTAGAATTCGGCGGTCCTCGCCTACATAGGTATGGTGAATCGAAGGCAGCATACACTAAACAACCTATAGAGACTCGATACAACTGGCGGATATCAGAGAGGGGTAAGATAGACCTATCCGGATCCAACCTGAAGCTAACACCAAACAATCCCATCCTGGTGTTTCCCCCTCGAGACCAAACGAGGAAGTCAACCGAGGAACTCACACAGTTGGCAGTTTTACTTATTCGGTTATTGTTGCGGCACTTTACTAGTCAGGTTTAGAGAATTGTCCTGATAAAGTATGCAGTGGGCACTTTTAGTTAATCATTCCGTTGTAGTTGCAGCAATTACTAATCAGATACAAATAGCAATGATGTAATCCCGAAACCCAGCAGTTGTTGGTGCTTTTATCCAGCCATTTCGCTAGAAGTTGCAATACTTACTAGTCAGTACAAGGTCGCGTTTACACTACAAACAAGCAATTGTGGGCGTATTATTAGCCATTCCGTTATAGTGAAGCTGATTACTAGTCATTATAAGTCAAATTTATAGCGATAAACTTTAGTTATGCTTGTCTATGATCGAGATATCAGTGCTCCAAGTCGTCCATATCCGCGACACGGCTTTGAAAGTTTTACCCGCCGGGTGCACCAATAGCAACACACGCTCGATCAACCTCGAAAACCAAATCAAAACCCAACGAGGCTTTCACGATCGAACAATCACAGATTCAGAAATATTTGGGGCCACCTTTGAGTAGAACCCGCAACGAAGTAAGCTAGCTTCGAGACGGCCTCAAGGTTAGCGCCAATGGCTATAAGCGACTGGGAACCCGAAAGTGTGGCTGGGCTTGTCGATACCGCGTAATCACTCCGCCTTCCTAAATAAAGCAGACAAAGGTGCTCCTCGCACAATTTAAATACAAAGTAGCATGGCATAAGTACAGGATCGTAAATAAAACCTCGAACTAGTTTGTGGCCCCAAGAAATAAGAATGAATCAAGCTCGCTCGGGGTCCCATATACCTCCCGGATGTGGATAGCGCGCAAAATCAAGGAACAGGTATCAAGTACTCGGGGTCTTACGGGACACAAGTGGGCGTTCGGAAACCAAATATTTTCTATCACACACCGATGCCTCTGCTTATTCAATTTTAGTTGTTATACAGAAATTAAAGTGACGATAAGTAAAACTAGAATCATCTCCAACATCAACATGCGGCAATACATCAGCAACTGTGGCATTTGACGACACACATCAGCACTTAAGCAAGCTACTACGACGCGCAAGTCCAACTATCTACCAAACAACAGGTAACAGGATGTGTCCAAGGCAATATAGGGCTGCAAGGGATTTCACGGGTACAAAAACTAGAGCATCGCAACACAGATAGCAATAGATCAACAGGAAGGAGTAAATTACTATAAAAGTAAGATAGGTAGAAAGAGGGAGATGCTCGCCTGAAAACATTGTTGAAGGTTCAACCGAAGATCGGGGCGAAGCTCACATCAACTCAACGGCCTTATCCGCGAAGAAGCAAAACACTAGAAGAAACACCGGATGCACTATTTAATTCTAAGGCAAAAGATCGGCATGATGCATGCATGGTGAATGACATGGCAAGGTGCGATGCAATTAAGGTCAAATTAAGTGGAACCGGGGTCCCGACAATTAATTAGATGGTGCAAGTTATTTAGAACCCCCCGCAATTTAAATGTGGTTTAACATGGTAAGATATGGTACCGATTCTCTACACAAGTTTAAATGAGGCCAATATAAGGCTAGATTTGCCCGCATATGGGCCCCATATTTAATTATTAGGTGAATCGGCATAAGGCCCCCAAACCACAGATATGCATGCGAGTATGAAAATTCAATATGCAACAAGTTGTTATTATATGACAAAAATAGGGTTTTCGGAAAGGGGTTCACACATCAGAGGGGGCTCGACGATCTTGGGGCTTCCGGGGTCTGGGGTCCGGGGTCTAGGGTTCGACGGAGCGTTCTCGGGCTCCGGGGTTAGGGTCTCGGATCGGGGTAGTTCTTGTCGCATCGGGGTCTCGGTCGTGTCGACGGTCGTGGCGTTCAGGGGGAAGTTCTCGGTGTCCATGAGGTAGACCTTGTCGTGCCTTAGCGTAGATCTTGGGGAGGTTCGGGGTTTCGGCGTCCGGGGCGAAGATCATGGCGGTCATCGGGTTGGGAGGGAGAACATGGCGTCGGTGTGGCGGTCTTGTTGTTCCGCGACGGAGAGCTTAGCGGCATCGGGGAACCTCGGCGATTCCGTGAAGAAGTGCTTGACGCATCCAGTGGCGATCTTGGCGACTCCTTGTCGAAGGCCCGAGGAAGATCATGACGATGCGAAGCATTTTAGCGCGTTGGCCTGGGACGCCAGATCCCTGTGGCCAATCTTGGGTTACAAGGGTTCGATTCGGTCTTCGGCAAGGTTTTCGGGGTTCGCCTTTGGCTCAGCAGAGAAGTTGTAGGAGTACTTGTGGTTCCCCGTCAAAGGCCTAGGGTTCCACCGCCAAATATGAACTAGAAACAACACAAGAACAGAGGACGAAAACAACAAGGCCACGGTGACTGCGGCAACCGGGAGGAGCTCGCTGGACGCGAGGTGGCCGGAAAGAGGCGGCGCTCGGGGCCGGGGCAGGCGAGCTTGACGCAGGGGTAGCGGGGCCGCGGCGAGGTTGGAGACGCTGGAGGCGACGGCAGGGAGGCGGGCGGAGGTTGGCCGGAGACGAGGCTGGCGGTGGAGCGAGCTCAGGAAGCAGCGGCCGCACCGGGCGGTGGTCATCGGCCGAGGTGGAGGGAGCCACTGGCCTTGGGCGGGCGGGCTCACGGAGGCAGGCTGCGGAGAGGGCAGACGCCGGTCAAGCGTGCGAGGCACGGCGGGACGCGGGCGACGGAGCTCATGGAGGGACGGGTCGGCCATGGCGGAGGGAGGCGGAGGTGCCTGGGGAGGGCGAGGTCATGGTGGGAGGGCGGCGAGGAGCGGCGGGCGCTGGAGGGCGGCGAGCGAAGCAGCGCGGCGCCTTGGCGCGCAGCTCAGCGGGCTCATGCACTGGGGCGAGGGAGAGCTGCGGTTGAGGAGATGGGCTGGCGGGCGGCGGGCGCTGAGCGGTGGCAAGGGAAGCAGCAAGGAGATGGCAGGGCGGGCCGAGATGGGCGGCGAGGAGGAGCGGGCCAGGCGGAGGGCGAGCGGCGGGGAGAGAGGTGCGCGAGGGTGCTTCTTGCAGAGAGGAGAGGAGGTCATGGGAAGGTGGGAGAGGAGCGGGCAAGAAGAGGAACAGGGACGCCTGTGGGGGCGCGGGTCCCGCGGGTCGGGGTAGGTGCGACAGAGGGAAGGCGGATCTGGGAGGCCAGTGCAAGGGCCAGGCGGGGCAGTGGCGGGCAGGTGGGTGGAGAGGCGTGAGCTGTTGTTGACTGGGGTGGTTGAGGTATGTCAAGGCGTGTGTGTGTGTGTGGAGAGAGGGGAGAGAGAGGAGAGAGATAGAGAGGGTGAGGTGGCAGGCTTAGATTGGAGGGGGAAGAGGGAGAGGTTGAGGTGGCACATGGGGATTGGTGGGAGTGATGTGGAGGGATAGGTTGGGTAGAGAGTTGGGTAGACATAGGATTTAGATGGGGCGGCAGGTTTGGACCGATTTAGTTTATGGGGCGGTCGTTCGGGTCAATCGCCTGCCTGACGCCCGCTAAAATAATTAATGTTTTTATTTATTAAACGGACCGTTGCACAACATATTTAAACAAAACAAAATATTCCGGGGACCCGGTTTTGGTGTTTGAATAAAGGGCGGGGCGTTTTAGAAAACAAAACGGCCTTGGCGAAAAATAGTTTTGGCAAACAATGCATTATGATGACGATGCAATGCACAAATTCAACGCGATTTTCTAGTAGTGGTTTTGCGGGATGCCACAATTCGACACCACTAACAATGGATCTCGCCCTCGAGATCCGCCTCATGGTACCGGAAGGAAGGCGGTGATCTGCATCTCCTCGCTTCGTGTAGATCCTCGCGACACCACTAACAAGAGGTCGTTGTCCGTGATCGTCGGGAGAACACTCCGGGAACAAAAGGGTCGAAGGTAGAGGTATCAACAAATAAAGCCACCCCTAACTTCCGTGGACGGAGTAAGACTGCTGGATCCACTGATTCGATGTACAAGAGCGAATGATAAGAGTAGTCGGATGGTGATCAGTCCATCGCGCACCCATACCATTACTCTGCACACGAATAGGCGGATTATGCAACCAACTCTCGGAATTTAGACGGAAGATCTCGACAAGCGAGATTCGGAAACAAAGGAGTGATGCAGTCTCTGCATCGGATTTGGCATAGATGAGTCGTCGCGTCGGAAACACCGGAAGGCACAAACAAGGAACACCGAATGGTAACACCGTACACGGACTCATCAGGCAGCTGGAAGACCGGATGATAGGACACCGTTGACAAAGGAGGAAGCGAAACCCTAAAGGTACGACGGAACCCACCCACGAGAAACCCTGGACTCGAAGAAGAAGGAGAGAACAGATTCAAAACACGTCGAGATGAGAGGGGAATAGCAGAGGGGTAAGGAGTAAAATCAGACCTAATCAGAACTATCCAACCGATTTTCAAAAATAGTTTTGACACTCTACTTCGGCCGTTAGCTAGGTTATCCTACAGTGGACTTGGGTATCGCAATCGCCGAGCTCGATACCACTCAGACACCTCGAATCGGACCTATGCAAGTTTGGGCAAAATTCGCCAAACCCGCATAGAAACGATTCAAAGGTGCCCACCAGCACTTTCGCAGGGTGGAAAACAAGTAATAACATTACACAACAGTCCTCGATGGGACACATGTAATGCATATATATAACAAATGACTCAAGGAGTCAAGAATACAGATATAATATACAAAGATCCAAATCACCTTGAAACGATAAAGCGTCCGCTACGGACAAGATGCAAATGGGGCTAAGAGCCCTCAAGAATAACCAATGGCGCCCATAACCGCCTGTGCCAAGCCGGAAGGGTAACCCTGCTAACGACGTCGATCTTAAAACCTGCTTAAACAAAAGGGGTGCCGACAAAGGGCAAAGGAAAAAGAAGGAGCGTCAGTACTGAGGCCAGTACACGGCGAGGCTAGAATTCGGCGGTCCTCGCCTACATAGGTATGGTGAACTGAGCGGCAGCGGCAGCATACACTAAACAACCTATAGAGACTCGATACAACTGGCGGATATCAGAGAGGGGTAAGATAGACCTATCCGGATCCAACCTGAAGCTAACACCAAACAATCCCATCCTGGTGTTTCCCCCTCGAGACCAAACGAGGAAGTCAACCGAGGAACTCACACAGTTGGCAGTTTTACTTATTCGGTTATTGTTGCGGCACTTTACTAGTCAGGTTTAGAGAATTGTCCTGATAAAGTATGCAGTGGGCACTTTTAGTTAATCATTCCGT
The DNA here is from genome assembly GCA_030063025.1 of Avena longiglumis. Lineage (NCBI taxonomy): Eukaryota > Viridiplantae > Streptophyta > Magnoliopsida > Poales > Poaceae > Avena > Avena longiglumis. The sequence continues at coordinate 105,158,078 of CP125977.1, forward strand.
TGTAGTTGCAGCAATTACTAATCAGATACAAATAGCAATGATGTAATCCCGAAACCCAGCAGTTGTTGGTGCTTTTATCCAGCCATTTCGTTGTAGTTGCAATACTTACTAGTCAGGTACAAGGGTCGCAAGCGACACTACAAACAAGCAATTGTGGGCAGTATTATTAGCCATTCCGTTATAGTGAAGCTGATTACTAGTCATTATAAGTCAAATTTATAGCAGTAAACTTTAGTTATGCTTGTCTATGATCGAGATACTGTGCTCCAAGTCGTCCATATCCGCGACACGGCCGAAAGTTTTACCCGGGGGTGCACCAATAGCAACACACGCCGATCAACCTCGGAAAACCAAATCAAAACCCAACGAGGCTTTCACGACCGAACAATCACAGATTCAGAAATATTTCAGGGGCCACCCTTTGAGTAGAACCCAACGGTAAGCTAGCTTCGAGACGGCCTCAAGGTTAGCGCCAATGGTCATGTGATCGGGAACCCGAAAGTGTGGCTGGGCTTGTCGATACAGCGTAATCACTCCGCCTTCCTAACAAAGACAAAGGTGCTCCTCGCACAATTTAAATACGTAAAGTAGCATGGCATAAGTACAGGATCGTAAATAAAACCTCGAACTAGTTTGTGGCCCCAAGAAATAAGAATGAATCAAGCTCGCTCGGGGGTCCCATATACCTCCGGATGTGGATAGCGCAAAATCAAGGAACAGTATCAAGTACTCGGGGTCTTACGGGACACAAGTGGGCGTTAAACCAAATATTTTCTATCACCCACCGATGCCTCTCGCTTATTCAATTTTAGTTGTTATACAGAAATTAAAGTGACGATAAGTAAAACTAGAATCATCTCCAACATCAACATGCGGCAATACATCAAGAATCGTGGCATTTGACACACATCAAGACTTGAGCAAGCTACTACGACATAAGTCCAACTATCTACCAAACAACAATGTAATAGGATGTGTCCAAGGCAATATAGGGCTGCAAGGGATTTCACAATGAAAACTAGAGCATCGCAACACGTATAGCAATAGATCAACAGGAAGGAGTAAATTACTATAAAAGTAAGATAGGTAGAAAGAGGGAGATGCTCTTTGAAAACATTGTTGAAGGTTCAACCAAGATCGGGCGAAGCTCACATCAACTCAACGGCCTTATCCGCAAGAAGCAAAACACTAGAAGAAACACCGGATGCACTATTTAATTCTAAGGCAAAAGATCGGCATGATGCATGCATGGTGAATGACATGGCAAGGTCGATGCAATTAAGGTCAAATTAAGTGGAACCGGGTCCCGACAATTAATTAGATGGTGCAAGTTATTTAGAACCCCGCAATTTAAATGTGGTTTAACATGGTAAGATATGGTACCGATTCTCTACAAGTTTAAATGAGGCCAATATAAGGCTAGATTTGCCCGCATATGGGCCCCATATTTAATTATTAGGTGAATCGCATAAGGCCCCCAAACCACAGATATGCATGCGAGTATGAAAATTCAATATGCAACAAGTTGTTATTATATGACAAAAATAGGGTTTTCGGAAAGGGGTTCACACATCGAGGGGCTCACGATCTTGGGGCTTCCGGTCCGGGGTCCGGGTCTAGGTTCGACGGAGCGTTCTCGCCCGGGTTAGGGTCTCGGATCGGGTAGTTCTTGTCGATCGGGGTCTCGGTCGTGTCGACGGTCGTATGCGTGTGGGGAAGTTCTCGGTGTCCATGAGGTAGACCTTGTCGTGCCTTAGCGTAGATCTTGGGGGGGGTCGGGGTTTCGGCGACCGGGGCGAAGATCATGGCGGTCATCGGGGTGGGAGGGAGAACATGGCGTCGGTGTGGCGGTCTTGTTGTTCGCCGACGAGAGCTTAAGGCATCGGGGAACCTCGGCGATTCCGTGAAGAAGTGCTTGACGCATCCAGTGGCGATCTTGGCGACTCCTTGTCGAAGGCCCGAGGAAGATCATGACGATGCGAAGCATTTTAGCGCGTTGGCCTGGGACGCCAGATCCCTGTGGCCAATCTTGGGTTACAAGGGTTCGATTCGGTCTTCGGCAAGGTTTTCGGGGTTCGCCTTTGGCTCAGCAGAGAAGTTGTAGGAGTACTTGTGGTTCCCCGTCAAAGGCCTAGGGTTCCAGCGCCAAAGATGAACTAGAAACAACACAAGAACAGAGGACGAAAACAACAAGGCCACGGTGATCATGCAATCGGGAGGAGCTTCGGACGCGAGGTGGCGGAAGAGGCGCTGGGCCGGGCAGGCGAAGCTTGACGAGGTAGCGGGGCCGCGGCGAGGTTGGAGACGCCGGAGGCGACGACAGGGAGGCGGGCGGAGGTTGGCCGGAGACGAGGCTGGCGGTGGAGCGAGCGGGCGCAGCTGGGGCGGTGGTCCGGCGTCGAGTGGAGGGAGGCCGGGCGCGGCGGGGCGGCTCGCTGGAGGCAGGCCACGGCGAGAGGGCGCGATCGGGCGCGCGGCGAGGCACGGGCGACGCGGCGACGGAGCTCATGGAGGGACGGTCGGCCATGGAGGCGAGGCGGAGGTGCTCGGGAGGTGGGGCGAGGTCGCAAGGTGGCGAGGGCGGCGAAGCGTCTTGCGGCGCGCGAGAGGGCGAGCGAAGCGCGGCGGGCGCGCAGCGGCCAAGGGGCTCATGGCTCACTAGGGCGAGGGGAGAGCTTGGTTGGAGGAGATGGGCTGGCGGGCGGCGGAGCGGTGGGCGGGAAGCAGCTGGAGCTTGCGGGCGGGCCGAGATGGGCGGAAGGCGAGGCGGAGGAGCGGCCAGTAGGGAGCGAGCAGGGGGAGAGAGGGTGCCGAGGGTGCTTGCAGAGAGGAAGAGAGCGAGGGAGAGGAGGTCATGGGAATGGGAGAGGGAGCGGGCAAGAAGAGGAACAGGACGCTGTGGGGCTGGTCCCAGGGTCGGGGTAGGTGCGGACAGAGGGGAAGGCCGGACGGGAGGCCGTGATGCGGGCGGGCAGGCCAGGCGGGCCCACCGGTGGGAGAGAGGCGTGAGCTGTGTTGACTGGGGGTGGTTGAGGTATGCTGCTGGCGTGCGTGTGTGTGTGGTGTGAGGAGAGAGGGGGAGAGAGAGGGAGAGAGATAGAGAGGGGTGAGGTGGCAGGCTTAGATTGGAGGGGGAAGAGGGAGAGGTTGAGGTGGCACATGGGGATTGGTGGGAGTGATGTGGAGGGATAGGTTGGGTAGAGAGTTGGGTAGACATAGGATTTAGATGGGGCGGCAGGTTTGGACCGATTTAGTTTATGGGGCGGTCGTTCGGGTCAATCGGCCCGTTCGACTGCCCCGCTAAAATAATTAATGTTTTTATTTATTAAACGGACCGTTGCACAACATATTTAAACAAAACAAAATATTCCGGGGACCCGGTTTTGGTGTTTGAATAAAGGGCGGGGCGTTTTAGAAAACAAAACGGGCTTGGCGAAAAATAGTTTTGGCAAACAATGCATTATGATGACGATGCAATGCACAAATTCAACGCGATTTTCTAGTAGTGGTTTTGCGGGATGCCACATCGATCTTGGGCTTGGCACCGGTGGTCTTCAAGTGGGATCATGTATTTATTCAATCGCCGGAGCGGAAGTGGTCGAGGGGACATCCGAGCATCACTGATAACATTGACCAAACTTGGTACTTGTTCACAACAAGAACTTGATCAGTAACACCGGTATATCCACGCCAATAGTACACGGTTGCCCCTTGTATCACTGCACACTCCAGACTCAAACACCAAGGTCAACAGGAGGCGGCAGTAACGGACGGACGCCACAGGTTGACAGAGCTTCAAGACAGTAGGCTTGATGCGGAAGTCGCCGAGAACTAGAGTTCAACGGGGCCTGCACCGATGGGGCTCACCGGCGGGGCCACGGTTGACGGAGGCAAGGTCGGCAGGGGCAGAGGCCAGGTCGATGGAGGCCGGCACGGAATATCGGAAGGACCTTACGGCGTCGGGATGGAGCTCGGAGAGGAGGGCTCGCAGCCGCATAGACGAGCCCGAGGTCACGCGGATGATGCAGGAGGCGACGGGGGCATGCTCTCGCGCGGGGGACCACGATGGGGCTGAGCGGGGAGGTCGCACGGGACCAGGGACGATGCGGTGTTGGATCAAAGATGGGGAGGCGCATGGCGAGGGGCGAGAGAGGCGACGCGGGCACCTGGGGTGGCGGCGCTGGCGGTCGAGGAGGACCTTGCGAGGGGGTGCAGCGCTAGCGATCGAGGAGGACCTTGCGAGGGGGTGCGACGCTCGCGCGGCTCTAAATCAAGGCCACAGGGGCGGTGCGGCTTGGGAGCTTGCGAGGGGAGGGGCGGAGGCGTCCTTGCGGGATGGGGGAGGAAGGATCGAGGCCGAGAGGAGGGGCGGCTTGGGAGCTTGCGAGGGGAGAGGTGGAGGCGGCCTTGCGGGATGGGGGAGGGAGGAGAGAGGCCGAGAGGAGGGGCGGCGGCATTTGCGGGAGGAATACTAAATTGCAGGATGGACAGGGGAGCGTGCGTGAGGGAATGAGGGAGTGGGGCCGGGTTGTCGGGGAGCAAGGCATGCACCTCGTTCACGGGCGGCTGCATGCGAGCGACACAGACGCGTGGTAGGGCCCGCATGAGAGAGTTAATGCCGCGCACGGTGAGCTAGGGGAGTGGCGGCGGCAGGGATAGGGATTAGGCTAGGGTTTCCATTTGGGTGGATTGAGTCTAGGGAATTAGGGTTAGATGTTTTGGGGTTTAGGAATAGAGGGGTGGTAGGTGGTTGCGAGCTGGGCTTTTGGGCCTGGCCGGCTGCCTTCCCTACTAATAAAAATATGTTTATTTTATTTATCTATTTTTAGAAAGGCATTTATAAATAGTTTTTAGTCAAATAAAAGATTCAGAAAAATACCGGGGTTTAAATTTGAAATAATGGAGGGACTAATTAGAAATCAAAATAGGCTTTTAACGAAAATATTTAGAGGAAAAATATGCATGATGACGTCATGATGATGCACAAAATAAAATATCAAGCAATTTTATTTTGGAATATTTTCCGGGGCATTACAACTTGACACCACTAACAAGGATCGCGTCCCGAGATCCTAGCAAAAACAATGGGGGGAAGAGTTTGATGATTGGATATTCTTGAGTAGGGTTGATGGTCGTGACACCACTAACAAGAATTCTTGCTCCATCTTGAAATCATCGAAAACGCCAAGAAAGGGTTGTTGCTCACATTCTTCGAGAGGACACTCCGGGGAAGCAAAGTCGGAAGTAAAGGTCTTAAAGATAAGGCCATCTTTAACTTCCATGGAAGGAGTAAAAGTCACATGGATCCACCACTTCAATGTAACAAGAGTGAGTGATAAGAGTAGTGGTATGGTCATGACTCCATCCCGCACTCAAAGCATTACTAGGTACATGAATAGAAGGATCATGCAACCAACTCTCGGAATTTAGACTGAAGATCTTGACTTTGGTCTTAACAAAAGATTCAGGTAGATGATGTTGTCGTAGAAGTTGCAGGACACCGAGAAACATTTGAAGAGGGATCAAGTAGAATGAAATCCAGATGTAGATCCACCGTTACAAATGAAGGAAAGCAGAACCCTAAAGGTACGATAGAAAACCCAACCACGATAATCCTAGACTTGAAGAAGGTAAGAGACCAAATTAAAATGCGCTATGATAAGAGGGGAAAGAATAGAGATAAGGAGTAAAGTCAGAGCTACTTAGATCTATCCAACGCATTTGTAGCAAAATAGTTTTGACACTAGAAACCGGCCGTTGGCAAGGTTAACCTATAGGCTAGACTAGTGGGGTATCGTAAACCTTTGCTCTGATACCACTTGTAACGCCCCTAAATCGGGTCTATGCAGATCTTAGCATTTCCTGCCAAAAACCGCATAGAAGCGATTCAAAGACGCCCACCAGACACTTTCGTGTGGGTGGGATTCGATTACAAGTAGTTACATCACAATAGTTTACAACAGAGTCCACAAGAAACTTATATATACAAAAACGACTCAACGAGTCAAGAATACAAAAGATACAATACGAAGATACAACTCAAGAAGAAAGCAAAATAGTATCACATTGACCAAACTTGGTACTTGTTCACGGTAAGAACTTGATCAGCAACACAGATATATCCACGCCAACAGTACACGGTTGCCCCTTGTATCACTTCACACTCCAGAATCAAACACCGAGGTCAAGAGGAGGCGGCAATAACGGACGGACGCCACCGGTTGATAGAGCTTCAAGTCAGCAGGCTTGACGCAGAAGTCGCCGAGAACTAGAGTTCAACGGGGCCTGCACCGATGGGGCTCACCGGCGGGGCCACGGTTGGCGGAGCCAGTGTCGGTTGGGGCAGAGGCCAGGTCGATGGAGGCCGGCACGGAAGATGGGAAGGACCTGACGGCATCGGGATGGATCTCGGAGAATGATACACCCAATTTTCATCACCTTTCTATAACATAATTTACCTCTATTCATTGATATATGTCTTGTTATGAGGTATTAGTTATGTCTTTTCCACTATTTATGAATGTTGGATGATGGAAAAGAGGGCGTTTCAATGCAATTTCGCGAAGATCAGAAAAATACCTGGAAAATATGGGGAAATATTATTTTTCTAGAAGATTGAGGAAGCCAGAAGGAGGGACAAAGAAGGGCCGTAGGGGGCCCACACCCCCTAGGCCCGGGCCCACCTGACCCCACGCCTAGGGTAGGTGTGGCCTACCTGCCTGGCTCCCGACTCCGCCCCATCGCCTATATCTCCCCTACGAAACCCTAATACTCGGGGAGTGACCATAGATAGATTTCCGTCGCCTCTGGGGGGCACCGAGAGAGAAAGATATCTCCGACAGACAGATTTCTACCGGGGGAATTCCTTCCCGGAGAGTGGAGATCATCGCCATCAACACCATCATCAAGCTAGGCTTCATCGGGATCATCATCATCATCCATACCATCATCTCCACCAGAACCATCATCACCACTCCGTCCCGCTGTAACAATTGTGTTGGATATTGCTTTAGTTCTTAGGGGAAACTTTCCCGGTGTTAATTACTATTGTAGTTGATGCTTGTGAGTGGAACCATTAAATTATTGTTTATGTTCAGATTGTTGTCCATCACCATATCATCTTTGATCTTGATCCATATGATGTCTTGTGAGTAGTTTCTTTAGTTCTTGAGGACATGGGAGAAGTCATGTTGTTATTAGTGGATTTGTGTTGAGTTATTATTCAATGGTTTAGTATTTAAGTTGTGGTGCTATTCTTCTAGTGGTGTCATGTGAACGTCGACTACATGATACTTCACCATTTATGGGCCTAGGGGAATGCATTGTGTATTTGGCTACTAATTGTGGGGTTGCCGGAGTGACAAAAACCTGAACCCCCGTTAGGACACCTTTGCATAAGGGAGTATAGGATCTCAGAGATTAAGGCTATGGTTAGATTTATATCTTAATTACTTTCCTGTAGTTACGGATGTTTGCAGGGGGTTTAATCACAAGTATGTATTAGTCCAAGTACGGTCGGTACATTAGCACAGGTTCACCCACGCAACACTTTCAACACCAAAGAAGAGTACTCAGCTATTTGAAGCAAAAGCACTTGACAGAATTCCCATGTGTCCTCAAGAACGTTTGGTCCTTATAAGTATTTCCACCGGCTTGTCCTTTGCTAAGAAAGGATTGGGCCACTTGCTGCGTTTGTTCTTTATTACTTGCACTTTGTTTTGTTGCCTTATCAGAAAACCACTAAAAATCCGTTTGGTAAGTATTTGCAGAGAGTTCCTGCTCCATACCACTGTTCAGCACCTTCTGCTCCTCGTTGGGATCGACACTCCTATTTATCGAAATTACTACGATACACCCCCTATACTTGTGGGTCATCAAGACAATTTTCTGGTGCCGCTGCCGGGGAGTGAAGAGCTATTGAAGAGTGGAACTGGTAAAGGAAACTTCTACTATGAGTATTTCTTTTGTTACTACTTGTTACTTTGTTTCCAATATGGATAACCCACTTGGTTTTCTATTTGGGAAAACTACTACCACTGCTAGGGTAGTAGATGAACCACCACCTATTGAGATAGATCCTTTTAAGATACCTACAAGTATTATTGATCGTGTTATGGATAATTATTATTTAGGGGATGGAACTGTCCATCCTGGTGATCATTTGCTCTTTATCCATGAATTATGCGGGTTGTTTAAGTGTGCAGGTATCACAACTGAACAGGTGAAGAAGAAGTTACTCTCTATATCCTTGAAAGGGAGAGCTGAAGAATGGTATAAGCTGCTGAAGAATGGACGATCCATGGAATGAGAGGAGATGGCATCTCTCTATTATTCTAAATTTTATCCTCCTAGTGAGATTCATAAAGATATAAATCTGATATATAACTTTTGGCCTCGTGATGGAGAGAGTACAGCTCAAGCTTGGGGGAGACTGAAGTTACTAATGCTTAAATGTCCTATTCATGAACTCCCTAACAATATTATCATCAATCTCCCTAACAATATTATCATCAATCTCCATATCCTTGAAAGGGGGAGCTAAAGAATGGTATAAGCTGCTGAAGAATGGACAATCCATGGAATGGGAGGAGATGGCATCTCTCTTTTACTCTAAATTTTATCCTCCCAGTGAGATTCATAAGGATAGAAATCTTATATATAACTTTTGGCCTCTTGATGGAGAGAGTACAGGTCAAGCTTGGGGGAGATTGAAGTTACTAATGCTTAAATGTCCCATTCATGAACACCCTAACAATATTTCTCAATAATTTTTGTGCTAGACTTTCTCTTCATGATAAAGATTTACTAGATGCTTCTTGTGCTGGATCATTCACACGTATGAAGGAAGAAGCTAAATGGGATCTACTAGACCGTATTCAAGAATACACTGAAGCTTGGGAGAATGACAAAGGAAGAAAGTCAGGTATAAACTATGATTATGAATGCATTAAATCTTTTATGGGAACTGATGACTTCCGTGATATTAGTAATGAGTTTGGTCTGGATTCCCAAAGTATTGCCAACTGTTTTAAGGCCTTTGCCTCTTACATAGAAATTCTCAAAAAGAAGTGGAATAAGTACCATGATCCTTATAAAGATGTTGTTAGTCATGTTCCTATTAGAAGTACTCAAGTTTGTACTACTAATCATATTGTGCCTGAACCTCATGTTGAGAAAGTTCCTTTCCCAGCTTAGTTAAAGGAGTATTCTATGATTATTAGTGCAAATAACAAAGGTACTAAGAAAACTGTGGAGCCTGACGAGCATTCGAATATTGAACCTGTGGTAGCTATTGTGAAAGACCCTGTCACTAGAAATATAGAGGATGAGCACATTGTCTTCTATGAAGACGCTTCTAATATTATCTCTCATCCTAGTAAGGCTAGAAAAGCTAGTGTTCCTATGCTTTCTGTTAAAATTGGTGATCATTTCTACTATGTTTTATGTGATATTGGTGCTAGTTCTAGTGCTATTCCTTATGAGCTTTACAGGGAAATTATGCATGAGATTGGTCCTTGTGAGCTTGAGGACATTGATGTGGTTATTCACCTTGCTAACAAGGAGACCATTTGCCCTATTGGTATTGTAAGAGATGTGGAGGTTCTTTGTGGTAAGATTAAATATCCTACTGATTTTCTAGTGCTTAATTCTGCAGCTAGCAAAACTTGTCCTATTATTTTTGGTAGACCTTTCTTGAACACTTGTGGAGTTATTATTGATTGTAAGAAGGAAAAAGTTTCGACTAAGTTTGATGGAGAATCTTATGTGTTTAATTTTTCCAAATTTGCCAAAACTCCTTATGAAAATGAACTAACTAATGATGATTTCAGGATTGAACAAATTTCTGCTGTTTCTCTTGCTCCTAACAATGCCTTGCAGCAGTTTATGGAAGAACACGAAAGCGATGTCTTCATGAAGGAAATAAATGAGATTGACGAGGTTTTCCTTCGTCAGCCTGAGTTACTTAAGCATAATCTACCTGTGGAAGATTTGGGTACCACACTACCACCTAAAGAGGACCCTGTTTTCGAATTAAAACCTTTACCTGATGATCTTATATATGCTTATCTTGACAATAAGAAAGTGTATCCTGATATTATTAGTTCTAAACTTTCAGGAAAGGAAGAAGAAAGGTTATTGGAAGTGTTGAAGAAACACCGAGGAGCTATGGGTTATACTCTTGATGGTTTAAAAGGAATTTCTCCTACTATATGTCAGTATGCTATTAATATTGAGCCTGATGCAAAACCAGTTGTTGAGCACCAACGCCGTCTAAATCCTAAGATGAAGGATGTGGTAAGAAATGACGTATTAAAACTCCTTGATGCTGGTATTATTTGTCCTATTGCTGACAGTCAATGGGTTAGTCATGTTCATTGCATTCCCAAGAAAGAGGGAATAACTGTTGTGCCTAATGAAGATAATAAGCTTATACCTCAAAGAGTAGTGGTTGGGTATAGAATGTGCATTGATTTTAGAAAGATCAATAAAGTTACTAAGAAAGATCATTATCATTTGCCCTTTATTGATCAAATGCTTGAGAGGTTGTCCAAAAAGACCCACTTTTGTTTTCTTGATGGTTATTCTGGGTTTTCTCAAATTGATGTGAAAGCACAAGATCAAGAGAAAACTACTTTCACTTGTCCTTATGGTACTTATGCTTATAGGCATATGCCTTTTGGTTTATGTAATGCTCCTGCTACCTTTCAGAGACGTATGGCTGCTATCTTTCATGTTTTTTGTGAAGAAATTGTGGAGGTTTTCATGGACGATTTTTCCGTCTATGGAACTTCTTTTGATAATTGTTTGCACAACCTTCATAAAGTTTTGCAGAGATGTGAAGAAACCAACCTTTTTCTTAATTGGGAGAAATGTCATTTCATGGTGAATGAAGGGTTTGTTCTTGGACACAAGATCTCTGAAAGAGGCATTGAAGTTGTCAGAGCCAAAATTGAAGCAATTGAGAAGATGCCTTTCCCTAGAGATATTAAAGGTATTCGTAGTATCCTTGGTCATGATGGTTTCTATAGGAGGTTTATTAAAGATTTCTCCAAAATTTCAAAGCCCCTTACTAATCTTCTTCAAAAAGATGTACCTTTTGTTTTTGATGATGATTGTAAGGAAGCTTTTGAAACTTTCAAGAAAGCTTTTGACATGGTTATACCCTACGGGTACACAGCCTTAGCATACCTGGTCCAGTCCAAGGAAGGCCCACAAGAATATACGCGGCCCAGGAAGATTTTCTTGTGGCCCAAGCCCATGACATCTTCGGATCCTTGGAGAACAAGACTAGAGTAGATAGAATATTCAAAGGGGCAAACCCTAAAACCTGTAACCGACTCGATCTGTGCCCGGGACCTGCCTACTTCTATATAAAGGATAAGAGGGCACGACGAGGATGGCACTTCATACCACCTCATACACATCTCCACGCCAGATTGCATCTGCGCACCCCTGTAACTTTCGGTTCCACCGTAATCAAGAGCAGACAAGAAGGAGTAGGGTTTTCCCTCCGGGGGCCTAAACCTGGGTAAACCTCGTGTCCCCGCGTTGCTTGTTTGCTAACCGTTTCGTGATCTCCAGCATCCCCATCTTCTCCAAAACCCAAGCTCATAACAATGGGCATTGACGAGATTAAACCTCGTCAATTAGCGTCGTCTATGGGAACTGAGGGCATTGATTGTGCGATCATGATGGTTCCAACCAAAGCGGTCTACAACTCCACGGCGACGGAGATCCACCTCCTCTTCGGCGCTTTCGACTTCACCGCCCACTCGCCAGCTACCCTGAAGGACTTCGAGCCCGTTGGCGACGGGCTCGAGATCCTGTTCGGGAGCTTCTGCTTCCATGTGGGGCAGACCAGCACTCTCCGTCTCCCAGAGCGGGTGCCCCTGCCATCGATCAGGACTGCTTCGTGGGCTCCACACCCCGTGCTACACACATCACCATCGACAGATGAGTCCTATGACAGCAACAACTGCAACTCAGATCTGTGCGATCCACCATCGGAGGAAGGGACCTACGGTTCCGGATCCGAAAGTTGCGGCAGCAGCGATCCAATCTACGAGCGCTACCAATGTGCCGCAGTCATCCAGAGCAACGTGGATCAGGAGCACAACCCGCCACCCAACCCGAAGGGTAGAAACGGCGAGAACAGGAGAAACCAGACCCTCCCGTCCAACGAGGAGGACACCGATCCCAATCGGGTCATCCACCTCAGCAAGGAAGGATGGGCTCAAGCACGCGAAGCCATGGCAGGCAACAAGATCCTGCCTGTGGGTGCCTCACGGGACCTAGTGATGGCGTATCACCTGCTCCTCGTCGAAGAACACAAGAAGCAGGTGAAGATGCAAGAAGTGCTTGACAAGCGCAAGCAAGCGGACTCGGAGTCCAGTGCGCGGCGAGCTACGCTCTCCGCCATGGGCGCTCCAGCTCGCACGGCAACCACGACAACAAGCACCGTTCTCGCATGGAGAACATGGATCCCACTGCACGTCGCGAGGTGACTCGGACCCTCAACACGTCTTTCATGGAGATGGATGCCGATGGCAACGTCATCCCAAAGACACCGCAAGCTGCTATCATGGAAGCTACCACATACCTCGCGTCCCATCCACCTCCGGTGAGGGACCCGAAAAGGGCCATGCACAAGTCCGCACTAATCTGACTCGGACTCATTGGAGATGCGCTCCACGGAGAAGCTCCTGCGGAGCCAAAAACGAAGGATGCGGTCAGGTTCAACCGCAGTCCCACACCTTCATCCGACGAGGAAGAACACGACCTACCTCGAAGGCACAAGAGTTCGCGCCATCGCAGCCGCGATTACGACGCTCGAAGTGAGCTCACCCAACGCAAGATTGACAAAGCGCGCGCCAAGCGCGTCTGCTCGTCTGAATCCGAGGAGGACGACGACGAAGGAGAACTCTACAGAGCCCGATACTTCAACAGATCCGTCCGGCGGACACAGATGCCGCGGAACTTCAAGCTTCCTTCGGACACTCCGAAGTTTGACGGCACACAGGACCCCAAGGCGTGGCTCAGCGACCACTTGTCGTCTGTCAAGCTACACGGCGGAAATAAGAACACCGCACTGCAATGCCTTTAGCTACAGCTGACAGGCGCAGCCCGGATCTGGCTTAGAGCCTATCCTCGGGATCCATCCAAAGCTGGGAGGAGCTGGCGTACAGTTTCATCCGAAACTTCAAAGGCACCAGCAAGAGGCCAACCTCGATCGAGGAGCTATGAGCCTGCACCCAACGAACGGGTGAATCCATTCGCTCGTACATATTACGCTGGTCCAACACCAAGAACTCCGCGGTGCACATCTCTGAGGAGAGAGCGATCGATGCCTTCAAGGATGGCGTCAAGCGCCAGGACTTCAAGGAAGAACTTGGGCGCGTCAAGCCCAAGACACTCGACCACCTCATGGACATCGCCAACAGGTGGGCAGATGGCGAGGACTCCGTCCACCCAGCGCACTCGGAGGAGGAAGATGACTACGGCCGTCGACGTGAACGCCGTAGCAAGAGAAGATCATGCGTCTACGACGATCGCGACGGACCCGACATGGTCGCGGCTGGCTACGCCGACCGTCGCAGCGACGGCAACCGCAGCAGCGGCGGATACCGTGGAAACAACTTCCGCGACGGAGGATGCCCAGCGCAGTCATGGCAACGTCGTGGCCTCGATGATGGACCCTCAGCATACGACGAACTGTCGGGACCATGCACCATCCACTTCTACATCGACAAGCAGGATGGTAAAAAGAAGGCAGGCCACATGCTCAAGGATTGCTGCGAGTTCTAGAAACTCAGCGAGAGCATGTCCTAGATGAGGCAACAAGCCCCAAACCCCGGGTACGGTAACGCGCCCGCACCAGGTGACATCGCCCACGGAGCTCCTCCACCACCACCCGTGGGACCTTTGAATCATCCAATCGCACCTGCGCAGAACAACGGCGGAAACGGGTACCCCGTGCCAAAAGGATCACTGATGATCCAAAAAGGGCGCCCAACAAACAGGGTGCAAAACAAAATCACCCGTCAGATCAATCTGGCTGTGACCGCTCCACCCGCCATCCCTGAGTACCTCAGCGGTTCGTAGTCCTGCATCACGTTCAGCTGTTCGGATCACCCCTGCCAGGTTCCCCGCCCAGGTCATGCTACCCTGGTGCTCGAGGCACATATCGGAGGATTCGACATTAAACGCGTCTAAATGGACGGCGGCAGCGGCATCAGTCTGATGTTCGCCAGCACCTTAGCAGCAATGCGGATCCCGCTGTGCAGCCTGGAACAATCCGACACAACGTTCCACGACATCGTCCCAGGGAAGGGCATATTCCCCCTAGGAAAGATATGGATCGACGTCATCTTCGGCAAGCCCGATAACTTTCGGTGCGAGCGATTCGAGTTTTAAGTGGTGGACTGGCCATCACAATACCATGCCATCCTCGGGCGTGTGGCATTCGCACGATTCCTGGCGGTACCGCACTACGCGTACCTGCTACTCAAAATGCCAGGACCTAAGGGCGTCATCACGGTCCATGGGTGCTTCACCCGATCGGACCAGTGCGACAGGGATTTCAACATATCTCCCAGTCATTCGGCATGCAGGAGGAGCTCATAAGGCTCCGAGAGGTGACAGACAACGGAGCACCCCCAGTTGCAAGACAGAACGCACCCGACATGTCTTTCGACTCCACTGTCAACACAAAGAAGGTGCAGGTCCACCTGACGGATGCCTCCAAGACGGCGTTGATCACCAACGACCTTAGCCCCGCATAAGAAAGCGCGCTCATCGAATTCCTCCGTGAGCGCTGGGAAATCTTCGCAGGTGTCCTGCGAACATGCCAGGAGTTCCCAGGGAATTCGCCGAGCACGCACTTAACGTCTTTCCAGACGCCAAGCCCGTCAAACAGTCCATGCGACGACTGTCTGAGCCACGGGATGAAGCCATCGAAGTCGGAGTCAACAGACTACTCGATGCAAAATTCATCAGGGAGATCAAGGAAAGCGAGTGGCTCGCCAACACCGTGATGGTCCCCAAAAAGGACACGAACATCATGCGAATGTGCGTGGACTTCACATCGTTGAACAAGCACTGCCCGAAGGATCACTTCCCTCTTCCTCGGATCGATCAGATCATCGATTCGACTGCAGGATGCGAGAAGCTCTCCTTCCTCGACGCCTACTCAGGCTACAACCAGATTCGACTGAAGGTTGAAGATCAGGAGAAAATGGCGTTCAAGCAACAACACAATGCCCTTCGGGCTGAAGAACACAGGCGCCACGTACCAACGGTGCATGCAGGCATGCCTGAAGGACCAGATCGGCCGCAACATCCAAGTCTATGTCGATGACATAGTAATCAAAACAAGGAAGACCAAGACACTGATCGACGATCTCCGTGAGACGTTCGACAACCTTGATCGATACAAAATCAAGCTAAACCAAGAAAAGTGCGCCTTCGGCGTCCCATCTGGTCAACTTCTAGGCTACTTCATCTCCCAGCGAGGGATCGAGGCGAACCCAAAGAAAATTCGGGCCATAATAGCAATGGAGAAGCCGAAAAACCTCAAAGGCGTCCAATAGCTTGCTGGGCGAATCGCGGCGTTGAGCAGGTTCATCAGCGCATGGGCGAAAAAGCCCTGCCTTTCTATCAGCTGCTATGTAAGGCAGACAAATTCGAATGGACGCCCGAATCGGACGATGCATTCGAAGATCTAAAGCGGCTGCTCTCCACCTCGCTCGTCTTGGTCACGCCAAAAGAGCGCGAGCCTCTACTGCTATACATAGCAGCTACACACCAGGTGGTAAGCACAGTGCTTGTGGTCGAAAGACCCAAAGATGGCAAGACCCATGGGGTCCAACGCCCAATCTACTACCTCAGCGTGGTATTGACGCCGACAAAGCAGAGGTATCCTCACTACCAGAAACTCGCCTATGGCGTATTCATGATGGCTCGTCGGCTGAGCCACGACTTCCAGGAGCATCAGGTGATGGTCGTCAACGAAGCACCCCTGAACAGCATCCTGAATGACCCGGAGACCACAGGACGTGTGGCCCTGTGGGGCATCGAACTGTCACCTCTAGACATCGTCTATGAGAAGCGCCACGCGATCAAGTCTCGGGTCCTTCCGGACTTCCTCGTCCACTATATGGAACTGCAGCTGCCAGACACCCCGGACATGACACAGTCATGGATGATGCACTTCGACGGCTCCAAGCGCGAGGCCATAGCAGGAGCCGGGGTCATACTGACCTCCCCGCAGGGCGACAAGATGAAGTACGTCCTCCGGATGAAATTTCGAGCTTCCAATAACGAGGCCGAGTACGAGGCCCTCATCCACGGCATGAGGATGGCCAAGATCCGTGGCGCGACGCGCCTGGTCATCTATAGCGACTCGAACCTCGTCGTCCAGCAGACGATGAACGAGTGCGATGCACATGCTGCCAACATGATTGTGTACCGCGCACTCTACAACACACTCGAAGGAGACTTCGATGGCTGCGAGCTTCGGCACGTTGGGAGAGAAAGCAACGAAGAGGCCGATAGACACGCCAACATCGGCTCCACCTGCGCATGGGTGCCACCAGGTGTGTTCCTCGAACAGATCTGCGTGCCATCCATTAAAAAGAAATTACCAAAGGGATCACCCGAAGAAGCAGAACACTCGGGGGGTGAGCTACCCGAAGGACAGGAAGGACCAGAAAAGCTCGACACAAAGGTTGCAGTGGTCAAACTGATGCAGGTCATGGCAGTCGAAGAAACATGGACACAGCCATACCTCCGATATCTGATAGACGGGGAGCTGCCTGACAGCCCGATAGATGCCCGACGCATATCTCGCTGGTCCAAGGCCTTCACCATCATCAATGGCGAGCTATACAAGTGCAGCATTTCGGGTGTACTCCAAAGGTGCGTCACCATCGGTGACAGCAAAACTATCCTGCAAGAAATCCACGAGGGCATATGCGGCCATCACGCGGGCAGCCGCACCCTTGTCTCCAAAGCTCTACGAGCTGGGTTCTACTGGCCAACGGCCATGAACGACGCCAAGGACATCGTCCGAAGGTGCAACTGGTGCCAGAGGTTCGCAGATAAACCACACGCACCAGGATCGGAGCTCAGGCCCATACCCCTGGCCAGGCCCTTCGCCCAATGGGGCCTCGACATGATCGGCAAACTGCCCAAGTCCTCGAAAGGAGGCCACGTCTACCTCCTGGTCGCAGTCGACAAATTCGCCAAGTGGATCGAGGCCATGCCCGTTACTAACCAAAAGGGCAAAACGACCATAAAATTCTTCGAATCCATAGTCTATAGGTTCGGCGTGCCGCACAACATCATCACCGATAACGGGTCGAACTTCATCTCCAAAGAATTCTAGGACTTCTGCGAAGACCTCGAAATCAACATCACATACGCCTCCGTGGCGCACCCGCAAACAAACGGGCAGGTCGAAAAGGCCAACGGCCTCGTCGGCGGCGGCATCAAGAAACACCTAATGAGCCCACTCCAGCGACTTGCGGGATCCTGGACACAAGAGCTACCCTCCGTCCTCCGGAGCCTACGCACAACGCCAAACAGCTCAACTGGCTACACGCCTTTCTTCATGGTGCATGGAGCCGAAGCCGTGTTGCCTGCAGAGGTACGCCACAAGGCCCCACGGGTCGTCAGCTACAGAAGCCGAATCGATGGCCGCACTCGAAGACGTCGTCGACACACTCGACGAGGCACGTGACATAGCCGCGGCTCGATCAGCGGTCTATCAACAGAGACTCCGCAACTATCACAGTCGTCGGCTGCGCTCAAGGTCCTTCATCGAAGTAGACCTAGTCTTACGACTCAAGCAAGAGCGGTCGAATAGGCTCGAGTCACCCTGGGAAGGACCCTACGTCGTCACTGAAGTCATCCCAGGTGGCACCTATCGCCTCAAGCACGTGGAGTCTGGAGTAGCATACTCCAACCCATGGAACGTCGCACAACTGCGACGCTTCTACCCCTAGCTACCCCCTCCTTTTACTTTCAATAAGGCTATTCAGCCAAGGCTACTCAGCCGAACAATGTACCTCCTCCTTACAATATGAATAAAGCTAAGTGTCTCGTCCCAAAAATTTGTCTATTATTCACATTTTCTTCATGTTACAATACACTTGGGGGATCCCCCTCACCTCATGATTTTGTCGACTGAACATAACGCGTGTACGCCTGAGTAGCTGACCATGTCAGGCTAATGAAAAGGGCACGCATACAAATAAAGCACATGCGAATGCATACGAAAAGGGAACGCATACGAAACGCGCACGCAAACGAAAAGGGCATGCATACAAATTTTACATCTATCTTTTTACAGGTCCTACCTATTCTGAAGAATCACATGCGCACGCTGCTCAAAGAGATCTACAATTTGTTCGGCATACTGCCTTACAGCCGCATAATGTGGACGCATGTACCACATGACACCATCGGCCGAAGAGGCGGTCCAGCCACCACAGCAGCAAGATCCACATCAGGGCGATGCAGCCGCACGAGGGAAAGCGCAGCCTTCACCCCTGCAACCAGCTGATGCCGCACCAGCTCCCTGACATGATGCACATACCGAAACTTCGCCAGCAGGCCCCATAGACTCGATGGTGCCTCATCCAGGGGAAACATCACGTGCAGAATCGACTCCAAGGAAGTCTTCACTTTTCGCAGCACCAGCGACACCTGGTGAACACGATCCTGCACAGTCGCAAGGACCATAGCACGATCACGGTCCATCCAGAAAAAGCCGTCGGCCTCCATGTCCTGCTGGGTCAGGCAATTGATCCGAACAGCAACACACTCTTTTTCCTTCCTAGGAACAAGGTTAGCACCTGCAACAACTACAAAGTAAGATGACAAGCCAACAGGCGCATCCGAGAAATGAGAAGCAGCTCGAGGAAACTCACATTGAAGTTGTTCGGCCAAACGCCGCAACTCCCCCATCAGATACTCCTCCCTGGCGGCGCCCACCTCTGCCTTCGACTTCCAAACATCCGCGTGGCCTCGAACGCCAAACAACTCTTTCTCAAGACTACGGGTGCGGTCACGACGAAATACAAGTTGTGAAGCATCATCCAAGGATGTCCGCAGACGAAGTATCAATGGGATCATCACCCGAAGGTCCCTAGAGGAAAAGAAGGCAAGGATATGAACAAACGCACGATTGAGCAAACAACTCGGAGATTCATTATATGCAGCCAAAGCCACTTCATGGCACAAGGAGTGTTCATAAATACATTACAACAAAAGAAGCAAAAGCTATCCTACAACTACAAGGCCTAAGAAGCTGCATCCTTAGTGGTCTCGGAGCCGGATTGCCTGCTCTTGGCATCCCCCTACTGCCTCACCGCATACTCCGCCAGCAAGTCAACCAGCTTCGGCCCATAGTGTTTACAATGGGCAGCGTAGAGGGCGAAGGCTACCTCGGATCCGTCGGTAGTCGTCGGCATCTGGGAGGTGACCTGATGAAGATCCAGCTTCACACTAGACGACATGGCCATCGCGAGCCCCATGGATGCATCGATACCCTTTTGCTTGCGCTTTGTGGCATCCCGCAAAACCACTACTAGAAAATCGCGTTGATTTTTGTGCATTGCATTGGGGCATCGTCATCATCATGCACATTTTGTTTCGAAACTATTTATAAAACCCTATATTATTTGCTACATTATAACTTCTCTTCTATCCAAATTAAATTTCTTGCTATTTCGTTCGTGTAAAAGCTTGTTACAAAATGATTTAAACAAAACCAACATAATAGAATAAAATGTTTTCTTTTTATTAAATAATAAAACCTAGACCTAACCCGGCCAGGCCCACTAGGCCCAGCCGGATGGAACCTAAACCTAGCCTAACCCTAACTCCCACCTGGTCAACCTCCCAGCCCCCTGGTCCGAAGCACACACACGCTCACCCCGCGCGACCTCAGCCACGCCCTCCCGGTGCCACAGCCGCCACCACCTTGCGCCACGCGCTATCCACGCGGCCCCCACACGCCTGTCCCCGCGCGGCCCCCTGACGCTCTGGCCCCACGCGTGGCCCTCTCCCCGCGTCCACCCACCTCCTTCCACCCCCGTTCCCCAGCGCCGCTCCGCCCCGCTCAAGTCACCGCGCCGGCCGCGTGCTCTCGCCTCCGTTCTGCTCCGGCCGAGCCGCCCGGCCGCCAGATCCTCCTCCGCGCCCGAGCAAGCTCCGCCTGCCCGCGACAGGCGCCTCGCCACAAGGCCCCACGCTCGCCCACGACCGACCCGTCCTCCCCGCGTCCTCTCGCTCCCTCGGCCGCCCTCCTTCTTCCCTGGCGCCGGCCACGACGCCACCTCCAGCCTCCCTCGCGTCTCCCTCCCACCTGCCGCCAAGCCCCTCGCTCGCCACTCACCTCTGCCGCCCCCTGCCCCTTCCTCCTGGCCGCACCGCTCCAGTCCGCTGCCCCCTCTCCATAGCGGCCGCCGCTGCCGCTTTCGCCTGCCCGCCGCTTCCACTGCTGCCTCGTCGCACTCGCTGCGCCGCTGACCGCCGGAGCCGCACCCGCCCTCATTGCTGACGGCTGCGCCATGGACGCCCTCAACCCGCTCCCCAACTGCCGCCGCCTCGAAGCCGCCACGGCGTCCTCGTCTGCCCCGCTTCCGGCCCCGAGCTCGCCGCAGCTCCCTCCGCCGCACCCGCCTGCCCCGAGCCAACCCCGCACGCCGGCCTCGCCTCCGCACGCCGCCGGAGCTCCTCTGCCCCGCCGGCGTCCCCAGCTTCTCCCCGCTCCGCACCGAGCACGCGCCTCGGTCTTCTCCGCCCCCGTCCGCCGCCGTGGTCCCGCCTGCGGCGACGCCCTCGTCGACCCAGCCGCCATCTCGAGCCTCCGCCCCAGCGCCCGCCCGAGCCGCCTGTTCCCGCCGCCGCCCGTGCAGCCGCCGCTGCCGCCTGTGGGCCCCGCGCCTCCGTGATGTCCCTCTGCCGTGCCGCTCAGGTCCGTGCTGTCTGCAGCTCGAGCTCCGTAGCGTCGGCCTACAACTCCACCTCGTCTAGCGGCCCCTCCTACAAGCCCCTTGAAGCTGAAAAGATCGACATCGAGACCGTCCCTAGCGCGGAACGTCGAACCCCGAAGGTTGAACCCTCGGAGTCAATGTCGCCGGGAACCGGGGTACCAAGCTCGTCTCATCGACAGGATCGACCCGAACCGGAACGCCAAGTACCACCCTCGACACGCCAAGATCCACCCCAAGGACGCCCCGACGAGTTGCACAAGGCCCTTGGACTCGACACCCTCGGAGCGATCTTCTACACGGAGCATTGTCCGATGGTCGGAACCCCCGAAGACCGAACCCGGAGCTGGAACCGAAGGCCATATGTGCGACAAGTACTCCGTCATGTACCCGAACGAAGCAAACCCGAGGACACCGACGCAGAACGCCAAGCTCTTTTCCCGAACGCCAAGAACGCCGATGCGGATACGACAAGTGCTTCATCCCGAACGCCATGACCGACAACGTGACCCGAAGACCCCGGATGCGCCAAGACCTACCCCGGAGTCCGAGAACGACCGCCAACCACGAACCCCGAGACCGACCCCGAACCCCGAACCCCGGAACCCCAAGTTCGTCGAGACCCCTAACGTGTGAACCCCTTTCCGAAACCCTATTTCATAACATAATAACAACTGTTGCATATTAATCATTCATCTCGCATGCATATCATGTGGTTTGGGGGCCTTATGCCGAATTCACCTCTAATTAAATATGGGGTCCATATGCGGGCAAATCTAGCCTCATATTGGCCTCATTAAACTTGTGTAGCGAATCGGTGCCAACTTTTGCCATGTTAATACAACATTTAAAATGCGGGGTTTCTAAATAACATGAACCACCTAACTAATTGTCGGGACCCCGGTTCCACTTAATTTGACCTAATTGCATCGCACCTTGCCATGTCATCCATCATACATGCATCATGCCGATCTTCTGCCGTTTTATTAAATATTGCATCCGGTGCTTCTTCTAGTGTTTTGCTTCTTCGCGGATAAGGCCGTTGAGTTGATGTGAGCTTCGCCCCGATCTCCGGTTGAACCCTTCGACAACGTTTTCAGGCGAGCATCTCCCCCTTTCTACCTATCTTACTTTTATAGTATTTATTCCCTCCTGTTGATCTATTGCTATCTGTGTTGCGATGCTCTAGTTTCCGTACCCGTGATATCCCTTGCAGCCCTATATTGCCTTGGACACACCCGATTACCTGTTGTTTGGTAGATAGTTGGACTTGCGCGTCGTAGTGGCTTGCTCAAGTGCTGATGTGTGTCATATATGCCACGATTCTTGATGTATTGCCGCATGTTGATGTTGGAGATGGTTCTAGTTTTACTTATCGTCACTTTAATTTCTGTTTAACAACTAAAATTGAAATAAGCAGAGGCATCGGTGGGTGATAGAAAATATTTGGTTTCCGAACGCCCACTTGTGTCCCGTAAGACCCCGAGTACTTGATACCTGTTCCTTGATTTATCGCGCTATCCACATCCGGGAGGTATATGGGACCCCCGAGCGAGCTTGATTCATCTTATTTCTTGGGGCCACAAACTAGTTTGAGGTGTTTTTACTATCCTGTACTTATGCCATGCTACTTTACGTATTTAAATTGTGCGAGGAGCACACTGTCTTGTTAGGATTTGTGACCCGTTACGTGGTATCGGCAGATCCCGTTTGGGGATCTGCATTGCCACCGCCGCCCCACAAACCTTAGGTCCGTCTCGAGCTAGCTTACTTCGGGTAGACTACAAGGGTGGCCCCTGAAATATTTCTGAATCCTGTGATTGTTCATCGTGAAAGCCTCGTTGGGTTTTGATTTGGTTTTTCCGAGGTTGATCGGCGTGTTGCTATTGGTGCACCCGCGGGTAAAACTTTACGAAAGCCGTGTCGCGGATATGGACGACTTGGAGCCTGATATCTCGATCATAGACAAGCATAACTAAAGTTTATTTGCTATAAATTTGACTTATAATGACTAGTAATCAGCTCCACTATAATGGAATGACTAAATAATACTGCCCACAATTGCTTGTTTTGTGTGTCGCTTGCGACCATTGTACCTGAATAGTAAGTATTGCAACTACAACGGAATGGCTGAATAAAAGTACTAACAACTGCTGGGTTTTATGGGATATCTCATGCTATTCATATCTGACTAGTAAGTGCTGCCACTATAACGGAATGGTCAACTAAAAGTGCCCACTGTTTACTTTATCAGGACGATTAACTAAATCTGACTAGTAACTGCTGCAACGATAACTGAATAAGTAAAACTGCCCACTGAGTGAGTTCCTCGGCTGACTTCCTCGTTTGGTATCGAGGGGGAGATACCAGGATGGGTTTGTTTGGTGTTAGCTTCAGGTTGGATCCGGTTAGGTCATTCTCATCCCTCTCTGATATCCGCCAGTTGTATCGAGTCTCTATAGGTTGTTTAGTGCATGCTGCCGCCTTGTCCCACCATACCTATGTGGCGAGGACCGAATTCTAGCCTCGCCGTGTCTTGGCCTCGATCTTGACGCTCCTTCTTTTTCCTTTGCCCTTTGTCGGCACCCTTTTGTTTAAGCAGGTTTTGAGATCGGCGTCGTTAGCGGGGTTACCTTCCGCTTGGCACAGGCAGGTTATGGATGCCATTGGTTATTCCTCAGGGCTCTTAGCCCCATTTGCATCTTGTCCGTAGCTGGACGCTCTATCGTTTTCAAGGTGATTTGGATCTTTGTATATTATATCTGTGTCCTTGCCTCCTTGAGTCATTTGTATATCTGCTACGTGGGTCCCATCGAGGACTGTTGTGTAATGTTATTACTGCTTTTCCACCATGCGAAAGTGCTTGGTGGGCACCTTTGAATCGTTTCTATGCGGGTTTGGCGAATTTTGCTCAAACTTGCATAGGTCCGATTTTGAGGGTGTTACAGAGTGGTATCAGAGCTCAGCAGTTGCGATACCCCACAAGTTCAGCCTGTAGGATAACCTAGCTAACGGCCGAAGTAGAGTGTCAAAACTATTTTTGAAAATCGGTTGGATAGTTCTGATTAGTTCTGATTTTACTCCTTACCCCTCTGCTGTTCCCCTCTTACCCCTACATGTTTTGAATCCGATCTCGTCTCTTTCTTCGAGTCCAGGAATTCTCGAGGTTGGGTTTCCGTCGTACCTTCAGGGTCTCTCTTTCTCCCCTTTTGTAACGGAGGTGCTACGATCATCAATCTGCAACTTGTCTGTTGTATCCTTCCTCCAGTCTTTGGTTCTTGAGCTCCTCATCCATATGTGTTCCTTGCCAGATATCAGTGTCGTTGAAAAACATATGAGAAGGACGAGCTTTGGTGAAGTTGGAGTCGACCTTGAGCACGTGTTGTTCATGCCAATGGTACCATCGCGAAACCTAATCAGTGAGTCTTTCATACGATTTCTGCTGGCAGCATCCCTTTGTTCCGGATACCACCTATGAAGATCTTCAGTCTAAACCTCGAGAGTTGAGTTGCCTGATTCTCCTACCCATGTATAGAGTTGATAGTTGGGTCCGGGATGGACTGATCACCCTACCCGGCTCTTACTGTTCGCTCTGTATATCGAACTGGTGGATCAATGTAACTTTTCCCTTTTCTAATGGAAGTTAGAGGCGGCCTTATCGTTTGATACCTCTACCTTCGTCCTTTGTTCTCCGGAGTGCTCTCTCGTCGATCAGGATCAACGACCCTTTGTTGGTGGTGTCGCCGATTTCAAGATGGAGGATGAACCCTCGTTAGTGGTGTCGCGAGGATCTACACAAAACGAGAAGACGCAGTTCGCCGACCTTTCTTTCCGGTACCATGAGGCGGATCTCGAGGGCGAGATCCTTTGTTAGTGGTGTCGAATTGTGGCATCCCGCAAAACCACTACTAGAAAATCGCGTTGATTTTTGTGCATTGCATTGGGGCATCGTCATCGTCATGCACATTTTGTTTCGAAACTATTTATAAAACCCTATATTATTTGCTACATTATAACTTCTCTTCTATCCAAATTAAATTTCTTGCTATTTCGTTCGTGTAAAAGCTTGTTACAAAATGATTTAAACAAAACCAACATAATAGAATAAAATGTTTTCTTTTCATTAAATAATAAAACCTAGACCTAACCCGGCCAGGCCCACTAGGCCTAGCCGGATGGAACCTAAACCTAGCCTAACCCTAACTCCCACCTGGTCAACCTCCCAGCCCCCTGGTCCGAAGCACACACACGCTCACCCCGCGCAGCAGCCTCCAACAGCTTCTCCCGGCTGCCGCGTGGCCCCACCGCCCTGCACGCCACGCGCGCCAGCAGCCACACGCCAGCCCACGCAGCACGCCACCGCCACACACGCCCACGCCGCTATCCACGCTGCCCACACGCTGTCCCAGCGGCCCCACGCCTCCCCACGCTGGCCTCCTCTCCCGCCCACCCACCTCCTTCCACCCCGTTCCCAGCGCTCCGCCCGCTCAAGTCACGCGCCCGCGTGCTCGCCTCCGTTGCTCCCGCCCGCTGCCAGCGCCCGGCCGTCGCCAGATCCCTCCTCCGCTGCCCGAGCAAGCTCCTCCGCCCGCGCCACAAGCGCCCCACGCCGCCCACGACCGACCCGTCCTCCCGTCCTCTCGCCTCGGCCGCCCTCCTTCTTCCACAGCGCCCGGCCACGACGCCACCTCCAGCCTCGCCTCCCACTCCGCCGCCAAGCCTCGCCGCCACTCACCTCTGCCGCCGCCTTCCTCCTGGCCGCCGCTCCAGTCCACCTGCCGCCCTCTCCATAGCGGCCGCCGCTTGCCTGCCGCCGCCCGGCCGCTCGCACCTCGCCGTTCCCGTCGCACCTGCCTGCGCCGCCATGGCTCGGAGCCGCACCCGCCTCCGCTGACGGCTCGCCATGACGCCCTCACCGCCCCAACCGCCGCCACTTGAGCTTCGCCCGCCCTCGTCTGCCGCTCGGCCCAGGCTCGCCGCAGCTCCCTCCGCCACACCCGCCTGTCCCGAGCCAACCCGCCGCTGCCTCGCCTCCGCCGCCGGAGCTCTCTGCCCTTGGCGTCCCAGCTTCTCCCGCTCACCGAGCACGCGCCCGCCCGCTTCTCCGCCGCCGTGGTCCGCCGCCGCGGCGACGCCTCGTCGACCTGCGCCGCCATCTCGAGCCCTCCGCCCCTAGCGCCGAGCAGGCCCGTGTTCCCATCGCCGCCCGTGCCCGTCGCCAAGCCGCTGTGGGCCCAGCCCGTGATGTCCTCTGCCGCCGCTCAGTCCGCGGTGCTCGAGCTCCGTGGCGTCGACCTACAACTCCACCTCGTAGCAGCCCTCCTACAAGCCCCTTGAAGGCGACAAGATCGACATCGAGACCGCCCCAGCGCTGAACGCCGAACCCCGGGTTGAACCCTCGAGTCAATGTCGCCGAACCGGGTACAAGCTCGTCTCATCGGCGGATGATCGACCCGAACCGGAACGCCAAGTACCACCCTCGACACGCCAAGATCCACCCCAAGGACGCCCCGACGAGTTGCACAAGGCCCTTGGACTCGACACCCTCGGAGCGATCTTCTACACGGAGCATTGTCCGATGGTCGGAACCCCCGAAGACCGAACCCGGAGCTGGAACCGAAGGCCATATGTGCGACAAGTACTCCGTCATGTACCCGAACGAAGCAAACCCGAGGACACCGACGCAGAACGCCAAGCTCTTTTCCCGAACGCCAAGAACGCCGATGCGGATACGACAAGTGCTTCATCCCGAACGCCATGACCGACAACGTGACCCGAAGACCCCGGATGCGCCAAGACCTACCCCGGAGTCCGAGAACGACCTCGCCGAACCCTGAACCCCGAGACCGACCCCGAACCCCGAACCCCGGAACCCCAAGTTCGTCGAGACCCCTAACGTGTGAACCCCTTTCCGAAACCCTATTTCATAACATAATAACAACTGTTGCATATTAATCATTCATCTCGCATGCATATCATGTGGTTTGGGGGCCTTATGCCGAATTCACCTCTAATTAAATATGGGGTCCATATGCGGGCAAATCTAGCCTCATATTGGCCTCATTAAACTTGTGTAGCGAATCGGTGCCAACTTTTGCCATGTTAATACAACATTTAAAATGCGGGGTTTCTAAATAACATGAACCACCTAACTAATTGTCGGGACCCCGGTTCCACTTAATTTGACCTAATTGCATCGCCTTGCCATGTCATCCATCATACATGCATCATGCCGATCTTCCGCCGTTTATTAAATATTGCATCCGGTGCTTCTTCTAGTGTTTTGCTTCTTCGCGGATAAGGCCGTTGAGTTGATGTGAGCTCACCCGATCTCCGGTTGAACCTTCGACAACGTTTTCAAAGAGCATCTCCCCTTTCTACCTATCTTACTTTTATAGTATTTATTCCTCCTGTTGATCTATTGCTATCGTGTTGCGATGCTCTAGTTTCCGTGCCGTGATATCCCTTGCAGCCCTATATTGCCTTGGACACACCGATTACTGTTGTTTGGTAGATAGTTGGACTTAGCGTCGTAGTGGCTTGCTCAAGTCTTGATGTGTGTCATATATGCCACGATTCTTGATGTATTGCCGCATGTTGATGTTGGAGATGGTTCTAGTTTTACTTATCGTCACTTTAATTTCTTTAACAACTAAAATTGAAATAAGCGAGGCATCGTGGGTGATAGAAAATATTTGGTTTCGAACGCCCACTTGTGTCCCGTAAGACCCCGAGTACTTGATACTGTTCCTTGATTTATCGCGCTATCCACATCCGGGAGGTATATGGGACCCCCGAGCGAGCTTGATTCCTTATTTCTTGGGGCCACAAACTAGTTTGAGGTGTTTTACTATCCTGTACTTATGCCATGCTACTTTTCGTATTTAAATTGTGCGAGAGCACACTGTCTTTGTTAGGATTTGTGACCCGTTACGTGGTATCGGCAGTCCCGTTTGGGGATCTGTTGTCACCGCCGCCCACAAACCTTGGGTCCGTCTCGAGCTAGCTTACGCTATGGTAGACTAAGGGGTGGCCCTGAAATATTTCTGAATCTGTGATTGTTCAGTCGTGAAAGCCTCGTTGGGTTTTGATTTGGTTTTTCCGAGGTTGATCGAGCGTGTGTTGCTATTGGTGCACCCCGGCCGGGTAAAACTTTCTGAAAGCCGTGTCCGCGGATATGGACGACTTGGAGCACAGTATCTCGATCATAGACAAGCATAACTAAAGTTTATTTGCTATAAATTTGACTTATAATGACTAGTAATCAGCTCCACTATAATGGAATGACTAAATAATACTGCCCACAATTGCTTGTTTTGTGTGTCGCTTGCGACCATTGTACCTGAATAGTAAGTATTGCAACTACAACGGAATGGCTGAATAAAAGTACCAACAACTGCTGGGTTTTATGGGATATCTCATGCTATTCATATCTGACTAGTAAGTGCTGCCACTATAACGGAATGGTCAACTAAAAGTGCCCACTGTTTACTTTATCAGGACGATTAACTAAATCTGACTAGTAACCACGAACGATAATCGAATAAGTAAACTGCCTTGAGTGAGTTCCTCGGTGACTTCCTCGTTTGGTATCGAGGGGAGATACCGGATGGGTTTGTTTGGTGTTAGCTTCGTTGGATCCGGTTAGGTCATTCTCATCCTCTCGATATCCGCCAGGTGTATCGAGTCTCTATAGGTTGTTTAGTGCATCTTCTGCCGCCTTGGTCCACCATACCTATGTGGCGAGGACCGCCAATTCTAGCCTCGCTGTCTTGGCCTCGTCTTGGCGCCTCCTTCTTTTCCTTTGCCCTTTGTCGGCACCCCTTTTGTTTAAGCAGGTTTTGAGATCGACGTCGTTAGCAGGGTTACCTTCCGGCTTGGCCTGGGCAGGGTTATGGACGCCATTGGTTATTCCTCAGGGCTCTTAGCCCCATTTGCATCTTGTCCGTAGCTGGACGCTCTATCGTTTTCAAGGTGATTTGGATCTTTGTATATTATATCTGTGTCCTTGACTCCTTGAGTCGCTGTTGTATATCTGTTCTGTGGGTCCCATCGAGGACTGTTGTGTAATGTTATTACTTCGTTTTCCACCCGCACGAAAGTGCTTGGTGGGCACCTTTGAATCGTTTCTATGCGGGTTTGGCGAATTTTGCTCAAACTTGCATAGGTCCGATTTTGAGGGTGTTACATGCTTGTACGCCGCGGGGGCCTCGGCTGACAGTGCGTCCACCAACAATTCGACATCCTCGAGGGCGACGCCCTTGGGGACGAGCTCCTTGTAGAAGCACCCGAGAACCACCCTAGCCTTGGCAAGTGAGCCGACCACGGTACTGCAGCGGTCTTCGACCGCCGCAGTGGCGTCATCTAGAGCACTTCCATGCTCCAGGGCACCACGGTCAAACTCGATGCCCGCGGCATCTAGAAAAACGGAAGAGGCAACATGAAAACCAAGCAAAACTAGAGAGACAAGGAAGCCGAAAAGGAACAGACGAAACTACTCACCCGAAATAGCCTTGGCAGCAACCATCAGCTTGCCGGCTACCTCCTTCTCGCGCGAGGCCGCAGCGGTGGCGAGCTGCTCCTTGCGATCCGTGGCCTCTTGCTATAGGCGCTCCTTGGCCGCAGCCGCGTCGGCTAACTCCTGCTCAAGGCGCTCCTTAGCGCCAATGACATCTTCAGCTTTTTTCTCCGCTCGCCCGAGGCTCTTTTTGAGAGCATCAATCTCGCGGAGGGCAGTTTTATTCTCGTCTGCAATAAAGAACAAGCATGAGATTCGTAAGTAAGCAAGTAGCCGAAGAAGGAGAAGATTGATAAAAAACACGAACGTTGAACCGCTGAAGGCTGGCCTCCAATGCCAGATGTTGATTCACCAGCTGGTTGACACCTTGAACAAAAGGCTGCGAAAAGACGCAACTTGTCAGGAAAAAGGCTCGAGGGCTGTGCCCAAGAAAACGAGCAAAGCAAATCACGCATACGAAAAGCGCTCGGGGGCTCCCCTCGAGACACGCGCAAAAAAAGAGAGAGACATGATCAGTAGATCATCCGAACAATGCTCGGGGGCTCCTCCCACGACAAAAATGAAAGTACTTACATGATCAGACGGCAAATCCGAAGGTCCGGCTGTAGTCTTCTGGGAGACAACCACCCGAGCCTCCTACGGAGAAGGGTTCGGAGCAGCACCCCCAGAGGTGGCCACCGTCTGAGGAGGAGGAGGAGCAACCTTCGACTCCCCCACCATCTCCCGGGCACCATCGCTGAAGGAGACACCGAAGGAATGGCTACAATAGAAACCATCAGACAAGTACAAGCAAGCAAAATCGAAAGAGAGAAAAAAGCAACTACAGATAATTACGAGTCCATATCGCTCAAATTGAAGACAGGAAAGGCCCTCTTGCCTTTCTTCTCTTCCTTATCCCGCTTTGTCGGCGGCTGCGGCGCCATAGCCCGCACGGGCACGGCCAGAATAGGAGAGGAAGAGACACCATCACCCCCACTGTGACGCTCAAGTCATGACGGGTTCCTAGGTGTCGGCGAAGTTGAGGCATCCGACGATTCGCTCGAGCTCCGCGTCCTCTTTCGATACTGCTCCTCGCTCGACCCAAAAGTTTCTTCAGCCGGCGACCGCGCTGAAGGAAGCTCAGACGTGGAGTCCACTACCTCATTGTCCAGTGCATCCGGAAAACGTTCGGGTAGTGGAGGCACCATGCCAGGTACCTTTAACTCCTACACAAAACAAAACAAACTCTCAGAATAAACGAACTGCAAAGAGACGCAGTCGAAAAAAGCGCTACGCGCACATCCTAGATATACACCTACGGCATCGGTCGGGAGGCCCTGAATGGAAGGGTCAGCGAGCTACCTGGAATGTCCTCGTCAGCCTTAAACTTCAGCAGCAGCCGGAGGATTCCGTCCACATCCCCCTTGGAGAGCTCTCCAGTCGAAACCCTAGTCGGGTCGTTGCGGCCAGAATAAACAAACATCGGGTGCGCCCTAGCCTAGAGCGGCTGCACCCGACGTTTGAGGAATGTGTGGATGATATCCACACCGTTCACCTCTTTATCCGGAATCACCTGAAGATCCTCCACCCGACGATAGAGTCCCTCTATCTCCGCCACCTCACCATCCAAGATGTGGTTCTTCCAGGACCTCTTCGGCTGGATTTTCTGGGAGGGGTCAAAAGGATCAAGGCCAAACTTTTGCCCGTCCACTATGGAGTCGCAGATGTAAAAGAGCAAGGCCAGTATTGGACGGACCCAGACATAAAAAAAGAAAAGAAGAGAAAGTTGGATTTAAGGGAAATGATGCAGCCGCCGATGGGATAAACGCCATCGGAGCCAGATTGCCTCTTCAAGGAATAGAGCTTCCGGAAGAGGCCAAAGTGTGGCTCGATACCAAGCCAGCACTCGCAGAAGGTGATGAAGCAGGCAATGTGAAGAACAGAATTCGGCGAAAGATGATGGAGTTGGATGACATAGAAGAAAAGCAATCCACAGAGAAAATCGTGGACCGGGAGAGAAAGGCCCCGAAGGACAAAAGAGACAAACATGACCCAAAACCCAGCGGGTGGACGGGGAATTACCTAGTCGCCAGGAATCTTGACGGCCTGCTTGTCCTGCGGGATTAGACCCCGCTCACGGAGCTTGCGAAGGTCGCCCTCGCGCATCTTCGACCGCCGCCAGCCACCATTGGTGACGCGGGTAGTGGCGTTACCCTTCTTGCCACCGGCAGCGGCGCTGGTACCAACTGCGGTGGAGGCCTTCTTCGGCTACCCCATAGCAGTGCGGTGACAACGATGTGAACGTAGGAAAGAAGATGGGAAGGATCGGAGAATTTCCAGCGCGCAGCGAGAAAAGCTCAAGACAGTGGAAGCAGTGAAACAAGAATGGCTGCATTGAAAACAAACAAGTTTTTCCCCAATGATTTTAAGGACGAAGAAGTCGCACGGTGACCGTTCATTACGAAGCCCTAGAGCCAACATCAAGATTCGATCGTACACGTGTCAGCACGGCAACGAACCGTCGCTCACACGCCATCCACTACGCACGGATATCGAGGCGACGCCGTAATTATCTCCACTTTGCGCGTGACCAGTCAATTCAAAGTCACAAGGTGGGACCCATGTTCGTCCAGTCACGTCATCTCTGGCACCGCAGACGCTTGAGGTCACCGATCGTCAGCACTGACGTCATCAAGGCTTTACTAGCAACGGTTACAATTCTTCGGCTACACAGCTATAAGTACTCACTCGAATCTACGATTTGAGTAACTACTCGGGGGCTACTCCTATCAGGAGCGCTGGCCGCGCACCCGAAATACGATCAAAGTACTACACCATTGAACTATTCTTCGAGTCCTACGTCGAGTCTACGGCTCCACTATGGACTCGGGGGCTACTCCCATAGGGAGGATGGATTCAAGCATCCGAAAATTTTGTGTCCTACGGACCTAAAAGTCAACAAAGACTGAATTAAAGTCTCTGCTCGAGTCTACGACTCGAACAGACACTCGGGGGCTACTCCCATAGGGAGCGCTGGTCGCGCACCCTATGAATTTCTTCAACTGCATTCCTTCGGATCATTATGCAAAAACTTTTCGGCAACTCTGCCCCAATCAACGCTAAGTGAGAAGAATCCTCCTTGGCCACCCGAAACACCTCCGCGGTGATAAACATTCGGATGCTGTGTTTGCAACACAAAGATAAGACCTACAGATATCATCTGATGGCCTGGCAACGCACACGATTCCACTCTGCTAGTAAGAATCCGTGCCAGCAGGCGCGATGGAAATCCCAACGGACGCGTTGGGTACATCATTCGAAAATCACTAGAATTACACTCCTGTAAGTCCCCAATGGCTTGAGTCGAATTACGCCAGCATATGTTCCGGTTTCGAGTCGAGGGACTCAAATCTGAAGAAGATCGTGTTGTTTTGTCCTAAGACAGTTAACTGGCCCTGATCCATTGGGAGAGTCAGGCACACGCATCAACAATCCCTACACACTAAAATCATTCTTTGATAAACAGAAAACAGCTGCACCCGAAAAGATTGAAGAGTCCTCAGCCGAATCTACGATTCTACTGAACACTCGGGGGCTACTGACATGGTTATACCCTATAGGTACATGAACTTTGCATACCTGGTCCAGTCCAAGGAAGGCCCACAAGAATATACACGGCCCATGAAGATTTTCGGGTGGCCCAATTCCATGACGTCTTCGGATCCTTGGAGAACAAGAGTAGAGTAGATAGAATATTCAAAGGGGCAAACCCTAAAACCTGTAACCGACTCGATCTGTGCCCGGGACCTGCCTACTTCCATATAAAGGCTTGGAGGGCATGACGAGGAGGGAACTTCATACCACCTCATACACACCTCCATGCCAGATTGCATCTGCGCACCCCTGTAACTTTCGGTTCCACCGTAATCAAGAGCAGACAAGCAGGAGTAGGGTTTTCCCTCCAGGGGCCTGAACCTGGGTAAACCTCGTGTCCCCGTGTTGCTTGTTTGCTAACCGTTCCGCGATATCCAGCATCCCCATCTTCTCCAAAACCCAAGCTCATAACAATGGGCATTGACGAGATTAAACCTCGTCAGCTTTGACAACTGCTCGTATTGTCCAACCACCTGATTGGAGTTTACCTTTTGAAATTATGTGTGATGCTAGTGAATTTTATGTGGGTGCTGTCCTTGGACAACATGTTGATAAGAAGTTGAATGTTATTCATTACGCTAGCAAGACTCTAGATGCTGCTCAAAAGTATTATGCTACTACTGAAAAAGAGTTCTTAGCTGTAATCTTTGCTTGTGATAAGTTTAGACCTTATATTGTTGATTCAAAGGTTACTATTCATACTGATCATGCCGCTATTAAGTACCTCATGAAAAAGAAGGACGCCAAGCCTAGACTTATCAGATGGGTTTTGCTTTTACAAGAGTTTGATCTGCATATTGTAGATAGGAAAGGTGCTGAAATCTTGTTGCTGACAATTTATCTCGTTTGGAAAACATTTCTTTTGACCCATTGCCTGTTAATGATAGTTTTCCAAATGAGCAGTTGGCTGTGATAAGGATAAGTCCGCATGAGAGTCCTTGGTATGCTGATTATGCTAATTTTATTATTTCCAAGTATTTGCCTCCAACCTTTATAGCTCAGTAGAGAAGGAAATTCTTTTATGGTCTAAGGCATTACTTTTGGGATGACCCACACTTATATAAAGAAGGAGTAGATGGCATTATGCAAAGATGTGTTCCAGAATTTGAACAACAAGAGATATTGAGAAAATGTCATGGCAGTACTTATGGAGGACATCATGAAGGGGACATGACTGCACAAAAGGTTTTACAATCTGGATTTTATTGGCCTAACCTTTTCAAAGATGCAAGGAAGTTTGTCTTATCATGTGATGAATGTCAACGAGTAGGTAACATTTCTAGACGCAATGAAATGCCTATGAATTATTCTCTTGTTATTGAACCTTTTGATTGTTGGGTATTTGACTTTATGGGTCCTTTTCCCCCTTCAAAAGGGTACACTAATATTCTTGTTGCTGCACACTATGCTACAAAGTGGGTAGAAGACATACTCACAAATAGTGCTGATGGTAATACCTCTTTGAAAATGCTTAAGGATGTTAATTTTCCTAGGTTAGGTGTGCCTAGATATCTCATGACTGATGGAGGCTCTCATTTTATTCATGGGGGTTTTAGAAAAAGTCTCGCTAAGTATGATGTAAACCATAGAATTGCTTCAGCTTATCACCCCAAACCAGTGGGCAAGTAGAACTTTCCAATAGGGAAATTAAATCCATCCTGCAGAAGACTGTCAATAGTTCTAGAAAAAATTGGGCTAAAAAGTTGAATGACGCTTTGTGGGCTTATAGAACTGCTTATAAAAATCCCATGGGGATGTCTCCTTACAAAATGGTTTATGGGAAAGCTTGCCACTTGCCTTTAGAATTAGAACACAAAGTTTCACATCCCAAGATTTTCCAAATCTTGTAATGTGAAAAATAAATAAACAAAATAAATGATTATTGAAATTTAGGGTGAAAAGAAACTTTTTGTTTCTAAATGGAAACTTAAAATCCCATCTTGAACAAACTTTGGTTAATATTTGAATCCAACTAAATTCAAATCAAAGTGGAATGCATTCTTCATAAATGCATCTGGAAATTTGAACACTTGGAAAATAAACCAAAACCCTAAAACCCTAATGGAAGAAAAACATTCCAAGATATCTCTAAGACTATGGATTTGAGACATATAAAAAAATTTCAACAAACATTTACCAATGATCAATAACGACAAATAGAAATATTATAAAACCATAGAAATTGATTTCACTCAATTTGGAGCCATGGATAAAATCTTATGAATTTAATAAGATAAGGAAAAGTAAATTTCCAAAGCTAATAAAGAACTTATCTAAAATCCATACCAAATGGTGAGCAAATAATCCTAAATATATATAAAAGTATAAATAAATATTAAATAAGATTTTACGAATTGGAATCACCAAGTTTGGATCTTTAAATAAAAAGATATGGATTTTATAAGATGAAGAAAGAAATATTAAATAAGGAATATTTAAAGACCAAATTAAATCTTGGCCCTATCCATAAGCAAATGGAATAAGTTATAATCCAAATCCAAATAAAATAAAAAGAAGAAGAATTTTCCAAATAAAATAAAATGGCATTAACCAAATTCTATTTCTATTTTGAATAAAGATAAAATCCCTATTAGAAATGATTAATTAAATTATGGGAAAATAATATTTGGAATTTACCCAAGTGGAATAAAATTTATTTAATTAACTTAAATAAGATCAAAGAAATCTTCCAAATAAAATTTATGGAATTAAAACTATATTTAATTTCATTGGAATAAAGACAAATACCCAATTTTAAATGATTAATAAATCATATTAAAAACATTCCAAATAATTCTAGGAGAATTATTTGACACCCAAATAAACAAATAAAGCCTACTGAAAAGATTTGGAAGGATTTAGATTTCAAATGGAATTTGAAAAACATTATTAAATCTTATTTGAATAATTGCAAGGGCCTATTTTAAATAATTAAAAGACCCTAAAAAGAATAAATGAATTATTCTAAATATGACTTCAGAATGTGTTATTAAACATTATTTGAATATACTCAAAGTTTGGTGGAAGTTTTAAATTCAATAGTTGTTTGAATTGATTAAACAAAATCAAAACAGATTAATAAAAAAAGAAGAAGGGAAAAACATTCAGATAAAAAAATGAATCTAGCCAACCCAGCCCACTAAGCCTAGTCTAGCCCATCTCCCCCTCCCGCGTGAAAAACGTTTCGTACTTGGAATTCCACCTGCAGAGGCAATGACTACTGGACCCCATCTCCCCTCTCTCTCTCTCACTGACGCTGAGCCCCACCTGCCAGATTCCTCTTCCTGACCCGCGACGACCACGCCCCCCCTCGCCGGTCGTTTCTGCTGGTTTTAATTCGCATCAATACACGTCAATGCCTCGCTCTAAACTCGCCATGACCACGATCGTTTAAACACATCCCTCTCCCCCCTTTCCCCTTAGAAACCGCTGCAAGAGCGCCCCCAGGCCGTCCCCATTTTCGTTTGCACCGCCGCAGCCTCCGACAGACTCCGACGTCAATTCCGGAAGCTCCACGTCGCCCCTCTCCCCCTCGACCACACATGCGTGTTCCACAGACCCTAGCGCATCTCCCTGTGCTTTCCATTCGTCTGCGCGAGCACCGTGTCGTCGACAACGTCTTCCCAGAGCAGCGCCGCCGTCTGTCTCCAACTTCGGCGATGTCTCCCTGGTAAACCCGACCTCCCCTGTCTCCCCTGTGGACACTCTAATGATCGCCATGACCTTGCGAACCTAACGGTGTCTTCCCTTTGTCATAGTGTGCCCTCCATCATCGTCTCCGTCGTCGAGCAGATGAGCCCGACGCCAGGCAGGCCTCCGGTGAGCAATCCTCGTCACCACCGTGCGCCCCTCGACAAACGGCAAGCACCTTGAGCATCAGCAGCAAGCCGCGAACCCGGCCTTTCCTATACCCCTTTTGCTTCCTATATCGTCGGCTCCGCCATAGCCAGAGCGCACGCCGCCACCTGCCGCCGCCAGCGCCGCCACTCGATGGTTAGTGTGATGTGCACCGTAGGATTCAGATCCAAGTGCCACGACAGATTCATAATCGAAGGGGTACGAGTGTCTCCGCGCCGCACGATCTGTTTAAAATGCGACACACCAGAGAGGTCGATCCAACCGAAACGGTATGGACCAGTAGCAAGAAGCCACGTGGCCCTGTCTGTTTTAATAAAAACAGAATTGATCTATTTGATGTTCCAATTTGAAAAATTCATAACTTTCAAACCACACGTCCAAATTTTGAAAATTTTATATCAATGGAATCAGCAAGACAAACCCTATCCAACCATGCACTATGTTTAGTAAATTGCTTCTGTTAAAATGATTGGTTTTGCAGAAACATATGTAGGTATATTTGGAATATAAAATTCATTCTAAAATTATTTTTGTGATAAAATCTTTAGGAAATGGATTGTTTTGAACCTACTGACCCTAGAAATCAATTTGTGGTATCAAAAACATATTTTGTGAAGCAAGATAATAAAACTTTGAATTAAAGCATTTCTAGTCAAATAAAAATATTGTTTAATTGTTAAAAACACTTTTTGGAGGAAAACCTTTGGGAAATGTTTTGACTTAAACTCTCTGACCCCAAACACAAAGTTTTATGATTTGAAAACATATTTGGTGAACCCTATAAAGATTGTTGCCTTGCTAAAAGCATTTTCAACCACATAAAATAATGCTTTGGTTTAAAATTGGTTTATAGTAAAATCTTTTGCAAATGGTTTTGCCACTTTTATAAAATTACCAATAAGTGTTTTAGAATGTTTATAACCCATTAGAAACCACTTTTCCAAATAAAACAGTCTTTGGCCTGCTTGCATGCATTATTTTATTTCTATTATTTTATGTGATGTTTGCTTGAATGGTAGATTGAATTCTTGCTTGCTTGATTGAATTGTAGTGGAATTTGAAGAGTGTGAACATTGCAAGATCAAGGAGTGAACTTATATTCTCTACCAAAAAGGCAAGTGATGCTTCATACTTTTGTCCCATTATTTTCACTATGCATTAGTGATATCTCTAAAGTAGGACTTACATGGAACCTAGTAGATGAAACCTTAGTAGAAATTTCCTAAGTTAAGATTCCTACTACTATCATGCTAAGATTAGCTAGTAGAAAACAAGGGTGGAATATATTCATACTATGGAATATTTC
This sequence comes from Avena longiglumis, assembly GCA_030063025.1. Classification (NCBI taxonomy): domain Eukaryota; kingdom Viridiplantae; phylum Streptophyta; class Magnoliopsida; order Poales; family Poaceae; genus Avena; species Avena longiglumis. Next base: position 105,196,392 of record CP125977.1, read on the forward strand.
TAAGTCAAGGACTTGTGTTTTGTTTAATAAAACAACTAAGTGAATGAATCACCTGGGTGGAATGGAAGGAATGGTTTGTGTTGAGTGGTTACACAAGGCCCATTTCTATGGTTTACCTTGTGTATCTCACTTGTGGATGGCCACCCAGGAACAAATAGATTTGAGATGTAAAATGTTGAGAAGCTTCAAGTGCAGCCACTTTGCATTATGGGCTCTGCCTGGATCATATAGGTTGCAATAACTTAGCCAAATGGACAGTTGGTGGTAGGGGATGATAGGTTGGAGCGCGTACATTCTGGTCTAAGGTAAGGCTTCTGAAAGATCTTGTCTTGGTGAAACCAAGTCTTTGGGGAAAGTGCACCACCTCTGCGGAGTGAAAAATCTAAGTACTTAGCCATGTCCCTGGTAAAGGACAATTTGAGCATCAAGACATGGAAGCTATCAAGAATCTCCTCATCCCAATTTCTGAGTTAAAATCTTGTGGTTGAACAAGGGCTAAAGGATCACCAATTTCTATTGGGAGATGCCTTGGGTGATTTTTTTACAAACAAAAACTTAGTGTTTTCAAATGATAAGGAAAATCTATTTTGAGCAAGGCAAGCCTAAGCTCCACTTAGCCAAATGCATATATATGATAGACTCCACTATACTACCATAGTATCACTTGCCAATACAATTCAAATGTATTGACCTTTGTGGCTGTAACTTGTTATGTTGTAGGTTGTTTGAGATTAGTAAGATGTGTTGATTAGGATTACAAGTCTACAACCAACATGTTTGCCTGTGGCACTTTGAAGATGAAGGACCCCATGCTATAGTTATATTATGCTGCATTGTAATGAGATAGCCAAATGAGCTATGTAAGATGTAATAAATTATCTTATTCCTGGTTATAAAGTTGTATTATGACCTTTGTTTCTTGATATTACATCTTAACTGTGGATGCTTACTATTGATCCAGGGACTAGCATTGTAAACACAGGGATCTCTACCTTATTAAAGGTTGGGAACCTTACACAAAGCCTATTGGGAAGCGAAAGAGTTGAATAGAGATTTTAAACTTGTTGGTGAGAAAAGATTGTTCGGCTTAATTAATCTAGATGAGTGGAGAGGTGAAGCCTATGAAAATTCTAGGCTTTTAAGGAAAAAGTAAAAAAGATGGCATGATAGGGGAATTCTCAAAAGGGAGTTCCATGTTGGTGAGAAAGTTCTTTTGTATAGGTCTCGTCTCAGATTTTTTGCAGGGAAACTACTCTCAAAATGGGAAGGATCTTTTGTTATCAAGGAAGTGTACCATTCAGGTGCCATCAAAATTTCTTCTTTGAAAGATGACACAACACAGGTGGTTAATGGACAAAGACTAAAACATTATATTTCTGGAGATTCCTATAATGAAGATGTGGATGTTATTCAAATGGTGAGTCCATAAGAATTTATCAGAAGACAAACCCCAGAAACTGCAGAGTTCTTCATCGAATAGATAAAATTGGTGAAAATAGAAGGTTCGTGAAACCCCAATCTTTTTATTTTTTTTTATGTTTTTAATACATAAGGAAGACTACAGGACGAAACAGAGGAGGAACTGGACCCCAGGCGCGGGCCCAGCCTGGCCGCACCTGGAGGGGGTATGCCACCCCCGAACTCCGTCTTCTCCTTGTTTCTGTGTCAAAACCTTCCTTATGCTTTGAAACTTCATAATATATAAACCCACGGATCCCCTGAGGTTCGTGCATCGTGTTATCATCGTGTTTTTGTTTCAATCTATTTCTATCAGGAAATCTTCTCAAGTTTAGAGCACCATGGTCTCCGACAACGACAAAGGCAAGAAGCACGTGGAGGAGATAAAATTGGGAGAACAAACCTCCGCAGGGGAAAGGGCAAGGACACCTACTTTTGTAGGAGCAATTAACACTGGGGATGCTTTTTCTCGTAACATGTAATAGATGGTCTATTCTTATTGAATCTCGATTGTAGTAATACACATGTTAATAATATAGAAGCTAAACATTTGAAATTGAGCGTAATTCTACATACATGTGGCACTGTCATCTTGGTCACATTGGAGTGAAGCGTATGAAGAAACTCCATTCCGATGGACCTCTTGAATCACTTGATTTCGAATCACTTGAAAGATACGAAGCATGCCCGATGGGAAAAATGACTAAGACTCCATTTTCTGGTATGATGGAGCGAGCTACGGACTTATTGGAAATCATACATACCGATGTGTGTGGCCCGACGAGTGTAGCATCATGCGGTGGTTATCGTTATGTTCTTACTTTCACGGATGACTTGAGTAGATATGGGTATATCTATTTCATGAAACATAAGTCTGAAACTTTCGAGAAGTTTAAGGAATTTCAAAGTGAAGTAGAGAATCAACGTAACAAGAAGATTAAATTTCTATGATCTGATCGTGGAGGTGAATATATAAGTTACGAGTTTGGCGAGCATTTGAAGAAATGCGGAATACTTTCACAATTGACACCGCCTGGAACAACACAATGTAATGGTGTGTCTTAACGTCGAAATCGAACTCTCTTAGATATGGTTCGTTCTATGATGCCACTTACAGATTTACCGTTATCGTTTTGGGGTTATGCATTAGAAACAGCCGCATTCACTTTAAATAGGGCACCATCTAAATCCGTTGAAACGACACCGGATGAATTATGGTTTGGGAAGAAACCTAAATTGTCATTCCTTAAAGTTTGGGGTTGCGAAGCTTATGTAAAGAAATTATAGCCCAACAAGCTTGAACCCAAAGCGGAAAAATGCGTCTTCATAGGATACCCGAAGGAAACTATTGGGTATACCTTCTATCATAGATCCGAAGGCAAAATCTTTGTTGCCAAGAATGGATCCTTTCTAGAGAAGGAGTTTCTCTCAAAAGAAGTGACTGGAAGGAAAGTAGAAATCAAGGAGGTTGTTGAACCTTCTCTCGGACTTGAGAGTAGCGCAGCACCAGAAGAAGTTACTGTGGCACCTACACCAATAAGAGAGGAAGCTAATGATGTTGATCATGAAACTTCGGTTGAAGTTACTATGGAATCTCGCAGGTCGACGAGGACTCGTACCACTCCCGATTGGTATGATCCCATTTTAAGTGTCATGTTGGTGGAACACCGATGACCCTGTGATATATGAGGAAGCGATGATGAGCCCATATTCCAATAAATGGCAAGAAGCCATGAAATCCAAGATTGGATCCATGTATGAAAACCAAGTATGAACTTTGGTGGACTTACTGGATGGCCGAAAGGCTGTCAAGAACAAATGGATTTTCAAGAAGAAAATAGATGCTGATGGTAATGTATCCGTCTATAAAGCTCGACTTATCGTAAAAGGGTTTTGACAAATTCAAGGAGTTGACTACGATGAGACTTTCTCACCGGTAGCGAAGCTAAAGTCTGTGAGTATTTTGTTAATAGTTGCATATTATGATTATGAGATATGGCAGATGGATCTCAAAAACGGCATTCCTCAATGGAGACATTGATGAAGAGTTGTATATGGTACAACCCAAAGGTTTTATCGATCCTAAATTTGCTAACAAGGTATGCAAACTTCAACGATCCATTTATGGATTAAAGCAAGCATCCCGAAGTTGGAATCAATGTTTTGATAAAGTAATCAAAAGTTTTGGTTTTATACAAACTTATGGAGAAGCTTGTATTTACAAGAAAGTGAGTGGGAGCTCTGTAGCATTCCTAGTATTATATGTGGACGAGATATTATTGATTGGTAATGATGTAGACCTTCTTAAAAGTGTCAAAGATTATTTGAATAATAGTTTTTCAATGAAGGATCTTGGCGAAGCTGCTTACATATTAGGCATAAAGATTTATAGAGATAGATCAAGACGCCTAATATCGCTATCACAAAGTACATATTTGGACAAAGTTATAAAGAGGTCTTGAATGTAAGATAGCAAGAAAGGGTTCTTGCCCATGTTGCCCAATACGACCTTGCGTAATACTCAAAGTCCCGCTACAACAGAAGATAGAGATAGGATGAGTAAGACTCCCCATGCCTCAGCCATAGGATCTATCATGTATGCCATGCTATGTGACATGGATATACCCTACGGGTGCAAAACATTGGTATACCCGGTCCAACCCAAGGAAGGCCCATGTGGAGACCTGTAGCCTAGGGAGATTTCGGGTGGCCCAGGCCCATGGCGAGTTCGACTCCTTGGAGGACAAGTTTAGATGTAGATACAATTTCAAAGGGTCCAACCCTAATCTGTAACCGACTCGACATATCCCCGAGACCTAGCCTATCTATATAAAGGCTAGGAGGGCACAATGAGAAGGATCTAAACACCTCATACACACACCTCCACGCCAGATTGCATCTGTGCACCCCTGTAACCTTTGGTTCCGCCGTAATCAAGAATTGACAAGCAGTAGTAGGGTTTTCCCTCCGGGGGCCTGAGCCTGGGTAAATCTCGTGTCCCCTTGCTGCGTGTCTATTAACCGTCTCGCGATCTTCAGCATCCCCATCTTCTCCAAAACCCAAGTCCATAACAATGGGCATTGACGAGTCGAACCCTCGTCAATTGGCGTCATCTGTGGGAAACGGGGACGCTGATCATGCGGTCGTGACGGTCCCATCCGAAGCGATATACGATTCCTCGGTGACAGAGAGTCACCTCCTCTTCGGTGCCTTCGACTTCACCGCCCACTCGCTAGCCACCCTCAAGGATTTTGACTCCGTGGCGGAAGCGAGATCTCGTTCGAGCTTCGCTAGGCGGGCGGACCGGCAACCCTCGCCTCCTGAGGCGGGTGCCACTTCCATCAATCAGACATGCTTCAAGGGTACCGCCCATCGATGCCCTACATATGACGTTGACAGACGAATTGGATGACAGCGACAACTGCAACTCCAATCTGTGCGATCCCCCTTTGGATGAAGGAACCTATGGTTCCGGATCTGAGAGTTGCGGCAGTAGCGACCCACTCCGTGAGTGCTACCTGTGCGCCATCATCCATGGTGGAGACGTCAACAACGGAACTGATCCACCACTGGGTTAAACTCCCAACCCCCCTCCCAACCCTTAGGTTGTGGATGCGGGAAACAAGGTGAACCCGCCTAACAGTGCCCGAGGTACTGACCCCGACAAAGCAGAGGTACCCTCATTACCAGAAGCTCGCCTATGGCATATTCATGAAGGTGTGTCGGCTAAGACACTACTTCCAGGAGCATCAGATCGTGGTCGTCAATGATGCCCTGCTGTCGAACATCCTGAACAACCCCGAAGCCACGAGGCGCATAGCCCTGTAGGACATCAAGTTGTATCCTCGAGACGTCATCTACGATCGACGCACCGCCATCAAGTCTCAGGTCCTCCCTGACTTCCTTGTCCACTGGATGGAGCTCCAGCTGCCGGATACTCCGGACATGTCGCAATCCTGGACGATGCACTTCGACGGCTCCAAGCGCGAGGCTGGAGCAGGGGCCGGCGTCATACTAACGTCCCCTCAAGGCGACAAGATGAAGTATGTCCTTCGGATGAAATTCCGCGCCTCCAACAATGAGGTCGAATACGAGGCCCTCATCCATGGCATGAGGATGGCCAACATGTGCGGCGCAACACGCCTTGTCATCTATGGTGACTTGAACCTCATCGTCCAGCAGATGATGAATGAGTGTGATGCCCATAGCGCCAACATGATTGCATGTTGTGCACTCTACAACTCACTTGAAGGGTACTTTGACGGCTGCGAACTTCGACACGTTGGCAGAGAAAGCAATGAAGAGGCCGACAAGCTTGCCAACATCAGCTCTACTTGCGCCCGAGTACCACCAGGATTGTTCCTCGAACAAATATGCGTACCCTCCATCAAGCAAAAATTCCCAAAGGGCTCAACCAAAGCCGCAGAGCACTCAGGGGCTGCGCCACCCGAAGGACAAGAAGGACCCAAAAAGCTCGATACATAAGTTGAGCTCGTAAGCCTTATGCAGGTCATGGCGGTCGAAGAAACATGGACACAACCATACCTCTGCTACCTAATAAACAAGCAGCTGCCTGAGGACCCGACAGATGCCCGGCACATACCTCGCCGATCAAAGGCCTTCACCATCATCAATGGAGAACTGTACAAGCGCAGCATTTTGGGTGTGCTTCAACGATGCGTCACCATCGGTGATGGCAAAAGCATCCTCATAGACATCCATGAGGGTATCTGCGGCCATCACGCAGACAGCCGCACTCTGGTTGCCAAAGCGCTACGAGCTGGTTTCTACTGGCCAACCGTAATGAACGATGCCAAGGAGATAGTGAAGCACTACAACGCCTGCCAGAGGTACGCGGATAAGCCACATGCGCCAGGATCAGAGCTGAGGCCTATCCCAGTGGCCTGGTCTTTTGCCCAGTGGGGCCTCGACATGATCGGCAACCAAAGTCCTCGCCAGGGGGGCACGTCTTCCTCCTGGTAGCAGTCGATAAATTCATGCCCGTTACTAACCAAAGCGGCAAAACTGCCGTCAAATTTTTCGAGTCTATTTTCTACAGGTTTGGAGTACCCCATAGCATCATAATGGACAATGGCTCGAACTTCATCTTGAAGGAGTTCCAAGACTTCTGCGGGAACCTTAGAATCAACCTGTCACACGCCTCCGTGGCGCATCCGCAGACCAACGGATAGGTCGAAAAGGCCAACGGCCTCATCGGCAACGGCATCAAGAAGCGCCTGCTATGCCCACTCGAAAGGCTAGTGGGAGCCTGGGCGGACGAGCTACCCTCTGTTCTATGGAGCCTGCACACAATGCCAAAGAGCTCAACCGGCTACACGCCCTTCTTCTTGGTGCATGGAGCCGAAGCCATGCTACCTGCAGAGGTACGCTACAAGGCCCCACGGGTCGTCGCTTAAAGCGAAGCCGAATCATCGGCCGCACTCGAAGACGCCGTCGACACGCTGGATGAGGCACACGATATCGCCGCGGCTCGCTCAGTGGTGTATCAGCAGAGCCTCTGCAACTACCACAACCGTCGGCTGTGCCCAAGGTCCTTCGTCGAAGGGGACCTCATCCTGCGACTCAAGGAAAAAGGGAACAAGAAGCTCGAGTCACCCTGGAAAGGACCCTACATCATCACCGAAGTCATCCCAGGTGGCGCTACCGCCTCATGGACGTCGCATCAGGAGTCGAATACTCCAATCCCTGAAATGTCGCACGACTGCAACGCTTCCACCCCTAGTTACCCCTTTTACTTTCAATAATGCTATTCAACCAGGCTACTCAGCCGAACAATGTACCTCCTCGCTTACGATGAATAAAAGCTAAGTTCCTTGGCCCAAAATATTTTCCCCTGATATCATTTATCGCTAAAACACGCTCGGGGGCTGCGCCTCACTATACGACTTCGTCGATTGACAATAACGCATATAACCCGAGTAGCTGACCACGTCAGCTAACGAAAAGGATATGCACACTCTATAATGCACTACGTTCCAATACATACAAACTTTACAAGGGCATTACAAGTCCACTCAAATAAATATAGATTTTATGTTATCTCGTTTTTGTTTACAAGACTTAATTGTGCTGGAGCAAAACGTTTTTCCGCTCCTCAAACACATCTACAATTTCTTCGGCATACTGCGCCACAGCTGAATAATGCGGATGCATATCCCATGCCATGCCATCTGGAGGTGAAGGTGGCCCAGCCGCTATCTCTGCAAGATTGATGTCATGGCAATGCAGTCGAACAAGCGACAATGTTGCCTTCACGCCTACTACCAGTTGATGGCGCACCAGCTCCTTTACATGACCTGCATCTCGAAACTTCCCAAGCAAGCCCAAAAAGCTAGAAGGCGCAGAATCTAAAGGGAACATGGTGGCCTAAATTGCCGTGAGTGACGCCCTCGCTCGCTTCAGCACCCGAAGAACTTGGTGAACGCGATCTTGCACCGTCGCAAGGACGATCGCTCGATCATGGTCCATCCAGAAGAAACCGCCGGCTTCTAGATCTTGTTGCATCAAGCAATTCTTTTGAATTGCTACATGTTCTTTCTCTTCCTACGGAATAAGATTCACAACTGCACATGAGCAGTGGATAAGCTAACATAAAAATTGGCACACTCGAGAAGGCGACAGTTCAAGAGGACTCACATTAGAGTTGCTCACCCATATGCCAAAATTCTTCAAGCAGAAACTCTTCCCTGGCAATGGCTCGCTCGGCCTTGGACTTCCACACATCTGCATGACCGCGGATGCTGAGGATGTCCTTCTCCAAGCTTCGGATGCGGTCACGCAAAAACGGCAACTGCGACGACTCGCTCAATGACGGGCGAGCGCCAGGCGCAAGAGAAGGTGTAACCACTGGAACCGCACCCGAAGGACCCAAAGGGTGCACAGTCAAACATCATTATCACAAACATTTGACAATAGCCAAAAGATGCATTCATATATACAAATAAGGCCACTACGTGGCAGAGTGACACTTGTTCATCCAAAATACATTACATATGCAAAAGAAAGAAGCTAAAACTAGGCAAGATACAAAGCAGAAAGGGCCTAAGCGCCAGCACCTAGAGCAGCTTCGGATCCAGACTGCCTACTCTTGGCCGCTTGCTGCTGCACCAACGAGTAGTCAGCCAGGAGATCTATCAGCTTAGGCCCAAAATGCTTGCAACGGGAGGCGAAGGTGGCAAAAGCTACCTCAGAGCCATCTGCCGCTGTCAGCATCCTGGACGTGACCTGTGTCAGATCCAGCTGGGCTCTGAACGCCATCGCCATGGCTAGCCCCATAGCAGCACTGACCCGCTTCTGCGCGTGCTTGTACTTCGCAGGAGCACCATCCATCAGAGCCTATGCAAGGGAGTCGACGTCCTCGAGCGCAATGCCCTTGGGGTTGATCTCCTTATAGAAGCGAGTGAGAGCCTTGTTGGCCTTGACAAGAGAGACAATGACAGAGGAACAACGATTTTTGATCGCCGTAGCAACATCTACCAAGGGATCCCCGTGCTCCAGCGCACTGCGATCGAGCGCAATGCCAAAAGCATTTGGCAAGAAAAGCAACAAAAATCTTCGAGTGAGACAAATAAGACGCACCCAGAATACAGAACACCCAAAAGGAGACCATGGTGGCTTACCAGATATCGCCTTGGCGGTAGCCATGAACTTCTCCGCCATGTCCTTCTTATCCGCCTGGACGAGGCTCTTTTCGAGAGCGTTCAGTAAAAGGCTGCAAAGAGAAAGGGCTCGGGGGCTCCCCTCACGCAAAGAAGAAAGAAACTTATGTGGTCTGCTATGGACTCTGAATGTTTTGTTATCGTCTTTCGCATAACGAGTGCACGAGCCTCCTGCCTTGCGGAGCTCGAATCCTTGTCATCAGAGTTGGCCGACATCTGGGAAGGCGAAGACACTGGCTTTGACTCCGCGACAATTTTTTTTGGGTCCTCATTGAGGGACTCCTCCGAATGATGACTACTAGCACTTACAAAGAGAGAAATCAACAACAAGCTAATACTTAGCACATCAACAAAGTAACAAGATTCGACCAGAGCAACTTACGATGGTATGTATGACAAGTTGAAGACAGGAGCCTCCTTATCCTTCATCTTCTTCTTGGCCAGTGGCTGCGGGGCCATCGCCCGAATAGGCACAACAGGAATGGGTGCAGAGGTCGCAAACTCATCCCTGTCGTGCTGCTAGAGGAAGTAGGGACCCTTCATGTTGGTGGAGTCCCCCATCCTAAGTTTCGCTCTGGGACCTCTTTCGGGTCCACCCTTCGCTCGACTCGTGGGCTTCCAAGGAAGGAGACTGCGCCGAGGGGAGCTCGGATTCAGACTCCGCCTCCTCGTTGTCTGGCGCATCCGTATACTTCTCAGGTAGAGGGGGCATCATCCCCGCTACCTTGAGACCCTGCAAATTGAAGACAAGAGGTGAAACAAGATAAGTAACAATAACAAAAAGCACCCGAAACAGCGTTACGCGCCACTACAATTTTCACCTGTGGGACTGCTTTCTTGGAACTAAAGGGGGTGGCCAAGTACTTTCCCGGGAGGTCCTCATCGGCCTTGTACTTCAGCATACGCTTAAGGGCCTTATCAAGGTCACCCGAGGACATCTCCTCAGGCAATACCCTTGTCAACTCGTTGGGGCTAGCATATAGGAACATCGGGTGCGCCCTCGCTTGGAGCGGCTCCACCCGACGCTTGAGGAAGGTGCATATGATGTTAACATCGTTGACCTCTTTGCCGACCACCAGTTGAAGAGCCTCCACCCGCTTGTAGATCTTCTCCACCTCCTCGGATTCACCCTCCAAGATGTCATTCCCCCACGACCTCTTTCGGGTGATCTCTTGGGTGGAGTCGAAAGGGGCGAGGCCGTAATGCTACCCGTCCAGCTTGATGTCGCGGATGTAGAACCACTTCCGACGCCATTGCTGGACGGACTCGCTAAGATAAAAGAGAAGAACTGGACAGTGGAGCAGATAGAAATTCTGCAGCCACCCAGTGGATAGACACCACCGGTGCCATGCCTCTTCACGGAGTAGAGTCTCCGGAAGAGGCCAGAGTGAGGCTCGATTCCGAGCCATCACTCGCAAAGAGTAATGAAACAAGCAATATGGAGGAGAGAATTGGGAGACATATGGTGAAGCTGAATCCCATAGAAGAAAATAAGCCCACGAAGAAATTCGTGGGTGGGCTGTAGAGGGAGTGTCCTAACCTTACAACAATATAAGGTGGAGTCCCCTGTGTTTACAATGCTAGTCCCTGGATCAATAGCTAGCATCCATAGTTTAGATGTAATATCAAGAAACAAAGGTCATAATATAACTTTATAACCAGGAATAACATAATTTTATTACATCAATACATAGCTCATTTGGCTATTACATTGCATTGCAGCGGAATAATTATAATCATGGGGTCCTTCATCTTCAAAGTGCCACAGGCAGATGTTGGTTGTAGACTTTGTAATCCTAATCAAACAATCTTCACTAAAATCAATCAAACCTCCAACATTACAAGTTACAGCCACAAAGGGTCAATACATTTGAATTGTACTGGCAAGTGATACTATATTAGTATAGTGGAGTCTATCATATATATGCATTTGGCTAAGTGGAGTTGAGGCTTGCATTGCTCAAAATAAATTTTTCCTTGACATTTGAAAATACTAAGTTTTTGCTTTGATAAAATCATCTTTCTCAATCAAAGATTGAAGATCCTTTACAAGGCATCTCTCAATCAAAGATTGAAGATTTCAAACAACCCTTGTTCAATCCACAAGTTTTAACTTAGAAATTTGAATGATGAGATTTTTGATTGCTTCCATGTCTTGATGCTCAAATTGTCCTTTACCAGGGACATGGCTAAGTACTTAGATTTTACACTCTGCAGAGGTGGTGCACTTTCCCCACAAGACTTGGTTTCCCAAGACAAGATCTTTCAGAAGCTTTCCCTTAGACCAAAATGGACGCGCTCCAACCTATCAAACACTACCACCCACTGTCCATATGGTTAAGTTCTTGTAACCTATATGATCATGGCAGAGCCCATATTGCCAAGTGGTTGCACTTGAAGCTTCTCAACATTTGACATCTCAAATCTCCTTGTGCCTGGGTGGCACACCACAAGTGAGATACACAAGCCAAGTCCATGGCCTTGTGAACCACTCAACCAAAAACCACCAAGCAAGCCCATTCCACCCAGGTGATTCATTAACTTAGTTGTTTTATTAGACAAAATCTCAAGTCCTCGGACTTAGAATATTTTTCCATAGTGTGAATATATATTCCACCCATGTTTTCTATTAGCTAGGCTAAGCTTGATAGTAATAGGAATCTTAACTTAGGAGAATCCTACTAAGGATTCATCTACTAGATTTTCCTATAGCAAGGTTCATACTTAGCAAAATCCATGCAAGTTTTACTTAGCAAAATCACTAATGCATAGTGAAAGTAATGGGACAAAAAGTATGAAGCATCACTTGGCTTTTTAGTAGGGAATGGTGGTTCACTCCTTGATCTTGCTAGTCTCACACTTCACTACAAGTCAATCAAGCAAACACAAATTCAATTCATATTCCAAACCAAAGTCAAACAAACAATTTTTTACACACAAAGTAATGGAATCTAAGTCATGCATAAGCATGCAAAGGTTGGTTCTATTGCAAGGATGGTCTCCACTAGGCTTCTAAACTTTGTAAGTTCCAAATTGGTCATTTGCCAAAATGGCAAAGTCATTAGTTAGAGGGTTTTGCCCAAAAACCATTTTAAAATCTATTCAACATTTTATGTGGTGGAAATTAGTTTTATCAAATCTAAAACCTTTAATTCTTCACCAAAAAGTTTCTAACTCTCAAGACTTGGTGTTTTGGGGTCAGTATCTTTGAATCAAAATATTTTCCCAAAGTTTTTATTCCAAAATCCTTTTTCATAACAAAACCATTATCTTTACTTAGATAGAAATAGACTTATTCAATTAATCCATTCTCAATTTTTCCAATTTCATTTTCAAAACCATGGGTTGGTTACTAGGGTCAGTAAGGTCACAACAAAACAATTTGCAAAGGTTTTAACCTTTAAAAACATTTTTAGACAATTTTTCTAATCTAAATAAGCACACATTTGAATCTGCAAAACAAGCAAACAAACAGATACTATTTGCTAAACCAAGGGCATGGTTGGCTAGGGCTTGCTCTCCTGAATCCAACGACATAAAATTTGTAATTTTTGGACGTGTGGATCCAAAGATATAAGGGTTTGAAATTTGCAAATAAATCTGATTCAAAACTGATTTTTGATCTGATACAGGCCACGCGTCGCTGTCTCATTGGGCGGTACCGCTTCGGCCGGATCACGCGCGGTAGCCCTTGGATCTAACTAGATCGTGCGGTACTGAGCGCATACCTCTTCGCGGTTTAAGTGACTCCATCGTGCCCGCTCAATCTAGATCGAATGGCTGTCATCGCACTGGCCAAACTCGGGCGGCGCAATGTCAACGGCCAGCGGCGGAGCGGCCAGATGGCGGCGGCGCTGGCGAGGCAGGAAGCGAGAAAGGGTGGGAGTAAGCTCACCTGGTTCGCAATAGCCTGGAGATGCTCAAGGCGTTGTTGGTTCGACGAGGGGTGCTCTGGAGTGGGCTCGATTTCTCGCCGGAATTCCTGCTGGCGTCCGGTTCACTCGGGCGTCGTCGGAGACGGGTATATGATGCACGCTAGGACAAATGGAAGACAGTATCAGATGCGCAAGACCAAGGCGACGCTATGTGCGTGATCTAGGAGGCGCGGGGTGGTCGGAGTTCACCTGGAATGCTCGATGGAGCAATGGCAGTCGGCGGCGCACGCTCGGTGTCGTCGTTGCCGATGCTCAAGGGCGCCCGCGGTTGAACGGAGGGTGCTGGGAGATGTGTCGAGGATTGGGGAAGTTGCTAGGGTGGTCGAGGGGTAGTGGGGCGATTCGTGCTCGCCGGAATCGGTCGAGAACCTCGTCGGAGCAGAGGATGCTCGGGGACAAAATTGAGGCGGCCTGGGGGCGTGTCGAAGTGGGGCGACAGGGGGAAACCAGAGAGGAGAGAGGGGCGCTTTAACTTGCTTGGTCAAGGGGTCGAGTAATGGTGTAGTTAACGCGTATTACGTCGCGCTTAATTTCGCCTGCAACGGCCGGCGAGGGGGAAGGCGTGGTCTATGGGTGGGGAAGAAGGGGGCGTGGCCTGGGGTCCTCTGGCAGTGAGAGAAGGGAGGGAAAACGCGGGTCCACGAGTCAGTTGCTTAGCGGGTCGCTTCTGTGGTGAAGAAAAACGGTTCGGGGGCGAGGGTGAGGTGGGATAGGTGGGCTGTTGGGCTGGGGCAGCTGGGTCAGATGGGCTGGGTCGAATTGTTCTTATTTTTTCTGTCTGATTGATTTATCTTTTTCCATTTCTATTTTTCTGTTTTGAATTTTCCAAACAAACAAACATCAACCAAATCAATTCAAACAACACCAAACTTTGTAATATTGAAATTAGTTTTGTTCAGTAACATGAATCAAAATCCAAAATAAAATAAAATAATACTTTAATCTTTTTAGGTTCCATTCCTTAATTAAATAAAATGGGCCATTAGTTATTTAATAAAATAGGGTTTGATATAATTAATAAAATCTCCATTTGAAAACCAAATATTTTCAAAATCAAATCAGTAGGTTTTATTTGAAAATAAAATACATTAGGAAATCTTGTTTAAAACAAAATAACCTTTTATTTTAGGGTCTATTAATAATTAAATACAATAGACCTTTATTATTAAATCAAACAGGATTTGTTTATTAAAATATTTATTTTGAAATCTAAAATAAAACCAAAACACTTCAGTAGGTTTTATTTGAGAATATAAAGTATTTGGAAAACTTATTTAAAATAAATAAATAAGTTTTTGTGTTTATTTAAAATGGGAAAAGCCTTTACTTAAATAAAATTTGGATATTAAATCCTTATTATTCTATTTTAATTAAACCTTTGCTATTTTTATTAAAAACAAAATGTTTTAATTCCAAAGCTTGGCCAAGGTTTAATTTGGATTTATAAAATAATCTTTATTTATAAATCCACCTTTTCATTTGAAAACCAAATCCTTTTATTTAAAGATCCAAAATAGTAATTTTAAATATTTTTATTTTCCTTTAAAAAAAGTTTATCTTGTTAAATCCCTTTAGGATTTATTTGATTGGTTTGAGGTTCCAATTAAATTCAAAAAGTTTCTTCTGGCCCTGAAAATCAAACAAAGTTTTATTTTATTCATTTATTTTCACATTACAAGATTTGTAAAATCTTGGGATGTGACAGGCTACCACCCTTAAAATAAATCTCGTCCCGAGATTTGGGGAGGCTAGGGGTTACAAGAAGGTTCAAAACAACTAGGGTACTACCACCCTTAAAATTTTCAACAAAAATTACACATTGTCCTTCTTGGGATCCTAGGAAATCTTCTCTAAGCAAACATTTGCATTGAGTCCTTTGTTTCCATGCTTGACTCATGAGCCAAGGTTGAGATCCTTCATAGACTTGTTTAACTTGTTCTTCATCTTTTCTGGACAATTGTTTGCATAGTGGCCTAGTTCCTTGCATTTGAAACATGTTATAAGTTTGAGGTCTTGAGGTGGCTTCTCTGGACAGTATGATGCATAATGTCCTAACTCCTTGCAGTGTTTACACATCACTTGGCTAATATCCTTCCTCATCTTGGGTTTCACTAGCCTTTGTTTGTCTTCTTGGCTCTTCTCCTTTTCTGGGCATTCATTGGCATAGTGTCCCATCTCTTTGCATTTGAAACATTGCACTTGTGTAATATCCTTCTTGCTAGTGTTGGGGAATTTCTTCTTCTTCTTGGGTCTCTCCAAAGCTAGGAGTTCTTCTAGTTCATGTTCTTCATGAGTGGGAGATCTTTCTCTCTTCTTGGGGCATTGATCTTCATGTTCCTTGGGTGCATGATCCTTGTCTCTAAAAATATTGCTAGCTTGGGTTCCTTCTAGATTAGCATCTTTGTCATCCTTGCTATCATTAGCTCTTTGGGAAAAGTTTTCTCTCATGTTGATCATTTGAGTAACTAATCCTTGCAACATTTGGGATTGAAGTTTCAAAATCCTTTGTATGGCTGGGTCTAGTCCATTGTTGTTGGATAAAAGCTGAGTTGTCATATGGCCCAACTGGTTTTGGTTTGCTATAAGTTCTCTCATGTTGTCCTCTTGGTTGTTGTTGTCATCAACCTTGATGTTGGAGTTTCTTGGAGAAGTCATCTGTTTGGGTTGGGTAGGGATTAGAATAGGCAAAATATTTCTAAGGAGTCAATTCTAATTACACACATCACAATTCACACATGCAATCACAAACAACTTTTCACTCAAACAACAAAGTTCAAGCACATACTTAGGCAACAAAATATTTTTGTTACACCACATAAGTTGGTGTGTTTTGACTTAGCTAAAATATGGTGGTCCATCTATAGGGTTCACTTGTGATCTTTCCATCCTTCTTGGTTGCTTCTTCTTACATGAGATCATGGTTTCCTTGAGAAAAACTCTTGGTCACAATAACTTCTAGTGATGTAGGTTCCTTCTAACTTTTGCATTCCCTCAGTCTCTAAATCTTGAGTAAGATTTCCTTGTCTCATTTGTAGTCCTTAGTGGTATCTAAGTTGGAAGTCCTTGGTGAATATGCTGAAGATGTTGAAGTCATTAGAGTTGAAGATGTTGAAGTCATTAGAGTTGAAGAAGTTGAAGTCATTAGAGTTGAAGAAGTTGAAGAAGTCCTTTGCACATGGTGTAGTCTTTGGTCATGGGGTAGGCTTTTCCATCAAGTCGAAGTAGAAGAGATGTAGAGTTGAAACCAAAATGGTTGAGTAAAGAGTTTACAAGTGTTTTTGTAAATAAGTTTTTGGATCAAAATACAACTCCTATTTTTCTAAGGGTTTTTGTCCAATCCTAGGGTTTACAAGTCCTACAGGCAACACAATGCTCTGATACCATCTGTAGAGAGAGTGTCCCAACCTTACAACAATATAAGGTGGAGTCCCCTGTGTTTACAATGCTAGTCCCTGGATCAATAGCTAGCATCCACAGTTTAGATGTAATATCAAGAAACAAAGGTCATAATATAACTTTATAACCAGGAATAACATAATTTTATTACATCAATACATAGCTCATTTGGCTATTACATTACATTGCAGCGGAATAATTATAATCATGGGGTCCTTCATCTTCAAAGTGCCACAGGCAGATGTTGGTTGTAGACTTTGTAATCCTAATCAAACAATCTTCACTAAAATCAATCAAACCTGCAACATTACAAGTTACAGCCACAAAGGGTCAATACATTTGAATTGTACTGGCAAGTGATACTATATTAGTATAGTGGAGTCCATCATCTATATACATTTGGCTAAGTGGAGTTGAGGCTTGCATTGCTCAAAATAGATTTTTCCTTGACATTTGAAAATACTAAGTTTTTGCTTTGATAAAATCATCTTTCTCAATCAAAGATTGAAGATCCTTTACAAGGCATCTCTCAATCAAAGATTGAAGATTTCAAACAACCCTTGTTCAATCCACAAGTTTTAACTTATAAATTTGAATGATGAGATTCTTGATTGCTTCCATGTCTTGATGCTCAAATTGTCCTTTACCAGGGACATGGCTAAGTACTTAGATTTTACACTCTGCAGAGGTGGTGCACTTTCCCCACAAGACTTGGTTTCCCAAGACAAGATCTTTCAGAAGCTTTCCCTTAGACCAAAATGGACGCGCTCCAACCTATCAAACACTACCACCCACTGTCCATATGGCTAAGTTCTTGCAACCTATATGATCATGGCAGAGCCCATATTGCCAAGTGGTTGCACTTGAAGCTTCTCAACATTTGACATCTCAAATCTCCTTGTGCCTGGGTGGCATACCACAAGTGAGATACATAAGCCAAGTCCATGGCCTTGTGAACCACTCAACCAAAAACCACCAAGCAATCCCATTCCACCCAGGTGATTCATTAACTTAGTTGTTTTATTAGACAAAATCTCAAGTCCTCGGACTTAGAATATTTTTCCATAGTGTGAATATATATTCCACCCATGTTTTCTATTAGCTAGGCTAAGCTTGATAGTAATAGGAATCTTAACTTAGGAGAATCCTACTAAGGATTCATCTACTAGATTTTCCTATAGCAAGGTTCATACTTAGCAAAATCCATGCAAGTTTTACTTAGCAAAATCACTAATGCATAGTGAAAGTAATGGGACAAAAAGTATGAAGCATCACTTGCCTTTTTGGTAGGGAATGGTGGTTCACTCCTTGATCTTGCTAGTCTCACACTTCACTACAAGTCAATCAAGCAAACACAAATTCAATTCATATTCCAAACCAAAGTCAAACAAACAATTTTTTACACACAAAGTAATGGAATCTAAGTCATGCATAAGCATGCAAAGGTTGGTTCTATTGCAAGTATGGTCTCCACTAGGCTTCTAAATTTTGTAAGTTCCAAATTTGTCATTTGCCAAAATGGCAAAGTCATTAGTTAGAAGGTTTTGCCCAAAAACCATTTTAAAATCCATTCAACATTTTATGTGGTGGAAATTAGTTTTATCAAATCTAAAACCTTTAATTCTTCACCAAAAAGTTTCTAACTCTCAAGACTTGGTGTTTTGGGGTCAGTAGCTTTGAATCAAAATATTTTCCCAAAGTTTTTATTCCAAAATCCTTTTTCATAACAAAACCATTATCTTTACTTAGCTAGAAATAGACTTATTCAATTAATCCATTCTCAATTTTTCCAATTTCATTTTCAAAACCATGGGTTGGTTCCTAGGGTCAGTAAGGTCACAAAAAAACAATTTGCAAAGGTTTTAACCTTTAAAAACATTTTTAGACAATTTTTCTAATCTAAATAAGCACACATTTGAATCTGCAAAAACAAGCAAACAAACAGATACTATTTGCTAAACCAAGGGCATGGTTGGCTAGGGCTTGCTCTCCTGAATCCAACGACATAAAATTTGTAATTTTTGGACGTGTGGATCCAAAGATATAAGGGTTTGAAATTTGCAAATAAATCTGATTCAAAACTGATTTTTGATCGACATGTGCCACGCTGTCATTGTCTCATTGCGGTACCGCTTGGCGGATCACGCGGTAGCCCTTGGATATAACTAGATCGTGCGATCGAGCGCATACCCTTCGCGGTTTAAGTGACTCCATCGTGCGCTCAATCTAGATCGAGCAACGCCATCGCCGCCAAACTCGGGCGCAATGTCAATCTGGGCGAAGCGGCGGATATGGCGGCGGATGGCGGCGCTAGCGAGGTAGGAAGCGAGAAAGGGTGGGATTAAGCTCACCTGGTTCTCAATAGCCTGGAGATGCTCAAGGCATTGTTGGTTCGACGAGGGGCGCTCTGGAGTGGGCTCGATTTCTCGCTGGAATTCCTGCTGGCGTCCGGTTCACTCGGGCGTCGTCGGAGACGGGTCTACGCTGCACGCTAGGACAAATGGAAGACAGTATCAGATGCGCAAGACCAAGGCGATGCTATGTGCGTGATCTAGGAGGCGCGGGGTGGTCGGAGTTCACCTGGAATGCTCGACGGAGCAATGGCAGTCGGCGGCGCACGCTCGGTGTCGTCGTTGCCGATGCTCAAGGGTGCCCGCGGTTGAACGGAGGGTGCTGGGAGATGTGTCGAGGAGTGGGGAAGTTGCTAGGGTGGTCGAGGGGTAGTGGGGCTATTCGTGCTCGCCGGAATCGGTCGAGAACCTCGTCGGAGTAGAGGATGCTCGGGGAGAAATTGAGGCGGCCTGGGGGCGTGTCGAAGTGGGGCGACAGGGGGAAACCAGAGAGGAGAGAGGGGCGCTTTAACTTGCTTGGTCAAGGGGCCGAGTAATGGTGTAGTTAACGCAGACACGTCAAGCTTAATTTCCACCTGTGGCGAGGCGTGGTCGTGGGTGGGGAAGAAGGGCGTGGCGTGGGGTCCTGGGGTGGAGAGAAGGGAGGAAAGCGGGTCCACGAAGTCGCTTGCTTAGCGGGTCGCGTGGTGAAGAAAAAGCGGTTCGGGGCGGTGAGGTGGGCTAGGTGGGTTGTTGGGCTGGGGCATTGGGTCGGATAAATTTGGGTCGAATTGTTCTTATTTTTTCATCGATTGATTTATCTTTTTCCATTTCTATTTTGAATTTTCCAAACAAACAAACATCAACCAAATCAATTCAAACAACACCAAACTTTGTAATATTGAAATTAGTTCTGTTCAGTAACATGAATCAAAATCCAAAATAAAATAAAATAATACTTTAATCTTTTTAGGTTCCATTCCTTAATTAAATAAAATGGGCCATTAGTTATTTAATAAAATAGGGTTTGATATAATTAATAAAATCTCCATTTGAAAACCAAATATTTTCAAAATCAAATCAGTAGGTTTTATTTGAAAATAAAATACATTTGGAAATCTTGTTTAAAACAAAATAACCTTTTATTTTAGGGTCTATTAATAATTAAATACAATAGACCTTTATTATTAAATCAAACAGGATTTGTTTATTAAAATATTTATTTTGAAATCTAAAATAAAACCAAAACACTTCAAAGAGGTTTTATTTGAGAATATAAAGTATTTGGAAAACTTATTTAAAATAAATAAATAAGTTTTTGTGTTTATTTAAAATGGGAAAAGCCTTTACTTAAATAAAATTTGGATATTAAATCCTTATTATTCTATTTTAATTAAACCTTTGCTATTTTTATTAAAAACAAAATGTTTTAATTCCAAAGCTTGGCCAAGGTTTAATTTGGCTTTATAAAATAATCTTTATTTATAAATCCACCTTTTCATTTAAAAACCAAATCATTTTATTTAAAGATCCAAAATAGTAATTTTAAATATTTTTATTTTCCTTTAAAAAAGTTTATCTTGTTAAATCCATTTAGGATTTATTTGATTGGTTTGAGGTTCCAATTAAATTCAAAAAGTTTCTTCTGGCCCTGAAAATCAAACAAAGTTTTATTTTATTCATTTATTTTCACATTACAAGATTTGGAAAATCTTGGGATGTGACATGGGCAAAGAAAGGCCACGGATAACAAAGGCGTAAAACATCACCCGAAACCCTTCGGGTGGGCGAGGGATTACCTCTTGGCTTGGGAGGACAGCATCGCCCTTCTCCTTAGAGATCAGGCCGGCATCACACAATTTGCACAAATCCGATTCACGCATATCCGTGCGCCGCCACCCATCGTCAGTGGTGCGGCTCGGAGCAGTGGCCTTCTTCCCAGCGCCGGCAGTGCTTGAACCCGCTGTAGTAGATGAAGCTTACTTGGGCTTGCCCATCGTGGAGCGGCGAGTGCGGCGATGCGAACGGAGGAAAGCAGAGGGAATACGCGGAGGACGTCTAGTGCGCAATGAGAGCAAGAACTCAAGAAATGGTGGCAATGTAGAAGCAGAGGCAAATGGCGAAGGGTAAAAATTCGTTGTTTTTTCCACGGTATAAAAGGGGCAAAGACGATTCAGCAGAGCCGTCGATTGAGAATCCCTAACGCGTGCCTCAGATCTCACCATCCACGTGTTAGCACCAAACTGAACCGTCGTCAGCATGCCGTCCACTACACGTGGAAACAAGCTCGAATGACTGGACTAAAGTCTTTGATCGAGCCTATGACTCGAACAAAAACTCAGGGGCTACTCCCATAGGGAGCGCTGGTCGCGCACCCTATGAACTATTCGACTGAGATCCTTCGGATCAAATACAACAAAAATCTTTTGGCAACTTTGCCCAAATGAACGCTAAGTGAGAAGCAGTCTCCTTGGTCACCCAAAACACCTCCGCGGTGATAAAACTTCAGATGTTGTGTCTGCGATGCAAAGATAAGTCCTACAGATATCATCTGATGGCCTGGTAACGCACGAGACTGCGCTCTGCCAGTAAATTCCCATGTCAATAGGCATGATGAAAATCCCGACGGATGCGCTGGGTACATTACTTCAAAAGCACTAGGATTCAACTCCTATAAGACTTCAATGTCCTGAGTAGAATTACACCAGCATTCGTTCCAGATTTGAGTCCGGGGACTCGAGTCTGATGAAGATCGTGTTGTTTTGTCCTATGACAGTTAAATGGCCATGATCTGTCAGGTGAGCTAGGCACACGCATCAACAATCCCTATGAATTAACATTTTTATTCCTGAAGACGGGTTGAAATACAAAGCACCCGAAAGATTATAGAGTCTCCAGTCTAATCTACGATTCGAATGAACACTCAGGGGCATAACATTGGTATACCCAGTCCAGCCAAAGGAAGTCCCATGTGGATACCTGCAGCCCAGGGAGATTCCGGGTGGCCCATGCCCATGGCGAGTTTGACTCCTTGGAGGACAAGTCTAGATGTAGATAGAATTTCAAAGGGTCCAACCCTAATCTGTAACCGACTTGACCTATCCCTGAGACCTATCCTATCTATATAAAGGCCAGGAGGGCATGGCGAGAAGGATCTGAACACCTCATACACACACCTCCACGCCAGATTTCATCTGCGCACCCCTGTAACCTTCGGTTCCACCGTAATCAAGAACAAACAAGCAGGAGTAGGGTCTTCCCTCCGAGGTCCTGAACCTGGGTAAACCTCATGTCCCCTTGATGTGTGTCTGTTAAACGTCTCTCGATCTCCAGCATCCCCATCTTCTCCAAAACCCAAGTCCATAACAATGGGCATTGACGAGTCGAACCCTCGTCACTATGTACTAGACCCAACATTGCATATGTTATTAGTTTGACTAGCAGATATCAAAGTGATCCAGGAGTGGATCATTGGACAGCGGTCAAAAGCATCCTTAAGTACTTGAAGAGAACTAAGGATATGGTTCTTTCTTATGGAGGTGATGAACAACTCGTTGTTAATGGTTACACAGATGCTAGTTGGAACACCAATCCGGATGATTCTAAATCTCAATCTGGATATGTATTTACTTTGAATGGTGCGGCAGTGAGCTGGAGGAGTGCAAAGCAAAGCATTGTGGCTAGATCTTCAACTGAATCGAAATACATAGCTGAATCGGAGGCTTCACAAGAGGCGATATGGATGAAGGAGTTCATTACGAAGCTCGGTGTGGTTCCCAGTGCGTTGGACCCAATGTCTATATATTGTGATAACATGGGTGCCATAGCCAATGCGCAGGAGCCAAGGTCACACAAGAAGCCGAAGCATATCAAGTTACGTTTTCATGCTATTCAAGAGCATGTCCAAGATGGTGACATAAAGATTTGCAAAGTACACACAGATCTGAATGTGGCGGATCCGTTGACTAAACCTCTCCTGAGGGCAAAACATGACCAACACCAAACCGCCATGGGTGTTCGGTATATTACCATGTAATCTAGATTATTGACTCTAGTGCAAGTGGGAGACTCTTGGAGATATGCCCTAGAGATAATAATAAAAGTAGTTATTATTATATCTTTGTGTTTATGATAAATGATTACATTCATGCTATAATTGTATTAACCGAAAACATTAATACTTGTGTGATTTGTGAACTCATTAGAGTCCGTAGTAAAGCCTCTTTATAATACTAGCTTGTTGGTTGATAGATGATCATGGTTTCCTGATCATGAACATTGAGATGTTATTAACAACAAGATCATATCATTAGGATAATGGTGTGATGGATATACTCCTATAGATAAGTTTAGCATAAAGATCAAGTCATTTCAATAGTTCAATTGCTATAAGCTTTCAGATACATAGTAACCTAAATCCTTCGACCATGAGATCATGCTAATCACCATCACCGGATAGATGCTTTGATGACATGAAACACCACTTCGTAACTGTATGGTTATAAAGGTGGCATTGAGTGTTCGGAAAGTATGTATTGAGGCACATGGATCAGGAGTGGGATTTGTCCATCCATATGATGGATAGATATACTCTGGGCCTTCTCGGTGGAATGTCATCCAATTGGCTTGCAAGCATGTGACTAGATCACAAGGGATCACATATCACAGGAACGAGTAAAGAGTACTTATCGGTAACGAGGTTGAACTAGGTATGCGGAGATACCGATGATCAGACCTCGGATAAGTAAAATATCGTGAGACAAAGGGAAATTGGTATCATATGGAAATGGTTCATTCGATCGCAAAGTAATCGTAGAAATATGTGGGAGCCATATGAATTTCCAGATTCCTCTATTGGTTCTTGATCGGAGAAGAGTCTCAGTCATGTCTGCATAATTCACGAACCGTAGGGAGACACACTTATGGATTCGATGTTTAGTAGATATGGAATGTGAGTAAGCAGACCGAATGTTGTTCGGATTCTCATATGGGATCCACGATATCACGAGGAGATTTGTAATGGTCTGGAGAATAAGATTCATATAAGTATAGTCCAATTCCGGTGTTCGGGAATGGTTCCGGTGTTTTCGCTGGAATGTTCTAGAAGGGTCTAGAAGGTTCACCGATCCGGAAGGGGAAGGGTACATGGATGTGTCATGACAAAGTGGAATGGTTTCATCATGTCCTAGGTCACTTGGCTGGACACTTGGAAGAGAGAAATCAAACTCTAAATTGAAAGTCAAAAAGGCAGTTTGAAAAAGTCAAACTGGGACAATATTTCCAAGTGGAGGGAGGGAAGGATTCCTACCTAGGGAAGGAATCCTCCCTCCCCTTGCCGTCGGCCACATGAAGTGGGGTTGGGGGATGATTCCCTCCCTCCTGTCACCCCTCCCTCTCATAAATAGAGGGGTGGGGGCGCCCCCTTGCCCAACACCATAGTACCCTAGCTGGCCACTACTCCCTCTCTAGCCACCGCCTAGGCCTCCTCTCAAGTCACCGACTAGGGCAAGGCCCTTGCCCTAGCCGCTGGCCACACCACCTCCTCGGTGCCCTCTAAACACTAGATCGCCGGGGCCCTCTTCTACTCCACAATAATCGCTCCGGCTTAGGCGAAGCCCTACGGGATCTCCCCTCTAATCTCTGACACCATGCAGTCGTGCTGCCAGAATCGTGAGGAGAGAGCTACAACCTCCGCCGCCTGCTGGAACAAGGGAGAGGAAGATATTCATCGAGTACCGAACGTGTGACTGACTACGGGAGCGCTGCCGGAACATGGCGCCGGAAGGATCGTCTACGCGATCTTGAGATCGGCAACTGAACGACTACATCACCCACGAGAATCTGCTCTCGATAACCGCTTTGGAATCTTCAAGGGTGAGTACTCTATCGACTCGTTGCTACAATCTATTAGATAGATCTTGGCTTGTGTGTGTTCATGCGATAGAATTCCATGCTACGAACCCTTCACTCTAGGCCACTCATGTACTATGATGTTTGTCATTGTCTGGCTAGACACGTGATCAAGTTGTTGAACACATGAACATCGATAGTCTGGTATGAGTAAAGAGTACATGCCGGGTAACGATAATAACCTAGTGTTTCATATCGAGCACTGTAAAGTATCGATGGAGCAATACGATATGTATCAGACATAATACAACGGTACACACGGTAAAAATCTTTGTGTTATTTATAGCGGTTACTACGTGTATCAAGACGCCAATAGTAATCGTCGTTGTCATGGAATGAGTTCCGTACATGTCCACAAATATCCGAACTCATAGGGTTACACACTTAAGATATCAATGGCATTTAGAATATGAGTACGTATGAAGATTTAGTAGAGAAGTAATTTTGAAGGTGTTTGGAGTGTCTCGGAATATGCTGAAGCTGTCCAGAATATTGATGAGAGTGTTCGAAATAAGTTTTGATCATTAATGATATGAGAGAAGGGTTCTAAGAGTGTCTTGGATCGTCTCAAAATGGTTCTGAGAGGTCCCGGATAATCCCGGAAGTGTCCAGAATGGTCCCGAGAGTGTCTGAAATGGTTCCACACATATATGAAGGTTTTGGAAGGAGCGGAAGATTCTGGAAGGTTATGGAAGGTTCCGGAAGGTACCGAGAGTGACCCGGGTCATCTTAGGATGTCCGTAAGGTTCCATAATATGTGTATCAAAATTGCCGTAACGGGCAAGGAAAAATACTCTAGTTAAATTCGGACTTGCAAAAGGAAGCTGTTTTTGACTAAGTTTGAATGGACCTACACCTACTGGAAGTCGATCGTCCAAACTTTGGGGCTGGGTCAAGGACGACCCAAGGGGCCTTTCCACATATAAAATGGCAACAAGGGGCAAACCAAGAGGAACTAAAATCGTGACCTTAGCCTCCCCAAGCTGTTGCACCTCCGCCACCCAAAACCCTAGCTGATGCCGCACGTCCTAGCCACGCTACCGCCCGCCGCATCACCGTCACATCCCTCCTCTCTTATCCACCTCCACGGTGTGTTGTTAAACCCTAGGGCGGGTGTGCCCTAGGTACTTATTCTTCTACTATGACGATGGAGCGCTGCCGAGTTCTACCTTCGTTTGGATCTAATCTAGACGGAACTGCGAAAGCGCTGCCGGATCTTCATCGACATGTTCCTGCTTCGACCGTGTGTTCTTGATCACACCTAGATGCGGTTTCACTAATCTTGTACGTGTGGATACCGGTGGAGGTCCGACAATTGGAGAACTTGATCGTGTGGATCTTTATAAGGATAAATCTTCTCACGGCTAATCGACTAGCTACGGGAATCGATGTACCAACTACTTCGACAATGACGTCTTCATCGGTGCATGTTCATATATATCCTTGCGACCCGCTAAGGCTTGTTGCGGGTATCGACACACGACCAACCTCGTCATCGACAAACTTCCGCTAGATCGATCTTCGAGGGCATATGATTCGTTGCCTCTTCCTTGCATATGATCCTGGTTATGCGTAATTTTTTTTGTGTAGCACTCTTCCCAACAGTCCACGCATCCGCCACATCATAGGGGCCTCGGAGCTAGATCCGATGAATCTCTGACCCATCCAGTTGGGGAGGTCATCATCTTAAATTATGATGATGTTTGGGGACCCCGTCCTCCATGGATAGGTTGTCATCTTCCTTCACTCTAGCCGACATCAATCGATAGGCTAGTAGCAGCGACCTTAGAGCATCTCCAACAGGCGCACTAAAATTCGCCATGCTATATGTCGCTGCGACTGCACTATAAACATTTGCCGCGTGTTGCGCTGAATTATCCCCCGTCGTACGCTCTATTATGCAGCGAGTTCTCAGGCGCTAAAAAAATTCCTTCGCCGAGCGCTCCATTATGCAGCGCGCAGCATGGCGCAAACAACATTTTGATCAACTTTTGCGTACGGAATAGATCAAACAAAACATGAAAAGTTAACTAAAAATATGAAATATATTACAAACTTCGACCCTACAACCACTTATTTTTAAACAACCCTAAACAGCTCGGAATGCCAGTCGAAATCCAACGAGCCCAGAGTCATGGACGACACTGGAGTGGATGTCCACTCGAAGGAGGAGGAGGAGGAGGAGGAGGAGAGGACGATCGTCGATGGGCCGGGTTGTTTTTCTTCTCCTCCACCTTCCTCGCGGCCTTCTCCTCCCTCTCCTTCTTCCTCGCTGCGAACTTGGCCCTCCGCTCCTCACGATCCGCCTTCTCCTCTTCCTTCTTCTCATAGAGTGCCTCTGCGACGACGTCCTCCGGGAACTGGCGCACCTACTTGAGGCAGAGGTGCTCATCGAGCTCCGCCTTGATGAGCTGCTGCTCGAGCTCGCACTGGCACTGTTGCTGCTCATGCGTGATGGCTGGAGGCGGCGGCGCGAGCGCTTCCGCCTATTCCCGCTTCTACACTTGGCATAAGTTCATCGCCCAGCGGGATCGGTCGAGGCACCAGACGACCACATCGTAGGCGCGTGTCGCGTCGTGCTACGTCTCAAATGTGGCGAGCCTGATGCGCTTGCTGCCGCTATGGATCTCGGCATAGAACGTGTGATACACCCAATTTGCATCACCATTCTGTATCATAATTTACCTCCATTCATTGATATTTGTCTTATTATGAGGTATTACTTATGGCTTTTCATCTATTTATGCATGTTGGATGATTCCTGGAGGATGGACTGCCAGAGTCTGGATTCTGATAGAAAAGAAGGCGTTTCGGTTCAATTTCGCAAAGATCAGAAAAATACCAGACGAAGGAAGCCAGAAGGAGGGAAAAAGTGGGGCCTCAGGGGGGGCACACCCCCCATAGGCGCGGGCCCACCTGACCCCGCGCCTAGGGCAGGTGTGTCACACCTGCCCGGCCTTCGACTCCGCCCCTTCGCCTATATCTTCCCTTCTAAACCCTAAGGCTTGTGGGGCGACCATAGATAGATTTCCGCCACCTCTGGGGGGCAGAAAACACCGAGAGAGAGAAAGATCTCTCCGGCAGACAGATTTCTGCCGGGGGAATTCCTTCCTGGAGAGGGGAGACCGTCGCCATCAACACCGTCATCAAGCTAGGCTTCATCGGGATCATCATCATCCACACCATCATCTCCACCAGCACCATCATCACCACTCCATCCCGCTGTAACAATTGTGTTGGATATTGCTTTAGTTCTTAGGGGAAACTTTCCCGACGTTGATTACTATTGTAGTTGATGCTTGTGAGTGGAACCATTGGATTATTTTTTATGTTCAGATTGTTATCCATTATCATATCATATTTGATCTTGATCTATATGATGTCTTGTGAGTAGTTCGTTTAGTTCTTGAGGACATGGGAGAAGTCATGTTGTTAGTAGTGAATCTGTGATGAGTTACTATTCAATGGTTTAGTATTTAAGTTGTGGTGCTATTCTTCTAGTGGTGTCATGTGAACATAGACTATATGACACTTCACCATTTATGGGCATAGGGGAATGCATTGTGTATTTGGCTACTAATCGTGGGGTTGCCGGAGTGACAGAAACCTGAACCCCTGTTAGGACACCTTTGCACAAGGGAGCGTAGGATCTCAGAGTTTAAGGTTGTGGTTAGATTTATATCTTAATTACTTTCCTGTAGTTACGGATGTTTGCAGGGGGTTTAATCACAAGTATGTATTAGTCCTAGGAAGGGCGGTATGTTAGCATAGGTTCACCCACACAACACTTACAAACACCAAAGAAGAGTACTCAGTTATTTAAAGCGAAAGCACTTGACAGAATTCCCATGTGTCCCTGAGAACGTTTGGTCCTTATAATTATTTCCACTTGCTTGTCCTTTGCTAAGAAAGGATTGGGCCACTTGCTCTGTTTGATCGTTACTTCTGTTACTTGCTCTTTGTTTTGTTGCCTTGTCAGAAAACCACTAAAAATCCGTTTGCTAAGTATTCACAGGAATTTCCTGCTCCATACCACTGTTCAACACCTTCTGCTCCTCGTTGGGATCGACACTCCTATTTATCAAAAGTACTACGATACACCCCTATACTTGTGGGTCATCAAGACTATTTTCTGGCGCT
This sequence comes from Avena longiglumis, assembly GCA_030063025.1. NCBI lineage: Eukaryota > Viridiplantae > Streptophyta > Magnoliopsida > Poales > Poaceae > Avena > Avena longiglumis. Next base: position 105,225,240 of record CP125977.1, read on the forward strand.
GTTGCCGAGGAGTGAAGCGCTATTAAAGAGTGGAACTGGTAAAGGAAACTTTTACTGTGAGTATTGCTTTTGTTACTACTTGTTACTTTGTTTCCAATATGGATAACTGTAACACCCTCAGAATCGGACCTATGCAAGTTTTAGCAAAATTCGCCAAACCCGCATAGAAACGATTCAAAGGCGCCCACCAGGCACTGTCGTGCGGGTGGAGAACAAAGTAATAACATTACACAACAGTCCTCGATGGGACCCACAGAACAGATATATAACAGCGACTCGAAGAGCCAAGAATACAGATATAATGTACAAAGATCCAAATCACCTTGGAAACGATATAGCGTCCGTCTACGGACAAGATGCAAATGGGGCTAAGAGCCCTGAAGAATAACCAATGGCGTCCATAACCCTACCCAGGCCAAGCCGGAAGGGTAACCCTGCTAACGACGTCGATCTCAAACCTGCTTAAACAAAAGGGGTGCCGACAAAGGGCAAAGGAAAAAGAAGGAGCGTCGATCGAGGCGATGCACGGCGAGGCTAGAATTCGGCGGTCCTCGCCTACATAGGTATGGTGGACTGAGCGGCAGCGGCAGCATGCACTAAACAACCTATAGAGACTCGATACAACTGGCGGTTATCAGAGAGGGATAAGAATGACCTATTCGGAACCAACCTGATAATATCATCAAACAAACCCATCCTGGCGTTTCCCCCTCGAGAACAATCGAGAAAGTCAACCGAGGAACTCACACAGTTGGCAGTTTTACTTATTTAGTTATAGTTGCGGCACTTTACTAGTCAGGTTTTGGATATTCGTCCTGATAAATTAAGCAGTGGGCACTTTTAGTTCACCATTCCGTTGTAGTTGCAGCAATTACTAAACAGATACAGATAGTATGAGATAAACCCAAAACCCAACAGTTGTTGGTACTTTTATTCAGCCATTCCGTTGTAGTTGCGGTTACTAGTCAGTACAATTGTCGCATGGCGACAACCAAACAAGCAATTGTGGGCGTATTATTTAGCCATTCCATTATAGTGAAGCTGATTACTAGTCATTATAAGTCAAATTTATAGCGATAAACTTTAGTTATGCTTGTCTATGATCGAGATCTTGTGCTCCAAGTCGTCCATATCCGTGACACGGCTTTCGAAAGTTTTACCCGGCGGGTGCACCAATAGCAACACACGCCGATCAACCTCGGAAAAACCAAATCAAAACCACGAGGCTTTCACGGTGAACAATCACAGGATTCGAATTATTTCAGGGGCCACCCTTTGAGTAGATCCCATAGAAGTAAGCTAGCTTGAGACGGACTCAAGGTTAGCGCCAATGGTCAGAAGCGATCGGAACCCAAAACTCGGGTTTCGATACAGCGTAATCACTCCGCCTTCCTAAAAGATGCAGTGTGCTATCATCGCACAATTTAAATACTGAAAGTAACATGGCATAAGTACAGGATCGTAAATAAAACCTCAAACTAGTTTGTGGCCCCAAGAAATAAGATGAATCAAGCTCGCTCGGGGTCCCATATACCTCCCGGATGTGGATAGCGCGATAAATCAAGGAACAGGTATCAAGTACTCGGGGTCTTACGGGACACAAGTGGGCGTTCGGAAACCAAATATTTTCTATCACCCACCGATGCCTCTGCTTATTTCAATTTTAGTTGTTAAACAGGAATTTAAAGTGAACAGTAAGTAAAACTAGGATCATCTCCAGCATCAACATGCGGCAATACATCAACAACTGTGGCATATGACGACACACATCAGCACTTGAGCAAGCAACTACGACGCGCAAGTCCAACTATCTACCAAACAACAGGTAATAGGGCGTGTCCAAGGCAATATAGGGTTGTACGGTATATCACAGGTACGGAAACTAAAGCATCGCAACACAGATAGCAATAGATCAACAGGAGGGAATAAAGACTATAAAAGTAAGATAGGTAGAAAGGGGGAGATGCTCGCCTGAAAACATTGTCGGAGGTCCGACCGAAGATCGGGGCGAAGCTCACATCAACTCAACGGCCTTATCCGCGAAGAAGCAAAACACTAGAAGAAACACCGGATGCACTATTTAATACACGGCAGAAGATCGGCATGATGCATGTATGATGTATGGCATGGCAAGGTGCGATGCAATTAGGTCATATTAAGTGGAACCGGGGTCCCGACAATTAATTAGATGGTTCAAGTTATTTAGAACTCCCGCAATCTAAATGTTGTATTAACAGGCAGAAGATAGTACCGGGTTCGCTACACAATTTAAATGAGGCCAATATAAGGCTAGATTTGCCCGCATATGGGCCCCATATTTAATTATTAGGTGAATCGGCATAAGGCCCCCAAACCACAGATATGCATGCGAGATGACAATCAAATATGCAACAAGTTGTTATGTTATAAAATAGGGTTCGAGGAAAAGGGGTCACACATCAGAGGGGGCTCGACGATCTTGGGTTCCGGGGTTCGGGGTCGGTCTCAGGGTTCGACGGAAACGGTCTCGACAGAAGCGTTCTTGGAATACTGGGGTTGTTCTTGTTGTTCGGGATGAAGCGCTTGTCGCGCCGGGGTCTCGGTGTCCGGGGTGACGTTCTCAGCGTCCGGGGAAGGAGTACTTGTCGCACGGTTCTCGTTGTTCGCGGACCGTTTGGAGACCTTGGCGTCCGAGGGAAATCCATGTCGTGTCCGTGACGGAGATCTTGAGGGTCCTGAACTCGACGAGCTTGGCGTTCAGGGGAGCTCCCGGTGTCCCGAGGAGAAGATCTTGTCGGTCCCACCTCGAAGGCCTTGTTGTTCTGCCGTGGGGATCATGGTTATCGGGGTCCGGGTCTTGGTCATGTTGCCGGTAGTTCTTGGTGTCCAAGGGTCGTCGCTCTGGGAGGCGGATCTTGTCGTCATGTCCTTGAACCGATAGCAGCAACCGGGCCACCAACGGCCACAACAGAGGAACGGTGACGCGGACTCAACGAACAGCGGCGTGGGGCCGCACTGCGGGCACCCCACGAGGAGGACGAGCAGGGCTCCACGGTCGCCGCAGCCCTCGGTCGGGGACGGGCCTCGCGTGGCCGAGGCGGGGTTGCGTCGGGGCGCGCGGCCGGAGGGAGCTCGAAGCGGGGACGTACGGTGGCTGCTGCTGGAGGCGGAGGTGGCCGGCGGCCAGAGGGAGGAGGCGCGATGGGGGAGGCAGAGGGGAGCGGTGGAGAGGCGGCTCGGGGTCGGTGTGGGCCAGCGTCGGCGGGCGGCGCTTCAGCGTCGGCGAGGTGGGGGCCAGGGGTCATGGGCGAGGCTGGCAGCCGCGGCTCGGGGTGGAGGCGGTGGTGGGGCGGAGCGGAGGTGGCGGCGGCAGCAGCCAGCCAGTGTGGCGGCGGAGGAGAGGTGAGGAGAGGGCGGGCTGCTGAGGTGGCGCCTGGCGAGGCGGGCGGGAGGCGGAAGCGGAGGCGGGCGGCCAAGCTCGCGGAGGAGGGGTCCGGCGAGGATGGTGGGGCGAGCGCGGGCCGGCGCCGGAGGGGGAAGGCGGCGGCGGAGGACGGCGTGCTCGGGGTTGGGGAAGGCGGCGGCGGAGAGGAGCGCCGGCGAGGGAGAGAACGGGGCGGAGCCGGCGATGCCAGGCGGTGGGCCAGGCGAGCCGCGAGGAAGACGCCATGGGGGAAGAGGAGGAGGGCGTGGGGACAGGCGGGTCCGCGTGGGCCAGGCCTGAGGGCGTGCGTGGGGTAGGTGTGTTGCATGTGTGTGTCGGTGTGAGTGGGTGGCCGGTGGTGTGTGAGCTGGGTGGATAGAGAGGGTCCAGGGAGAGAGAGGGAGGGACAAGTGGCAGAGTGTGGTTGGAAGAGGGTGAGAGGGAGATGAGGTGGCGGCAGTTGATTGGGTGGAGTGAGGTGGCCAGGGGGTGTGGGTAGGATAGTTGGTGGTTTAGGATTTTGGTGGGGTTGGATTGAATGGACCGATTTAATTCTGGGGCGGTCGTTCGGGTCATTCGGCCCGTTCGACTGCCCCGCTAAAAATAATTTAAATGTTTTAATATTTTAAACGGGGCTTTTTTGAAAACCATTGCCAGACGAAACAATTAATCCGGAGTACCGGGTTTGCGTTTGATTAAAGACGGGCCGTTCTAGAAAACAAAATAGGGTTTTCTGCAATTAGTTGTATGCAAACATATGCAAGATGATGACGATGCTCAAATGCAATGTGGCATGATGACATGAGCATGCGGTCATGATGATGCAATGCACAAAAACAACGCGATTTTCTAGTAGTGGTTTTGCGGGATGCCACAATTCGACACCACTAACAATGGATCTCGCCCTCGAGATCCGCCTCATGGTACCGGAAAGAAGGTCGGCGATCTGCAGCTTCTCGCGCTTCATGTAGATCCTCGCGACACCACTAACAAGAGGTCGTTGTCCGTGATCGTCGAGAGAACTCTCCGGAACAAAAAGGTCGAAGGTAGAGGTATCACAAATAAAGCCACCCCTAACTTCGATGGAAAAAGGGAACCGATGCATTCTCATCCACTTCAATGTACGAAAGCGAATAGAAGGGGTAGTCGGCATGGGGGCCAATCCATCACGCACCCAAACTATTACTCTGCACAATCAGTAGAAAAGAGTGCAACCATTCTCGGAATCAGACTGAAGATCTCGACAAGCGGGGGTCGGAACAAAGGAGGGATGGACATTCTCATCAGATCTGATGTAGAAGACTTCGTGTGGCATCCCGCAAAACCACTACTAGAAAATCGCGTTGAATTTGTGCCCTGCATCGTCATCATCATGCATTGTTTGCATAAAACTATGTTGGCAAAACCCGTCTTTGTTTTCTAAACGCCCATCTTGTTCAAACACCGGAAACCGGGTCGCCGGACTATTTTATTTTGGCCGCTATCGGTTTGCTTCGGCCCGTTTAAAAACAAATACAAAGTTCAATTATTTTCAGTAGGGGCAGACGAACGGGCCAAATAGACCCGATCGACCGCCCCAGGAAAAACTAAAACGGTCCACCCCAATCAGCCCCATCTAATCCTATTCCTACCAACTAGTCTACCCACACCCAACCCTCCACCTCACCCCAACCAATAGGCATGTGCCACCTCACCCTCTCCCTAACCCTCACCCAATCCCCACCTGCCAAGTGGCCCAACCCTCACCCTCCTCTCTCTCTCTCCTTCCCACACAACTCACACAAACACACGCACGCACGCACGCCAGACACACCCTGGCCGTGGACCCCTCTCCCCCGTGGCCCACCCCCTCTCACACCCCCAACCGATTGCCTCACAGGACCCACCCGCCCACCTGCCCCGTGCCCGTCCCTGTTCTCTTCTTCCCAGCACCCGTCTCCCTCCTCCATCGTCTCTCCCTCGGCTTCAGCAGCCCAGCCCGCTGCCTCCCCGCTCCCCGTCCGCCTCACGCCCAGCAACCACCTGCCTGCCCGTCTCGGCGCCTCCCTCACCGCCCGCGCCTCGACCAACCACCGCCTTCCTCCGCGCCCCCTGCGCCAGTCCTCCTCTCGCCCCCAACGCCGGTCCCGAGCCCCAGGCCTCGGCGCGCGAGACCCCGCTCCGCCCGCCATTACCACCACGCCGAGCTCCGTCTTCCTCCTCGCCCGCTTCGCTCGCTCCCTACTGCAACCGCCCACCGCCACCGGCAGCGACCCCGCCCGCCCGCGGTCTTCTCCTCCGCCGACCCGCCCGTCTCCCCTCCACGCGACCGCCTCGACCGGCCCGAGCCGCCCGGCCAGGTCCTCCGCGGCGCCTCCCAGTCCCAGGCCGCCCGCTCGCCCTTCGCGCCCGGCCCGCCGCCACCTGCTCGAGCCCGCTTCCCACCGCCGCAGAGCTCCCTCCGGCCACGCCCATCTCCTCCACCGCGTTACCCTGCCCCGAGCCGTCTCCGGCGTCGACCACCGCCTCCATCCGCGCGGCCCCTCCGGTTCCGAGCTGTCCGGCGCCCTCCGGCGAGCCTGCGCCGCCGCCAGAACATCTCCGTGCATCCTCGAGCGCGACACCCGGCCCTCTGCGAGCCCGCGATCGTCAAGTCCAGCCCCGAACCCCAAGCCCCGAGAGCTGCGTACCGGGGACCGTTCCAACATCGCCAAGATCTTCGGACTCGTACCGATGCGGAACCTAGGACATCGCGCCCCATCAATATCGCAACCAACAATGGTACTACAAGGTCTACCTCACGGAACCCCCGGAAGACCCCGGTGACGAGCCCCAGGTTCGCCGCTGAGGATCAAGATGGTACCCAAGGTCTCCATCGGACCAGTACCGGATGCCCAGATCCTCGACTCGGAGATGCCGAAACACCAAGTTTGTCGAGACCAAGACCCGTTCCGGCGAAGGCGAACCCTTGAACCAAGTACCCGTCCGGACATCGAGTTCGCATCCCGACGCCAAGACCCGGCCGATGCGGTGCACAAGGCCCTATAGCGACAAGACCGACCCCGTGGGACCCGGCAAGACCTTCTCGACGACAAGATCATCGACATAGAACCCGAAGGACACATGTGCGACAAGGACTCCCTCGAGGACGCCGAGTGCTTCACCCCGGACACCGAGACCCCGAATGCGCCAAGACCCTAACCCCAGAACCCGAGAACGCTTCCGTCGTACCCCGGAACCCCAAGTTCGTCGAACCCTAACAAGATCTGCCGAACCCTAAAATGTGTGAACCCCTCTCCCGAGCCCTATTTTATAAATGAATTAACAACTTGTTGCATATTTAATTGACATCTCGCATGCATATCATGTGGTTTGGGGCCTTATGCCGATTCACCTAATAATTAAATATGGGGCCCATATGCGGGCAAATTCAGTCTCATATTGGCCTCATTTAAACTTGTGTAGCGAACCGGTATCTTATCTTGCCTTGTTAAAACAACATTTAAATTGCGGGGTAGTTAAATAACTTGAACCATATATTAATTGTCGGGACCCCCGGTTCCGCTTAACATGACCTAATTGCACCGCACCTTGCCATGTCATTCATCATGCATGCATCATGCCGATCTTTTGCCCTAGTATTAAATAGTGCATCCGGTGTTTCTTCTAGTGTTTTGCTTCTTCGCGGATAAGGCCGTTGAGTTGATGTGAGCTTCGCCCGATCTTCGGTTGAACCTTCGACAATGTTTTCAGGCGAGCATCTCCCTCTTTCTACCTATCTTACTTTTATAGTGTTTTGTTCCCTCCTGTTGATCTCTGCTATCGTGTTGCGATGCTTTAGTTTCGTACCCTTGATATCCCTTGCAGCCCTATATATTTGCCTTGGACACATCCTATTACATTGTTTGGTAGATAGTTGGACTTATGCGTCGTAGTTGCTTGCTCAAGTCTTGATGTGCGTCGCCATATGCCACGATTCTTGATGTATTGCCGCATGTTGATGTTGGAGATGATTCTAGTTTTACTTTTCGTCACTTTAATTTCTGTTTAACAACTAAAATTGAAATAAGCGAGGCATCGGTGGGTGATAGAAAATATTTGGTTTCGACGCCCACTTGTGTCCGTAAGACCCGAGTACTTGATTCCTGTTCCTTGATTTATCGCTATCCACATCCGGGAGGTATATGGGACCCCCGAGCCGAGCTTGATTCGTCATATTTCTTGGGGCCACAAACTAGTTTGAGGTGTTTTTACTATCCTATACTTATGCCATGCTACCTTCTGTATTTAATTTGTGCGAGGAGCACACTGTACTGTTTAGGATCGGGTCACGTTTGCGCGGTATCGACAAGCCCAGCCACACTTTCGGGTTCCCGATCGTTTACCGTCCACCCAAACCTTGAGGCCGTCTGAGTCAGCTAGCTTCGTTATGAATCTACTTAAGGGTGGCCCCTGAAATATTTCTGAATCCTGATTGTTCATCGTGAAAGCCTCGTTGGGTTTTGATTTGGTTTTTCCGAGGTTGATCGGCGTGTGTTGCTATTGGTGCACCCGGCGGGTAAAACTTTCGAAAGCCGTGTCCGGATATGGACGACTTGGAGCACAGTTTCTTGATCATAGACAAGCATAACTAAAGTTTCTGCTATAAATTTGACTTATAATGACTAGTAATCAGCTTCACTATAATGGAATGGCTAATTAATACCCACAATTGCTTGTTTGGTTGTCGCTATGCATGTTGTACCTGACTAGTAAATCTTGCAACTACAACGGAATGGCTGAATAAAAGTACCAACAACTGCTGGGTTTTTGGGGTTTATATCATGCTATCTGTATTTGATTAGTAATTGCCGCAACTATCACGGAATGGTCAACTAAAAGTGCCCACTGTTTACTTTATCAGGACGATTATCTAAACCTAACTAGTAAAGTGCATAACTATAATCGAATGAATAAAGCGCCAACCTGTGAGTTCCTCGGTTGACTTCCTCGACGGTCTCGAGGGGAAATGCCAGATGGGTTTGATTGGTGTTAGCTTGAGTTGGATCAAGATAGGTCTTTCTTACCCCCTCGATTTCCGCCATTGTATCGAGTCTCTATAGGTTGTTTAGTGCATGTCGCTCGCCATCCACCATACCTATGTAGGCGAGGCCGCGAATTCTAGCCTCGCTGTGTCTTGGCCTCGATCTTGGCTCCTTCTTTTCCTTGCCCTTTGTCGGCACCCTTTTGTTTAAGCAGGTTTTGAGATCGACGTCGTTAGCGTGGTTACCTTCCGGCTTGGCCTGGGCAGGGTTATGGGCGCCATTGGTTATTCTTCGTGGCTCTTAGCCCCATTTGCATCTTGTCCGTGGGACGCTCGCCGTTTTCAAGGTGATTTGGATCTTTGTATATTATATTTGTATTCTTGACTCTTTGAGTCGCTGTATATCTATCTGTTCTGTGGGTCCCATCGAGGGCTGTTGTGTAATGTTATTACTTCGTTTTCCACCCGCACGAAAGTGCCTGGTGGGCACCTTTGAATCGTTTCTATGCGGGTTTGGCGAATTTTGCTCAAACTTGCATAGGTCCGATTCTGAGGGTGTTACAGAGTGGTATCAGAGCTCAGCAGTTGCGATACCCCACAAGTCCAGCCTGTAGGATAACCTAGCTAACGGCCGAAGTAGAGTGTCAAAACTATTTTGCAAAATCGGTTGGATAGTTCCGATTAGGTCTGATTTTTACTCCTTACCCTCTGCTATACTCCTCTTACCTCTACGTGTTTTGAATCCGCTCTCGTCCCTTTCTTCGAGTCCAGGAATTCTCGTGGTTGGGTTCTGTCGTACCTTCAGGGTTTCGCTTCCTCCTCTGATAACGGAGTTCTATCATCCGGTGTTCAAGCTGCCTGAGCAATCCTCCGTCTGCTGTGGTATCATTCTTTGTTCCTTGTTTGTGCCTTCCGGTGTTTTCCGACGCGACGACATCATCTACGCCAGATCCGATGCAGAGACTGCGTCACTCCGTTGTTCCGAACCTCGCTTGTCGAGATCTTCAGTCTGCTTCCGAGAATGGATGTACTCTTTCTACTGAATGTGCAGAGTAATAGTTTGGGTGCGTGATGGATTGGCCCCCATGCCGACTACCCCTTCTATTCGTTTTTGTACATTGAAGTGGGTGAGAATGCTTCGGTTCCCCTTTTCCACCGGAGATAGAGGTGGCTTTATTGTTGATACCTCTACCTTCGACCTGTTGTTCCCGGAGTGTTCTCTCGACAATCACGGACAACGACCTCTTGTTAGTGGTGTCGCGAGGATCTACACAAAGCGAGAAGACGCAGATCGTCGGCTTTCCTTCCGGTACCATGAGGCGGATCTCGAGGGCGAGATCCCTTGTTAGTGGTGTCGAATTGTGGCATCCCGCAAAACCACTACTAGAAAATCGCGTTGAATTTGTGCCCTGCATCGTCATCATCATGCATTGTTTGCATAAAACTATGTTGGCAAAACCCGTCTTTGTTTTCTAAACTCCCATCTTGTTCAAACACCGGAAACCGGGTCGCCGGACTATTTTATTTTGGCCGCTATCGGTTTGCTTCGGCCCGTTTAAAAACAAATACAAAGTTCAATTATTTTCAATGAGGCGAGCAGGCCAAATAGACCCGATCGACCGCCCCCAGGAAAAACTAAAGCGGTCCACCCAATCAGCCCCATCTAATCCTATTCCTACCAACTAGTCTACCCACACCCAACCCTCCACCTCACCCCAACCAATAGGCATGTGCCACCTCACCTCTCCTAACCCTCACCCAATCCCCACCGCCAAGTGGCCCAACCCCTCACCCCTCCCTCTCTCTCTCCTTCCCTGCCACACAACTCACACAACACACACACACACGACGCACGCCAGACACACCTGGCCGTGGACCCTCTCCCCGTGGCCCTGTCATGCTCCTACCCCCCAGCTCACACCCCCAACCGAGCCTCCACAGGACCCACCGGCCCACTGCCCGTGCCCCGTCCCTGTTCTCTTCTTCCCCGCAGCACCCCGTCTCCCCTCCTCCATCGTCTCTCCCTCTCCCCCGACCCAGCTCGCCCTCCCCCTCCCCTCCGCCCGCTCCGCCCTTCCCACCACCCCGCCGCCTTCGTCTCCGGCGCCTCCCTCACCGGCCGCCAGCGCCTCGACCAACCGCCTTCCTCCGCGCCCCTGCTTTCCTCCTCTCGCCCCAGCCCGCGAGCCCCAGGCCTCGACGCCGCGGACCCCGCTCCGCCCCAGTACCCGCCGCCCGAGCTCGCGTCTTCCTCCTCGCCCGCTTCGCTCCGCTCCCTGCAACCGCCCTCGCCACCGACGACCCGCCGCCCGCGGTCTTCTCCTCTGGCGCCCGACCCGCGTCTCCCCTCCGCGCACCGCCTCACCCGGCCCGAGCGCCGCCCGGCAGGTCCTCCGTCGGCGCCTCCGCCCAGTCCCAGCCGCCCGGCGCTCGCCGCGCGCGACGCCCGGCCCGAGCCCGCCGCCACCTGCTCCGAGCACCGCTTCCCACCGTCGCCAGCAGAGCTCCCTCCGGCCACGCCCCATCTCCTCCACCGCGTTACCCTACCCCCGAGCCCGTCTTCGGCGTCGACCACCGCCTCCATCCGCGCGGCCCCTCCGGTTCCGAGCTGTCCGGCGCCTCCGGCGAGCCTGCGCCGCCGCCAGAACATCTCCGTGCGTCCTTGAGCGCGACACCCGAAGCCGGCCCTGCGCGAGCCCGCAGTCGTCAAGTCCAGCCCCGCGAACCCCAAGCCCCCGAGAGGAGAACTGCGTACCCAGGGACCGTTCCAACATCGCCAAGATCTTCCGGACTCGTCTGCGTCACGGACCCTAGGACATCGCGCCCCATCAATATCGCAACCAACAACGGTACTACAAGGTCTACCTCACGGAACCCCCGGAAGACCCCGGTGACGAGCCCCAGGTTCGCCGCTGAGGATCAAGATGGTACCCAAGGTCTCCATCAGACCGAGTACCCGGATGCCCAGATCCTCGACTCGGAGATGCCGGAAACACCAAGTTTGTCGAGACCCTGAAGACCGTTCCCGAAGGCGAAGGCCGAACCCGACGCCGAACCAAGTACCCCGTCCCGGACACCGAGTTCTGCATCCCGAACGCCAAGACCGACCGGTACGCGGTACCGACAAGGCCCTCGCAACGACAAGACCGACCCCGTGGGACCCGGCAAGACCTTCTCGACGACAAGATCATCGACATAGAACCCGAAGGACACATGTGCGACAAGGACTCCCTCGAGGACGCCGAGTGCTTCACCCCGGACACCGAGACCCCGAATGCGCCAAGACCCTAACCCCAGAACCCGAGAACGCTTCGTGCCGGAACCCCAAGTTATCGAACCCTAACAAGATCTGCCGAACCCTAAAATGTGTGAACCCCTCTCCCGAGCCCTATTTTATAAATGAATTAACAACTTGTTGCATATTTAATTGACATCTCGCATGCATATCATGTGGTTTGGGGCCTTATGCCGATTCACCTAATAATTAAATATGGGGCCCATATGCGGGCAAATTCAGTCTCATATTGGCCTCATTTAAACTTGTGTAGCGAACCGGTATCTTATCTTGCCTTGTTAAAACAACATTTAAATTGCGGGGTAGTTAAATAACTTGAACCATATATTAATTGTCGGGACCCCCGGTTCCGCTTAACATGACCTAATTGCACCGCACCTTGCCATGTCATTCATCATGCATGCATCATGCCGATCTTTTGCCCTAGTATTAAATAGTGCATTCGGTGTTTCTTCTAGTGTTTTGCTTCTTCGCGGATAAGGCCGTTGAGTTGATGTGAGCTTCGCCCGATCTTCGGTTGAACCTTCGACAATGTTTTCAGGCGAGCATCTCCCTCTTTCTACCTATCTTACTTTTATAGTGTTTTGTTCCCTCCTGTTGATCTACTGCTATCTGTGTTGCGATGCTTTAGTTTCCGTACCCTTGATATCCCTTGCAGCCCTATATATTTGCCTTGGACACATCCTATTACCTGTTGTTTGGTAGATAGTTGGACTTGCGCGTCGTAGTTGCTTGCTCAAGTGCTGATGTGCATCGCCATATGCCACAGTTGCTGATGTATTGCTGCATGTTGATGTTGGAGATGATTCTAGTTTTACTTTTCGTCACTTTAATTTCTGTTTAACAACTAAAATTGAAATAAGCAGAGGCATCGGTGGGTGATAGAAAATATTTGGTTTCCGAACGCCCACTTGTGTCCCGTAAGACCCCGAGTACTTGATTCCTGTTCCTTGATTTATCGCGCTATCCACATCCGGGAGGTATATGGGACCCCCTGAGCGAGCTTGATTCCGTCATATTTCTTGGGGCCACAAACTAGTTTGAGGTGTTTTACTATCCTATACTTATGCCATGCTACTTACGTATTTAATTTGTGCGAGGAGCACCTTTGTCTTGTTAGGATCGGGACACGTTTACGCGGTATCGACAAGCCCAGCCACACTTCGGGTTCCCGATCGTTCTGCCGTCCACCCAAACCTTGAGGCCGTCTCGAGTCAGCTAGCTTCGTTCGGAATCTACTTAAGGGTGGCCCCTGAAATATTTCTGAATCCTGTGATTGTTCGTCGTGAAAGCCTCGTTGGGTTTTGATTTGGTTTTCGAGGTTGATCGGCGTGTGTTGCTATTGGTGCACCCGGCGGGTAAAACTTTCGAAAGCCGTGTCCATGGATATGGACGACTTGGAGCACAGTTTCTTGATCATAGACAAGCATAACTAAAGTTTCTTGCTATAAATTTGACTTATAATGACTAGTAATCAGCTTCACTATAATGGAATGGCTAATTAATACCCACAATTGCTTGTTTGGTTGTAAACTGCGAGTTGTACTGACTAGTAAATCTTGCAACTTCTAGCGGAATGGCTGAATAAAAGTACCAACAACTGCTGGGTTTTTGGGGTTTATATCATGCTATCTGTATTTGATTAGTAATTGCCGCAACTATCACGGAATGGTCAACTAAAAGTGCCCACTGTTTACTTTATCAGGACGATTATCTAAACCTAACTAGTAAAGTGCCGCAACTATAACTGAATGAATAAAACTGCCAACTGTGTGAGTTCCTCGGTTGACTTCCTCGACGGTCTCGAGGGGGAAATGCCAGGATGGGTTTGATTGGTGTTAGCTTCAGGTTGGATCAGCATAGGTCTTTCTTACCCCCCTCTGATTTCCGCCAGTTGTATCGAGTCTCTATAGGTTGTTTAGTGCATGCCGCCGCTGCCGCTCAGTCCACCATACCTATGTAGGCGAGGACCGCCGAATTCTAGCCTCGCCGTGTACTGGCCTCGATCTTGGCGCTCCTTCTTTTCCTTGCCCTTTGTCGGCACCCTTTTGTTTAAGCAGGTTTTGAGATCGGCGTCGTTAGCGGGGTTACCCTTCCTTGGCACAGGCAGGGTTATGGACGCCATTGGTTATTCTTCAGGGCTCTTAGCCCCATTTGCATCTTGTCCGTAGCTGGACGCTCTGTCGTTTTCAAGGTGATTTGGATCTTTGTATATTATATTTGTATTCTTGACTCTTTGAGTCGCTGTTATATATATATCTGTTCTGTGGGTCCCATCGAGGACTGTTGTGTAATGTTATTACTTCGTTTTCCACCCGCACGAAAGTGCTTGGTGGGCACCTTTGAATCGTTTCTATGCGGGTTTGGCGAATTTTGCTCAAACTTGCATAGGTCCGATTCTGAGGGTGTTACACTTCGTCGCGTCGGAAAACACCGGAAGGCACAAGCAAGGAACAAAGAATGGTAACACCGTAGACGGATTCATCAGGCAGCTCGAACACCAGATGTAGCAACACCGTAATCAAAGAAGGAAGCGAAAACCTGAAGGTACGACGGAACCCAACCACGAGATATCCTGGACTCGAAGAGAGAGAAGATAGCGGATTCAAAACACGTAGAGGCAAGAGGAGAATAGCAGAGGGGTAAGGAGTAAAATCAGACCTAATCAGAACTATCCAACCGATCTTCAAAAATAGTTTTGACACTCTACTTCGGCCGTTAGCTAGGTTATCCTCTGATTTGGACTTGTGGGTATCGCATCATACTGAGCTCGATACCACCAGTAACACCCTCGAATCGGACCTATGCAAGTTTTAGCAAAATTCGCCAAACCCGCATAGAAGCGATTCAAAGGTGCCACCGTAATCGTGCGGGTGGAGAACAAAGTAATAACATTACACAACAGTCCTCGATGGGACCCACAGAGCAGATATATAACTGACTCGAAGAGCCAAGAATACGATATAATGTACAAAGATCCAAATCACCTTGAAGCGATAGCGTCTCACGGACAAGATGCAAATGGGGCTAAGAGCCCGAAGAATAACCAATGGCGTCCATAACCCTGCCCGAGCCAAGCCGGAAGAGTAACCCGCTAACGACGTCGATCTCAAACCCTTAAACAAAAGGGGTGCCGACAAAGGGCAAAGGAAAAAGAAGGAGCGTCGATCGAGGCCAAGACACGGAGGCTAGAATTCGCGGTCCTCGCCTACATAGGTATGGTGGATCGAGCGGCAAGACATGCACTAAACAACCTATAGAGACTCGATACAACTGGCGGTTATCAGAGAGGGATAAGAATGACCTATTCGAAACAACCTGATACTATCATCAAACAAACCCATCCTGGCGTTTCCCCCTCGAGACCAATCGAGGAAGTCAACCGAGGAACTCACACAGTTGGCAGTTTTACTTATTTAGTTATAGTTGCGGCACTTTACTAGTCAGGTTTTGGATATTCGTCCTGATAAATTAAGCAGTGGGCACTTTTAGTTCACCATTCCGTTGTAGTTGCAGCAATTACTAAACAGATACAGATAGTATGAGATAAACCCAAAACCCAACAGTTGTTGGTACTTTTATTCAGCCATTCCGTTGTAGTTGCCAGATTTACTAGTCAGGTACAATTGTCGCAAGCGACAACCAAACAAGCAATTGTGGGCAGTATTATTTAGCCATTCCATTATAGTGAAGCTGATTACTAGTCATTATAAGTCAAATTTATAGCAGTAAACTTTAGTTATGCTTGTCTATGATCGAGAATCGTGCTCCAAGTCGTCCATATCCATGGACACGGCTTTGAAGTTTTACCCGGCGGGTGCACCAATAGCAACACACGCTCGATCAACCTCGGAAAAACCAAATCAAAACCAACGAGGCTTTCACGATGAACAATCACAGATTGAAATTATTTCAGGCCACCTTTGAGTAGATCCCGCGAAGTAAGCTAGCTTCAGACGGCCTCAAGGTTAGCGCCAATGGCGGCGGGAACCCGAAAACTCGGGGTGTCGATGATACCGTAATCACTCCGCCTTCCTAAATAGTACAAGTGTGCTATCCGTCGCACAATTTAAATACTGAAAGTAACATGGCATAAGTACAGGATCGTAAATAAAACCTCACACTAGTTTGTGGCCCCAAGAAATAAGACGAATCAAGCTCGCTCGGGGTCCCATATACCTCCGGATGTGGATAGCGCGATAAATCAAGGAACAGTATCAAGTACTCGGGTCTTACGGACACAAGTGGGCGTTCGAAACCAAATATTTTCTATCACCCACCGATGCCTCGCTTATTTCAATTTTAGTTGTTAAACAGAATTTAAAGTGAGCGATAAGTAAAACTAGGATCATCTCCAGCATCAACATGCGGCAATACATCAACAAGCTGGCATATGACGACACACATCAAGACTTGAGCAAGCAACTACGACAGCAAGTCCAACTATCTACCAAACAACGGTAATAGGGCGTGTCCAAGGCAATATAGGGTTGTACGGTATATCACGGTCGGAAACTAAAGCATCGCAACACGTATAGCAATAGATCAACAGGAGGGAATAAAGACTATAAAAGTAAGATAGGTAGAAAGGGGAGATGCTGCTTTGAAAACATTGTCGGAGGTCCGACCAAGATCGAAAGCTCACATCAACTCAACGGCCTTATCGCGAAGAAGCAAAACACTAGAAGAAACACGGATGCACTATTTAATACGGCAGAAGATCGGCATGATGCATGTATGATGTATGGCATGGCAAGGTGCGATGCAATTAGGTCATATTAAGTGGAACCGGGGTCCCGACAATTAATTAGATGGTTCAAGTTATTTAGAACTCCCGCAATCTAAATGTTGTATTAACAGGCAGAAGATAGTACCGGGTTCGCTACACAATTTAAATGAGGCCAATATAAGGCTAGATTTGCCCGCATATGGGCCCCATATTTAATTATTAGGTGAATCGGCATAAGGCCCCCAAACCACAGATATGCATGCGAGATGACAATCAAATATGCAACAAGTTGTTATGTTATAAAATAGGGTTCGAGGAAAAGGGGTCACACATCAGAGGGGGCTCGACGATCTTGGGTTCCGGGGTTCGGGGTCGGTCTCAGGGTTCGACGGAAACGGTCTCGACAGAAGCGTTCTTGGAATACTGGGGTTGTTCTTGTTGTTCGGGATGAAGCGCTTGTCGCCACGGGTCTCGTGTCCGGTGGCGTTCTCGGCGTCCGGGAAGGAGTACTTGTCGCACGGTTCTCGTTGTTCGCGGACCGTTTGGAGACCTGGCGTCGAGGAAATCCATGTCGTGTCCGTGACGGAGATCTTGAGGGTCTGAACTCGACGAGCTTGGCGTTCAGGGGAGCTCCCGGTGTCCCGAGGAGAAGATCTTGTCGGTCCCACCTCGAAGGCCTTGTTATTCTGCCGTGGGGATCATGGTTATCGGGGTCCGGGTCTTGGTCATGTTGCCGGTAGTTCTTGGTGTCCAAGGGTCGTCGCTCGGGAGGCGGATCTTGTCGTCATGTCCTTGAACCGATAGCAACCGGGCCTGCCACAACAGAGGCGGTGGCCGGACTCAGCGAACGGCGGCGTGGGGCACTGCAGGCACCCGAGGAGGACGAGCAGGGCTCCACAGTCGCCGCAGCCCTCGGTCGGGACGGGCCTCGCGTGGCCGAGGCGGGGTTCGTCGGGCGCGGCCGGAGGGATCTCGGCGGGACGACGTCGGTGGCTCTGCTGAGGCGGAGGTGGCGCCCGAGGGAGGAGGCGATGGGGAGGCAGGGGAGCGGTGGAGAGGCGGCTCGGGGACGGTGTGGGCCCAGCGTGTGGCGCCAGCGTCCCATGAGTGGGGGCCAGTGAGGCATGAGGCGGGGCGGCGGAGAACTGGCGGCGCGGCTCGGGTGGGCGGTGGTAGGTGGGGAGGCGGTGGCCAGTCTTGTGGCCTTGTGTGGCAGAGGCGGAGGGAGGAGAGGTGAGGAGAGGGGCTCATGGGCTGCCGGGTGAGGCGCCTGAGCGGGCAGGCCAGAGCGGCGTGGCGTGAGTCAAGCTCATGGAGGAGGGTCCGCGAGGATGGTGAGGCGGCCGGCAGCGCCGGAGGAAGGCGGCGGAGGGCCGGCGTGCTCGGGGTTGGGAAGCGGCGGAGAGGAGCGCCCGGCGAGGAGAGAAACGGGCGATGCCAGCGGTGGGCCAGGCGAGCCGCGAGGAAGAAGACGCCATGGGGAAGAGGAGAGGGTCTTGGCGTGGGCTGCTGCCTGGAGGGCGTCGTGGGCAGGTGTGTTGCATGTGTGCGTCGGTGTGAGTGGGTGGCGGTGGTGTGAGCTGGGTGGATAGAGAGGTCCAGGAGAGAGAGGGAGGGACAAGTGGCAGTGTGGTTGGAAGAGGGTGAGAGGAGATGAGGTGGCGGCATTGATTGGGTGGAGTGAGGTGGCAGGTGTGGGTAGGATAGTTGGTGGTTTAGGATTTAGGTGGGGTTGGATTGAATGGACCGATTTAATTCAGGCGTCGTTGGTCATTCGGCGTTAATTGCCCCGCTAAAAATAATTTAAATGTTTTAATATTTTAAACGGGGCTTTTTTGAAAACCATTGCCAGACGAAACAATTAATCCGGAGTACCGGGTTTGCGTTTGATTAAAGACGGGCCGTTCTAGAAAATAAAATAGGGTTTTCTGCAATTAGTTGTATGCAAACATATGCAAGATGATGACGATGCTCAAATGCAATGTGGCATGATGACATGAGCATGCGGTCATGATGATGCAATGCACAAAAACAACGCGATTTTCTAGTAGTGGTTTTGCGGGATGCCACAATAACCCACTTGGTTTTCTGTTTGGGAAAACTACTACCACTGCTAAGGTGTAGATGAACCACCTCCTATTGAGTTAGATCCTTTTAAGATACCTACAAGTATCGTTAATCGTGTTATGGATAATTATTATTTTGGGGATGGAACTGTCCATCCTGGTGATCACTTGCTTTTTATCCATGAATTATGCGGGTTGTTTAAGTGTGCAGGTATCACAACTGAACAGCTAAAGAAGAAGTTAGTCTCCATATCCTTGAAAGGGGGAGCTGAAGAATGGTATAAGCTGCTAAAGAATGGACAATCCATGGAATGGGAGGAGATGGCATCTCTCTTTTACTCTAAATTTTATCCTCCCAGTGAGATTCATAAGGATAGAAACCTTATATATAACTTTTGGCCTCTTGATGGAGAGAGTACAGCTCAAGCTTGGGGGAGATTGAAGTTACTAATGCTTAAATGTCCCATTCATGAACACCCTAACAATATTTCTCAATAATTTTTGTGCTAGACTTTCTCTTCATGATAAAGATTTACTAGATGCTTCTTGTGCTGGATCATTCACACGTATGAAGGAAGAAGCTAAATGGGATCTTCTAGACCGTATTCAAGAGAACACTAAAGCTTGGGATAATGATAAAGGAAGAAAGTTAGGTATAAACTATGATTATGAATGCATTAAATCTTTTATGGGAACTGATGACTTCCTGATATTAGCAATGAGTTTGGTCTTGATTCCCAAAGTATTGCCAACTATTTTAAGGCCTTTGCCTCTTACATAGAAATTCCCAAAAAGAAGTGGAATAAGTACCTTGCTCCTTATAAAGATGTTGTTAGTCATGCTCCAGTTAGAATTACTCAAGTTTGTACTACTAATCATATTGTGCCTAAACCTCATATTGAGAAAATGCCTTTCCCAGCTAAGGTAAAGGAGTATTCTATGATTATTAGTGCAAATGACAAAGGTACAATGAAAACTATGGAGCCTGGTAAGCATTTGAGTGATGAACCTATGGTAGCTATTGTGAAAGATCTTGTCACTAGAAATATAGGGGATGAGCACATTGTCTTCTGTGAAGACACTTCTAATATTATATCTCATCCTAGTAAGGCTATAAAAGCTAGTGTTCCTGTGCTTTCTGTTAAAATTGTTGATCATTGCTACTATGGTTTATGTGATATTGGTGCTAGTTCTAGTGCTATTCCTTATGAGCTTTACAGAGAAATTATGCATGAGGACATTCATGTGGTCATTCATGTGAGCTTGAGGACATTCATGTGGTTATCCACCTTGCTAATAAGGAAACCATTTGCCCCATTGGCATTGTAAGATATGTGGAGGTTCTCTGTGGTAAGATTAAGTATGCTGTTGATTTTCTAGTGCTTAATTCAGCAGCTAGCAAAACTTGTCCTATTATTTTTGGTAGACCTTTCTTGAACACTTGTGGATCTATTATTGATTGTAAGAAGGAAAAAGTTTTAACTAAGTTTTATGGAGAGTCTTATGTGTTTAACTTTTCCAAATTTGCTAAAGCTCCTTATGAAAATAGCTTGCCTAATAAAGATTTCAGGATGGAACAACTTGCTTCTATTGATCCAGTCTATGACCTTGGACCTCTTTTTGATAACAGTAAGTATCCTTATTTTGATGATAAAGTTGTTTCCAGTGACAATTATATTGTCAACTTTATTCAAAGTGCTACTGAAAGTTATTTTGAGAGAGGGAAATATTGTTTTATGCATCTCAATAATGTTAAGTTTCCCTGTTTTATGTTGAAAGATTTAAAGTTGCATCTATTTTGTCTTCCTATGCTTATGGCCTTTTGTTTCAACAATTCGTTTTCTCATGATACCCCCATGCATAGGAAGTGGGTTAGACTCAAGTGTGTTGGTTATTTGCTTCTTGGTGCTCTCTTTCACTTCAAATATATATATATATATATATATATATATATATATATATATATCCTATGTGAGCATCTTTGCAAGTTTCAAGCCTAACTTAAAGGCATTAAAGAAAAGTACTTGTTGGGAGATAACCCAAGAGTTTTGTCGAGTATTGGAAGTTATTACCTCTATAATAACCGGTCCTTATCCTTTTTGTTTTGGTTTTTGTGTCAAGTTCAACTACTTTTGTGAAGTAGAGGAATTGTAAAAATTGGCTGTCCTGGGACAGATTTTTGTGTTGTATTGTAAAAATTCATGAGGAAGCTCAGTACTTAAGATGGAGCTGCATTTTTCTGAGCTTGTTCTCCAAGTTGTTACCAAACTTTCATCAGTTCTGCACTTTTTGATTTGAGAAACAGAAGGTCTTCGGAAAAATCAATCTTTACCTGTTGGTCCGTTTTGACAGATTTCTGCCATCATTTGCATTTGCCTCTTGTAGAAGCTTTTGTTTTGATGGGTTTTCAGTTGAAGTGTGTACCAAAGGTTTGTTGTTTTTTCTCACACTAATGTTGTCATTGAGTTTGTGCAAGGGTTTTGTAAGAAGGAAATTTTCAGGTGAAAGAGAAAAGGAATCTGAAGAGTTCGTCTTTGAATAGGTAAAAGTGGTGAAAACAGAAGGTTCGTGAAACCCCAATATTTTTATATTTTTAATGTTTTTAATACATAAGGCAAGTTACGAGACAAAACTGAAGAGGAAACGGAGCTCGGGGTGGACAAACCCACCCCAGGCGCGGGCCCAGCCTGGCCGCGCCTGAGGGGGGTGTCTCCCCCTCAAACTCCGTCTCCGCCTCATTTCCGTGTCAAAGCCTTCCTTATGCATTGAAACTTCGTAATATATAACCCCTCAGATCCCCCGAGGTTCGTGCATCATGTTCTCATCGTGTTTTTGTTCAATCTGTCTCTGTCAGGAAATCTTCTCAAGTTTAGAGCACCATGGCCTCCGCCAACGAAAAAGGCAAGAAGCCCGAGTAAGAAGAACCTCAAGTCCCCAAGGAGGAGGAGATTCGGGTAGGGTATGAAGGTGACATGGAGGAGGACGAGCATCCGGACACCTGCACTACCATCGCAAGCATTGGTTTGGTGGCACAACCTACCCATCTTAGGAGGACAGCACGGATGTCTACAGGAGGGAGAACTCCGCGTCATATCCTCGCTCCACGCACATTTCCTCCTAGTACCCCTTGTTCTAACCGTGCAGGGAAGAAACACTCTAATTTGGAAGAATGGAGAAAGAATAACAAGGACTGGGATCCTCGGTCCAAGTTGATCATGGGCTGCATCGAGCATAATTCGGAGTTAATTCGTACTCAGACCTTCGATATGGAGGATTTGAAGAAACTTATTGAGGAGCTTATCAAAAGAACACCACCACCATCGAAGGAATAATTCGTCATCAGGTTTGGCATCCCCTTGGCTTGTTCCAAGCTTGGGGGAGTGTCGCGGTATCACCACCATTATCTTTTATCTTTTACCTTTTTAGTGGATTCATATCTGTGGTAGAGAGGTTATTTTATAGTTTGCTTTGCATGTGTAAGTATCTCTCCTTTAGTTGATTATCTTTGTATCCCTTGGTGTTAGTGCCTTTATTGGAATATTAATGAGAAGTCTCATCTTTTACTTTTTGCACTTCTTATTTTATTTTGCAATCTCTATTATATGATGGATCTTGTTGATCAGTATTGGCACCACTTTGGGATCATCAAGTGGATCTAAATTGGTTTTGGCAAACCGAGTTTTGGTCAGTAGCATTACTATGAAAGAGAAAAAAGAAAGAAAGAAAAATCTTACAGGTATTTGGTATCATTTGTTTTCTTTCTTATTGTCTCATAAACTTAGTATTCTTTATTTAAGATTCGTTTGTGTCTTCAAGGAAGATTTCATGTTTGGCTTTATTACTTGTATGTTTGCTTGTTTCTTTCAAATCTCTTGCTTGCTACCCGTCCTTGCTAGCCAAAAACCTGTTTTGATAAGGCATACTTCTCGTGTTTCCAAAATCCTTTGAACCCAAAACTTTTGCCACTTGTGTCCACCATATCTACCTAGTAGCTTTTGCTATTCCAAGCAAATTCTCAAGATTCATCTACCTTTCAAATTAAAAATTATTTTGTTATGTGAAAACTAGTTAGTAAAGCTCTCACGAACTTGATGGCACACTTTATTTCTTGCCCCTAATAGACTTGAACCATTGTGAACATCGAAGTTGTATATGCTTGCATCTATACGTTGGAATTAGCAGAACTGTGATGTCACGGGGAACGTTTTCAACATTGCACTTGTACTATGTACATAGTTGATATCGTGCTCTTTTGTCTATGGATGTCAACGGTGTGAAATAAAGAGGGAACTTGTAAGTCCATGGAGTTTGTATTTTGTGTTAGAGAAACGCCTGGGACGCTAGCCTAAGCCATGCCTAATCATGGTGGAAACTTGCAGCATCACCATAGTGAGTCATCTATGAAGCATCCTCAATAAAAAGCTATGCATATGGTAAATAAAAAGATTGCTGAGATGATCATTGTCTGCTTGCCTTGTCATTTTGGTTATGGGAAAGCTCTTGTACCATGTGCAAGGGGTACCCCGTTGGCGGATCTCTATGATATGCAAATACTTACAATGACAAGAACTTTCCTAGACCCAAAGTTGAGTATGCATGAGGAGTGGCCCTCGTATTAAAGGGACATGAGATTGCCAACTTATATTTCGTCAAGCATATACTCCATCTTTGTTCACTTTAACCTTAATCATCTCAAGATGCTTATGATAGGGGCAATGAGGGATCAAAGCTAGTAAGTACCATAATCTTTTGGAAGCTCTTTATGACTTGTAATCCCTGCTACCCTCTAAGAAGGGACCTTTCTCCTAGTTACCAGTTGAGTTAGTAAACCTACTTACTCTCTATCTCCAGCAAGCAATTGAGTTTTTGTGTTTCAAGCATTCATATGGTGATTTATTCAATCATGTTCTTTATCTCCCTTGCTTGCACAAAACTCTTATCTATTGAGTATTACTTTGAAAGCCTTCACTTATGAAAAACCTTTTTGAGCAAAGAGTGTTTCTGTTTTGAAACTTCTACAAAAAGCTTTTGTGAAGATGTTTGACAGGTGTTCTCTGACCAAGAACAAGTTTGCCAATTCCAATTATGATTTATCTTTATGTATCTCTATTGTGACTGTTGTACTTGGTTGCAAGCTAAGTTATATAATGGTGAGTTGCTTTCTTCCATGAGTTGTGCAATGGTAAGTGTGATGCTTCTTGTCCGTATTCTTTTATCGACACTTCACTCCATAAACCTGTGTACATGTTTACTGACCTCAGTATTCGCTTGGGGACAAACGAAGTCTAAGCTTGGGGGAGTTGATACGCCCAATTTGCATCACCATTCTATATCATAATTTACCTATATTCATTGATATTTATCTTATTTTGAGGTATTACTTATGGCTTTTCATCTGTCTATGCATGTTGGATGATTCCTGGAGGATGGACTGCTGGAGTCTGGATTCTGGTAGAAAAGAAGGCGTTTCAGTGCAATTTTGCAAAGATCAGAAAAATACCAGAAACATATGGAAGCATATTATTTTACCAGAAGACGAAGGAAGGCATAAGGAGGGACGAAGTGGGGCCTCAGGAGGCCCACACCCCCCTAGGCGCGGGCCCACCTAACCCTGCGCCTAGGGCAGGTGTGGCCCACCTGCCCGGCCTCTGACTCCACCCCTTCGCCTATATCTTCCCTTCAAAACTCTAAGGCTCGGGGGGCGACCACAGATAGATTTCCGCCGCCTCTAGGGGGCGGAAAACACCGAGAGAGAAAGATCTCTCCGGTAGACAGATTTCTGCCGGGGGAATTCCTTCTCGGAGAGGGGAGACCGTCGCCGTCAACACCATCATCAAGCTAGGCTTCATCGGGATCATCATCATCATCCACACCATCATCTCCACCAGCACTATCATCACCACTCCATCCCGATGTAACAATTGTGTTGGATATTGCTTTAGTTCTTAGGGGAAACTTTCTCGGTGTTGATTATTATTGTAGTTGATGCTTGTGAGTGGAACCATTGGATTATTGTTTATGTTTAGATTGTTATCCATTATCATATCATATTTGATCTTGATCCATATGATGTCTTGTGAGTAGTTCGTTTAGTTCTTGAGGAAATGGGAGAAGTCATGTTGTTAGTAGTGAATCTGTGATGAGTTACTATTCAATGGTTTAGTATTTAAGTTGTGGTGCTATTCTTCTAGTGGTGTCATGTGAACATCGACTACATGACACTTGACCATTTATGGGCCTAGGGGAATACATTGTGTATTTGGCTACTAATCGTGGGGTTGCCGGAGTGACAGAAACCTGAACCCCGTTAGGACACCTTTGCACAAGGGAGTGTAGGATCTCAGAGTTTAAGGCTGTGGTTAGATTTATATCTTAATTACTTTCATGTAGTTACGGATGTTTGCAGGGGGTTTAACCACAAGTATGTATTAGTCCTAGGAAGGGCGGTATGTTAGCACAGGGTCACCCACACAACACTTACAAACACCAAAGAAGAGTACCCAGCTATTTGAAGCAAAAGCACTTGACAGAATTCCCATGTGTCCTCAAGAACGTTTGGTCCTTATAAGTATTTCCACCGGCTTGTCCTTTGCTAAGAATGGATTGGGCCACTTGCTCTGTTTAATCGTTACTTCTGTTACTTGGTCTTTGTTTTGTTGCTTTGTCAGAAAACCACCAAAAATCCGTTTGCTAAGTATTCACAGGAATTTCCTGCTCCATACCACTGTTCAGCACCTTCTGCTCCTCGTTGGGATCGACACTCCTATTTATCGAAAGTACTACGATACACCCCCTATACTTGTGGGTCATCAACATGCCGCTCGGCCGTGCACGGACGCCGCGGTAGCCGGAGGTCAAGAAGCAGCGGGGCGGCATCTCGTCGGGGCGGCGGGGCGAGGTGGGAGGCGGAGGTCGGGCGGCGGTGGGGCGACGGAGCGAGGTAGGAGGCGGAGTGGGGGCGGCGAAGCGACACGCGGGGATGTGAAACTTCCAGACGGTTGGTGCGCACGAGACGTCTTAATAGCGCGCGCGGCAGTCGACGCGGCAAGTTTAGCGCGCATGATGGTGCAAAATCACGTGCGGGTAAATTTTTAGCGTCTGCGGCATTTCCGCGCGTCCGCTGGAGGTTCGAGCTTCCGTGCGCGCCAAATCGGCGGTTTATTTACCACACGCGCATTTGCCGCGCCTATTGAAGATGCTCTTAGGCTTGATGTCGACACGGGCAACTGGGCGTAGAGAGGAGCTACGCAACGCGAGAGCCATGACAATACACTCCATTCAATTCGGCGGTATGAGATCGTGGGCTACAAAGTGGTAGGCGCTCGGGGGACTAAAGAGATTCTGGGTGGACGATTCTAATACTACCTCCATTACGGTTTATAAGGCAAATACGTATTATGAGAAAAAAATTAACTGTAAATTTGGTCAACAAAATATAAACTATATTTAATAAAAATTAAATCATTAGATTCATATTCAAAATACGCTTCTAATGGTACCATTTTTGTGACATATGATTCATATATTGTTGACCAAATTTATGGTCAAACTATTGTCTTAAAGTACGTATTAGCCCTATAATCCGGGATAGAGGGAGTACTAGAAGTTTGGAGGAGAAAATGACAAAAAACCACCATATTTAAGAACGAGGAGACACGAAACCACCACGTTACGGTTTTTTGACACATAAATACCATTTTAAAGGACGGACTGTGACGCGGGGCACTGATTCCTCGTGGTTAGCCCTCTAACCATGTTTCTGGAAGGTGGGGTCCATTCTTAGTGCACACGTGGCGGGGTGGCGTTAGGACAGACTAGACGGTTGTTAACGCCCGTGTTAGGGCACGGTCTGAGCCGCATCTGAGCTATCCACCCAGTTCACTCTCGTCAGTTAGTCTCCCGCGCGTGCCATGGTGACAGGAGGAGGCGGTCGCCGGGAGGGCACGGCGCCGGTCCGTTTGGAGGCAGTGGCGGCCGATACGTGAAGCAGGTGTTGTTCGGGCCAGGCTTCAACATGGGCGCCGTCGATTTGGACAGCAACGACGACCACGAGTCGATGGAGATCTCGCTGCAGCTAGAGCAGTATGGTGCGCCGGAGGAGGCATCGTCGCAGCTGGAGCCGGCGAGCCAGTGCAGCAACGACCCGCTCAGCCACTACCTCTCCGACTACGGGTAAGGAAAAAGTCCTTTCCCCTGTTCTCTGTACTGAAATTTGTGAAATATTCAGAACATTAGGGCAATATTCAGTAAATTGTTTTGTTTTAATTCATATTAGGGAACATTCGGATATGTGGGAACTGTTTATTCAATTTGATGGGGCCAAATTTGTGTCAACAACCAGGCGTCGGTCTGATATTAGGTTTCTGAACTTGTTGGGACTGATGGAGAAGGAAGGGTATGGGCTATGTGATTCAATTTATTATGTGAAAAATGAAGGAAAGGGATTGGATGGCCTAGAATTAGTGGACATCAACATTAAGGTGGAAGACATGCTGAGAAAGTATGAAAGGTCAAGAAAGCTTGTGTTGATAGTGATGAGGGAAAAGGCTAAGCAAGACATTGTGTTGTCCCCTGTGAAGAGCAAGAAGGGAAAAGAAAAGTTGTATGCTAGGTCATATCCTAGCCACATTGCAGTTGATCTGGATGAGGAAGAGCATTGTGACAACAACATCTTGCAGACTCAGAATAGTGGCAAATTTCAGCCTCTGTGCACACAGATTGATGAAAATATGCAGAAATCAGCAGAGGAGGGAGAAGAAGCAGAGGAAGAAGAAGATGCAGATGAAGATGACAGTTGGATGCATCCTTCCAAGTATGATCCAGTTCAGGCAGAGAAGTTGGGGAGGAAGGAAGTTGATGAAATGAAGAAAAGAATTGGTAAGAGGAAGAGAAGGGTAGATGAGGAGTTGTATGAGGATGAGTCAGAGCCAGAAGATATTTTTGACTCTTATATTCTAGAGGAAGAAGACAGTTAAGAAGCAGGGCCCAACAAACAGATCACGCTCTCATGCAGAAGTGGCAGTTATGACAGATTGGGCTCCTTCTGATGATGAAGAGGAGTTTGGTTTCCTTTGAGAAGAGGATGATGATGGGTTTGAGCCTTTGCCCTTTGTGTTGCCAAATGGGAGGAAGAGCACAGCAAAGAAGCAGACAGAGAGGGTGTGGTATGATGAGACAAGGGAAAATCCAGAGCAACAATTCAGGTTAAAACTTTGTTTCAAGGATGTGTATCAGTTCAGGCAGGCATTGTGTAGACTTCATATTGTGCAGGTTAGGAATTTCCATGACCACAAAAATTGCCTAGATAGGATCATTATGTGGTGTAGGCCAGAGAAAAAGGAGAAGTACAATTGCCAGTTCTTCATTTCTGCTTCAAAGATAAAGCATGAAACTACCTTCTGCATAAAGAAGATGCACTTGGAGCACAACTGTCCTACTGAACCATCAAGCACCAGAGTTAACAGTAAGTGGATGAGCAGTGCTTATGTTGACAATTTCAGATCAGACCCAAACATAGGTATTAGATCTTTAGTTGACAAAGCTAGAAAGGACTTTGGTGTAGATGTGCCAAAAATGATGGCATACAGGGCAAAGACAAAGGCAAGAGAGATTGTTATGGGAGATCACAAGAAGCAGTATTATAGAATAAGGGATTATCTACAGACTGTTATTGACAAAAATCCAGGATCTAGATGCATTGTCACCACTGAAACTGTCCCAACAGAGGAAGAGAAGGAAGATATCAAAAGAGGGCAGCAGGTTGTCATTAGTGACAAGCCAAGATTCCATGGGATTTTCTTTTGTGTCAATGCTGCTAGGCTTGGATTTCTTGAGGTATGTAGGCCCTTCATAGGTTTGGATGGTTGTTTCATAAAGCTGACCACTGGAGTTCAAATCCTTGCAGCTACAGGCAGAGATGGCAATAACAACATTTATCCAATAGCTTGGGCCCTTGTAGCAAAAGAAGATACTGAGAATTGGCAGTGGTTTCTAGATCAGTTGAAGGAAGCACTTGGTGGAGAGGAAGGCCAGTTTGGACAGTACACCATCATGTCTGACAGGGAGAAAGGGCTGATAAAAGTTGTGACTACTATCTTCCCAAACTCACCCCAGCGATTCTGTCTTAGACACATTTATGCAACTTCCAGACTGCAGGATTCAGAGGAGAGGACCTAAAGAAGTGCATGGACAGGGCAGCATATTCTTACACCAAGCATGGATTTGACAAGTCAATGGATGAAATGAAAAAACAGTGTGAGCAAGCTTGGCAGTGGCTTTCAAAAATTCCAGTGCACACATGGGCAAGGTGGGCTTTTGACTCAAACTGCAAGACAAATTTGGTGAACAATAATCTCAGTGAAGTGTTCAATAGATATATCCTGGATGAAAGAAACAAACCAATAGTGACAATGTTGGTAGGGATCTACGACAAGCAAATGGTCAGGTTTGATGACAAGAGCGATGGTGGTAGAAAAGCTAGGTGGGAAATCACACCACATTATGTTGAGAAGCTTGAAATGATGAAAAAATATGCTATACATTGCATCCCACAAAGAGAAGATGAAGGACTATGGCAGGTAGCAAGTGGTGATCACACATATGAGTTAAATCTAGATAGTAGAACATGTTCTTGCAGAAAGTGGGATTTAACTGGGTTGCCATGCAATCATGCAAACTCATCCATCTATAAAGCAGGAAAATATCCAGAAGATTATGTCTCATATTTCTACAAGAAACCCTACTACCTCAAATCCTATAGGCCTGTGTTCTATCCAATGCCACAGTAGCATGGCTGGACAAGAACAGATATTGAAGACATAAAACCACCTGCTTTTAAAGATCACCAAAAGGGAAGGAGGCAGGAAAAGAGGAGAAAGGGGAAATTTGAGGCCCCTAAACCCAAGGAATCATCTAGGATGGCCACTATAACATGTAGCAACTGCAAATTACAAGGACACAAGTACACAAGCTGTGCACAACCACTCAAACTTGATCTTGCACTTAGGAAAAGCCAACACAGGGTAACTAAACTATTGCACAAAGGATTTCTGCATTGTATTTATATTTTAGTTAATAACTATGTTATTTGTAGTCAAACAGGACCATTCCTACTGGGGCGGGCCCTAGAGTTGATGGAGAAGGCTCAACTTCCAGGGCACCATCCTCATCTTCTATGCCAGAACAAGCTCCCAAGCCACCAAGATCCTCTTTTGTTTGTCCAAGATCAACTACTGATGCACAAGCTCCTACTGGTTCAGCTCCAAGGAAAGGGAGATGATTCATGTCTGTCGTGGTGGTGGCACGGCAGATGCCATGGGTAGGCTAAAGTTTGGGGCCAATGGATGCTAGAGGGATCTGGGGAGGGAAGATGTAGTTGATTCTACACACAGAAGACTAAGGAAAAGATCTTTATTTCTCCTTCCTTGGGCTACAAGTGCTCCTTGAGCTGTTTACAAGGAGAAAGGGAGAACTTTACCATCCTAACGGTACTAAGAATGAGCCGACCCCCTCTTCAGGGTCCAAGCCTTCCCTTATAAAGGAGAGCCTTGGGTTCCTTTAGGGCTGACGTGGCAAGCATATTCGAGGAATATGCTTGTCCCAATATAGTAGTTCGGCGCCTCCCTTTCCCTGTCGTTCCCCCAACGATGGCAAGGTTCCAGAGGGCCCCTCCTGCACGCCTCAGGCTTTAGGACTGTCTCCTCCGTGACCTCTTCTGCCTCTCTGCCGCTCTGCGTCTTTGTCCGTAGCGCTTGGCTTCGCTCAGATTCCCCCTAGCCTGCTGCTAGGGTTTGACCTCAGCTTCTCCTTCTCCTGCAAGCTTCGTATTATTCGGCCCTGCCTCCCGTAGTTCAGCATGTCCTTCATCTATATTAAGATTACTCGGTCTAACCCAACCGAGTTACGAAGTATCTCGGCCGGGTAATGTCTTGTCATTACTATGAGGGTCCTGCCCTTTCCTATCTCGGCCGACCTCTACATGACTCGGCCGGCTCAGACAGTAACTCGGAAACTAGACGGGGATCATCCCTTCGTTTATCTCCATCTTTACCCTATCCGGGGTTATCTCCCCAACATTAGTCCCCGAAGCTGGTAGGGCCCTGCCGATAGTCTCGGTCGGGTCGTAACAGTTTCATGATACGTGCCCTGTATCGTTTCCGAGTTGCTCCTTGCTCGTTCGATGTATCATCGTATATTCTTGTATACGCCTCATCCTACGTGTCATTCCCATCATTACTTCTCTAGTTTTTTGTTCCTCTACAACATTTTCTCGACAGCTCTGATTACTCATGTGCATCACACGCTACGTCGCCTCGTGCTTCGTTTCCGCTTGGGATCGTGGTCGTCTCTGCTACTGTGTGGCCCTAGGTTTGGCTCCGCTCAGCGACGTGCGGTCGTGCCGCACACACGATCCACGCTGCCAACCACCACACCCACGATCCCACTACCTTGCTTGCGGCTAGGTTATAAAGTGGGGCGCGGCGCTGGAGGATTCAATTTCCCCTCTTCGTTCGCCTGCGCCCTTCTTCTTCCTCTCGCTTTCGCGCCCGCTCGCAGCTCCACTGTCGCGCCCTCATCAGACCCTCTGACGGCGAGGACTCCGCCGCGTCGCTCCGTCTGCCTCGTCCGCGTTCGCTAGCTTCGGCATCGTCGCCGGTGAGTTCTTTCCGGCCGCGCCGCCTAGGTTTTATCCTAGATTCCTCTGTCTCGATTTTATATTCATGCGGCGGTTCCTCTCCTCCTCCGCCGCCGTTCCTGTGCAAAATCACGACGGGGCCTCGTAGCTCCAAACTTTCCTCCGCCGCTAGCTCTTCCTCCGTCGATCTTTCCGGCGAAGCCATGTCTAGCTCCTTTAGTGGTGCCCTGGTAGAGGATGACGATGCTGGCTCTGGGCCCGAGCGAGGCTCGTGGCAGGGCTCCTCCGTTACACGCCGCGAGATCGAGTGTCTTATCCGAACTCGGAGGATTCCCGCCGAGGTCTCCTGTCGCTTACCCGGCAGCGAGTCCTCTCTGGATATTAGGGAGGGAGAGTATGTAGTTTTTATGTCACATTTCTCGCGCGGCTTTGGTATCCCTCTTAGCAATTTTGCTAGAGAGTTTCTCGACTACTTCGGCCTTCAGCCGCATCATCTCCCTGCAAATGCGATCGCTTCTCTTTCTTCTTTTATCTCGGCCTCGGAGGGATACTTCGGCCTATGGCCGTCTGTGCACGTCTGGTCGAAGTTCTTCCAGATTCATTCTAACGTAGTCCCAGACAAGTCTCTGCACCCTTCCGAGAAACTGCTTACTCAATGTGGGGCAGCGTCCATTACACCTCGGAGGAAGTCTGTATTTCCTCGTGTCATTGGGTTAGAGTCGTGCAAGAAGTGGCACAAGTCGTTCTTTTATGTCAAGAACAGAGGGGTGGAGGACAAGATCCGGCTCCCTGCCTTCTCCATTGGTCCGCCTTCTAAGGTGAATTGGACTTATAATCCGAGGAAGAGTCATGCCTTGGCCGAGGCCTTTGAGATTCGGCTCAAAGAGCTGATCCGTGCCGGGTTATGCGGCGAAGATCTGATGGCTACCTTTATCAGTAGCCGAATCTTCCCATTCCAGAAACGGACTCACAAATTGTGCTACATGAGCGGTCCTCTTGACCCTAACCGTGTCTCAACCGTGGAGCTGGACAACTATCTTATCTATAAGCGTGTCCGAGCTATCTTCAAGACGGAGATGCCTGAGGATTGGGCTTGGGGATTGAAATCGTTCACCCGCGATCATCCGCCTCCCGAAGTAAGCTTAATCACTAACGCTTCGCTTTCCAACTGTTTTCGCAACTGATTTCGCTAATTTTCCTCTTTCTTGCATTACAGAGGTTCACAGAACAGAAGGGCGAAGATGCCGAAGTTTTGTCATTCCCGTGGCCTGCGGATCGGAATACCCCGGACGTTGGGGAGCCAGACTCGGAAGAATTCGTTCCCAAATCTGACCTCGCCCCTGCTCGCGCTCGTGGCAAGACTTCGGCCCACGAGGAGGAAGGTGATTCGGATGAGGTCCAAGTTCAAGAGGTAGTTGCCGCAATGCCCATTTCTTATGCATTTCCGGCTTCTACTTTCCCAGCTAATCCGGCCGGTCAGGTTCACGACGCCGAGCCTATTGCTTCCCGGCCCCCTGTTACCTCGGGGAAACGCGGGGCTCCTGCTAGTGCCTCAGATGCGGCCCCCAAGAAACGAATGAAGAAATCCTCTCCGAATCCTCCCCGGCGCAAGACCATGCCTGGAGTCGCAGGGTAAGTTTCTTTTGTTCGTATTTCTTGTTTCTCTCTTTCTGCTTTTCATCCTGACACCCTTTTTTCTTTCTTGCCCTTGCAGTGCTCCACTTTCTGTTAAGCCCGGCGGTCCTAGTATGACTAGCCGCGTGACTCGGCAGCCGTCTCCTCCCCCCGCAGAAGATACCAGGTTTCCCAGTCCTGTCCGCGTTGCATCTCCTTCAGCTCCGAATAAGTCGCCTCCTCGTCACGATGTGCCTGAGATCCCTCTCGTTGACACCGATCCCACTCGAACCACCGAGTTTTCCACCGAACCCGTTGCTCCCTCTGTGGATCCGAGCGCCTCTGCTGAGCCTCTAACTGCCCCAGGTCTCTGACAACTCCGGCCGAAGAGGTCTTTATCTCGGCGCCCTCTGCGACCGTGACCCCTTCAGCTCCTAAAGACACCGTTCCCATTACCGAGGTATCGGCTCCTGCTGATGCCTCTTCTAAAGCAAGAAAAGCTGTTGCCACCAAGGCCTCCTCTTCCCAGAAAGGTCTTGTCGGCTCTACTCAGCTGAGTATTGCCGATGTGCTGCGCAAAGGAATTGCGCCTACCAAAGCCTCCTTTACTCCGGCTTCCGGCACCCAGCTTGCTCTTCATAAAAGCCATGCGGCCGCAGTGGTTACACAACATGTCCAGGGTAAAGTCCTAACTCGGACGGCTAGTGGGAACAGCCTCGGCTCGTTGGTGGAATCTGCCAATAATTGGAATGTTGCCGATCAGTTTGAGGGTAATCCAATCAGTCAGCCCTTTTAGCTTTCGGACATTAGCGGTCGTTTCGATCAAGCCGCCAAGTTCATCCTTGACACTAACAAGATGAATGAGATAATCGCTATTTTGCTATACGCCAAGTTTAGATTAATTCTCCAGATGTTACTATATGCTCTAGTCCCCGAAACTTGCAAGGAAATAACTTGTTATATGCTTGGAAGTTTAATAATGCTTTACTTAATCTAATTTTATCTCTAGGGTTCGAATTTATATCCGACTATATCTGTCTTAAAGCTTGCTTGACTTTTGTTTAGTTGATCTTGGAATATCCAGCCACCTAAATTTGGTTTTAGTTTCGCTTGACTCGGATCTGTTTTAGCTTCGATTATCTAGCCACCTAGATTCGGGTTAAGTTTTGCTTAACTCGGATCTGGTTTAGCTTCGAATATCCAGCAACCTAGATCCGGGTTAAGTTTTGCTTGACTCGGATCTGGTTTAGCTTCGAATATCCAGCCACCTAGATCCAGGTTAAGTTTCGCTTGACTCGGATCTGGTTTAGCTTCGATTATCCAGCCACCTAGATTCGGGTTAAGTTTTGCTTAACTCGGATCTGGTTTAGCTTCGAATATCCAGCCACCTAGATCCTGGTTAAGTTTTGCTTGACTCGAATCTGGTTTAGCTTTGAATATTCATTCATCGTTTTGCTCCATTGTTCAGGTTGCACATGACCGGCGGACTGCCGAATTTCAAAGGTTGCTTTTTTCGCACCGCAAGCTGGAAGAAAAATATGAGAAAGTCCTTCCTGTGGTAAAAAAGGCTGGTAAGTCGATAGTTCATTTTCGACGTTCTTATTGTTTTGTCCGCGAGATGTCGGCTCACTTTTTTGGTGAACAGGTAATATCAATAATCTCAACATTCATCTTGAGAAAAAGGTCAAGAGCTTGGAAGGTTAGTTTCCCTTTTATCTTACACCTTTTCCCCCTTTAAAATGCGCGCTAAGCTTCTCTTTTATTTCGTTTGGCTTTGGTAAAGCCGAGTTGCAAACCTTTGCAGTATCTCACCAATATTGCGCGCCCATGCCTGACGTGATGCTGCATTTTTTAGAACAAAGCACTACTCATTCGGCGCAGCTAAAAGAAAATATGATGAAATAGCTCGCCTGCGGGCCGAGGTGGAAACCCGCAAGCTCTCCCAGAAATCCGAACTTGAAAAGGTCGATCAGAAATTCTCTGAAGAGAAGAATCGGCTAGCTCTGGAGCTGCAGAAGAATAAAGAACTCCTCGAGGCTGCCGAACTGAAAACTCGTGGGATGAGCGAGGAGATTGCTTGCTTTGAAAAGAGCAAGATCATCTCGACTAAAGACCTTCAGATAATGTTGAGTTATATTCATTGTAAGTTTCTTAGCACAGCCGGATTATGTTTTTCTCTTTGTCCTTCAGCCTCTGGACGATTCGTGTTTCGCGAGCCATTTCCCAGAAGCTAAGCCTGTGAGTTCGAAAGCGGTTCTTGCAGCTCGTGCGCGTCGAGGTGTCCCTGCTGAAGGTGATTCGGAGTACTCGATGGAAGATTTCCTTGTCGATGTCGGTGCTGCAGTTGGTCCGATGAAGATTATGGGGAGGGACTTGGTGCAAGCAGCTATCCGAGCCTACCATGTTCTCTGGCCGAATACCTCTGGGACTCCTAATATCAACGAGGTCGAATTGCTGGTGAAAAGATTGATGGCCTCTGAGAAACAACTAAGTCTCTGGAGGGAATCACTAGGCGGTGGGCCGATATGGCCCTCACTGTTATCATGTCATGGTATGAAGACATTTCTCTTGACATTCTGAGAAATTTGCGCACAGGTTCCCGTTGGGTTGAGGATCCCACTTTTGTTCCTCTTCGGCAAGCTCGCGCCTTCCAGCTCGTTGAGTATGCCGACGTGCATACCTGGAATGAAGGTCCGAGCTTTCTCCCAAACTCAGACGATGAGGTTGCAGTCGAGGATGCATCAGACAATAACTCGGCTGAACAAGGTGAAGGTGAAGATGATTCGGCTTCCTCTGGTGACTCCAGTTCGAGCTCGGATGGCGATGGTGACGCTCGATCCTCCTCCAAAGGTACTGGTCATTCAACTGCGCAAACTGATGCCCCTCAGCAGCCTCAAGCTTCAGCCGAAGTCGCACCTGGGTCTGTGGAAGGCGAGGCCACCTCAGCCGAGGCTCCGCCTATCTCGGAGCATCCGGCCCCTGACCCGACTACTGCCTCTCCAGCTGAAAATCTTTAAGTTATTTCTTGTCCCTGGTATGCCGGGCGTACGATGTACGAGGAACATTTGTCTTTCTTCTGTATGACCTGAATTTCTTTTGTCGTGTACTGCTCCGACATATATGTTTGTAGTTGTTATAACTTTTTTTAAGTGGGTTTTCGTTCGAGTTCTTGCTTTGATGATCTGCGATTCCCTGATTTTAGGATGTATCTTTGTCTTTGTATTCTCGTGGTTTAACCAATGAATCTGGGTGTGAGCCTCGAATATCATACGAGATTGAGCTACTCTTATTCTGAGTATCGAAGTGTGATACATTCCTTGTACCAAAGGTTGACTACTACTTGGGAACAATATATAGCAGTCCCCGAGTCACGGCCTATTGCGCCGAAGTCTAGTGTGTAAACCAAAATTCAGAAATAATATAAGACCGTTGCCGAGGCGCTGCCCAGGGTACCGAGGTTGAATATGTAAGATGAAATCCAAAGAATATACGGCGGTCTCCGAGTCACTGCTCCGGATGCCGAGGTTCAGTACATAAGATGAAATTGAAATAACATATGGCAGTCCCCGAGTTACTGCTCTGGATGCCGAGGTTCAATACATAAGATGAAATTGAAATAACATATGGAAGTCCCCGAGTCACTGCTCTGGATGCCGAGGTTCAATACATAAGATGAAATTGAAATAACATACGGCAGTCCCCGAGTTACTGCTCTGGATGCCGAGGTTCAATACATAAGATGAAATTGAAATAACATATGGCAGTCCCCGAGTTACTGCTCTGGATGCCGAGGTTCAATACATAAGATGAAATTGAAATAACATATGGCAGTCCCCGAGTCACTTCTCTGGATGCCGAGGTTCAATACATCATTGGTTCTTGACCTTGAAATACTATGCTATGAGTAAAATGGACGAAGTAAAGCTACATTCCATGGCCGCTTCGTTTCTTCGCCGGCTTTGTCTGCCTTGTTCCTTCCAGGGGATTGAGCGTCGATTAGGTAATAGGCATCATTATGCAGTGCTTTGCTCACGATGAATGGTCTTTCCCATGGAGGTGATAGCTTGTGCATACCGGTTGTGCGTTGCACCAGTCGGAGGACTAAATCTCCTTCTTTGAATACTCTTGGATTCACCTTCTTGCTGTGATATCGTCGCAAGTTCTGCTGATAAATAGCTGATCGTGATAGTGCCAGTTCTCTGGCTTCTTCTAATAGGTCAACAGTGTCTTGCCGAGCTACTTCATTTATCTCTGAAGTTGTATATTGAGTAACTCTTGGCGAGTCATGTAGTATGTCGGCTGGAAGCACAGCCTCCGCCCCATATACCAGAAAGAATGGTGTATAACCTGTTGATCTATTCGGAGTAGTCCTGAGGCTCCACAATACTGCTGGTAATTCCTCAATCCAGCATCCTGCCGACCTTTGTAATGGTTCAAAGAGTCGCGGTTTTATCCCGGACAACACTAATCCATTAGACCTTTCAACTTGCCCATTAGATGCAGGATGAGCAACAGAAGCAACATCTAATCTTATGTGTTTTTCTCGGCAAAACCTAGCGAAAGCTCCTTCTGAAAAGTTTGTGCCATTGTATGTAATAACACTGTGTTGGTATCCATATCTTAAGATAATATCTTTGAGGAATTTCACTGCTGTGAGCCCGTCACATTTCTTTATTGGTTTGACTTCAATCCATTTTGTGAATTTGTCTACCATGACCAATATGTGGGTCATCCCTCCTCGTGCCGGCTTAAATGGTCCCACCATATCCAGGCACCAAACAGAAAACGGCCAAGTGATGGGTATCGTTTTTAACTCGGACGACGGCATGTGTATCTTGGTTGCATATCTCTGACAACCATTGCATTTTCAACCAGCTCTTTGGCTTTCTTCAATGTCGTTGGCCAATAAAACCCATGCCTGAATGCTTTGGCTACCAAGGCACGAGATGAGGCATGGTGTCCACACTCTCCTTGATGTATTTCTAGGAGGATCTCCTGGCCTTCTGCCGAACTCACACACCTTTGCAATACATTTGTGACGCTTCTTTTGTATAGCTCATTGTTTATGATTGTATAAGCTTTTGCTCTCCTTACAGTCTGTCTTGCTAACACTTCATTATTCGGTAACGTCGCATCCTTATGGAAAGAGAATATGGGTTGCGCCCATATCGGTGTGATTTTTTCTGGTGCGGTCTCACTTTCTATCTCCATGTTTTCCGCCAACATATATACCTCGGCTTCCTTCACAATTAGGCTTATCTCTGCTGTCCTTTTCTTGGATGATTCCGAGTTATGTTGCTGATCTACCTCCAGCGGAACATTTTCTTCTGCTGATCTTGCCGGGATAAAGATAGATTCGGATTCTGGTGAGGGGGTTATCGATGGTTTTCTGAGGTGTTCCAGGGAAATACCCGGTGGAATTGATTGCCTGGTCGATCCAAGTTTTGAAAACGTGTTTGCGGCATCATTTTCTGCCCGAGGTATGTGGTGAAATTCACACCCTTCAAAGTATCCACTGATATTTTGCACATGAAATCTATACAAAGCCATAATATCATCTAACGCATCCCAATTGCCTGAGACTTGATGTACTACTAAATCAGAGTCCCCATAGCATAAGATCCGGCGTATGCCAATCTCTTTGGCTACTTTCAAGCCATGTACCAGTGCTTCATATTCGGCTACGTTGTTTGATGCCGCAAAATGTATTTGTAGTACATACTTCAGCTGGTCCCTTTTGGGTGAGGTTAATACTATTCCCGCCCCCAAACCATTTCTTAATTTGGAACCATCGAAATGCATCGTCCAATAATTTGGGTCTGGTAATGGTGGCTCATACTGCACCTCGGCCCAATCTACGAAGAAGTCGGCGACCGCCTGAGATTTGATTGCATCTCTCCTATCGAATTGTGGAGCGTACGGTGACAACTCAATTGCCCATTTTGCTATTCGGCCACTTGCATCCTTGTTGCTCAATATGTCGGCTATGGGTGCTTCACAGATTACTTTGATGGGATGCTCTTCGAAGTAATGTTTAAGCTTCTTTGCCGACATATACACTCCATAAGCCATCTTCTGATAATGTGGGTAATTGTTTTTAGCGGATAACACCTCGCTCAAATAATACACCGCCTTTGAACCGACTTATCATCTTGAGTCGTTTTACGCGACTACAAGACTTACTACTCATTGGTAGCCGCTATATAGAGTAACATTGGCTCTTTTGATAATGGAGAAGCTAAAATGGGTCTGTGACCAACATCTTTTCAACTCATGAAATGCATTATGCCTTGTGGAGTCCAAATGAACTTATCTGATTTCTTCATTAATTGATAGAGTGGTAGTGCCTTTTCCCCCAGCCGACATACGAATCGGCTGAGCGAGGCTAGACATCCCGTGAACTTTTGTACGTCATTTAGACACTTTGGCAACTCCATTCTTTCTACTGCCTTTATATTTGTTGGGTTGGCCTCTATACCTCGGCTAGATACAAGGAAGCCGAGTAATTTCCCTACCGGCACACCAAATGTGCATTTTTCCGGATTGAGCTTCATTCGGAACCTTCTTAGGTTCGCGAAAGTCTGTCGTATATCATCCAGTAGCGTTTTGCTTTTCTTAGTTTTGATGACCACGTCATCTACATATACTTGTACATTTTTTCCTATCTGGTCGTATAGACATTTTTGCATGCATCTCTGATACGTTGCTCCTGCGTTTCGCAGGCCGAATGGCATGGTGCGATAGCAATAGGCCCCGTAAGGGGTAATAAATGCAGTCTTTATTTGATCGGCCGGATTTACGATGTCTGGTGGAAACCGAATCTGGCGTCTACAAATGATAATAACTCACAACCAGCAGTCGAATCAATGACTTGGTCTATTCTAGGTAATGGAAAAGGATCTTTTGGACACGCCTTGTTCAGGTTCGTGTAATCGATACACATTCGCCATACAATGGCTACATTTGGATCATCTTTCTTCTTTTCTACCAGCACCGGATTTGACAACCAATCCAGATATAACACCTCCATGATGAACCCGGCTGCGAGGAGCCGAGCTATCTCATCCCCTATTATTTTTCTCCTGTCTTCGGCGAAGCGGCAGAGAGGTTGCTTCTCCGGCCTTGCTCCTGGCCTTACATTCAGAGAGTGCTCAGCCAACTCCCTCGGAACACCTTGTAGATCCTGAGTTGACCATGCAAAGATATCCCGATTCTCACGGAGGAAGTTGGTGAGCTCGCTTTCCTATTTAGCATCTAGGCCTGCCCCAATAGTAACAGTACATTCTGGGAATTGCTCATCTATCTGAAACTTCTTTGTTTCTTTAGTCGGCTGAAAGGAGACACTTCCATGTGGATTGGCTAGTGCCGGCATATTCAGCTATGCCGACTGAGCTAGGGCTGCTACCTCCTGAATCCTTCTTTTTTCTCTTGCTATAACCAATGATTCGGCCAGATTTGACCCGGCTGAAGCACACTCCATTGACTTCTTGTAATCACCTTCTACTGTTATCACTCCTTGTGGTCCGGGTAGCTTCATTTTCAGATAGCTTATATGACAGCTGCCCATGAATTTCGCCAACGCTGGCCATCCGAGTAAAGCATGATAACAACTCTCTAGATCCACCACCTCAAACTCTAAGTTTTCTGCTCTGCAGTTATCTCTTGTGCCGAATAACACATCCACTCGGACCTTGCCAATGGGTTCACATGAAAGCCCCGGCACTATCCCATGGAAAGTGGTCCTCGTGGATTGCAACATGTTCTGCAATATTCCGAGTTTATGCATGGTGTCTTTGTACATGATGTTGATGCTGCTTCCATTGTCAATGAGTACTTTTGAGAATTTCACATTGATGCTTGGTCCAACGAATGTCGGATCCAACACGAGTGCATATGATCCGGGATTCGGCATTATCTTTGGGTGATCCTTTATGCTCCAAGTTAACTCCTGATCTGACCAAGGGACATATCTTGGTACTACAGGCATAACTGCGTTTACTTCCATATGCCGGCGCTGCACACTCTGCTTGTCTTGCTGTTCCGTTGTGAACACGCAATAAGACTGATGATGTTCTCTGTAATCATTGCGTCCAGTGCTCGCTAGATTTGCCCTTCCATCCTGGACTTGGTTCATCACCTGATGTACCGCATCTCTCCGATCCGAGTTATCGTACCTCGAGGGAGGAGGCGGTAACATCAGTTGTTGTGCATTTGCTCCAGTCAACTGTGGTTGATGCTGCTGATGTACTTGATGGGGTGCTGCCTGAATGCCTACGGGGTTTCCCATTGCATTTTTCATCCATGCACATTGGCGAGTCGTATGGTTGGCTGGTCTGGATGGGTTTGACGTGTGAAATTTGCACGGCTGATCCAACATAGATTCGAACGTGTACTTTGGCCTCTCCTGCCACTGTTTCTTTTGTTCTGGGGTCCACTGTCTTTTTCCTTCATTCCTTGGTGTCCACTGCTGAGGACCATTTTTCTGCCGTTGAGTCGGTCTGTGACTCGGCGGATCCTGCGCTACTGCTGCCACTTGGGCCGAATTATATCTATAATCCGGCCTTTCTTCTCTTCTTCTTCCTCTGAAGTCGCTGCGCCTAGATGACCCGGCCAAATCTCTTACATAATGGTCTTGTTGCTCCCGATGATCTGCCGACATTAATTCTGGTTGCGTTGGATCTCCTAACGCGTAGGAATCCGCTATTCTAATAGTTTCTGCCAATGTAGTCGGCATATCTCTTTGCAGACGTTGCCATAACGGCATCCTTGAGCGAACCAGGCTATTGCTTGTGACTCTATAACTCCTTCACATGAGTTTCTCAGGTTACACCATCGAGTTTAAAACTCTCTATCTGTTTCATTTGGCCTTTGCTTGCACATGGATAATTGTTGCGGTCTGTTTGGCCTCTTGTATGTGCTGGTAAAGTTGCTGACGAACATTTCTTCAAAATCCAACCAACAGTTGATACTGCCCGCTGGTAGATTATTCAGCCATACCCTAGCTGGTCCTTCAAGCATTTGCGGGACATACTGCACTGCCCATCGTAAGTTTCCACCCGCTATTTTCACAGCAGTGGCATAGTCAATCAACCAGTCTTGTGGTTTGGTACTCCCATTATATGTTTTCGTTCCTCTTGATAGCTGAAAGTTCGGCACAGGTGGTTCGCCCATGATCCGTGGTCCAAAGCATGTCGGACCTGGTGGGCCATGTTCTTCCAACTACTCGGACCGGTATAGCCGGTCTAGCTTCACTCTTGCATCATTTGATGGCAAATCTCTGTATAGAACTCGGTCTTGTATTCCATAGTGGTTATTTCCACCACGGATCGCATATTCCATCTCGGAATAACCATCATTGTACCTTTCATTCACTTGGTTGTGGCGAGCTGGCCTCGTTTCTCTTTCCTGCCGGGGTTCATGCCTTGTCTGCGGGTTGAGTGGCAGTTCTCTTCTTACTTCGGTCGGGGTATTGTTTTCATGATTGCCTCTTCCGAGCTCTCTTCTGCCGAGGTCTCCATTGCCTCGGCTTCTGCCGTCTTTCTCTACACGGCCGGGATTCCTCTCACCACTGTTACCTCGGCTTCCATTGCCTCTGTTCTCATTTGCCTTCCTGGCTATCGCCGGATCATACGGAACAATTTGTTTGTTTCTCTTTCCTGAGGTTACTGCTCTGTCCTTCCGTGCATTATTTCCGGGTGAGGATGTTGCTGCCACGGACAAGGCAGGTGCTGCTCCTGCTGAGTGAACCATTCGTGAGGCCCCCGGCCTCGCCGGGTCTGCCCTGAGCATTTCTTCGTTTTGCTGGTTCGCGATGCGCACCAGCTCATTCACTCTTTCTTGCTGTTTCTGCCGAGCTTCGTCGGTCAACCCCTCTAATTCCAATGCTGCGGCATTTGCCGCTCTCAGGTTCTTTGCCGGGGTACTGTACCTCGGCAAGCCCAAATCAACTGATTCCGCCTTATGAGCATCATGCTCCTTGTTGATACCATCTATGAGGTTTTTCCCCCTCAATCTTAATTCGTCCACCCGTTCGGGTGCGACATCAAGCTTATTAGCTTTGGCATATTCGCGCAGGGTCCTATTTAAGGACTCTCGCAAGGCCGACACCTTTTTGGCCTCTACCAGCACCTTTTGCCTGGTTTCTTCTAATTCTACCTGAGCATTTGCCGGATCAAGTATCAGCGCTACAGGTGTAGTCAAGTTCTCTATGGTTGCCTGAAGAATGTTCTCTGGTCTTTCCAGAGGTGGCCCTCTTACTCTTGGTGCCTTTGGGGTAGTGTCCTGCACCTCGATCGGGTTGGTCGCTGGTGGGATTACCTCAGTGGGTAGTGGTGCTGTATGCCTGGGTGCGCCCTGTACGCCGGTGGCAGGTTCTCTAGTTGATCCGACAGCCGCTGCTCCAGCTTGCACTCCGTCCGCGACCATCACCTCGACGCTGCCTGTAGGATGTGCTCCGGGCGGTCGGCTCGCAGTGTTTAGAGGTGGCTCTCCTGCAACAACAACTTGGTGAGGATAAATGCCGGAGATGTCGACACCGACGTAGACCTTGTGCCCGCCCAGGCTGATGAAGACACCATTATGCGGGGGAGTTTTTCCCCTGAAGCTGCCCGCATTGTCGCTGACGTAGTCACAAAGACCAAATCTCTGGACCAAGCCATAAACAACGCGCTCGC
Organism: Avena longiglumis; assembly: GCA_030063025.1. Classification (NCBI taxonomy): domain Eukaryota; kingdom Viridiplantae; phylum Streptophyta; class Magnoliopsida; order Poales; family Poaceae; genus Avena; species Avena longiglumis. Next base: position 105,268,656 of record CP125977.1, read on the forward strand.
CCGTGTTGATGGAGTTTCCCGTCCGGATCATAACTCCAGCTAGCACTGCTGCGAGCCCCACGGTGGGCGCCAACTGTCGTGGTGGTGGCACGGCAGATGCCATGGGTAGGCTAAAGTTTGGGGGCAATGGATGCTAGAGGGATCTGGGGAGGGAAGATGTAGTTGATTCTACACACAGAAGACTAAGGCAAAGATCTTTATTTCTCCTTCCTTGGGCTACAAGTGCTCCTTGAGCTGTTTACAAGGAGAAAGGGAGAACTTTACCAGCCTAACGGTACTAAGAATGAGCTGATCCCCTCTTCAGGGTCCAAGCCTTCCCTTATAAAGGAGAGCCTTGGGTTCCTTTAGGGCTGACGTGGCAAGCATATTCGAGGAATATGCTTGTCCCAATATATTAGTTCAGCGCCTCCCTTTCCCTGTCGTTCCCCCAACGATGGCAAGGTTCCAGAGGGCCCCTCCTGCACGCCTCGGGCTTCAGAACTGTCTCCTCCGTGACCTCTTCTGCCTCTCTGCCGCTCTGCATCTTTGTCCGTAGCGCTTGGCTTCGCTCAGATTCCCCCTAGCCTGCTGCTAGGGTTTGACCTCAGCTTCTCCTTCTCCTGCAAGCTTCGTATTATTCGGCCCTGCCTCCCGTAGTTCGGCATGTCCTTCATCTATATTAAGATTACTCGGTCTAACCCAGCCGAGTTACGAAGTATCTCGGCCGGGTAATGTCTTGTCATTACTATGAGGGTCCTGCCCTTTCCTATCTCGGCCGACCTCTACATGACTCGGCCGGCTCAGACAGTAACTCGGAAACTAGACGGGGATCATCCCTTCGTTTATCTCCATCTTTACCCTATCCGGGGTTATCTCCCCAACAATGTCCTACTTCACAGCTGGGGCAAATGCATCTGCTGGTAGGGACTCAAGTAGTGGTCCTTCAGATGGTTGAATTGCTTGGAGCAAAGTTTCTGATGTAAAACTGTTATTTTGCTGTGGCAAATTTGTGTATGTAATGTTACCTGTTGAACACCTTATTTAGTTACCTATGTCAGTCTTGTTGAACTAGTATTTAGGTACATATGTCAGTCTTGTTGAACCATTATTAAGCTACCTATGTCAGTATTGTTCCACCAGTTCATTCAAATGCTTTTGCTGTCATTCATTTTCTTAGATGATGTGTGTAATTTCAGCATAATTCTAGCAGGTGATCCAGGCCAAAACACATATAAATTTTAGACCAAAACACATCATTCAGACAATAGTTATTCACATATAAATTCTGACATCTCATAGATACTTAAGAATTAAAACCAAAGCTCATCTCATAGTTCAACAAACAAAGCACCATTCAGACAATAATTATACTTATTACAACTCACAAACACTTAAGAATTCAGCTACACAGAGCACCCATCACAGTTCAACAACACATCCTTATTGAACATTACTTAATGAAGATAAAATTACACATCACAAAGATCTTTTATCTTTTTGAACCTTCTCTTGTAAGCTTCTTTCTGCTTCAACAAGTCAAAAACGATGGACTCCAGCTTCCTCTTATCTTCTTTGTACTTGTCCCTGTCATTCTCTGCTTTTTTCAGCAAGCATCCATCAATCCTTGTTCATCTATAGCCTTGTGGCTAAAGTCACCTGCTTTTCTTCCACTTGTTTAGCTAGCTCATCTTATGAATTCCTCAGATCAATGTGGAGCTTGTTTATTTTGTCTTGATACTCAAACTTCTGCTCCATGAAATTCAGGGCTTCGGTGGTCTTGGCTTGCTTAACTTCTCCATACATATCCCATAGCTTGCCTACCGCTTTCATCATAGCATCAGTAGGAACTGGATCAACCCATTGCAGAAAGTCACACTTCAACTCCTCCTAAAATCCAGTGACATTTCAGTTAAAAGAAGAACTAACTATGAATATGAAGCAAATGGCACAAACATTTGATCACACACCTGCCCTTCACAGCTTAGAAACCTCCTACCAGTGTTGTAGCCCTCAAATCCAACAAATTTAGCCGCCACAAAGCCACATTTACAGAGAATGGGATCAGCCCCATCGTCGGCTAAACCGCACCAATCCGAATCATATATGACATTCATGCTCTAACAAGTGCAAATGGAATAGCAAATTAGACTCGGTTTGACCTAAATAACAATTTCATCACAAACCCTAGAAATCAACAATATGAGCGCGAAAATCCCACAATCCAGTGGCAAGAACTTACACTCTCGCCGTCAGAGCTCAGATCAAGAGGCGATTCTTCTCCATCGGACCACGACACCATGGCGGAAAGGGTGGCGCGTCCTGCTTCTTCACCGGCGTCGGGGCGACGATGATGCGACAATGGCGAGCGCGGGCAGAACAAAGCGAGGGGGAATGAGCTTCAGATGCGGCGGCGCAACGGTTAAAACCGTGCCCTAACGCGGGCATTAACGGCCGTCTGGTCTGTCCTAACGCCACCCCGCCACGTGTGCACTGACAATGGGCCCCACCTGCCAGAAACATGGTTAGAGGGCTAACCACGAGGAATCAGTGCCCCGCGTCATAGCCCGTCCTCTGAAATGGTCTTTATGTGTCAAAAAACCGTAACGTGGTTGTTTCGTGTCTCCTCGTCCTTAAATGTGGTGGTTTTTTGTCATTTTCTCAGTTTGGAGGCACAGACGCACAGTAGAAGGATTTAGAGCGACGACAAGAGCTCTATCTCGGGACGGCGCATGAAGCTCTGGCCCGTGCGGTAGAGAGAAGGTGGGGCATCTCAATTTCGTGACTCGCTCATAGTTTAGAAACCAGACTCGCTGCGACCAAACGAACCGGGTGTAGCTAGAGACGGTTGAGTAAGGCTGGTCATAGTGGGGGTAACTTTACTAGTAACTAAGAGTCCAACTAAGCACTTTTTCTTATGTGGCAATGAGTTAATAAGAAAAGAGATAGATAGAGTAACTAGCTATGTTATTGTAACATCACACATGTCAAGAAAAAATAAGTCTATAACCTAATTAATGTGACATTGCATATTACCATATTTAAATTATTTTTCACTATAAAAATAATAACTTAAACTAATAACATATACAAGTCTAAGTTACTATGCACTACCAGCCTAAAGAGTTTTGTTTTTGAGCAACAGAAGAGTAAAGAGTTGTCCTCAAACATGCCGGGATATTTGAACTTTTTTTTGAGTGGAGGATATTTGAACTAAGAAATGTCACTGTTTGGGTCGTTCCATTCCATATCGGCCCGGCCCAGACACAAGTACACAACGGATCAGCAGCTTAGGACGTCTTGGGCTTTCGTCCGAGCCCCGGAACCTTCCCTCCTATCGCCCGCAGCTCCCAAACCCCAGGTCCCCTCAGCCGCCTCGACGCCGTCGCCGTCCCCGTCGCCGCCTTGCCGGTCGCTCCTCCCACCGCGCGCCGGTCTCCGGCCGTCTGCGCGTGACCCGCGCTCGGCGGATGGCTGCTGTGCAACCCTTTCTCGTCTGAGCGTCGCCCGACGTCTCCTTGCCGCGTGGCGTCTGCAGCCGTCAGGGGCCGCCGGGGAGTAACATCTCCCTGTTTGTCCTGAAGCTGGCGCGTTCCCTGCTGCTTCGTTTCTCCATGAACAACCACCTCCGCGCCGCATTGAGGGAAGCTCGCCTCAGGTGGGCTTCCAATGTTCCCAACAATCCACACCGGGGACTCCCACCGTGGTGTGCTGCCAATTCGTGGCATGTTCCAAGATCATTCCCCGCATCGGGTTGGATTGCTCCAAGTGTGTTTCGATTGCGTCCCTATTCAGCTGCTCCCAGCCACACCAGGGACAAAGCCTTGGTGGATGCTGACGAGGAGGAAGAAGATGAGATGGACCGGAACATCAAGCAAATGGGGAAGAGGCGAGATGTCCGCGCCGCACAGAAGACATTCATGGAGTATCTCCATGTCACGCGTGGCATGTGCTTTAGCGACGCCGAGCATATAAGCAAGCGCTCGCCCATTTTCCTGAGCAAGCTGCTGGAGGAGGTGAAGGATGCAGTGAAGGAGCCTGTGGAGGGGGGAGCTGAGGCGATCTTCAAGTCAAAGGAGAAGAAGAAGGAGATGAAGGATCAGAGGATCAGGAAGGCGCTTGTGCGGTTGTTCCAGTTCAACCCTGTCAACGAGTTCGAGCCGTTCTTGGAGAGCATCGGCATCAGACCAAGCGAGTGCAGTTCGATCTTGCCTCCGGATCTCATGTTTCTCGCGGATGATGAGGCATTGCTCTATAACTTCCATGTGCTTTGCAATTACGGTGTTGCGCGCAGCAAGATTGGGAGGATATACCAGGATGCAACAGAGGTGTTCAGTTTTGGCAATGGTGTGCTTGCATCTAAGCTGCAAGCCCTTGAGGAATTTGGGATCAGTAAGACCAGTGTGATCAAACTTGTAGTTTCTAATCCTGCTGTATTGGTTCAAGACCCGAATGAGGAATTGAAGATCCTGGAGTGGCTAGAATGCGTTGGAATCCAGCGGGACTGGATTTTTCGATTCTTATCTGCTCAGAAGTCTTATGATTTGAGAAAGATGGTTCGAGTTCCCCAGTTCTTCCTTCGTTTGGGATTCACTGAGGAAGTTACTGGTAAATTGGTCAGGAAAAATCCAGATTTCTTGTTGGATGGTTCAGGAAAGATGCTATTTACAGTGGTTCTCATGATGCTAAAAGCGGGATCCGGGAAAAAAGAGTTGTTTGATCTTTTTATGGACTTCCCAGATGTCTCACTTGAGAAATTCACAAGTAACGTACGGAGGGGAATGGTGTTTTTAGCTGAGCTTGGCATGAGAGATGAGGATATTTACAAGTTTATTGTTTCTAATGCATCAATGCTCGGATCTGCCCCACTGAAGAAGCCAAACAGCCTTCTTACACATCTCAATGCGGGGAAGAAGCGCATGCGCAAGCTTGTAATGGGGGACCCAAAACTGTTAATGAATTACACATTAGGGTCAAAGGTCAGCAAGCTACCAAAACAGGACCCCTTTGAAGATTCATTCATTGGGAAAATAAAATTCTTGAAAAGCATAGGATTTGTTGAAGGCTCTGAAGATATGAAGAAGGCATTCAAAACTTTCCGTGGTAAAGGTGACGAGCTACAAGATCGCTACAACTTCTTAGTGAGTAGTGGACTCGACCCAAAAGACGTAGTACGCATGATCAGGGTGGCTCCACAGATTCTGAACCAGAAGGTCCATGTCATCAAGTCAAAGATGTCCTTCCTTGTAAACAGTTCAGGGTATCAGCTGAGTGATCTGGTTGTTTTCCCCGCGTTCCTGTCATTTACCATAGAAAGATCCAAAGTGAGGATTTTCATGTACAACTGGCTGTTAGAAAGGGGGGTGGTTACTCCTCAGCTAGCTCTAAGCACGGTCCTAGCTTGCTCAGACAAATTGTTCATGACATACTTTGTGAAAAAACATCCCATGGGCCCTGAAGTTTGGGAAAACTACAAGAGGGAAGTAGCTGCAGCCAAAAACATGCCTTGTACTTCAGATGACTAGCATCCGGTTGTTTGATAATCTTCCAATATTTTGATAAATCAACTTATTTAGCTGTGTACATTTGCTCACATAATGCTATTCTATGGTAATTTGGCAAGCTTATCGCCCATCAGTAGGCAAGCAAAGCCCAACCTGTCTCGAGGTTTCTCTTTTATTGATTTGTTCATGTGGATGGTGTTTCTACTATCCTGCAGACGGAACCAGTTAGCTTGTGCTGGTGATTATTCTAGACAGAAGGCTTAGCAAACCTCTGCACTGAACTTTTGGATCATGCTGTTAAAACTTTGACACATTCAGAGTTTGGTCAATCCAGAGAAATATTATAAATGCTTCAGCCTTATAGTATATATACTAAATCTAGAAAATGCTTTCATTGAGACTTGTTGCTTTCAGTTTGTTATTTACATCTTTGGAAATGGCTCCTTGGTAGGTAGTGCTGCTGTGCAAGGGGTTCTGGGGAGAATAATGCAGAGGCAGAGTCCATTTCGAGCAAGAAAAAAATTTACTGCTTTCAGTTTGTCTGTGATGCTGCCAACACATCTTTGTTTGTAGTAAGAAAGAGGGATTAAATTTCATGGATGTAGGATACGCTATGGCACGGACATTTTCGTAAGTGAATATGGAAGTGTTCCCCATTTGTGTGCTGTTCGGAAAGACGATATATGAACTGGTGTAGCAAGTGCACTTGTTTTTTTTTATGACCATTTGAACAGATTTGTTTTCCTTGTAGCCATGATTGTCATACTTTTAGATGAACTGTTGCAGTTGCACTATGTTGTAGTACTCCTACAACAAATGTGTATTCCTTTCTCGCGCTCTGGAAGTGCACACTACTACATCTCTGGAATAGAATAGACTGCGCAATCATTCTGTTGAGCAAATCTCAGAAGTGAATTTTACTGAAAAAATCCATGCGTATGGCATCTGAGTACTGAACTTGAATTGTTCTAATGTTGTACAGTCAAAGTCAATCACTGGGGAGGTGGATGGATAAGGTTGCTGACTCAAATGCCACCTGGAAATCGCTGTGTAATTTCCGCCTGAACTAGTGGTCACCGTGGACCACGCTTGCTCATGATAATGCCCCGACAACGGCACGGTGAGATTCAACAAGGGCGGCCAGGTCATGTCCTGAGGACCCTGGTGATAATTGCATTGAAGTGAAGAACAAACAAGAACTGAAAAAACATAAACTGCATATGGTTGTGTCTAGCCAAGAAGTGAAGACTTGGTAGTCCACGGCCATGCATGGGTCTGAATCAATGGCCATGCCTCTTCAGAAATATACAACGGCAGAAGCGATATTTCTCGATGGCCATGTTTCTGAACCAGATCCACATCTGTAAGATTCCCTGAAACAAAACTGTCATGATGCTGAATCAAAGCACGATCTGTTTAGCACATGCATCAATAAAAACAAGATGCACCGGGACTGAAACTTATTCTTCCATTTATTTCCTCCTTGACCAGTTAAATCTTACAAAATTCTTCCATCAAAAATAGCTCTCTAATCCCGACGAAAACTACTTCCTCATCGTCGTGACACCTACATTGATTGATACGAGTTCCTTGGATATACAGTGCTTAATTAGTTACATATTGGACTCAAATGGAATAATAGAATGGAACATATATTTACATATGGAAATTCCACAGGAGCATTGGTGGCCTAGGCACCTTGTTGTTTATCAGTAGACCATTTGACTGCTGAGCTAGAGAGGGTTGGGCAAGGATGGGCGGCTTGTGGTCAATCAGGCAAGTTCTTTTTTGCCTTGCGTGGCTACATCTCGCTGAGCAGGTTGCTGATCTTCCGGAGCTCCGTCAGAGCCGCCGTTGCGGTGACCTGTCCTTTGCCACCCAGGATGTTGTTTGAGAAGTTCTCCATGGGGCCAGGCTGGCTGCGGTCTTGCTGAAACGCTGACTCAATCACCTACAAATCACATTGCAACTATTATTACCAGTGCATAGATAGAACGTTACACCATACATGTTTGGCAACTAAAGATACAGAAAGTACTTGTTTACACACAGAAAAATAGTACTCCCTCCGATCCAAAATAAGTGTCGTTGATTTAGTACAAACTTGTACCAAATGAGCAACACTTATTATGGATCGGAGAGAGTATGTAATTTCAGGCAAGTTCTTTTTTATTCATATAGGCTGCAACATACTAATTCATAAATAACTTAAGAACACAAGCCATGCAACTCTAAATTAAGTGGCAAGACACTAACATTCGATGTACAAGGTTATTCAAATACCTTTATCAGGATATAATATATAAAAGAAAAGTATCGATGACAGGGAAATTAAGAGAACTGGTGAACTAATACCACAAGGCAATAAAGGATGTTGCATATGATACCTGGATATTTTCAAGCATGCTTTGTCCAAGATTCTTAAATGTGCCCGCAACCTTCTTATCTCCAGAAGCCAACTTTGTGTTACCACGTGAGTTACTTGAATTCGCATCAGAGCAGGAAGCATCAACACCATCTTTACCATCCGATGTCTCACCGCTACCCTTCTCGATGCTTCCTTCACCCGAGGGTCTGCCTAGCTTCAACAACCACTGAAATTTACTAATGAATGGCTTCCTTTCATTAGAAACTACAGTTCTCCCAGAGGATCCATCTGGTTCTGCACTTTTATCAGAAGGTGCTGCTTCCGAATCTTGAACAGTTTTGCCGTCAAAATTAGAGCTGGATGACTCATCTTGAAGGTTCTCATCCCGGTAATTATCACCAGCAGAAGTGATACTACTTCTCTCAGAATCGTTATCTTCAAGGTTCTCATGTTCACTGCCAGCAATAGTTGCATAAAACAATGGAGAGTTCTCGCCGCTAGAGCAAGCTTCTGTTGCACACCGTTCTCTTTGTGCTTCACTCTCATCAGTTGACACAACCAGTGAACTTTCTAGTGGGCTAACTTTTGCCAGACATGGCGGGCTTACTGTTACACTCTGGCCAGTTGCTTGTAACTGTGAGGATTCTGCAGAACTCACAGGAGGCTCCTTGTGAATTGAGACAGCAGGGAATTCATCTTGTTGACTTTTCCCTGCAATTTCATGAGACCTTTCCACACTATCTGACAAAGTATTCAGAAGGCACCGCCTTGCCGAATTTCGAGCATCACTTTTCATGCTGTATACCTTCACCACTGGAGAAGGAAGTGACTCTGTCCTAGATAGACCAAGTTTCTGCCTCCAAGATTTCTTTATTTCACTGCTGGGAGAATGAACCTTCTCAGTCTCTTTAGGAGATGTTCCATCATTGTGCAAATTTCTCCACTGCTTTTCCCAGTAACTCTCGGATAAAGGATGCAATGGGGTTCTTGGAGGAGTTGAAATAGCATGGTTACTGTTAACTCTGTCATACTCGCAGATATCCCTCTTTAATAGGAAAGATGGAGATGGAGTGTTTGCATCAATGGCAATAGTCTGCAGGGATTTGGCCTTCTCAATTAGCTTCTGCACATCAACATTCGTTGGATAATTCAATAGTCTCTGGAGACAAGAGACATTAACCTCAGTAGCCAACAGAGACGATCTAACATGAAGAAGCATAGAGACTGCCATGGCTGCAATAAATGCCCCTCTTGCTGAACACAAGATGTGAAAGCTATATTCCTCGTCATTATTTAGCAGCATATTATTGGAACAGGCAAAGACTTTGTCCCATACTACTAAAAGATCATCGAGGCAGAATTCTCGTCCAAACAGGACCCTCAGCCAACGGAGTGCGAACCACTGTGGTTCCACTTTCAGCTCAATGAAATGGTTATGAAGAGAGGGCTCAACGATGGAAAGCAAGTGATATAACGCTGACGATGCTTCAATAGCAGGTGGTAGGCTTGAGCTAGATCCAATACTGGATGGAGAGTAAAATTCTGCCATGCGAACCACTCCACCACCTCCGTCCATCAAACCATCAAATATAGCATAGGCATCATGTTCCATGAACCTCTCAGATAATACAATGCCTAGTTCACCTTCCGCCCCGTATGCATCACTAAGTAAAATTACTTCTTTTGTATCTAGGTCAAGCTCATCAAGACTGTTAACCTTGGAAGCACTTTCAGAATCATTCTCATTGTCAGCTTCTGAACTCCACTTTGGGTCCTTTCTAGGTTTATAACTAAAAACCATTTCGGTATCTGGGAAAGGTACTCCATCAAAATCATCACTGAAGCAGTCTTCATGGAGTTTTCGTACTTGAGACAGTTTATCAATGTCGACCTGAAGAACATACACTAGAGGAGCCAATAGCTCATGCATTCCTGTGACAAGATAATCTATTTGTCATAACATATTCAGCAAAAATAAAAATAACAAGAAAACATAAATGCAAAAAGATACTGAAATAGCCATGCTAGTTAGTCAAATACTTAATGTAGATACTTTGGTGCTACTCGACATTGCTTTTAAGAGATCTCAGAGCCAATTAATATGCTATCATAATGCCATCTAAAAATATGATACGCTTGTTAATCAAATGGTAAATCTTACCAATTTACTGACATGCAAAGATAAGCAGCCCTAAAAGATTTCAGCCGCATTTAGTTCTGAGCGAAAAGGGCAAAGCCAAGCAGATTCCCTGCGACAACTTAGAAATGTGCAAGTAAAACGATTTTCTTACCTTGGCGGTACCCATACTCTGGGTGTTGGAGACACCACATCAATAGTATCCTGCGCAGCATGGCCTGGCAAGTAGGCGTCTGAAAGTAACTACCATCTTCAGGATATAATCGAGATAAATCTTGGTCAACAGTCTTCTCCAATTCTGCCCCTCTGAAGAAACGGCCCCAGCTACTATCTGTATAAAATAGTTAATAAAAATATCATGATGGAGAACATGGAATCAGAGCTGTCGCACAAAGCATCAAGCATAACTTGGGAGGCTTTCTTACATATCACCATAAAAAATACAGTTTTGTGTGAGCAAGCTATTTACACTCTCATTGATAGGCTTCAGCCTTCCTCTTAGGCTCTAGCATAACTAAACCAGTAATTACACCAGTAGAAAGAAGTCCTAATAAATAATAATCAACAATAAGAAAGTGAAAATAAATAGCATATATTTCTATGTCAATGTGCTAAATACCACTATACGAGCACCACTCATCGTCTGATAAATTAAGTGCCCAACAACTCATGAAAATTCAGGAAACCACTTTCTGATATAAATCTATGATGGTAAGTGCACAACAACCAATGTAAATTCCATTATTAGAGATCATTGCAAGTGTTTGAGGTAGGAAACAAGCCATCCATGTTCAAAGATATCCTCATCATATTTTTCTTTACCATGTCATCATCATAAATTTACAAGATCATGTTTAGGATCAAATACCTGGGTTCTGAGAGAGCGGGTTGTCCACAATAAGGTTAGATGTTCTAGCCTCCTCCTTTGGAAGATGAGGGTCTACCAGAAGACGGCGCTTCAAACTAACATACCTACAAAAACATGAAGCAAATCGAACATGAAACTTCTTAGGTAGAAAGAACATATTGGCACGCAAGCACACACAAAAATAAGGAGGGGCAAAATTCATTGCTCCAATCATTTATGCAACACTAACAGCACCAATCACCCTCACCAAAATTTCATCTCAGCAATCTCTCTCACCAAAATTTCATCTCAGCAATCTCTCTCATCTATGCACTAAAATATGTCTAGATACATGCGAATATAGATAAATCCAAGTCACTTATTTTCAGACAGAGGGAGTATAACATGTTGCACGTGCAGGATAACACCGATACAATCTGAAATCTAACAGTCTGTTCACACATAACCATAACCAAATTAAAGGCATTAATTACCCTTAGTGATTGCATAGATTTTCTGGCAACCCCGAGCAAATTACTCATCATAACCAAACCAACAACCTGGTAACTGAAGAACAAATAAGACACGGCAATAACAACATCAACCAAGCAAGGAAAACAGAACAGATTCGTACCACAAAAAGACAACACACCAACAACCAAGAATAAGGATGGCGGCCTCACCTCCTCCGCGAATCGGCGGCGGCGCGGCGGAGCTCCTCGACGGATGCCTCCGGCGACGCCGGCAGGATGCCGAGATCAACCCGCCACCGGACGCTGCGTAGACTCGAGAACCGCCGCCTCTCCTCCTCCTCCGACATGGCCGGGTCCCTTCAGTCGCAGGCGAGCGAATTGGACTCCCTCGAATTAAACAACCCACAACGGAAGCCAAGAAACGTGGCCCAAAGCGCTAAATATAGCTTTTGTTTATCTGGGAAGTGGAAACCAAGAAAGGCAGGATCTTTTCCAGAGCAGATTCGGTTTTTCTGAGGATCTGGGAGGGATGGAGAGGTAATAAGAAGGGGGGGGAGATGATTTCTCCTCTCCTCTTCTGTAGCTGAGAGAATGGCGTCCTTGCTTTAGCTGGGGGGTAGGCAAGGAAGGGAAGGACTCTCTCTCTCTTATTATTTCCTCGTTACAGTTTTTAATTGTCTGTTTAATAGGAGAGAGAATCCAGAAGAGGTTGAGGATTTTGTTCTCTATTGGCAGTAGAGGCAGTTGGTAAGAGAGAGGTGATGGATGATGGCGATGACTAGGACTAGGAGAGTGGTGATTGGCAAGGTGGCTAGGCTTATTGGCTTCTTCTCATTATTTTATTTTTAAACTATTATATCTACTCTGTAGTATGGGTTTTCTAAAATATGTTTATATAATTTCCGATGAAGCATTTTCATAGTTTTGGATGTTTATGTGTGCGTGTCTAAATGTAAAGGGGGATGTATGGATGAGAGTGAGGATTATGATGTTGCTATCATCTGCTTTCTAGTCTATTTTGCTGCAATGGTTAATAATAATAAAAAGGAACCCCTTACAAGTATTACAACCGGTTGTATGTGTTTTCACGCCTCTTTGCTCCTTGCCCCTTTCCATCTATGTAGTTTTCAGATCCGTTAGATTTACCGTGGTTAGATTTATATATACTAGCCCGCAAATGTCAATAATGGTGGAAGATGATGACCGAAACGTCATTCACGATTTACGAATGACGTTCGAATGGTAGAATGGGTGTAGGGTTCACAGCATAGAAAACAAAAAAATTATACGATAGGAACAACTATGTATCAAGATCTATCTATTAGATACAAGCAACGGGTGGATATACATCCATAGAATATATATATCCTCGAAGACCGAATAGCGTTAACGAGGTTGTACTCGTGGATGATGTAAACGAACGCTTGCCGATCTCAAGATCGTGATGAAGTTCATCTGCTCCAACCGGTCCAGCACCATCAAGTCCAGCACCGCAAAGCAGTGGTGCATCCGTGATCGCACACACGTCTGGGTACCCCGACAACCTCCGCGCCCTCGCTTCAGCGAAGCAGCGAAAGCAACAAATCTTTCCAGAAAAATCCACCGGGAACATGCATCTCGCTGATCCGAGACCATGGAGAAATTCTAAAGGGGGAAGAGAGATACTTCGCGAGGAGATGTGCTTTGAGATGAGTAGAGGTAAGCCTTTTATAGGGAGAGGGGGGCATCCCAAGGGGCATGGCGCCCAGCTCATGGTGGCTGCCCCCACCTCTTACACATTCATGTGGGTGGAGCTCCGACTCAAAATGGAAAGTCTTCACTCACATAAACATGCCTCCACTCAAAAATCCACTCACATGCATTAAATTTAATGCAAGCTCTCATTTAAAAAATCGTTTATTTATTTATTTAGATTTTTTTAATTATTATAATTAACAAACATTCACATAAAACCCCTTACAATATTTCAATTTCATATGCAAAACCAGTTTCAGCAATTTCAACCGAAACAGTTTCAGTGTGTAGTGAAATAAATTCATGCGCTTTCCTTTTTATTTATCTGGCATATTATTTGCTCCAAATGGTGTCGGTATCCCTTAAGTGTGTCACCCTACGGTTCGCGAATAATGTATACATGATCGATACCCCTCTTCGATCAATAATCAGCAGCGGGACCTGGAGATCTGTACTGACTCCCACATATTCAACGATGACTTCTGTGATTGTGTGAACCTTATACGCATGTAACTCAATCCCTTTGTCTCGCGATATATTACATGTCCGAGATTCGATCATCGGTACCTCCATACCTAGTTTGATCTCGTTACCGACATGTACTCTTTTCTTGTTTCCGTGATATAACATTCTAGTGATCAAATCACTTGCTTGTAAGCTAACTAATGTAATATCACCGAGAGGGACCAGAGTATATATATCCGTCATCGGGATGGACAAATTTCACTCTTGATCCATGAGCCTCAACATAACACCTTCGTAGCACTGAACCCATCTTTATAGTCACATTGTTACAGTGTGACGTTTGACGTTATCAAGATACTCTTCAGATGTTAGTGATTGACATGATCTCATGGTCTAAGGACTAAGATTACTTCGTATGATGTTATAGCAATATAAACATAATGACCTTTATCGTAATGCTATACTTCAGATAAATGTTCATCACACCATTCCAATAATGTTGCGACCTTGTTATTAACAACATCCAATATCCATGATCAGGAAACCTTTGATCATCTTATTAATCAACGAGCTAGTTTATAAGAGTGGCATAACTAGGAACTTTCTATTTGTTTATTAAACACACATGTATTAACGTTTCCGTATTAATACAATTATAGCATGCAAAATAAACATTTATCATAAATAAGGAATACGATAATAACCACTTTATTATTGCCTCTCGGGCATATTCCCTTCAATGGAAAATCGGAAGAAGATAATTCTACATCAGTTGGGCAATGTTAAGTCGTAAGGTTTACAATAGGGGATGTGGCGAAGTGGAGTGTGCAATGGGTAGAGGCAGCGAAGTGAACGACGGGATGAGGGTATGGATTCAGTGCTGATGTTAGGAAGAAGGAGAAGCAAGCAGAGGATATGTGCAAAAGCATAAGGAGTTATGTCACACTAAGGTTAGTTATAAATAAATGTGGAATTCGTCCCAACTCCACCGAATGTACTACTCCCTCCGCTCAAATTAGTTGTCTTAGATTTATTAGATACATATGCATTTAGACATTATTTATAAGTAGATATATTTGTATCTAAATAAATCTTAGACAATTAATTTGAGATGGAGGGAACTGAAGGGTTTCGCGGCATAGTAAATCAAAAATTTCTACGGATGCGAACAGAGGGAAAGCCAAGATCTAATCTAGGAGATGCAATCAACGAGAGAGATTGGATTAGATCTTCATACCCTTGAAGATTCGCATAGTGAACGTTATCGGAACGTGGGTGATGTAATCGCATTCTTCTCCTCCTCGCAATCCGATCCGATCTAGCACCACAAGTGGCGGTGCCTCCGTGAGATGCACACGCAAGGCACCTCGGCGTCTCCTCCTTCCTCGGACCAGGTATGGTGGAGATAGATTGGATCTACAACACGACGGTGTGGTGTATATGGTGGAGAATTTCTGCAGCAGGCTTCGCCTACAAACGATCGGAGGGAGAGAGGAAGGTAGCAAGGCTGCTAGGGCTTGGAAGGTGTGTGGGGGAGGCGCCACCCTCTATATATAGAGGCGGCCAGCCCTGCCCTCCTCCAAGCCTATCTCTAGTTTAAACAATTTAAACTCTCCTTATCTAGAAATCCTATCTCTAGATTTAAACGATTTAAACTCTCCCTTATCTAGAAATTCTATCCCGAGATTTAAACGAGTCAAATCTCTAGAATCGGCTGGGCCCTATGGGGCCTTGTGCCTGCCCAATGCGGCCAGGACACTCCCTCATAGGCCCATGCCCCTCCCGGAAGGTGGGGCCACGTTGGTCCCTTCCGGAAGGTTCTAGAAGCTTCCGTGCAATACCGATTAACCCGAACAATTCCGAACTCCAAAACTACTGTGCCTTATATGAATCTTATTCTCCGGACCATTCGGAACCTCTCGTGATATCCCGGATCCCATCCGAGACTCGAACAAAAATTCATAAACCAATTATCCAATCTATCCTAGCGTCGAGATACGTTAAGTGTGTGACCTGCGGGTTCGAGAATATGCGACATGATCTTCTATCAATAATCAAGCGGTGGTGCAGGCACCCATATTGACTCCCACATTCATAGATGATCATATCGGATGAACCACGATGCCAGGATTCAATCAATCCCATATATATATTCCTTCGCCTCGCGATATTTTACTTGCCCGAGATTCGATCGTTGCACGTCATACCTAGTTCAATCTCGTTCACAGCAAGTACTTTACTCGTTCGTAATCCGATATCACTTTGTGATTAACTCCTTAACCACATGCTTGCAAGCGGTGTTTATATCGACACGAGTGGGCCCAAGTATATCTCTCCGACTTGGGAGGGACAAATTCCATCTCGATACATACAACCCAACAGATACTTTCCGATCACCGAGAGACACCTTTATGATCACCCTCTCATAGGATGACGTTTGATGACCTCAAAGCTTTCTTCGGTACCGGAAGTTGCATTATCTCATGGTCTAAGGAATACAATATTTGACATAGGAAAAGCTTCGCAAAGATGAACACGATGAACGATCTAATTGCTTCGCTTAGTTTGGTCATCCATCATATCATTCTCCCAATGATATGATCTCATTATCAATTGACAACTCATGTCTATGGTTAGGAAACCTTAACCATCATTGATCAATGAGCTAGTCCATAGAGGCGATTAGGGACACGGTGTTGTTCACAAACCACACAAGTATTAAAGTTTCCGCTTAATACAATTCTAGCATGGAACATAAACTTTATCATGAACAAGAATTATAATAATAACATCTTTATTATTGCCTCTAGGGCATAATTCCAATCTCCCACTTGCACTAGAGTCAATAATCTAGTTTACATCGGCAACAATCTCACACCCATGGCAATCGAGGTGTTGATCATGTTTTACACGTGGAAGAGGTTTAGTCGGTGGATCTGCGACATTCGAGATCCGTATGTACTTTGCTAATCTTGAGATCTCCATCCGCTATATAATCTCGGATTATATGAAACTTGCGTTGATATGCTTGGTCTTTGGATGATATCTTGGTTCCTTAGCGAGTGCTATGGCGCGGTGTTGTCACACAATATCTCGTGGGTCCAATGCACTTGGAACCACGCCAAGCTCGATGATGAAGTTTCGATCTAAACTCGTTCACTTGACGCTTCTGGCAGCCATGTATTCCGCTTCCACCTAGATCCGCGATCACGCTTTGCAGCTTCTCCACTCCACTCCTCCATTCAAAATATACACGTATCACGTCGAGATTTAGAATCATCCTTGTCGATTATCGAAACTAGCGTCGACGTAACCTTTACGACAAGCTGTTCATCACCCCATAGACTAAGAACATTTCTTTAGTTCTATTTAGGTACTTTAGGATGTTCTTCACGGTGTCATCGATGTTCCACTCCTGGATCACTTTGATATCTGCTCGTCAAACTAAGAGCATTGGACACATCCGGTCTAGTACACAGCATGGCATACATGATGGAACCTATGGCCGAGGCATAAGGCACTTTGCTCATAGCGTCCCTATCATTTACCGTAGCTGGACACTGAGCCTTGCTCAATATCTTACCTGACAACATAGGCACTGAACCTTTCTTTGCCTTATCCATTCTGAACCTTTTCAGAACTTTGTCTAGGTATGTACTCTGGCTTAAAGCTATCAGGCGTCTTTTTCTATCTCTATAGATTTTGATGCCCAATATATAAGCAGCTTCACCTAGGTCTTTCATTGAAAAACACTTGTTCAAATAACTCTTCACATCGTTAAGCATGTTGATGTCATTTCCAATAATCAATATGTCATCCACATATAGTACCAGAAACGTCACCGAGATCCCACTCACTTTCTTGTAGATACAAGCTTCGTAGCAATTTGGAACAAATCCAAAGCTCTTGATCACTTGATCAAAACGAAGGTTCCAACTCCGAGATGCTTGCTTCAGTCCATAAATGGAACGCTGAAGTTTGCATACTTTACTAGCATCATTAGGATCGACAAAACCTTCGGGTTGCATCATATACAACTCTTCATCAATGTTCCCATTGAGGAAAGAAGTCTTGACATCCATCTACCATATTTCATAATCATGAAACGCAGCAATTGCTAATAAAATCCGAATGGACTTAAACATCGCTACGGGAGAGAAAGTCTCATCGTAGTCAACACCTTGAACTTGTCGAAAACCTTTTGCGACAAGCCGTGCTTTATAGACGGTAACATTACCATCCGCGTCCGTTTTCTTCTTAAAAATCCATTTGCACTCAACGGCCTTTCGGTCGCTAGGAGGATCCACCAAAGTCCATACTTGGTTTTCGCTCATGGATCCCAATTCGGATTTCATGGCTTCCAGCCATTTCTCAGAGTCTGGGCTCATCATCGCTTCCTCATAGTTCGTAGGTTCACTGTCTTCTACCAACAAGACAGTCAAGACAGGGTTGCCGTACCACTCGGAGGGCACGCGACCTTGTCGACTGCGACGTTCAAGAAAGATCGTCCAAGCTTCATGATCCTTGTCATTAGCTTCCTCTATTGTTGGTGCGGTGACTTTGGAACAATTTCAGGTGTCGCTACTCTCCAATTCAAGAGAAGGTTCAATAACCTCGTCTAGCTCTACTTTCCTCCCACTCACTTCTTTCGAGAGAAACTCCTTCTCAAGAAAGGAACCGTTCTTTGACAAACACTTTGCCTTGGTTACGTGATAGAAGGTATACCCAATGGTTTCCTTAGGGTATCCTATGAAGACGCATTTCTCGCTTTGGGTTCGAGCTTGTCCGCATCAACTTCTTGGCGTAAGCTTCAGATCCCCAAACTTTAAGAAACGACAACTTAGGTTTAGCACCAAACCACAGTTCATACGGTGTCGTCTCAGCAGTTTAGATGGAGCCCTATTTAAAGTGAATGCAGCGTTTCTAATGCATAACCCCAAAATGATAACGCAAATCAAGAAGAGACATCATTGATCGACCATATCTAATAGGGTTCGATTCCGGTTCGACACACCGCGTTGTGGTGTTCCGTGGCGTGAGTTGTGAACGATTCCACTTGCTTTAAGATGCGTGAGAAAATCATAACTCAAATATTCACCTCCACGATCGGATCGTAGAAACTTAATCTTTACATTACGATGGTTCTCCACTTCATTCGAAATTCTTTGAACTTTTCAAACGTTTGATTTATGTTTTATTAAATAGATATACCCATATCTACTTAAGTCATCGGTAAAAGTGAGAAAATAGCGATATCCACCGTCGAAACACTCATCGGTCGCATACATCGGTATGTATGATTTCCAACAAGTCCGTTGCTCGCTCCATCATAGGAGAACGGGTTTTGATCATCTTGCCCATGAGGCATGGTTCGCATGTGTCAAATGATTCAAAATCAAGAGACTCCAAAAGTCCATCGAATGGAGTTTCTTCATGCGCTTTACACCAATATGACCTGACGATTGCCACAAATAAGTAGTATTATCACTATCTACTTTGCATCTCTTAGCCTCAATGTTATGGATGTGTGTTTCATCCCTTCGAGATTTAGAAGAAATAAACCATTCACAAGAGGTGCATGACCATAAAAGATGTTACTCATATAAATAGAACAACCATTATTCTCCGATTTAAATGAATAACCGTCTTGCAATAAACATGATCCGGAAATAATGTTCATGCTCAACGCAGCACATAATAACATTTATTAAGGTTTAAAACTAATCCCGAAGGTAAAATTAAGGAGGCGTCGACGGCCATCACATCAACTCTTGATCCGTTGCCAACGCATCGTCACCTCATCCTCGCAAGCCGCCTATTCCGTAGCTCTGTTTGAGTTACAAATATTAGCAACCGAATCGGTATCAAATACCCAGCACTACAACGAGGGCTAGTAAGGAAAACATCAATAACATGTATATCAAATATACCTTTGATGGTGCCAGCCTTCTTGTCCGCTAAGTACTTGACGATTCGCTTCCAAGGACCCTGTCCTTGCAATAGAAGCACTCGATGTCCGGCTTAGGACCGGACTGAGCTTCTTCTCGGCGAGGGCATTGCGCTTGCCGCCACCCTTCTTGAAGGGCTTCTTTGCTCCTTACCTTTCTTAAAGGAGGCTTGTTGACCATCAACACATGATTATCCTTCTTGATGTCCACTTCCCACCTTGACTTTGCAAAGAGCTCGGTGATCGTATCGGTGGAACCAATCGATTATGAGTCACTACAAAACTTTTGCAGTGGGAGGAGTGATTGCGAACCTGTCAATCTTGAGCTCCTCTGGAATCGTGCATTCCGGTTGCTCAAGCGTTGAGTGTAGCCCGACATCTTTATGGCGTGCTCACTAACGGAACTCCTTCCTCCATCTTGCTTAAAGAACTTCTCGGAGATCTCATATCTCTCGAGCGGGCTTGAGTCCGAAACATGGTTTCGGCTCCTCGAGAATCACAAAGGGCCGGGATAGGTTTCAAAACGATTTTGAAGCTCGGTTCCATAGCAAACAACATGGTGCTCTTAATCACACCATAATCATCTTTGCGGATCGATAGATAGCTTTCTCATCGTCGGTAGCGATTCTAGGGGGTCACCTAACGCTTTCCCAAGGACATAGTCCTTTTGTCCTTGACAGAATGATTCTTAGATTGGAACCAATTGGTGAAGTTAGACCCATTGTTTCTAAGCTTTTCCTTCTCAGAAAACGTTGAAGTTGAAGTTGGACTTGGCCATGTGACCTCTGATTGGCAAGTACAATTTAGACTATGTTCATGGTAAATAGTTCAACTTAATCAAATTACTAGATGAACTCCCACTAAATTCAACATCCCTCAAGTTGTTTAGTGAACACGATCCAAATTCACCACACCTAATCCGATCATCACGAGAAGAGATGTGGTTTCAATGGTGGACAACAAAGTGTCGATCATATCATTCATATGACTCATGCTTAACCTTTCGGTTCTTGTGTTCCGAGGCCATGCACATACATGCTAGGCTCGAAGCTAGACCCAAGTATTTACTGCGTGTGCAAACTGGCTTGCACCCGTTGTATGTGAACGTAGAGTCTATAGCACCCGATCATCACGTGATGCTTGGAAGCGACGAACTTTCGCATAGCGGTGCATACTTGGGGAGAACAGTTTTTATCTTGATCTTTAAGTGAGGAATCATCTTATAATGCTACCGCGATCTAAGCATAATAAGATACATAAAGGATAAACATCACATGCATATAACTTTATGTGACATGGTATAGCCAATCTTCGCGCAATGATCTCTATCTTGTGCGTTCTGGCATGATCTCCATCACTCCACCATGATTGCCTCCACCACGAATAGCAACTACAACTATTGCTAACTACTTAGCAATAAAGTGAAGCTATTACATGGCATATAAGAAGTTGACTCATGATTCATACACAATTATAAAGACAACCATATGGCTCCTGCCGGTTGTGTACTCATCGACATGCAAGTCGTGAAACATTACAAAACATGATCATCGACAATATATACACATCATATCTTGGGCCATACCATATCAGAAAACACTCCTGCAAAAACAAGTTAGACGCCTCTACTTTGTTGTTGCATGTTTTACGTGGCTTATGGGAGTAGATGCTAAGAACGATTCTTACCTACGCAAGCCACAACGGTGATATTATGGTTGCCAAACTCCGTGTTAATCCCATGACAACTATAGTGAGAGAATCGACATCCACCACCGCATGTGGAACAAGCCACCACGTCAAGCGGAGCCGGTCTCGCGAACGGCGTCGCGTAAGGTTGGCCTGGACCGCTTCAATCTCACTATCCCGTCATAAGAAGAACACAAACAAGAGGCTTGCAAGAAAACATCAACGCAACAACCATGTTGCGTTCTACTCGTGAAACACATCTACGCATAGATCTAGCTCGATACCACTTTGAAGGGTTTCGGCATAGTAAATCAAAATTTTCTACGGATGCGAGGGAAAGCCAAGATCTAATCTAGGAGATGCAATCAACGAGAGAGATTGGATTAGATCTTCATACCCTTGAAGATTCGCGACAGTGAACGCTCGTTAACGGGTGATGTAGTCGCACTCGCCTCCTCCTCGCGATCCGATCCGATCTAGCACCACAAGTGGCGGTGCCTCCGTGAGATGCACACGCAAAGACCTCGGCGTCTCCTCCTTCCTCGGACCAGCGAGTATGGTGGAGAGATAGATTGGATCTACAAAGCGACGGCGTGGTGTATATGGTGGAGAATTCTGCAGCAGGCTTCACACAAAATGGGAGGAGAGAGGAAGGTAGCAAGGCTGCTAGGGCTTGGAAGGTGTGTAGGGAGGCACCACCCTCTATATATAGAGAGGGGCGCCAGCCCTTGCCCCTCCTCCAAGCCTATCTCTAGTTTAAACAATTTAAACTCCCTTATCTAGAAATCCTATCTCTAGATTTAAACGATTTAAACTCTCCCTTATCTAGAAATTCTATCCCGAGATTTAAACGAGTCAAATCTCTAGAATCGGCTGGGCCCTATGGGGCCTTGTGCCCTGGCCCAATGCGCCAGGACACTCCCTCATAGGCCCATGCCCCTCCCGGAAGGTGGGGCCACGTTGGTCCCTTCCGAAGGTTCTAGAAGCTTCCGACAATACCGATTAACCCGGAACAATTCAACTCCAAAAACTGCATCGCCTTATATGAATCTTATTCTCCCATTCTGGAACCTCTCGTGATATCCGGATCCCATCCGAGACTCGAACAAAAATTCATAAACCAATTATCCAATCTATCCTAGCGTCGAGATCGTTAAGTGTGTGACCTGCGGGTTCGAGAATATGCGTACATGATCTTCTATCAATAATCAACAGGGTCCAGGCACCCATATTGACTCCCACATTCATAGATGATCATATCGGATGAACCACGATGCGGATTCAATCAATCCCATATATATATTCCCTTCGGTCGCGATATTTTACTTGCCCTAGATTCGATCGTCGGCATCGTCATACCTAGTTCAATCTCGTTCACGGAAGTACTTTACTCGTTCCGTAATCCGATATCACTTTGTGATTAACTCCTTAACCACATGCTTGCAAGCGGTGTTGATATCGACACCGAGTGGGCCAAGTATATCTCTCCGACTTGGGAGGGACAAATTCCATCTCGATACATACAACCCAATGATACTTTCCGATCACCGAGAGACACCTTTATGATCACCCTCTCATAGGATGACGTTTGATGACCTCAAAGCTTTCTTCCGGTACCAGGAAGTTGCATTATATCATGGTCTAAGGAATACAATATTTGACATAGGAAAAGCTTCGCAAAGATGAACACGATGAAACGATCTAATTGCTTCGCTTA
Organism: Avena longiglumis; assembly: GCA_030063025.1. Classification (NCBI taxonomy): domain Eukaryota; kingdom Viridiplantae; phylum Streptophyta; class Magnoliopsida; order Poales; family Poaceae; genus Avena; species Avena longiglumis. Next base: position 105,291,510 of record CP125977.1, read on the forward strand.
GTTTGGGTCTGTCCATCATATCATTCTCCCAATGATATGATCTCATTATCAATTGACAACTCATGTCTATGGTTAGGAAACCTTAACCATCATTGATCAATGAGCTAGTCCATAGAGGCGTACTAGGGACACGGTGTTGTTCACAAACCACACAAGTATTAAAGTTTCCGCTTAATACAATTCTAGCATGGAACATAAACTTTATCATAAACAAGAATTATAATAATAACATCTTTATTATTGCCTCTAGGGCATAATTCCAACCGGAATGCTGCTTTAGAAATCTATTATTTTCTTCCTTTATTCTATAGCTACATTGATGTCAATTGCAATAGTTGTGTGCATAGGGAAAGTGGCATTATGAATTATTTCTGTGGAATATAATAGACCTCATGGGGTTTTAAGTTATCTAGGATGCAGAAGGAATTAGGGAATTTATTCTGATGTGAAAATTATGTATTTAAAGAATGTAAATTTGTTGTCGGAACCAAACGTCAGTTTAGTAAGTTGTACAAAAAAAAGAGAATGTCAATAAGCAAAGAGAAGTTGCTAGGAAAACGTAGCTAATAATCCATATACTTCAACATGTTAGTAATGTAACGTTTATGTTTTTTCATCCATGCATGCTTGCTTAGAAGAGTGGTAGTATATATATGGATTAAGGTATGCAGGACTCTGCTACTAGAAATCACAATTTCTTATTGTACATGTCCCTGCAGCTAGCTAAGCTGACGTTGGAAATAATTAATTAGGAGCTATCTAATAAGGACCGTGATTACGAATGTTGCGTGCTGCGGCCTGCGGGCGCTGCTTTGTAGAGTTGTGTTGCCGAGCATTTACCTCTTGGTGACAGTGACAGATTAAGCTGCTTAATTCAACGACCGGCCGATCGAGAATGAAACTTCCTGATCATTGCCATCACGCCAAGCAGCCATTATTGATTAGTAATTTTTATGACGTACTTACATGACGGAGGAGCCGTAGTACAGTATTTCTTTAGAGAAAAGACCGGCTGCATGCACTGCTCCGTGTTAGCGTGTTCCAATTGTGACGTGGAGCATTAGTACATATCAGTTTCTAGGACGTAGCCTATGGAGTAGGAGTAAGAGCATCTCCAGCAGTAGCTATATTTTAACGCTGTAAACCGGCCTTGCAGCGCGTGTAAGTCGATCCATCGCGTCGCGCGGTCGAGTGCTTCACCAGACCCTGCATATCGCCGTTCGCGAGGGTGAGCCAAAAACGACGCTTCATCAGGCGCGCTGCAAAATGCAGCGCGCGGCGCCGGCGCAAACAGCAAACAATCATCCATATGTACTTTGAAAGATTAAAAAAAGGCAAAATAAATCAATAATAAATGATTCTAAAACACATATCATCTAGAATAGCATAGATCAAATGCATCCCATAGTTCAATGTCAAGGAGTACCAAGTTCAAGACCACAAAAGCAAGTTAACATCATCAAACACATCATTCATCGTCTTCTTTGCCACCATCCTCCATATCATCATCATCATCATTCTCAATGTCATCATCCTCTTGGCGGGTTGTAGTGCCATGCATCATTGAAGCATTCCCGTCTGCCTCCCTTAGAGGAGGCATTTGAGATACCAAAGAAGCCATGAAACCTCCCGGTGGTGCTCCCATGCCACCCATCCCTCCATAGCCATCCATGCCTACCGCCTCACTTGACGGTGCACTCATCAGTGCGCTCATGCCTCCATAGGCACCGAAGCCACCCATGCCTACCGCCTCACTCGCCGGTTCACTCATCGGTGTGCTCATGCCTCCAAAGGCACCGAAGCCACCCATGTCTACCGCCTCACTCGCCGGTGCACTCATCGGTGTGCTCATGCCTCCATAGGTACCGAAGCCTCCCATGCCTCCCATCCCTCCTCCAAACCCACCTATGCCGGGCATAGGTCCCGTAGCTCCTCCAAAGGCACCGAAGCCAGGCATAGCTCCAATGCCTCCTCCGAACAAACTCATGCCACCCATCCCTCCATAGCCACCCATGACTCCATATCCGGCCGGCGATGCACTTGGCGCTCCCATGACATTCATGCCTCTGTATCCCTTTAAGTAGTTTGTCAATGCTCCTTTTTATCAACACTTCATCGCGAGCAAGGTTGACATACTACTTTTGCCTTTCATCCATGTTGGAAGTGTCCTTGAAAAAGAGCTCCCTCTCTTCTTACACAAGGCATTGATGCTCTGCCATGGCCACCTTCCTCTCCCCCAATCCCGCCATCCTCTCTTGCAATGCGTTCCTCCGCACATCGGCCTCCGCCTCCGCGGTCCTAGACGCCTTCCTGTCTTGATTTGCTTCAAGCCTTTCACTAACTAAACTCTCCATTTGTTGGAATTATGCCCTAGAGGCAATAATAAAGATGTTATTATTATAATTCTTGTTCATGATAATGTTTATATTCCATGCTAGAATTGTATTAAGCGGAAACTTTAATACTTGTGCGGTTTGTGAACAACACCGTGTCCCTAGTACGCCTCTATGGACTAGCTCATTGATCAATGATGGTTAAGGTTTCCTAACCATAGACATGAGTTGTCAATTGATAATGAGATCATATCATTGGGAGAATGATATGATGGATGACCAAACTAAGCGAAGCAATTAGATCGTGTCATCGTGTTCGTCTTTGCAAAGCTTTTCTTATGTCAAATATTGTATTCCTTAGACCATGAGATAATACAACTCCCTGGTATCGGAAGAAAGCTTTGAGGTCATCAAACGTCATTCTATGAGAGGGTGATCATAAAGGTGTCTCTCAGGTGATCGGAAAGTATCTGTTGGGTTGTATGTATCGAGATGGGATTTGTCCCTCCCAAGTCGGAGAGATATACTTCGGGCCCACTCGATAATCGATATCAACACCGCTTGCAAGCATGTGGTTAAGGAGTTAATCACAAAGTGATATCGGATTATGGAGCAGTAAAGTACTTCTTGTGAGCGAGATTGAACTAGGTATGACGGTGCAAGCGATCAAATCTCGAAGTAAAAATATCGCGAGACGAAGGGAATATATATATGGGCTTGATTGAATCCTGGCATCGTGGTTCATCCGATATGATCATCGATGAATGTGTAGAGTCAATATGGGTTTCCAGACCCATTGATTATTGATAGAAGATCATGTCTGCATATTCTCGAACCCGCAGGTCACACACTTAACGTCTCGGCGCTAGGATAGATTGGATAATTGGTTTATGAGTTTTTGTTCGAGTCTCGGATGGGATCCGGGACATCACGAGGTTCGAGTGGTCCGGAGAATAAGATTCATATAAGGCGTGCAGTTTTGGAGTTGATTGTTCCGGGTTAATCGGTATTGTACCGGAAGCTTCTAGAACCTTCCGGAAGGGGACCAACGTGGCCCCACCTTCCGGGAGGGGTAATGGGCCTATGAGGGAGTTCCCTGGCCGCATTGGTCCAGGGGCACAAGGCCCCATAAGGCCCAGCCGGCCAAGAGAGGTTTAAACTCTAGATAGAGCTTCTAGAAGGGGGGGGGTTCCTTGCCCCCCACTCTTCCTCCTTAGGGTCGCCGGCCTTGGCTTGGGGGAGGGGCTAGGGATGCGCCCACCCCTCTATATATAGAGGGCTGGGGGCGCACCAACCCCCTACACCTTCCCCTCCAACCCTAGCCGCCCTGCTCCCTCTCCTCCCTGCTTGTAGGCGAAGCCCTGCTGCAGAAATTCTCCACCAATTGCACCGCGCCGTCGCGTTGTAGATCCAACCCATCTCTCCAACATACTTCCTGGACCAAGGAAGGAGGATACGTCAAGGTGCCGCACGTGTGCATCTCACGGAGTCATCGCCACTTGTGGTGCTAGATCGAATCGGATCGCGAGGAGGAGAAGCGAGTACGACTACATCACCCACGTTCCGACGAACGTTCCGCTATGCGAATCTTCAAGGGTATGAAGATCTAATCCAATCTCTCTCGTTGTTTGCATCTCCTAGATTAGATCTTGGCTTCCCTCTGTTCGCATCCGTAGAAAATTTTGATTTACTATGCCGAGAAACCCTTCAGTGGTATCAGAGCTAGATCTATGCGTAGATGTGTTTCACGAGTAGAACGCAACATGGTTGTTGTGGGCGTTGATGTTTTCTATTGCAAGCCTCTTGTTTGTGTTCTTCTTATGACGCGGGATAGTGAGATTGAAGCGGTCCAGGCCAACCTTACGCGCGTTCGCGAGACCGGCTCCGCACTTCACGTGTGGCTTGTTCCACACATGCGGCTGGTGGATGTCAGTTTCTCTCACTATAGTTGTCATGGGATTAACACCGGAGTTTGGCAACCATAATATCACCGTTGTGGCTTTCCGTAGGTAAGAATCGTTCTTAGCATCTACTCCCATAAGCCACGTAAAACATGCAACAACAAAGTAGAGGCATCTAACTTGTTTTTGCAGGGAGTGTTTTCTGTGATATGGTATGGCCCAAGATGTGATGTGTATAATGTATGCGATGATCATGTTTTGTAATGTTTCACGACTTGCATGTCGATGAGTACACAACCGGAAGGAGCCATATGGTTGTCTTTATAATTGTGTATGACCTGTGTGTCAATTTCTTATGCGCCATGTAATAGTTTCACTTTATCGCTAAGTAGTTAGCAATAGTTGTAGTTGCTATTCGTGGTGGAGGCAATCATGGTGGAATGATGGAGATCATGCCGACACGCACAAGATGGAGATCATTGCGCGAAGATTGGCTATACCATGTCACATAAAGTTATATGCATGTGATGTTTATCCTTTTATGTATCTTATTATGCTTAGATCGCGACGGTAGCATTATAAGATGATTCCTCACTTAAAGATCAAGATAAAAACTGTGTTCTCCCCAAGTATGCACCGTTGCGAAAGTTCGTCGTGTCCAAGCATCACGTGATGATCGGGTGCTATAGACTCTAGCTCACATACAACGGGTGCAAGCCAGTTTTTGCACACGCGGAAATACTTGGGTCTAGCTTGACGAGCCTAGCATGTACAGACATGGCCTCGGAACACAAGAACCGAAAGGTTAAGCATGAGTCATATGAATGATATGATCGACACTTCGTTGTCCACCATTGAAACCACATCTCTTCTCGTGATGATCGGATTAGGTGTGGTGAATTTGGATCGTGTTCACTAAACAACTTGAGGGATGTTGAATTTAGTGGGAGTTCATCTAGTAATTTGATTAAGTTGAATTAGTTATCATGAACATAGTCTAATTTGTACTTGCAAATACTGTAGATCACATGGCTAAGTCCAACTTCAACTTCAACGTTTTCGCTGAGAAGGAAAAGCTTAGAAACAATGGGTCTAACTTCACCAATTGGTTCCGCAATCTAAGAATCATTCTCTGGCGGCCAAAGGACTATGTCCTTGGGAAAGCGTTAGGTGACCCCTATCGCAAGCTGTGGTTTCGATGAGAAAAATCTGTCGATCGGCAGAAAGATGATTATGGTGTGATTAAGAGCACCATGTTGTTTGCTATGGAACCGAACTTCAAATCGTTTTGAAGACTATCCGGGCCCTTTGAGATTCTCAAGAGCTGAAAACCATGTTTGAGACTCAGCCCGCTCGAGAGATATGAGATCTCGAGAAGTTCTTTAACGCAAGATGGAGGAAGGGAGTTCCGTTAGTGAGCACGCCATTAAGATGACGGGCTACACTCAACGCTTGAGCAACTGGAATGCACGATTCGGAGGAGCTCAAGATTGACAGGTTCGGAATCACTCCTCCCAGCTAAAAAGTTTTGTAGTGACTCATAATCAGTTGGTTCCATCGACGATCACCGAGCTCTTCGCAAAGTCAAGGCCGCGGTGGACATCAAAAGGATAATCATGTGTTGATGGTCAACAAGCCCACCTTTAAGAAAGGTAAGGAGCAAAGAAGCCCTTCAAGAAGAAGTGACAGCGTGCGCCTAACCGAGAAGAAGCTCAAGTGGTCCTAAGCGGACCTTTGAGTGCTTCTATTGCAAGGACAAGGGTCCTTTGGCGCAAGTACTTAGCGGACAAGAAGGCTGGCACCATCAAAGGTATATTTGATATACATGTTATTGATGTTTTCCTTACTAGCCCTCTTTGTAGTGCCTGGGTATTTGATACCGGTTCAGTTGCTAATATTTGTAACTCGAAACAGGAGCTACGAAATAGATGGCGGCTTGCAAGGGATGAGGTGACGATGCGCGTTGGCAACGGATAAAGAGTTGATGTGATGGCCGTCGGCATGCTCTCCTTAGTTTTACCTTCGGGATTAGTTTTAAACCTTAATAAATGTTATTATGTGCCTGCGTTGAGCATGAACATTATTTCTGGATCTTGTTTATTGCAAGACGGTTATTCATTTAAATCGGAGAATAATGGTTGTTCTATTTATATGAGTAACATCTTTTATGGTCATGCACCTATTGTGAATGGTTTATTTCTTCTAAATCTCGAAAGGGATGAAACACACATCCATAACATTGAGGCTAAGAGATGCAAAGTAGATAGTGATAATACTACTTATTTGTGGCACTGTTGTCTAGGTCATATTGGTGTAAAGCGCATGAAGAAACTCCATTCTGATGGACTTTTGGAGTCTCTTGATTTTGAATCATTTGACACATGCGAACCATGCCTCATGGGCAAGATGATCAAAACCCCGTTCTCCGGTATGATGGAGCGAGCAACGGACTTGTTGTAAATCATACATACCGATGTATGCGGACCGATGAGTGTTTCGGCCTTGGTGGATATCGCTATTTTCTCACTTTTACCGATGACTTAAGTAGATATGGGTATATCTTTTTAATGAAACATAAATCTGAAACGTTTGAAAAGTTCAAAGAATTTCAGAATGAAGTGGATAACCATCGTAATAGAAAGATTAAGTTTCTATGATCCGATCGTGGAGGTGAATATTTGAGTTATGATTTTCTCACGCATCTTAAATCAAGTGGAATAATTTCACAACTCACGCCACCCGGAACACCACAACGCAATGGTGTGTCTGAACGCCGGAATCGAACCCTATTAGATATGGTCCGATCAATGATGTCTCTTACTGATTTGCCATTATCATTTTGGGGTTATGCATTAGAAACTGCTGCATTCACTTTAAATAGGGCTCCATCTAAATCCGTTGAGACGACACCGTATGAACTGTGGTTTGGTGCTAAACCTAAGTTGTCGTTTCTTAAAGTTTGGGGATGCGAAGCTTACGTCAAGAAGTTGATGCCGGACAAGCTCGAACCCAAAGCGAAGAAATGCGTCTTCATAGGATACCCTAAGGAAACTATTGGGTATACCTTCTATCACAGAACCGAAGGCAAAGTGTTTGTCGCAAAGAATGGTTCCTTTCTTGAGAAGGAGTTTCTCTCGAAAGAAGTGAGTGGGAGGAAAGTAGAGCTAGACGAGGTTATTGAACCTTCTCTTGAATTGGAGAGTAGCGCGGACTGAAATTGTTCCAAACTTTGCAACAATAGAGGAAGCTAATGACAAGGATCATGAAGCTTGGACGATCTTGCTCTTGAACATCGCAGTCGACAAGGTCACGTGCCCCTCCCGAGTGGTATGCAGCCCTGTCTTGACGTCTTGTTAGTAGAAGACAGTGAACCTATGAACTATGAGGAAGCGATGATGAGCCCAGACTCTGAGAAATGGCTAGAAGCCATGAAATCCGAATTGGGATCCATGAGCGAAAACCAAGTATGGACTTTGGTGGACCCTCCTAGCGACCGAAAGGCCGTTGAGTGCAAATGGATCTTCAAGAAGAAAACGGACGTGGATGGTAATGTTACCGTCTATAAAGCACGGCTTGTCGCGAAAGGTTTTCGACAAGTCAAGGTGTTGACTACGATGAGACTTTCTCTCCCGTAGCGATGTTTAAGTTCATTTGGATTTTATTAGAAATTGTTGCGTTTCATGATTATGAAATATGGCAGATGGATGTCAAGACTGCGTTCCTCAATGGCAACATTGATGAAGAGTTGTATATGATGCAACCCGAAGGTTTTGTCAATCCTAAGGATGCTGATAAAGTATGCAAGCTTGAGCATTCCATTTATGGACTAAAGCAAGCATCTCGGAGTTGGAACCTTCGTTTTGATCAAGTGATCAAGAGCTTTGGATTTGTTGCAAATTGCTACGAAGCTTGCATCTACAAGAAAGTGAGTGGGAGCTCGGTGACATTTCTGGTACTATATGTGGATGACATATTGATTATTGGAAATGACATTAACATGCTTAACGATGTGAAGAGTTATTTGAACAAGTGTTTTTCAATGAAAGACCTAGGTGAAGATGCTTATATATTGGGCTTCAAAATCTATAGAGATAGACAAAGATGCCTGATAGCTTTAAGCCAGAGTACATACCTAGACAAAGTTCTGAAAAGGTTCAGAATGGACAAGGCAAAGAAAGGTTCAGTGCCTATGTTGTCAGGTAAGATATTGAGCAAGGCTCAGTGTCCAGCTACGGTAAATGATAGGGAAGCTATGAGCAAAGTGCCTTATGCTTCGGCCATAGGTTCTATCATGTATGCCATGCTGTGTACTAGACCGGATGTGTCTAATGCTCTTAGTTTGACGAGCAGATATCAAAGTGATCCAGGAGTGGAACATCGGACAGTGAAGAACATCCTAAAGTACCTAAATAGAACTAAAGAAATATTCTTAGTCTATGGGGGTGATGAGCTCGTCAGTAAAAGGTTACGTCGACGCTAGTTTCGACAAACAAGGATGATTCTAAATCTCGAGACGATACGTGTATATTTTGAATGGAGGAGCTGTGAAGTGGAGAAAGCGCAAGCAAAGCGTGATTGCGGGATCTACAGAGAAGCGGAATACATGGCTGCTGCGAAGCGTCAAGTGAAGGAGTTTGGATCAGAACTTCATCACTCGACTTGGCGTGGTTCAAGTGCATTGGACCATGGAGATATTGTGTGACAACACCGGCGCCATAGCACTCACTAAGAAACCAAGATATCATCCAAAGACCAAGCATATCAACATAAGTTTCATATAATCCGAGATTATATAGCGGATGGAGATCGAAGATTAGCAAAGTACATACAGATCTGAATGTCGCAGATCCGTTGACTAAACCTCTTCCGTGCAAAACATGATCAAGACCTCGATTGCCATGGGTGTGAGATTGTTGCCAAATGTAAACTAGATTATTGACTCTAGTGCAAGTGGGAGACTGTTGGAATTATGCCCTAGAGGCAATAATAAAGATGTTATTATTATAATTCTTGTTCATGATAATGTTTATATTCCATGCTAGAATTGTATTAAGCGAAAAATTTAATACTTGTGTGGTTTGTGAACAACACCGTGTCCCTAGTACGCCTCTATGGACTATCTCATTGATCAATGATGGTTAAGGTTTCCTAACCATAGACATGAGTTGTCAATTGATAATGAGATCATATCATTGGGAGAATGATATGATGGAGAGACCCAAACTAAGCGAAGCAATTAGATTGTGTCATCGTGTTCGTCTTTCTTGAAGCTTTTCTTATGTCAAATATTGTATTCCTTAGACCATGAGATAATACAACTCCACGGTATCGGAAGAAAGCTTTGAGGTCATCAAACGTCATTCTATGAGAGGTGATCATAAAGGTGTCTCTCGGTGATCGGAAAGTATCATTGGGTTGTATGTATCGAGATGGGATTTGTCCTCCCAAGTCGAAGAGATATACTTGGGCCCATTCGATGTCGATATCAACACCGCTTGCAAGCATGTGGTTAAGGAGTTAATCACAAAGTTATATCGGATTACGGAACGTAAAGTACTTGCGTGAACGAGATTGAACTAGGTATGGCGATGCAAGCGATCAAATCTCGGGCAAGTAAAAATATCGCGAGACAAAGGGAATATATATGGGCTTGATTGAATCCTGGCATCGTGGTTCATCCGATATGATCATCGATGAATTTGTGGGAGTCAATATGGGTTTCCAGACCCCGCTGTTGATTATTGATAGAAGATCATGTCTGCATATTCTCGAACCCGCAGGGTCACACACTTAACGTGTCTCGACGCTAGGATAGATTGGATAATTGGTTTATGAGTTTTTGTTCAGAGTCTCAGATGGGATCCGGGACATCACGAGAGGTTCCGAAGTGGTCTGGAGAATAAGATTCATATAAGGCAGTGCAGTTTTTGGAGTTCGGAATTGTTCCAGGTTAGTCGGTATTTTACCGGAAGCTTCTAGAACCTTCCGGAAGGGGACCAACGTGGCCCCACATTCTGGGAGGGGGCATGGGCCTATGAGGGAGTGCCCTGGCCGCATTGGGCCAGGGGCACAAGGCCCCATAGGGCCCAGCCGACCAAGAGAGGTTTAAACTCTAGATAGAGCTTCTAGAAGGGGGGGTTTCCTTGCCCCCCACTCTTCCTCCTTGGGCCGGCCTTGTCTTGGGGAGGGGCTGGGCGCCCACCCTCTATATAGAGGGCTGGCGCAACCCCTACACCTTCCCTCCAACCCTAGCCGCCTGCCGCCCTTCTCTCTCCCTCCCACCGCTTGTAGGCGAAGCCTGCTGAAATTCTCCACCAATTGCACCGTTGCGTTGTAGATCCAACCCATCTCTCCACCATACTTGCTGGACCAAGGAAGGAGGATACATCGAGGTGCCGCGTGTGCATCTCACGGAGGCATCGCCACTTGGTGCTAGATCGGATCGGATCGCGAGGAGGAGAAGCGAACGACTACATCACCCACGCGTTAACGCCAGCGTTCATTGTCGAATCTTCAAGGGTATGAAGATCTAATCCAATCTCTCTCGTTGTTTGCACCTCCTAGATTAGATCTTGGCTTCCCTCTGTTCGCATCCGTAGAAAATTTTGATTTACTATGCCGAGAAACCCATCACCATTGCCTTGGCTATGTCATCATCTCCGGATTTGTTCCCCTTTTGATCTTTGGCGGCCTTCTTACCAAGAAAGTGTCTTTTTGATTTGGCAACCGAATGTGAAGTGGAGCTTCGCTTGTGGTCATCACTTGTTGCATCTTCGTCCTCCAAATTGATGGTGGCTTTGGTGGTGCCATTATTTGCAAGCGCATCAACCCCGTCATGTCTCTTCCACTTCTCCTCATTGCAAAGCAACTCATAGCAATGGAAAAACACAAAAAAACTCAGCGGTATGGGCTTCCCCTTCTTGTTTGTCTTGCCCTCTTCCTTGAACAAGCTTTGACCCATGGTAAGCTACATTGTCAAAAGAGAACAAATTAGTACAACAAACATATGAACATGACAACAACAAGCTTTGCAACTTACCCTATCCACTTCATTTGTGCCACTTGGATTAATTTTGTCAATATTGAATTGCACGGCCGACCACTTTTGACAATCAGCATTGATGAGTGACCAACGGGACCGAAGAGAACGGTCAGTTCTCTCATATCCACTTGTGTTGTTTGCGTCAAAGTAGTCCTTCATCCTCATCCAATAAGTATGTCTTGTTTGATCCATGCCAATCACGGGATCCATGCTAATCTTCAACCATGTTTTGCAAAGCAACCTATCCTCATCATTCCCCGCCCTACCCTTCGGCGCCTCAATCAAACCCTCTCCATGTTCATCTACTTGATAGGTTTGTTGATGAACTTGGTGCTCCTCCTCTTGTTGATAGTGGTGATCCATAAATGAGGAGCCAACATTCATTGTGTTCAAGAAGGTATCATCGTCAACACTATATTGCAATATAATGATCATGTCAAAAAATCATTCTTTCCCATCATCTAACTCTAAAAACAACAAACAAAAGCAAAATTCACCTTGTAGCCATATTGTCGAGCACTTGGCGCGCGCCGAATGCGGCATCTGCGACCGATGGCGCCCTTGCCGGCGGTGCGCGAGCCGAAGTAGCTGGCGTCACGAGGAAGTCCGGTAGCGCGCCCCGCCGACCATTTTTTGCGCGTCGTCGTCCTCTTGGTCGGCTTTTGGCCACCGGCCGCGGTGGCGCCAGCCGGGTGCTTCGTGCCTACGCCCTTCGACGCGGCCGGTGGAGGTGGTGGTGGCATCTGCGCTGCCCCCGCATTGGCCACCGGCCGTGGTGGCACGAAGAGAGCGTGCGGCACACCGACGGTGACGGCGTTAGTGTTTGGCAACATCTGCGACAGCCCATCTGCGCCGGCCGGAGGCGGGAGAGGAGAGGAGTTGGTGGTTTCCCGCCCCCCCTTCATCATCCGATATAGCGCCGCCGCGCGCGCCGCCGGGCGGCGGCAGAAGGGGGAGAGGCGAGAGGAGATTTTTGGAGCGGTTGCGCTGCTTTTAGCTTTGCCACGCTCCAGTCGACGCAACAAATTTTGGACGCGGAATAGCGCAACGCCCAGCCCGCGGTTTGCCGTGCGCTCTGCTTTCCAACGACTACCGGAGTGACGAAAATCGCGCGCCACGCTGTATATGGACGGTTATTTTAGCGCACACGCCGTTTAGCGCTGGAGATGCAAAGTTTATTCACAACTCATGACTAGAATCACCACCAGAATTACGAGAGGGTGGGGGATATATTTTGAAATAAATTAGGAGCGTAAAAAACAAATAAACAAAAAACGCAAAAAGAAAAACTAATTAGGAGCGGTACGGGTTTGGCATTCCAAATGTCGCCGTGCTGCAGATGGTTCCGTAGAGTTGTGTTTACCTCCTCGTGAGACCGACAGATTAAGCTGGTTAAACGCAACGACCTTCCTATCATGAAAGAAATTTTCGTGCTGATTGCCGTCACGCTAAGCAGCCATATTATCGCTTGATATTATTCTTATGACGTATACGTACATGACGGCGAAGCCGTATTTCATTGTTAGAGGAAAGGAAAATACCGGCCTGGATTGTTACAAAGCTGAAATGTTAATTATAGGATGGTGACATGAGAGCCAAATTCTAAGCGCGGCTACTTAAACGAGGAAAAGACCTGGAGCTACATAGGATCAGTCAAGTGTATTTTCTGTTAAATCTGTCTAAATCTGAAAACTTTAACCGAGTCTAACCTTTTCTCAAACCTATTCGGAATCTGATCCATGTGGTCGGCACCATTTTAAATGGAGCTGAAATTGTATAGGTCCACCCACATACATCAGAAAATCAAACCAAAGTAGGTCGGCTCCGTTTAAAACGGCGAGGACCTCCCTAGGTTGCCCCCTGTTGTCACGTGTTGACACCGACCCGTATAACTTCGGCTTCGTTTAAAATGGCGTTGACCCAGGAGTCAGATTCCGAATTAGTTTCGAGAAGATGTCAGATTCGATTAAAGTTTCTCAAAAAGGTCAGATTTGGCAAAAAAATACAGTCCGGTGCTCCGTGCTCAGGCGACTCCTATGTTAGCTTGGTCCTCCTAGCTACCTAGGGGTTTTTGTTTTCGTGATTTATTATGCTATATATAGTTAGTCCTGCGTGTTCCAATTGTGACGTGGACCTGCCACACACATCGATCGGCCAGTCACCCGATCGTACGTCTGGCAAAAACCATATCAATCGAAAAGAGCGCAGACAGCTGGCTGTCCAGCTGTTCCGTCCACGCACGCAACAAGCAGCTCCGTCACAAGAGCCACATCCATCCCTTCCATCTATCTTCTGGAGAAAGACACGAGACAAAACCAGAAGCAATAAGCAAGTTCCGGCAGGTTTCCGGTCCAGCTCCAGCTCCCATCTTCTTCGTCGATGGCGACGCTCGTGTACCTCTCGCTCATAATTATTAGCGCTGCTCCCTCTTGCTCGTAAATTTCTTCGGCCTCACGTCTAGGGATTCCTGTCTATAGCCAGGAGAGGAGAGGATGACATGGCAGTGGCCCTGGTTTATTTGCTCGTCGCGCGTTGGCTCGTACATAGACCACGTACGCATGTGTTGCACGCCTCCACCGAACCGTGGACGCCGTGTTTAAGTTTGACTCTGAAATTCGGAGAAAAGGAAATGGACGTGTGTGCTTGGATCCTCGCCACTCGCCACAATTTGTTTTCGCTGTAGCCTCCAGAGGCTCTGATTTTCTTTCTGAGCAGGAGGGGGGTTCGTACTCCAACTATTTTATTCACAACATAATTACATGCTCTATATCATCATCGTTTCAGGGGGTAGCGCTGGCAGCTGACTATTTAGAGACGCGTAGGGCTGACCATTTAGCCCGTATGGATGTGAGTAGATCCGTTGAAGCATATATACACCATTTTTCTCGGACGGTTCCCCAACCGCGCATTCCGTTTGAGGCAACGATTGGTATATCCGTGTATAACTATAACTCATGATTACTAATACACTTCCACAAAAAAAAAAAAAGGACCAACTTTATTTTGGATTATATAGTGCATGTTAGCTGCATCGAAACGTACCCCTGCAGAGAAATCAAGCTGGTGATCGAAATTGGAAGCAACAAAATAATTTTTTCTCGAATTAGGCTTTCACTCCATTATATTAATATAACAAACGACCGATACAACTGGGATATCCCTGTTAGGACAGACAACACAAAACCAACCCAAAAGAAGCAAAAAAGAAATGGAAGAGAAAACAATGTCAACACCGGCGGTACAACACAAAAAGAGATCACTTGCCACCGGTGCCCTCCGGAGAATTACCACCTCACTCCTAGCACTCTGAAGTGTCGCGTACAAAGCAACACCTCCAAGAAGGGAAGCGACAACGACGATGCTACTGCCAGAACTAATCCAAGGGTTTCCCCGGTACACTACGGGGTGGGGCGGAGGCACACCCGACGCCCTTCAGGAAGGACGGCGCCACCACGTCGGAGCCGATACAAAAAAGATTTCTCCCAACCCCAAAGAACTAGACCCCCGGGCGCTCCGCCTTGCTCCACCAAGCTTGTCGCACACCAACGCATGCCACCACGGTCTTGCAGTTATCGCCATCGTCGCACCATGGCACAGGATGCGAGGCCGGTAGACCGAAAAGAAGAAGCTTTGGCAAGGTCGGCAGGGCAATCACACACGGGAGGGAACTACCTCTGCTGACAGAGGACGGCCGCCACCCGGATGCAATAGCAGGAGCAAACTAGGCCTTCCGGCCTGGCCGAGCCCGAATGGACCCATAAAGTACCCGCCCCCGCACTACAACAAGGGCGCCATCGACATTGCCAAAGCCCGCACCAGCTCCAGCTTCACCATACACCGAAAGAGCCACTACCGCACCGTACGCCCGCCCAGGCCTAGTTTAAGCCCGACGGGCCCAAATCTGGGTCAGGAGGGCGAGCTCCACAGGCCCGGGAACAAAATAAGTTTTCAGTCAAGTGTTGATTAAGAAGTGCATGTGAATACTACACTGAGTCCAAAACTTGGTTCCGAAGGTTCATGCTTCCTAGTGCTTCTAGACCAGTAGTAGTGGTAGTGGTACACCTCATGTGCCCCTGCACTATTGTTTCTTTCTTTTTAGATGCAAATATCATTTCTACTGTAATCTCTCCTCCCCCTGCGCGTCCCCACCTCCCTCCCCTCCTTGAGAGTCGCCTCGCCCGACCCGGGCCAATCCGAGGCTCCTCTCCACGGCGATGCCGGCCAGAGAAAGCTAAGGAGCGGCGCCGGACTTAGTAGCTTAGTATTTAGGCTTAGATCTAGTGGATGTTGTCCCTCAGTGACGATTTGGAGTAGGTCGCCGGATCTCGTCGGCCGGATCTGGCGTGTCCGTAGCTCTCTCTCCCTCGAGGCACTGCTCCGGTGGCAAGAGTGGTGGCAAGAACGGAGCTGGAAGCTTGGCATCTCCAAGAATAAGGCCGTCTTCCCCTTTCCCTGGAGGTCTTCCATCCTGACGCTTCTCCACGGCGCCAGACGGTCGCCGGTGACTCCGCCTGTCAATATTCCGAGGTGGAATCTAGACGTCGACGACGAAGCCGGTGAAGCCTTCTTCAATAAGTGGATCGAGGTCGCTCCTGCTCGTCAGCACCGCCATCTTCTACACCCACCTCACCGAGTCCGTGGCAGGTTCTTTGGTTTTGATGGTGAGCCGATTCTCACTGAGTGGTGTTGGTGTGCATCTTCTGCTCTGGAGTTGGCTTCCCATCTGTCTTTCCTCTTCTTCTTGAGATCCATGGTGGATATGAGGGAAGTGGTTCACGGAGAAGTGGCTCATCTGGATCGGATTTGGGGTCCAAGAACCTTTTTTTCCTGGGAGCTTACTCCCTGCGTCTGTTTGGAAGGCGCTGAAATCATCGGCCAAGAAGGCCCTATCCAAGTCGGTATGCTCCGACAACGCTTCAACCTCCATTGGGAGGCCCTCTTCGAGCTCTGATGCTGAGTGCTTCGCCGGGTCAGTGGCAAGTGGTGTTGTCTCCGCCGTTGTCCATGGCTGCAGCATCCTGGGCTCTCTGCTCCACAGTAGGGAAGAGAAGGGGCTAAAGTGTAATTTCCAATCTTTTAGCAAGGTCCTTTCTACAAATGTAAGGATCTATGTGTTATTTTCTCATTTTATGGGATCATTTTGTAATAATCTTGTACCCCCTCTGCAATATTAAGGAAAGGTTCTAGCCCCTTCTGGGACGCTCCACGTTTAAAAAGAAAATTGAAAATTCTAGTGCAATTATTTGCGTGGCTCTTCCATTCTTGTCATTCTTAGATCCAGTAGTACGACCGTATAATATGTGTCAGCATTCATGTCTGGTTGTGCAGAAAAGCAGACAGATCCCTCACCCTTGCATGTGCAACGAGCTTCCCAAATAATACATTTCGGTCATGTATTATTGGAAAAAGGACACCAAAAATAGGGCAAGGATGACATTGGAAAAAAAAGAGAAGCCACCGTGATTGAGGAGACAAAAGGAGGAAAAACAGGGAAGACATCTTTGCTAGGGAGGGGTCTTTGTCATCCTTCTGCAATAATCTTCTTTAGTCCTTTTTTTTAATCAGATTCTCTTTGCTCTCTCTAATTCCCAGTTTAGGCCTAGTTCTTTTGCGGCTTCTCTCAGAAGCTACCCTACCTCCAGCTTATTGGAAAACCGAATCAAAAAAATTTAAGGCTTCCAAATTTGATTCGACTTAACTATTTTAGAAGCCTTTTTTAGACTAGCTTCTCCAAGAAGCCGGGAGAGGACGGCTTCTCAAAGAAGCCCAAAAAGAACTGAACCTTAAACCTGTAAGGGTGTGTAAGTTTGGTGTGTTTGGTTGACAAAAACTCCTAGTGATGTTTCATTAATAAAATTGCGGTAAAGGGCCTATAGAACAAGAACCATGGGGTTTTTGGAAGCATACTAAAGGAGATCGCTGTTAGATCAGAACTTTGAGGAGGAGTTTACTTCTGCCATGAAGGTCGAGAGATGAATGTGGAAGCTCATACGATAGCCCGTTTTGCTTCCTCCCTCCCAGCAGGTCGGCATATTTGGTTAGTTGAGCCACCTGCTGGCTTACAGGTCTTTGTAAACACTCTTTCAGCTTGAATAAAAAGGCCAGAACATTCTAAAAAAATTAATAAAATTGGGGAAAACCCTTTTATCTAAAATATTTATACATTTCGTACATAGAAAAATAAAACCATGTGTATTTCATAAAAGTGAAATATTTTCATGTAGTGAAAAATAATGACTACAAACATTAGTGTGATCCGAAGGCACACCGCCTCCTTGCCCCTCCATCATCGAAGCCGATCAAAACTTGTCGTAGTAGAGATTATTGTAGTAGGCAAACGAGGAAGTCATAAATGCGGACAATCGTAGATCGAAAGAGACTGACTTAAAACCACACGAACCAACACGAAAACCGAGTGAATCCCATGAGATTCGCTGGACACACTACTGCACATGCCCTCCGCCGAAACTATACAAACCACGAGAGCGAGTATAGAACGAGAAGGACTATTTTGTCTTTAGAATAAAGCCACCACCTCGTCATCCCAAAAAAGACGCTAAAAATAACTAAAATAGAAAAAAAAAACTTCCACCAACGAAGAGCCATGATCCAACACACTTCCAAAAACCGCCAAAGAGACAGAGCGTTCCAGCGACATCGTGGACAAGGTGACGAAACCCTAAATGAGCTTGAGGGTAGCCGCCAATTGCCTCGATGAGCTAGAAATATACAGCCACCTCTACTGACCACCGAAGCTCGACTACAATATTTCTGGCCGCTGATACAGAGATACCTATAATAACAACTCATAAACACTTCATCATCGACTCATCGTGTTGTCGATTTCTAAAATACGGTCGGTGGCGGAGGCGGGAAAGGGCGGCTCACGCCGTGACGGCGAGCGGCCGCACCTTGGATGCCAATCGCACATCGATGGGGCCATCTGCCTGCTCATGTTTCGATCCAATGGCAGCGTCACACATGACACCGCCATGAGGCTTTTTAAATCAGGGAATGGTGGCCGCCAAAAATCACTGATTGATCCATTGATTAGCTTCGCCCCAAAAATGAAAGCACACTCCACGGGTCCTCTAATTTTGTCACTGCTCGCTTTCTGCCACCGCCACCGGCTCGAAATGTCGCGTCGTGGCTAACTGAAATCACGAGGTTTGGTGCGGTTCGCGCGCAATGTGCTCCTTTTGTTTGTAATGCCATTAGCGAAGAATTAATGAAAAGAATTAATGAAAATAGGTGGTCAGTTTTTCTCGGGAAAATAGAACATGGTTAATTAAGGTGTCTGGGTAGATTTTTGTGTATCTATTGGGCAGTGGGCGCTAGAGGTCGGTCTGATTTAACCTTGAGTTCTACTCCCTCCGTTTTAAAATATAATATGTTTTAGATTTTTGAAGAAAATGTATCTAGACTAATTTTAGTGTGTATATTCACTCTAAACATAAGTGAACCTACATATTAAAAGTAGTCTAAATATATTTGTTTCATAAAGCTAAAATATCTTATATTTTGAAACGGAGGGAGTACTATGTTCTCAGGAAATTTCAGTAGGGGGACTTCACACTATTTTAGGACGTCAACTTTTTTTAATCGGTAAATGGGTCTAGAAGACCCAAGAAGCTGCAAGTAAATCCACGTGGTAGGTACATAATGCAAAGAGGCCCCTAGCACTAAGTACCCTAGCTAAACTAAAAATAACATATAGGAGCCTCTATTTTAATAGAAAACACCTCAGAGAAGGAAGGGAAAAAGCAATCAAGCCCAAGGTCGACGCTGCCACCAAACTCCGGCGATCTCCAGCCATCGGCGAGATCGAAGTCTCTTGCTCGTGACGCTTTCTGAACCGGAGAAGCAGTGAAGCCGGCCAAATCGCACTCTCTGGGGACGAACCACTTGTTGAGTATGATATGTCGAGCTCCGGAGCAAAGGTTGAGAGGGCCTCCAATGGAGGTTGAAACCCCGAGCCACCCTTCGGCCAGAACGGGCAACGGTCTAGCGGCCATGCCACCATAGGAGCGCTGCGAGGAAGAACCACTGGAAACAGCTTCATCGGGCTTCGGCTTCGTCTTTCGCATCGACGCGCCCTCTCTTCTGTCCCTCGCCACCACGGCAGGCTGATGGCGTTGCGTCAACGTGGAGCGCTTCGTCGGGAAAAACCCCAAGAGCAAGGTATGATGCAGCACAGCAACAAGTCTTCCCTCAGTAAGAAACTGTTATCGCCACATTTTGGCCAAAGGAGGAGATGGGCCGTAATCAAGATGGGCTTGGAGGATACATATATGCAACGTATTGCTGGATCGGCCTTGTGCGTGGATTTGGGCTAAATTGCCCGTGTATTTGTATATTATGGTAGGATACGTTTCGGTTTAAGTAAGAGATAGAGTTGTTAGGGTTATTCCAAAGATAGAAAGTCTCCGGACTATAAATATGTACCTAAGGTTATTGAGAAAGGAGGACGATCACGTTCACAACAAACACAATTTCGGCGCATCGCCACCCCTTGTTTCTAGGGTTTCTTTCGGGTAAGTGTCATGCTGCCTAGATCGCATCTTGCGGTCTAGGCAGTATCTACTTATGCGTTATTTAGTGTTATTCGTACTGAAGCCTTGTTGATGGCGAGTAATATTGTTATCATAGATTTGTTTGGGCTAGCATGGGTACCTTTTTTGTTATGATTGCTTAGTTATGCTGCATTTAGTTATCTCGCTGCCTTTGCACCTTTTTCGGGTATAAGGGCATCATCTTGCTTGGTCTTTATTCAGTCGATTTGATCTGTTATAGTTTTGCCTTGTTTTCCAAGGTTTAGTTTGATATCCACATAGTCAGGCCTTGCAAACGGGTTGAACGATCCAGTAGTATGTAAGGATATGGTTTGCCAATTCGAGGGGAGTTGTTCCGGGAATTGAATTTACGTCGGTTGTTAAGCCTTCTCTAGGGTTAGTTTTCTATCATCTTTTGCATCTACCAGGCTCAATTACGTGTAGGACGTTCCAATTACGTGGTGAAAACGTTAAACTGTCGTAGATCGATTTAACTTGTATTGATGAAGCAAAACCCCATGTTATCATAGATCTAATGCAGAACCATGGGATAATCGGCTCCAGGAGCCGATTCACGGGAGCCGTCAGGCTCGAATTTTACGTATGCTTGTTTGCCATGCAGGAAACTAATCGAAGCAATCCATCACCTTCTTGACCAGGTATAGGTCAGGTGGCACGCCCTTGCATCAGCCAGGACGTGTGCCGGAGTTTTGCGGGCCGTTGCCCGAGGGACCAGGGCCCACCAGCAGTTCTGGGAGCTTCCCGACTCTTCGTGTTGCTCGTCGCTGCTCGCCGGTGGGTTTTGATAGGCAACACATTCTGGCACGCCCGGTGGGACATTCAACAGCATCTGCATCAACATCCGACGCTGCGATGGGGGACAAACCGGTCACGTACGACGATCTGCCTGAGGAGCACAAGGCGAAGTATGATGATATCAAAGCTCTCTTCGAAGCCGATCTCATCGGCTCTTTTGAGAGGACCCGTAAGCATGACATTAGGTGGAAAGGATTCTCGCCCGAAGGTGCTCTTGATGAGGTGGATCTGTCTGTTCCTTCAGAGGAGCGCACCAGAGCTCTGCGACAGGAAGTCAATTACATGGTGGCTCATTCTCTTCACCGCCATTCTGAGAGCCTAGTGAACGCTTTCGAGCGCATCGCGGTTCGCGTAGTTCAGGAGATCATGAAACATCAGTACTCTCCGTCGGGGCCTACTCTAGGGACTCACCAGGGAGAAAGACTGCTC
The DNA here is from genome assembly GCA_030063025.1 of Avena longiglumis. NCBI lineage: Eukaryota > Viridiplantae > Streptophyta > Magnoliopsida > Poales > Poaceae > Avena > Avena longiglumis. Next base: position 105,312,583 of record CP125977.1, read on the forward strand.
CGCACCAGGCCACCGCCATTCACGCTTGCGCTCCGGAGCCACCAGGGCACCGGCGTCGTCGTCTACAAGGTTGGAGGTGACCAGCGATTGCCGTTCTGCTTGAACCACCTAAAGAAATCCCACATGGATATGTGTGCACCTACGTGTGATCGCAATAGCCCGGCCAAGACGAACCAGATTGCAACCGCAGGATTTCGCAGGCGAATTTCGAGCAGGCGTCGGGAACAGTATTTCGAGCAAGGATGTCCGATGGACGCCGATAAAATGCATGGCTAGCTGGCACGCCACGGAACGAGTCATGAGAATTCAGCCCTGCAGCTCAAACGGTGGAGCAAATCCGTACCATCCCGAGAGACCGGTTCGTGCGTCAAGAGGAGGACAATCGGCTATTCCAAGCCGTACTTAACGAAGTTTGATCGATTCCGCTGCCGCCAAGTATCGGCTCCGAGTTCTCAAGGTTTAGCGGATCGGAAGGTCGAGCTCGATCGAGCATGTGAGCCGATACCGCACGATTAGGCATGATTTCAGATCGGATCGATTCGCGTAAGGTTCTTCGCAATCTCAGCAGACCAGCTTTTGGGTGGTACACCTCGTTGCCACCGATTCGATCCGGACACTGAAGCAACCGGAAGAGCGGTTCCATTCAAGATCATTCGAAGCTACCGAGGTGGCATTGCGATCTGGCGCAGTGCAAAAGCGGGAGAAATCAGAGCTAAGTACATTCAGCGTTCAGATCAAGAACCGATGTTATTCCTCGTTTAATCGAGAAAGAAGCAATGAGCTGGCGTGTTGGGTCTCTCGGCACCTATCAAGGATCGGCTTTCCAAGTAGAGTACAATTCATTGGCGCACATGGCCCGTAAACCGACAATGTATGAACAGCGCCACCACGAGTTGTACCAAGACAAGTTCAAACGTCCGATAGGCCTGGTCGACATGTAAGAAGAGGATCCTATACAAGACCGGGAGGTGGCCGTGGCCGAGTGGGCTCGGGGCGATCCTGTGTCCAAATGGGTAAAGCGCAAGGGCCTGCAAAAGGGTTCGACTTGATGTGAGCAAAGCTGCAGATATTCGATTTCTTGAAGAAAAGCGGTGAAGTTACCGAAGGCCATAAAATCCCTCGGCTCAAGAGATGAACGGAGACCATACCTGCAAGTGGCATCACTCGTTCACCCACACCACCAATGATTGCAAAGAGCTACGTCGCGGATCCAAACGGCGATAGAACAGGGCCGTCGATCCTTGGGCAATTCGCCATGAAAGTAGACACAAACCCGCTTCCGGCGTCAACATGGTAGAACACCCACTCCACGAGGCGCCGGGATTTCTCGTTCGATGTTAATATGGCAGGACCTGTGTACCACCATGGCACATATAAGGAGGAAGGCGGTCGCTCTCGGGGCAAAGAAAGAGAGGAGGCTGGTCCACGCGACCGGCCCCGTTATGATGACATGCGGTATTTAACCGAGGAGCAAGTGAGAAGCGTGAGATATCAGAAGCCACACTCCACGCATCTCCTTAACAAGTATGAGCGTCAGTATGACCGACGTCGCCGGCGCGATAGAGATGATGAAGGATATGAGCACCTCGCTAGGGGAAAGTCAAAGGAAAAGGAAGGCGTGGATAAACATTGGGATTGTCCCTTCTTCAAGTATTGCTGGGATGCCGGAATGAGCTGATTGCCTACAATCGACAACTGCCCGGAATGTGGACAGCAGAAGGATGACACATGTCCAGTTTTAGTGTTCAAGCGTCTAGGGCCTCTCCCGCCTCAGAACAGACAAGAGAAGTCATCTCGAGCAAAAGATCTCGAGGAGCCAAAGGGTGAAGAAGAAGAAGACAGATATCACCGGCCAAGGTGGTGTCCCGATGGACTCAGACACACCCAAAAGCGTAGAGTTCAGCGATCACAGTAACTGGAGGAAGCCGAGCACGCATTTCCACGCTTTAAAAAGCACGCCCGATCTGGCCGTGAAAATTCGCAAACCTTGGAAACGGAGGCTCGTCCGAAAAGGAAAGAGTGGCGCCCCAAACGATGCGCCGATGCAAAGACATCGGTGCACAAACATGGTGTTCATATACTGCCGAGTTTTGCGCCCAAGAACCAAAGAACTACCAAAGGGCACGGTTGATCGCGCCCACGGCCGTCATCTTTGAAAAGCCACGAGAAGGGCTACAAACATCGAAAGCCACAGCCTGCGAGGTTATATCAATGGGCAACTGTCCGCAAGATGTTGGTTGACATCGGGCGGTCAATATAATGCCATACTCCATGCTACGGCGTTTGGGGACGCTCCGCAGATCTGATCAAAACCAACGTCACATTAAGCGACTTCAACGGCCAAACTTGAAGCATAGGCGTTCAACGTGGATCCGACCGTGGGCAGAAAAACCATCCCTCGCTATTCTTCGTCGTGGACGGCAAAAGCACCTCTGTTGTCTTGCTTTGAGGGATTGGATTCACGCTAACTGCTGCATTCCATCCACGATGCACCAGTGCCTAATACAGTGGGATGGAGATGAAGTGGAGGTCATTCACGCAGATGATTCGATCGAGATCTCCATAGCTGGCATGAACATCTGGGAAGCGGAAGACCACGAGCCGATCTCTGGAATCAGTCTAGACGGCTGGGAGCGCATTGAAGCTACAAAAAACGGGGTGAGGCTGGTCTTATCCACTGGCCTGACAGAGTAGCAAAGTCCATGATCGTACGTGGGATGGCCGATCCCTGCGATCGGCCACAAAAAACAAAAATCAGTAATCTTACGACAAACAGGTCATGCAGTCGTAGTAGGGAGGTTCCCTGCTATTGTAGAGCACAAATAAGTTGTAAACCTTCCTTGACTAATGCAATCAAAGGGGCGATTCCGCAATCGCCCAAATTATCTTTGTTATCCTCACCAACTGTTTGCCCGTGTTTAGCATCGATTTAGCGGTGACGGAAAGCTAGGGTATGGGTTTACCTCCACGATGAGCTAGAGGAGATTGACATCGGTCCCGGGGATAAGCCACGACCAACATTTATCGCCAGAAGTTAGATCCGAATCTGCGGGGTCCGATGATAGCTTTGTTGAAAGAATATCCGATCGCTTTGCTCGACTATACTGAGATGCCGGGTTAGACAGAGCATCATTGAGCATCGACTCCCACTTAAAAAGGGTTTCGCCATTCCAAAGTGAGCACGACGGATGAAGGCCGAAATTTTGGAAGAAGTCAAGAAAGAGATCGAGAAAATGTTGTGACTAGGTTAATCGGGCCATGCGGTATCCGAGTGGATTTCTACTATCGCATCAGAGAAAAGGATGGTTACCGGCGTGTTGCCATAGATTTTCGGGATCTCAATAGAGCTACTCAAAGGATGAGTATCCGATCGCTGCGAGAGACATTAATCAACACAATGGTCATAAGATCTTGAGCTTCATGGATGGCAATGCCGTTACAACCAAATTTTTATGGCTCGGAAGATATACACAAGACGCATTCGAGTCCTGTGTTCGGTGGGGTTGTTTGGATATGTAGTCATGACGTTTGGATCAAGAATGCCGGCGCCACATACCAAAGAGCCATGAATTACATTTTCCATGACCTCGGAAAGTGGTGGAAATTTATGTCGATGACGTGGTGGTCAAGTCCGCTTCAAGACAAGGACACTTGGACGATCTGCAACGTCTGGACCAAACAAGAAAATTCGCTACGGATGAATCCAAAGAAGTGTGCCTTTGTGTGACGGTCAGTTCTTGGGTTTCTTGGTCCATGAACGCGAATTGAGATCGGCTGAAAAGTCGAGGCGGTCACGAACAATGAAGCCACCTACCACGAAGAAAGAACTGCGATCTCATCGGCAAGATCAACCGTCGAAGATTCATCTCAATCTGTCGGGAAGAATAGAGCCGTTCATGGGACGGTGAAAATTAAATCGATGAGGAGTTCCGCGGGGACGTAACAACAACGAGCCTTCGATGAGATCAAAGAATATCCGACGGCCCAGGTGTTGGTTCCGCCAACCGGATAGGCCGTTCTACATTTACTTGTCGATGGTACACGCCCATCGCCTCGGTGGTGGTGCAAGTTTATGATGGTGCAGCGAGTTGTGTTTTACATCGCGAAGGATCTGGATGCGAGACAAGGTATCCGAGATCGATAAGTTGTGCCTCTCGCTTTTCACTCGCACTAAGTCAGCGCCACATCTTGCTCTCAGCGGAGATTATCATTATATGCAAGTCGATGTCATAAAACATATGCCGGCTCCTATGTTGAAAGGCCGACTCGGCAAATGGATGTTTGCATTATCGAATTTGATATCCAAGATCAACCCGCGAAGCGTTAAGGGTCGCGCTATCGACCTTATTGCTGAAAGAATCAACACTGATATAGCAGCTGTCTATACGAGCGTGGGCTATGTTTTTCGATGGATCGGTTTGTGATGATGGTTGCGGAATCGGCATTCTACTCGTGTCGCCCCGGGGGGCAACATATTCCTTCTCCATCAGTTATCTACCCTCGCACCAACAACGCCGAGTATGAGGCGATACGCAAGGGAATGGAGTTGCTCATCGGAGCGTATAAAGGAAATTTTTGGAGACTCCAAATTGGTGATTTCCCAACTCATGGAGGAATACAAGTGTGAGAGCGAGTCGCTCTTCCCATTATGGTTGCAATGCCGTGAGCTGATGGCAGCCTTCCGTACATAAACTTTAATCGATCCCGCGATCGCAGAATACCGAGGCGAATGACCTCACAAATGGCTTCGAGCTACAAGGACGAGCGAAGGAGCTGATGTTCAAGTACGCCTCGGAGGCGACGATCGGAGAGCCGATATCTTCAATTACTTGAAAGATTCGGCTCTGGGGGCACCTAAACGGATAAGGTACAAGGCCATGAAGTATGTGCTTATTGGGGACGACATGTTCTACAGGACTCTGGAAGGGTTACTGCTCAAATGTCTGGGGCCAACCGAGGCCAATCGGCTCCTACATGAGGTACACGAAGGCGCCTGTGGAACTCACCAATCGGCTCACAAGATGAAATGGTTGATCAGGCGATCAGGGTTTTATTGGCCCACCATGCTTGAGGACTGTTTTAAATATTACAAAGGGTGTCAAGCATGTCAGAAATTTGGAAAAATTCAGATGGTACCCGCATCAGCAATGAACCCCATCATCAAGCCTTGGCCATTCCGAGGTTGGGGCATGGATATGATTGGCAAGATCAATCCTCCATCAAGCAAAGGCCACATGTGGATTTTGGCCATTACGGATTATTTCACTAAATGGGTGGAAGCCGTCCCTATGAAGTCGAAACTCAAGGATGTTATCAATTTTGTGAAAGAACATGTCATTCATAGATTCGATTCCCCAAACTATCACGACCGATGGAGGTTCGGTCTTCATTTCTCACGAGTTTAGAAAGTTACTGAGGACACGGAATTAAGCTGATCCGATCATCTCCATACTATGCTCAAGCAAATGGGCAAGGCCCAAACAGAGCCTTATCAAGCTGATCAAGAGGAAAATCGATGAGAACCCTAGGCGTTGGCACGAGGTTTTGTCAGAAGCTTTATGGGCTTATCGCATGTCATGTCATGGAGCGATAAAAACCTCGCCATACCATCTAGTCTATGGACAAGAAGTATTGCCTCGAGATTACGGCTGGATCGAGACGTGTCACTTTTCGTAACGATCTAACAACTAAAGAATATGCGGCCCCGATGAGTGATGTTGTTGAGGATTTAATCGAGCTTAGGCCGTGGTCGCCGAGAAAATCAAAGAGAACAAGGCCAAGGTAGCTCGTGCATATAATAAGAAGGTGAGACCAAAGGAGTTCCACGTTGGCGATCCGGTATGGGAAGTCAGTATTGCCATTGGGGACTAAGGATGCAAGATATGGTAAATGGTCTCCAAATTGGCACGGGCCATGTGGTCGATCAAGTTTTAAGGGGAACGTACATGCTTGAGGAGCTGGACGGCGTGAAATTCCCAGTGGCTGTCAACGGTCAGCATCTCAAGAAATATTTCCCAAGCATGTGGGATGATGGACAGTGAAATATGGGGGCCGATACATGAAATCGGCCAATAATAAAAAAAATTAATTAAAAATAGCCGATGCACAGCCATCGACTCTAGAGGTTCAAACTGTTACGAGCAGGTGCCAGTTTACATGAATGAGCTACTGAAGGAATGCCTCGAAGGCGTGGAGGGCGTCAGCACGGACACGATCCACCTCGGCGATCTCGGCTTCGTCATCTTCGTCCTTGCCCATCACTAGCTGCTTGTGCAGGGCACGTATTTCCGCTAGATCAGTCTTCAGTTGAGCTTTGAGGCCTTATACTTCGTCTTGGGAGCGGGCGATGAATGCTTCCTTGTCACGAATGAGCTGTTTAGTCGCCCGGACCTTCTCTTCAAGATCTCCCAATTCCTTTTTCAAGGATGCAAGCTCGTGATCGACAGAGGTGTCAGTTTTGGCATCCAGAGACGCCTTTTTCTCGTTGAGCTGCTGACATTTGTCTGCAATATTGGCCTTCAGCGGGAGTTGGGCGTGGCGCAGGTTAATCCTCTCACGAGCCAACTTCACCCTTGACCCGTAGAAAGACAGAGTTACAACTGGCCAAAGCTTCACTTGCAATGCTACTGGGAGTTGGTCCTTGATTTCGGCAAGAACACTCTTCATCTCTTCAGAACCCTCGATCAACTTCTCGGTCGGGGAGGACAGCAAGGCTTTGAGACACTGGAATTGAGGTAGAACAGCCCTGGCTCGTGGTTCATCGTTGGCGACAGAGGGAGTTGGTTCGATGGATTCAGGGTCGAACGTCAGCAGGCCTGAGATATCACAACCCTGGCAGGCCGAAATGGCGTCAGTATGCGTCCAACATGGAAGGATGAGCCGAACAAAGCGAACGTACCTCTCCTAAGATCAAGGGGATAGCAGGTGACGAGACAATCGACTTGTGTGTTGTTGCTGGGGGCTTGGCCAAAGTGGTAACCGTTTCATCTACGCCTTCAGGGATTACTAGATCCAGCCTTGCGAGAGGCATCGGCACTGCCCCGGCTTTCCCACTAGAAGTGTCAGTCGTCTGCATGGAAGGTGCTTAGCCGATGTAAATAGTGATGAATCGGCAGATTAAAAAGAAACAATTGGTGAGAGCATGGAGGGTGATGACTTTCGAAACCTCCTGGCTCGACGAAGAAGTTTGCAGTCCCTTGCGAGCCCTCTTGGGGCTCACAGCTGGCCCCGCCTCGACTGATGCTCGGGGGGCAGTAGGTTCAGGAACCGGCCTTTTCCTGGGAGCCGATGGTGGCAAATCTGGCTGGCTCGGTGTGATGGTCCTCTCAGAGTCTGTTGGGCCCGATTCTCCTCGATTGGATTGTGTGTCCTCGCTGGAGGTGTCTTCGACGGAAGCCTGTAAGAAAAGGAGAGCTAGTAAGCACGAGCATGTTTGCAAGGATGAAAGAGATCAACCAAGGCATGGATCAGCGTACATGCGAACTTTCTGGAGAAGGGCTCCGGCGCCTCAAAGTCTTCCTGGCAGCTACCTTCCTCACCACCGTTCTTGTTTTAGTTGGAACTCGAGAGGCGGCTGACCTAGAAGTTGCTTGGTTCTTGGAAGCCGATTGTGGTGATATCGGTTACGCATCACGACCTTTTCAAAGGTGGCGAGTTTTTGCGTAAAAGGACCACGTGAGCTGGTGGAAGAATTCAAGGGGAGCCATCACGGCGTTGGTTCAGACCATCTTGTTGCCGCAAGGAGACAGAGTGGGTTATTAGAAGGATCATTTGTGAGCTGCATCAAGAAAATTTATGAGTAGTGGTACCTGCTCTACGGGATATCATATTCAGATCGAGCTGTTCCAAAGAACGGTCCCAGATCTCCTCAAGGCATGAGTCTTCCACATCGACCACCAGTTCTCAAAACCATCGGTTGATGAAGCGAAGGTGAGGTTGTTAGGAATTGGGATGGTCGAGCATCGAAGAAGGAATAACACCTTTGATCGGTGAGAGGATCGGGCAGGTCACCGCTCTCAGAAGATGGTGGAGAAAGAAATGGGGAGGTACTTGTCCAAGGCCAAATTGCCGAGCCACTACGACCGGCCGGTAGAATTCGTATCGAGCTTGATTATTCTGCTGGATGTGCTCATGCCAACCGGAAGGAAACAGGACGGATCACGGTGGAAAATAGTCGCCGAGTCTTTGGTGTCATCGGCAAAGTTGTAGCTGAAGGAGATTGGATTTTCAAATGTTCCGATTCTTCCATGTAAGGAAAGAAGATAGGATTGTCCGTGCCTTGAAAGAAAATGCTGAACCACTTGGATGCTTCTGAGGGATCGATTTACTACCGCGATCTATACAAAGCTTGGCCGTAGCTGTGCATCGGATCCGCTTCCTTTGGCATCTGGAAAGGTGCAACTCGCCAAAAGGGGAAGTTTGGGACATGGTTTTGAAAATACAAATGAGCCATAGCTGAATGAACCACCAAGGACCTCTGTTTTGATCGCTATGCCGGAGAATAGTTTGACAGACATCAACTGGAGATATCGATAGACCTCTCCAAGGAACAGTTTGCGATGCCAAGTTGAGTGCCTTTGGCAAGTTCAGAGGCCAAGGGAGATAATTCTTGGTTGGAGCAAGGAAGGGCCACATAATATGAAATGTTCCAGCGGAAGTTGAGGAAAGCCGTGTGTTCTTTCTCCGTGATGTGGCCTTTAGTTTTCATGTGGCTTTGAAGATAGGCACCCCAGGCAAATGCTGTTTTGGAAGAAAGCTTGTAGGGACCTTTGTCGATTAAAAAAGGGGCTGGGTGATGTAACGTCCGCACCAGTAATCATCACCACGCCTAACAGAGTTGGTGTCATGGGGCCATGACCGAACATGAAGCGATTGAGCATCGACGTAAATAGCCGATGATTTTTAGAAGATTTTCATGTTTCAAGGGAGACAATGACAAATACAAGGCATCGGCTATTACCGTGGTTTCCCATTGAGATTGGTAAGTTTTGGCTACCTGCTGTACCAAGAGACCCAATGTTCGGGAGGATTAGGCCAGCTCGCAAGGCAACGCCCAAGAATTCAAATCTAGGTTTTGGATTACGAAGGGATTCTGCTTGCCTCGCAAGAGATCGATGGGCAGGACTAGATTCGTATGGGGCCAAGACAGAGAGAATTTGGGAGAGAAGGATGCGGCAGAATGTCAAACCTAAAAATTTAATGGTGGAATAAAGCATTAATTCGGTGTTTGCCATTAATTCTAGCACCATGTTCGATCATGAGGAGTAGGCGTACCTTCGCACTAGAGACCGCTGTTGGTGTTGGACGATTCCGCCATCTAGTTTGCGGAGATGGATCTATGCAATTGGGGATCGAGGGTTCTTGTCGCTGTAAGCTCGATCTATTCGGTGAGGCAATTGGAGATCTGGGTTGGCCTTTTTTGAAGAGGGTCGCAGGCTACCGTTTGAAACTGGAAAGTGGCCGCTCAGATTTGTCTAAGTATGCGACCAAATTTGACCTTGTCAACGTTTGTGGGGAAAGCCGATGTGTTACCATTGGCTCTTTGGGCTTTGACTTGGTTGACTGTATAAGCGTAGTATGGTGAAAGCCGATACATTACTATCGGCTTCTGGAACGTTGACCTATTTTGACTATCGGCAAAATCGAATTGGAAAAGCAATCTTTGTTGATTCAAAAGACGATTATTTACAATGGAGCCGATTGCTTACAAAAGGAAATCTGCTACTAGTACTACTACTACTAGTTCCTAATCTAGAGGCCGGTGTCTTCGCCGTCAGTCGATTCGCCATCAAGCCGCCGCGGCGTAGTCTTCGCCGCCGCCGGTTGTCGTGAGGGCCTCCTCGTCCTCGCTGCCGCCTTGGTGTCCTCGCTAGACCCGCGGAAGCGCTTCACCGGGGTATTCACGGAGGAGGTGTCCTCCGCCTCCTCCTCATCGGAGGATTCGACGCCGTCCCAGACACGGCGTCGGTGCTCCGCCTCCGCCTCCGTCGACAAGGAACTGCAGGCCCTCCTCGCCGGTTAGGGACTCGCTGCCTCCGACCAGCGGGCGAAGTCCCTCTCGTCCCACCATTGTGGGGCGAGAGCCTCAGACGCCATTGGCGGGTGCTCCGGCGTCGGCTCCCGGTCGCTCAGTGTGTTGGAGGATTGGGAGGAAAGGCCGGATGATTTAGAGGAAGAAGAGGAGGCCATGGCGGAGGAAGAGGGTTTTTTGGCTAATGGAGGAAGATGGGGGTGCAGGCTGCTCAGATGAATTTAAATAAGGGGAATAGTGGGAGGTGGTTCAATGCCATAGCGGTTTCCCAGAATGTGGTGCCAAAATTGTCAAATCATGCACTGCGGAGAAGTTGAGAAGACAGGGCGTTATGATGAGGGGGTGGCGTGACGATTCTGCTCTGCAACGCGTGAGCCGATAAAAAAAGAAGGGGGGAAGAAAAAACAACAACAAAGTGGTTTTGGAATTATTATTGCCAAAACCAGGGGGCACGTGTTATCGCCACATTTTGGCCAAAGGAGGAGATGGGCCATAATCAAGATGGGCTTGGAGGATACATATATGCAACGTATTGCTGGATCGGCCTTGTGCGTGGATTTGGGCTAAATTGCCCGTGTATTTGTATATTATGGTAGGATACGTTTCGGTTTAAGTAAGAGATAGAGTTGTTAGGGTTATTCCAAAGATAGAAAGTCTCCGGACTATAAATATGTACCTAAGGTTATTGAGAAAGGAGGACGATCACGTTCACAACAAACACAATCTCGGCGCATCGCCACCCCTTGTTTCTAGGATTTCTTTCGTAGTGTCATACGCCTAGATCGCATCTTGCGGTCTAGGCGATATCACTTATCGTTATTTAGTGTTATTCGTACTGAAGCCTTGTTGATGGCGAGTAATACTGTTATCATAGATTTGTTTGGGCTAGCATCGGTACCTTTTTTGTTATGATTGCTTAGTTATGCTGCCTTTAGTTATCTCGCTGCCTTTGCACCTTTTTCGGGTATAAGGGCAGCATCTTGCTTGGTCTTTATTCAGTCGATTTGATCTGTTATGGTTTTGCCTTGTTTTCCAAGGTTTAGTTTGATATCCACATAGTCAGGCCTTGCAAACGGGTTGAACGATCCAGTAGTATGTAAGGATATGGTTTGCCAATTCGAGGGGAGTTGTTCCGGGAATTGACTTTACGTCGGTTGTTAGGCCTTCTCTAGGGTTAGTTTTCTATCATCTTTTGCATCTACCAGGCTCAATTACGTGTAGGACGTTCCAATTACGTGGTGAAAACGTTAAACTGTCGTAGATCGATTTAACTTGTATTGATGAAGCAAAACCCCATGTTATCATAGATCTAATGCAGAACCATGGGACAATCGGCTCAGAGCCGATTCACGTGAAACCAGGAGCCGGTCGGCTCGAATTTTACGATGCTTGTTTGCCATGCAGAAACTAATCGAAGCAATCCATCACCTTCCCGACCAGGTATAGGTCAGGTGGCACGCCTGCATCAGCCAGACGTGTGTCGGAGTTTTGCCGTTGCCGAGGGACCGAGGCCCACCAAATAGCCTGGAGCCTCCCGGCTCTTCGTGTTGCTCGTCGCTGCTCGCCGGTGGGTTTTGACAGGCAACAGAAACCGAGGTTATCGAACCGGTAGGAGGAAAGAAACGTCTCAAAGGTGTTGCAAGCAACGTGGAAACCTGCACAACACAAACTCAAGACTTTGCCCCAACTAACAGTGAGGTTGTCAATCTCACTGGTTGTTGTAACAAAGGATTAAATGTATGATGTGCAAGATGATGATGGTTTGCAGCAAGTAAACAGTAACAGTGGAAGATGTATCAATGGTAAAAATTGGACCGGGGTCCATAGTTTACTAGAGGTATTCTCCTTAGATAAATAAACATGGCATATAGGGTAAAAAATTACAGTAGGGCAATTGACAGGACTGGGCAAGGCATAACAATGCAATACTAGACATAAAGATCCTATGAGATTCGATTGGGCAATACATAAATATAGATAGATCGCCATCCAACTGCATCTATGACTAGAATTCCACCTTTAGGTTATCATCCGAACCCCCTCCAGTATTAAGTTGCAAGCAACAGACAACTGTTTCAAGCAAAGTGTGTAAGGAAACAATCCACTTGTTCCATGAACAAGAGACCGTTGTTTTCTCCCTAGTGGCAACAGCACATCTACAACCATACACATTTTTTTCACTTCCCTTGATTAAGTAGAGGCATGAACCCACTATCGAGCATAAATACCCCTTCTCGGAGTCACTAGCAACTACTTGGCCAAGATATCTACTAACAACGTAGAGCATGCAAGATCACAAACAACACAAACATGATATAATCAATAAGACAAAACCATTAATCAATCTGACATAGTAATCTCAATATCCATCGGATCCCCGCAAACACAACATGCATGATTACAAATAGATGAGATCTTGATCATGAACGGAGCTCACAAGATCTAGACATGAAAGCACAAGGAGGATATACAACCATCTAGCTACTACATGGACCCGTAGTCCAAGGTGGAACTACTCACGCTTCATACCGGAGGCTGGCATGATGAAGAAGAAGGCCTCCGGGATGATCTCCCCTCCAGCAGGGTGCCGGGAAGAGCTTCAGATCCCCCTCGATCTAGGGACACTGGTGGCGGTGGCTACAGACGGTTTCATGGAATATTGATCGGATACTTAGGGTTTAGGCATCGGGGGCTTCTTATAGGCGAAGAGGCGAGGCTGGGAGGCGGCCATGGGGCCCACACCCTGCTCAAGCATGGGCCCACCCTAGGTCGCGCCTGGGGGGTGGCCACCCTATGGCGCCCCTCTGACTCTCCTCTGGACTCTGTGTTCTCCTCGGTGAAATATTGACTTTGGCTTTTGTCCCGTCCAATTCCGAGAATATTTCCTTACTAGCTTTTCTGGAACCAAAAACAGCAGAAAACAGACAAATGGCACTGTGGCAACTTGTTAATAGGTTAGTACCAGAAAACATATGAAAATCACCTCAAAGTGTGGGAAAAGCAAAGCAAAGTAGATACTAAACAAGCATGGAACATAAAAAAATTATAAATACGTTTCCGACGTATCAAGCATCCCCAAGCTTAACTCATTCTCGTCCTTGAGTAAGTAAGTGATAAAAAGAATAATTTTTTAGGTGACATGCACCATCAAAACCAAGATCAAACCATTTTGCAAGCATTGAAAGCTAGGATCAAAGAACTCTAAACATGTGCATAAAAGATGGAGTTCTAACAATAAGACAAAGTAACTATGCATGCAGCATGAAAGGCTACAAACAAAAATCATGAATAACATGCATTGAAAAAACATTTGTTTGTTTCACATACAGAAAACATGGCATGGTGGCATTCAGCTTGTACCTCATAGAGTAGAAAAGAGATGCATAGGACACCTTGAAAGTTCATAAGAGTTACTAGATACAAATAGCACAAGAACAAGCAATATCACAATATGCATCAATCAATAAGTTTTGGGACAATGCACATAGAACTAAGAATGGCAACTATGCTCTCTTAACTGGTGCCTAAAGATAGAAGGTGGAGACTCAATATAGCAGTGTAAGAAAGGCCCTTCATAAAGGGAAGCAGGGATTTCAAGTTTCAAAAAGAGCTTCCAAAAATTATGGTACTTGTTAGCTTTCATCCCTCATTGCCCCTATCATAAGCAAACTATGGAGTATATGCTTGACAAAGTATAAGTTGGAAATCTCATGTCCATTGAATACAAGGGCCGCACCTCATGCTACTCAACTTTAGTCACCTGTAAGTTCTTGTCATAGTAAGTATACGTGTATCATAGAGAACCGCCAACAGGGTACCCCTTGCACATGGTACAGGAGCTATCCCATAACCAAAATGACACGGCAAGCAGACAATGAGCATCTCATCGATCTTTTTATTTTCTATTTGCATAGATTTTTATTGAGGATGCTTCACGATTTCTCATTATGGTGATACTGCAAGTTTCCACCATGATTAGGCATGGCTTAAGCTAGCAGCCCAGGCGTTTCTCTAACACAAAATACATAACTCCATGGACTTACAAACTCCCTTTTTATTTAACACCAGCGACATCCATAGACAAAAGAGCATAATATCAACTGTGTACAAAGTACAAGTGCAATGTTGAAAGCGTTCCCCATGAAAACATGGTTCTGCTAATTACAATGTATAAGTGCAAGCATATACAACATAGATGACACAATGGTTCAAGTTTATTAGGGGCAAGAAATATAAAGTGTGCCATCAAGTTCGTGAGAGCTTTAACCATTAAGTTTTCACATAACAAAATACTTTTTAATTGGAAGATAGCTGAAAACAAGAATATACTTGGAATGGTGTAACACACCATGCATAGGAATTTATAGTGGACACTTTGGAATAACTTGGTTTCTTGGGAGTTGGAAGCATGAGTAGAGCTTACTCATACAAGCTGAGGCTAGCAAAAGACTGGGAGCAACCAACTAAGAGAGCAATAATGGCCATAATCATGCAGAGCGACAAAACATTACTAATCAAAGTATAGAGTGGTACTACAAGTAAATGACTAAATGATCATAGAGGCTATGGTGACTTGTTCATAGTCATAACATGGTGTGAGCATGTGCCAAGTCAACCCAAACAAAGCATCAAAGGAGAATACCACAATATTATGCTTTTGTATGCTAAAATAACACATGATTCTTTCAAGGCACACTAAGCAATCCCAATTGTTTGGAACAAGTCATGCTACAACAATAATCACTAAGCATAAGGTCAAAACAACACCTAGCATGACATGATAAAGTCTAAGTCACAGTCAAAGCAATCTCCTCTTGCACTTTCAAGCAAGAACTTCCTACTCCTTTCCAACACCAATTAACTTATTTGAAACAACATAGCGAGAATGGGGGTCCAAACTACTTTATCCAAGCAAACTAAACAAACTAAGCAAAGCAAACGAAAATTAAGACGCTCCAAGAACAACACAACGGTGCATGAAACAATAAAAACGAAGTGTCTAGAAAGACCTGAGCTTTTTATTGATGAAGAAGGGGATGCCTTGGGCATCCCCAAGCTTTGACGCTTGTACCTCTTGGATGTTTCTTGGGGTGAAACCGGGGTGGAATCCCCAAGCTTGAGTTGTTGTCCATTCTTCCTCTCATTACATCATCCTCTCTATACACCTAAAATTTTCCTTCATACAAAACTTCACACAATCTTCATTAGCAACATTAGTGTATTCAAAAGATAATAAACCTTTGGGTTTAGCTTTGGAACAACAAAACATTTCACTAAAAACACAAGATACTGTAGCAACTGCTTCAAAAAGCTCAATTTCCCAAAAAGAACCCAAAAAGGAAAAGCAAATGCAAATAATGGCAGAAATCTGTCAAAACAGACCAGCAGGTAGAAACCGATTTTTTCGAAGACCTTATGTTGCTCAAATCAAAAAGTGTTGAACTAACGAAAGTTAGCTAACATACTAGGGGATTTATCCGTAAATTGTCAGCTCAATCCGAATTACAGAGACTCCTCGTGAAATTTTATGGTGGAGGACAGAAATCTATTTCGGGACAGCAACTCCCCAAATCTTACTTCCCTCTCATTAAAGGTCATTCTTGGCAAAAAAAACAAACAAAAAGGATAAGGAGAGGTCATTACTGAAATAATATCTTCCAAGACTCAAGAAAACTCTTGGATTATCTCCCAACAAGTACTTTTCTTTAACTCCTTTAAGTTAGACACAAGAAGCAAGAAATCAAGTATTTTCAAATGAGGAAGCATTAACATCAAACCTTGCTTTCAAAGGAGGAGCAAAAAGCAACTTCTCTCTCCTCACAGGGAAGTGTTAAATACCTTTTTGGATGGAAATTGATATTTAATGGTGCCTTCTTTCATATCAATGATGGCACCAACATTTCTAAGAAAAGGTCTTCCCAAAGTAATAGGACAAGAAGCATTGTATTCAACATCCAAAACATAGAAATCAATAGGGACATAAACATTGTTAACCATAATAAGAACATCATTAACACTCCCCATGAGTTTCTTCATAGCATTATCATTAAGTGGGACATCCAAATAACAATCTTCCAAAGGTGACAAATCAAGCATTTCATAAATCTTTTTAGGCATAATATAGACACTAGAACCAAGATCACATGAAGCTTTGAGATCAAAGTCATTCACTTGCATATTAATAATGGATTCCTAGATATCTTCTACTTTCCTAGGAATAGAAGCTTTGTGTTTTAACTTCTCTTCCTTAATTTTAACAAGAGCATCTGGAATGTGTTTGGTGAAAGCAACATGCATATCACTAGCATCAAGACTTCTAGCAAGCTTTTGCAGGAACATAATCACTTCAGAAATATTACAACCATCAAGATCAAAGTCGAACTTAGCATCACTAGTAGTAGACTCAATGGGCTTAGGCATTGTAGGAGGAGGAATAGGGACTTCTTGTGGTTTAGTGCCAAACATATGGGTGGTGGTGATGGTGCACACACTATTGTTTTCAATTTCAGCTTCCCTTTCCCACTTAGCATGAAGTTGGGCTAACAGTCTAACATTTTCATCAATAGTAACTTGTATGTCATGAGTAGCAACAAAGGTACTTTCCATGGTTTCAGGTTTAGCAGCCATTTTATTAATCAAAGAGGACTGTGCTTCAGACAAAGAGGAAATATTTTTCTCAACATTCAAAAGCTTTTCCTCCACAGTCTTGTTGAAAGTGGTTTGTTTACTAATAAAGTCTTTGAGCATGACTTCAAGTTCAGAGGGGGCACTTCTAGCATTGTTGTAGGAGTTTCTATAGGTATTGCCATTATTAGGAGGATAAGGCCTATAATTGTTGTTACTACCAAAATTATTCCTATAGGCATTGTTGTTGAAATTGTTATTTCTAATGAAGTTCACATCAACTTGCTCTTCTTGAGCAACCAAATAGGCTAAGGGAACACTATTAGGATCTAAAGGAGATTTCCCATTAACAAGCATAGCCATAATAACATCTATCTTATCACTCAAAGAGGAGGTTTCTTCAACAGAATTTACCTTCTTACCATGTGGAGCTCTTTCAGTGTGCCATTCACAGTAATTAACCATCATATTATCAAGGATTTTTGTTGCAGCACCCAAGGTGATGGTCATAAAGGTACCTCCAGCAGCTGAATCCAACAGGTTTCTTGAAGAGAAGTTCAAACCTGCATAAAAAGTCTGGATAATCATCCAAGCAGTAAGTCCATGAGTGGGAAAATTCTTAACCAAAGATTTCATTCTTTCCCAAGCTTGAGCAACATGTTCATTATCAAGTTGTTTAAATTCCATAATATCACTTGTCATAGATATAATTTAGCAGGAGGGTAGTACGTTCCAATAAAAGCATCTTTGCACTTAATCCAAGAATCAATACTATTTCTAGGCAAGGATAGCAACCAATCTTTAGCTTTTACTCTCAAGGAGAAAGGAAACAACTTGATCTTAATAATATATCCATCTACATCCTTATACTTTTGCATCTAACAAAGTTCAACAAAGCTATTGAGATGGGCAGCAGCATCATCAGAACAAGCACTAGAAAATTGCTCTCTCATCACAAGATTCAACAAAGTAGGCTTAATTTCATAAAACGTAGCATCAGGAGAAGGTGGAGCAATAGGAGTGCTTAGGAAATCATTGTTGTTTGTGCTAGTGAAGTCACACAACTTGGTGTTCTCAAAAGAGTTCATTTTGGCAAAGGTGAAGCAAGCCAAAAACAGTAGCAACAGCTAGAGCAGGAACTAATTTTTTTTGTTTTTGATAAGAGAAAGCAAACCAAACTAAACTATTTTTGGAGTTTTTGATAAAAAGAGGCAAACAAAACCAAGCAAAATAAACTAAGCAAACTAAAAACAAAGTAAAGAGAAAGGTTGAGGAGGACTCCCCTTATGAAGACGTCCTTAGCCTCCCCGTCAACGGCGCCAGAAAATCTTGATGGCGCTGCATCAATGTGGAGCGCTTCGTCGGGAAACCCCAAGAGCAAGGTATGATGCAGCACAGCGGCAAGTCTTACCTCAGTAAGAAACCGAGGTTATCTAACCAGTAGGAGGAAGGAAACATCTCAAAGGTGTTGCAAGCAACGTGGAAACCTGCACAACACAAACTCAAGACTTTGCTCCAACTAACAGTGAGGTTGTCAATCTCACCGGTTGCTGTAACAAAGGATTAACTGTATGGCGTGGAAGGTGATGATGGTTTGCAGCAAGTAAACAGTAACAGTGGAAGATGTATTAATGGTAAATATTGGACCGGGGTCCATAGTTCACTAGAGGTGTTCTCCTTAGATAAACGAACATGTCATGCGGGGTAAAAAAAATACAGCAGGGCAATTGACAGGACTGAGCAAGGCATAACAATGCAATACTAGACATAAAGATCCTATGAGATTCTTGGGCAACATAACAATACACATAGACCGCCATCCAACTGCATCTATGACTAGAAGTCCATCTTCATGTTATCATCTGAACCCCCTCCAGTATTAAGTTGCAAGCAACAGAGAAACTGCTTTAAGCAAAGTGTGTAAGGTAAACAATCCACTTGTTCCATGAACAAGAGACCATTGTTTTCTCCCTAGTGGCAAAAACACATCTACAACCGTAGAGATTTCTGTCACTTCCCTTGATTAAGTAGAGGCATGAACCCACTATCGAGCATAAATACCCCCTCTTGGAGTCACTAGCAACTACTTAGACAAGATAGCTAATAACAACGGAGAGCATGAAAGATCACAAACAACATAGACATGATAGAATCAATAATACAAAACCATTAATCAATCTGACATAGTAATCTCAATATCCATCGGATCCCCGCAAACACAACATGCATGATTACAAATAGATGAGATCTTGATCATGAACGGAGCTCACAAGATCTAGACATGAAAGCACAAGGAGGAGATACAACCATCTAGCTACTACATGGACCCGTAGTCCAAGGTGTAACTACTCACGCTTCATACTGGAGGCTGGCATGATGAAGAAGAAGGCCTCCGGGATGATCTCTCCTCCGGCAGGGTGCCGGGAAGAGCTTTAGATCCCCCAATCTAGGGATGATGGTGGCGGTGGCTACAAACGGTTTCATGGAATATTGATCGGGTACTTAGGATTTAGGCATCGAGGCTTCTTATAGGCGAAGAGGCGAGGCTGGGAGGCGGCCAGGGGGCCCACACCCTGCCCAGGCGAGGGCCCACCCTAGGCCACGTCTGGGGGGTGTGGCCACCCTGTGGCGCCCCTCCATCTCTCCTCTGGACTTCGTGTTCTCCTTGGTGAGATATTGACTTTGGCTTTTGTCCCGTCCAATTCCGAGAATATTTCCTTACTAGCTTTTCTAGAACCAAAGACAATAGAAAACAGGCAACTGACACTGTGACAACTTGTTAATAGGTTAGTACCAGAAAACATACGAAAAGCACCTAAAAGTGTGGACAAAGCAAAGCAAAATAGATACTAGACAAGCATGGAACATAAAAAAATTATAGTTATGTTTCCGACGTCTCACATGCCAAGAGAAGGAGAGGAAGCTCGATGCCATGCATGCCTCCGAGAAGCCACTGGGCTTTATGACTGAACCGCCGCAACCTCCGCAAGCCTCTGGAGCTCCTACCACAAGAGCATAGAGAGCGGAGGGGCCAGGAGACCTCTTGATGCCGCTCGACAGCCACCAGGAGTAGCTCGGAGGCGCTCCGCCGCTTCGCCACCAGCCAAAAATCTTCTAACTCCCCCCGCCACCACAGCCGGCCAGATAAGGAACCAAATCGAGCGGGGGCTCAACAAAAGGAGCCCCACAAACAACTTTATTCAAAGAAGAGGTGCCCAACGACATCGTCTTCCGACCACTAAGAATCCAAAGCGCGCCGGCGAGGAAGCCTAAGCCATAGATCTGGCTGCTCAGATCGCAATCTACTCTTCTAACCCGTTATTAACAACATCCAATGTCCATGATTAGGAAACCTTGATCATCTTGTTAATCAACGAGCTAGTTTATGAGAGAGGCATAACTAGGAACTTTTTGTTTGTTTATTAAACACACATGTATTAACGTTTCCATATTAATACAATTATAGCATGCAAAATAAACATTTATCATAAACCAGGAATACAATAATAACCACTTTATTATTGCCTCTCGGGCATATTCCCTTCAGTCTCCCACTTGCACTAGAGACAATAATCTAGTTTGAAAACTTTGCGTATTGAACATCTATGGCTTTTTGGTGTTCCATATACGCAATTGCAAGTGGTTAACATAATCTACGGATCTGACGCTTCAGGTCCGTGTGTATTTGCATGTCTTTGCGTCTTCACGCATCACTCATTCTCCAATGAGATGGCATTGTATAAATTTGGTCTTTCTGTGAGACCTTTAGTTCCTTGGGGTTAAATCATGTCGATACTATTGTCATACAATATATCTTTAGTGTTAGCCCGTTGCGAACCACACCTTAGTTTGATAACAAACTTATTAACACAAATTCCCTCCTTTGCTGCTACTATAGCAGTCATATACTTAGCCTTTTTGTTGTAGTATTCGTCACAATGTCTTAACTATGGATTTCATCCAAATCCATCATGGAATATTCTTTCCATTACATTGTGCCAACCATAGTTTAAATTGAGATAAACTTAATTTGTATCTTGTGACAAAACTAGTATCAATGTAATGCTTTACAATAAACTATTTGTAATTGTTTGTCACCTCTACACAAATATATTCTTAGTTCTTCCAAAAGATCATAAGAATATCCTCACTATCGTCCAATGATCATTTTATGATTCATCCCGGTATATGCTCATAACACTTAGAGCATAGGACATATCTGGATGTGTACATATCATGGTATGATTGATCAAAACATCCTTGTGATTTCACTCATCAAGTGTCAAAGCACTTGAATCTTGTTTCACTTATCAAGTGTCAATACACTTGAATCTTGATTCAATTCCTTTCCATGCGACAAGAACCGTTTCTTGTTGTTTCTATATTGAACTCCTTCAATATCTCATATATGTACGTTTGGCACAACCATATTAGCGTCACAGTCTATCCACTATAGACATTCATGCTAAATATTCGGGTTTTGCTTAAGTTTTTCATCGAAATGAAATTCTTAACCTTTTTCAATAAAAGATACATCATTTCTAATCAACAAGATGTCATCCATATAATGTATTAGAAATATGTCTCAGCGCTCCCACTTAAGCATCTTCATCATCTCCTGATGAAAACTCCTTTTCATTAAGGTGAAGATTCCAACTCCGCGATGCTTACTTCAACCATTGAAGTTTGCATTCCCTTTTAGCATCCTTTGAATTTTAACAAAACCCTTTGGACCGTTTCATGTACACGTCCTAGGTAACCATTCTATTAGAAGAATTTTTTTTTGCTTATTCATCTACCATATACCAAATTATATGTAGTGGTTGGTACTTTAATCCGTCCAGACTAAATATCTCTATGAAAGATCTAATCTTGTCATAGTCAACTCCTTGAACATTGTCGTAAAATACTTTATGACATGTCGACTATTTCATAGATGTGAAACATCCATGTCTGTTTCTTTATAGATCCAAATACGACCGATAGGTTTTTACACCTTTCCGGAGGGTCTTCCAAGTTCAAAACTTGATTTCTCGTGTATGGAACTATCATGGATTTTATGGCTTCAAGCCATTTGACGGAGTCAGGGCCCATCATCACTTCTTTGCATATAGTCGGTTCATCATTGTCAAACAATAATGATTTACTCTCAAATCTTAGTATTTGATTGTTTATTCGACCGACTTGGTTCAATAAGAACTTAGATCTCCGTGACCACAACCTTTGAGGCACATAAGCTATGAGCATTATGGCAGCCTCCAGAACAATTTCCGGCGCTGCGCAACTCAGCACATTTAGCTAAGGTTCGTTAACCTTATCAAAGTTCTATTATACTCCCATTTAACTTTTGCGAAAAAAAATCCTTTTTCAAGAAACTTCACATTTCAAGCGACAAACCCTTTTGTCCTCGGTGTTATGGAGGAATAACCAATTGTTATTCGAAATAACCTACAAAGACATGCTCATCTGAATTTGGTTGTAAACATCTTAATTATGTCTAGCATACCAAAATTTAAGAAATGACAACTTGGGTTTTACCCCAAACCATAACTCATATGGTGTCATTTCAACGGATCAAGATGGAGCTCTCTTCAGTGTAAAAGCGAAAGTCTCTAAAGCTTTAATCTTTTAAAACATAATGACAGTTTTATCAATAACACCTTTGATCGAACCATGTCAAACAAGGTTTCATTACAAATCTCAAACACTCCATATTCCTATGGTGTTTCGGGATATGTAATCTAGGTGCTTTGCTAAACTTGCAACTCAAATAAATCCCTTTATGATAAAATCATAATTCATTTATTTTCTTGTTACACTTGTAACTCAAATAAATCCCTTATGATAAAATCATAAACCATTTATTTTCTTGTTACAATGATTTTCCACTTCATCTTGAAAGTCTTTGAAACGTACTTCTTTCTCATTAAGTGAATATTCACTCAAATTTCCGGAGAAAGCATATGAAGTTGAAACCCATCGCTTACGACTACACATAATGGACTACATACATCGATATGTATAAATTCCAATATTTTAGTCGTTCATTCTTCTTTGGCCTTTGAACGAAGTTTTAATTATCCCTAGGAAAGTCTCACAAGCGTCACTTGATCAAATCAAAGACTCCAAAAATCCATGAAAATGGAGTTTCTTCATGTTTTATTTCCAATATAATTTAAATAGCGATGACACTTCATAAGTGATCTTTCAATCATTTGTCTTGCGACATGTTAGCATTAGGTTTTATGGATGTGATTTCTCCAACTAGATTTGTAAATCATCCATCTTATATGGAATACGGTAATTATTTGAACAACCTTTGTTCTTATAATACCTGATTTAAATAACAATTATTATAAAAAATCTTGAAGTCAAGCTTTGATGTCAACGAGAAATACAAACAACGGTTTTTTTTTGTTTTTGATGAACATCATCACATATTCTCTTGCTAGTTACTTAGGCCATTGTGGTTCATGAATTGCGTTGTTCCATATGAAATTTCATACCAACCAATTCGGTATACAATACCCAAGAACCACATTGTTTAACAAGCAAAGAATACAACCATAACATGTATATGATCCATATACCTAAATTGGATATTTCCAATCTTTTCTTTTCTGCCAAGTATATTTTATAGATTCTCTTCCAGCATTTCCTTTTCCTTTTAAAAGAATCTATCAACATCAACAGTGGCGCCATATACATGACACATAGTCCAAAGCGTGTATATTCAAATAATAATACCTTTGGACTTGCACTTTGAAGTAGATCACCATCATCAAAATGATCGGTATTATTTCAAAATCTATTCTTTAGTAATCTTTTAGTGTAGTAAACACTTTACATACATCTTCTATTCATCCTTATCATGACGACTTTCATGATCAAGCTACTGTAGCTTATAAAGGCGAATCGTGAGTATAACATTACTTTCCAAAACCCTTTTGGATGATTAGGATGTCTAGCATCTCCAACCTTCGTAAATTATCATCCAATATGAGAACATATATTATACTCTATCATATTGCAACCAAAACATTGTTTCAGATATCGTTATATCTGCCACACATGATGGTTTCTGAAACAATTCTTTCAGCTCCTAGATAATCTCGATATTTAAATCAAGAATCATGGAGGCAAACATGATACTTAAGATACTAACACTGGAATTGTTACTCTCGATTTAATACCAACTATTTAAGATACTAATACTAACACTGGAATCTTAATCCTTTTGTTTCGCGATATATTACATGTCCGAGATTCGATCATCGGTATCTCCATACCTAGTTTGATATCGTTACTGACATGCACTCTTTTCTCGTTCCCGTGATATAACATTCTAGTGATCAAATCACTTGCTTGCAAGCTAACCAATGTGATATCACCGAGAGGGCCCAGAGTATATCTATCCGTCATCGGGATGAACAAATTCCACTCTCGATCCATGGGCCTCAACATAACACTTTATTAGTTCTGAATCCATCTTTATAATCACCCTGTTACGGTGTGACGTTTGATGTTATCAAGAAACTATTCCGGTGTTAGTGATTAACATGATCTCATGGTCTAAGGATTAGGATCACTTCGTAAGTTGTTATAGCAATATAAACTCAATGACTTTGATCGTAATGCTATACTTCGGATGAATGTTCATCACACCATTACACTAATGTTGTGACCCCGTTATTAACAACATCCAATGTCCAAGATTAGGAAACCTTGATCATCTTGTTAATCAACGAGCTAGTTTATGAGAGAGGCATAACTAGGAACTTTCTATTTGTTTATTAAACACACATGTATTAACGTTTCCGTATTAATACAATTATAACATGCAAAATAAACATTTATCATAAACAAGGAATACGATAATAACCACTTTATTATTGCCTCTCGGGCATATTCCCTTCAAGAGCATCGCTAGCATACTTTGTATGCCGGGACCCTATAAAACACATCTAAGAGACAAGTTTTTGATTGTTTGCAGGCTAAGTTTTTGTCACGGAGTAGAAACGGCAAAATCAAACTTTAAAATATGAAATTTGAACATTCACACGAGATTCATACATACATGGCATTGTTCTTACAATGATCATAGGTACATAACACAAATGTAAAGCTGCGCAAGGGATCTGCATGCATTGGCGCACTAATACTAACCCTAAAATACCAAAGTTTGGCTCACCGGAGCCTTAGGGTGCGGCAGTGATGCAGCTGGCGGCAGACTTCACTCGTCGGAGACGAGTGTAACATCCCAGCATTAGAGCTTAGAAATAAGCTGAACCCAGATGTGTGCATTGCATTCATGCATAGAAAATCCGAATAATTTTCGCGCTTTTGAACAAAACTTGTCAAAGTGATTGAAGCTTCTCTTAACTTGATGGAATTGAAGTAGATCATCAAGTTGACTGCGATAAGTTTCAATATGACCTTTGCTAAAACCTTATTTTGGGTAAACATGATTTGATCTAAGGGTAGATCAAATGTAATAAGAGTTAAACCCTAATACATGACTTAATGAATTATATTTAATCCTCAAGTAATCATATCCCAATATTCATTACACAACCCATGAATACCAAGTTATAAATATAACTTAAGTAATAAGAATGTAACAACTAATTCTTGATCGATCTTAATCTCATCTACTTATACCATGAGTATCATGGTAATACCTAATCTTAACCCTTTAGTGTGATTGAGTAGGAAAGAAACCAAGTCAAGATCATGCATCATATATCTTTCTTTCCATATCAATCCTTATGGAATCATATCTCAATATATGTTGTTCATCAATGTTGAGTAATCAACTATTGATTCACCAATTCTTAACCTATCAATTCTTGACCTATCAACTTTTGTCCTTATCATAACAATCACTCTAAGTCCTTAGAGAATGAAGTAAGAAGTGGTAGATGGTAATGCTAGTATTAGATATCATCTATAGGAGGGGAGTGATTGAAGGAAATCAAAACAATGTGGTAACAAAGAAGATTACAAGGATGAATCCTGAAGATAGATACCAAGGAGTAATCTTATTGAATTAAGTAAGGATAGTCCATGAATAGCATTCCTTAATCCAATAGAGACACCAAGAAGATAATTTCAATTCAATTGTAAAGTTGTATTGATGAAGCCTTTTTTAGCCAACTGGAAACCTGAACCATAAAGGATCAAAGGATTATAATGATCATGCCTTACTCACCAATATTGAAAGCTTATTGATGGGGATGTGCCTACCGGGGTATACCCAGCAGGACGTTTCCGACTGGCCCTAGAGCTGGCGAGTGGGCCTGCAGGACGACGACTGGATTGAAGCCCAGTGAGGAACCGAGCGACTGGAAGCTGAAGGCCCAGGCGAGTAGGTAGGCCCAGTCGGATTAGGTTAAACGAGTACCGAAGTTCTAACTGAATCGGTTGAGATATGTAAACCCTAGGGGAGGTGAGCCTATATAAACCTCCCTATAGGGCGAGTAGAGAGACGTTCCCTCATACATCCAAGCGACTCGCCGCCTAGCCGCCGAGCTCGCCCATTGTAAACACCTCCATAATACAATCTAGCAGGAGTAGGTCTTTACCCTCCGGGAGGCCGAACCTGGGTAAAACCCTGTGTCTCTGCCCTCATCTCGCACCGCAGATGGTCACGCCTTGCCCTCGTTCTACTACTTCACGCCGATTGCAGATCGCCGTGACTATTCCCACGGCTGGCGCCCACCGTGGGCCTGGCCGGTCCGCCGGTGTTCTGCGGCGAGATCCAATCTGCCCATCAACGAGACGGCCGCCACCGCCGCATGATAGCGATCGGCGAGATGCTCCAAATCTTGCCGAGCAGCTACGTCCGGCGCGACCCGTCACGCCTGGCAAGTGATCCCGCCGATCGGCACGATCGGCCTCTTCGTCGGTCTCACCGACGCCATCGCCTCGGAGGATTCGGCTCGCATCCGCGAAGTCGCCGCCACGCGATCGGCTCTCCGAGACAGATCCGCACGATCCATCGCCGCCTGACATACAATTCGCCCACGAACGTGGCGAAACTCCGCCGCAGAAGACGCGGCCCTCAGCGACGACGCCGACTCGGCGACCCCGGCGTCACTAGCCGGATCCATCACCACGGCTTCATCCGCGTGCTCCATCGCCCAGGTCTCCAACGTGGGAGACTTCGAGGACCCCTCCATCCTCGGGATCTTCGAATTCCACTCTCGGAGAACTCCGTCGACCTCCGCGACGGACCCGGTCGCCACGCCGCGACCTACATGGCGACCGGCACCGATCCGCCGGAGGATCCATTCTCCACCCCAATCCCTCCTAACGCCACGGCAACGGAGGTCGAGGAACTCCGCCTGAAACTAGCGGAGGCGCGAGCAAGCAAGCGCGAAAAATTTCTCGGCCGAAAGGTGACGGCAGAGCTATCACGCTACCACCAGCTGCGGATCAGGTCACGCCTGAACCCCACCGTTCAGGGGCGTGCCCTGAACTTCGACGACCAAAACAACCCGGCCCGCGTGGCCGAGCGCGTGATCTGCGAGAACGCGCCACCAGGAGGAAGCGCCCGGCCCCCGCCAGGATCAACGGCAATCGGCACCCCACCTCCACCCAACCGCACCCCTCCCAAGGACCAGCCGCGGATAGTAGTCTCCTCATGGGAGCGAGACGCAAACGGCCTCCCACTGTTCTCCACCCCGATGGACAACCTCGTGGCAGGCCGAGCGGCGACAAAGATCACGGCCACCGGCGACGCCCTACAGATCCAATACGTCGGGGCCTCGCCACGAAGGCCGTCCGAGCAGCAAAGAGCGGCGCCGACTGCAAGGTCGAGTATACTCGCGTTCCTCGGGAAGCGGCCTCAGCCGCCCAACGGCGCAAACACCCTCAATCGCCCACCACCGAGCCACCGCAGCTCCAACACCGACCATAACGCGCACTCTCCACCAACGACCCCAGGCCGGCAACCAACCTCGTCGCCGCCAACGGGCAACCCATCGACGCCCGCAACCCACATCATCAACAACCAAAGTTGGCGCGCACGCCAACCCGACGACCTGCGACATACCCTAACCAATCGCCGCGACGGCGAGCCCATGGGATCGCTCATGACTCGACCCAAGTGCTTCGGACCAATGATCCGAGAAGTACCCGCCAAACTTCAAGGCGCCAAAGAGATAGAAAAGTACGACTCCTAGACGACCCCCCGTCTGGCTCGACACATACCTCATGGCGATGGGGATCGCAGCCACATCGACCGCTAGCCGCCTGTTACCTCCCACGATGATGGAGGACGCGTGCAGTGGATCAACACCTCCCCGTGACAGATCGACTCCTGGAAGGAGATGCGCGACGCCTTCGTCAGGCACTTCGAGTGCTCCTACACCTGCGCCACCACTATCGAGGACCTGGAGCGATGCGTCCAGGGACCCCGCGAGTCGACCCGCAACTGGGTCCAACGGTGGCAAGAACTTTGGTACAACGCGGTCGGCATCCACCCGGACACCGCGATCCATTGCTTTAAGACCTCGTGACGCTACGAGCCCCTGGTCGCCAAGCTCAAGCGACACGCCCGCACACTCGAAAACATCCCTGACCTCCTCGAGATCGCCAAACGGTACGCCGAGGAAGATCCAAACCAGTAAACTGATGACGAGTCAGGAGGTCAACGCCGCACGAGTGGCAACGACAGCGGACGACGGTCCGGCCTACGCTACAGCAACACTCGCCTCATCGGCAAGAGCCGCAGTGACGGGCGAGTCGACTTCGTCGCCAACGCC
This sequence comes from Avena longiglumis, assembly GCA_030063025.1. Classification (NCBI taxonomy): domain Eukaryota; kingdom Viridiplantae; phylum Streptophyta; class Magnoliopsida; order Poales; family Poaceae; genus Avena; species Avena longiglumis. Next base: position 105,341,005 of record CP125977.1, read on the forward strand.
GGGCATGTGCAACGCGAGCCCAAGAGCTTCCGCCGCGACGGAGGACACCACCGCGACGGCGGCAACTACAAGGCCAAGCCAAGGTTCAACCCCGTGGCCCTCCTTAACCAACCATGTGCGTTTCATAGCAGGTAAGGGAAGCCCGCAACGCACACCACCGCCGACTGCCACACCCTCAGGGAAATCGAGAAGGCACGGCGAGCGCGGGAGGACCCCGACAACGACCCGCCAAACGGCGGAAAATTCGGCAAAGTGGCCGGCTCGCTCCACACCTTCACAGGCTTCAACACGAAGCACGAGAAGAAGGTCATCGCCCGCACCGTCGCCGTCAACACGGTGGCCCAGGTGGACGTTCCCCAGTTCCTAAACTGGTCAAAGCAGCCCATCACCTGGAGCCGCCAAGACCACTCGCCACGCATCGAGTACCCAGGACGACTCGCCCTGGTGGTCAAGCCCAAGGTCGGCGACTACTGGCTCCCCAAGACATTGATGGACGGCGGCAGCTCCATCAACATCCTGTACCTCGACACCTTCAGGCAGCTGCGGCTCCCGCAGTCGATGATCGAGACGACCCACACCACATTCCACGGCATCGTCCCCGGTCGGAAGGCGTACCCGATCGGCAAAGTCACGCCGTCAGTCACCTTCGGCACACCGGCAAACTTCCGCACCGAGCGGATCGTCTTTGATCTGGTGCCCTTCGACAGCCCCTACCACTGCGTCCTGGGGCGCCAGGCGTTCGCTAAATTCATGGCAGCGCCCCACTACGCGTACAACGCGATGAAGCTCCCCGGGCCGTGCGGCGTCATCACCATCCACGGCGACCCCGACATGGCCGCCGAGTGCGAGGCCAAAGGAGCCGAGCTCGCCGACGCCGTCATCGCGGCGGAGACCAACCACGCCGATGAGCTCGCCAAGTACGCGAGCGGGGTCAACAACGACGACCCCACCATACTCAAGAAGCCCAACTCAGAGGGCGCAAACACCTCAACCTTTGAGGCCACGACGCACACCCGCACCGTCGAACTGGTCCCAGGCGACTCCAGCCAGACGGTGACGATCGGGACGGGCATGAGCCTAGCATAGGAAGGCGCGCTCATCGAGTTCCTCCATGAGAACAGGGAAATCTTCGCATGGAAACCCTCTGACATGCCCGGTGTCCCTAGGGAGCTCGCTGAGCACAAGCTAAACGCCGACCCCAAAGTGCGACCTGTCAAGCAGTCGCTGCGGCCCGTCAATGAAGAACGCCATCGAGCAATCGTCGAGGAGGTGCAGCGTCTACTCGCTGCCGGCTTCATCCGGCCAATCAAGTACTCCAAGTGGCTGGCAAACCCAGTCCTGGTCGAGAAGAATAACGGGACCTGGAGAATGTGCATCGACTACACAAACCTGAACAGCGCCTGCCCAAAGGAGCAGTTCATCCTCCCGCGGATCGACCAGATAATCGATTCAACCGCGGGCTCGGAGTCGCTATGTTTCCTCGACGCCTACTCTGGGTACAACTAGATCAAAATGGCTATCGAAGACGGCGTTCATCACGCCATTCAGAGCCTTCTGCTACACCGCCATGACCTTCGGCCTCAAGAACGCCGGGGCGACCTACCAGCGGTGCATGCAAGAATGCCTCGCGAGACAAATTGGCCGCAACATCCACGTCTACATCGACGACGTGGTCATAAAGTCCGCTCGCCAAGGCGACTTACTCGCCGACCTGGTGGAAACATTTGCCAACCTGCGAAGATATAAGATAAAGCTCAACCCAGGCAAATGCACCTTCGGTGTACCTGCCGGACAACTACTGGGGTACGTCGTATCCAAACGAGGGATCGAGGCGAACCCCACGAAGATCGACACGATCGCCCGGCTCGGCAAACCCGAAAGTGCTCGCGCGACGTCTGAGGCTGGGCGAGTAGCGACTCTTAGTCGCTTCATCCCCCGCCTGGGCGAAAAGGCGATGCCCCTGTACCGCCTGATGCGCAAGAACCCCACCTTCCAGTGGGACAAGGAGGCGGACGACGCGCTCCGCGAACTCAAAAAGGTGCTAATCGCCGCACCATTACTCGTTGCCCCCGCCGACAAAGAACCCATGCTGGTTTACGTCGCGGATTCCGAGCGCGTCGTCAGCGCCGTGATGGTCGTCGAGCGACCAGAGGAAGGAAAGGAGCGCCCAGTCCAGCGGCCGGTGTACTACATCAGCGAGGTCCACACCGAGTCGCGCCAGCGGTACCCACAGTACCAAAAGCTAGTGTACGTGGTCTTCAGAGCTCAAGCCGCCAAGACTACTTCCAGAGCACCCGATCACGGTCGTCTCTCAAGACCTCTCGCAAGACATCATCCGCATCGCGAGGCGACCGAGGGTCGCCAAGTGGGCCGAGATCGGCGTCCACAACATAAAATACGAGCCAAAGCGATCAAGTCGCAGCATCGCGACTTCATCGCCGACTGGGAAGAGGCCCAGCAGCCAGAGAAGCTGCCGTACCTCCATTACTGGAGCCTGCATTTCGACGGCTCCAAGAACGCGAACGGCGCAGGCGCAGGGATAGTGCTAACTTCACCAAAGGGCGACAAGCTCCGCTACATCCTCTGCCTCGACTTCACACCCTGTACCAACAACATGGCTGAGTACGAGGCCCTACTCCACGGCATGCGAGCTGCCAAGGAGATGAACGTCAATTGCCTCCGCTGCTACGGGGATTCTGACCTCATCGCGGGGCAAGTCGCCGGCACCTGCGACGCCGTCTCCCCTACCATGGCGGCGTACCGCCAAGCAGTGGACAAGTTGGGCGGACACTTCACCGGCTACTCCGTCGAGTGGATCGACAGACGAAAGAACGAGGAGGCCGACGAACTCTCTCGCATCGGGTCGGCTCGACTCGCACCACCCGCCGGCGTTTTCCTCGACACAATCACCAAGCCATCAGTCTCTCCCCCGAGGGAGATCGACATCGGAGTCCCGCTCCAACCAGAGGCAGCCTTGGTCGCACTCGTCAACGAGCCAGACGACTGGACCAAGCCCTACATCGCCTACCTGGAAGCCGGCACACTGCCGGTAGACGAGACAGATGCTCGAATGATTGCTCGTCGATGCAAGTCCTACACCATCATCGACGGCGAGCTCCACAAGCGGAGCGTCACCGGCGTGTTCCAACGCTGCGTCCAACCAGCCGAAGGACGCAAGATCCTCCACGACATTCACTCCGGTGACTGCGGCCACCACGCCGCCGCTCGCTCCCTGGTCGCCAAGGCTATGCGACATGGCTTTTACTGGCCCACCGCACACGCCGATGCTGTTGATATCGTCCAGCGGTGCGCCGGGTGCCAGAAGTACGCCAACCAGACACACGTACCGAGCTCGACGCTCAAAACAATCCCCATCACCTGGCCATTCACTGTGTGGGACATGGATATGGTAGGCCCCTTTAAGAAGGCCCCCTCCGGCTACACCCACCTGCTAGTCGCCGTCGACAAATCACGAAATGGGTGGAGGCCAAGCCAGTACGGAAATGCGACGGGAAGACCGCCACTAAATTCCTACGCGAGCTCATATATCGCTACGGGTTCCCAAACAGCATCATCACGGACAACGGCACCAACTTCGCCAAGGGAGCCATGGCCGAATTCTGCGAAGAGCACCACATCCGGCTCGACCTCGCGTCGATCGCCCACCCGAATCCAACGGCCAGCAGACGGGCCAACCAAAGCATCCTCCACGGCTGGAAACCGCGACTCAAAGTACCACTCGAGCGCACCGCCGGTCGGGTCGGAGTTGCCCTCTGTCATCCGGGGATCCGCACCTCCAACAGATCAACAGGGTTCACCCCTTCTTCATGGTCTACGGCCGAGGCGATCATGCCCACCGACCTCGAAAGCACGACTTCGCGGGTCGCCCACTATACCGAGGCTGCGAACGCTTGCCCGCTAAGACGGATCGACCAATCGGCGAAGCACGTGACCTCGCCTCCACGCACCGCCATCTACCAGCAGGGACTCCGCCGCTACCACAGCCGGCGGGTGAAATCTCGCACCTTCCAAGAAGGCGACCTGGTGTTACGCCTCACCCAGGACAAGAAGGGCATGCACAAGCTCTCCCCTCCGTGGGAAGGCCCATTCGCCATCGGGCGCGTACTCGGCAACGATGCCTACTACCTCATCGACGTCCGCGGGGACGGCGAACTCGACGTCAAGCGACCATGGAATGTAAACCTCCTACGGAAGTTCTACTCCTAGAACCCCACACATGTACTCTCCAGTCGCTATGAAATAAAAAGAAACGGTTACCGCAAATTGCGCCTACTCTCCATGACTTGTGCCACTCGCACTCGTAATAACAGCGTTATGCTAACCGCAGAAGTCAACCTTTGGTACAGCGATCGGCACGGCTAAGTAGTGCGGTGTAAGAGCACTGAATCATCTCAGGTCTTGCATCGTCCATGAAAAACGCCAACCCGGAGCCCCATTGGAGTCGCCTAGCTCGACTGGTTCTACGAGCCAAGACAACTGCCCTCGCTTCTCACAGCGACCTTGGTCCTCCGCATCCTCGGCATAACGACTCGAACGGCTAAGTACCACGCTCGGGGACTGAGGACCAGTTCATCGCGAGTGGTCAGGGAAAACGCCAAGTAGGAGAGCATGCCCAGTACTCGCCACGCGACTGACCCCACAGGCCAGGCAGGAGTGACGCGCTCAAACCAACGCGCTAAGTCCTCAACCACCCTTGAGTCGCTCCTAGAACAACCAAGTACCACGCTCGGGGACTCGGCCACTCGACCTCGCTTGCGCAAGGGAAAACGGTAAAGTACAGAGCACTCAAGGGAGTCGCCTAGCGACTGGCTCTTCGAGCTCAGGCGAGTCGACCAAAATAACAAAACACATAACAACAACACATATATCACATACGAGGTAAACCCCACAAAAAGGGCGGACGCGCTCGGGGACTCGTTCAAAAATTAATCACAAACACACAACAAATACCAAAATAGACACGACGTCTCATTCAATTGCATATCGCATTGTTTCATGATACAAAATATGCCCGAATGGCAGACCTGCTGCTAACGCCACAAGGCAAACACTCCTACTCTGCAGGCTTTGATTACGACTCGCCAACATCCCGGCGATTGCGGATGAACGGCGTGTACGGGTTCGACGGATACATCGTCAGTTCGCCCGCCATTGCCGCGCGAAAAGGTTGCTCGACCTTGAAGTCACGATGCGGCGGCTCGGGGTCGTTCGGCATGACGACCGTCTCCTGGTACGGAAGGAGGTCGCCCATTGCCCAGACACGTTCTGAGTACGTGGCGGCGCGGTCCTGCAACTTGAGAACCTCGGACAGCTCCACTGCGCCAGTCGACGATGGATATCCACTCGTCACATCGTCGATGTCGAAGTCCTCGGGGAAGTGGGCAAGACCAAGACTAAGTGCCGTCGATGCTCCGCGCCGAAACGCCGACCGCGTCATGAACTCAACGACCGCGAGCGCCTTCTCCAAATATTTCCACACCTCCACGAGGTCGCTGGGAATCACCTCCGTGGGTGATATCTCTTGGAGATAGGCGCGGATGCACGTCACCGACAACGTTGCCGAATCGACAAGCATGCTTACACACTGCCTCGCGTCGAACGAGCTCGCCTCTTCCTCGCTATCGATGATGCGACCTGCGAGTAGAAGACACTAATGAGTACGACGGACACCACAAAAGACAAAACCACCGGAAGGGGCAGATGTACTCACCAAGCAGCGGGCGGGCGAGTTCCGTGATGAAGCATTGAAGTGACGTATGGTCGTCCTGAAGCCCAGCAATAAGGACTTCCGACACTTTGCGATCCTCTTCAGCGGCTGCAATGGCGGCCTTAGCCCGCCCGTCAGCCGAGCTCGCTTCTTCCTTTGCCTCCCGCAGCTCGCGCTCGAGGTTGGCGATCCACTGTTCAGCGGCACTCAAAGCCGATTGCGCCACCGCCAATTCACCAGCGAGGACAAGCCCCTGGCGAGCTTCCTCTGTCTTTGCGGCAACAGCAACAAGCCTTTGTTCGCTTCGACGGCCAGCTCCTTCTCCGCTGCCATGCTAATCGGTCAGCCGACTCAAGCTGCAGACCCTGCACATCACCAAAAAGGTTAATCAAAGCAAAATTCCTAAGTTCCCACCCGCTGAAATTCAGCGAGTGCGCACTCGGGGACTGGCGATCAAGAAATTCCTAAGTGCCCACCCACTGAAATTCAGCGAGTGACTGGCGATCAAGAAATTCCTAAGTGCCCACCCGCTGAAATTCAGCGAGTGCGCACTCGGGGACTGGCGATCAAGAAATTCCTAAGTGCCCACCCGCTAAAATTTAGCGCGTGCGCACTCGGGGACTGGATGCGAAAAATAAAGTTAAGATATTATAAGAATCAGGTCGCTGCAAAGCACCGACCTGATCCTCAGGGACTGGATGTACCTGGATGGCTGCGCCAAGCATGCCATGGAGTTGTATCGCGTCCACGGACGCGAGGAGAGCCGGCGTATGCCCACGACCTTGGTCGACTTCAGCATCGGCGGTCCTGGAGCGCGTGGCTTGAGGAAGTCCGCCGCCATGGCCGCCTTGGTCACGAAGCGTGGGAAGGTAGCGATAGAGGCACCCGCTCCAAAAGAGGTCGGCTCCACCGGTCCAGGCAAGGGAGCGCCCTCCTTCGTAGACGCGGCTGCCTCCATCACGGGTCCGGTTGGTGCAACCGCCGTGTTGTCAGAAATAGTGACGATGTCGTCACCCTTGGCCTTTTTGCTGCCATCCGCCGAGACGACGACCTCGTCCGCCTTCCTCTTGCGGGAAGGATCCTCCTCGCTAACGACGGGCGACACCTTAGCCACGGTCGGATGGCCCATCCTCTTCACTCCGGTCCTGTGCATCAATCGTATAAGCAAAAATAATTGAAGTAATTATGAAAGACAAGGAAGGGTGAGTGCACTCACTTGGCGACTGGAATAAAGCGTAGCTGCACGAGGCCGGCTGGTTTTCGATTCAGGCCCGATCGGCGACTAAGCCCCATCTCCAGGACGTCGCGCGCCCAAGACACGGACGGCTTCTTCATCGTTGAGGCCGCAGCTGGAGACTCTGTGATATCTTCGGCAGGAGCCTCCTTGTGAGGCGGTTGCCAGGCCGGAGGCCCCCAAGCGTAGACCGGGCGAATGGCGAGGTATTGAAGCCGGCACTTTACGCGGCCGCGTCCAGCACGGCTGTCACTGGTGGCGCATCGTCACTGGCCGGGCTGGGAGCGTCAGAGCTGCTCGCCGAGTGCGGCAGCGAGGCCGGCTTCGATGGCTTCGTCTTCTTCTTCGGGGGGGGCCCTTGCCTCCCTTTCTTTCTTCTTCTTCTTCGACGAAGTGTCTTGACGGCGCGAGGTGGTCTCTGGGAGCTCGTCGTCGTCATCATGACGCTCGAGGCTTCTGCTTGCCTCGAGCTCGCGCTATCATTGTCCGCGGGTCTTTCGGACCAGCGGGGAAACCTCCTCCTCGGACTCGTCGTCGTCCTCGTTGCCCTTAGCAGGCGGCGACTCGCCCACGTCCTGGGCGGACGAGTTCGAGTTCTCGTCGTCCGAAGGTGGGAGCCACCCTTCCACCACTTGGAATAGCTGCGATGAATACGAAATGAAATCAGAATTACCGCGACTGCATAAACTGCGACTGCGAGCGAAGTAAAATGGTTACCGTTGGAGCCGGACGCTTTGCGGTATAGGGGGCGACCCCAGCCTGCGCATCCAGGTACACCGCCTGGGTAATCTTCTCTGATCTTTGGAGATAGTCCTCCGCTTCCACTGCCGAGGTAGGCCTTCACGAGTCTCCCGCCCGTGTCTTGGTACATGTAGTGGTCGCTGGCGAGCGAGCCGCCGCCGAGCCAGCGGTTGTCTGTGTTTATCGTCTGAGGCCTTTCTTTTCGCATCGCGGATGGTCCGGAGCATCTCGTCGACGACCATCCGCTGATCGTTGGGGAGCTTGCCTACTTGGAGATGGCGCTCGGACCGATTGGGAATACCGCGGATTGCCACCTCATCCTCCGGTCGCCGCCACGTAAAACCACGACTTCTTCGATCGCTTGCGCCTTCGGGCAGCATCGGATCAAGAATGAAGCTTTTGACTTGAGCTGAACGTCAGTCGCTGCGGCTAGCATTAGGTCACCGCTTCCTCGCGGTGATCCGTCCGTGGAATGATCTTGCCACAAGGGAAGTAGGGTCATCCCAAGTAGCATTCGAAACGCCACGAAGATGGCGAGGCCGATGCTGTGGGGACCCAGATCTGAAGGCTGGATCCCGTAGTAGGCGCAGAAGCGCCGGAAGAACAGGGACGTAGGAAACCCTAGCCCCCGCTCGAGATGACTGGTGAAACAGATGAATTCCCTCTCTCGCGGATTCGGGGTCGTCTCTCTGGCTGCGGGAATACGCCAACAGCCGGCTCGCAAGATCCCGACCACCTCGAAAGAGGCCAGCTGCGCCCTCGTGCACTTGGATCTGCCCCACGGTTCGGTGGAAAGGGCCATGGCCTTCGAGGTTTGTTGGGGGTCGGGGGATTTCGGGTCGGCTGGATCGCGATGCGAAGGGGGGCGAAAATGCGAGCAGTCGGAAGAAATGGTGAGAAGGTGGCTCTCCGTTCGCCTGCCATTCCCCTTATATAGTGGATGTTACCCGCCAAATCAGGGAGCCGTTACCGCGCGATGATTACGCCAAAAGTTACCGTTGGATTACCCCAACGGCTAGTTTGACCACGTTTGACGGTCCAACTACGGCCGTTCGGCTCGCCGACCCAATCACTATGACAGTGTTCGCCGACTCGACTCGCCAAAGCTGCGACCTGGATCACTGGTTTCCTCCTTTATACGGGAGCCCGCCGATGATTCGACTGGGTGCCTACTCTGAAGCCGTATACTCCGACTGCCAGCAGCCACCTACGCCTAATCGACGACGGCCTCGGGGACTACTGATGGGGATGTGCCTACCGGGGTATACCCAGCAGGACGTTTCCGACTGGCCCGAGAGCTGGCGAGTGGGCCTGCAGGACGACGACTGGATTGAAGCCCAGCGAGGAACCGAGCGACTGGAAGCTGAAGGCCCAGGCGAGTAGGTAGGCCCAGTCGGATTAGGTTAAACGAGTACCGAAGTTCTAACTGAATCGGTTGAGATATGTAAACCCTAGGGGAGGTGAGCCTATATAATCCTCCCTATAGGGCGAGTAGAGAGACGTTCCCTCATACATCCAAGCGACTCGCCGCCCAGCCGCCGAGCTTGCCCATTGTAAACACCTCCATAATACAATCTAGCAGGAGTAGGTCTTTACCCTCCGGGGGGCCGAACACAGGTAAAACCACGTGTCTCGCCTCATCTCGCACCGCAGATGGCTAGCCGCCCTTGCCCCTCGTTCTACTACTCGCTGCCGATTGCAGCATCTGCCGTGACTATTCCCACGACACTTATACCAAGAAGTGACATTGGTGGATAAAACATGATTGAACCATAGCATAGATATATTATCCTAGATTAGCCATGACAAGTCATATTACTATAATGAGAGATTGGAGTATAAGATACTGGAATCAAGTAGAGATATGATAGTATGATTAAGATGATGCTAGAGCACATTGAATTAGAGAAGTAGTATCTTCCTCTTGGGAAATACTAAACACTTAAGGAGAGTAGAATTTGATATATACATCCATTAGAGTAATGTTAGAGTTAGAAGTAACTACTTGATGGATTGGAGATTATCAGCAGTAGAAGAGTTGATTTAACCAAGTATGGATATGAGAAGAATATGAAAAGTTTTAGTGTCAAGATCATTGATTTACAAATGGATTTAGGAGGAGAAATAATATATCTAGGAAAGGAATTCCTTAATCAGAAGTCCAGAATTATGAAGTATGGAATATAGGAATCCTTGTTAAACACTATACCCTAAATCTAAAACCAAACCTAATATCCACTTTCTATGGTTGATCTATCATCTTGTTTCCACAATGCTTTATAGGAATATTTTCCTATAACAAATCAATTAAGCACATCTTTTCTCAATTCCAATTATCATAACCATATGTGCTTAGGAGTATCTTTATCAATTCTTTCTCATAAGCCATTCTAAAGAATCACCCCCACTGTTTGTAAAGGTAACATCATTCTGATCACAAACATAAAGACAATGTGTTTAGCCATTAATCTTTATTCATATCAACAAAAGAATACAAATGTATCAAGAACCCTAAAACCGTAGGGCAAGCAATTATAATTTCAAACACTACTAGTACTTAGAACTTTATGTATCAAATAATTATGAAGGATCAATATATATAAAAGTTTCTTTAACATTATAAATCAACAAGAATCAAAACTCATGGATTAATATTAATACATTCTTTAATAAGTTTATGAATATGAGATAAATTAAATGCATATACTTAGTTATATTAAACCATTACAATTACACTTATAAATAAGAAATAAAAATCATTTTATAAGTTCTCCATAAATATATATATTTATATTAAAAGGCAAATCTCTAAAAAACCTAAGTGATGAATATTACATTCAATAAAATAGTTTCCTATTAGTTTAAAATTATAAGGAAATCAAGAAAGATATCAACACCACGTATTTTCCAATATTCCTGTATTATTTAATGTACTATATAACATTTTTGGATATTTAAATCCATATAAAAATTCATATTTAAAAGGGTTTAAAGATAATAAAAAATAAAAAGGTTTTGTTTAATAAAAAAACTGGAAACAGAGTAACAACCAGGCCGGCCCACTTCTCTCTTTCCTCTCCCTCTCGCCCCGTGGCCCACTTTGGCACAAGCATTAGCCCACCTGGCCTGATACCCCTTCGTCGCCCTCTTTTCTTTTCTTCTACCTCGCGATAGAAGGACACCGCCGAGGAGCTGCTGCGTGTCGACGTCGGCGCCGTCCCCGCCTCGCCGTGATTCCCACTGTGAGTATATGCATGATACCGCCCTAGACGACGTCTACAAGACCCCCTCCTGCGCAGAGACAAACCCTATCTTCTCCTCTTCCCCCATTTCTCCTTTGAGCCGGAACCCTAGCTCGCAGGATCCCTCTGTCCCCGTCGTCTCCGGCTGTCCCAGGCCAAGCCAGGACCACCATCCGACTCCCCTCGCTTGTTCATCCTAGCCCTCTCCCGTTCGCGCGCACGCTTCCAGACGCCTGAATCGAGACCGCCGTCCGCCGACAGGAGCTTCTTACCGCTGTTGATCTGCGCTCCGCCGCGTGTCGCCACCGGCATATACGCGCTCCTGGTAAGATTCTGACTCTGCCGGTCCTCTCCGATCTGCTCGCTTTGTCTTTCTGTCCCCGCTGCACCGCCATTGCCGTTGCTGCTGCCGGCCATGCTCTGGTGGTCAAGTTCGAGCGGCGCCGCCCGATTTTGGTCCAGCACGACGCACCGCATCGAGCACGTGCAACCCCGCGTTCCCGCTCGCCCTCCTGTATCGTTCCCCGCCGCCGTCTAGCTCACTGGCCAACGTGCCGACGTGGCGCCGAGGTGGTGTCGACGTGGCACATGGACCGTTGACGCCCGCGTGGCAGCTGAGGTGGCCTCGGGCCCCTCTGTCAGCCATCGTGGGTAGCTTCAGCCCCAGTGACAAACGCCCCAACCCCCTCTGGTGACGTCAGCCCTGTGTCATGCTGACGCAGTAAATGTTTTTAATTGGTTGAATAATTCTAGAATTTGATTAAATCTTGTTTAATTAATAACTTTTGGTTTATAATTCAGAAAAATGTATATAATATATGAAAATATGTGGAAAAATAAAATCTATAGTTTAAAACTATTATCAAACATTATTATGTTAGCAATTTAAATAATTATTATTTAACAAAAAAATTATAAGTTTTAATACTTTGATAAATCATATTTTAATATTAGTAAATATTAAAAAATATAAATAAAATACCAAAAATCCTAGAAAGATAAAAACTATAAGTTAAAACTATCATACATTATTATTTCACTTAATTAAATATTTGTTATTTATTAAGTAGTTATAAAGTAATAAATCTTATAAAAATCATATTTTATTATTCATAAATCGCAAAAATAAATGTAATATACCAAATGATCACAAAAATAATATCTACATGTTAAAAATGTGATATTCCACTTTTGAGGTAAATAAAAAGTTAAACATTTTAATAACTTGAATTTAAACCTATTTCTTTAGTTAATAATTCATATAACGTCAAATAAAATTTGTTAATATTTCTTAAATTAATAAATTGAGTCTAATAAAAAGTATTAGTCTTAAATATTGTTAGTGTGAAGTCAAAATGATTTAGCACACTTTAAATACAATTTTATTAAATTATCTCTCAACCATTAATGTAGATTATTTTATAAAAGAATCCTTATCCATTATAAAATCTCCAAAAATGATTTTGTAGTAAAACCTACTCCAATACTTCAACCACAAGTTATAAACAAACCAAAACACTATATTGAATCCATAAGTAGTTAAGTAATATTATTTATTTGTTTACAAACTATAACCACTCATCCATAAAAAGGAAAATGATTCTATTCCACTAAACAATTAGGAAACCACTATTCAAATATAAGTATTACCATTCTTACAGTATCCTTATGGAAACATTATGAAGTACACCTGGTACAAATAACATAAGCAATATGCCTTAAGTCCATCTATGTATCTAAAGTTAACTCTAGTCTATAATACTTTAAATACTTTTCTAAAATACTTTGTTATGTGTTTTATAGTTAACCTTGGTCTATTATAATTAAGTTATAAAGCATCTTAATCCCAAACTAACCAAGTTCAAAACCAAGATAGATAAGTCTCAAATACTACTAATATCATTATTCAAATAAAGCAATTCTTTCTTACTTAAAGACTATAACTTAAAAGAAACCCAAATAAGGTTAACTTAAAATTTAAATACTTCTCTTTAGCTAAGTAAGATTTTCTTCAAAAGTTATTCTTTTAAGAAACATTATAAAGAAAGACATAAGCATTTTTTATGAAAGCTCTAAATAATAAACAAACCTATATACATAGTCTACAGATATATTTTCCACTTGAGTATTCCATTACTGTGTGTGCTTTACTATACTTACATATTGTTTCACACACACACTCACAAGCCTTAATAAGAAGCACATGTGTGAAACTTAATCTAAAAGGGCAACACATTCCAAAGAAGCCATTTCCAGTTTCCAAACCCTAGATCGACGCTATCCCCGGGATTCGAGTTTATCAACTTGCATTACATTACTTACGCATAAAAGCATCTTACTTCTTTAAACATTAGTCCTTACCGGACCAATGATGCCGATTTCAGATATTGGATCTTATATTGTCTTGAAGACCGTGAGTGCATAATCTTGCAATCACAAAAGGCAAGCTCACACTTGCTCATGTCCTTTGATTATTTTCTGTAAAATATTTTACAAATCCAGTGTTGTCATAACCCGCATTTGAAAAAGGTCAGAAAACACTATTTTCATAATAATGTAATTATAGGTTATTTACCATGAGGTAATAACCTACTATAAGAGTTTCTATGGTAAAGGAACATGTTATCTAGAACTTAACAACCAATGTTGCCAGTGATTCTTGCTCCGTATATTACGGGTTGACCATGAGATTTGGAATGGGACGGAGAAGTCAGCTGTATCTTTTCCCTCTCGCATGGGGCCGGATGTGCGGGTCGTGGCTGTTATCACTCGTAGCATGCATATTATATGGTAATTCGTAGAGGATATGCAGCATATGTGTGGGAGCCCTCAACGTCACACGATAGTTCCGGCATCTGAACGATCTATACTGCCAATTTCCGTAATTCAATAGGTGGGCTGACGTACACCAAGGAGACATGCGGGGTCGCGGAGAAGGCGTAATTCAATAGTTTTGGTGTAGAGCGCCGTCAGAGCGCACACAGCGACAAGCTCCTCCTCTGAGTCGTTGCTTGCGGCTTTGTTTGCACGAGAAAGAATTTGCAGAACGGCCAACCTGGCCGCCCCCATTCGCGTCGAGCTCCCACGAGGCCACGTCGCGGCGATGCGCTTCTAGATCTGCAACGCGGGGTAGGTAATTTCTGGTCACTGGTAGTGGCGCTAGTGGTCTGTTTAATTTAGCTTGAGTTCTATGCTCCGAGAAAATATCAGTACCCCAGACTACTTTAGGACGTCAACTTGGACATAAGAAAATCTAAATCGACTTAGATTTATGCATTTAGCAAACCCTTAAATATCTTTATCGGTCCCACTCGATTTGACTTTGGCATATTATTAGATATAGGACATTGGGTGGCATACCAGATGATAAATAGTTACATCGATGACAAATAATTGTTTTTTGCGGGTAATTGCTTTTGTTTAGTTAATCTTGTCTACATAATGACTTTTTAACACAATAACATGTGTAACAGAAAAACCTTAGCATAGAAAGTGGAGTTTGATTATGAATGAACACTTATTAAATTCACAATGTAACTTAAGAAAATACATCACACGTATATCAGAACATATAGTAGTACATGTTACTTTAATAATCTTTTGGGTATTTTATTTTATTTTTTCATTTTCATCAATCTTTTAAAAGAATGTTACATGTGTACCATTCTGTACCATCGGACCAAATATCAATCATATTGGCTGGTATATAAGTTGATATGTACTCCCTCCGTTTCGAAATATAAAATGTTTTAGGTTTGTGAAGAGAATGTATCTAGACTTGTTTTAGTGTATAGATTCACTCCAAACATGAGTGAACCTATATACTAAAAGTAGTCTAGATATATTTGATTCACAAAGCTAAAACATCTTATATTTTGAAACGGAGGGAGTAGTATTTACATAAAGGTATGATATAGCAGTATAGATGGCCCATTGATGCAAACATATCAGTCATAACAACAATATTTAGAACCTTCCTCCTCGATTACTTAAATACTTTTTTTGCCCATTTAGATTGTTATAACTTAATTTCACCACCAATTTTATTACAAAATATTTGAAGAATTCAACAATATTGCACCTTTTAAATAGGAATATTAAAAATCCAATTTAAATACTTGTAAATATACTAGGAGTCACAAGTTTGAAAATTTGACTTTATCTTTGGGTGGAAGAACGGTTTTCAAGAAACCCTATAAAGTAACTATATGGACAGAGAAGATTTGTTAGAATATATAGTGTGCTGAGATTCGTGCATTAGGTTTGTTAGTAGCCGGTGTTGCATTATTGTGTTAGCTACTCCCTTGGTTTCAAAATATAAGATATTTTAGGTTTGTGGAAAAAAAATCTAGACCTCTTTTAGTGTGTAGATTCATCCCAAAGTTGAATGAACCTACATATTAAAACAAGTCTAGATTCATCTTTTTTATAAAACTAAAACATTTTATATTTTAAAACGGAGGGAGTAAAATGGAGTAAGTTTTTTGTCCATATTAGCAACTCACGGTCAATTAAATTTTGGAGGCGCAAACAAAATGTAAGCCAAATTTGGGACAGAATAATACTGTGCACCACCACCCCACCTGCACTTGGAGTGGGTATTGGGACAAATTTGCAATCGCTGATTGCGACGTCATTCTGCACCTCAATTAAGTAACGTGAAATCATTTTTTCTTAAGAAAAAAAGGTTGCTAGAAAACATAACCAATTCTAAATCCTATAAAACCCGTCTAGACATATGCGTATGTAACAAAGTTAAGTCGGTTAATTTAAGACAGAGAGAGCAGTTAGATCCAGATTGAATTGGCAGAACAGAGGAAACACAGCCGAATATGCTCCTCGAGCTCATGTTAGCTTTAGCTTGGTCCTAGCTACGGGTATCCGAACTGTGCTACTAGCATTGACCTGGCAATAACTACAGATCGATCGGAAACATTGCAGATTGCAGACTAGCCAGCTGCACCGTCCTTTGCACGCACGCAGGCACACACGCAGCTCCGCCACCAAAGACCACAGGAGCCACATCCATCCATCTATCCTCTCGAGTTGAGAAAAGACGAGACAAAACCAGAACCAAGCAGGTTTCCGGTCCAGCTTCCTTGTCGATCGCGAGTCTTGATTAGCACTGTTCCCTCGCGCCGGAACCATTTTTTCTTCGGCCTCAGTTTTGGGATTCCTAATCTGATCACTAGAGAGGAGAGGAGAGGATGACATGTCGGTGGCCCTACTTCGCTCGTCGCACGCTGGCTCCTACATAGCCGCACGCATGGACCAAGCAGAAGTTCGGAACCATGGACCATGAAGTGATGAAGGGTGTGTGTTCAATTTGGCTCGAGATTGTACCAAAAAGGAAGTGTTCGGATCATCATGATATTTTTGTTTTTGCTTGATTTTCTTTTTGAACTGAGGATTTGTACTCGGTACTCGTACCAAACCACACATTTATTGCGAATGGATATATACGTACATACGTACTCATATCTAGTAGATCTAGCAACGTCGTTATCTAAACCAGCGGTATCTTCTTTTTTTGTTTCCTTCAAATTTGTTTATGTTTGCCTATTTGTTTGGGACTTTTACCCAAATTTAGTTGGCCTTGTATAGATTTAACTTTTAGTTTGCAAAAGCTTCATGGTAGCATGGACAGTGTCTGGAAATTGATTTTATATCTTTTAAAAAGAAGAGTGGTCGTTTGCTTGCAGCTTCAGTGCCCACTGATCCTGTGGGAGACTAGAAATGGGGACATGTCTCAATAACTTACTACCTACTGATCCTGTTAGTATTATCTCTAGAATTTCACATACTCTTTATCTTTGGAAATGTCCGCGGAAGATTGATCTATGCTGCTATGCGGCTTTCAGCAATGAAAGCTGGGGACGATGCCCTACACTCGGAAAAAAAATAGATTTAAATTTTATGGAAGATGGGTAAAAATGGTTCATGCCGGCCTTGTGTCTGCCGTGGTTTCCAAAAGAAAAAATTAGCAAAACTACAAGAACGCTCATCTTTGAATTATTGTTCTTGTATACTAGCCACTTAAAAAAATCTTGTATAGTAGCATTTGTGTACATAATATATCGATTATAATGAATAAATATACTACAGAGTACACATATATATCAAGCATTTCACAAAGGATCCCATTTTAAATTACACGATATATCTATCATCATTCATGGGCAGCGTTGGCGGTGACTATTTGAAAACATGCATGATTGACACTTTAACCATCTGATCGTGAGTAGATCCATCAAAACATAGGGCTTTCTCTGTCAGTTCGAACGAGCATTCAGTTTGGGGCAACGGTTGATGCTTTTGTGTATAAGCAATAGTTTCATGATAGTAGTCCAATAAAGAATGTGGCAAACGAAAAGTAGAACTTTGTTTTAGATTATACAAGGAAGGTACGAAAACTGCAAGGCATGAGCACAAATGGTGCTTGCACACGTAATCAGGTGATCATATCAAAATTTCAAGCAACAAATAAGTTATAAAGAAAGTCCACTTTTGGTCATCCAACTTTGTTACTCCCTCCGATCCATATTACTTGTCACTAAAATGGATGTATCTAGACATGTTTTAGTGCTAGATACATCCATTTCAACGATAAGTAATATGGATTGGAGGGAGTAGCAGTTTAGTTTTAGTCCTAAAACTTTTGTTTGGTCCAAAACAAACCTCCAACTTCCTAAATTGATCATCATAAAAAAATTCCCGATTTTGTGGTGCCATGAACACCCAGTTGTTAAAGACCACTAACTACTAATCGAAACAAGACTGAACCATGCCTAACCTACCCGACCGTGCCCATCTAAAATCCCCATCGTAGGGTCAAGATCTTCAACCCATGGTCTATCTCAACCTCTCGCTAGAGCAGCTTCGTTGCTCGCTCACGGGCATCGCGTCCTTGTCGTCCCACTCATAATGTTCAACATCCTCTTCCATCTTTCTATGACTCTTGTCCGACACCCAACGACACTGCATGGGAGAAATTTGAGACGAGATCACAAGAGAAATTAGTGCTGGGTTTTTATATTTTGCTTGGGGTTTTGAGATATTAGGTGGGATATTGGGTTGGACCATGTAACATTGATTTAGTTTGGTCCCGATTTGATCGGGCAGTCTGTGAGTTTTAGAAACCAGGGGTCCTCGCCGACACTAAATCAATAAACTATGATAGTGATCGATTTAGAAAATTCAAGATCTGTTTTAGACCAAACAAAAGTTTTAGGACTAAAAGTAAACTTTTTAGAAAAGTTGGAGTACAAAAAGTGGACTTTCTTCATAAATTTTTAGTCATCAACTGAAGATACTTGTCAATTAAGAAGCACACCTTAATAATACCCTGAGACCAAAACTAGTTCTGATGGTTCATGCTTACTAGTGGTAGACCGGTAGTACTGGCAGCGGTACAACTCATGTGCCCCTGTACTATTGTTTCTTTATCTTCATAAACAAGATTATTTCCAGTGCAATTATTTGCAATGGCTCTTCTGTTTTTGGCATTCTTAGATCCAATAGTACGAGCATATAATATATGTCATCATTCATGTGTGGTTGAAATATTCCGGTGTTATGTCCCCTCAATGTGACATCATTCCCTAACCATACATGTGCAATGACCCTACCCAAAACAGAGTGATATGTATTCCCTGCAATCGAAATTAATTGATTGGAATTTGTCTATATGTAAATGTATCTACACAATGAAACACGTCTAGCTAGACATGTATCTAAATAAAACTGCGTCAATTAATATAGTAGGACGAAGGGAGTACTTAAAATTTTTACACGCCAATTGTTACCATCTCTATTCTAGATCCTAACATAATGTTTAAAATTTGGATCAAATCTTACGTGCTAATAGTTTAGCTTACTTGAACTTGTTAGAAAATAGCATAATTACCACGCGCCATAAAATTCTTGCGGTGTTATTGTTCGTTGCAGAAGAAAAAAATATTAATATGGTATTCTTGTGCGGACTTGATATCATATACTCCCTTCAAAATATAAGATGTTTTAGGTTTGTAAAAAAAAAATATCTAGACTTCTTTTATTGTATAGATTCACTTCAAAACTGAGTGAACCTATATACTCCATTCGTCCCAAAATAGATATCTTAGATTTGCCAAAAATTGGATGAACCTATATACGAAATAGTGTCTAGATTTATTCAAATTTTGACGAATCTAAAACATCTATTTTGGAACGGAGTAAGTACTAAAAATAGTCTAGATACATTTGCTTCAAAAAAACTAAAACATCTTATATTTTGAAACGAAGAGCGTACTACACCGGTAATCGTCATCGCTCGCCGCCTATATCAAAATCCTGGCTTCAGCTCCCCTGAGAAGAACTCATAAATATATAGCATCTTGTTGTTGTAGATTTCTAAAATAGGGTCGGTGGGGCAGGCGGGAGAAGGGGCTGCTCACGCCCCGACGGCCGGCGAGCAGCCGCGCATCGGATGCCAAGCACACATCGCGCCGGGACAGGCCGGTCTGGTCGGCCTCAAACTTTGTCCGGCTGAAGTTTCGATCCAATGGCAGCGTCACACATGACGCCGGCATGGGACATTTTTAATTAATCAGGGAATGATGGCGGCAATGATCATTGTTGATTGATTGGCTTAGCTCCAAATGAAGGCACAGTCCACGGTCCTCCTAATTTTGTCAGAGGTCGCTTTCTGCCACCGGCTCGAAACGTCGAGGAAATCATGGGGTTCGCGCGCAAGGTCTTTTCACGGATGCCACACTGTACTCACAAAATTATGTGGTGGTTGTTCTATAAACTTACAAAGACATACTGTCATGGGTTAGTTAGCAATGCACTAGTACCTCCGATTACTCAAAGGTGTCATTTTTGCACATTGAGACTGTCATTGCCAGCCTAAAGACAGTGATTGTCAACCTTTCTCCATGGAGATCGTTGTGCTTGTTTCATGGGCTATTGCCTATCGGAAACACAAGGTCTGGTTTTATTGTAGTAGTACCACCGACAACTTAGAGGTGTCATTTTGGGTAATATTTGAGCATACGAATTTGAATTCCACTTTTGCACATTGTTTTTTCTTTATCTGCGCCAATTACCAACATTAGCGATTTCTCATCCCGGTTACTTACTTCAGTAAAGAAAATATGCTAGTTCCTCCCCTTGTAATATATACTGTCAAATGGCACGCCACACTGTGGTTTTTCCTTGGCTTTTCTTGTATGAGTTGTCTCTCTTCCCTTAGTTAGACACAGGACATCTCCCACATGCTCGCAAGGGTCAAGCTGCGTGAGGTCGCACTGTCTAGTTCATATCTCGCACAAAGAACGATACCACTTCATTCACTTTGACATCGCGGGACGACACACATCAAGCAATGAGCGGCGGGGACTTATAACACCGGCGGTAGTCGAAGCCAATGAATGACAGATGTGAATCATGTAATCTGCTCCCTATCCGTTAGGATTGACTTGACAAGTCGCTGCAAAAGTCATTAAGAGGGTAAAAACTGAAACAATTTTTACTAAATGTGGTAATTAGGATGAAATGTTGCTGCGTGGGGTAATTAGCATCATAAATGTGTCGAGGTACAAATTATAATTCACTCATTTTGAAAATCCGATCTAAAATCATTCTGAATTTAATGTAAGCCAAGCTTTTAAAATATCGATCTTATGTATATCTAGTGTTGAGATATGTGTTGTATTAGTTATAGGTTTCGTGTATTTTTAGGGTTGTGCCTATAACATTATCAATATATATATGAGCAGCCGGCCCTATTGGTGTCACGTGTTCTCCCATACCTTTCCACATGGTATCAGCCTAACTACGATCTCCCTACCCTGGTCGCCCCTTCTCTCCCTGGGCGCCGCCAGCCTCCTCCCTCCAAACCCTAGTCGTCGCCTCCCTCTCGTCCAAGGCGCCGCCGGCCCTCCTCCTTCCCCAACTCCACCGCTTCCACCCTACACCTACCTCCGCCATGGCTGATTTCAACTCCCCCTCTTCCGAGAACCCCTTCAACTCCTCCGTCTCCGGGAGCAGTAACCCCTTCGCCGGCCCCTCCGTCGCCGTCATCCGCGACGTCCCCATCCTCGAGCGCGTGTCGGTAAAGCTCTCTCACACCGCTTCCAATTTCTTCCCGTGGAAGACGTACTTCGGCCTTCTCTTCCGCGAGTATGATCTCCTTGATCATGTTGACGGCACCATTGACCTCCTCGACATGTCGCACAACCCCGATTGGTTGGCCATCGACGCGACCATCATCCGCTGGTTTTTCCAGACCGTCTCCAACGAGATATTCCGCACCGTCGTCTGCGACGGCGACTCCGCGCACACCGTCTGGACCAAGCTCACCGGCCTCTTCACCGACAACAAGATCCAGCGCGTCACGTTCCTCCAACAGGAGTTCTTCGGCACCCACCAAAACGAGCTCTCCCTCAACGACTACTGCCTCCGTCTCAAGAGCCTCTCCGGCGAGCTTCGCGACTTGGAGTTCCCGATCGATGACAGGATCATGCTCTCTACGCTGTCGGCTGGCCTCGGCGAGGATCTTAGCAACACCGCCTCCAACCTCACGCTCCTCAACACGCCGACTTTCGAGCAGGCCGTGGCCTATCTCCGTCTCGAGGAGCGCCGGCTCAAGCACCTCCGGGCTCGGACGGCCCACACTGTCTTCGTCACCGGCTTCTCCCGGGGCAGGCCTGCCCCCGCGCCTCGCACCTCGGCCCCTGCACCTCGCGCCCCGGGCCCGCCTCCGGGCTTCTACTCGCCCCCGCTACTCGTGCCCCTACCTCCCGCCAACGGCAGCGGCAATGGTGGTGGCAACGGAGGGCACCATCGTCATCGTCGCAACGGTGGTGGCAACGACGGTGGTAACGCCAGTGACACCGCAACCGTCCCCCAGCCCCGTCCACCACAGCAGATCTCCCCCACGCCACCATGGATTGCCGGCCATAACCCCTGGACCGGGGTCGTCCACGCCTACACCATGCCCGTGTCTGTAGGGGTTCGTAGCATGGAAAACAAAAATTTTCTATCGCATACAAACAAACAAGCCAAGATCTATCTACTAGATTGTAGCAACGAGTCGATGGTATAACTTACCCTCGAAGATTCCAAAGTGTTTAACGAGAGCGGATTCTCGTGGGTGATGTAGTCGTACTCTTCCCGATCTCAAGATCGTGTAGACGATCCTTCCAGCGCCACGTTAAAGCGGCGCTCATGATCGGTCACATCGTTTGACGAAGACCTTCCTCTCCTTGTTCCAAAGCAGGCGGAGGTTGTAGCACTCTCCTCGCGATTCCGGCAAGACAACGGCGTGGTACCTAAGTAGAGGGAGATCATGAGGCTTAAGCCGGCCGTGCGGTATGGTGGAGCTTATGAGAGAGGCTATTAGTGGTCTAGTAATTAGACACACCAATTAGAAGGCTCTAAACCAATTAGAAGGCTCTAAACCGCTGGCTAAAGCAATTAGAAGCTCTAAACCAAAATGGCTCTAAACCGGAGATCTAGAGTAGAAAGTTATGTGTCTCTAGGAGGAGCCCTGCCCCTCCTTTTATGGGAGGGGGGTCATGGCGCGCCAGGGGAGGGAGGGAGTCCCTCCCCAACTCGGCCTTGGGCTGGGCGCCGGCCTGGAGGAGTCCAACTCCTCCTCCAAAGTTGGTTCAACTCCTCTTGCTTGTTTCCCACAGTTTCTTGTTTTGGCGGTTTGACTTTCAAGCTGGACATTTGACTTTTCTGTTTAGGATTCAATTTAATCCTTTATTTGGGACAGCAAGAACACTTAGTACATGATGCAATCATTCAATGAGAAATGACACATTCATGTACCCTTCCCCCCCGGAGTGCCGGACAATCCGGAACCTTCTAGAACATTCCCGATGAAAACACCGGAATCATTCCCGAACTCAAAGCGGGACTTTCCTTATATGAATCTTATTCTCCGGACCATTCCGGATCACCTCGTGATATCTCGGATCCCATCCGAGACTCCGAACAACATTCGGTCTCTTTCTCATAATACCATAACTACTCAAACAACGTCGAATCCTTAAGTGTGTCTCCTACGGTTCGTGAATTATGCGGACATGATCGAGACACTTCTCCGAACAATAACCAATAGAGGAATCTGGAAATTCATATGGCTCCCACATATTTCTACGATTACTTTGCGATCGAATGAACCACTTACATACGATACCAATTTCCCTTTGTCTCACGATAGTTTACTTATCCGAGGTTATGATCGTCGGTATCTCTGCATACCTAGTTCAACCTCGTTACCGATAAGTACTCTTTTCTCGTTCCCGTGATATGTGATCCCTTGTGACCAAGTCACATGCTTGCAAGCTAATTGGATGACATTCCACCGAGAGGGCCCAGAGTATATCTATCCGTCATGTGGATGGACAAATCCCACTCTTGATCCATGTGTTTCAACCAATACTTTCTGAACACTTAATGCCACCTTTATAGCCACCCAGTTACGGTGTGGTGTTTGATGCCATCAAAGCATCCATCCGGTAAAGGTGATATGCATGATCTCATGGTCGAAGGAATTAGGCAACTATGTATCAGAAAGCATATAGCAATTGAACTATTGAAATGACTTGATCCTTATGCTACGCTTATCTATAGGAGTATGTCCATCACATCATTCTCCTAATGATATGATCCTGTTGTTAATAACATCTCTATGTTCATGATCAGGAAACCATGATCATATATTAACCAACAAGCTAGTTTAACAAGAGGCTATACTAGGGACTCTTATTTTAGTTTACAAATCACACAAGTATTAATGTTTCCGGTTAATACAATTTTAGCATGGTATGTAAACATTTATCATAAGTGTGAAGATATGATAATAACCACTTTATTATTGCCTCTTGGGCATATCTCCAACAGTCTCCCACTTGCACTAGAGTCAATAATCTAGTTTCAAACCTTTGTGTATATAACACCTATGGCTTTCCGGTGTTGTATGTACACGATTGCTAGTGGTCAATCGATCTCGGATCGACACTTCCGTGTCCGTGTGTAATTGCATGTCTTTGCGTCTCGCATCACTCATTCTCTAATGAGATGGCTTTGTATAAATTTGGTCTTCGGTGTGACCTTTAGCTCTTTGGGGTTAAAACATGTTGATAATATTGTCGCACAATATATCTTCATAGTATTATCCTTTGTGAACTACACCTAGTTTGATAACAAACTACTTGACACAAATGCCCTCTTTTGCTGCTAAAATAGCAGTAATATACTTGGCCTTTTGTTGTAGTATCTGTCACAATGTCTTAACTTTGGAACTCATCCAAATCCATTATGGAACTCACCTTCCATTATATTGTGCCACCCTTAGTTTAGATTGAGATAAACTTAATTTGTACTTTGTGACAAAGCTAGTATCAATGTAGTACTTTTACAATGAACTAACCATCTATTTGTCACTTCTACAAATATTATACTCTTAGTTCTTCCAAAAGATCATAAGAATATCCTTACTATTGTCCAATGATCATCTTATGAATCATTCTGGTATATGCTCACAACATTTAGAGCATAGGACATATCTGGATTTGTACATATCATAGTATGATTGATATAAATACTCTTTGTGATTTCATACATCAAGTATCAATCTATACTTGATTATTTGTTTCACTTTACCAAATGTCAATACACTTGAATATATCATCAACATTGAACTTATTCAATCCTTTCTGTGTGACAAGAACCTCTCTTGTAGTTTCTATATTGAACTCATTCAATATCTTGTCTATGTACTTCTGGCACAACCATATTAGCGTCTATTGATGCCAAATATTTGGGTTTTGCCTAAGTCTTTCATCGGGATGAAATTCTTAATATGTGTTAATAAAAGATACATCTTTTCTAATCAACAATATGTCCTCCACATAATGTATTAGAAATATGTCTTAGCGCTCCCACTTAATTTCTTGCAAATGCAATCATCTTCATTGTCTCTAATAAACTTTTAAAACTCCTTTAACAGTTTCATCATAGTGAAGATTCCAACTCCGCTACGTTTACTTCAACCATTGAAGTTTGCATATGTTTTTAGCATCCCTTGAATTTTAACAAAACCCTTTGGACCGCGTCATGCACACGTCCTAGGTAACAATTCTATTAGAAGAACTTGTTTTGTTTATTCAACTACCATATAACAAAATTTATATGTAGTGGTTGCTACATTAATCCGTCTAGACTAAACATCGCTATGAAAGATCAAATCTTGTCATATACAACCTTTGAACATTGTTGTGAACTCTTTCCCAACATGTCGACTATTTCATAGATGTAAAACATCCATGTCTATTTCTTTATAGATCCAGACACAACTGTAAGGTCTTACACCTTTCTCGAGGGTCCTTCAAGTTCAAAACTTGATTTTCTCGTGTATGGAACTATCACGGATTTTATGGCTTCAAGCCATTTGACGGAGTCAGGGCCCATCATCGCTTCTTTGCATGTAGTCGGTTTATTATTCTCAAATAATGATTCAACCCTCAAATCTTGGTATTTGATTGTTTACCCGATCTACTTGTTTCAATAGGAACTTAGATCTCCGTGACCACAACCTTTGAGGCACGTGAGCCATGAGCATTATTCTTTGCCTCAAACACTTTTCTGCGCAACTCTGCACATATAGCTAAGGTTCTTTTAACCTTATCAAAGTTCTATTGTCCTCCCACTTAACTTTTCAAAAAAATTCCTTCTCAAAGAAACTTGACGTTTTAAGTGACAAACACTTTTGTCTCGGTGTTATGGAGGAATACTTAATGTTATTGAAATAACATACAAAGACGAGTTTATCCGACTTTGGTTGCAAAACATCTTTCTTATGCAAAGCATACCAATGTTTAAGAAAGGACAACTTGGGTTTTATCCCAAACCATAACTTTATATGGTGTCATTTCAACGGATTATGATGGAGCTCTTTTCAGTGGAAAAACGGTAATCTCTAAAGCTTTTAATCTTTAAAATATAATGGCAGTTTTATAAATTATACCTTTGATCTTACCATGTCAAACAAGGTTTAATTACATATCTCGAACGCTCCATACTCTTATGGTGTTTCGGGAAAATGCAAATCCATGGAACGATTCCTTAAATCTTAGGTATTATGCTAAACTCTGTAACTCAAATATCTTCCTTTATGATCTTTATCATAAACTGTTTATATTCTTGTTACAATGATTTTGCACTTCATCTTGAAAGTCTTTGAACTTTTCAAATGTTTCATACTTCATCCTTATTAAGTAAATATTCATATATTCACTCAAATTCTCGGAGAAAGCATATGAAGTTGAAATCCATCGCTTTCGACTACACATGATCGTCTTTGTACAACAATATGTACAATTTCCAATAAGCTAGTCATTTGTTCCCTTTTGGCCTATGAACGAAGTTTTAATTATCTCTAGGAAAGTTTCACAAGCGTCATTTGATCAAAAATCAAAAGACTCCAAAATTCCATCCACATGGAGTTTCTTCATGTGTTCTTTCCAATATAATTTAAACGGCGATGTCACTTCCTAAGTGATCTTTCAATCAATTTGTCTTTCGACATTTTTAGCACTAGTTTTATGGATGTGATTCCTCCAACGAGATTTGCGAATCATCCATCTTTTATGGATTACGGCAATTATTTGAACAACCCTTTTGTTCTCATAATACCTGATAAAACAAATCTTGAAGGCAAGCTTTGATGTTTAATGAGCAACACAATAACCCTTTATTTGTTCTCGATGAACATCATCACATATTCTTTTGCTAGTTACTTAGGCCATTGTAGTTCATGAATTCTGTTGTTTCGTATGACGATTCATACCAACAAATTCAGTATTAAATACTTAAGAACCACATTGTTTAATAAGCAAAGAATATAGCCATAACATGTATATCATCTATATACTTAAACTGAACAATTCTAGTCTTTTCCTTTCTGCCATATATTTATGAGATTCTCTTCAAGATTTCCTATTACATTTGAAAGAATCTATCAACATCAATTAGTGGAGTCATTCATATGACACATAGCCCAAAACATGTATAGTTAAATACCAATGTCTTTGGACTTGCACTTTGAAGTAGATCACCATCATCAAATGTTTGATGTTCTTTCAAATTCCTTTATTTAGTAATCTTCTTGGTGTAGTAACATTTTACCTACATCAAATATTCACCCTTATTATGGATTTATCCATGATCAAGCTACTTTTAGCTTGTAACGGTGAATCGCAAGTATAATGTTGCTCTCCAAAACCTTTTGGAGGATTAGGACAACTAGTGTCTCCAACCTTTTTGCAAATTCTCATCAAATATGAGAACATGACTTTTGCCATATTATACTCTATCATGTTGCAACCAAAACTTTGTTTCAGATATCACAATATCTTCCACACATCATGGTTTCTGAAACAACTCTTTCAGATCCTAGATAACCTTGATATTAAGAGAATCCTTTGAATATCAAGAATCGTGGGGACAAACATGATACTTATATACTAACATTGGAATTGTTACTCTTGTTTTAATACCAATTATTAAACTTCATGGAGTAACCGGAACTTACTGAAAGTTTGCAATAGGACTTTTAAACTTAAGATTAACACTTCAAAACAATACGATACCAGTTCGTAAAGTAACTAACCAGAATTCTATAGCTCTATCATCTCAATTATAACTAAGCGCAAGGTGGTAAACGGATGCCAATGACTACAACAATTATGCAAATTCACTTTGATTTAGTTTATGATAAATTGAGTTCTAATTAATAATTAAATTAATCTAGGTGAACTCCCACTCAAAACAATATCCCTCACATTGTTTTAGTGATCACATGAACCAAATCCACCACATCAAAACCGATCATCACGAGAGTTGATGTAGCTTCAATGGCGAACAATCAACATGTTCATCATATCTACTATATGACTCATGCTCTACCTTTCGTAATCCGTGTTCACGAGGCCATGTCGTACATGCTAGGCTCGTCAAGATCAAACCTTAGTTTCTGCATGAGCAAATCTGGCTTGCTCACGTTGTATACACTTGCAGAATCTAGCACACCCGATCATCACGTGGTGTTTCGAAACAACAAGCTTTAGCAACAGTGCTAACTAAGGGTGAACACTTTATGATTTGAAATTCATGTGCATGAGGGATCATCTTATAATGCTACCGTCGTCTACTAAGCAATACAAGATGCATAAAGGATTAACATCACATGAAATTAATAATATGTGATATGATATGGCCTTTCTTCTTTGTGCTTTCGATCTCCATCTTCCAGCACGAACATGATCTCCATCATCACCGACATTGCATCAAGGTCAATGACGCCTCTCCATGGTTGTCGTCCACCGGCTTCAACTATTACAACTACTTTGAATAGACACGCGGGTCTTAACATAAATTAAAGACAACCATATGGCTCCTGCCGGTTGCCAACTTACAATAAGGAACATTGCATACATCAAATATAATCACAATCATGGCCATATCACATCATCGCACACCTGCAAAACAAAGTTAGACGCCTCTACTTTCTTTGCATGTTTTACGTGGTTTGGGGCTTTCAATAAGTGTCGTTCTAACTTACGAACATGAACCACAACATTGATACTAGCATTGTTGATTACCGTTGTAAATTGGATCTTAACTATGCTAGGAGAAACAGCACCCATAAAGCCACTTATGCAATACAAGTTGCATGTCAAGCGTGGAGCAAGTCTCATGAAGCGATGTCATGTAAGGTTAGCCCGGGCCGCTTCATCCCAACATACCGCAAGATGCAAAGTACACAAAAGCAATCGACAATAAAAGCATTAACGCCCACAATGACCATTGTGTTCTACTCGTGCAGCAGATCTACATATAGACACGGCTCTGAGACCACTGTAGGTGGTCGTAGCATGGAAAACAAAAATTTTCTATCGCATACAAACAAACAAGCCAAGATCTCTCTACTAGATTGTAGCAACGAGTCGATGGTATAACTTACCCTCGAAGATTCCAAAGTGTTTAACGAGCGGATTCGTGGGTGATGTAGTCGTACGCATCTTCCCGATCTCAAGATCGTGTAGACGATCCTTCCAGCCACGTTCCGGCAGCGCTCCCTTGATCGGTCACACGTTCGATTTACGAAGACCTTCCTCTCTCCCTTGTTCCAAGAGGCGGAGGTTGTAGCACTCTCCTCGCGATTCCTAAAGACAACGTGGTACCTAAGTAGAGGGAGATCATGAGGCTTCGCCTTAAGCCGGTGCGAGTATGGTGGAGCTTATGAGAGAGGCTATTAGTGGTCTAGTAATTAGACACACCAATTAGAAGGCTCTAAACCAATTAGAAGGCTCTAAACCGCTGGCTAAAGCAATTAGAAGCTCTAAACCAAAACGGCTCTAAACCGGAGATCTAGAGTAGAAAGTTATGTGTCTCTAGGAGGAGCCCTGCCCCTCCTTTTATGGGAGGGGGGTCATGGCGCGCCAGGGGAGGGAGGGAGTCCCTCCCCAACTCGGCCTTGGGCTGGGCGCCGGCCTGGAGGAGTCCAACTCCTCCTCCAGGTTGGTTCCAACTCCTCTTGCTTGTTTCCCACAGTTTCTTGTTTTGGCGGTTTGACTTTCAAACTGGACATTTGACTTTTCTGTTTTAGGATTCAATTTAATCCTTTATTTGGGACAGCAAGAACACTCAGTACATGATGCAATCATTCAATGAGCAATGACACATTCATGTACCCTTCCCCAGTCTTGGGACAATCCGGAACCTTCTAGAACATTCAGGGATGAAAACAGGAATCATTCCCGAACTCAAAGCAGGACTTTCCTTATATGAATCTTATTCGGACCATTCCGGATCACCTCGTGATATCTCGGATCCCATCGAGACTCCATTCGTCTCTTTCTCATAATACCATAACTACTCAAACAACGTGTGTCTCCCTACGGTTCGTGAATTATGCGGACATGATCGAGACACTTCTCCTAACAATAACCAATAGAGGAATCTGAAATTCATATGGCTCCCACATATTTCTACGATTACTTTGCGATCGAATGAACCACTTACATACGATACCAATTTCCTTTGTCTCACGATAGTTTACTTATCCGAGGTTATGATCGTCGGTATCTCTGCATACCTAGTTCAACCTCGTTCCGATAAGTACTCTTTCTCGTTCGTGATATGTGATCCCTTGTGACCAAGTCACATGCTTGCAAGCTAATTGGATGACATTCCACCGAGAGGGCCCAGTATATCTATCCGTCATGTGGATGGACAAATCCCACTCTTGATCCATGTGTTTCAACCAATACTTTACGAACACTTAATGCCACCTTTATAGCCACCCGATTCGGTGTGGTGTTTGATGCCATCAAAGCATCCATCCGGTAAAGGTGATATGCATGATCTCATGGTCGAAGGAATTAGGCAACTATGTATCAGAAAGCATATAGCAATTGAACTATTGAAATGACTTGATCCTTATGCTACGCTTATCTATAGGAGTATGTCCATCACATCATTCTCCTAATGATATGATCCTGTTGTTAATAACATCTCTATGTTCATGATCAGGAAACCATGATCATATATTAACCAACAAGCTAGTTTAACAAGAGGCTATACTAGGGACTCTTATTTTAGTTTACAAATCACACAAGTATTAATGTTTCCGGTTAATACAATTTTAGCATGGTATGTAAACATTTATCATAAGTGTGAAGATATGATAATAACCACTTTATTATTGCCTCTTGGGCATATCTCCAACAGTGTCGCGCGCCCCATACCCGGGCACCATGGGGCCGCATCCGGCCTTGCACCAGGCCCTCTTCGCGGCGCCCCAGCCCGCCGTCGCGACAGGCTATGCTGCGCCCTCGGCTCCTCCCGCCTACTACGCCGCGCCCCCGAACACGGCCCAATGGGACCCCGCCCTGCTGACCGCTCTACAGACCGACTCCATGGCGGGCGCGTACAACGGTTGCGGCGATTGGTTCATGGACGCCGGCGCCTCCGCGCACATGGCCGTTCACCCTGGTAATCTCTCTAATTCTACTCCCGCCTCCACTTCCTCCCGCATAATCGTCAGCAACGGTCATGCTCTTCCTATCACTCACACTGGCTCCGCCTCTTTTCCCTCCACCTCCACCCCTCTTTCTCTCAATAATGTTATTGTTTCTCCTCATTTAATCCAAAACCTTGTTTCCGTTCGCTCTCTTGCTCGTGATAACTCTGTGACTGTGGAATTTGACGCTTCTGGTTTTTCTGTTAAGGATGGTCGTACTCAGATGCTTCTGCACCACAGTGACAGCCCCAGTGATTTGTACCCTGTTTGGTCGTCCTCCACCACCGCCAGCAGCCCACTCGCTGAAAGGACTATATCTTCCCATGCTATTTTTGGTTTTAATGAAAATCCCATTTCTGATTTAATTGTGCTCTTGAGTTCCTAAAAAACACTGTTGATGTTTCCTTAAAACTGTGTGGATGCTCTCTTGGGATCTCATGAAGACGGTGGCCTTTAGTTTTCTCCTAGTTTCTCTCTGTTTGTTGTTTTAGGTCGCCGTACTATTAATAGGGGGTCCATCTCGAAAGGCTGTGGGAAATCACTTGTTCTTTCACAAACCTATATGCACCGCCACAGCCATCCTACTATTCCGTGATAGAGGGTGTTTCTGATCTGTTGAAGCCTTCTTTGTCTCACTGGAACTTCCGGCCTGGCGCCGGAAGTTCCGCTCAGGCTTTTTCTATGGGATGATCTGAGCTTTGTTCCAATCCTCGTTCCGCTCCAAGTTCCACTGAAGGATCAGTAACCTTCTGTTTGAAGTGTACTATTTGCCGAAACTTGGGCCGAAACTTGCATCGGAACTTATCCTGCCAGAAAGTTCTTAAGGGGAACTTCCGGTCAGACTTGGTTCATGACCCAGAAATTCCGCCCCTAGTTCCGCTCCAAGTTCCGCTGAAGGGTCAGTAACCTTCTGTTTGAAGTGTTCTATTTGCTGGAACTTGGGCCGGAACTTGCATCGGAAGTTCGCTGGAACTTCCGGTATGTTATGACAGGAACTTCCGATCAAGCTTTCGGAGCGGGCGTCAACGGTCTGATGACTATTGGATCCGTGCTGGGCAGAACTTCCGGCCTCTCACCGGAAGTTCCGGTGAGGTCGCAGGGTCTGTAACGGTTCAGTGCAGAGGGGGCCTATTTAAGGCGCCCCTCTTCTTCCTCCCACCTACTTCGAAAATTTTCTCTCTCCTCCATTAATGCTTGAGCTTCACCTTACTAGATCTCTCTCTCTCTAGCCACTCAAATGACTTGATCTTTTGAGAGGCGAGGGAGGTGGCCTAGATCTACACTTCCACCAAATAAGATTTGATTTCCCCCACCTATCCTTTGTGGATCTTGTTGCTCTTGGGTTTCTTGAAACCCTAGACGGTGTAGGGCATCCTCGGAGCTAAGGCTTGTGTTGTGAAGCTTCGAGGTGTCGTTGAGGGCCTCCAATTGAGTTGTGGAGCTTCCCCCTCAACCTTGGTGTAAAGGTTTCAGTTGGTGCCTTCAAGGTCACCGGTTAGTGGATTGTGAGGCCTCCTTTGTGGGGGAGCTCACCGGAGAAGGTGAGGCCTTTGTGGTGCTCGGGTGACCTTGTGTGGCCCCAAAACCTCTCCAACATAGACGTAGCTCCTTGGGAGTGAACTACGGGAATTATATCTCCGTGTCCCCGCTCCTGTTACTTCGTTCCCTTCCTTTACTTCTTGCTATTTACCGTTCTTGTGGTTGTTGTAAGTTATCTTGCATTTAGGTTGTTCACTTAGTTGCACATCTAGATAACTTTCCTTCTCGTTGAGCCTAAAAGTGAGAAACAAATTAAAATTGGGTAGACGCCTATTCACCCCCCTCTAGTCGTATCAAGTCGGTACTTTCAATTGGTATCAGAGTCAAGGCTCTTATTTCGGGCTTTACCGCCTAAGAGACTATGGCCGACGAAGGGGGTAGTGAAACCGAAAACCCCGAGAACTTGGCCACTATGGATGACCTCAAGCAATTGGAGTCATCCATGATGTCCAAGTTCGAGGAAATGATGAGTATCTTGCGGTCTCTCAAGCCAAACCCCATGGTTGCTCTTGACACACCCCAAACCACCGAGCTTCCTCCCACCATTACGGTGACCGCCCCCGGGTTGACTCCCGCGGCCGTCACCACTCGCTTGGGTCTTTGTTTTGTTGCTCAAACTTCTACCAAGGTTCCAAGTGAGAACACCGAGGATCCCGGGAACCCAACTTCCAAAGAGGAAAATGGAGGAAAGGACTACTCAGCGGTGCCCCCACCGCCTAAGTACACTCCGGATCCACCCATTCCCATGTCACACATCATTCCTCAAGGAGCACCACCCATGCTAGATACTTCAAATTTCGCCAATTGGAAATATCTAATGCGCTCACATATTTCCAGCTCTTCTATTGAGTTAATGAGGATTGTGGAGGATGGATTCTCTCCATATGACCCAAAGAAGTTGACACGAGGTGAAGTGGTGGACAAGCAACTCAATGCCACAGCTTTGGGGATGATTCAAAAGGCTTTGACTCCAGAGGACTTTGCTCACATTCGCCAATTCGACACCGCCAAGGGAGCTTGGGATCAACTCACCGAGCTCTTTGTTGGGAATGCAAGCATCCAAAGCTCCACGTTTGATGAAATCAACAACGAGTGCAATGGTTTCGAAATGCAAGATGATGAGACTCCCGAAGACATGTATAGGATCCTCAAAGTCCTTTGTTTCACTATGAGGGATCTTGGGGCTCACTATGTTGATGAAAAGTTCATGAAGAGGAAGTTCATTCAAGCTCTCCTTCCGTTTGAAGAACAAAAGCTCAACTCTATCAAGGGAAGAACCAACTTTCATCTAATGACCTCTCAAGAAGCCTTGAGTGAAGTAATTGCCATGACCATTGCCAAGAAGAATGCGGAGTCCGCCCGTGCTAGGTCCATTGGGTCAACCAAAGTGAATCTTGCTTTGAAGGCCAAGGCTATTGAAGTTGATGATGATGATACATCAAGTGAGTGGTCTCAAGAGGATCTCAAGTGTGACTTCAACGAACATCTTGCTCTCGCTTCAAGGGCCTTTTGAAACAAGTCCGGGTTCAAGTCAAGGTCAAGGGACAACTCAAGATTCAACTCACCCAACAAGTCTCCCAAGGCAAGGTCGTGCTACAATTGCAATGACAAAAGTCACTTCGTGGCCAAGTGTCGCTTTGAGAACTGTGAAGACAATGGTGGTCGTCTCATTCGCAAGATCAAGTCAAGACCTCCTCATCCCTTAAACAAGAACTACGCCATCAAGAACGTCGCCAACAAGGAACGAGCAATAGTGGTCCATGAAGAATACCTTTCGGGCACGGATGAAGATGATGATGATGAAGTTCATGGTGGAGAGATTGTGGGAGTTGTTGCTATTGCCACTACCTCAACTCCACGTCTATCTCTCTTTGACTCGCCAAATGAAAATGTCATATCCTCCAACCAAAAGTGCTTCATGGCCAAGGCCACCGAGGTAACATCGAAACCCACTCCTCAACCTATCTATAGTGAGCCGTCCTCTCTTGATCTTGTTGGTCTAGAGGTGAAGAAAGAGATGATTGACATGTGTGAATTTGTTCCTACCTTGGATGAAGAAACTAAAACTTTCTTTGAATCCTTGCTTGCACAACTTGACAATGTTAGGGATGCTTTAGATGAAAAGGAAGAACTTCTTGACTTGCTAAGTAAAAATGAAAGAGATGCCGCTAATGAAATTGCTTCTCTCACTCAAAGTCTTGAGGATGAACAAAATATGATAATTAATCTTGAAGAAAGTGTGTCTAAGCTTGTAGATGATCATAACAACACCATGTGCTCTATAATTAAAGAACGTGATCATGCTCTTGCTTTGGTTAAGGTGCTTAAGAAAGAAAAAGTTGAGTTTGTGGGTGGTCATGATAGGACTCAAAAGGATCTTGAGAAACTCAAAGAGGAACACAAAGCCTTGGAGATCAAATTCTCAAATCTTTTTGAAGCCCATGAGCAGCTTCAAACTCAATTAACTTGTGAACATGCTAAGTCTTCCGCTGTGCAAATTATAGACTTGTCTAGCACTCCTAACCCTTGTTGCGAGCATGAGCATCTCATTGAGGAAGTCAAGGTGTTGAAGGATCAACTTGCCAAGACTAAGAAGAAGAATAGGAAGAACAAGAAGAAGAAAAAGAACAAGGGCATGGCTCAAGGGGCTTCTAATGGCCTAACCATCTTGCAAAGTGACAAGTTTGCCGGAAAGAACAATCCCTCTTATATTCTTTGCAAATCATATGATGGTCATGTATATGCTAGATATGTGGGAACTTTTTACACGAGTTGTCGATTAATAATGAGATCATTTCATTGGGAGAATGATATGGTGGACAGACCCAAATCAAGCAGAGCAATTAGATCGTGTCATCGTGTTCATCTTTGCGAAGCTTTTTCTTTTGTCAAATATTGTATTCCTTAGACCATGAGATAATGCAACTCCCTGGTATCGGAAGAAAGCTTTGAGGTCATCAAACGTCATCCTATGAGAGGTTGATCATAAAGGTGTCTCTCAGGTGATCGGAAAGTACTTGTTGGGTTGTATGTATCGAGATGGGATTTGTCCCTCCCAAGTCGGAGAGATATACTTCGAGCCCACTCGGTAATCGATATCAACACCGCTTGCAAGCACATGGTTAAGGAGTTAATCACAAAGTGATATCGGATTACGGAACGAGTAAAGTACTTGTTGTGAACGAGATTGAACTAGGTATGCAGATACCAACGATCGAATCTCGGTCAAGTAAAATATCGCGTGATGAAGGGAATATATATATATATATGGTATTAATTGAATCCTGGCATCGTGGTTCATCCGATATGATCATCGATGAATATGTGGGAGTCAATATGGGTTTCCAGATCCTGCTATTGATTATTAATAGAAGATCATGTCTGCATATTCTCGAACCCGTAGGGTCACACACTTAACGTGCTTCGACGCTAGGATAGAATGGATAATTGGTTTTTGAGTTTTTGTTCGGAGTCTCGGATTATATCTAGGACATCACGAGAGGTTCCGGAATGGTCCGGAGAATAAGATTCATATAAAGGAAAGCAGTTTTTGGATTTCGGAATTGTTTCGGAATGTTCGGTATTGTACCGAAAGGTTCTAGAAGCTTCCGGAGTGGGACCAACGTGGCCCCACTTGTTGGAGGGGGGCGTGGGCCTACGAGGGAGTTCCCTGGCCGCATTGGGATAGGTGCACAAGGCCCCATAGGCCCAGCCGGCCAAAACCCTAGGGGAAACCCTAGGAGACCTTCTAGAAGGGAGGGAAAACTTGCCCCCCACTCCACCCTTGTGGCCGCTGGCCCTAGGGCTTGGAGGAGGGGCAAAGGGGGCGTCCAGCCCCCTATATAAGGTGGGCAGGGGGCGCACCCTCCCTCCACCCCAAACCCTAGCCGCCAGCTGCGGCCCTCTCTCTCTCTCTCTCTCTCTCTCTCTCTCTCTCTCTCTCTCTCTCTCTCTCTCTCTCTCTCTCTCTCTCTCTCTCCCGACTGCGTGTGTGCGAAGCCCTGCCGCAGAAACTCTCCACCATTTCACCACACCGTCGTGTTGTAGATCCAATCTATCTCTCCACCACACTTGCTGGACCGAGGAAGGAGGAGACGTCGCGGTGCCATACGTGTGCATCTCTCGGAGGCGTCGCCACTTGCGGCGTTGGATCGGATCGGATCGTGAGGAGGAGAAGGCTAGTACGACTACATCAACCACGTTCTGTTGAACGTTCCGCTGTGCGATTTCTTCAAGGGTATGAAGATCTCATATATCCCTCTCGTTGATTGCATCTCCTAGATTAGATCTTGGCTTTCCCGTTCGTAGAATTTTTTGATTTACTATGCGAATCCCTTGATGTATCGAGCGGATCTATGCGTAGATGTGTTTCACGAGTAGAACGCAACATGCTTGTTGCGGGCGTTGATGTTTTCTGTTGCAAGCCTCTTGTTGTGTACTTCTTATGACGCGGGATAGTGAGATCGAAGCGGTCCAGGCCAACTTTACGTGACCTCGTTCGCGAGACCGGCTCCGCACTTGAAGTGTGGCTTGTTCCACACATACGGCTGGTGGATGCCAGTTTCTCTCACTATAGTAGTCATGGGATTTACACCGGATGTTGGCAACCATAATATCACCGTTGTGGCTTTCCGTAGGTAAGAATCGTTCTTAGCTTGTTACTCCCATGAGCCACGTAAAACATGCAACAACAAAGTAGAGGCGTCTAACTTGTTTTTGCAGGGAGTGTTTTTTGTGATATGGTATGGCCCAAGATGTGATGTGCATGTTGTATGCAATGATCATGTTTTGTAATGTTTCATGACTTGCATGTCGATGAGTACACAACCGGCAGGAGCCATATGGTTGTCTTTATAATTGTGTATGACCTGTGTGTCAACTTCTTATACGCCATGTAATAGCTTTACTTTATCGCTAAGTAGTTAGCAATAGTTGTAGTTGCTATTCGTGGTGGAGGCAATCATGGTGGAGTGATGGAGATCATGCTGGCACGCACAAGATGGGGATCATTGCGCGGAGATTGGCTATACCATGTCACATAAGATTATATGCATGTGATGTTTATCCTTTTATGTATCTTATTATGCTTAGATCGCGACGGTAGAATTATAAGATGATTCCTCACTTAAATATCAAGATAAAATTATGTTCTCCCCGTGTATGCATCGTTGCGAAAGTTCGTCATGTTCAAGCATCTTGTGATGATCGGGTGCTATAAACTCTACGTTCACATACAATGGGTGCAAGCCAGTTTTGCACATGCGGAAATACTTGGGTTTGACTTGACGAGCCTAGCATGTACATACATGGCCTCGGAACACACGAACCGAAAGGTTAAGCATGAGTCATATAAATGATATGATCGACACTTTGTTGTCCACCATTGAAACCACATCTCTTCTCGTGAATATCGAATTAGGTGTGGTGAATTTGGATCATGTTCACTAAACAACTTGAGGGATGTTGAGTTTAGTGGGAGTTCATCTAGTAATTTGATTAAGTTGAACTAGTTATCATGAACATAGTCTAAATTGTACTTGCAAATTTTGTTGATCAAATGGCTAAGTCCAACTTCAACTTCAACGTTTTTGCTGAGAAAGAAAAGCTTAAGAACAATGGGTCTAACTTCACCAACTGGTTCCCCAATCTGAGAATCATTCTCGCAGGCGGACAAAAGGACTATGTCCTTGAAAAGGCGCTAGGTGACGCCCCTGCTATAGATGCGTCAGCTGATGAAAAAGCTATTTATCAGTCGCGCAAAGATGATTATGGTGTGATTAAGAGCACCATGTTGTTTGCTATGGAATCAGACCTTCAAAATCGTTTTGAGGAGTTCACCGGGCCCTTTGAGATTCTTGAGGAACTGAAAACCATGTTTCAGACTCATGCCCGTTTTGAGAGATATGAGATCTCTGAGAAATTCTTTAACTGCAAGATGAAGGAAGGGAGTTCCGTTAGTGAGCACGCCATTAAGATGTCGGGCTACACTCAATGTCTTGAGCAACTGGACTGCAAGATTCCAAAAGATCTCAAGATTGACAGAGTTCTGCAATCACTCCCTCCTAGCTACAAAGGTTTTGTAGTTACTCATAATCAGATTGGTTCCACTGATACGATCACTGAGCTCTTCGCTAAGCTGAAAGCTGCGGAGGTGGACATCAAGAAATATAATCATGTGTTGATGGTAACCAAGCCCCCCATCTTTAAGAAAGGTAAGGGTGCAAAGAAGTCCTTCAATAAAGGCAGCAAGCGTTGCCCTCGCGAGAAGAAGCTCAAGTCCGGACTTAAGCGGACAGAGTGCTTCTATTGCAAGGACAAGGGTCCTTTGGCATAACTGTCCAAGTACTTAGCGGACAAGAAGGCTGGCACCATTAAAGGTATATTTGATATACATTTTATTGATGTTTACCTTACTAGCTCGTTGTAGTGCACAGGTATTTGATCTTTGGTTCAGTTGCTAATATTTGTAACTCGAAACAGGAGCTACGGAATAGACGGCGGCTAGCAAGGGATGAGGTGAAGATGCGCGTTGGCAACGGATCAAGAGTTGATGTGATGGCTGTCGGCATGCTCTCCTTAGTTTTGCCTTCGGGATTATTTTTAAACCTTAATAAATGTTATTATGTGCCTGCGTTGAGCATGAACATCATATCTGGATCGTGTTTATTGCAAGATAGTTATTTATTTAAATCGGAGAATAATGGTTGTTCTATTTATATGAGTAACATCTTTTATGTTCATGCACCTACTATGAATGGTTTATTTCTTCTGAATCTCGAAAGCAATGAAACACACATCCATAACATTGAGGCTAAGAGATGCAAAGTAGATAGTGATAATTTAACTTATTTGTGGCATTGCCGTCTAGGTCATATTGGTGTAAAACGCATGAAGAAACTCCATTCTGATGGACTTTTGGAGTCTCTTGATTTTGAATCATTTGACACGTGCGAGCCGTGCCTCATGGGCAAGATGATCAAAACCCCGTTCTTCGGAATAATGGAGTGAGCAACGGACTTGTTGGAAATCATACATACCGATGTATGCGGACCAATGAGTGTTTCGACGCGCTGTGGATATCGCTATTTTATCACTTTTACTGATGACTTAAGTAGATATGGGTATATCTATTTAATGAAACATAAATCTGAAACGTTTGAAAAGTTCAAAGAATTTCAGAACGAAGTGGAAAACCATCATAACAGGAAAATTAAATTTCTACGATCTGATCATGGAGGTGAATATTTGAGTTATGATTTTCTCACGCATCTTAAAGCAAGCGGAATCGTTTCGCAACGCACGCCACCCGGAACACCACAACGCAATGGTGTGTCTCAATGCAGGAATCGAACTCTATTAGATATGGTGCGATCGATGATGTCTCTTACAGATTTGCCGTTATCATTCTGGGGTTATGCATTAGAAACCGCTGCATTCACTTTAAATAGGGCACCATCTAAATCCGTTGAGACGACAGCATATGAACTATGGTTTGGTGCTAAACCTAAGTTGTCGTTTCTTAAAGTTTGGGGATGCGAAGCTTACGTCAAGAAGTTGATGCCGGACTAGCTCGAACCCAAAGCGGAGAATTGCATCTTCATATCATACCCTAAGGAAACGATTGGGTTGTAGGGGTCCCAACCTAATAAGGTTGATCCCTCCTGTGTTTTACAATGCTAGTCCCTGGATCAATAGCTAGCATCCACAGTTAAGATGTAATATCAAGAAACAAAGGTCATAATATAACTTTATAACCAGGAAAACATAATTTTATTACATCAAACATAGCTCATATGGCTATTACATTACATTGCAGCGGAATAACTATGGTCAAGTGGTCCTTCATCTTCAAAGTGCCACAGATGTTGTTGTAGACTTTGTAATCCTAAACAATCAATCTTCACTAAACAATCAACCTGCAATATACAAGTTACAGCCACAAAGGGTCAATACATTTGAATTGTATTGGCAAGTGATACTATAATAGTTTAGTGGAGTCTATCATCTATATGCATTTGGCTAAGTGGAGTTGAGGCTTGCATTGCTCAAAATAGATTTTTCTTAACATTTTGAAAATACTAAGTTTTTGTTTTGACAAATTACTTCCCAAGGAATCTACCAATCAAAGACTGAATATCCTTTCCAAGGCATCCACCAATCAAAGACTGAAGTGCTTGGCAAAACCATTTTTCTCAATCAAAGATTTCAAGATCCTTGTACCAAGCCATCTCTCCATCAATGATTGAAGAATTCAAACAACCCTTGTTCAAACCACAAGATTTTAATTTAGAAATTGGAATGATGAGATTCTTGATTGCTTCCATGTCTTGATGCTCAAATTTTCCTTTACCAGGACATGGCTAAGTACTTAGATTTTACACTCTGCAGAGGTGGTGCACTTTACCCACAAGACTTGGTTTCCCAAGACAAAATCTTTCGAAGCCTTCCCTTAGACCAAGATGGACGTTCAACCTATCAAACACTACCACCCACTGTCCATTTGGCTAAGTTCTTGCAACCTATATGATCATGGCAGAGCCCATATTGCCAAGTGGTTGCACTTGAAGCTTCTCAACATTTGACATCTCAAATCCCTTTGTTTCTGGGTGGCCATCCACAAGTGAGATACACAAGGTCAACCATAAACAT
Source organism: Avena longiglumis (assembly GCA_030063025.1). Taxonomy (NCBI): domain Eukaryota; kingdom Viridiplantae; phylum Streptophyta; class Magnoliopsida; order Poales; family Poaceae; genus Avena; species Avena longiglumis. Next base: position 105,382,218 of record CP125977.1, read on the forward strand.
GGGCCTTGTGAACCACTCAACATAACCCAATCTTTCCATTCCACCCAGGTGATTCATTAACTTAGTTGTTTTATTAAACAAAACATAAGTCCTCGGACTTAGAATATTTTTCCATAGTGTGAATATATTTTCCACCCATGTTTTCTATTAGCTAGGCTAAGCTTGGTAGTATTAGGAAACTTAACTTAGGAAATCCTACTAAGGATTCATCTACTAGGTTTTCCTATAGCAATATCTATACTTAGCAAAATCCATGCAAGTTTATTTAGCAAAATCACTAATGCATAGAAAAGTAATGGGATAGAAAGTATGAAGCATCACTTGCCTTTTTGGTAGGAAAGGGTGGTTCACTCCTTGATCTTGCTAGTCTCATACTTCACTACAAGTCAAACAAGCAAACACTAATTCAACTAGCATTCCAAACCAATAAATCAATCAAACAAATTCACACACACACGACAAAGGAAATCAATTCTTGCATGGGAGCATGCACAAGATAGTTTTATTTTGCAAAGGGGTTTCTATGGGGTTTCTAAACTTTGTAATATCCAAATTGGTCATTTACCAAAGTGGCAAAGTCATTAGCAAGAGGGTTTCGTCCAAATACTATTTTTAAATCCATTCATCATTTCATGTGGTGAAAAATGTTTTTATTAAGGAAAAAAACTCTTAAGTTGTTCACCAAATGAGTTGCTATTGCAAAGCTTGGTGTTTTTGGGTCAGTAGGTTTGGTCCAAACTATTTCCTTAAAGTTTTCTTTCCATAAACATTTTTATAATAAAAACCATTCCTTTTATTTGGCTAGAAAATGACTAAGTCAAGTAATCTAACCTAAATTTTACAAAAATAATTTCTAACACCAAGGGTTGGTTCCTAGGGTCAGTAAGATCACAACAAACCATTTTGCAAAGGTTTTAATCCAAAAATCATTTTTAAACAATTTTTCTAATCTAAACAAGTACACAAATGTTTCTGCAAATTCAAACAAGCTAACAGATACTATTTGTCAAACTAAGGCCATGGTTGGATAGGGCTTGTTCTCCTGATTTTATTGATATAAAACTTTCCAAATTTGGACGTGTGGATCAAAAGTTATAAGGGTTTGAAAATCCTATCTAAATCAGATTTCAAATCTGTTTTTAAACCAAATAGGTGACACGTGGCGCTGTTTCATTGGTCGATACCGGTTCGGCCGGATCGGGCGACGCTGACCGTTGGATCTAATTATCATCGCGCGGCTCAGATCGACGCATACCTCTTCGCTAACATTCTATCGTATCCGTCGGATCGGGATCGGATGGTCGTGGGTGATTGACCTTAGACGGCGGGCGCTATGGCTTAACCATACGGCGGCGGGCGCCAAGGTACAGGAGTCAAAGGAGGTGTGGAGATGCTCACCGGATTCGCCGACGCCGATGCTCAACGTGGTACTTGTCCGTCGAAGGCGCTAGGGCACCGCGATTGCTCGCGGAGTTGATCTTGCGACGACGCGGCCGAGGTCCAAGACGGCTCTGTGGTTCACCAGAGGCAAGATAAGATCGTGATCGATGCAGGAGTCCATGGAGATGACGTGTGCGTGAACGGAAGGGGTCGGGTGGTCTAGAATTACGGAGGAGCTCGAGGAGGCGACAGACGGGCGGCCTTCGAATTTTTGTCGAAGACGGCTTCTGGGCGCCATGGTTGAACGAAGTGTACTCGGAGATGCTCCAAAGAGTGGGGAGGTTGCTAGGTTGCATAGGAAGGCAGGAGGTGGAGTGTGTTGGCCGGAATCGGCGAGAACGGTCGTCGAAGACAGAGGAAGTGCTGGGCAAAATTCTCCGGCCTGGGGGCGTGTCGAGGAGGGGCGTCTGGGGGAAACAGAAGAGGGGAGGCTGGCGCTTAGGTGTGCTTGATCGCGGCGAGTTATGGTGGCCGTGTTAAGGCGTAATCAAGCCACGAATCAATAGCCTGCAACGTTGGCGAAGGGAGGAAGAACGGGTCGTGGGAGTGGGGAAGGAGAACAGTGGAGTGGGGCCGTTGCGTCAGTGGAAAAAGGGACGAGGAGGAGGTCCACCTGCCAGTGAGAGTGTGGGTTAGGTTTGCGGTGGAGAAAAACGGTTCGGGGGGAGGAACAGGTGGGCTAGGTGGGCTGCTGCTGGGTTAGTTGGGCCAGATTGATGGGCTGTTCTATTTATTTTTCTGTCTAAGTCTTTTTCTTTTTCTATTTCTATTTCCTGATTTGTTATTTCAAACAATTATTCAAGCATTCAAATAATTCAACAATTCAAACAATCATTAAACTTTGCATTGTGTTTTTGGTTCTGTTCATCAACATAATCCAACACTCCAAAATAAAATAATATTTTAAATCTTTTTAGGTTCCATTTATTAATTAAATAAAATGGACTATGGTTTATTAATAAAATAGGGTTTGGTTTAATTAATAAAATCCCCATTTGAAATCCAAATATTTTCAAAAACCAAATCAATAGGTTTTATTTGAAAATATAAGATACTTGAAATACTTGTTTAAAATAAAATAACATTTTATTATAGGGTCCATTAATAATTAAATAAAATGGGCCTTAGTTATTAATTCAAATAGGATTTATTTTATTGAGATATTTATTTTGAAATCTAAAATAAAGCCAAAACACTTTAGTAGGTTTTATTAGAGAGTATAAAATACTTGAAAACACTATTTAAACTAATTTAATAAGTTTTGATGTTTTAATTAAAATGGTAAAACCTTTTATTTGAATAAAATTTGGATATTAATTCCTTATTAATTTATTTAAACAAATCTTTGCTAATTTTATCTAAATAAAATGTTTTAATTCATAATCTTGGCCAAGGTTTTAATTTGGCTTTATAAAATAATCTTTGTTTATGAATTCACCTTTTCTTTTGAAAACTAAATCCTTTTATTTTAAAAGATCTAAAATAGTATTTTAAATATTTTTATTTTCCTTTAATAAAAGTTTATTTTTAAATCTCTTTAGGATCTATTTGATTCAAATGGGTTTGAAGTTCCAATTGAATTCAAAAGTTTCTTCGGCTCTGAAAATCAAACAAAGTTTTATTTTATTAACTTATTTTCACATTACAAGATTTGGAAAATCTTGGGATGTGACAGTTACCACTTAAAATAAATCTCGTCCGAGATTTGGGGAGGCTAGGATTACAAGCAAGGTCAAACAACTAGGGTACTGCCACCCTTAAAAATTTCAAACAAAATTACATATTGGCCTTCGGGATCTGGAAAACTTCTCTAAGCAAACTTTTGCATTGAGTCCTTTGTTTCCATACTTGACTCATGGGCCAAGGTTGAGATCCTTCAGACTTGTTTAACTTGTTTTCATCTTTCTGGACAATTGCTTGCATAGTGGCCTAGTTCCTTGCATTTGAAACACATCACTTGGCTGATATCTTTCTTTTCCTTTGGTATCTTCTTTGGTATCATTATCTCTTGTTTGTTTCTTTGGTTCTTCTTCTTTTCTGGGCATTCATTGGCATAGTGCCCCATCTCTTTGCAATTGTAACATTGCAACTGGCTTATGTCTTTCTTATTCTTTTTGGGTCTCTCCAAAGCTATGAGTTCTTCTAGTTCATGTTCTTCATAAGTGGGAGATCTTTCTCTCTTCTTGGGGCATTGATCTTCATGTTCCTTGGATGCATGATTCTTGTCTCTAAAATTATAGCTAGCTTGGGTTACTTCTAGAATAACATCTTTGTCATCCTTGTTGTCATTAGCTCTTTGGGAAAAGTTTTCTCTCATGTTGATCATTTGAGTAACCAATCCTTGCAACAATTGGGATTGAAGTTTCAAAATCCTTTGTATGGCTGGGTCTAGTCCATTGTTGTTGGCTAAAAGCTGAGTTGTCTCTTGGCTCAACTGGTTTTGGGTTGCTATAATCTCTTTCATGCTGTCCACTTGGTTGTTGTTGTTGTCATCAACCTTGATGTTGGAGTTTCTTGGAGTAGTCATCTGTTTGGGTTGAAGGGAGATTAGAATAGGCAAGACATTTCTAAGGAGTCAATTCTAATCACACACATCACAATTCACTCAAGCAATGTGCATGCAATCACAAACCAAACAATTCATTCAAACAACAAGTTTCAAGCACATACTTAGGCAACAAAATATTTTTGTTACACCACATAAGTTGGTGTGTTTTGACTTAACTAAATTATGGTGATCCATCTATATGGTTCACTTGTGATCTTTCCTTCCTTTATGATTCTTCTTGTATGAGATCATGGTTTCCTTGAGAAAAACTCCTTGGTCACAAACTTCAAAGTTGTGGATGGTTCCTTCTTATTTTGCATTCCCTCGTTCTCTAAATCTTGAGTAAGATTTTCCTTGTTTCACTTGTGGTCCTTAGTGATATCTAAGTTGGAAGTCCTTGGTGAAGATGTGAAGATGTTGAAGTCATTAGAGTTGAAGAAGTTGAAGAAGTCCTTTGCACATGGTGTAGTCTTTGGCCATGGGTAGGTTTTTCCATCAAGTTTGAAATAGAAGAGATGTAGAGTTGAAACCAAAATGGTTAAGGAAAGAGGTTACAAGTGTTTTTGTAAATATGTTTTGGATCAAAATATAACTCCTATTTTCTAAGGGTTTTTGTCAAATCCTAGGGTTTACAAATCCTACAGGCAACACAATGCTCGATACCATCTCAGGGGTCCCAACCTAATAAGGTTGATCCCTCCTGTGTTTTACAATGCTAGTCCCTGGATCAATAGCTAGCATCCACAGTTAAGATGTAATATCAAGAAACAAAGGTCATAATATAACTTTATAACCAGGAAAACATAATTTTATTACATCAAACATAGCTCATATGGCTATTACATTACATTGCAGCGGAATAACTATGGTCAAGTGGTCCTTCATCTTCAAAGTGCCACAGGCAGATGTTGGTTGTAGACTTTGTAATCCTAAACAATCAATCTTCACTAAACAATCAACCTGCAATATACAAGTTACAGCCACAAAGGGTCAATACATTTGAATTGTATTGGCAAGTGATACTATAATAGTTTAGTGGAGTCTATCATCTATATGCATTTGGCTAAGTGGAGTTGAGGCTTGCATTGCTCAAAATAGATTTTTCTTAACATTTTGAAAATACTAAGTTTTTGTTTTGACAAATTACTTCCCAAGGCATCTACCAATCAAAGACTGAATATCCTTTCCAAGGCATCCACCAATCAAAGACTGAAGTGCTTGGCAAAACCATTTTTCTCAATCAAAGATTTCAAGATCCTTGTACCAAGCCATCTCTCCATCAATGATTGAAGAATTCAAACAACCCTTGTTCAAACCACAAGATTTTAATTTAGAAATTGGAATGATGAGATTCTTGATTGCTTCCATGTCTTGATGCTCAAATTTTCCTTTACCAGGGACATGGCTAAGTACTTAGATTTTACACTCTGCAGAGGTGGTGCACTTTACCCACAAGACTTGGTTTCCCAAGACAAAATCTTTCAGAAGCCTTCCCTTAGACCAAGATGGACGCGTTCCAACCTATCAAACACAACCACCCAATGTCCATTTGGCTAAGTTCTTGCAACCTATATGATCATGGCAGAGCCCATATTGCCAAGTGGTTGCACTTGAAGCTTCTCAACATTTGACATCTCAAATCCCTTTGTTTCTGGTGGCCATCCACAAGTGAGATACACAAGGTCAACCATAAACATGGGCCTTGTGAACCACTCAACATAACCCAATCTTTCCATTCCACCCAGGTGATTCATTAACTTAGTTGTTTTATTAAACAAAACATAAGTCCTCAGACTTAGAATATTTTTCCATAGTGTGAATATATTTTCCACCCATGTTTTCTATTAGCTAGGCTAAGCTTGGTAGTATTAGGAAACTTAACTTAGGAAATCCTACTAAGGATTCATCTACTAGGTTTTCCTATAGCAAGATCTATACTTAGCAAAATCCATGCAAGTTTATTTAGCAAAATCACTAATGCATAGAAAAGTAATGGGATAGAAAGTATGAAGCATCACTTGCCTTTTGGTAGGAAAGGGTGGTTCACTCCTTGATCTTGCTAGTCTCATACTTCACTACAAGTCAAACAAGCAAACACTAATTCAACTAGCATTCCAAACCAATAAATCAATCAAACAAATTCACACACACGACAAAGGAAATCAATTCTTGCATGGGAGCATGCACAAGATAGTTTTATTTTGCAAAGGGGTTTCTATGGGGTTTCTAAACTTTGTAATATCCAAATTGGTCATTTACCAAAGTGGCAAAGTCATTAGCAAGAGGGTTATGTCCAAATACTATTTTAAATCCATTCATCATTTCATGTGGTGAAAAATGTTTTATTAAGGAAAAAACTCTTAAGTTGTTCACCAAATGAGTTGCTATTGCAAAGCTTGGTGTTTTGGGTCAGTAGGTTTGGTCCAAACTATTTCCTTAAAGTTTTCTTTCCATAAACATTTTTATAATAAAACTATTCCTTTTATTTGGCTAGAAAATGACTAAGTCAAGTAATCTAACCTAAATTTTGCAAAAATCATTTCTAACACCAAGGGTTGGTTCCTAGGGTCAGTAAGATCACAACAAACCATTTTGCAAAGGTTTTAATCCAAAAATCATTTTTAAACAATTTTTCTAATCTAAACAAGTACACAAATGTTTCTGCAAATTCAAACAAGCTAACAGATACTATTTGTCAAACTAAGGCCATGGTTGGCTAGGGCTTGTTCTCCTGATTTCATTGATATAAAATTTGCCAAATTTGGACGTGTGGATCAAAAGTTATAAGGGTTTGAAAATCCTATCTAAATCAGATTTCAAATCTGTTTTTAAACCAAATAGGTGACACGCGCTGTTTCATTGGTCGATACCGTTCGCCGGATCGGGCGATGCTGACCGTTGGATCTAATTATCATCGCTGGCTCGGATCGACGATACCTCTTCGCTAACATTCTATCGTATCCGTCGGATCGGGATCGGATGGCTGTGGGTGATTGACCTTAGACGGGCGGCGCTGCGGCGGTTGCTGGTGCCGGAGCGACCATACGATGGCGGCGCCGGCGGTACAGGAGGCAAAGGAGGGTGTGGAGATGCTCACCGGATTCGCTGACGCTCGCTGATGCTCAACGTGGTACTTGTCCATCGAAGGGCGCTAGGGGCATTGCGATTGCTCGCCGGAGTTGGTATCGGGCGACGGACGCTTGTGCCGAGGTCCAAGACGGCTCTGTGGTTCACCAGGAGGCAAGATAAGATCGTGATCAGATGCAGGAGTCCATGGAGATGACGTGTGCGTGAACGGAAGGGGTCGGGGTGGTCTAGAATTACCGGAGGAGCTCGACGGAGGCGAGACAGACGGCGGCGCTCAGAATTTTTGTCGAAGACGGCTTCCTGGGGCGCCCGCGGTTGAACGAAGTGTACTAGGAGATGCTCCAAAGAGTGGGGAGGTTGCTAGGTTGCATAGGAAGGCAGGAGGTGGAGTGTGTTGGCCGGAATCGGCGAGAACGGTCGTCGGAGACAGAGGAAGTGCTGGGCAAAATTCTCCGGCCTGGGGCGTGTCGAGGAGGGGCGTCTGGGGGAAACGGAAGAGGGGAGGCTGGCGCTTAAGTGTGCTTGATCGCGGCGAGTTATGGTGGCCGTGTTAAGGCGTAATCAAGCCACGAATCAATAGCCTGCAACGTTGGCGAAGGGAGGAAGAACGGGTCGTGGGAGTGGGGAAGGAGAAGGTGGAGTGGGCCGTCGAAGGGAAAAAGGGACGAGGAGGTCCACCGCCGTGAGAGTGTGGGTTAGGTTTGCGGTGGAGAAAACGGTTCGGGGAACAGGTGGGCTAGGTGGGCTGCTTTGGGTTAGTTGGGCCAGATTGATGGGTCGTTTCTATTTATTTTTCGTCTAATTCTTTTTTTTTCTATTTCTATTTCTGATTTGTTATTTCAAACAATTATTCAAGCATTCAAATAATTCAACAATTCAAACAATCATTAAACTTTGCATTGTGTTTTTGGTTCTGTTCATCAACATAATCCAACACTCCAAAATAAAATAATATTTTAAATCTTTTTAGGTTCCATTTATTAATTAAATAAAATGGACTATGGTTTATTAATAAAATAGGGTTTGGTTTAATTAATAAAATCCCCATTTGAAATCCAAATATTTTCAAAAACCAAATCAATAGGTTTTATTTGAAAATATAAGATACTTGAAATACTTGTTTAAAATAAAATAACATTTTATTATAGGGTCCATTAATAATTAAATAAAATGGGCCTTAGTTATTAATTCAAATAGGATTTATTTTATTGAGATATTTATTTTGAAATCTAAAATAAAGCCAAAACACTTTAGTAGGTTTTATTAGAGAGTATAAAATACTTGAAAAACCTATTTAAAATAATTTAATAAGTTTTGATGTTTTAATTAAAATGGTAAAACCTTTTATTTGAATAAAATTTGGATATTAATTCCTTATTAATTTATTTAAACAAATCTTTGCTAATTTTATCTAAATAAAATGTTTTAATTCATAATCTTGGCCAAGGTTTTAATTTGGCTTTATAAAATAATCTTTGTTTATGAATTCACCTTTTCTTTTGAAAACTAAATCCTTTTATTTTAAAAGATCTAAAATAGTATTTTAAATATTTTTATTTTCCTTTAATAAAAGTTTATATTTTTAAATCTCTTTAGGATCTATTTGATTCAAATGGGTTTGAAGTTCCAATTGAATTCAAAAGTTTCTTCTGTCTCTAAAAATCAAACAAAGTTTTATTTTATTAACTTATTTTCACATTACAAGATTTGGAAAATCTTGGGATGTGACAGGCTACCACCCTTAAAATAAATCTCGTCCCGAGATTTGGGGAGGCTAGGATTACAAGCAAGGTCAAACAACTAGGGTACTGCCACCCTTAAAAAATTTCAAACAAAAATTACATATTGGCCTTCCTGGGATCCTGGAAAACTTCTCTAAGCAAACTTTTGCATTGAGTCCTTTGTTTCCATACTTGACTCATGGGCCAAGGTTGAGATCCTTCATAGACTTGTTTAACTTGTTTTTCATCTTTTCTGGACAATTGCTTGCATAGTGGCCTAGTTCCTTGCATTTGAAACACATCACTTGGCTGATATCTTTCTTTTCCTTTGGTATCTTCTTTGGTATCATTATCTCTTGTTTGTTTCTTTGGTTCTTCTTCTTTTCTGGGCATTCATTGGCATAGTGCCCCATCTCTTTGCAATTGTAACATTGCAACTGGCTTATGTCTTTCTTATTCTTTTTGGGTCTCTCCAAAGCTATGAGTTCTTCTAGTTCATGTTCTTCATAAGTGGGAGATCTTTCTCTCTTCTTGGGGCATTGATCTTCATGTTCCTTGGATGCATGATTCTTGTCTCTAAAATTATAGCTAGCTTGGGTTACTTCTAGAATAACATCTTTGTCATCCTTGTTGTCATTAGCTCTTTGGGAAAAGTTTTCTCTCATGTTGATCATTTGAGTAACCAATCCTTGCAACAATTGGGATTGAAGTTTCAAAATCCTTTGTATGGCTGGGTCTAGTCCATTGTTGTTGGCTAAAAGCTGAGTTGTCTCTTGGTTCAACTGGTTTTGGGTTGCTATAATCTCTTTCATGCTGTCCACTTGGTTGTTGTTGTTGTCATCAACCTTGATGTTGGAGTTTCTTGGAGTAGTCATCTGTTTGGGTTGAAGGGAGATTAGAATAGGCAAGACATTTCTAAGGAGTCAATTCTAATCACACACATCACAATTCACTCAAGCAATGTGCATGCAATCACAAACCAAACAATTCATTCAAACAACAAGTTTCAAGCACATACTTAGGCAACAAAATATTTTTGTTACACCACATAAGTTGGTGTGTTTTGACTTAACTAAATTATGGTGATCCATCTATATGGTTCACTTGTGATCTTTCCTTCCTTTATGATTCTTCTTGTATGAGATCATGGTTTCCTTGAGAAAAACTGCTTGGTCACAAACTTCAAAGTTGTGGATGGTTCCTTCTTATTTTGCATTCCCTCAGTCTCTAAATCTTGAGTAAGATTTTCCTTGTTTCACTTGTGGTCCTTAGTGATATCTAAGTTGGAAGTCCTTGGTGAAGATGCTGAAGATGTTGAAGTCATTAGAGTTGAAGAAGTTGAAGAAGTCCTTTGCACATGGTGTAGTCTTTGGCCATGGGTAGGTTTTTCCATCAAGTTTGAAATAGAAGAGATGTAGAGTTGAAACCAAAATGGTTAAGGAAAGAGGTTACAAGTGTTTTTTGTAAATATGTTTTGGATCAAAATATAACTCCTATTTTTCTAAGGGTTTTTGTCCAATCCTAGGGTTTACAAATCCTACAGGCAACACAATGCTCTGATACCATCTGTAGGGGTCCCAACCTAATAAGGTTGATCCCTCCTGTGTTTTACAATGCTAGTCCCTGGATCAATAGCTAGCATCCACAGTTAAGATGTAATATCAAGAAACAAAGGTCATAATATAACTTTATAACCAGGAAAACATAATTTTATTACATCAAACATAGCTCATATGGCTATTACATTACATTGCAGCGGAATAACTATGGTCAAGTGGTCCTTCATCTTCAAAGTGCCACAGATGTTGGTTGTAGACTTTGTAATCCTAAACAATCAATCTTCACTAAACAATCAACCTGCAATATACAAGTTACAGCCACAAAGGGTCAATACATTTGAATTGTATTGGCAAGTGATACTATAATAGTTTAGTGGAGTCTATCATCTATATGCATTTGGCTAAGTGGAGTTGAGGCTTGCATTGCTCAAAATAGATTTTTCTTAACATTTTGAAAATACTAAGTTTTGTTTTGACAAATTACTTCCCAAGGCATCTACCAATCAAAGACTGAAGATCCTTTCCAAGGCATCCACCAATCAAAGACTGAAGTGCTTGGCAAAACCATTTTTCTCAATCAAAGATTTCAAGATCCTTGTACCAAGCCATCTCTCCATCAATGATTGAAGAATTCAAACAACCCTTGTTCAAACCACAAGATTTTAATTTAGAAATTGGAATGATGAGATTCTTGATTGCTTCCATGTCTTGATGCTCAAATTGTCCTTTACCAGGGACATGGCTAAGTACTTAGATTTTACACTCTGCAGAGGTGGTGCACTTTACCCACAAGACTTGGTTTCCCAAGACAAAATCTTTCAGAAGCCTTCCCGTAGATCAAGATGGACGCATTCCAACCTATCAAACACTACCACCCACTGTCCATTTGGCTAAGTTCTTGCAACCTATATGATCATGGCAAAGCCCATATTGCCAAGTGGTTGCACTTGAAGCTTCTCAACATTTGACATCTCAAATCCCTTTGTTCCTGGGTGGCCATCCACAAGTGAGATACACAAGGTCAACCATAAACATGGGCCTTGTGAACCACTCAACATAACCCAATCTTTCCATTCCACCCAGGTGATTCATTAACTTAGTTGTTTTATTAAACAAAACATAAGTCCTCGGACTTAGAATATTTTTCCATAGTGTGAATATATTTTCCACCCATGTTTTCTATTAGCTAGGCTAAGCTTGGTAGTATTAGGAAACTTAACTTAGGAAATCCTACTAAGGATTCATCTACTAGGTTTTCCTATAGCAAGATCTATACTTAGCAAAATCCATGCAAGTTTATTTAGCAAAATCACTAATGCATAGAAAAGTAATGGGATAGAAAGTATGAAGCATCACTTGCCTTTTGGTAGGAAAGGGTGGTTCACTCCTTGATCTTGCTAGTCTCATACTTCACTACAAGTCAAACAAGCAAACACTAATTCAACTAGCATTCCAAACCAATAAATCAATCAAACAAATTCACACACACGACAAAGGAAATCAATTCTTGCATGGGAGCATGCACAAGATAGTTTTATTTTGCAAAGGGGTTTCTATGGGGTTTCTAAACTTTGTAATATCCAAATTGGTCATTTACCAAAGTGGCAAAGTCATTAGCAAGAGGGTTTCGTCCAAATACTATTTTTAAATCCATTCATCATTTCATGTGGTGAAAAATGTTTTTATTAAGGAAAAAAACTCTTAAGTTGTTCACCAAATGAGTTGCTATTGCAAAGCTTGGTGTTTTTGGGTCAGTAGGTTTGGTCCAAACTATTTCCTTAAAGTTTTCTTTCCATAAACATTTTTATAATAAAAACCATTCCTTTTATTTGGCTAGAAAATGACTAAGTCAAGTAATCTAACCTAAATTTTACAAAAATCATTTCTAACACCAAGGATTGGTTCCTAGGGTCAGTAAGATCACAACAAACCATTTTGCAAAGGTTTTAATCCAAAAATCATTTTTAAACAATTTTTCTAATCTAAACAAGTACACAAATGTTTCTGCAAATTCAAACAAGCTAACAGATACTATTTGTCAAACTAAGGCCATGGTTGGCTAGGGCTTGTTCTCCTGATTTCATTGATATAAAATTTGCCAAATTTGGACGTGTGGATCAAAAGTTATAAGGGTTTGAAAATCCTATCTAAATCAGATTTCAAATCTGTTTTTAAACCAAATAGGTGACACGCGGCGCTGTTTCATTGGTCGATACCGGTTCGGCCGAATCGGCGACGCTGACCGTTGGATCTAATTATCATCGCGCGGCTCAGATCGACGCATACCTCTTCGCTAACATTCTATCGTATCCGTCGGATCGGGATTGGATGGCTGTGGGTGATTGACCTTAGACGGGCGCCAAGGCTGCTGGCCGGAGCGACCATACGATGGCGGCACCGTGACAGGAGGCAAAGGAGGTGTGGAGATGCTCACCGGATTCGACGCCTTCGGCGATGCTCAACGTGGTACTTGTCCATCGAAGGCGCTAGGGGCATTGCGATTGCTCGCCGGAGTTGGTATCGGGCGACGGACGCTGATCGAGGTCCAAGACGGCTCTGTGGTTCACCAGAGGCAAGATAAGATCGTGATCGGATGCAGGAGTCCATGGAGATGACGTGTGCGTGAAGCGGAAGGGTCGGGTGGTCTAGAATTACGGAGGAGCTCGGCGGAGGCGAGATGAGGCAGGCGCTCGAAATTTTTGTCGAAGACGGCTTCTGGGCGCCATGTTGAACGAAGTGTACTAGGAGATGCTCCAAAGAGTGGGGAGGTTGCTAGGTTGCATAGGAAGGCAGGAGGTGGAGTGTGTTGGCCGGAATCGGCGAGAACGGTCGTCAGAGACAGAGGAAGTGCTGGGCAAAATTCTCCGGTCTGGGGGCGTGTCGAGGAGGGGCGTCTGGGGGAAACGGAAGAGGGGAGGCTGGCGCTTAAGTGTGCTTGATCGCGGCGAGTTATGGTGGCCGTGTTAAGGCGTAATCAAGCCACGAATCAATAGCCTGCAACGTTGGCGAAGGGAGGAAGAACGGGTCGTGGGAGTGGCGAAGGAGAACAGTGGAGTGGGGCCGTTGCGTCAGTGGAAAAAGGGACGAGGAGGAGGTCCACCTGCCAGTGAGAGTGTGGGTTAGGTTTGCGGTGGAGAAAAACGGTTCGGGGGGAGGAACAGGTGGGCTAGGTGGGCTGCTGCTGGGTTAGTTGGGCCAGATTGATGGGCTGTTCTATTTATTTTTCTGTCTAATTCTTTTTCTTTTTCTATTTCTATTTCCTGATTTGTTATTTCAAACAATTATTCAAGCATTCAAATAATTCAACAATTCAAACAATCATTAAACTTTGCATTGTGTTTTTGGTTCTGTTCATCAACATAATCCAACACTCCAAAATAAAATAATATTTTAAATCTTTTTAGGTTCCATTTATTAATTAAATAAAATGGACTATGGTTTATTAATAAAATAGGGTTTGGTTTAATTAATAAAATCCCCATTTGAAATCCAAATATTTTCAAAAACCAAATCAATAGGTTTTATTTGAAAATATAAGATACTTGAAATACTTGTTTAAAATAAAATAACATTTTATTATAGGGTCCATTAATAATTAAATAAAATGGGCCTTAGTTATTAATTCAAATAGGATTTATTTTATTGAGATATTTATTTTGAAATCTAAAATAAAGCCAAAACACTTTAGTAGGTTTTATTAGAGAGTATAAAATACTTGAAAAACCTATTTAAAATAATTTAATAAGTTTTGATGTTTTAATTAAAATGGTAAAACCTTTTATTTGAATAAAATTTGGATATTAATTCCTTATTAATTTATTTAAACAAATCTTTGCTAATTTTATCTAAATAAAATGTTTTAATTCATAATCTTGGCCAAGGTTTTAATTTGGCTTTATAAAATAATCTTTGTTTATGAATTCACCTTTTCTTTTGAAAACTAAATCCTTTTATTTTAAAAGATCTAAAATAGTATTTTAAATATTTTTATTTTCCTTTAATAAAAGTTTATCTTTTTAAATCTCTTTAGGATCTATTTGATTCAAATGGGTTTGAAGTTCCAATTGAATTCAAAAGTTTCTTCTGGCTCTGAAAATCAAACAAAGTTTTATTTTATTAACTTATTTTCACATTACAAGATTTGGAAAATCTTGGGATGTGACATGGGTATACCTTCTACCACAGATCCGAAGGCAAAGTGTTTGTTGCAAAGAACAGATCCTTTCTTGAGGAGTTTCTCTCGAAAGAAGTGAGTGGGAGGAAGGTAGTGTTGGAGATATGCCCTAGAGGCAATAATAAATGTAGTTATTATTATATCTTTGTGTTTATGAAAAATGTTTACATTCATGCTATAACAGTATTAACCAAAAACATTAATACTTGTGTGATTTGTAAACTAAATTAGAGTCACTAGTAAAGCCTCTTCAAAATACTAGCTTGTTGATTAATAGATGATCATGGTTTCTTGATCATGAACATTTGAGATGTTGTTAATAACAAGGTCATATCATTAGGAGAATGGTATGATGGACATACTCCTATAGATAAGCGTATCATAAAGATCAAGTCATTTTAATAGTTCAATTGCTATAAGCTTTCTAATACATAGTAACCTAATTCCTTCGACCATGAGATCATGCTAATCACCATCACCGAAAGGATTCTTTGATGACATCAAACACCACACCGTAACTGGGTGGCTATAAAGGTGGCATTGAGTATTCGGAAAGTATGGGTTGAGGCACATGGATAAAGAGTGGGATTTGTCCATCCATATGACGGATAGATATACTCTGGGCCCTCTCGGTGGAATGTCATCCAATTGGCTTGCAAGCATGTGACTGGATCACAAGGGATCACATACCATGGGAACGAGAAAAGAGTACTTATCAGTAACGAGGTTGAACTAGGTATGCAGAGATACCAACGATCAAAACCTCGGATAAGTAAACTATCGTGAGACAAAGGGAAATTGGTATCATATGTAAGTGGTTCATTCGATCGCAAAGTAATCGTAGAAATATGTGGGAGCCATATGAATTTCCAGATTCCTCTATTGGTTATTGATCGAAGAAGTGTCTTGGTCATGTCCGCATAATTCACGAACCGTAGGGAGACACACTTAAGGATTCGATGTTGTTGAGTAGTTATGGAATGATGAGTAAGAGACCGAATGTTGTTCGGAGTCTCGGATGGGATCCAGGATATCACGAGGAGATCTGGAATGGTCCGGAGAATAATATTCATATAAGGAAAGTCCTGTTTCGGAGTTGGGGAATGATTCCGGTGTTTTCACCGGGAATGTTCTAGAAGGGTCCGGAAGGTCCGGCACTCCGGAGGGGAAGGGTACATTAATGTGTCATGACAATGTGGAATGGTTGCATCATGTACTAGTTCACATGGCTGGGCAAAATAAAGGGAGAAATCAAATCCTAGTTTGAAAGTCAAACGCCAATTTGAAAAGTCAAACGATAAGTTTGCTTGGTGGAGGGAGAGTAGGAAACCTACTTGTCCCTCCACCCGCCGGCCAAGGAGGCCGACTTGGGGGAGGACTCCCTCCTCTCAAGCCGCGCCCTCCCACCTATAAAAGGAGGGGCAGGGTTGCCCCTCTTCCCTACACCCAACACACCCAAAACCCTAGCCCTAGCCGCCGGCCTCCTCCAAGTCGCTGCCGCCTCCTAGGGTTTCTCCAAGCCGCCGACTTGGGGCTTCCCCAATCCCTAGCCGCCGGCCACACCCCCCTTGGTCCCTCTAAACCCTAGATCACCAAGGTCCTCTCTCATAGTCCACCATACTCGCTCCGGCTTAAGGCGAAGCCCTGCGAGATCTCCCCTCTACTTTCGGTACCACACCGTCGTGCTGCCGAAATCGCGAGGAGAGTGCTACAACCTCCGCTGCCTGCTGGAACAAGGGAGAGGAAGGTCTTCATCGAGTACCGAACGTGTGACCGACTGCGGAAGCATTGCCGGAACGCAGCGCCAAAAGGATCGTCTATGCGATCTTGAGATCGGCAAGAGTACGACTACATCACCCACGAGAATCTGCTCTTGTTAACCGCTTTGAAATCTTCGAGGGTGAGATCCTCTATCGACTCGTTGCTACAATCTAGTAGATAGATCTTGGCTTGTTTGTTTGCATACGGTAGAAATTTTTTGTTTTCCATGCTACGAACCCCTACAGTGGTATCAGAGCCGTGTCTATACGTAGATCTGTTGCACGAGTAGAACACAATGGTCATTGTGGGTGGTGGTGCTTTTATTATCAATTGATTTTTGTGTAGTTTGCATCTTGCGGTATGATGGGATGAAGCGGCCCGGGCCAACCTTACATGACATCGTTCATGAGACTTGCTCCATGCTCAACATGCAACTTGTATTGCATAAGCGACTTTGCGGGTGTCTGTCTCTCCCATTATAGTATAGATCCAATTTACAACGGGCACTTGATAGTTCAAACATCAACGTTGTGGTTCTTGTTCGTCAGTTAGATCGACACTTATTGAAAGCCCCAAACTACGTAAAATATGCAAATAAAATTAGAGGCGTCTAACTTTGTTTTGCAGGGGTGTGCTGTGATGTGATATGGCCATGACTGTGATTATATTTGATGTATGTAATGTCCCTTATTGTAAGTTGGCAACCGGCAGGAGCCATATGGTTGTCTTTAAATTCCGTTAAGACCCGTGTGTCTATTCAAAGTAGTTTTAATAGTTGAAGCTGGTGGACGACAACCATGAAACGACGCCATTGACCTTGACGCTATACCGGTGATGATGGAGATCATGTTTGTGCTTGAAGATGGAGATCAGAAGCACAAGAAGAAAGGCCATATAATATCACATATTATGAATTGCATGTGATGTTAATCCTTTATGCATCTTGTATTGCTTAGTTAACGACGGTAGCATTATAAGATGATCCCTCAAGCACATAAATTTCAAGTTCCAAAGTGTTCATCCTTAGTAAGCACCGTTGCTAAAACCCGTTGTTTCGAAGCACCACGTGATGATCGGGTGTGTTAGATTCTGCGGGTGTATACAACGTGAGCAAGCCAGATTTTCTCATGCGGAAGCTAAGGTTTGATCTTGACGAGCCTAGCATGTACAGACATGGTCTCGGAACACGGATCATCGAAAGGTAAAGCATGAGTCATATAGTAGATATGATGAACATGTTGATTGTTCGCCATTGAAGCTACATCAACTCTCGTGATGATCGGTTTTGATGTGGTGGATTTGGTTCGTGTGATCACTAAAACAATGTGAGGGATATTGTTTTGAGTGGGAGTTCACCTAGAATAATTTAACTATTAATTAGAACTCAATTTGTCATAAAATTAGTCTAAACTATTGCAAATATGTTTGGCGTCCCCTACCATCAATTTTAATGCGTTCCTAGAGAAAGAAAAGTTGAAAAACAATGGAAGCAATTTCGCGAATTGGTTCCGCAATTTAAGGATTGTCCTCAATGCTGGTAATTTGACCTATGTCTTTGGATGCATCATTGGTGAACCACTGCATCTGCTACCGATGAAGTAAAGAATGTTTACCTCACTCGGAAGAATCAGTACTCCATGGTTCAGTGTGCTATCTTGTATGGTTTGGAATCGGAGCTTCAGAAAAGGTTTGAGAACCAAGACCCATATGATATTGTCCGTGAACTCAAAATTATTTTTGAGACTCACGCGATTGAGAGTTATGAGGCTTCGAAAGTTCTTTAGCTGCAAGATGGAAGAGGGCAGCGGCCAAGTGAGCATGTGCTTAAGATGTCTGGGCACGCAAACAAACTCCAAAGTTTGGGTATAGTGATTCCTAATGCTTTGGGGATTTACCGTGTCCTCCAATCACTACCACCAAGTTACAAGAACTTTGTGATGAACTACAATATGCAAAACATGAACAAGAAGTTGCCAGAACTCTTCTCCACGTTGAAATCTGCAGAAGTGGATATCAAGAAAGAACATCAAGTGTTGTTGGTCAATAAGACCACCAAATTCAAGAAAGGCAAGTCTAAGCAAAAGGGAAACTTCAAGAAGGGTGGTAAGAAAGTTACCGCACCGACGAAGAAGACCAAGGCTGGGACATAGCCTGATACTGAGTGCTTTTATTGCAAGGGAGAAGGTCACTGGAAGCGGAATTGCCCAAAGTACTTGGCGGATTTGAAGAACGGCAACATCAAGAAGAAAGGTATATCCGATATACATGTTATTGATGTGTATCTCACTAGTACTCGTTGTAGTGCCTGTGTATTTGATACTGGTTCGGTTGCTCATATTTGTAACTCGAAACAGGTACTGCAGAATAAACGGAAGCTAGCGAAGAACGAGGTGACGATGCACGTTGGAAATGGATCAAAGGTTGATGTGTTCGCCGTCGGCACGCTACCTCTTCATCTACCATCGGGATTAGTTTTATACTTAAATAATTGTTATTTGGTGCCTGCGTTGAGCATGAACATTATATCTGGATCATGTTTGTTGCGAGACGGTTACTTGTTTAAGTCCGAGAATAATGGTTGTTCGATTTATATGAGTAATATGTTTTATGCACATGCACCTTTGATAGATGGTCTATTGTTATTGAATCTCGATAGTGGAAATACACATATTAATAACATTGAAGCTAAACGTTTGAAATTGAGCGATAACTCGACCTATATGTGGCACTGTCGTCTTGGTCATATTGGAGTGAAACGTATGAAGAAACTCCATTTCAATGGACTTCTTGAATCACTTGAAAGATGCGAAGCATTTCTGATGGGTAAAATGACTAAGACTCCATTTTCTGGGATGATGGAGCGAGCTACAGACTTATTGGAAATCATACATGCCGATGTGTGTGTACCAATGAGTGTAGCATCACGCGGTGGTTATCGTTATGTTCTTACCTTCACGGATGACTTGAGTAGATATGGGTATATCTATTTCATGAAACATAAGTCCGAAACTTTCGAGAAGTTTAAGGAATTTCAAAGTGAGGTAGAGAATCAACGTAACAAGAAGATTAAATTTCTATGTTCTGATCATGGAGGTGAATATCTAAGTTATGAGTTTGGCGAGCATTTAAAGAAATGCGGAATACTTTCACAATTTACATCGTCGGGAACACCACAGCGTAATGGTGTGTCCATCGTAATCGAACTCTCTTAGATATGGTTCGTTCTATGATGTCACTTACAGATTTACCGCTATCGTTTTGGGGTTATGCATTAGAAACGGACACATTCACTTTAAATAGGGCACCATCTAAATCCGTTGAAACGACACCGTATGAATTATGGTTTGGGAAGAAACCTAATTTGTCGTTCCTTAAAGTTTGGGGTTGCGAAGCCTATGTAAAGAAGTTATAGCCGGACAAGCTTGAACCCAAAGCGAAAAAATGCGTCTTCATAGGATACCCGAAGGAAACTATTGGGTATACCTTCTATCATATATCCGAGGGCAAAACCTTTGTTGCCAAGAATGGATCGTTTCTAGAGAAGGAATTTCTCTCGAAAGAAGTGACTAGAAGGAAAGTAGAACTCGACGAGGTTATTGAACCTTTTCTCGAACTTGCGAGTAGCGCAACACCGGAAGTAGTTCCTGTGGCGTCTACACCAATAAGAGAGGAAGCTAATGATGATGATCATGAAACTTCGGTTGAAGTTGCTACAGAGCCTCGCATGTCAACAAGAACTCGTACCACTCCTGATTGGTATGATCCCGTTATGAGTGTCATGTTGGTAGACAACACCGATGACCCTGCAACATATGAGGAAGCGATGATGAGCCCAGATTCCAATAAATGGAAAGAAGCCATGAAATCCGAGATTGGATCCATGTACGAAAACCAAGTATGGACTTTGGTGGACTTACCGGATGGCCGGAAGGCTGTCGAGAACAAATGGATTTTCAAGAAGAAAACAGATGCTGATGGTAATGTTACTGTCTATAAAGCTCGACTTGTCGCAAAAGGGTTTCGACAAATTCAAGGAGTTGACTACGATGAGACTTTCTCACTAGTAGCGAAGCTAAAGTCTGTGAGGATTATGTTAGCAATCGCTGCATATTACGATTATGAGATATGGCAGATGGATATCAAAACGACGTTCCTCATTGGAGACATTGATGAAGAGATGTATATGATGCAACCCAAAGGTTTTGTCGATCCTAAAGATGCTAACAAGGTATGCAAACTTCAACGGTCCATATATGGATTGAAGCAAGCATCCCGAAGTTGGAATCAACATTTTCATAAGGTAATCAAAAGTTTTGGTTTTATACAAACTTATGGAGAAGCTTGTATTTACAAGAAAGTGAGTGGGAGCTCTGTAGCATTCTTAATACTATATGTAGATGACATATTGTTGATTGGGAATGATGTAGACCTTCTTAATAGTGTCAAAGAATATTTGAATAATAGTTTTTCAATGAAAGATCTTGGCGAAGCAGCTTACATATTAGGCATAAAGATTTATAGAGATAGATAGAGACGCCTAATATCATTGTCACAAAGTACATATTTGGATAAAGTTCTAAAGAGGTTTGGAATGGAAGATAGCAATAAAGGGTTCTTACCCATGTTGCCCAATACGAACTTGAGTAAAACTCAAAGTCTAGCAACGGCAGAAGATAGAGAAAGGATGAGTAAAACTCCCTATGCCTCAGCCATAGGATCTCTAATGTATGCCATGCTATGTACTAAACCCGACATTGCATATGCTGTTAGTTTGACTAGCAGATATCAAAGTGATCCAGGAGTGGATCATTGGACAGTGGTAAAAAACATCCTTAAGTACTTGAGAAGAACTAATGATATGGTTCTTTCGTATGTAGGTGATGAACAACTCGTTGTTAATGGTTACACCGATGCTAGTTGGAACACCGATCCGGATAATTCTAAATCTCAATCTGGATATGTATTTACTTTGAATGGTGCAGCAGTTAGCTGGAGGAGTGCAAAGTAAAGCATTGTGGCGAGATCTTCAACTGAATCGGAATACATAGCTGCTTCAGAGGCTTCAAAAGAAGCGATATGAATGAAGGAGTTCATTACAGATCACGGTGTGGTTCCAAGTGCGTTGGACCCAATGTCTATCTACTGTGATAACATGGGCGCCATAGCCAATGCGCAAGAACCAAGGTTACACAAGAAGCTGAAGCACATCAAGCTACGTTTTCACGCTATTCGAGAACATGTCCAAGATGGTGACATAAAGATTTGCAAAGTACACACAGATCTGAATGTGGCGGATCCATTGACTAAACCTCTCCCGAGGTCAAAACATGACCAGCACCAAACCGCCATGGGTGTTCGGTATATTACCATGTAATCTAGATTAGTTGACTCTAGTGCAAGTGGGAGGCTGTTGGAGATATGCCCTAGAGGCAATAATAAATGTAGTTATTATTATATCCTTGTGTTTATGATAAATGTTTACATTCATGCTATAACAGTATTAACCAGAAACATTAATAATTGTGTGATTTGTAAACTAAATTAGTCCCTGGTAAAGCCTCTTCAAAATACTAGCTTGTTGATTAATAGATGATCATGGTTTATTGATCATGAACATTTGAGATGTTGTTAATAACAAGGTCATATCATTAGGAGAATGGTATGATGTACATACTCCTATAGATAAGCGTAGCATAAAGATCAAGTCATTTTAATAGTTCAATTGTTATAAGCTTTCTGATACATAGTAACCTAATTCCTTCGACCATGAGATCATGTTAATCACCATTACCGGAAGGATGCTTTGATGACATCAAACACCACACCGTAACTGGGTGGCTATAAAGGTGGCATCGAGTATTCGGAAAGTATGGGTTGAGGCACATGGATCAAGAGTGGGATTTGTCCATCCATATGGCAGATAGATATACTCTGGGCCCTCTCGGTGGAATGTCATCCAATTGGCTTGCAAGCATGTGACTGGCTCACAAGGGATCACATACCACGGGAACGAGAAAAGAGTACTTATCAGTAACGAGGTTGAACTAGGTATGTAGAGATACCGACGATCAAAACCTCGAATAAGTAAACTATCGTGAGACAAAGGGAAATTGGTATCGTATGTAAGTGGTTCATTCGATCGCAAAGTAATCGTAGAAATATGTGGGAGCCATATGAATTTCCAGATTCCTCTATTGGTTATTGATCGGAGAAGTGTCTTGGTCATGTCCGCATAATTCACGAACCGTAGGGAGACACACTTAAGGATTCGATGTTGCTGAGTAGTTATGGAATGATGAGAAAGAGACCGAATGTTGTCCGGAGTCTCGGATGGGATCCGGGATATCACGAGGAGATCCGGAATGGTCCGGAGAATAAGATTCATATAAGGAAAGTCATGTTTCGGAGTTGGGGAATGATTCCGGTGTTTTTATCGGGAATGTTCTAGAAGGGTCCGGAAGGTCCGGCACTCCGGAGGGGAAGGGTACATGAATGTGTCATGACAATGTGGAATGGTTGCATCATGTACTAGGTCACATGGCTGGGCAAAATAAAGGGAGAAATCAAATCCTAGTTTGAAAGTGAAACGCCAATTTGAAAAGTCAAACGGCAAGTTTGCTTGGTGGAGGGAGAGTAGGAAACCTACTTGGGGAGGAGTTCCTCTCCCTCCACCCGCCGGCCAAGGAGGCCGACTTGGGGGAGGACTCCCTCCTCCCAAGCCACGCCCTCCCACCTATATAAGGAGGGGCATGGCTGCCCCTCTTCCCTACACCCAACACACCCAAAACCCTAGCCCTAGCCACCGGCCTCCTCCAAGTCGCCGCCGCCTCCTAGGGTTTCTCCAAGCCGCCGACTTGGGGCTTCCCCAAGCCCTAGCCGCCGGCCACACCCCCCTTGGTCCCTCTAAACCCTAGATCACCAAGGGCCTCTCTCATAGTCCACCATACCCGCTCCGGCTTAAGGCGAAGCCCTACGAGATCTCCCCTCTACTTCCGGTACCACGCCGTCGTGTTGTCGAAATCGTGAGGAGAGTGCTACAACCTCCGCTGCCTGCTAGAACAAGGGAGAGGAAGGTCTTGATAGAGTACCGAATGTGTGACCGACTGCGGAACCGCTGCCGGAACGCAGCGCCGGAAGGATCGTCTACGCGATCTTGAGATCGGCAAGAGTACGACTACATCACCCACGATAATCTGCTCTCGTTAACCGCTTTGGAATCTTCGAGGGTGAGATCCTCTATCGACTCGTTGCTACAAGATAGATCTTGGCTTTTTTGTTTGCATGCGGTAGAATTTTTTTGTTTTCCATCCTACGAACCCCTACAGGTAGAGATATACGAGGTTATTGAACCTTCTCTTGAGTTGGAGAGTAGCGCAGCACCTAAAATTGTTCCAGTGCCGTCTGCACCAACAATATAGGAAGCTAATGACGTGGATCATGAAGCTTCGGACGATGCTACTACTGAACGTCGCAGGTTGACAAGGTCACGTGCCCCTCCTGAGTGGTACGGCAACCCTGTCTTAACTGTCTTGTTGGTAGACAACAGTGAACCTGCGAACTATGAGGAAGCAATGATGAGCCCAGACTCTGAGAAATGGCTAGAGGCCATGAAATACGAATTGGGATCCATGAGCGAAAACCAGGTTTGGACTTTGGTGGACCCTCCTAGCGACCGAAAGGCCGTTGAGTGCAAATGGATTTTCAAGAAGAAAACGGACGCGGATGGTAATGTTACTGTCTATAAAGCATGGCTTGACGCGAAAGGTTTTCGACAAGTTCAAGGTGTTGACTACGATGAGACTTTCTCTCCCATAGCGATGTTTAAGTCCATTCGGATTTTATTAGAAATTGTTGCGTTTCATGATTATGAAATATGGCAGATGGATATCAAGACTGCGTTCCTCAATGACAACATTGATGAAGAGTTGTATATGATGCAACCCGAAGGTTTTGTCGATCCTAAGGATGCTAATAAGGTGTGCAAACTTCATCGTTCCATTTATGGACTGAAGCAAGCATCTCGGAGTTGGAACCTTCGTTTTGATCAAGTGATCAAGAGCTTTGGATTTGTTCCAAATTGCTACGAAGCTTGTATCTACAAGAAAGTGAGTGGGAGCTCAGTGACATTTCTAGTACTCCCTCGGATCCTAAATAAGTGTCACGGTTTTGAACTAACTCTAGTTTAAAATGGCGACACTTATTTAGGATCGGAGGTAGTACTATATGTGGATGACATATTGATTATTGGAAATGACATTGGTATGCTTAACAATGTGAAGTGTTATTTGAATAAATGTTTTTCAAGGAAAGACCTAGGAGAAGCTGCTTATATATTAGGCATCAAAATCTATAGAGATAGACAAAGACGCCTAATAGCTTTAAGCCAAAGTACATATCTAGATAAAGTTCTGAAAAGGTTCAGAATGGATAAGGCAAAGAAAGGTTCAGTGCCCATGTTGTCAGGTAAGATATTGAGCAAGGCTCAGTGTCCACTGATGGCGATAGAGAAACCATGAGAAAAGTGCCATATGCCTCGTCCATAGGTTCTATCATGTATGCCATGCTGTGTACTAGACCGGATGTGTCCAATACTCTTAGTTTGACGAGCAGATACCAAAGTGATCCAGGAGTGGAACACTGGACAGCCGTAAAGAACATCCTAAAGTATTTAAATAGGACTAAAGAAATGTTCTTGGTCTATTGAGGTGATGAGCAGCTCGTCGTAAAAGGTTACGTCGACGCTAGTTTCAGCGATCCCTTAACCTAATCCGACTGGGCCTATCTACGCTTCTTAGCCTTCAGCTTCCAGTCGCTTGAGTCCACGCCAGATCTTGATCCAGTCACCGTCCTGCAGGCCCACTCGCTGGCACATGGGCCAGTCGAAAACGTCCTACTGGGTAATACCCCGGTAGGCATATCCCCATCAGACACCAACCCGGATGATTCTAAATCTCAGACATGATACTTTTATATTTTGAATGGCGGAGCTGTGAGCTGGAGAAGCTGCAAGCAAAGCGTGATCGCGGGATCTATAGTAGAATCGAAATACATGGCTGCTGCAGAAGCGTCAAGTGAAGGAGTTTAGATCAGGAACTTCATCACTGAGCTTGGTGTGGTTCCAAGTGCCTTGGACCCACTGGAGATATTGTGCAACAACACTGGCGCCATAGCATTGGCTAAGGAACCAAGATATCATCATCAACCACCAATTTCATATAATTCGAGATTATATAACAGATGGAGATCTGAAGATTAGCAAAGTACATATAGATCTGAATGTCGCAAATCCGTTGACTAAGCCTCTTCCACGAGAAAAACATGATCAACACCTTAGTGCCATGGGTGTTAGATTGTTGCCAGATGTAAACTAGATTATTGACTCTAGTGCAAGTAGGAGACTATTGGAATTATGCCCTAGAGGCAATAATAAATATGTTATTGTTATAATTCTTGTTCATGATAAAATTTATATTCCATGCTAGAATTGTATTAAGCGGAAACTTTGATACTTGTGTGGTTTATGAAAAACACCGTGTCCCTAGTACGCCTCTATGGACTAGCTCATTGATTAATGATGGTTAAGGTTTCCTAACCATAGACATGAGTTGTCGATTAATAATGAGATCATGTCATTGGGAGAATGATATGGTGGATAGACCCAAATCAAGCAGAGCAATTAGATCGTGTCATCGTGTTCATCTTTGCGAAGCTTTTTCTTATGTCAAATATTGTATTCCTTAGACCATGAGATAATGCAACTCCCTGGTATCGGAAGAAAGCTTTGAGGTCATCAAACGTCATCCTATGAGAGGTTGATCATAAAGGTGTCTCTCAGGTGATCGGAAAGTACTTGTTGGGTTGTATGTATCGAGATGGGATTTGTCCCTCCCAAGTCGAAGAGATATACTTCGGGCCCACTTGGTAATCGATATCAACACCGCTTGCAAGCACATGGTTAAGGAGTTAATCACAAAGTGATATAGGATTATGGAACAAGTAAAGTACTTGCTGTGAACGAGATTGAACTAGGTATGCCAATACCAACGATCGAATCTCGGGCAAGTAAAATATCACGTGACGAAGGGAATATATATATGGGATTAATTGAATCCTGGCATCGTGGTTCATCCGATATGATCATCGATGAATATGTGGGATTCAATATGGGTTTCAAGATCCCGCTGTTGATTATTGATAGAAGATCATGTCTGTATATTCTCGAACCCGTAGGGTCACACACTTAACATGCTTCGACGCTAGGATAGAATGGATAATTGGTTTATGAGTTTTTGTTCAGATTCTAGGATGAGATCCAGGACATCACGAGAGGTTCCGGAATGGTCCGGAGAATAAGATTCATATAAAGGAAAGTAGTTTTTGGATTTCGGAATTGTTTCGGAATGTTCGGTATTGTATCGGAAGGTTCTAGAAGATTCCGGAGTGGGACCAACGTGGCCCCACTTGTCGGAGGGGGGGCGTGGGCCTACGAGGGAGTGCCCTGGCTGCATTGGGCCAGGGGAACAAGGCCCCATAGGCCCAGCCGGCCAAAACCCTCGGGGAAACCCTAGGGGACCTTCTAGAAGGGGGGAGACTTGCCCCCACTCCACCCTTGTGGCTGCCGGCCCTAGGGCTTGGAGGAGGGGAAAAGGGGGCGTCCAGCCCCCTATATAAGGTGGGCAGGGGGCGCACCGTCCCTCCACCCCAAACCCTAGCCGCCAGCTGCTGCCCTACCTCTCTCTCTCCCGACTATGTGTAGACGAAGCCCTGCCGCAGAAACTCTCCACCATTGCACCACGCCGTCGTGCTGTAGATCCAATCTATCTCTCCACCCCACTTGCTGGACCGAGGAAGGAGGAGACGTCGCGGTGCCGTACGTGTGCATCTCTCGGAGGCGTCGCCACTTGCGGCATTGGATCGGATCGCGAGGAGGAGAAGGCTAGTACGAATACATCAACCATGTTCTGTTGAACGTTCCGCTGTGCGATTTCTTCAAGGGTATGCAGATATCATCTATCCCTCTCGTTGATTGCATCTCCTAGATTAGATCTTGGCTTTCCCGTTCGCATCCGTAGAATTTTTTTGATTTACTATGCTGCGAATCCCTTCAAAAACAAGCTCTCAGGTTTTGGGTTTTGGCAAAGTGGTGGTAACCCCAGATGTATCTTTGGTTGACGTCATGCCTGTCAAAACTCTTGGTTACAATTTACTCTCAGTTCGTGCTCTTGCTCTTATGGGCCTTTCTTCGTTCTTTAATGCTCATTCCGTGGTCCTCATGTGGAGAAAGTCTCGCAAGGTGGCTTTTGTAGGGTATGTAGAGCATGACTTGTATGTGGTGGACTTTTCAGGGACCACTACTCCTCATGCTTTATGTCTCTATGCTCCAGCCGACAAGGGCTGGTTGTGTCATCGCCGCCTAGCCCATGTTAACATGAGAACTTTGCAAAGACTTCACTCCTAGGGCCACATCCTTGGCATTAACGATGTTTCTTTTGCCAAAGATCGTGTTTGCAGGGCTTGTATTGAAGGGAAGATGCATGAAACTCCTCACAAAGCACTCAATCAAATCACCACGGAGAGGTGTTTGGAGCTCTTGCATATGGACCTTTTTGGTCCACCCTCTCATGATAGCCTTGGAGGCAAAAAGTATTGCTTGGTTATTGTGGATGATTTCTCAAGGTATACTTGGGTGTTCTTTTTCAAGTACAAGAGTGAGACTCAACAAACCGTCATCGATTTTGCTAATGAGGTTCAACGGAAGCACAATGCAAACATTCTCTAAATTCGAAGTGACAATGGCACCGAGTTCAAAAACTATACCTTGGATGAGTTTCTTAGTGATGAAGGAATCAAGCATCAATACTCCACTCCCTATACCCCTCAATAAAATGGAGTTGCCGAAAGGAAGAATCGCACTTTGATGGATGCGGCTCGATCTATGCTAGCTGAGTTCAAGTCTCCATACAACTTTTGGGCCGAGGCCATCTCCACCGCTTGCCATGCAACCAATCGGCTTTATCTCCGCAAGAAAAATAACAAGACCCCCTATGAACTCCTCACCAGGAAAAAGCCAAATGTTAGCTACTTTCGGGTGTTTGGTTGCAAGTGCTACATTCTCAAGAAAGGAGTTCGTTTTTCCAAGTTTGAATCCAAGGCTCAAGAAGGAATTTTTGTTGGTTACTCAAATCAGTCCCATGCTTATAGAGTCTACAACAAAGCCAATGGAAGAGTTGAAGAGACGAGCAATGTGAAGTTTGATGAAAATCATGAGTCTCTTGTTAGGCAAGATAGTGTTTGTGATCCAAGTGATGAAATTCCTCCTAAGGCCATAAGAAGAACGGGTGTGGGTTTCCACCTCCCCATTGAGGATCCCCTTGTGGACGAAGGAGAAGGACCAAGCTCTACTCAAGTGGAGCCCTCACTTTCACAAGATCATCTTGCCCCTCAAGGACCTACTATTTTGGCACAAGCTCCCTCAAGCTCTTCCGAAGCTTCCCATGCTCATGACTCTCCAATCTCCAAAGATTAAGCTCTTCATCAACAACATCAACCTCCCCACGATGGGGCTCCTTCTCAAGGCACCTCCCACGGTCAAGCTCTTCATCAACTTCATCAACCTCCCCAAGATGGGGCTCCTCAAGGTCACGACTCTCCTCAAGGTCAAGCTCGTCAAGATCAAGAGCAAGTCAATGATTCTCAAGGCTCCACTCCAAAATGAGGACTCCCCCGAAGTGGAAATTGATGAAGATGATCCTCGTGTTCGTGCTTATAGTCAAGGCGGCGGCTCAATTGGTGGCAATGACCAAGTGGTAGCTCAAGAATCTCGTGTTGAAGCACAAGCCCGCCGTCAAGCCTATCGTCTCGCCAAGCTTGTTCGAGATGGCCATATCCTTGATAATGTTTATGGAGATTTCAATAAAGGTTCCACTACTAGGAGGCAACTAGCTTCCTTTAGCTCTCACCATGCTTTTATCTCTCTTGTGGAACCATAGAAAGTCTTCGAAGCTCTTAAAGATGATGATTGTCTTGATGCTATGGACGAAGAACTTCACAACTTCAAGAGGAACAATGTTTGGACATTTGTTGAGCGGCCCAAAGATTGTTAAAACGTCATTGGAACCAAGTGGGTTTTCAAGAAAAAGTGTGATGCGAATGGAATTGTCGCGCACAACAAGGCAAGGTTAGTTTCCCAAGGATACTCACAAGTTGAGGGCATCGCCTACGGTGAGACTTATGCCCCCGTTGCTCGCCTTGAATCCATTCGTATGCTTTTTGCTTTTGCTACTCATCATAACTTTAAGTTGTATCAAATGGATGTTAAGAGTGCTTTTCTTAATGGTCATTTGAAAGAGTTGGTATACGTCAAGCAACCTCCAGGCTTTGAGGATCCACTTTTCCCGAACCATGTCTACAAGCTCAATAAGGCACTCTATGGTCTCAAGCAAGCCCCACGTGCGTGGTATGATTGCCTTAGGGAGCTCTTGTTAGACCATGGCTTCGAAGTGGGACTCATTGATACCACTCTTTTTACTAAGAAAGTTGGAGGCCACTTGTTCGTATGCCAAATCTATGTTGATGATATTATCTTTCGGTCTATTAACAAAACTTTTAATGAGGATTTTGCCAAGCTCATGACCGATTGCTTCGAGATGTCCATGATGGGGGAGTTGAAGTTTTTTCCTTGGGTTTGAAGTCAAGCAATTGAGGAAAGGGACTTTCATCAACCAAGCCAAATACATCCAAGACATGCTCAAGAAGTTCAAGTTTGATCAAGTCAAAGGAGCCAAGACTCCCATGCCAACTAAGGTTAATCTTGATCTCGATCCCAAGGGTAAAGAGGTGGATCAAAAACTCTATCGTTCTATGATTGGTTCTTTACTCTACCTTTGTGCATCCCGACCGGATATTATGTTGAGTGTGGGTATGTGTGCAAGATTTCAAGCCACACCAAAGGAAAGCCACATGGTGGCGGTCAAGAGAATCTTTTGATATTTAGTTCATACCCCAAACTTTGGGTTGTGGTACCCCAAAGGAGCCAGCTTTGATCTTATTGGTTACACGGACTCGGATTCGGCTGGTGACAAAGTGGGAAGAAAGTCAACCTCCGGAGCTTGTCATTTTCTCAGAAGATCATTGGTTTTTCGGTCCTCGAAGAAGCAAAACTGTGTGTCTATGTCCACTGCCAAAGCTGAGTACATCTCCGCCACAAGCTGTTGTGCTCAATTGCTATGGATGAAGCAAACTTTAAAGGATCTTGGACTATCTTTTGACAAGGTGCCTCTTCTTTGTGACAATGAGAGTGCCATTTCCATTGCTCACAATCCCGTGCAACACAACCGGACTAAGCACATTGATATTCGTCATCATTTCATTCGGGACCATGTTGCTAGAGGAGACATTTCTTTGGAGTATGTTCCCATCAAGGCAAATCTTGCGGATCTTTTCACGAAGCCTCTTGATGAAGCAAGGTTCCAAGAGTTAAGGCATGAGCTAAATATCATTGATTCGAGCAATGCTGCTTGAGTACCTTGCACACCTACCCATGTCTCAATGTGTATCTTGTTTGGATGTAGGCATGGATTTAGGGGGAGTGTAGTTCCTCTTATGAACAAACGCTATCCCTATTATGCGCAGATTAAAGTTTTCATACTCTATAGTCTCTAAAGGAGACCATTTGAGCTTCATGATGAGTGTTGGTAATGAACCCAAGATATATCTTCGCGGTGTCAAGCCATTTACTCTTATATAAGGTGGCCTCGGCCACCGACCCGTTTTTATTTGTGTCTTTGACCTTTTTGTGTTTTTTTCTTGGTTTTTGTTGGCTTTGGTTCTTCACAGTTTGAGCTCTCTATCCTAAGCCTTTCCTTTCCTCAAGCCCTCTCTATCCCTACACAAGTTCTTCCTTGTTATCTTCCAAACCTGAGAAGGTCTTTCTGGCATCATCAGAACTTCCGGTCAGCTGCCGAAACTTCTGATCAGCTCGTTGTTCGTCTAAACCACCTGCTGACCTGGAATTTTTCCAGCCTGACCCAGAGCTTCCGGTCCCTGACCGGAACTTCCGGTGGTGTTCTCTGTCCTATATAAGGCGGGCCCTGGGGAAAACGGGATCTTCTTCCTTTTCCCCCCAAGACCCATATTCTATCGGGAGCAGCCGCCGGCCAGGTCTCCTCCGCGAAGGTGCTCCGGCCCCTTCGCCTCCGGCCACCCCTCCGCAGATCTGCTCCATGGGAACCTTCCCCACCTTGATCTCCCGCCATGGACTCCGGTATTTGCCCTCAACTCCCTCCATTCATGGAGATCTAGCTCTCTCACCATTGCTTGAGTTAGGGCTCACCATGTCTAGGCTAGTTCTTTGGCTAGAACTTGTTGGGTGATCTTGGTAGGCCTAGGGAATCATGCTAGAGTAGATTGGTCCAATACATTCTTGGAATTTTTTGCACTTCTGGCTTGTAGATCTAGATCTAGCGAACTGCTGCTTTGAACCGCCAGCTCGTGGTCTCAATGGAACTTCCGGTGATCCACGACCGGAACTTCCGGTGGACCATTTTCACCGGAAGTTTCGGCAACAGTGAAATTTTTCCCTGGTTGTATTTTTCCAATCTATTTCTTTGTTTCTGCTTTCGAACTTGTGCACTTACCCCACCTTCCCTCCCTATTCTTGTGCTTTCTTCTCAGGGCAAGGTGGTTCCCGCAAAGGCAAGCGTGTCCGTAAACCATCCTCTGATATTCCTCCTGAGATCGATGAAGAACATGTTGAGGTAGTGCGTCCAACCACTCAGACTACCCGTCAGAAGGCTGCTGCTGCTCGTCGTGCTGCTGCTGAAGGAAATAGACCTGTTCTTGCCTCTCAGAAGGCCACTGCTGCTGGGCCTGACAAATCCAAGGCCAAAATCTCCAAATGGACTCAGAAGGCCTACTCTGAATTCATGCGTACGGATCCCTACCTCATTCCTCGTGACCGTTTTTGCTCGGATCCTCTCTTCCACAACTGCCGTCAGGAACAAATCTTTGCTGAGATCTATGCAACGAAGACTAAGTTTGTGGTTGCTCCTCAAAAGTACATCAATGTGACTCACATGGAAGAGAAGCATGCATATTTTGCCGAGGCTCTCGATATTTGCCAGAGGTTTGGGATGATTCCCCTCATGGAGCACCGTCAGAACTATGATGAGGCCGCTATTGCTCAGTTTTACACTACCCTCTATATTCACATGAGCTCCTCTACTGAAGATGTGTTGAAGTGGATGACTAAGGGAGTGTTTCTTACCGCCACTTGGTCTGAGTTTGCTGAGCTCCTTGGTTATCCCCTTCAGCCTGGCAAAGGGGCAAATGGTTGGCGTGTTCATACCGCCCAAGCTGCTGATCCTGAGGTCCTGGAGCCTCTCTATATTGAAGGGTGGGGCACTCTTGGGTATGTGAATCATCTGCTGACAGTTTATGACATCATGCGTAGGGTGTACTTGAACACCATCTCTCCCAAGGCTGGCAACTTCGATCAGTTTCATGCCTCTCAGGTTGACCTCATGCATCAGACTTATCTCCGCCATGACACTGACATGCCAATGGATGTTATGCACTTTATCTACACAGAGATGTGGCAGGCTATTATTGACAAGCGCTCTTGCCCCTATGCTCCCTATATTCAGACTCTCATCAATCACAAGTGGCTTGAGTTGACTGGCACTCGCTTTCCTAAAGACAACATCACCATTCATGAGGAGAAGAAGCTGCGTGTGAGTAAACACCAAAAGCCTCGTTCTCAGGAAGAAAGGGAAGCAGAACTCCAGAAGGCTCGAGATGAAGCTGGTGGTCCCTCCTCTACTCCTAGTGGCTCTAGTGCTGGTGGTCCTTCTATCCATAGGTAGCCGTCTTGGGCAAAGAAGCTGCTTGGGAAGGTGAAGAAGACTTTCTGCTTTCTCCAGGACCGCGAGTATCAGGCATATGTTGATCAGCGTCACAGTGTTCAATTCCAGAAGGCTGTCATGATTGCTCTCAACATTCCCATCTCCCCAGTCACTAGCTCTGTTACTGCTCCCAAGGATGATTGGATTCGCGACAACTGCCGTTGGTCTGAGGATGAGTCTGAGGAGGTGGTCACTGGTCCGCCGCCTGAGTGGGGTTCTTGGGTCCCTGAGTCTGCTCCTCCTCCCTTTCATGGCTGGGGCGATTAGATTGATCTTCTCTTCCTTTTTGGTGTCTTGATGCCAAAGGGGGAGAAAGATGTCTATTAGGTTGTCTACGGGATTTGCATGGGTTGAGTCGCGAGCCTGTTCTTGCCTTTGATCTTTTCTAGCTCGCGAACTCTCTAGTTTATTTGTGTGCTTGTGGACCTTTTATGTCTGTGAACTTATGTGTGCTTGTGGACCATATTATGTTTGAGACTATGTGGTATCTATGTGGTATCTTATGCAATGACGTGTATGTCGTATTCTTGTTGTCATCTTATGGGCATATGCATATGGTGGTGGAGCCTCGTAGATCTTGATTGTTATTATTACTCTTTTG
The DNA here is from genome assembly GCA_030063025.1 of Avena longiglumis. Taxonomy (NCBI): domain Eukaryota; kingdom Viridiplantae; phylum Streptophyta; class Magnoliopsida; order Poales; family Poaceae; genus Avena; species Avena longiglumis. The sequence goes on from CP125977.1 coordinate 105,416,010, forward strand.
TCTCCACCACAGTTGGTTGGTGCCTGGTATGATTTCTATCATTTCTTGTACCTTGCACTTGTGCTATCTTTACATTGGAAGGGGGAGCCTCCTTGTATGTGTGTCAGTCTCTTGACCTTGCACACATATAGGGGGATCTTGTCCCATCCATTGCAAAGATTTCTTCTATATCATGCAAATTTTTGGGATTGTCATCTAACACCAAAAAGGGGGAGATTGAAAGGACTATATCTTCCCATGCTGTTTTTGGTGTTAATGACAATCCCATTTGTGATTTAATTGTGCTCTTGAGTTTCAGGAAAAACACTGTTGATGTTTCCTTAAAACTGTGTGGATGCTCTCTTGGGATCTCATGAATACGGTGGCCTTTAGTTTTCTCCTAGTTTCTCTCCGTTTGTTGTTTTAGGTCGCCGTACTATTAAGAGGGGGTCCATCTCGGAAGGCTGTGGGAAATCACTTGTTCTTGCACAAACCTATATACACCACCACAGCCATCCTACTATTCCGTGAGAAAGGGTGTTTCTGATCTGTTGAAGCCTTCTTTGTCTCACCGGAACTTCCGGCCTGGCGCCGGAAGTTCCGCTCAGGCTTTTTCTGCGGGATGATCTGAGCTTTGTTCTGATCCTAGTTCCACTCCAAGTTCCGCTGAAGGATCAGTAACCTTCTGATTGAAGTGTTCTATTTGCCGGAACTTGGGCCGGAACTTGCATCGGAACTTATCCTGCCAGAAAGTTCCTGAGAGGAACTTCAGCCCAGCCACCGGAACTTCCGGTCAGACTTGGTTCGCGACCCAGAAATTCCGCCCCTAGTTCCGCTCCAAGTTCCGTTGTAGGGTCAGTAACCTTCTGTTTGAAGTGTTCTATTTGCCGGAACTTGGGCCGGAACTTGCATCGGAAGTTCGCCGGAACTTCCGGTATGTTATGACCGGAACTTCCGGTCGAGCTTTTGGAGCGGGCGTCAACGGTCTGATGACCGTTGGAGCCGTGCTGGGCGGAACTTCCGGCCTCTCACCGGAAGTTCCGGTGAGGTCGCGGGGGCTGTAACGGTTCAGTGCGGAGGGGGCCTATTTAAGGCGCCCCTCTTCTTCCTCCCACCTACTTCGAAAATTTTCTCTCTCCTCCATTAATGCTTGAGCTTCACCTTACTAGATCTCTCTCTCTAGCCACTCAAATGACTTGATCTTTTGAGAGGTGAGGGAGGTGACCTAGATCTACACTTCCACCAAAGAAGATTTGATTTCCCCCACCTATCCTTTGTGGATCTTGTTGCTCTTGGGTTTCTTGAAACCCTAGACGGTGTAGGGAATCCTCGGAGCTAAGGCTTGTGTTGTGAAGCTTCGAGGTGTCGTTGAGGGACTCCAATTGAGTTGTGGAGCTTCCCCTCAACTTTGGTGTAAAGGTTTCGGTTGGCGCCTTCAAGGTCACCGGTTAGTGGATTGTGAGGCCTCCTTTGTGGGGGAGCTCACCGGAGAAGAAGGTGAGGCCTTTGTGGTGCTCGGGTGACCTTGTGTGGCCCCGACACCTCTCCAACATAGAGGTAGCTCCTTGGGAGTGAACTACGGGAATTATATCTATGTGTCCCCGCTCCGGTTACTTTGTTCCCTTCCTTTACTTCTTGCTATTTACCGTTCTTATGGTTGTTGTAAGTTATCTTGCATTTAGGTTGTTCACTTAGTTGCACATCTAGATAACTTTCCTTATCGTTGAGCCTAAAAGTGAGAAACAAATTAAAATTGGGTAGACGGCTATTCACCCCCCTCTAGTCGTATCAAGTCGGTACTTTCACTCGCCCTCTCTGTCGGTGTCGACCTATGACACGCCCTCCTCAGCCATCCTAGCTCCACCGCTCTTCGTCAAATACTACAAGGATTTGATTTTACTTGTAATGAAACGGATGCTCATTCTTGTGAAGCATGTCGTCTAGGCAAACATGTTCGTCTTCCGTTTAATTCTTCCTTCACAGTCGCGTCTTTTCCATTTAAACTTATTCATAGTGATGTTTGGACCTCGCTGGTTCCGAGTAATTCTAGTTATACCTATTATCTTGTGATTTTGGACGATTACTCGCATTTTGTGTGGACTTTTCCCCTACGCCGTAAATCCGACATCCCTGCCACTCTCACCGCCTTTTTCGCATACGTCTCCACCCAATTCGGATGCCCCATCCATGCCTTGCAAACTGATAACGACAAAGAGTTCGACAACATCACCATCCTCACACTTCTCGCCTCCCATGGCGCCATCTTTTGTCTCACGTGTCCTTACACTTCCAAACAAAATGGTCGTGTTGAATGTATCCTTCGTACTCTCAACGACCGCGTGCGCACCCTTTTGTTCCATGCTTACATGCCCCCACGATTTTGGCTGAATGCCCTCGCCACGACGACCCTTCTCGTCAACATCCGCCCCTGCCGCGTGCGTTGGCAATATATGCCGCACCATCTTCTCTTTGGTGTGCCACCCGCCTACGATGATCTTCGCATCTTCGGTTGCCGCTGCTATCCTAGCATTGCCGCCACTGCCGCGCATAAGCTCGTGTCGCGCTCTCTCCCATGTTGTTTCTCGGCTACCCAGCCAACACCAAGGGCTACCGCTGCTACGACCCGGTCTCGCATTGCGTCTTTACCTCTTAGCACGTTTACTTTGATGACTTGGTGTTTTCGTTTCAGCAGGAACCTTTGGCGACTCCATCGACGATGATCCCGGTGCCCGCTGGCCCTCCGCGTCGACGAGTGACTGCGGCAGCCCCTTCTGTGCCCACCCCGCCTGGTCCCTTGGGGCCCGCGCCCGCGTCGCCTTCTGGCTCGCCGGCCATCGCGGCTCCGCCTTCGCCCGAGCCCGCGACACCGCCTGCGCCCGCGACTCCGTCGATGCCCGCGACGCCGCCGTCTGCGTCGCCCACGACCTTTGCGGCCTCCTCCTCACCAGCTCCATCGTTGCCCGCCTCGTCGTCCGCATTGTCGCCCTCTCCCGTCGCTGCCCCAGCGGCAGACGCTGTTGTCCCTGCGGGTATGCTCACCCGCGCGCATGCGGACGTGCGTCGGCTGTCCACCCGCTACCCGCCGATCAGTATGTCTGCACGGCGTCTACGTCCGAGCTCTCGCCAGTGCCCACCTCTGCTAGGGTCACCTTGCGCGACCTGCAGTGGCACGCCACCATGCAGGAGGAGGACGACGCGCTGTAGCACAATCGGACCTGGGAGCTGGTCCCCCGTCCTCCTCGCGCCAACGTCATCACCAACAAGTGGGTCTTCAAGCACAAGCTCGGCCCGGATGGCAAGCTAGAGCACTATAAAGCGCGTTGGGAGGTCCGCGGATTTCGCCAACACGCCGGTGTCAACTTCACGGATACATTTGCCCCCGTTGTCAAGTCGGGCACGATCCGCACCGTTCTGCACCTAGCTGCCTCTCGCGCGTGGCCGGTGCACCAGATGGACATCTCCAACGCCTTTCTCCACGACCATCTCTCCTAGCAGGTGTACTGCCAGCAGCCTATCGGATTCGTCGACGCCGACCATCCGGATATGTGTGCTTTCTCCCTCGGTACTTGTACGGACCGAAGAAGGTCGTGCCTGGTAACAGCGCATCGCCATGTTCCTGCATCAGCTCGGCTTCCGCTCCACGCGTTCGGATGTGTCGCTGTTTGTCTATCGACAAGGTACTGACACTGCCTACCTGCTGTTATATGTCGACGACATCGTCCTGATGGCATGCACTGATGGTCTCCTTCGACAACTCACCGACCGCCTTCGTGCTGAGTTCGACCTGAAGGACCTCGACCCCCTCCACTACTTCCTCAGCATCGAGGTTGTCCGGCGCGCGGATGGGTTCTTTCTTCATCAGCGGAAGTACGCCCATGAGCTTCTCGAGCGCGCAGGGATGCTTAACTGCCACCCCGCGCCCACACCTATCGACACGAAGGCCAAGCTCTCGGCCAGCGATCGGTCCCTGGCCTCCGATGCGCTGTTCTACCGCTCCATCGTCGGCGGCCTGCAGTATTTGACGCTGACACATCCGGAGTTGTAGTATGCCGTGCTGCAGGTATGCTTACACAGGCATGCTTGTAGGGGTTTGTAGCATGGAAAACAAAAATTTCTATATCGCATACAAATAAACAAGCCAAGATCTATCTACTAGATTGTAGCAACGAGTCGATGGAATAACTTACCCTCGAAGATTCCAAAGCGGTTAACGAGATCAGATTCTCGTGGGTGATGTAGTCGTACTCTTTCCGATCTCAAGATCGTATAGACGATCCTTCCGGCGCTGCGTTCCGGCAGCGCTTCCGCAGTCGGTCACACGTTTGGTACTCGACGAAGACCTTCCTCTCCCTTGTTCCAAAGAAACGGAGGTTGTAGCACTCTCCTCGCGATTCCGGCAAAGACAACGTGGTACCTAAGTAGGGAGATCCCGAGGCTTCGCCTTAAGCCGAGCGAGTATGGTGGAGTATGAGAGAGCTATTAGTGGTCTAGAGATTAGACACACCAATTAGAAGGCTCTAAACCAAGGCTAGGGAAATTAGAAGTTCTAAACCAAAACGGCTCTAAACCGGAGATTAGAGGATAGGAACTTGTGTGTCTAGGAGGAGGCCCTGCCTCCTTTTATAGGTGGGAGGGCGGCCAAGGGAGTCCTCCCCAAGTCGGCCTTGGTTGGCGCGCCGGCTTGGAGGGACTCCTCCCCCAAGTCGGTTCCAACCACCTCTTGCTTGTTTCCCACAGTTTCCTGTTTTAGCCGTTTGACTTTTAAACTGCCCATTTGACTTTTCTGTTTTAGGATTCAATTTAATCCTTTATTTGGAACAGCAAGAACACTTAGTACATGATGCAATCATTCAATATGTAATGACACATTCATGTACCCTCCCCCCCGGAGTGCCGGACAATCCGGAACCTTCTAGAACATTCCCGATGAAAACACCGGAATCATTCCCGAACTCCGAAACGGGACTTTCCTTATATGAATCTTATTCTCCGGACCATTCCGGATCACCTCATGATATCCCGGATCCCATCTGAGACTCCGAACAACATTCGGTCTCTTTCTCATAATACCATAACTACTCAAACAACGTCGAATCCTTAAGTGTGTCTCCCTACGGTTCGTGAATTATGCGGACATGATCAAGACACTTCTCCGAACAATAACCAATAGAGTAATCTGGAAATTCATATGGCTCCCACATATTTCTACGATTACTTTGCGATCGAATGAACCACTTACATACGATACCAATTTCCCTTTGTCTCACGACAGTTTACTTATCCGAGGTTATGATCATCGGTATCTCTGCATACCTAGTTCAACCTCGTTAATGATAAGTACTCTTTTCTCGTTCCCGTGATATGTGATCCCTTGTGAGCCAGTCACATGCTTGCAAGCTAATTGGATGACATTCCACCGAGAGGGCCCAGAGTATATCTATCCGTCATATGGATGGACAAATCCCACTCTTGATCCATGTGTTTCAACCAATACTTTCCGAACACTCAATGCCACCTTTATAGCCACCCGATTCGGTGTGGTGTTTGATGTCATCAAAGCATCCATCCGTAAAGGTGATATGCATGATCTCATGGTCGAAGGAATTAGGTTACTATGTATCGAAGCGTATAGCAATTGAACTATTGAAATGACTTGATCTTTATGCTATGCTTATCTATAGGAGTATGTCCATCACATCATTCTCCTAATGATATGACCCATTGTTAATAACATCTCGTGTTCATGATCGTGAAACCATGATCATATATTAACCAACAAGCTATTTTAACAAGAGGCTTTACTAGGGACTCTTATTTTAGTTTACAAATCACACAAGTATTAATGTTTCCGGTTAATACAATTATAGCATGGTATGTAAACATTTATCATAAGTGTGAAGATATGATAATAACCACTTTATTATTGCCTCTTGGGCATATCTCCAACAGTCTCCCACTTGCACTAGAGTCAATAATCTAGTTTCAAACCTTTGTGTATATAACACCTATAGCTTTCCGGTGTTGTATGTACACGATTGCTAGTGGTCAACTGATCTCCGGATCTGACACTTCCAGGTCCGTGTGTAATTGCATGTCTTTGCGTCTTTACGCATCACTCATTCTCTAATGAGATGGCTTTGTATAAATTTGGTCTTTCGGTGTGACCTTTAGTTCTTTGGGGTTAAAACATGTTGATAATATTGTCGCACAATATATCTTCATAGTATTATCCCTCTATGAACTACACCTAGTTTGATAACAAACTACTTGACACAAATGCCCTCTTTTGCTGCTATAATAGCAGTCATATACTTAGCCTTTTGTTGTAGTATCTGTCACAATGTCTTAACTTTGGAACTCATCCAAATCCATTATGGAACTCACTTTCCATTATATTGTGCCACCCTTAGTTTAGATTGAGATAAACTTAATTTGTACTTTTTGACAAAACTAGTATCAATGTAGTAATTTTACAATGAACTAACCATCTATTTGTCACTTCTACAAATAATATACTCTTAGTTCTTCCAAAAGATCATAAGAATATCCTTAATATTGTCCAATGATCATCTTACGAATCATTCTGGTATATGCTCACAACATTTAGAGCATAGGACATATCTGGATTTGTACATATCACAGTATGATTGATAAAAATACTCTTTGTGATTTTATACATCAAGTATCAATCTATACTTGATTATTTGTTTCACTTTACCAAATGTCAATACACTTGATTATATCATCAACATTGAACTCATTCAATCCTTTCTGTGCGACAAGAACCTCTCTTGTAGTTTCTATATTGAACTCATTCAATATCTTGTCTATGTACTTCTGGCACAACCATATTAGCGTCTATTGATGCCAAATATTCGGGTTTTGCCTAAGTCTTTCATCGGGATGAAATTCTTAATATGTGTTAATAAAAGATACATTATTTCCAATCAACAATATGTCTTCCACATAATGTATTAGAAACATGTCTTAGCGCTCCCACTTAATTTCTTGCAAATGCAAGCATCTTCATCGTCTCTAATGAACTTTTAAACTCTTTTAACAGTTTCATCACAGTGAAGATTCCAACTCCGCGATGCTCACTTTAACCATTGAAGTTTGCATATGCTTTTAGCATCCTTTGAATTAACAAAACCCTACGGACCGTGTTATGCACATGTCCTAGGTAACGATTCTATTAGAAGAACTTGTTTTGTTTATTCAACTACCATATAACAAATTATATGTAGTGGTTGCTACATTAATCCGTCTAGACTAAATATCACTATGAAAGATCAAATCTTGTCATAGTCAACCTTTGAACATTTTGTGAACTGTTTCCCAACATGTCGACTATTTCATAGATGTAAAACATCCATGTCTATTTCTTTATAGATCCAGACACAACTGTAAGGTCTTACACCTTTCTCGAGGGTCCTTCAAGTTCAAAACTTCATTTCTCATGAATGGAACTATCACAGATTTTATGGCTTCAAGCCATTTGACGGAGTCAGGGCCCATCATCGCTTCTTTGCATGTAGTCGGTTCATTATTCTCAAATAATGATTCAACCCTCAAATCTTGGTATTTGATTGTTCATCCGACCTACTTGTTTCAATAGGAACTTGGATCTCCGTGACCACAACCTTTGAGGTACGTGAGCCATGAGCATTGTTGCTACCTCCGGAACACTTTTCGGCGCTGCGCAACTCTGCACATACATCTAAGGTTCTTTTAACCTTATCAAAGTTCTATTGTCCTCCCACTTAACTTTTCACGAAAAATTTCTTCTCAAAGAAACTTGACGTTTTAAGTGACAAACACTTTTGTCTCCGATGTTATGGAGGATTACTTAACAGTTATTCAAAATAACATACAAAGACAGGTTCATCCGACTTTGGTTGCAAACATCTTTCTTATGCATAGCATACCAATGTTTAAGAAAGGACAACTTGGGTTTTATCCCAAACCATAACTTTATATGGTGTCATTTCAACGGATTATGATGGAGCTCTTTTCAGTGGAAAAACGGTAATCTCTAAAGCTTTTAATCTTTAAAATACAATGGCGTTTATGAATTACACCTTTGATCTTACCATGTCAAACAAGGTTTAATTACATATCTCGAATGCTCCATACTCTTATGGTGTTTCGGGAAAATGCAAATCCATGGAACGATTCCTTAAATCTTAGGTATTATGCTAAACTTGTAACTCAAATAACTTCCTTTATGATCTTATCATAAACTATTTATATTCTTGTTACAATGATTTTGCACTTCATCTTGAAAATCTTTGAATTTTTCAAATATTTCACACTTCATCCTTATTAAGTAAATATTCATATATTCACTCAAATTTTCGGAGAAAGCATATGAAGTTGAAATCCATCGCTCTTGACTACACATAATGGATTTCGTACAACAATATGTACAAGTTCCAATAAGCTAGTCATTTGTTCCCTTTTGGCCTATGAACGAAGTTTTAATTATCTCTAGGAAAGTTTCACAAGCGTCATTTGATCAAAATCAAAAGGACTCTAAAATTCCATCCACATGGAGTTTCTTCATGTTTTCTTTCCAATATAATTTAAACGGCGATGTCACTTCCTAAGTGATCTTTCAATCAATTTGTCTTTCGACATTTTTAGCACTAGTTTTATGGATGTGATTTCTCCAACGAGATTTGTGAATCATCCATCTTTTATGGATTACGGCAATTATTTGAACAACCCTTTTGTTCTCATAATACCTGATAAAACAAATCTTGAAGGCAAGCTTTGATGTTTAACGAGCAACACAATAACCCTTTATTTGTTCTCGATGAACATCATCACACATTCTTTTGCTAATTACTTAGGCCACTATAGTTCATGAATTCTGTTGTTTCGTATGACGATTCATACCAACAAATTCAGTATTAAATACTTAAGAACTTGTTGCCTGTCAAAACTCACCGGCGGGCAGCGACGAGCAACACGAAGAGCCGGGAGGCTCCCAGAGCGGCTGGTGGGCCCTGGTCCCTCGGTCAACGGCCCGCAAATCTTCCAAACGCGCAGCGTCTGTCTTGGTTCGAGGCGTGCCACCTATACCTGGTCGAAGGTGATGGATTGTTCGATTGGTTTCTGCACGGTAGACAAGTATCGTAAAATTGAGCCGTGATCGGCTCCAGTTTCCACAGAATCGGCTTTGAGCCGATTATCCCCATGGCTCTGCATTGGATCTATGATAACATGGGGTTTTGCTTAATTACTACAAGCTAAATCGATCTACGATAGTTTGGTGTTTTCACCATAACCGGAACGTCCCAGCGTAGTTGAGCCTAATAGATACGAAAAATAGTAGAAACCGATCCTAGAAGGCCTAAAACCAACATAACGTCAATTCCGGGCGTCCCTCTAAGATCAATAAACCATACCTTACGTATTACACGGATCGTTCAACCCGTTTGTGAGGCCTAATCACGTAGATATTAAACTAAACCTTGATGAACAAGGCACAACTATAACAGATCAAATCGACTAAGCGAAATCAAGCAAGATGCCACCTTCGCACCGGGAGAAGGTGCAAAAGACTGAGATAGCTAGAGGTAGCATAAATAAGCAATCATAGTAAAAGTATCGATGCTTGCTCTAACAAATCTGTGGTAAAGGTGTTACTCGCCATCAACAAGGCTTCAAAGAGTAACACCGGATAACGATAGTAAATCGCCTAGATCGCAAGATGCGATCTAGGCGATGGCACTTTACCCGAGAAAAACCCTAGAAACAAGGGGTGGCGATGCGCCGAGATTGTGTTTGTTGTGAACTCGATTGTCCTCCTCTTTCAATAACCCTAGGTACATATTTATAGTCCGGAGACTCTCTACTTTTGGAATAACTCTACAACTCTATCTTTACCTAAACATAAACGGAACCTAAACAAACACGAATCCTACTATGATACAAGATACACGGGCAATTCAGCCCAAATCTACGCACTAGGCCGATCCAACAACACGTTGAATATATGTATCTTCCAAGCCCATCTTGATCACGGCCCATCTCCGTCTTTGGCCAAAATACGGTGATAACACATGCCCCCCTGGTTTTGGCAATGATAATTCCAAAACCACTCTGTTTTTCTCTTCTTCTCCTCTTTTTTTATCGGGCTTAGCGTCGCGAGAATGCGTGGCGAAAAGACCGCCACGCTACCCCTTCATCATGATGCCCTGTCTTCTCAACTCCTGCGCAGCGCGTGATTTGACGATTTTGGCAGTGCAATCTGGGAAACCGCCATGGCATTGAACCGTCTGTCCACTATTCCCCTTATTTAAATCAGCCTGAACAGTTCGCAGTCCTCATCTTCCTCCAGTTGCCAGAAAACCCTCTCCCATCGCCGAAAAAACCCTCTTTCTCTCCATGGCTTCCTCTGCTTCCTCCGATGTGTCCTCCCACGCCTCCAACTCGCTGAGCGACCGAGAGCCGACGCCAGAGCATCCACCGATGGCGGCGTACAACACTCTCGCCCCACAATGGTGGGACGAGAGGGGTTGGGACTTTGCCGTCTGGTCGGAGGATGACGCATCCATGACCGACGGCGAGGAGGACCTGCAGTTCCTTGCTGATGGGGAACTGGAGGCGGACAGTGCTGACGACGCCATGTCCTGGGATGGCGCCGACTTCTCCGAAGAAGAGGAGGAAGAGGAAGATACCTCCTCCGAGGAGTATCAACCAGTGAAGTACTTCCGCACCGGGTCCAGCGAGGACGACGACGACGAGGCAGCGAGGCCCTGGCGACTTCTCGGCGGCGCAGTGAAGACGACGCCGGAAGCAGCGCCGAGGACAGCGCTCAAGACGGTGGTGGCAGCAGCGACGACGACCTCGGCCTAGATTAGAAATCAGTAGTAGTAGCCGTAGTATTAGCAGATCCCCTTTTGTACTCCGTTATTTGCTTGTAAGCAATCCGCTTTTGAATGAATGAAAAAACATCCGTTCCTCATAGATTGTCCTTCCGCCCCAATTTTGCCGATAGCATAAATAAGTCGATACCCAAGAGCCGATAGCAACGCCGGCTTTTACCTATCATGTTTTCACGATCACCAAACCACAACTCAAAAGCCGATGCATATCAACTTTCCCCAAATTGTTGACAAGGTCAACCCACCCGTATATTTAGGCAAAACCAAACGGCCACTTCCAAGTTTCAAGCGGTAACTGCGACTCTCTTCAAAAAGGCGGCCTAGATCCCCCAACGCCTACCGACTGACCGAGCTCATAGCAACAAGAACCCTCAATCCTTACTCCGCAGATCCATCTCCGGCCAAACCAGATGGCAGAATCGTCCACCACCAATCCGGAGGTCTCCGGTCTGAAGGTACACTTAACCCTCGTAATTTTAACACAATGTTAAAACTTGATGGCGAACACTTGAATTAATGCCTTTATTTTGCCATTAAATCTTCTAGGTTTCGACATTCGCTGTGCATCCTTCTCTCCCAAATTCTCTCTATCTTGGCCTCGTCTGATTCTAGTCCTGCCCATCTAATCTCTTGCGAGGCCAATAGAATCCTTCAAGCCGGGACCTAGATCTGAACTCTTGGGCCGATTGCTTAGCCCCAGCCTAATCCCCAAATTTGGGTTTCTTGGTTCAAGAGAGTAGCTAGAGCTTACCAATCCCAATGGGAAATTTTGGGAATAGCCGATGCCTTGCATCTATCATTGTCTCCTCTTGAGAAACACGAGAATCTTCTCAAAACCATCGGCTACTTACGGCATACTGAATTGTTTCATATTCGCCATGGCCCTATGTCGCCAACCTTGCTAGGCGTGGTGATGATTACTGGTGCGGATGTTACATCACCCGCCCCTCGCTTTCAAACTGACCACGGTCCCTTACAAACTATCTTCCAAAGCAGTTGCACAAGTGGGCGCTTATATCCAACGTCATATGAAAACCAAGGGCCTGTTTGGAGAAAGAACATCTGACCTTTCTCAACTTCGGCTAGAGCATTTCATCTTCGTGGCCCTTCCCGGCTCCCACTAAGAACTATCTTTCCTAGCCTCTGGCGGCCAAAGGTACCCAACTTGGCATCGGAACTGTTCCTTGGAGAGGTCTATCGATACCTCCGTTGATGTACATTAAAATTTCTCGAGCATAGCAATCGAGCAGGTGGACCTTGGTGGTTCATCCAGGTGTGGGCTCATTGTACTTCCAAAACCGCATCGGACTTCCCTTTCGGCGAGTTACACTTTCCCGACGTTAAAGGGAGGCAAATCCGATGCACCGGCTATGGCCAAGCTTTGTATCGATTGCGGGTAGTGACCCCTCAAGAGGCGTCAAAATGGTTCAGCATCTTCTTCCAAGGCCTGGACAACCCCAACTTCTTCCCTTACATGGAAGAAGCGAACATTTGAGAATCCACTCTCCTTGAGTGGACAATTTTGCCGATGACCGCACTTTCAACTCTTTTCCACCGTTATTCGCCTCTGTTTCCTTCCGATCGGCATGAGCACATCCAACCGGATAATCAAACTGTACGAATTCTACCAGCCGGTCGTAGTGGCTCGTTAATTGACCTTGGGCAAGTAGCTCCCACTTCTTTCTTCATCAACTCACGAGTGTAGAGCCGATCTGCGATCCTCTCACCAGTCAGAGGTGCTACTCTTTCTTTGATGCTCTGACCATCCCAATTCCCACCGACCTCACCTTTGCCTCATCAACCGATGGCTTTGAAGACTGGTGGTCGATGTGGAAGACTCACGTCTTTAGGAGAGCTCTGGGACCGTTGCTGAAACAGCTCGACGCTGACTATGACATCCCCGTGGACCAGGTACTCCTACTTGCAAATTTTCTTGATGCAGCCTGCAATTGATCCTTTTATTAACTCACTCTTTCTCTTCGCAGCAACAAGATGGCCCTGAGCCTACGCACAGCGATGGCTCCCCTTTCGAATTCTTCCCGCCAGCTCCTGTGGTTCTTTTCTGCAAAGACTCGCCACCTCTGAAAAAGGTCATAATGCAGAAACAGCCGATAACCCCACAATCGGCTTCCAAGAAACCAGCAGCCCCTAAGTCAGCTGCCCCTCGCGTTCCGACTAAGACCAGGACAACGGTGAGGAAGGTGGCTGCTAGGAAGACCCTGAGGCGCCAGAGCCCCTCTCCAGACAGCTCGCATGTAAGCTAATTCAGGCCTTGGTCGATCCTTATCATTCTTTATTCTTGCAGACATGCTCGCGCTTACTGTTTTCCCTCTTTTACAGGCTTCCGTCGAAGACACCTCCAGTGAGGACACCCAGACTGATCGAGGAGAGCTAAACCCAACGGGTTCTGAGAGGACCAACACACCGAACCAGCCAGATTCACCATCATCGGTTTCCAGGAAAAGGTCGGCTCCTGAACCTGCTGCCCCCCGAGCACCAGGCGGGGGCCGATGGGTCCCAAGAGAGCTCGCAAAGGTCAACAAGCTTCTTCGTCGAGCCAGGAGGTTTCAAAAATCACCGCCCTTCATACTCCTCCTACTTGTTTCCTTTTGTCTGCCGATTTACTGTTACTCACAGAAGCTAAGAACATCCTTTATGCGGGCCGATGTCTTCAATGGGACAGGTGGCAAGATCTGACGCGGATATGGGAATCCCCGAAGGTGTAGATGAACCAGCTACTACTCTGGCCAAGCCTCCAGCAACCACACACAAACCGATGATCTCCTCATCGGCTACCCCCTCGATCTTAGGAGAGGTATGTTTTAAGTTTCTTCTTGGTCCGTCTTGTATGTTTAGACGCAACCGACGCTCACGGCTGCGAGTTGTGATCTTTCGGGCTTCTTGTCTTTTGACCACAGATCCATCGAACCAACTCCATCTGCTGCCCATGCCGATCCACAAACCAGGTTGCTCCACCTCAATTCCGTCTTAGAACCTTCTTTGTCCTCCTCAATCGAGGAGTTGATCGAGGGTTACGAGGAAGTGAAGAGCGTTCGCCGAGATTCAAGATCATCTTCCAGAACACCGCAAGTGAAGCTTTGTCGATTGCCAATCTATCCTTTTCGACCCACGGTGCAGCTAGCCCGTGAAAGGATCCATCTGCGCCACGCCCAACTTCCACCGAAAGCCGATATTGCGAGAAAGATGTCGGTGACTTAATGAGAAAAAGGCGTCTCGGATGCTAAAAGCGACACCTCCGTCGGACCGCCGAGCTCGCATCCTTGAAACAGAGCTGGAAGATCTTGAGGAGAAGGTCCGGGTGACTAAACAGCTCATCCGTGACAAGGAAGAATCCATAGCCCGCTCCCACCACGAGGCGGAAGGCCTCAAAGCTCAACTGAAGACCGATCTGGCAGGCATACGTGCCCTGAGCAAGCAGCTAGTGACGGGCAGGGATGAAGATGACGAAGCCGAGATCGCCGAGGTGGATCGTATCCGTGTTGACGCCTTCCACGCCTTCGAAGCATTCTTCAGTAGTTCGTATGTGTAAACTGGAATCTGTTTGTAATGTGTGTGGACCACTAAAGCCGATGACCGTGCATTGGCTGTATATTTTTTCCTTATTCGGCCGATTTTTTGATTTTTGATATTGGCCCCTACATTTTTGCTGTTCAATATCTCCCGTACTTTTGTACCTTATCCGTTTAGGTGCCCCCCGAGCCGAATCTTTCAAGTAATTTGAAGATATCGGCTCTCCGATCGTCCGCTTCCAGGAACTGCACCTGAACGTCGGCACATCCTGGCCCATTCTTGCTGATAAATGTTGGTCGTGACTTATCCCCAGGACCAATGTCAATCTCTTCTAGCTCATCAGCGGATGTAAACCCGTACCCAAGCTTTCCGTCACCTGTCAGGTCGATGCTAAACACAGGGCAAGCAGTAGGTGAGGACAACAAAAATAATTTGGGCCGATTGCCTGAATCGGCCCCCTTTTTGATTGCGTTAGTCGAGGGTGGCGTACACCTCATGGTTTTACAATGGCAGGGCGTCTCGCTACGACTACATGATCGCTTGTCGTATGATCGTTGCTTTTATTTTTTGTGGCGATCGCGAGGATCGGCCGTACCAATATGATCGTGGACCTTTCTACTCTGTCGGGCGATGGATAAGACCAGCCTCACCCGTTTTTGGCCTTCAATGCGCTCACAGCCGTCAAACCGACTCGAGATCGGCTCTTGGTCTTCGCTTCCCGGATGTTCATGCCAGCAATGGAAACCTCGATAGAATAAATCGCATGGGCGACCTCCACTTCATCCCGTCCCATCGTATTACCTTTGGTGCATCGTGGATGGAATGCAGCGATTAGCGTGGATCCAATCCCTTCCTAGCAAGACGGCGTAGGTACTTTTGCTGTTCACGCGAAAAATGACGTGGGTATGGTTTTCCTGCCCGGTCGGATCCACGTTCGTAACGCCTTGCGTTTCAAGATCGCCGTTGAAGTCGCTTAACGTGGCGTTGGTTTTGATCAGTCGCGGTGGGCGTCCCAAAGCCGTAGCATGGAGTATGGCATGATATTGATGCCGCTCGGTGTCCACCAACATCTTCTTGTGGGTTGTCCATTGATGTAGCCCAGCAGTCTGAGCTTTCGGATGTTTGTAACCCTTCTCTCGTGGCTTCTCAAAGATAATCGGCCGTGGGCGCAAATCACTGTGCCCTTGGTAGCATATTGGTTCGTGGCGCGAACTCTGCGGAATCGAACACCATGTTTGTGCGGCCGATGCACTGCATCGGCTTTTATTGGCTTAGGCGCCACTCTTTCCTTGTCGCGCGGCCCTTCGTCTCCGTGGTTGCCTTACTTTGGCGGATCAGGTCAGTGCTTTCTTTAGCGTGGAGATCTGCGCTTGACTTCTTCTAATTACGCGGCCGTTGCACTCTACGTTTCTCGGTGTGTCTGAGTCCATCGGGGCACCACCTTGGACGGTGAAACCTGTCTTCTGCTTTATCATCCCTGGGCCTCTCAAGGCCCTTTGCTCAGCGGACTCCTTAGGGGCGGCTCGAGGTTGGAGAGGTCCTAGACGTTCGAACACCGACATCGGCCTCGTGCCCTTCTTTTGTTGTCCACATTAGGGCGGTTGTCATTGTAGGCAATCGGCTCATTCCACGTCCTAGCAATGCTTGAAAAAGGGCAATCCCAATGTTTGTCTGCGCCTTCCTTCTCTTTCGACGGTCCCTAGCAAGGTGCTCATATCTTCCGTCGTCTCGTCTTTGGCGGCGTTGGTCATCTTGGCGCTCATACTTGTTAAGGAGATGCGTGGAATGTGGCTTCTGATATCGCACTCTCCTCACTTGTTCCTCTGTTAAGTATCGCCCGTTATCGTGGCTGGGCCGGTCGCGTGGACCAGCCTTCTCTCTTTCTTTGCCCCGAGAGTGATCACCTCCTTCCTTGTACGTGCCATGGTGGTACCCAGCCATGTTGACACCGAACGAAAAGTCCAGTTGACGTCTCGCGGAGCGACTGAGCTCTATCATGTTGACACCGGGGAACGGGTTCGTGTCCACTTTCATGGCGAACTGGCCGAGGATCAGGCGGCCTTGTTCTATTGCCATCTGGATTTGGCGACGTAGCTCTTTGCAATCATTAGTGGTGTGGGTGAACGAATGATGCCACTTGCAGTATGGTCTCCCGTTCATCTCCTGAGCGGTAGGGATTTTGTGGCCCTCGGGTAACCTCAGTTGTTTCTCTTTCAGCAGTAAATCGAATATCTGCTCGGCTTTGCTCACGTCGAAGTCAAACCCTTTCAAAGGCCCCTGCTGTTTCACCCACTTGCAGGACACGGTCTGCCCCGAGCCCACTCGCCACGGCCACCTCCTGGTCTTGTGTAGGATCATCTTCTTACAGAACGACCGGGCTTACGGGCTTTTGAACTCATCTTGGTATAACTCGGTGGCGCTGTTCATACATCGGTTACGGGCCATGTGTGCGGTGAGTTGTACTCCACCGGAAAGCCATATCCTTGATGGGTGCTAAGAGTCCCAACACTGCCAGCTCGATTGCTTCCTTCTCGCTTAAGCAGCGAGTAACATCTGTTCTTGATGGTCTGAGCTGGATGTATTCGCTTCTGATTTCTCCGCTTCATCGTGCTTGCGCCAGGTGCAATGCCAGCCTCGGTAGCCTCCGAATGGTACTGGATGTGGAACTGTTCTTCTAGTTGCTTCCAGTGCGAATTGAATCGGTGGCGTGAGGTGTACCACCCAAGGCTGGTCTGTTAGAGATTGTGCAAAAATCTCACGCATTTGATCCGATGCGAAATCATGCCTAGTTGTGCGGTATCGGCTTACGTGCTCGATCGAGCTTGACCCCTCGACCCGCTGAATCTTGAGAACTCGGGGAGCTTATATTTGGCGGCGGTGGAATCAGGTCAAACTTCGTTGAATGCTTTGAGTAGCCGATTGCGCCTTTTCGCACGGGAACCGATCTCTCGGGATGGTAGTGATTTGGTCCACTGTTTGAGCTGAGGCTAGACTCTCATGGCTTGTTCGGTGGCATACTTGGCTAGCCTTTGTTTGTCCGTCCATCCGGACATCATTGCTCCGAACGCTGCTCACGAAGATCCTGCAGCGGGAACCCCCCGCGGACACTCCTGCGGTTGCGATCTGATGCGTGCCAAGTTGTTGCAGGCCGGCACGTAGGCACATATGTACCCATGCGGGATCTCCTTGGGTGGCTCGAACAGGAATTGGCAATCACCTGGATCGCCTCCGGCCTTGTAGACAATGTATGCCGCTGATCCTGGCGGCTCTGGAGCCGCGAGTGTGAATGGCGATTCTGCGGCTGGTGTGGGCGGTCTTTCTCCTTGGTGGGTTCCTAAAGTGGGCCCCGACGGAGAATCGATGTTTCATGATCTCTGGACCACGCGAACGCGACCGCTCAGCGTTCACCGGGCTCTCGAGTGGCGGTGTAGAGAATGAGCCACCATGTAGTTGACCTCCTGTCAGAGCCTGGGCGTTCCTCCGAAGGAATGCAGATCTACTTCATCGAGCACCCTCGGGAGAATCCTTCCACTTGATGCCAGCGTCGGGTCCTCTCGAAGAGCCGATGAGGTTGGCTTCAAGAGCCCTTTGATCTCGTCGCCGCCGCTTTGTGCTCGGCAGAAGCTCGTCAGACGTGACCGGCTGTTCTCCATCGCGGCGTCGGACATTGATGTAGACGTTGTTGAATGTCCCAGGCGTGCGAGAATGTGTTGCTGTCAAAACTCACCGGGCAGCGACGAGCAACACGAAGAGCCGGAGGCTCCAGGCCTGGTGGGCCTGGTCCCTCGGTCAACGGCCCGCAAATCTTCCAAACGCACGCGTCTTGTCTTGGTTCGGCGTGCCACCTGACCTATACAGTCGGAAGGTGATGGATTGTTCGATTGGTTTCCTGCACGGTAGACAAGTATACGTAAAATTCGAGCCGTGATCGGCTCCCAGGTTTCCCTGTAAATCGGCTTTCAGAGCCGATTATCCCCATGGCTCTGCATTGGATCTATGATAACATGGGGTTTTGCTTAATTACTACAAGCTAAATCGATCTCGATAGTTTGGTGTTTTCACCACGCAACCGAACGTCCCGCGTAGTTGAGCCTAAAAGATACGAAAAATAGTAGAAAACCGATCCTAGAAGGCCTAAAACCAACATAACGTCAATTCCCGGGCGTCCCTCTAAGATCAATAAACCATACCTTACGTATTGCGGATCGTTCAACCCGTTTGTGAGGCCTAATCACGTAGATATTAAACTAAACCTTGATGAACAAGGCACAACTATATGAGATCAAATCGACTAAGCGAAATCAAGCAAGATGCCACCTTCGCACCCGGGAGAAGGTGCAAAGACGGCGAGATAGCTAGAGGTAGCATAAATAAGCAATCATAGTAAAAGTATCGATGCTTGCTCTAACAAATCTGTGGTAAAGGGGCTACTCGCCATCAACAAGGCTTCAGTACGAGTAACACCGGATAACGATAGTAAATCGCCTAGATCGCAAGATGCGATCTAGGCGATGGCACTTACCCGAGAAAAACCCTAGAAACAAGGGGTGGCGATCTTGAGATTGTGTTTGTTGTGAACGTGATTGTCCTCCTCTTTCAATAACCCTAGGTACATATTTATAGTCCGGAGACTCTCTACTTTTGGAATAACTCTACAACTCTATCTTTACCTAAACATAAACGGAACCTAAACAAACACGAATCCTACTATGATACAAGATACACGGGCAATTCAGCCCAAATCTACGCACTAGGCCGATCCAACAACACGTTGAATATATGTATCTTCCAAGCCCATCTTGATCACGGCCCATCTCCGTCTTTGGCCAAAATACGGTGATAACAGAACCACATTGTTTAATAAGCAAAGAATATAGCCATAACATGTATATCATCTATATACTTAAACTGAACAATTCTAGTCTTTTCCTTTCTACCATATACTTATGATATTTTCTTTCAATATTTCCTTTTCTGTTTGAAAGAATCTATCAACATCAATAGTGGAGTCATACATATGACATATAGTCCAAAGCGTGTATAGTTAAATACCAATGTCTTTGGACTTGCACTTTGAAGTAGATCACCTATCATCAAATGTTTGGTGTTCTTTCAAGTTCCTTTCTTTAGTAATCTCTTGGTGTAGTAAACATCTTACCTACATTAAATATTCACCCTCATCATGGATTTATCCATGATCAAGCTACTTTTAGCTTGTAATGGTGAATCGCAAGTATAATGTTGCTCTCCAAAACCTTTTGGAGGATTAGGACAACTAGTGTCTCCAACCTTTTGCAAATTCTCATCAAATATGAGAACATGACTTTTGCCATATTATACTCTATCATGTTGTAACCAATACTTCGTTTCAGATATCACAATATCTTCCACACATCATGGTTTCTGAAACAACTCTTTCAGATCCTAGATAACCTTGATATTAAGAATCCTTTGAATATCAAGAATCATGGAGACAAACATGATACTTATATACTAACACTTGGAATTGTTACTCTTGATTTAATACTAATTATTAAACTTCATGGAGTAACCGAACTTCTTGAAAGTTTGCAATAGGACTTTTAAACTTTAGATTAACACTTCAAAACAATACGATACCAGTTAAAGTAACTAACCAGAATTCTATAGTTCTATCATCTCAATTATAACTAAGCGCAAGGTGGTAAGCGGATGCCAATGACTACAACAACTATGCAAATTCACTTTGATTTAGTTTATGATAAATTGAGTTCTAATTAATAATTAAATTAATCTTGGTGAACTCCCACTCAAAACAATATCCCTCACATTGTTTTAGTGATCACACGAACCAAATCCACCACATCAAAACCGATCATCACGAGAGTTGATATAGCTTCAATGGCGAACAATCAACATGTTCATCATATCTACTATATGACTCATGCTCTACCTTTCGGTAATCCGTGTTCACGAGGCCATGTCAGACATGCTAGGCTCGTCAAGATCAAACCTTAGTTTCCGCATGAGCAAATCTGGCTTGCTCACGTTGTATACACTTGTAGAATCTAACACACCCGATCATCACGTGGTGCTTCGAAACAACAAGCTTTAGCAACGATGCTAACTAAGGGTGAACACTTTATGACTTGAAATTCATGTGCATGAGGGATCATCTTATAATGCTACCGTCGTCTACTAAGCAATACAAGATGCATAAAGGATTAACATCACATGCAATTCATAATATGTGATATGATATGGCCTTTCTTCTTTGTGCTTCCGATCTCCATCTTCAAGCATGGACATGATCTCCATCATCACCGACATTGCATCAAGGTCAATGATGCTTCTGCATGGTTGTCGTCCACCGGCTTCAACTATTACAACTACTTTGAATAGACACGCGGGTCTTAACAGAATTTAAAGACAACCATATGGCTCCTGCCGGTTGCCAACTTACAATAAGGAACATTGCATACATCATATATAATCACAATCATGGCCATATCACATCACAGCACACCCCTGCAAAACAAAGTTAGACGCCTCTAATTTTCTTTGCATGTTTTACGTGGTTTGGGGCTTTCAATAAATGTCGTTCTAAATTACGAACAAGAACCACAACATTGATACTAGTATTGTCAATCACCCGTTGTAAATTGGATCTTAACTATGCTAGGAGAAACAGGCACCCGCAAAGCCACTTATGCAATACAAGTTGCATGTCAAGCGTGGAGCAAGTCTCATGAACGATGTCATGTAAAGTTAGCCCGGGCCGCTTCATCCCAACATACCGCAAGATGCAAAGTACACAAGAAGCAATCGACAATAAAAGCATCAACGCCCACAATGACCATTGTGTTCTACTCGTGCAACAGATCTACATATAGACACGGCTCTGATACCACTTTAGGGGTTCGTAGCATGGAAAACAAAAATTTTCTATCGCATACAAACAAACAAGCCAAGATCTATCTAATAGATTGTAGCAACGAGTCGATGGAATAACTTACCCTCGAAGATTCCAAAGCGGTTAACGAGCGATTCGTGGGTGATGTAGTCATACTCTTTCCGATCTCAAGATCGTGTAGACGATCCTTCCGCTGCGTTAAGCGCTTCATGATCGGTCACACGTTCGGTACTTTCGGCAGACGTTCCTCTCCCTTGTTCCAGGGCGGAGGTTGTAGCACTCTCCTCGCGATTCGGCCTGACGGCGTGGTACCTAAGTAGAGGGAGATCCATGCAGCTTCGCCTTAAGCGGGCGAGTATGGTGGAGTATGAGAGAGAGAGATTAGTGGTCTAGAGATTAGACACACCAATTAGAAGGCTCTAAACCAAGGCTAGGGCAATTAGAAGCTCTAAACCAAAGCGGCTCTAAACCGGAGATTAGAGGATAGGAACTTGTGTGTCTAGAGGAGGAGGCCCGCCTCCTTTTTATAGGTGGGAGGCGCGCCAAGGGAGGATTCCCTCAGTCGGATGGTTGGTGGCGCCGGCTTGGAGGACTCCTCCCAAGTCGGTTCCAACCACCTCTTGCTTGTTTCCCACAGTTTCTGTTTTTAGCCGTTTGACTTTTACCCGCCCATTTGACTTTTTCTGTTTAGGATTCAATTTAATCCTTTATTTGGAACAGCAAGAACACTTAGTACATGATGCAATCATTCAATATGTAATGACACATTCATGTACCCTCCCCCTGAGTCTTGGGACAATCCGGAACCTTCTAGAACATTCCGATGAAAACACGGAATCATTCCCGAACTCAAAGCGGGACTTTCCTTATATGAATCTTATTCTCCGGACCATTCCGGATCACCTCGTGATATCCGGATCCCATCCGAGACTCGAACAACATTCGGTCTCTTTCTCATAATACCATAACTACTCAAACAACGTCGAATCCTTAAGTGTGTCTCCCTACGGTTCGTGAATTATGCGGACATGATCGAGACACTTCTCCTAACAATAACCAATAGAGGAATGGAAATTCATATGGCTCCACATATTTCTACGATTACTTTGCGATCGAATGAACCACTTACATACGATACCAATTTCCCTTTGTCTCACGATAGTTTACTTATCCGAGGTTATGATCATCGGTATCTCTGCATACCTAGTTCAACCTCGTTCGATAAGTACTCTTTTCTTGTTCCCGTGATATGTGATCCCTTGTGAGCCAGTCACATGCTTGCAAGCTAATTGGATGACATTCCGAGAGGGCCCAGAGTATATCTATCCGTCATATGGATGGACAAATCCCTCTTGATCCATGTGTTTCAACCAATACTTTCCGAACACTCAATGCCACCTTTATAGCCACCCGATTACGGTGTGGTGTTTGATGTCATCAAAGCATCCATCCGGTAAAGGTGATATGCATGATCTCATGGTCGAAGGAATTAGGTTACTATGTATCAGAAAGCAGATAGCAATTGAACTATTGAAATGACTTGATCTTTATGCTACGCTTATCTATAGGAGTATGTCCATCACATCATTCTCCTAATGATATGACCCTGTTGTTAATAACATCTCTGTGTTCATGATCAGGAAACCATGATCATATATTAACCAACAAGCTAGTTTAACAAGAGGCTTTACTAGGGACTCTTATTTTAGTTTACAAATCACACAAGTATTAATGTTTCCGGTTAATACAATTATAGCATGGTATGTAAACATTTATCATAAGTGTGAAGATATGATAATAACCACTTTATTATTGCCTCTTGGGCATATCTCCAACAATGCTCCCCGGGACGCTCACTGGTCCGCGGTGAAGCGGATACTCCGCTATATCCGTGGCACCATGGACTTCGGCCTCTCGCTGCACGCCTCGCCCTCGACCGACATCGCCTACTCGGATGCGGACTGGGCTGGCTGCCCCGACACGCGGCGCTCTACCTCAGGCTACTGTGTCTACCTCGGCTCGTCGCCTCGTCTCTTGGTCCTCCAAGAGGCAGCCCACCGTGTCTCGCTCCAGCGCCGAGGCCGAGTACCGCGACGTGGCTGAGTACACGTGGCTTCGTCAGCTTCTCTCCAAGCTCTCTTGTCCTGTCGACAAGGCCATAGTGGTATTTTGTGATAACGTCTCGGCTGTCTACCTCTTCGCCAACCCCGTTCATGATCGGCACACCAAGCACATTATCAGCACTCGAACGGGTGGCACGGCTGGGGACGGTCTGGTGGAACGCGCCCGAAGTTTAGTCCCACCTCGCTAGTTGAAGGAGGCCGACACCAGCTTATATAGCTGGGCAAACCTCTCCCTTCAGCCGCGGCTTTTGGGATGAGAGAGGCCTTGGGCCTCCAAATACACTGGTTGAGCGTGGGCTGGCCTTTGGGTCGCTAACATCTGGTATCAGAGCTAGCGATCGCCATGCCTTACTGAGGGGCTTCTCAGGGGGGATGGGATGTTAGGCTGCTGTTGACCGGTGGAGGCTACACGAAGTATAGTCCCACCTCGCCTATGGGAGGAGGCCACACCCAGCTTATAAGGGAGAGATTCCTTCCTTCTTTCAGTCCGGGCTTTTGGGATGGAGTGAGCTCTCTTCTTATTGTTGGGCTGTGAGCGCATGAACGTCCAGAACGTGGGCCGAGTGCTGGGCTGGCCAAGTGGACGCTAACATCTGGTATCAGAGCCAGCGTGCGCACCGCTATTAGGTGTGTGGCGATCTGCATCGCTCCTGTTTAGGAGGATGGGATGTCGACTCGAGCAGGTGGCAGTGAGGGGGTCTGGTGGAACACGCCCGAAGTTTAGTCCCACCTCGCTAGTTGAAGGAGGCCGACACCAGCTTATATAGCTGGGCAAACCTCTCTCTTCAGTCGCGGCTTTTGGGCTGAGAGAGGCCTTGTGCCTCCAAATACACTGGTTGAGCGTGGGCTGGCCTTTGGGTCGCTAACATCCGTCAGTATCGAGCGTGCGCACCGCTATTAGGTGTGTGGCGATCTGCATCGCTCTGTTTAGGAGGATGGGATGTCAAGACTCGAGCAGGTGCTTGGGGACGGTCTGGTGGAACGCGTCCGAAGTTTAGTCCCACCTCGCTAGTTGAAGGAGGCCGACACCAGCTTATATAGCTGGGCAAACCTCTCCCTTCAGTCGCGGCTTTTGGGCTGAGCGAGGCCTTGGCCTCCAAATACACTGGTTGAGCGTGGACTGGCCTTTGGGTCGCTAACACACATTAAGCTGAATTTTCACTTTGTCCGTGAGCAAGTTTCCTTCGGTCACGTTCGAGTTCTTCACGAGCCGACCTCTCAGCAATTTGCAGACATCATGACGAAGGGATTACCGTCGACGACTTTTCCTGACTTTCGCTCCAGTCTCTGTGTCGGTACCTACCCTTTGACTAGGGGGGAGGGTGTTGAGATATGTATTGTATTAGTTATAGGTCCCCGTGTATTTTTAGGGTTGTACCTGTAACATTATCAATATATATATGAGCAGTCGGCCCTATTGGTGCCATGCGTTCTCCCATACCTCTCCTCATCTAGAACATTGTGTCTTCCTTGGATTCCTTATGCCAAATATCCAATCAATTACAATGCGGGTTAAACAACAATTTTCAGAAACCAGAGATTTAGCTAGAGTGTACGGTGCGGTGCGTTGAGACATCATGCATTAGGTTTGTTACTTTTAGTAGTAGCAGGTGTTGCTTTACGACATGTCTGAGGATGAAATAGCTAACTAATTAGCTGAGGTGGAACAAGTTGTCTTCATATTAGCAACTCATGCACGATCAATTATACATAGACTCCCAAACAAAATGTAAGCCTATCCTGGGACAAAATAATTCTGTGCACCACCACCCCACCCCCACCTACACAGCTACACTTGGATTGGATTGGACCACTGCATAATTGTGGAGCCGGAGATACCATCTCACCCACATATCTTTGCCCTTTAATTAACAAAAAAATTGAGGCTTCGATTGAGCAAGGCCAAAACCAAACCAGACGCGATCTGCTCATCTCATGGCCCGGAGCTGTAGTGATCAAAGCAGAATTAATATTTCCCCTAGCTAATAATTGGTCTTCCAAATTAAATGTTTCGCGTTCACGTCATCTGAAATGAACAGGTGATATAAATTTGTGGGCTGGAGCGCATGAGCGGAACACAAGAATAGAATTCGGTATTTTTTTTTGAGAGGAATTCTGTATTTTTTTAAGCTGAAGAGATAAGGAAGAAGAGAACCTCCATAGCCATGCATGCGTAGCGTACTGCGTACATGGAGCGATCGGGATTGCCATTTGTTTTAGCTCATATCGCAATCTTACAGCTTGGATTTGTGATTTGGGAAGGAGACGTCGTGGTCGAGGAAGAAAAAACCTCCACATCAACTATTGCGTTCTGGTAAAAATGTTTTCCGGTGATAACAACAGCTCAACCAGTAGTATTATTACCTGGGTAAATTGGAGTGCACGCGACGACCTTACTTGAATGGAAAATGATTCTCTTTTCCCGGACGATGATCGTCCGGATTGGGGTCGCACATTTTATTGCGTCAACCGTTCCAGGCTCCCAGCCACACGTCCTGCGGGACCCACCCGGCCCCTTTTCCCTTATCTCTTCCACGAGATTGATACGGAGAAATCGAGCGGCCCGCTCGGCCTCGCCAATGACCCCCGTCGGCCTCGCCAACGACCCCCACTGGCCTCGCCTTCCCTCGCCAGCCTCGCCTCCCCTCTCCTCGCCAGCGACCACCGCCGTCCATTCGTGGCGCCAACTACCACCGCCGTCGTTTGTGGCCCTACCATCGACGGACGGCCATGGCTACTGGTGCTTCCATGGGAGAAGGCGTTGGTGCGAACGCTTAGGGATGTCGGCCTCCGCAGCGCTGCTACCTCCCCTCCCATCTCCACGGAGAGCTCGCCTTGCCACTACCGCTGCCTATAGGACATCGCCTCCCAGCACTCGTGGTTGCTACAATGGCAAAAAGGGGGCGTTTTTTTGCTACAATGGCAAAATTATTTTGCTACATAAGTTTTGTACTTTTGCTATAATTATATAAAACGTTTGCTACAATTTTTTCCCGTGAGGCCTCCCGGCAAAAGTCTTCGGCGAAGTCATTTTTGCTACATTAGCATATTTTGTTTGCTACCATCATTTTGTGATTTTGCTACATTCGCGCAAAGTTTTTGCTACGATGTCTCCGGCGATGTTCGTTTTGCTATATTAGCACAATTTTTTTGCTACATGGTCTCCGGCGAGGTCTCCAGCGAGACGTCCTATTTTTAAAACAAACCGGTTTTTTTTCTTCGAAAACAAAAACAGGAACGTATGTAGCAAAAACAGGATGTTTTACAGTAAATAAACACGTGGCAGCACGAGAAGCAGGACGATGGAAGCTCCCCCATCGTCCGTGGGACGCCTATCACTTGCCTACTTGAATTTGATCTATTCTTTAGGATCGACCGTACCGGTGAATCAGAGTAGCATTTTGTACAAATTCGGAACTATTCCTTTGTCTGTCCATTTGATAGACACATGTTTTTTCGTGTCCAAAGAAATGATTAATTTCGTGCCACTCTATATTCATATTAATCAATTTATACACTCCACACAAATAATTTTGCAACCCAGCGTCCAGCCACATAAAAGAAAACTCTGTCGGTTTTATCATTTAATGTGACATTTCCTCTCTGAGAAATTTGTTTACTTTGTATCCTTGCTGAAGGGAGGAATTTTCTTGCTTTGCCAAACGATCATGTGTTTCATAATTAAGGAACACTTGGTTTCTTCTACTCATACTACATGCATTTCAGCGTTGGCATATCAATTACTACAACAATACAGAAATCGAGCGAGACAAAATCAGCAGCAAAAGGTTTGGGAAAATGATGAAGAGCTAGCACGAACACGGCACACTTTCTGCTCCAGGCCTCCAGCTCACTTGACCGTGACGTGCACACTTAAACCATGTGCTTGGTTAATCCTTAATAATTCTCGGTCATTAATTCTAACACGTAGTACGGCTACGTAACAATAATTTTCTTGTACCGCACGTTAGCACCAACGAGAATTGTTTTCCGTGAGGAAAAAAAATGGCGATGTTTAATTGTAGCAGTATACTTGTACTACTTTGTCAAGCAGACACGTTGGAACATTGTACGACTAGAAATGGACCGGATGCATGGACCAGAGTTCTTGGCAGAATTGCCTCGGCTTGAAGCTGCGTTGTATTGTTGCTTGCTCAGGCTTTCTTTGCAATTTCAAAGGAAAAATTATTCCTTCGTGCCTCCTGTAATACCTACTCCCTCTGTTTTAAAATATAAGATGTTTCAGATTTATAAAAAATAATATTTTAACCTTTTTTAGTGTATAGGTTCACTTTAAACCTGGGTGAACCTATATGCTAAAATAAATCTAGATACATTTGCTTCACAAAGCTAAAATATCTTATATTTTGAAATGGAGAAAGCATATCTCTTCGGGAGAAAATCGTATCTTCCTTTCCCACGGTACATTCAGTCAGCAACAACTATTTCGAATGAAATGATACGATATTTTCTTAAAAAGAGGATACAACATTTATTTCTTAAGTACCGTGCACCACCAAATTCGGGACAGAATAATACCGTGCACCGCCACTCCACCTGCACTTGGAAGTGGATAGTGTGACAAAATTGCTACCGGTGATTGGGATGTCATTCTGCACCTCAATTAAGTACCGTGAAATCATTTGTTTTCTGAAGAAGAAAAATGTTGCTACGAAACGTAACCAATTCTGAATCCTGTAAAACATGCCTATGCAAATAAGGTAAAATCGATTAATTTAGAACGGAGAGAGTAGTTAATTATTTTGGATCCAGACGAAATTGGCAGAAGAAAATCAGCCGAATATGCTCATCGAGCTCATGTAGTCATGTTAGCTTAGCTTGGTCCTAGCTACGGGTATCCGAATGGTGCTAGTACTCCCTCTTTCCAAAACTAAGATGAGTATTAGTTTTGATCAAAGTCAAACTTTATAATATTTTACCAAGTTTATTAAATAAAATATCAATCTCTACAATATCATCTCAATTCTATTTTTTAAGAGTATATAGTAATATCACAGGGATACGAATTACACCTAGCCTCTGTAACAACGCATGCCCTAACGGCCATACGGATGCACACAGTTCAAAAAAAGAGAGAGAAGAATTACAAAAAAGAAACGTCCCACTATAGAGAACTAATCCTCAAAGCAACGATACTGACACCATCAGAACAACACCAGTAGTCCTCCACTCCAATAACAACGCCTTCAAGAAAGAAACAGTGCCCAAGCGTCGTCGTTGCCCGATCAAAGATCATAGGTTTTTAACCTGGAGAAAGTCTTTGCTCACAAAACAATGTCTTCAACAAGGTCATTGCCAGACACAACCAGTTAAGGTCAGACCTTGAATTTTCACCCTGCAAGATAAGACTGAGAACTCCTCCTATGTTGTCTTCCCGCACCAACAGCCGCTGCAACGAGTCTCAGATCACGCAGCCAGTTCTCCGTCGCCACAAGAACAAAAATCACCACCGCTACCCTCATATTTCCGCTTTCCTGGCATTCTTCGCATCTGACTTCACCATGGCTCTAAGAATGGAAATTGGGGGGAACAAACAACAGAGCTTCGCAACGCTCCCGCTAAAACCAAACGGCCTGAAAAACAAGGTGCGCACGACCGAATACCTTCTGATCCAACAATCTCCAGGCATGATACACCCATGGGAGTTCGCCGGCTGAGCCTTCCGAAACCCGCCTCTCCAGACCAGATCAACGAGGGTAGACATCAAGCAGACCTTCGTCTTCGTGCGAAAGAAACCAAATGACCACCTCCTTTATTATATCCGACACAGCGATCCCCACACCGTTGGCCGGTTTTCGAAGAACGGATCGAGCAGGCAATTAGGGATAGAGAGCCGATCTAGGTCTTTCAACGGAATCTCATCGCCGTCACCTCCTCCACCAGATCGCCACCCGCCCCACTCCGGTAGAGGCCGCCACCTCCAGATCCAAGCTCCCCCGAAGCCACCACCGGCCGGAGCCGCGGAGACGTCGATGGCGAGGGGGTCCCGTACAGCGTCGGTGATCTCCTCCCTACCGCCGCGCTGGGGCCGAGAAGCCAGATCCCCGTCGCCCCCATCACCGGCGCCGCACACTTAGGCCGTCTGCCCTTCGGGGCGACGAGGAGGGAGAGGGATGGAGGGGGAGGAGGTGGCGGCGGGGTAGGGTTTGGCCCCCTCGGTCGCCAGGAGGGGGCGACGTGAGGTGGAGGAGGTATCGCGAGGGGTCAGTATCGCGAGGCCCACCTCAATTCTATTAGAATCATTATGAAATATATTTTCTTATTATATGCATTTCATATTGATGACATTAATCTATTTATCTATATAATCTATATAGTTGATTAAACTTTATAAGGTTTGACTTTGATCAAAATAATAGGCGGGAAGGAGGGAGTGCTAGCGTTTAGCGTTGACCTGACAATAACTACAGATTGATCGGAAACAGTGCAGATTGCAGACTAGCCAACTGTACCGTCCTTTGCACGCACGCACGCAGCTCCGCCACCAAAGACCACAGGAGCCACATCCATCTATCCTCTCGAGTTGAGAAAACACGAGACAAAACCAGAAGCAAGCTGGTTTCCGGTCCAGCTTCCTTGTCGATCGTGAGTCTTGATTAGCACTGTTCCTGGCGTTGGAACCATTTTTCTTCGGCCTCACTTTTGGGATTCCGTCGGTGGCCATGCTTAAGTCGCTCGTCGCACGCTGGCTCCTACATAGCCTGGTAGCCGCACGCATGATCCAAGCATCAGAAGTTCAGAACCATGGACCATGCCGGCCTTGTGCCTACCGTAGTTACCTTGACTTGTACTATGGATTTAACTTTGGCAAGTGCTATGCGTCCCCCCGGACGCAACGGGGTTTTTCCATTGTCCTGCTCCTCTAAGCGTCATGTGTCCACTAAAACGCCTTAAATCCCCTTTTTGCCGCAAACCGTTTTTTTGCTACAGTTCCCGTTTTTGCTTCTGAAGCAAAAAAAAAAAAACGGTTCATTTTAGAAATAGAACGTCTCGCCGGAGACCATACGGTAAAAAAATTATACTAATGTAGCAAAACCGACTTCGCCGAAAACATCGTCGGAAAAACTCGCTAGTGACTTTCGCCGGAGACCTTGTAGCAAAAAGTTGACACTGTTGTAGCAAAACCATAAGACGGTTGTAGCAACAAAGTTTTTCTAATGTAGCAAAAAAGTGACTTCGTCGGATACATGGCCGGAGAATTTAGTCGGGAGAGCTCGCCGGAGAACTTGTAGCAAAAGCTAGACCGGCTGCCGTTGGCAGCAACCACGGCCGCCCATGGAAGCAAGCCACCGCGGCAACCACGGCCCATGGAAGCAAAGCTTGGCCACCGAAGCAAGCTTGGTCGCCTGCAAGTGGAAGCCACCGCCGAACCAAGGTCGGTCGACGCCGGCAGCACCCACGCCCGTGGCGCAAGGTTGGGGGAACCAGAGACGGCAGTAGGCGCTGACGGGAGCCCAGTGCGGCGGGAGTCCCCATGACGAGGAGGGTGGCGGCGACACGAGGGAAGAGGAGCGGCGCGGCGGCAACACGAGGGAAGGGGAGGCCTGGGAGGAGGCCGAGCGGGAGAGCACAGGGAGGAGGCCGGGCGGGAGAGGCAGCGTCTCCGTCTCCCTCCTGTGGAGGAGGCGAGCGGCGGAGTTCTCCAGGAAAACAAGGAAGAAGACGAGGGGAAAAGGCATCATGGACAGGTTCACCTCCACGCGTGCGTGAGCCACGACCCGGACGACCATCGTCCGGGTGATAGGTATCATTTTCCTTTAACTTTTATGGAAGATGGGTAAAAAATGGTTCGTGACGGCCTTGTGCGTACCATAGTTGTCTAAAGATAATTTTGGCAAAACTATAATTAAGAATGTTCGTTTTTGAATTACTGTTCTTCTATAGTAGCCATGTAAAAAACTCCTCCTGTATTGTATAGTAGCATTTCTGTTTGACTGAAGTAGATAATATATCGATTATAATGCACAAATATGCTATGGGGTAAACATATATCAAGCATTTCACAAGGATCCCATTTTAAATTACACGATATATCTATCATTCATTCATGGGCAGCGCTGGCAGTGACTATTTGGAAACATGCAGGGTTGACACTTTAACCATATGAACGTGAGTAGATCCATCGAGCAGAGGGCTTTCTCTGTTAGTTCGAACGGGGATTCAGTTTTGAGAAACGGTTGATGCTTCTGTGTATAAGCAATAGTTTCATGATTGTAGTCCAATAACGAATGTGGCAAACGGAAAGTAGAACTTTGTTTTAGATTATATAAGGAAGGTAAGAAAACTGCAAGGCATGAGCACAAATGGGGCTTGCACACGAAGCAGGTGATCATATCAAAATTTCAAGCAACAAATAAGTTTTGTAGAAAGTCCACTTTTGGTCATCCAACTTTGTTAGCACTTCAGTTTTAGTCCTATGACTTTTGTTTGGTCCAAAACAAACCTTCAACTTCCTAAATTGATCATCATAAAAAAAATCCTGATTTTGTGGTGGCGTGGACACCCCGTTGCTAAAATCCATTGACTACTAACCGAAATAGAACTGAACCATGCCTAACCTACCCGACCGTTCCCATCTAAAATCCCCATTGTAGGGTCAAGATCTCCAACCCATGGTCTATCTCAACTTCTCCCTAGAGCAGCTTCATTGCTCTCTCACGGGCATCACATCCTTCTCGTCCCACTCATAATGTTGAACATCTGCGGTGACCCAGCATACCACTGCATGTGTAGTACACTATAGTCGTTGACATGACATCAACAGAACACAGTTCTGTAAATATCACATCCTTCAGAGTGGTACAGCAAAAACATTGCGGGTCCATATTACAAACATACACACATTATTATTATTATTATTATTATTACAATACCAGAAGTTCGAGGCTTCCGAAAGATTCAACTTACAAACCAAAATATAAGTGTTTCAGCGGAAGTTTCAAAGTGAAAACTTAAACTCCAAATTGAGCTCAACAACTTATTGCTATATAATGTTCATGTTGCTCGGCTCAATTGGCTCCTAGAACTATAGTAATTTTCGGACTCTTGGTACTCTCCTCCGTAGACGATATCGTAGTCCTCCCCTTCTACGGCTCCATACAAGTTGGGCTCTTCATAGAAGACCTCCTCTTGGCTCTCAGTTGCATACATTGGAATATCTTCGGGATCCTTAGAGTCTAAGCAAGGATTCAAAGGAAAGGATGAGTAACAGCGTTACCCAGCAAGTTCATTATATGCAAGGTGAGAAGTTTTATGCTCTATCTACCACCTCAGACTATCAGTCCTTGGCACTATGCAGTTTTTGTAAATCTTTCTTCAAAGATTGATTTTATTATGAAAATGTATGACCATCAGCCTTCACAGGTTGACCAAAACTTTTATGGAGTTCCTTTCCTGCCGCGTTCGTAGCTTCTTTCCGGAATAGGGAGTAGCAAGTTACAGTTCTTACACTCTGCAGAGGTGCGTTACTTTACCCATGAGAGATCAACTTCCTTGTTGCACAACCGGGCGTACTTTCCCGTCCACAATTCCATGATGCGGGGCCCAGTAGTTAGTCCAAGCCAATCACTGCCCTCTCTGCGACCTCATATGTCTGCACGATACTTCGGGGCCGGCTCACCTCCGTTAAGCCCCCTTTCGGGCAGGCTAAAACCCTGATGAGTTCCCGGAGACTCTATGACCTGGTGATGCCCGAACGAGTAGCATTTAAATGGACTATGTCTCTAAACACCATTCATAGATAATCTAGACACCAAAAGTGTGGGGCATAAGGGTACCCACCCATATGTTGGATCCACACAAGGAATCACAACGTCACGTTAAGGTCGTCTTGCCTCCATACGAGAGGAAAAGGATACAGCTGACTTCTCCATCCCATTCCAAATCTCATGGGTAACGCGTAATATACAACGCTAGAATCACTGATGTCATGGATTATTAATCCCTAATTGTTCATCATTATGGCAAATAGAAACCTAAGTTCTATTGCTCCATCATATCATCACTTAGGACGATATCTAAGATTTCTTTATTTTGAGAAAATAATATTTTCTTTTTTCTAGAATATAGATGATAACACACAATTTGCAAAAACATTGATAAAGACTCTTCAAAGGACATGAGCAAGTGATGAACTTGCCTTGTGATTGCAAGGTAATGAAGTCGGATGCTTGCACTGGACCTTGAGCTTCTATGTCTACAAAACATCATTATTGCCCGGTAAGGACAATATTTAAAGAAGCAAGATGATTATGCAAAGTCATGTAATGTATTATTTATTTCTGTATATTCTCCCCATTATTTAAACTAAAAATTATTTTAGTAATAAAGAATTTATAAATATTAATTTTTAATATTTATTGAATATTGTATTCTTTTATTTTATTTGGATTTTATTTATTTAATAATTCCTTTAAAAATTATCATTTAAATACAAAAATGATATTAAATATTTATTTATTATTTTTATAAAATACTACAATATTATTGTATAATGGGAGTGATTTTTATTTATTTTTATCATCTTTCAATAATTTTATAAAATTCCATAAGGAATATATATATTACAAAATTCTTAATAAAAATTATATGCCTAAAATTTTATTTCTTAATTTATTTAGATAGATTGAATTATTGTGAATACAAAAATATTTTGTTTATAATTTTTGGATTTTTATTTGATTTTCTAGAATTTATTTAAATTTAGGGGCATTTTGGTCTTTTCATAATTATTAATACTTCCTTTAAGTTGCTGGGCTGGCTTTGTCAAGCTTATTGGGATTATTGGGCCATTTTGGCCCAAGTGGCTATGATCAAAAGGGCTCCCCGAAGAGGTACTGGCCCTATCGGCCCTCTCTCTCTCTCTCTCTCTCTCTCTCTCTCTCTCTCTCGACCTCTCTTCTTCTCCTCCTCGACCTCATGGTCGATGGCGCCGCCGCCGTGCGCTGCTCGCCGCTGTGGTCCTCCCTGGACGTTGTCGTGGTGCAGGGCGAGGTTGTCGATCATGCTCATCCACCTGGTCCAGTTCGATTTGATCCTGGGGACCTTCTATGGCGAGTTTAGCCCCCTTCCCGAACCCTAGGGTTTGGGGATGGTGCTGCTACCACCACCGCTGATCCTCCCGTGGTGATGTGCGATGCTCGTCTTGCTTGTCAGCCGTGTCGTGGCTGTGGGTTCTGCCCTCCTGGGTGCTCCTGCTCGCCATGAGCACGTCGGCCCTTCTGCTTCCTCTTCAATTCATCAGCGAGGACCCCGGATAAGTTGCGCCTCTATGGATCCTAGTTTATTCTATCACCATGAATTGTGTGTATCTAGTGGCTACCCCTGCCTAGTGCCTATGTTCTGATTATGATTCATATCCTGATTAGGGTTCTTGTTCTGATTAGGGTTCATATCCCTCTGTTGATCATATATATGATGTTTTGGATCTAGTGGTGATATTCCTTGAGCATGATGAATGACTGTTTGCTTTGGATTATTGCTTATAGTTGGCTTTGGTGATGCTAGTGGCTTATCAGAATTATTCCAGTGGTAATTTGATATGATTCAAATGATAGTGCTTCTATGGAATCATTACTTATGAATGTTGTTGACCTGAGAGCTTTCAACTATCAAAATGTTAGTATTGACAGTAGTTCTGTCAGTGACTGTTTACTGCATCTGTAATTGTTGGCTTATATGCTGATATTTAGACTGAATTTAATCATTACAGAGTAGTGATGTTCTGTAGATGTGTAAATGAGCTTGATGCTGATTCCTGGCCTTTGATTCTAGTAAAATGATATTTAGTGGCTTGCCCCTTTCTTATTTGTGAAAGCTAGGTAATGATTGTGGTTGGCTTATTAGGACTTGCCCTTGTGATACCATCATAAAATGGCACACAAGTAGTTGGGTCCTATAACTGACCTTAGCTCTGTCAGTGCTTGAAATTAGTACTAGCAAAGATAAGATGAAAGCTTCTTTTAATCCCCCTGCCTATGATGTTGGTCTGAGGCATAGGAACTAGTTTCCTAATGATTGTCCCTGATAGAAATGTTCTGGTAGTAATACCAGCTGCCAATTCTTGTGTCATAATTGAGAGAATAATGGGTGTGATAATGGTTTTGCATGGATCCATAAGATTTATGGATTCTGAGGTTCTAATCTTTTAAGAGATGTGCCCAGATTTCATAATCTTGCCTTTGGCTATATTGAAATATAAAATTTGGCTTCTGTAACCAGGATCAATAATGTTGGTATGAGATCCTGGTTATACTTGTATGGTTTTCTTGAAGTTATGACTTTAATTTTCAAAACCTTCTAGGATGGATTCATCCCACTTGGATGAATACTGAGAAGTGAGTGATGACCCACAAGTGTAGGGGATCGCAACAGTCTTCGCGGGTAGTATTACCCAATTTATTGATTCAACACAAGGGGAGACAAAGAATACTTGCAAGCCTTAACAACTGAGTTGTCAGTTAAGTCACACTGAAATAGTTCTTGCTCACGAAGTTTATCAAGAGTAACAGTTTATAGTAGCAATGAAGAATATGACAAAGGTGAAGCAAGAGCAATAGTAACAAGAACGGTGATGAGGATTCGAGCAAGAGGCATATTGATGGATGGACGGGCGTTGCATGGACGAGTCTAAACATGAAACTTCAAAGAACTAGGGCATTGCAGATAAATAATAATAAGCATCCAAGTACTAAACAATCCTAGGCATGTGTTCCAAATATAGTCATACGTGCTCGCAATGAGAACTTGAACGACATCTTCTGTCCATCCAGCCCGTGGCAGCGGGGCCTCTAGGGAACTACTAGCAATTGAGGTGCTCCTTTTAATAGAGCACCAGATCAAAGCATTAACACTCCATGAACACATGTGATCCTCACACCTCAGCCATCCCCTCCGGTTGTCCCAATTTTTGTCACTTTGGGGCCTTTGGATACGGGCAATGATATGTGTACACAACTTGCAGGTAAGACCATAAACAATACTATCATAATGATTCAATAATAAGTTCAGATCTAAGATCATGGCACTCGGGCCCTAGTGACAAGCATTAAGCACAACAAGTTGCAACAAAGTCAAATAGCACTAATAGAGATACTAGGCACTATGCCCTAACAGATCTTATTCGATTACATGATAGAACTCATCCAATCCCTACCATCCCCAAGCCTACAATGGGGGATTACGAACTCATGGATGAGGGAAACATCGGTGGTTGATGGAGATGCGTTGGTGATTACGATGGCGATGATCCTCTCCAAATTCCCCATCCCGGGAGGGTGCCAGAACGGAGTTTCTGGATCCGAATCTTGGTTTCTCGTGGCTGCGGCGGAGCAGAACTCTTTCTGGAAAACTATCGAACCCCTTCTGTTTTAGGTCAGAAGGAAACTTATAGACGCGGAGGGAGGCCGAGAAGCTGCCTGGGTTGCCAAACCTCCCCCAGGCGCGGGGTCAGTGGGCCCGCTCCTGGGGTGGGTCTGGGCACCCAGGCCTCCCCTCTATCTTCCCTTCTGGCTCCATGGATCTTCTGGTGAAATATAATTTTTGGCATATTTTCCGGGATTTTTCCCGATAGTTCATTTTCTGCACAAAAACAAGACACCAAGGTAATTACGCTAAAATACAATCTGTGTTAGTTGTATCCAAATCACACAAGTTTGGAGAAGAAACAATAGCAAAATTCGAGAAAGTAGATACGTTTTGACGTATCAACTCCCCAAGCTTAGATTATTGCTTGTCCTCAAGCAATTCGTTGAAAACCGAAAGCGATAAAAGAACTTTCACGAACACTTTGCTTGATATGATGTAAATATTCGAGCACATGAGTATATGCTTAGACAATTCATAATAAAGAGTATGCAACTAAGTCTACTCAATAGTATTTGTAAGCTATGAAGAGAAACCAACTCAATAATAATAAGTAGCATGAAACGTAAACATAAGCAACATTGCAATGCTCATAATAAGGTATGATAGAGTGGTATCTCGCTTGCCTTTGTTTGAAGAGCACAATATAAATGTTGAGGCACCTCTGAAGTTCACATGAAGACTAGAGATAAAGATATCAGAGATACAAGCATCAAAGTCATGACATAATTAACCAAGTTTTGGAACAAACACAAAAATGACAACTATGCTCTCAAGAAGGTGCTCATAGAATAAGTGGTGACTCAACAAAGTTGTGAAAACGGTTTTTGTGAAGGTTTGAAAGGCTTCCTAATGCTGAAAGGAAGGTACTCATTAGCTTTGAGCTCCCATTGCCCCTATCATAGGCATCTTCATGTGGTTAAGGTGAAAGTGAGGTCCACTCTAAAATATATGCTTGACAAACCATAGACTAGAAATCCCAAGTCCCTTGAGTACGAGGGTCGCTCCGCATGCTACTCAACTTTGGTCACCTGAAAGTTCTTGTCATTGTAAATACATGCATATCATCGAGAACCGCCAACGGGGTACCCCTTGCACATGGTACAAGAGCTTTCCCATAACCAAAATGACAAGGCAAGCAGACAATGAGCATCTCAGCAATCTTTTTATTTACCATATGCATAGTTTTTTATTGAGGAAGCTTCATAGATGCTCATTATAGTGATGCTGCAAGTTTCCACCATGATTAAGCATGGCTTAGGCTAGCGGCCCAGGCGTTTCTCTAACACAATGTATAAAATCCATGAACTAGCAACTTCCCCTTTTTATTTCACATCGTCGACATCCATAAACAAAAGAGCAAGGTATCAACTGGATGAGATATCCAAAAAGTGTTGAAAGCGATCCCCGTGACAGCACGGTTCTGCTGACTCCCAGTATATAATATGCAAGCATATAACTTTCATGGACTAGTCACAATGGTTCAGGATTATTAAGCGCAAGGAATAAAGTGTGCCATCAAGTTCGTGAGAGATTTACTAACTAACTTTCTCAAAACATACAAACATTTTATTTTGGAAGAAAACACGGCATATAGAATATGCACTGAAGTAGCAAATGATGCTAATAGGTAGGTATGGTAGACACAACTGGCAATATTGGTTTTGGGGAGTTGGAAGCATAGGTAGAGCACATAAGCAGTGCATGTGAAGGCTAGCAATAGAGAGAGAGCGACAAACGAGAGCAATAATCGTCATAATCATGCCTGCAACAAAACAGGCATGAAAGTGACACAAGAACTCTGAGGCAAAATAAATCATCGAGGCTTACTGACTATTGATTTAGTCATATGCATACGTGAGCATGTGCCAAGTCGATTCACATGAACAGTCAAAGGAGGATACCACAATGTCATACCAAAGTATGAATAGAACAATGCAAGCAAACATTCATATGACATGCTACAAACTATTAGCAAGCTAGAGCTAATCATAGACAAGCAAGAACTACTAAGCATCCATAATGACATACACCTTACACAAACAGGCTAAGCATGCTCACAATGATGAGTATATCTACAAAAATGAAACAAATAGAGTTCGTTACCAGCCTCTTACCACACCTCAAGTTGTCTTAATCTTCATTATTACCCTTCACTTGTGTGACTTGAATAATTAACATGAAAACCAATATCACTAAGGACGACTGAAACCTGCGAAGAACTCACAAAGCCAAAGAAGAACAACAAATATTTTTGGTGTTTTCGATTTTTTAGAAACAAGCAAACAAAGAAAAACCAAACAAAAACAAAGCAAACCAAACAAAGCAAAATCTTTTTGGATTTTTCTTTTAAGGCAAACCAAAGCAAAGAAACAAATAAACAAGCCAAGAGAAACAACGAAAATATTTTTTGGTATTTTTGGGTTTTTAGAAAGAAGCAACAAAAACCAAAAAGAAAGGGAAACAATGGATATACAAACAACCGACCGAACATGATATATAGATGAGTGTGATGTCGGTGTACCTCCCCCCAAGCTTAGGCTTTTGTCCTAAGAGGGGCTCAATCCCATGGGGCCCAAGTAGATGCACCTCCGTAGTATGTGATGTCTACACACTTCTATTCTTGTAGACAGTTGTTGGTCCTCCAAGTGCAGAGGTTTGTAGAACAACAGCAAGTTTCCCTTAAGTGGATCACCCAAGGTTTATCGAACTCATGGAGGAAGTGGTCAAAGGTATTCCCTCTCAAGCAACCCTGCAATCAAGATACAAGAAGTCTTTTGTGTCCCCAACACACCCAATACACTTTTCAGGTGTATAGGTGCACTAGTTCGGCGAAGAGATAGTGAAATACAAGTGGTAACGGTGCCAGAAAAGAGCTTCTGACTTGTTGTTGACGTGGGGTAACGGTGCCAAAAAAGAGCTGATGGTGTGGAGGAAAGGTAAAAGCCCAAAACCTCCCTGACAAACGGAACAAAGATGGAAGCAAGCAAACATGCAATATATCTATTAGCAAACGGTGTTTCAATGCTTAGAAACAAGGCCTAGGGATCATACTTTCACTAGTGAACACTCTCTCATATAAATATCCTCTCTTCATGATGCTACTCTTAACTACTCTCCGGTTGGATACTCTAATCATCGGTAGGGCTATAACAGCACTCCTCAAAGTCCGCCTTCTCCAATCTAGATAACCCCACACTGTCACCTTGAGCACTAGATGGTTCCAACAAACACCACAATTTCATAGAGACATCCAACTCCAAATATAACTCATAACAAATATTCAATCTATCCAAAGTGCCAACACGGTATGCACGCTGTCACTTTCACACACGTGGGGAAAAGCATAGATCTATTAAAGAACAAAGAGTATTTATGTAGACTCAAACCTAAGTTCCACCATGGCGTGCATGCTGTCACTTTCACACACATGGGGAGAGCAGAGATCTATTAAAGAACTTGAGTAGCAAGGTAGATCTACTTGATTACAAAGCTCATGATCACAATATGACCATGCATAGAGAGAGAGATGAACACATAGCTACCGGTAGAGCCCTTAGCCTCGAGGAAGAACTACTCCCTCCTCATCATGGGAATCAGCAATGGTGATGGAGATCGATGGAGATGGATCCGGGGGCACTTCCCCATCCCGGCAGACAAAGAATACTTGCAAGCCTTAACAACTGAGTTGTCAGTTAAGCTGCACCTGGAAATAGTTCTTGCTCACAGAAGTTTATCAGTAGCAACAGTTTATAGTAACAACAATGACAAGAATGAAGCGAAGCAGTAGCAATAGTAACAAGTGTGATGAGGATTCGAGTGCAGTAGGCATATTGATGGATGGACGGGCGTTGCATGGACGAGTCTAAACATGAAACTTCAAAGAACTAGGGCATTGCAGATAAATAATAATAAGCATCCAAGTACTAAACAATCCTAGGCATGTGTTCCAAATATAGTCATACGTGCTCGCAATGAGAACTTGAACGACATCTTCTGTCCATCCAGCCCGTGGCAGCGGGGCCTCTAGGGAACTACTGGCAATTAAGGTGCTCCTTTTAATAGAGCACCAGATCAAAGCATTAACACTCCATGAACACATGTGATCCTCACACCTCAGCCATCCCCTCCGGTTGTCCCAATTTTTGTCACTTTGGGGCCTTTGGATACGGGCAATGATATGTGTACACAACTTGCAGGTAAGACCATAAACAATACTATCATAATGATTCAATAATAAGTCCAGATCTAAGATCATGGCACTCGGGCCCTAGTGACAAGCATTAAGCACAACAAGTTGCAACAAAGTCAAATAGCACTAATAGAGATACTAGGCACCATGCCCTAACAGATCTTATTCGATTACATGATAGAACTCATCCAATCCCTACCATCCCCAAGCCTACAATGGGGGATTACGAACTCATGGATGAGGGAAACATCGGTGGTTGATGGAGATGCGTTGGTGATTACGATGGCGATGATCCTCTCCAAATTCCCCATCCCGGCAGGGTGCCAGAACGGAGTTTCTGGATCCGAATCTTGGTTTCTCGTGGCTGCGGCGGAGCAGAACTCTTTCTGGAAAACTATCGAACCCCTTCTGTTTTAGGTCAGAAGGCAACTTATAGACGCGGAGGAGGCGAGAAGGCTGGGTTGCCAAACCTCCCCCAGGCGCGGGGTCAGTGGGCCCGCTCCTGGGGTGGGTCTGGGCACCCAGGCCTCCCCTCTATCTTCCCTTCTGGCTCCATGGATCTTCTGGTGAAATATAATTTTTGGCATATTTTCCGGGATTTTTCCCGATAGTTCATTTTCTGCACAAAAACAAGACACCAAGGTAATTCTGCTAAAAACAGCGTCAGTCTGTGTTAGTTGTATCCAAATCACACAAGTTTGGAGAAGAAACAATAGCAAAATGTTCGAGAAAGTAGATACGTTTTGGACGTATCAACTCCCCCCAAGCTTAGATTATTGCTTGTCCTCAAGCAATTCAGTTGAAAACTGAGTGCGATAAAAGAACTTTCACGAACACTTTGCTTGATATGATGTAAATATTCTGAGCACATGAGTATATGCTTAGACAATTCATAATAAAGAGTATGCAACTAAGTCTACTCAATAGTATTTGTAAGCTATGAAGAGAAACCAACTCAATAATAATAAGTAGCATGAAACGTAAACATAAGCAACATTGCAATGCTCATAATAAGGTATGATAGAGTGGTATCTCGCTTGCCTTTGTTTGAAGAGCACAATATAAATGTTGAGGCACCTCTGAAGTTCACATGAAGACTAGAGATAAAGATATCAGAGATACAAGCATCAAAGTCATGACATAATTAACCAAGTTTTGGAACAAACACAAAAATGACAACTATGCTCTCAAGAAGGTGCTCATAGAATAAGAGGTGACTCAACAAGGTTGTGAAAACGGTTTTGGGAAGGTTTGAAAGGCTTCCCAATGCTTAAAGGAAGGTACTCATTAGCTTTGAGCTCTCATTGCCCCTATCATGGGCATCTTCATGTGGTTAAGGTGAAAGTGAGGTCCACTCTAAAATATATGCTTGACAAACCATAGACTAGAAATCCCAAGTCCCTTGAGTACGAGGGTCGCTCCGCATGCTACTCAACTTTGGTCACCTGAAAGTTCTTGTCATTGTAAATACATGCATATCATCGAGAACCGCCAACGGGGTACCCCTTGCACATGGTACAAGAGCTTTCCCATAACCAAAATGACAAGGCAAGCAGACAATGAGCATCTCAGCAATCTTTTTATTTACCATATGCATAGTTTTTTATTGAGGAAGCTTCATAGATGCTCATTATAGTGATGCTGCAAGTTTCCACCATGATTAAGCATGGCTTAGGCTAGCGGCCCAAGCGTTTCTCTAACACAATGTATAAAATCCATGAACTAGCAACTTCCCCTTTTTATTTCACATCGTCGACATCCATAAACAAAAGAGCAAGGTATCAACTGGATGAGATATCCAAAAAGTGTTGAAAGTGATCCCCGTGACAGCACGGTTCTGCTGACTCCCAGTATATAATATGCAAGCATATAACTTTCATGGACTAGTCACAATGGTTCAGGATTATTAAGCGCAAGGAATAAAGTGTGCCATCAAGTTCGTGAGAGATTTACTAACTAACTTTCTCAAAACAGACAAACATTTTATTTTGGAAGAAAACACGGCATATAGAATATGCACTGAAGTAGCAAATGATGCTAATAGGTAGGTATGGTAGACACAACTGGCAATATTGGTTTTGGGGAGTTGGAAGCATAGGTAGAGCACATAAGAAGTGCATGTGAAGGCTAGCAATAGAGAGAGAGCGACAAACGAGAGAGCAATAACTGTCATAATCATGCCTGCAACAAAACAGGCATGAAAGTGACACAAGAACTCTGAGGCAAAATAAATCATCGAGGCTTACTGACTATTGATTTAGTCATATGCATACGTGAGCATGTGCCAAGTCGATTCACATGAACAGTCAAAGGAGGATACCACAATGTCATACCAAAGTATGAATAGAACAATGCAAGCAAACATTCATATGACATGCTACAAACTATTAGCAAGCTAGAGCTAATCATAGACAAGCAAGAACTACTAAGCATCCATAATGACATACACCTTACACAAACAGGCTAAGCATGCTCACAATGATGAGTATATCTACAAAAATGAAACAAATAGAGTTCGTTACCAGCCTCTTACCACACCTCAAGTTGTCTTAATCTTCATTATTACCCTTCACTTGTGTGACTTGAATAATTAACATGAAAACCAATATCACTAAGGACGACTGAACCCTGCGAAGAACTCACAAAGCCAAAGAAGAACAACAAATATTTTTGGTGTTTTCGATTTTTTAGAAACAAGCAAACAAAGAAAAACCAAACAAAAACAAAGCAAACCAAACAAAGCAAAATCTTTTTGGATTTTTCTTTTAAGGCAAACCAAAGCAAAGAAACAAATAAACAAGCCAAGAGAAACAACGAAAATATTTTTTGGTATTTTTGGGTTTTTAGAAAGAAGCAACAAAAACCAAAAAGAAAGGGAAACAATGGATATACAAACAACCGACCGAACATGATATATAGATGAGTGTGATGTCGGTGTACCTCCCCCCAAGCTTAGGCTTTTGGCCTAAGCGGGGCTCAATCCCATGGGGCCCAAGTAGATGCACCTCCGTAGTATGTGATGTCTACACACTTCTATTCTTGTAGACAGTTGTTGGTCCTCCAAGTGCAGAGGTTTGTAGAACAACAGCAAGTTTCCCTTAAGTGGATCACCCAAGTTTTATCGAACTCATGGAGGAAGTGGTCAAAGGTATTCCCTCTCAAGCAACCCTGCAATCAAGATACAAGAAGTCTTTTGTGTCCCCAACACACCCAATACACTTTTCAGGTGTATAGGTGCACTAGTTCGGCGAAGAGATAGTGAAATACAAGTGGTAACGGTGCCAGAAAAGAGCTTCTGACTTGTTGTTGACGTGGGGTAACGGTGCCAAAAAAGAGATGATGGTGTGGAGGAAAGGTAAAAGCCCAAAACCTCCCTGACAAACGGAACAAAGATGGAAGCAAGCAAACATGCAATATATCTATTAGCAAACGGTGTTTCAATGCTTAGAAACAAGGCCTAGGGATCATACTTTCACTAGTGAACACTCTCTCATATAAATATCCTCTCTTCATGATGCTACTCTTAACTACTCTCCGGTTGGATACTCTAATCATCGGTAGGGCTATAACAGCACTCCTCAAAGTCCGCCTTCTCCAATCTAGATAACCCCACACTGTCACCTTGAGCACTAGATGGTTCCAACAAACACCACAATTTCATAGAGACATCCAACTCCAAATATAACTCATAACAAATATTCAATCTATCCAAAGTGCCAACACGGTATGCACGCTGTCACTTTCACACACGTGGGGAAAAGCATAGATCTATTAAAGAACAAAGAGTATTTATGTAGACTCAAACCTAAGTTCCACCATGGCGTGCATGCTGTCACTTTCACACACATGGGGAGAGCAGAGA
The DNA here is from genome assembly GCA_030063025.1 of Avena longiglumis. Taxonomy (NCBI): domain Eukaryota; kingdom Viridiplantae; phylum Streptophyta; class Magnoliopsida; order Poales; family Poaceae; genus Avena; species Avena longiglumis. The sequence continues at coordinate 105,460,867 of CP125977.1, forward strand.
TCTATTAAAGAACTTGAGTAGCAAGGTAGATCTACTTGATTACAAAGCTCATGATCACAATATGACCATGCATAGAGAGAGAGATGAACACATAGCTACCGGTAGAGCCCTTAGCCTCGAGGAAGAACTACTCCCTCCTCATCATGGGAATCAGCAATGGTGATGGAGATTGATGGAGATGGATCCGGGGGCACTTCCCCATCCCGGCAGGGTGCCGGAACAGAGACTTTCTATCCCCCGAATCTCCCTTTCGGTGGCGGCGACACTGTGGAGGTTTTCATTTATTTCTTTTGGATTCTTTAGGGTTTTCCCATCTGCTTCTTATAGGCGCAGGAATCAAGGTCGGTGGGGTCAAGGGGGCCCACACCCCCTCTAGGCGCCTCTAGGGCTTTCCCGCGCCTAGGGGGTTTGGCCACCCTGTAGACCCCCTCCGGCTCTGCTTCGTGGTTCCGTGTTGCCTCGGGAAAAATAATAACTTTGGCTTTTGTCCCGTCCAATTCCGAGAATATTGATTTTCTGTCTTTCTGGAACCAAAAACAGAAGAAAATAGGCAACTGGCACTATGGCAACTTGTTAATAGGTTAGTTCTAGAAAATATATAAAAACACCTCAAAGTATAGACAAAGAAAAACAAATTAGATAATGGAGCATCAAAAAATTATAGATACGCTTCCGGCGTATCAGTATGTCGAGGAAGCTTCCTCGTCCTGGTATGAGCTCGAGGCCTCCCCTGTGTAGTGTACATCGGGGTCATATGCGGGTGCTCCCCCCGGATAGTGCCCGTGGAAGTTAAGAGAATCCAGCAACTCATCCATCTTCGCCTTCGAGCGTGACCAAGGTCCCTGAGAAATACTGAACAAAGTGGCTTCGGGTAGAGGGATCTCTCTCTCTTCCCCGTCAGTAAACAACATTATGTAGGGATTCGTAGCATGGAAAACAAAAATTTTCTACCGCATACAAACAAACAAGCCAAGATCTATCTACTAGATTGTAGCAACGAGTCGATGGAATAACTCACCCTCAAAGATTCCAAAGTGTTTAATGAGAGCGGATTCTCGTGGGTGATGTAGTCGTACTCTTTCTGATCTGCGTTCCGGCAGCGCTTCCGCAGTCGGTCACATGTTCGGTACTCGACGAAGACCTTCCTCTCCCTTGTTCCAGCAGGCAGCAGAGGTTGTAGCACTCTCCTCGCGATTCCTAAGACAACTGTGGTACCTAAGTAGAGGGAGATCTCGCGAGGCCATGGCCTTAAGCGGGGCAGTATGGTGGACTATGAGAGAGAGCCTCGGCGATCTAGGGTTTAGACGCACCAAGGAGGGGGCAAGGCCGGCGGCTAGGGTTAGCCCTAGGCGGCGGCGGCGAGTTGCCCTAGGCGGCGGCAGCGAGTTGCCCTAGGCGGCGGCTATGGAGGGCGGCGGCTAGGGTTAGGGTTTAGAGGGCGTGGTCTTGTGTGCTTGGAGGGGCAGCCCTGCCCCTCCTTATATAGGTGGAGGGGGCGCGCCAAGGGAGGAGTCCTCCCAACTCGGTCTCAAGTGGGACGCGGTGGAGGAGGAACTCCCCAAGTAGGTTTCCTACTTCCCCTCCACCTCACAAAATAGCCGTTTGACTTTTTCAAATTGGCGTTTGACTTTTCAAACTAGGATTTGATTTAACACTTTATTTTTTTCAGCGATGACACCTAGTACATGATGCAATCATTCCAACTTGTTATGACACATTCATGTACCCTTCCCCTCCGGAGTGCCGGACATTCCGGAACCTTCTAGAACATTCCCGATGAAAACACCGGAACCATTCTCCAACCCCGAAACAGGACTTTCCTTATATGAATCTTATTCTCCGGACCATTCCGTATCTCCTCGTGATATCCCAGATCCCATCCGAGACTCCGAACAACATTCGGTCTCTTACTCATCATTCCATAACTACTCAAACAATGTCGAATCCTTAAGTGTGTCTCCCTACGGTTCGTGAATTATGCGGACATGATCGAGACACTTCTCCGAACAATAACCAATAGAGGAATCTGAAAATTCATATGGCTCCCACATATTTCTACGATTACTTTGCGATTGAATGAACCACTTACATACGATACCAATTTCCCTTTGTCTCACGATAGTTTACTTATCCGAGGTTATGATCGTCGGTATCTCTGCATACCTAGTTCAACCTCACATCGATAAGTACTCTTTTCTCGTGATATGTGATCCCTTGTGAGCTAGTCACATGCTTGCAAGCTAATTGGATGACATTTCACCGAGAGGGCCCAGTATATCTATCATCATATGGATGGACAAATCCCACTCTTGATCCATGTGTCTCAACCAATACTTTTCGAACACTCAATGCCACCTTTATAGCCACCCAGTTACGGTGTGGTGTTTGATGTCATCAAAGCATCCTTCCGGTGAAGGTGATATGCATGATCTCATGGTCAAAGGAATTAGGTTACTATGTATCAGAAAGCATATAGCAATTGAACTATTAAAATGACTTGATCTTTATGCTACGCTTATCTATAGGAGTATGTCCACCATATCATTCTCCTAACGATATGATCTTGTTGTTAATAACATCTCAATGTTCATGATAGGGAAACCACAATCATTTATTAACCAACAAGCTAGTATTATAAAGAGGCTTTACTAGGGACTCTATTTTAGTTTACAAATCACACAAGTATTAATGTTTCCTTGTTAATAATATTATAGCATGAATGTAAACAATTATCATAAACACAAAGATATAATAATAACTACATTTATTATTGCCTCTAGGGCATATCTCCAACAGTCTTCCACTTGCACTAGAGTCATCTAATCTAAATTACATGGTAATATACCGAACACCCACGTCAGTTTGGTGTTGGTCATGTTTTGCCCTCGGGAGAGGTTTAGTCAATGGATCCGCCACATTCAGATCTGTGTGTACTTTGAAAATATTTATGTCCCCATCTTGGACATGTTCTCAAATAGCGTGAAAACGTAGCTTGATGTGCTTCAGCTTCTTGTGTGACCTTGGTTCTTGCGCATTGGCTATGGCGCACATGTTATCACAGTAGATATACATTGGGTCCAGCGCACTTGGAACCACACCGAGCTCTGTAATGAACTCTTTCATCCATATCGCTTCTTGTGAAGCCTCCGAAGCAGCCATGTATTCCGATTCAGTTGAAGATCTCGCCACAACGCTTTGCTTTGCACTCCTCCAGCTAACTGCTGCACCATTCAAAGTAAATACATATCCAGATTGTGATTTAGAATCATCCGGATCGGTGTTCCAACTAGCACCGATGTAACCATTAACAACAAGTTGTTCATCACCTCCATAAGAAAGAACCATATCCTTAGTTCTTCTCAAGTACTTAAGGATGTTTTTGACCGCTGTCCAATGATCCACTCCTGGATCACTTTGATATCTGCTAGTTAAACTAACAGCATATGCAATGTCGGGTCTAGTACATAGCATGGCATACATCAGAGATCCTATGGCTGAGGCATAGGGAGTCTTACTCATCCTTTCTCTATCTTCTGTCGTTACTGGACTTTGAGTTTTACTCAATGTCGTATTGGGCAACATGGGCAAGAACCCTTTCTTGCTATCTTCCATTCCAAACCTCTTTAGAACTTTGTCCAAATATGTACTTTGTGACAATGATATTAGGCATCCCGATCTATCTCTATAAATCTTTATGCCTAATATGTAAGCTGCTTCGCCAAGATCCTTCATTGAAAAACTATTATTCAAATATTCCTTGACACTATTAAGAAGGTCTACATCATTCCCAATCAACAATATGTCATCTACATATAGTATTAAGAATGCTACAGAGCTCCCACTCACTTTCTTGTTAATACAAGCTTCTCCGTAAGTTTGTATAAAACCAAAACTTTTGATTACCTTATCAAAACGTTGATTCCAACTTCGGGATGCTTGCTTCAATCCATAGATGGACCGTTGAAGTTTGCATACCTTGTTAGCATCTTTATGATCGACAAAACCTTTGGGTTGCATCATATACAACTCTTCATCAATGTCTCCATTGAGGAATGCTGTTTTGACATCCATCTGCCATATCTCATAATCATAATATGCAACGATTGCTAACATAATCCTCACAGACTTTAGCTTTGCTACCGGTGAGAAAGTCTCATCGTAGTCAACTCCTTGAATTTGTCGAAACCCTTTTGCGACAAGTCGAGCTTTATAGACAGTAACATTACCATCAGCATCTGTTTTCTTCTTGAAAATCCATTTGTTCTCGACAGCCTTCCGGCCATCCGGTAAGTCCACCAAAGTCCATACTTGGTTTTCGTACATGGATCCAATCTCGGATTTCATGGCTTCTTGCCATTTATTGGAATTTGGGCTCATCATCGCTTCCTCATATATTGCAGGGTCATCGGTGTTGTCCACCAACATGACACTCATAACGGGATCATACCAATCAGGAGTGGTACGAGTTCTCGTTGACCTGCGAGGCTTTGTAGCAACTACAACCGAAGTTTCATGATCATCATCATTAGCTTCCTCTCTTATTGGTGCAGGCACCACAGGAACTTCTTCCGGTGCTGCGCTACTCGCAAGTTCGAGAGAAGGTTCGACAACCTCGTCGAGTTCTACTTTCCTTTCAGTCACTTCTTTCGAGAGAAATTCCTTCTCTAGAAAGGATCCATTCTTGGCAACGAAGATTTTGCCTTCGAATATATGATAGAAGGTATACCCAATAGTTTCCTTCGGGTATCCTATGAAGACGCATTTTTCCGCTTTGGGTTCAAGCTTGTCCGGCTGTAACTTATTTACATAGGCTTCGCAACCCCAAACTTTAAGGAACGACAATTTAAGTTTCTTCCCAAACCATAATTCATGCGGTGTCGTTTCAACGGATTTAGATGGTGCCCTATTCAAAGTGAATGCTGCTGTTTCTAATGCATAACCCCAAAATGATAGCGGTAAATCTGTAAGTGACATCATAGAACGAACCATATCTAAGAGAGTTCAATTACGACGTTCGGACACACCATTACGCTGTGGTGTTCCCGGCGGTGTCAATTGTGAAAGTATTCCGCATTTCTTCAAATGCTCGCCAAACTCGTAACTTAGAAATTCACCTCCACGATCAGAACGTAGAAATTTAATCTTCTTGTTACGTTGATTCTCTACATCACTTTGAAATTCCTTAAACTTCTCGAAAGTTTCGGACTTATGTTTCATGAAATAGATATACCCATATCTACTCAAGTCATCCGTGAAGGTAAGAACATAACGATAACCACCACGCGATGCTACACTCATTGGACCACACACATCGGTATGTATGATTTCTAATAAGTCCGTAGCTCGCTCCATCATACCAGAAAATGGAGTCTTAGTCATTTTACCCATCAGACATGCTTCGCATCTATCAAGTGATTCGAAATCAAGTGATTCAAGAAGTCCATCGGAATGGAGTTTCTTCATACACTTCACTCCAATGTGACCAAGACGACAGTGCCACGTATAGGTCGAGTTATCGCTTGATTTCAAACGTTTAGCCTCAATGTTATTAATATGTGTATTTCCACTATCGAGATTCAATAAGAATAGACCATCTATTAAAGGTGCTTGTGCATAAAACATATTACTCATACTAGTTGAATGCCCGTGCGTTGCTACGGCTAATTTTTGTTTTTATATATTATATATTTAAATATTAAATTAACATAAATATTCAATTTTAAAGCCATGTAATGATTTTTAGTCATTTTTGTGCTTTTATTAACATCTTTTGAATTAATTTTTAGCCATATTACATGCATAATTTATATGATACACCGAAAAAGAGGTTAAATATCAATGCAAGAATACTCGGAGTACATATAATTTTTTTTTCGAGTAGTATACCAGTTAGTCCATGTTCAGTTGACAAACAAAAAGGTAGATATGTATTATATGAATACGAATTTTGTTGGCCAAATGTTGTTTATCAAAACCGTACGAATATTTATTGGAATATCTATGAATGCGTGTGTGTTGCCCGGGATATAAAAAGCAAGAAACTCTATAGATTGAATAGCTTAGTTTTTTATTTTAACGACGAAAACAGATCAGGTTGCAAAAAGTATAATCCTTGATCTTCCATGTGTCATGTGCGTGTACCTTTCGATGTCAGCTGTTGTGTGATAGTCTTTGAGTGACTTCACCCGATAATAGCATTCAACAATTGATTAACTATGCAATACTACTTGGAATCTCAGAATAGATGTGAGCACCCGGAAGAAAATGACTGAAGATATTCGCAAAAAGGAAATTGAATACCCGTGGTTGACATTGACTTTGAATATTTTCCTATCATCGCACACTTATAGCAAAAGTACTCAACATACGCCCCTCCCTCTAGGTGTGGGCAAATATTCAAACCGGCCAAGCTAGTTAATCTTACTTCACAAACTGAATCCAAAATTCTAATTTAGTTAAAAAAATAAAATGATCCAAACCAGCTAAACCGTTCAAACCGGCTTTGTCCACCCCTACCTTCCCCAAATACATAGTCTAATTAAGTGGGTAGCTAAGAAGCGGGACACTTTTCCGTTGCACATAAATTTGAACACAAAGATAAACTAACATATGCACTATGATTTTTTTTCTGTCGAGATAAGGAGTCTTTATCATTAGATTAGAGAAAGACTTGTAATTCAAGTTGTACGTATCATGCACGCGCCACGAGCTTACCGACTCAAGCCAATATTGTCCTATCCTCTTCGCCTTGTTCCTGTCTGCCATATATGTATCCTGTCCACTGCCGGTGCCTATCTTGACTGTCTTGGTCCTACTACAACAGGTGTTTAAAAAAAACCTTGTGAATCTTGCAGATCAGTAGCTCTTCCTTCTCACCTACAACCAGACCAGGCGCAGTAGCACTTGAACACCACCTTCCATCAGTCCAACCGTGGACTCTGCCAAATACAAGTAGTGACATGATCCACTTTAGAGCAAGATTCAGCTTACGAGCAATCGGTTATTAGAACATCTTAACAACATTCATTGGATGTCTAAAACTCTGAATATGTCCAGCCACCGGGGCCAATGATGTAGCCTCGATAAAGTTCTAGACCTAAACGTTGTGAAGAACATCGACATATAACCAGGCGTGACGTCCACAAATATCGTGGAGATGCATCATGGTAGATGCTCGCTCCTCCCTGCAACGCATTGGCGGGTTCAACTTCGAGGACACGGGCAAGATCAGCGGGAGCGCCATCTACTCAAACTCGTCTTCCCTGGTGACCATGAGCTAGGCCGGAGTATGTGGCGCAGGTCAGCCAAATGAGGCATGGCCGGATGAGACACCATCAGTGGAAGGACAAAAGGACTAATGAAGTATAGAACAAAATATTGCAATGGCATAGCCGGCGAATGAACTTATCTGAAAATGAAAAGGAAACAAAAATACAACGCAGAAATGAGTTTACTATGAAGATAATTGAAAAAGGCATATTTGCAGATAAAAGAATTGTAATTTGCTACCATTGCTGCAGTCCAGTCAGTTTTTTCTAGTCTCTTGCATTTTTGTTCCAGAAAAAGATGTAGTTATATCATAGTAGCTTGGAATCATAGAAACATCTTTCATAAAAACTGATTGTAATTATCCAATATTGGTATTAATTTTAATTAACAGCTAACTATTTTATAAACATATCAATAGAATATTTTTAATTAACAGTCTAATATCAATAGAGGATATGGTTTTTTAATTATGTTATCACCCCCCGTTCGTAATCTCCATCGCCATGGTCGGCCCTCCGCCCGTCTTGACGGCCACAATGACTGAGACATGACCTGCTAGCCTCCTCCTGTGCCTCCTCTGCTGAGACATGTGCGATTCTCCGCTTTCCCTAGGCACAGCGACAGGTCAACAAGGGTGGATCTGGGGGAGGCGGCCGTGTTGATGGGTGTTGGCCGGTTGTCCTTCATGGTGGTGGCGCATGGCGCTCGGGGTGGAGGCGGCGGTCGGGCGCTGGCCATGCGGATCGGGGCGGAGGGCGCTGGCTGGGACCCGCGGCTTGTACCGGAGGTAGGTTGTGCCCCACGGACGAACGCTCAGAGCCATGGCGGCTCACTGGTGATTTTGGATCGAGGGGCCGCCTTCTTGCTCAGGAAGAAGAGGAATAAAGCGTATCTTCCTCTGTCAGGCAATGTCAAGAGATGCTAGTGTGGTGTGATCAGCAAAGCTAATCCCATCTTATAAGATCAAAAAGTAACTATTCTATTTGAACATTTACCCGCTCAGTCTATAGCTTGAGCAACATATGAACTATGATCAAATGAAAATAAAACAATTGACTAATGAGGACAGACTTGACAGAAGGCAAAGATACATCGTGTAAACCCAAACCAAGAACTGAGAAGAGGGGAATCGCCTAAAATTAGCCAAATTAAGATTCAGAAATCAAGAAGTCCCCCAAATACTATTCAGCACGGCCTATTCCCTGAAATATCTTGTAAATCGATGAACAAGAAACAGCCTAGAAGGCTCACCTGCTGCGCGTGATCGCCGTCGGTGTCAAACGTGCCGTGGTACACCACGTAATCCAAGTCCGTGAGGGTGCGACGACGTCGAACAGCAGCTTCGGCCGGTCGCGGCGGTGACCACCAGTACCCCCTCTCCCCACTCTGTACCGCCACCGCCGTCGTCGTCGTGGCGCCTCCGGCAGCCCGTCGGTCGGCCTCCCGTTCTCGTTGAGCAGCTGGTGGAGCCTCGGTCCAGGTTCCCCGCGCCGCGTCGACCAGGACCGTCCTCGCGCCACGCCGCGCCGCGGAGGGCGTGCGAGCCGGGAATCGTCGCTGATCCGGCCACGTCGTGGATCGGCGCGCCGGTGTCCTCGTCGCGGACGAACACGAGAGCGGCGACGCGGCCGCCGTGCGTCCACGCCTGGTTCGACGATGCCGCACCGCAGGTCGTGCGGCCTCCCCGTTCTCGTTGAGCAGCTGGTGGAGCCTCCGGTCCAGGTTCCCCACCGCCGCCGCGTCGACCAGGACCGTCCTCGCGCCACGCCGCGCGCGGAGGGCGTGCTGGCCGGAATCGATGCGCTGATCCGCCACGTCGTGGATCGGCGCGCCCGTGTCTCGTCGCGACGAACACGAGAGCGGCGGCGCGCCGTCGTCCACGCTGGTTCGACGATGCCGCACCGCAGGTCGTGGCCTCCCGTTCTCGTTGAGCAGCTGGTGGAGCCTCGGTCCAGTTCCCCACCGCGCCCGCGTCGACCAGGACCGTCCTCGCGCACGCGCGCCCGCGCGAGGGGCGTGCACGGCCGGAATCGATGCGCTGATCCGCCACGTCGTGGATCGGCCGTGTCTCGCCGCGACGAACACGAGGCGGCGCAGCGGCGCCCGTCGCCGCACGTCGGCCACGCCGTCTAGTGCCGTGTGCGAGGAGGGGAGGGGCGGGAGGGGATAAGGTCGGGTGGTGAACTGGTGTTTCAGGTCACTGGGTGGCTTTGCTTGGCGGTGGCAGGATGGGTAAATTTGTCGACCTGCTAAGGGCAAAACCGGAAAAAAAAAGGTGAACGGAAAAACTGGAAGGACTAACCTACCTGGGAAGAAATTAGTAGATAGATAAATCGAACAACCATTATTCTCGGACTTTAAACAAGTAACCGTCTCGCAATAAACAAGATCCCGATATAATGTTCATGCTTAACGCAGGCACCAAATAACAATTATTTAAGTATAAAACTAATCCCGATGGTAGATGTAGAGGTAGCGTGCCGATCGCGATCACATCAACCTTTGATCCGTTTCCCACGCGCATCGTCACCTCGTTCTTCGCTAGCTTCCATTTATTCTGCAAAGACTGCTTTGAGTTACAAATATGAGCAACCGAACCAGTATCAAATACCCAGGCACTACTAAGAGTACTAGTGAGATACACATCAATAACATGTATATCGGATATAACTTTCTTCTTGATGTTGCCGTTCTTCAAATCCGTCAAGTACTTTGGGCAATTCCGCTTCCAGTGACCTTCTCCCTTGTAGTAAAAGCACTCAGTATCAGGCTTAGGTCCAGCCTTGGTCTTCTTCGTCGGCGCGGTAACTTTCTTACCACCCTTCTTGAAGTGTCCCTTTTGCTTAGACTTGCCTTTCTTGAATTTGGTGGTCTTATTGACCATCAACACTTGGTGCTCTTTCTTGATCTCCACTTCTGCAGATTTTAACATGGAAAAGAGTTCTGGCAACTGCTTGTTCATGTTTTGCATATTGTAGTTCATCACAAAGTTCTTGTAACTTGGTGGTAGTGATTGGAGGACACGATAAATCCCCAAAGCATTAGGAATCACTATACCCAAGCTTTGAAGTTTGTTTGCGTGCCCAGACATCTTAAGCACATGCTCACTGACGGAGCTGCCCTCTTCCATCTTGCAGTTAAAGAACTTTTCAGAAGCCTCATAGCTCTCAATTTCCGCGTGAGTCTCAAAGATCAATTTGAGATCACGGACAATATCATGTGGGTCTGAATTCTCAAACCTTTTCTGAAGCTCCGATTCTAAACCATACAAGATAGCACACTAAAATGTGGAGTACTGAGTCTTCCGAGCGAGGTAAACATTCTTTACTTCATCGGTAGCAGTAGCTGCATGTGGATCACCTAGCGGTGCATCCAGCACATAGGTCAAATTACCAGCTGTGAGGACAATCCTCAAATTGTGGAACCAATCCGCGAAGTTGCTTCCATTGTTTTTCAACTTTTCTTTCTCTAGGAACGCATTAAAATTGATGGTAGGGGTCGCCATTGATCTACAACATATTTGCAATAGTTTAGACTAAGTTTATGACAAATTGAGTTCTGATTAATAGTTAAATTAATCTAGGTGAACTCCCACTCAAAACAATATCCCTCATATTGTTTTAGTGATCACACGAACCAAATCCACCACATCAACACCTAACATCACGAGAGTTGATGCAGCTTCAATGGCGAACAATCGACATGTTCATCATATCTACTATATGATTCATGCTTTACCTTTCGGTGATCCGTGTTCCGAGACCATGTCTGTACATGCTAGGCTCGTCAAGATCAAATCTTAGCTTCCGCATGAGCAAATCTGGTTTGCTCATGTTGTATACACTTTCGGAATCTAACACACCCGATCATCACGTGGTGCTTCGAAACAACAAGCTTTAGCATCGGTGCTTACTAAGGATGAACACTTTAGAACTTGAAATTCATGTGCATGAGGATCATCTTATAATGCTACCGTCGTTAACTAAGCAGTACAAGATGCATAAAGGATTAACATCACATGCAATTCATAATATGTGATATGATATGGCCTTTCTTCTTTGTGCTCCATCTTCAAGCACGAACATGATCCTCATATTGTTTTAGTGATCACACGAACCAAATCATCACGAGAGTTGATGCAGCTTCAATGGCGAACAATCGACATGTTCATCATATCTACTATATGATTCATGCTTTACCTTTCGGTGATCCGTGTTCCGAGACCATGTTTGTACATGCTAGGCTCGTCAAGATCAAATCTTAGCTTCCGCATGAGCAAATCTGGTTTGCTCACGTTGTATACACTTTCGGAATCTAACACACCCGATCATCACGTGGTGCTTCGAAACAACAAGCTTTAGCATCGGTGCTTACTAAGGATGAACACTTTAGAACTTGAAATTCATGTGCATGAGGATCATCTTATAATGCTACCGTTGTTAACTAAGCAGTACAAGATGCATAAAGGATTAACATCACATGCAATTCATAATATGTGATATGATATGGCCTTTCTTCTTTGTGCTCCATCTTCAAGCACGAACATGATCTCCATCATCACCGGCATTGCATCAAGGTCAATGCTGCTGCTCCATGGTTGTCGTCCACCGGCTTCAACTATTACAACTACTTTGAATAGACACGCGGGTCTTAACAGAATTTAAAGACAACCATATGGCTCCTTCCGGTTGCCAACTTACAATAAGGAACATTGCATACATCAAATATAATCACAATCATGGCCATATCACATCACAGCACACCCCTGCAAAACAAAGTTAGACGCCTCTACTTTCATTGCATGTTTTACGTCGTTTGGGGCTTTCAATAAGTGTCGTTCTAACTTACGAACAAGAACCATAACATTGATACTAGTATTGTCAATCACCCGTCGTAAATTGAATCTTAACTATGTTGGGAGAAACAGGCACCCGCAAAGCCACTTATGCAATACAAGTTGCATGTCAAGCGTGGAGCAAGTCTCATGAACGATGTCATGTAAGGTTAGCCTAGGCCGCTTCATCCCACCATCCTGCAAGATGCAAAGTACACAAGAAGCAATCGTCAACAAAAGCATCAACGCCCACAATGACCATTGTGTTCTACTCGTGCAACAGATCTACATATAGACACGGCTCTGATACCATTGTAGGGATTCGTAGCATGGAAAACAAAAAATTTCTACCGCATACAAACAAACAAGCCAAGATCTATCTACTAGATTGTAGCAACGAGTCGATGGAATAACTCACCCTCAAAGATTCCAAAGTGTTTAACGAGAGCGGATTCTCGTGGGTGATGTAGTCATACTCTTTCCGATCTCAAGATCGCGTAGACGATCCTTCCGGCGCTGCTCGGCAGCGCTCAGCCGGTCACATCGTTCGATTTTCGACGAAGACCTTCCTCTCCCTTATTCCAGCAGGCAGCGGAGGTTGTAGCACTCTCCTCGCGATTCCGGCAGCACAACGGCGTGGTACCGGAAGTAGAGGGGAGATTCGCAGGGCTTCGCCTTAAGCCGGAGCGAGTATGGTGGACTATGAGAGAGAGCCTCGGCGATCAAGGGTTTAGACGCACCAAGGAGGGGGCAAGGCCGGCGGATAGGGTTAGCCCTAGGCAGCGGCGAGTTGCCCTAGGCGACGACGGCTATGGAGGGCGGCGGCGGCTAGGGTTAGGGTTTAGAGGGCGTGGTCTTGTGTGCTTGGAGGGGCAGCCCTGCCCCTCCTTATATAGGTGGAGGGGGCGCGCCAAGGGGAGGGGAGTCCCTCCCCAACTCGGTCTCCAAGTGGGCCGGCGGTGGAGGGAGGGAACTCCTCCCCAAGTAGGTTTCCTACTTCCCCTCCACCTCACAAAATAGCCGGTTGACTTTTTCAAATTGGCGTTTGACTTTTCAAACTAGGACTTGATTTAACCCTTTATTTTGTTCAGCGATGACACCTAGTACATGATGCGATCATTCCAACTTGTTATGACACATTCATGTACCCTTCCCCTCCGGAGTGCCGGACATTCCGGAACCTTCTAGAACATTCCCGATGAAAACATCGGAACCATTCTCCAACCCCGAAACAGGACTTTCCTTATATGAATCTTATTCTCCGGACCATTCCGGATCTCCTCGTGCTATCCCAGATCCCATCCGAGACTCCGAACAACATTCGGTCTCTTACTCATCATTCCATAACTACTCAAACAATGTTGAATCCTTAAGTGTGTCTCCCTACGGTTCGTGAATTATGCGGACATGATCGAGACACTTCTCCGAACAATAACCAATAGAGGAATCTGGAAATTCATATGGCTCCCACATATTTCTACGATTACTTTGCGATCAAATGAACCACTTACATACGATACCAATTTCCCTTTGTCTCACGATAGTTTACTTATCCAAGGTTATGATCGTCGGTATCTCTGCATACCTAGTTCAACCTCACATCGATAAGTACTCTTTTCTCGCTCCGTGATATGTGATCCCTTGTGAGCCAGTCACATGCTTGCAAGCTAATTGGATGACATTTCACCGAGAGGGCCCAGTATATCTATCCGTCATATGGATGGACAAATCCCACTTGATCCATGTGTCTCAACCAATACTTTCCAAACACTCAATGCCACCTTTATAGCCACCCAGTTACGGTGTGGTGTTTGATGTCATCAAAGCATCCTTCCGGTGAAGGTGATATGCATGATCTCATGGTCGAAGGAATTAGGTTACTATGTATCAGAAAGCATATAGCAATTGAACTATTAAAATGACTTGATCTTTATGCTATGCTTATCTATAGGAGTATGTCCACCATATCATTCTCCTAACGATATGATCTTGTTGTTAATAACATCTCAATGTTCATGATAGGGAAACCACAATCATTTATTAACCAACAAGTTAGTATTATAAAGAGGCTTTACTAGGGACTCTATTTTAGTTTACAAATCACACAAGTATTAATGTTTCCTTGTTAATACTATTATAGCATGAATGTAAACAATTATCATAAACACAATGATATAATAATAACTACATTTATTATTGCCTCTAGGGCATATCTCCAACACATTATATAAACCAAGTTCTCAAGAGTAGAGATAGAGGTGACAAAGTGGTGCGCCTTCATGGCAGCAAGATCAAGTCTTTGGGAAGCCAAAACTATATCATGAGGATCAACAGCAATGTTCAAGGCAGCAGCGATACGAGTAGCAATAATTCCCCCATAAATGGGTCCCCTAGCAGCTAAGCGACGAGCAATGAGGGAACCAAGGTTATACTTTTCCTCATTCTAGAGCGTAGCTGCTAAGAAGGCCAATTGATAGTTGGATATATTACTAGTGTTATCCCTACCAAGAACACTAGTGGTAAGATAGTAGATGAAGTACCTGATGGCTGGCAGTTGAATGTTCTTTATCTTCCCTCTTTGAGCTCTACGGTCATCATCATTGGTTATTCCTCGGTATAGTTCCAGCAAATCAGCGAGAAGAGCTGTAATTTTCTTTGATGACCCCTTTGTACCAAGTCCCAAGGCCTTGCAAAATTTCTTCAATGTCATAGAATGAGCCCTGCCATAAAGTCTAAAAGACACAGAAGAATAGAACAAAGTAATGGTGAAGGATAAACTCTCCACAAATGTTTTAGTAAGTGAATCATATTGTGCACTCTCATCCTGCATGAAACTTGTTAGACCAGCCCTCTCAATCAAAGCCATGAAATCATTAATAATCCCAGCATCTCGCAAGAAAGTTTGACAAGGAAAGGTGGAGGGGTGCGCATCCCCTTCATCCCCCTCGTCACCAAACCGCGGAGTGATGAGATCCTCATTGTATGAGGGTCTGGAGCTTGTAGATGACCTTGGGAGCCTTTCCCTTCTAGGTGCATCACTCTCAAAAATGTCACCAAAGGTATGGTGGTCAATGACTTCTCTTTGCTGAAATTTTAAACAACCATCAAACCAAGTGATTTCTAAGTTGTAAATGATGATCAACTACTATAGGAACTTTCTAGAGGACTACACATGCATCAAAACAAAGTTTCTAAGCATAGAACAAGCATGCAAGATCAAACAACCTGTCACCTACAGTAACAAAATACTCAAGATACAATCTACCAATCACAAATATAATTGGACAAGTGGAGGAGGCACGTACCAAGGAGCAATCCCTCCAAAAATCAGCACTTGAGAAGGGATTAACAAGGAGATCGAAAATCGCGAGCAAGAATAGCAAGAACTCGAGCTTGAGCAAGTTTTTCGGTGTTTTTTGGGAGAGATAAAGAAGGTGGCATTGAGGAGGCAGCCCGGAGGGGCCCAGGTGGGCCAGACCCCCCTAGGCGCCACTAGTGGTGGGCCCACGCCTACCATGGGTGTGGGGCCTAGGGGTGGCCCCCTAGGTCACCTCTAGTACATCTCTGCCCCTTTTTTTGAGGAAAAAATTATTTTGAATTTTCTGGGATTTTTCGGGAAACTTTATTTTTGGCCAATTTTCACGGTATGAAAATTGATTTTCTCGCAGAAATAGTTTTTTCAGAAGAAGCAAAAACAAACCAAAAGCCAAACTACAGAAGCTCTAAGAAACTCAAACAAGCAAACAACTAGCAAAACTAAAGCTAAAGCAAAGACTAGGAAGGAGAAGGGAAAAAAGAAAACAAGTATAACCACAGTGGAAACATTGTTTTGTTCATTAAAATCCTTCTATTAACAAGGTTGATCAAGTCTTGTTACTAAAACAATATTAAATGAGACAAAACTTTGTATTCCACAAGGTGATTATGTTACCTCATACTTGATAGCAATGGTCCCAATCATAATAGTTTCAAAATTTTCTTGTGGAATGGGACAATATATCTCTCCAGCCTTGATATCTTCAATATTTCCAATAGAATTCAGGCAATAGCTCTTAACAACCTTCTTGGGGAAATAGACATTGTGCTCTTTGTCATTAATATTGAATGTTACTTTTCCTTGATTACAATTGATGACAGCACATGCAGTATTAAGAAAAGGTCTCCCAAGAATAATAGACATATTATCATCTTCAGGCATTTCAAACACAACAAAATCAGTTAAAACCATGCAATTATGAGCAACTTGAACAGGAACATCCTCACATATACCAATAGGAATAGTAGTTGACTTATCAGCCATTTGCAAAGATATATCAGTCGGTATCAACTTTTCTAGCTGGAGTCTCTTATAGATATAAAAAGGCATAACACTAATTCCATCTCCCAAATCACATAAAGTAGTTCTAACATAATTATTCTTAATGGAGCAAGGAATAGTTGGTATACCTGGATCACCTAGTTTCTTTGGAACCTTACCATTGAAGGAGTAATTAGCAAGCAAAGTAGAAATATCCTCATTAGGAATCTTACTTTTATTAGAGACAATATCCTTCATATACTTTGAATAAGGAGGCAATTTAATAGCATCAGTCAAAGGAATTTGCAAGAATAAAGGTTTCATCCACTCACAAAACTTTTTGTAGTGTTCTTCCTCCTTTGACTTGTGTTTCTTACATGTAAAAGGCATAGGTTTCTGCACCCAAGGTTCTCTCTCTTTACCATGTTGATTAGCAATAAAATCTTCCTTTGTGTACTTAGTGTTCTTAGTGTGTTTTTCAGGTTCTTACTCAACTTCCTCCTTATCAGGAGACTCATCAATATTACCACTCTCAGTTTCAGCATCAGAGACAGATATACTATTAGGATCTACAATAGGTTCAAGTGGTTCCTCAACTTTCTTATGTTTATTTTTCTTCCTTTTACGAGGACTACCATTATCTTCTACTTGTTGGGAATCCTGTTCTATTCTTTTAGGTCGTCCTTCAGGATATAAAGGATCTTGAGTAGCTGCACCACTCCTAGTTTTAATTCCATAAGCATGTTTATTTCCTGAAGCATTAACTAGCATATCCTTTTGCACCTTAGCAAGTTGATCAAGTTGGGTTTAAACCATTTGAAAGTGTTTACAAAGCATTTTAATATCATTAGAAGTTATTTCCACAATATCTTTTAACTCATGGATAGCTCTAGATTTTTCCAATAAATGATTCTGAACTTGTTTATTAAAGTGACCTTGTTTAACAATAAAAATGTCAAGTTCCTCTAAACATTGATCAGGAGGCTTACCATAAGGAATCTCACATTCATCAGAGTGTTGGAGAGAGTGTACCTCAATAGTAGATGAGTGGGGAATTGGCTTACATAATTCTTCTATAGGAGGTATATTCTTCACATAATTCTTCTATAGGAAAATAGTCTTGATGACCCACAAGTGTAGGGGATCGCAACAGTCTTCACGGGTAGTATTACCCAATTTATTGATTCGACACAAGGGGAGACAAAGAATACTTGCAAGACTTAACAACTGAGTTGTCAGTTCAGCTGCACCTGGAAATAGTTCTTGATCACAGAAGTTTATCAGTAGCAATAGTTTGTAGTAGCAACAGCAAAGCAAGCAACAAAGAATAGAATGTGAAGCAAGAGTAATAGAAACAATAACTTGATGATGGGATTCGAGTGCGGTAGGCATAGGGATGGATGGACATGTGTTGCATGGACGAGTCTAAACATGTAACTTCAAAGAACTAGGGCATTGAAGGTAAAAAATGATAAGCATCCAAGTACTAAACAATCCTAGGCATGTGCTCCAAATATAGTCATACGTGCTCGCAATGAGAACTTGTACGACATCTTCTGTCCAGCCAACCCGTGGCAGCGGGGCCTCTAGGAAACTACTGGCAATTGCGGTGCTCCTTTTAATAGAGCACCGGAGCAAAGCATTAACACTCTGTGAACACATGTGATCCTCACACCACAGCCATCCCCTCCGGTTGTCCCAATTTCTGTCACTTTGGGGCCTTTGGATCCGGACAATGATATGTGTACACAACTTGCAGGTAAGACCATAAACAATACTATCATAATGATTCAATAATAAGTTCAGATCTGCGATCATGGCACTCGGGCCCTAGTGACAAGCATTAAGCACAACAAGTTGCAACAAAGTCAAATAGCACTAATAGAGATACTAGGCATTATGCTCTAACAGATCTTATTCAATTACATGATAGAACTCATCCAATCCATACCATCCCCAAGCCTACAGCGGGGGATTACTCACTCATGGATGAGGGAAACATCGGTGGTTGATGGACATGCGTTGGTGATGATGATGGTGATGATCCTCTCCAAATTCCCCGTCCCGACAAGGTGCCAGAACGGAGTTTCTGGATCCGAATCTTGGTTTCTTATGGCTGCGGCGGAGCGGAACTCTTTCTGGAAAACTATCAAACCCCTTCTATTTTTAGGTCAGAAGGCAACTTATAGACGCGGAGGGAGGCCGAGAAGCTGCCTGGGGTGGCCAAACCTCCCCCAGACGCGGGGTCAATGGGCCCGCTCCTAGGGTGGGTTTGGGCCCCCTAGGCCTCCCCTCTGTCTCCCCTTCTGGCTCCGTGGATCTTCTGGTGAAATATAATTTTTGGCATATTTTCCGGGATTTTTCTTGATAGTTCATTTTCTGCACAAAAACAAGACACCAAGGTAATTCTGCTGAAAACAACGTCAGTCTGTGTTAGTTGTATCTAAATCACACAAGTTTAGATAAGAAACAATAGCAAAGTGTTCGAGAAAGTAGATACATTTTGGACGTATCAGTGAGATATAGAACAACACATGAATCTATTATAGTGATATGATAAACAGATCATGTGATGGTTTTATATAACTCACCACAACAGTGGGTTGTTGTTGTGGTCGTAACTTGTTGATATGGTGGCCTGATCTTGCTGGCTTGATCTGGTCCTTCTCCTATTGTTGTTCCTACTCCTTACAGCTCCTGGAACTTGTCCTCGATCTTGCTATCCACCTTCTGGTTTCTGGTAGCTTGGTCTTGACCTTGCTATCCACCTGATCCACCCCCCTCCTTATGTCACCATCTTGGTGAGTTCTGAGAGGATTTGGTCTGTGGTTTAGTTTGGATGTGGCTAGGCTGTTGGTGCTTGATGTGTATGAACAAGAAAATGATGCTGTGGTGCTTTCCCACGGCTGTGTTAAGTGGTTTTGTTTGTGTGGGCTGTTGTAGCTGTGTTGACAGCACACACCATGCGTTTAGGTGTGTATGCTGCCTGCATGTCTGCTACACCCTTGTGGATATGCTTTGGAAAGAATGTTACCTTTTTATATGTTTACCACTTAACTGCTTGGTGAAACTTGCCCCTCTCTCTGATTGAAATTATTTGACTTGTGTCTTCTGGATTATGAAAGATTTAATTCTTTCATATTGGTTAAACTTGCCCTTAAGATTTACTCAGTGATGTAAAGTGGAACAGTGCACCTCACTGTCACTGCTGAGAGTAAAAGAAATATCTTAACCTTCATTTTCTTTCTCTTTTTTTGTTTGTTCTTTATTTTGTAGGTACAAGACTTGAAGATTCAAGATTTAGATTAGATTTTCTTTTTCTTTATAGAATAGTCCCCTTGTAATATTTATTTTATTCTTTTGTAGATAGAATGTATTAGATAAATAAAGATGTAATTTTACTCTTGTAAAGATTCTTTATTAGTTTTGTAATTTTCATTTTGTAACTTATTGATGTATTGATTACATGAAATGTATATTCATTTTTTAATTGTCAATCTTATATAGAGTTTCTGATTACTATTATTGTTTCTTTATAAGTTACATTTTGTAACTTATTCATTGAATAAATATATGAAATAAATATTCATTTACTCAATTATGTTATATTATTTAAAGTTTGAGTTACTAAATATTATTTCTTGATTAAATAATATTCTCACACATAATCCTAATCCTTTTAAAAATATAAATGCAAGTCTC
This sequence comes from Avena longiglumis, assembly GCA_030063025.1. NCBI lineage: Eukaryota > Viridiplantae > Streptophyta > Magnoliopsida > Poales > Poaceae > Avena > Avena longiglumis. Next base: position 105,480,969 of record CP125977.1, read on the forward strand.
AAGTTTGAATTCAAATTCCTTTCCCCAAAACACATAATCCATAAAGATCATGTTAAAGTTTATAACGATCATTCTCCAAGTCTATTCCTAAATTTAAAGAGTGAAAGAAACTTTGATCACTTTAAGTTTTTATTTGGCGAAAAATTTACCCACATTTTACAGATGAATGCATGCAATTGCATAGATTCCTAAATCTACCCTTCGTTAGTTCCTAAATGGTGGGATGTTACAGACTTCCCCCTTAAATTAAACTTCATCGAAGTTTGGTGAAGTGTACCTGAACAGTTCTGGATAGGCTTTTCTTAATCCATCCTCTTTTTCCAGGTGGCTTCCCTTTCTGGTTGATGTTCCCACTGTACCTTGCAATACTTGATTGCCCTATTCCTTAACCTTTTCCAGTTTTCTTCCAAAATTTTACAGGGTTTTTCAACATAGGTCAAGTTTGCTTGTAATTCTATCTCTTGGTGTGTGATTGCATCATCCGGAACTTTCAAACATTTACGGAGTTGTGACACATGGAAAACATTATGGACTTGAGCTAATCGTGAGGGTAATTCTAAAGCATAATCTATAGTCCTGTTCTGACTCAGTATCTTGAATGGCCCGATATATCTTGGACTCAATTTTCCTTTACATCCGAACCTTTTAACTCCTTTCATTGGACTTACTTTCAATTACACCATGTCTCCTACTTCAGGATGCCATGATCTTCGACTTTGATCAGCATAACTTTTCTGCCTACTTTGAGATATTTTCAGTCTATCCTTGATCTTATCAATTATATCATGTTTTCCCTTGATATAGTCTGGCGCAAATTCCTTGCTGCTTCCAGGCTCATACCAATATATTGGTGATCTACACTTCCTTCCATAGAGAACCTGATATGGAGCTGCCTTCAGACTACTCTGATAGCTATTATTGTAGGAAAATTCTGCCAACGGTAGATGATCTTCCCACGAACCTCCAAAATCTAATGCACAAGCCCTTAACATGTCTTCCAGTATTTGATTGGTTCTTTCCGTTTGACCCCCTGTCTCTGGATGATAAGTTGTGCTAAAATCTAACTTTGAAACAAGTGCTTCATGTAATTTCTTCCAAAATGCCGAAGTAAATACTGATCCCTATCAGTTACGATCTTTTTGGGCACTCCGTGCTTACTTACTATTTCTTTGAAGTAAACTTCTACTAACTTCTCGGCATTATCCTTCTGATTTATCAGAATAAAATGTGCACTTTTAGTGAGTCTATCCATAATCACCCATATCATATCCTTACGTTTAGGTGTCATGGGCAATCTTGTGATGAAATCCATACCTATTTCCTTCCACTTCGATTCAGGAATTTCCAAAGGTTGCAATGGTCCTGCTGGACTTTGATGTTCAGCCATCACCCTTTGGCAAGTATGGCATTCTGATACATACTTAGCAATGTCTCTTTTCATGTTATTCCACAAGAATAATTCTTTCAGATCCATGTACATCTTAGTACTTCCTGGATGTATAGAATATGGTGTTTCATGTGCTTCTCTGAGTATGACGTCACGAATCTCAGTCACATATGGAACACAAAGACGATCTTGGAACCATAAAGACTCATAATCTCCAAGGCGAAAAACTGATGTTTGCCCTTGAGATATCCTCCGAATTTCCTCAGCAATGAAAGGATCTTCTGCTTGATGTCTAAAAATTTCGTGCTTAAGATCACTGTCCTGCTCTGCAACTACTTGCATAGTAGCTAATCCTCCAAGAATCTTTGTTCTAATGAATTGAAGCTCTAATCTTTCCAAGTCCATTTGTAACTCTTTTGGTAGCTCCCGATTGCTAGGCTGAATATCTGCACTTTTACGACTTAGAGCATCTACTATAACATTTTCCTTTTCCGGGATATAGTTGATTGTTAAATCATAATCTTTGATTATCTCCAACCAACGCTTTTGTCTCATATTCAATTCCTTTTGGATGCAGAAATATTTAAGACTTTTATGGTCAGTCTATAACTCACATTTGGCTCTATAAAGAAAATGCCTCCATCCCTTCAGCGCAAAGACTACTGCTGCTAACTCTAAATCATGAGTTGGATAGTTGACTTCATGTGGTTTCAATTGCCTAGAACCATAAGCAATCACTTTCCGATCTTGCATTAGCACATAACCCAGACCTTGTTTAGATGCATCACAATATACTGTAAAGTCTTTCCCTGTTTCTGGAACTGCTAGAATTGGAGCGGTAGTTAACCTAGTCTTCAATTCCTGAAAACTTGCTTCACACTTCTCATCCCAATTGAATGGTGTATTCTTTCTTAACAATTTAGTCATTGGTCCAGCTATTTTGGAGAAACCTTCAATGAATCTGCGATAATAACCAGCCATCCCCAAGAAACCTCGAATTTGTTTCACATTGGTTGGTGCAATCCACTCTAGTACTGATTGAACTTTGGATGGATTTACAGCAATTTCATCTTTACTGATCACATGGCCGAGGACTCCGGTGTCGTCCACAACATTTGACTTCTCCGACTGAGAGTCCGATTAGTTTAGTTCTAGTTTAGTCTAGTTCTAGTTTATAGTCTAGTTTTAAATTTGGTTTATAGTCTTTGTTTGATCTATTTATATATGCAATTGTGTCCATAAAAAGTTTTTAAGCTGCATTTAGCGCATCTGCAAAGGGACCAATTCATGCTGCATTTTGGCGCGGAGGTTTACAGCATCCAGTAAAGCTCTCGTCAACGCTGCGCTGCATCCACATAGTGTGTTGCATCTGCATAACGCGCTGTAAACCCGAATATAGCCGCGGATGCTCTTAGCTTGGTCCTAGCTACGGCCTACGGGTATCCGAAATGTGCCAGCATTGACCTGGCAATAACTACAGATCGATCAGAAACAGTGCAGATTGCAGACTAGCCAGCTGCACCGTCCTTTGCATGGACGCACGCACGCAAGCAGCTCCGCCACCAAAGACCACAGGAGCCACATCCATCTATCCTCTCGAGTTGTGAAAACACTGAGACAAAACCAGAAGCAAGCAGGTTTCCGGTCCAGCTTCGCTGTCGATCGCGACCGCTCGCGAGTCTTGATTAGCACTGTTCCCTGGCGCCGGAAGCGTTTTTCTTCGGCCTCACTTTTGGGATTCCTAATCTGATCGCTAGAGAGGATCAGAGGATGACATGTCGGTGGCCCTGCTTCGCTCGTCGCACGCTGGCTCCTACATAGCCTGGTAGCCGCACGCAATGTGTCACTCGCGCCTTCATCAGAAGTTCAGAACCGTGGACCATAAAGGATGTATTCAGTTTGGCTTGAGATTGTAGTACAAAAAAAAACAAGGCTTTGGATCATCATGACATTTTTGTTTTTTTTCTTCAGCAGCCAGACTCTGATTTTCCTTACGAACTGAGTATTTGTACTCGGTTCTCCTACCAAACCCCACATTTATTGGGAATGGATATATACCCACATACGTACTCATATCTCGGCTGTGTGCATCTTAGCTATGCAGAGACCGGATGTAACATTGCTATGAGTAATAAGAAATAAACGTACTCATATCTAGATTTACTGTCGTTAGCCAAACCAGCGGTATCTTCTTCTTTTGTTTCCTTTTCAAAAATAAAAAATTTTGCATGTTTGTTTGGGACTTTAATTTTACCCAAAGTTACCTTGACTTGTACTATAGATTTAACTTTTATGGAAGATGAGGTAAAATGGTTCGTGCCGGCCTTGTGTCGGCCGTAGTTTCCCAAAGATAATTTTGGCAAAACTATAAGAATGCTCGTCTTTGAATTACTGCTCTTCTATATAGTAGCCATGTTAAAAAAAACTCTTGTATTGTATAGTAGAATTTCTGTTTGAGCGAAGTAGATATATACCGATTATAATGCACAAATATTCTATGGAGTAGACATGTATCAAGCATTTCACAAGGATCCCATTTTAAATTACATGATATATCTATCATCATTCATGGGCAGCTAGCGTCGGCGGTGACTATTTGGAATGGGCATTCAGTTTTGGGCAACGGTTGATGCTTCTGTGTATAAGCAATTGTTTCATGATTGTAGTCCAATAAAGAATGTGGCAAACGGAAAGTAGAACTTTGTTTTAGATTATATAAGGAAGGTAAGAAAACTGCAAGGCATGAGCACAAATGGTACCTGCACACGAATCAGGTGATCATACAAAATTTCAAGCAACAAATAAGTTCTGAAGAAAGTCCACTTTTGGTCATCCAACTTTGTTAGCAATTCAGTTTTAGTCCTATAATTTTTGTTTGGTCCAAAACAAACCTTCAACTTCCTAAATTGATCGGCATAAAAAATTTCCCAATTTTGTGGTGCCGTGAACACCCCGTTGCTAAAGACCACCGACTACTAATCGAAACAGAACCGAACCATGCCTAACATACCTGACCGTGCCCATCTAAAATCCCCACTGTAGGGTCAGGATCTTCAACCCATGGTCTATCCCAACCTCTCGCTAGAGCAGCTTCGTCGCTCGCTCACGGGCATCGCGTCCTTGTCGTCCTACTCATAATGTTCAGCATCCTCTTCCATCTTGCTATGACTCTCGTCCGACACCCAAATACACTGCATCAGGGCTGGTCGTGAGATTTCAGGGGCCCGGGACGAAACTAAAATTTAGGGCCCCTTACTAATTTTTTTGATATACATATACAAAATGATGAAAAATAAATACTTCAAATATACCCATTTGTAATATTCATATAAAAATGTCAATGTTTACGTATTAGCTTCAAAATTTCTCCGTGTATTCCTAGAAGCGAAGTCAGTAACAATGATATTAATATCAATCTCGTATTCTCATCCAATAAGTTCTTATCGATGCCGGATAATAAATATCCACCCTAATTGGTTCCTCATCCTCGAAATAGGCTTTCGCCCCTCTATATTATTATAGCAACCACAAGATATAACTTTTGAGTTCATTGCTAGGGCCGACAGCACAAGAGAAGCCCCAAAAAAATAATACAAAATAAGGAAATAGAAACTAATGCATAACAACGCCGAATCGACAAGCGATGATGATACGCAACCGCTGCGTCCTACGGAGAAGTCCCACCACACTCCTAAGCCTCTGAATTGCCGTTTACCAAGCAACACCATCAAGAAGGAGTGCGACGATGACGACGTTGCTGCTCGGACTTCTCCTAAGATTTCTCCCGGTACATGTAGGGGAGTGGGAACAGGGTTACACTCGGCGCCCTTCAATAAGGAAGGCAGCACCCACATGCGTCACCACGTCGCCGCCGGCCTAGCCGACAGGGATTTCTCCCGACCCCAAAAACCTCAACCTTGGACAATCCATCACCCTCCACCCAACTTGTTGCCCACCAACATGTGCCACCACTTTTGTAGTCACCATCGACGTCTCACTATGGCAAACGTTGCAAGGCCGGATAGGTTGAGGAAAGACTCATAGGAAAGGGGCGACGGTACGGCAGCCGCGCGGGCTCCCCTGTTATAGACGGTAGCCGACCGGACGCAGCGGCAGGAACATACCATGCCAGATGGAGCTGGAGGGCGGCAGCAATGCAATCACCTGGAGGACGTCCTCCACCGCCCACAGCGGGTGCCGACTGGACGCTGCAGCAAGGACACACCAGGCTGGACAGGCCCGGCCGGACCCATGTCGGGTCCGTAAAGTCCTCACCGCCACGTTGCAGCACGTAGACCACAACCACCGCTACCCTTTTGTCCGGCACCATAGGCCCGGCCGGGCCAGATCGAGCCCGTGAAGCTTCTGCCACCGTGCTGCTGCAGATTGGCGTCGTCGCTGCCACCCCCATCCCGAAGTCCTCTTAGATCGCACCGGATAAGATGCACCTAAGCCTGGCCCAACCCGCTCGGGTCCAGATCACAGGCAGAGGGCGAGCGTGCGAGGCGATAGGCGACGATCATCCGACGGGCAACGGCTTGCTGCTTGCCGCGGCGGGCCTTACTAGATCGAGAGCGTAGAGTCGAGTCGAGGTCGAGGCAGGAACCGGCATGCTACCTACCTTCGTATGGTACAATCAAAAGAGATCGGTAGCTGGTCTGATCATCCGTGATGGACTCCAAATCCGAAACATATGTGTGTGTCTAGCAAAGTAGAGGGTCCAATCTATCCCAATAGAAAACTCAAAATTGCTATTTTTTTATTTTTTTCTAAAATCTATTATAGCCTATATATGCAGCATATATCTGGGGAGGGCCCCCAAAATTTTGGGCCCGGGGCGGCCGCCCCTCTAGTCCATCCCCAGGGCCGGCCCTGACTGCATGGGAGAAAGTTGAGACGAGATCACAAGAGAAATTAGTGATGGGTTTTTATATTTTGCTTGGGGTTGTGAGATATTAGAGCAAGTTCAATAGTAAAGCATGTTATTGGCTATAAACCATCGTCACGTCGTCTATAGTCAATCTAATAGCCAACACATACAATAGTTAGTTATAAGTAAGTACTATTTTATTTGGTCAAGGCTCATCTTACACTCACACAAAGTGTTTAGGAGCATGTGCTATAGTTAGCTCTTGCATGAGAGCGCACTAGTTGTCTCTCTCCTCTTCTCTTCCCTTCACCTCATCTCAAATATATTATTTAAAATTTTATAGCAGGCTTACATAAGTTTATTGTACTTGCTCTTAGGCGGAACATTGGGTTCGACCATGTAACGTTGATCTAGTTTGGTCCCAATTTGATCGGGCAGTCTGTGGGTTTTGGCAACCAGGGGTCCTTGCCGACAATAAATCAATAAACTATGATAGTGATCAATTTAGAAAATTCAAGATCTGTTTTAGACCTAACATAAGTTTTAGGACTAAAAGTAAATTTTTAGTAAAGTTGGAGGACAAAAAGTGGACTTTCTTCATAAATTTTTAGTCATGAACTGAAGATACATGTCAATTAAGAAGCACACATTAATAATACGCTGAAACCAAAACTAGTTCTGATGGTTCATGCTTACTAGTGGTAGACCGGTAGTACTGGCAGCGGTACAACTCATGTGCCCCTGTACTATTGTTTCTTTATCTCCATATAATAAACAATATTATTTCTAGTGCAATTATTTGCAATGGCTCTCCTGTTTTTGGCATTCTTAGATCCAATAGTACGAGCATATAATATATGTCATCATTTATGTATGGTTGAAATATTCCGGTGATATGTCCCCTGAACGTGACATCATTCCCTAACCATACATGTGCAATGACCCTACCCAAAGCAGTGATATGTATTCCCTCCAATCGAAATTAGTTGAATCGGATTTGTCTATATGAAGGGAGTACTTAAATTTTTACACGCCAATTGTTACAATCTCGATTCTAGATCTTGACATAGTGTTTAAAATTTGGATCAAATCTTTCGTGCTAATAGTTTAGCTATACTTGAGCTTGTTAAGAAAAAGTAGCCAAATTACCAGGCATCATAAAATTCTTGTGATGTTATTGTTCGTTGCAAAATAAAATAAAAAATATTAATATGGTATTCTAGTGCGGACTTGATATCATATACTGCACTGGTGATCGTCATCGCTCGCCGCCTATATCAAAATCCTGGCTTCAGCCCGACAAGAACTCATAAATATATACAGTAGCATCTTGTTGTTGTAGGTTTCTAAAATAAGGCCGGTGGGGGGAGCGGGAAGGGGCTGCTCACGCCCGGACGGCGAGCAGCCGCGCATCGGATGCCAAGCACACATCGCCGGGACAGGCCGGTCTGGTCGGCATCGAACTTTTTCCAGCTTATGTTTCGATCCAATGGCAGCGTCACACATGACGCCGGCATGGGAAATTTTTAATCAGGGAATGATAGCGGCAATAATCATTGTTGATTGATTGGCTTAGCTCCAAATGAAGGCACAGTCCACGGTCCTCCTAATTTTGTCAGCGGTCGCTTTCTGCCACCGGCTCGAAACGTCGAGGAAATCATGGGGCTCGCGCGCAAGGTCTTTTCACGGATGCCATTGTACTCACGAAATATGTGGTGGTTAGTTTTTCTTGTGGAATTGTACAAACTTACAAAGACATACTGTCATGGGTTAGTTAGCGATCTACTAGTACCTGCTATATTACTCAAAGGTGTCATTTTTGCACATTGAGACGGTCATTGCCAGCCTAAAGACAGTGACACGTAAGGATGGCAATTTTACCCATGGTACGGGTATCCGCGTGTACCGTACCCGTATGGGTAGGGTATAAGTATATTTTTATACCCATGGGTAATACCCATATCCTGCCTTTTAAATCATGTGTACGGACATGCTATAGACTTGTACCCATGGATATACTCATACTCTGTCCATTTAAACTGACATGTCAAACTTACCTATAGAATTTCAACCTATGCGACCGAGAAGTCTAGGGACGAGTATGAGATTGCGACTTCTAAACTTCAATTGATACTTTTATGTACTCGCCTACTATTAGTAAGTAGAGATTATTGTATGTACCCGCCGGGTATGGGTATGGGTAAAGTTTTATACCCGTGGGTACAGGTATGGGTAAACTTTTGTATCCATTGACTACACAGGTATGGGTATGATATTGTTCTACCCTGCCCATTGCCATCCTTAGTGATATGTCAACCTTTCTTGTGGAATAGAAACTTACAAAGACATATACTGTCATAGGGTTAGTTAGGGATGTGCTATAGTACCTCCGATTACACTCAAAGGCCTCATTTTTTGCACATTGAAACTATATTTTCCAGCCTAAAGACAGTGATATGTCAACATTTCTCTATGGAGATCGTTGTGCTTGTTGTTTCATGGGCTATCAGAAACTCGGGACCGGTTTTATTGTAGTATTACCACCGACAAGTTAGATGTCTCGTTTTGGGTAATATTTGAGCTTATGAATTTTGAACCGAGTGAATTCCACTTCTGCACATTGTTTTTCTATTGGCGCCAGTTACCAGCATTAGCGATTTCTCGTCGTGATTACTTACTTCAGTAAAGAAAATATGCTAGTTCCTCCCCTTGTAATATATTTTTCAAATGGCATGCCACACTGTGGTTTTCCTATTGGCTTTTCTTGTGTGAGTCATCTCGCTTCCCTTAGTTAGACATAGGACATCTCCCACCTGCCGCCCGCAAGGGTCAAGTTGCGCGAGGTCGCACTGTCTAGTTTATATCTCGCACAAAGAACGACACCACTTCATTTGTTTCGAGATCCCGGGACAATGCATCAAGCAATGAGGGGACTTATAACACCTGCGGTAGTCGAAGCCAAAGACGGATGTGAAGCACATAATCTGCTCCCTAGCCGTTGGGATCGACTTGTCAAGTTGTTGCAAAAGTCTTTAAAAGGGTAAAAACTGAAACGATTTTTACCGAATGTGGTAATTAGGATGAAATGTTTTCTACGTGGGGTAATTAGCACCATAAATGTGTCGAGGTACAAATTATAATTAACTCATTTGGAAAATCCGATCTAAAAATTGTTCTGAATGTAATGGAAGGCAAGCTTTTAAAGTATTGATCTTATGTATAATTAGAACATTGTGTCTTCCTTATGCCAAATATCCAATCAATCAGAATGGAGGTTAAACAACAATTTCTTCAGAAACCAGAGATTTGGAGTGTACGGTGCGGTGCGTTGAGACATCATGCATTAGGTGTGTTATTTTTAGTAGTAGCAGGTATATATTGCTTTACTATATGTCTGAGGATGAAGTAGCTAACCAATTAGCTGAGGTGGAACAAGTTGTCTCCATATTGGCAAACTCATGCACGTCCAATTATACATAGACTCCTGGGACAAAATAATTCTGTGCACCACCACCCCACCCCCACCTGCACTTGGATCAGATTGGACCACTGCATAATAGTGGAGCCGGAGATACCATCTCACCCACATATCTTTGCCCGTTAATTAACAAAAAAAAATTGAGGCTTCAATTGAGCAAGGCCAAAACCTAACCTAACCAGATGCGATCTGCTCATTTCATCTCATGGCCCGGAGCTGTAGTGATCAAAGCAGAATTAATATTTTCCCGGAGCTGGAGTAATACAGTAATTGGTCGCCAAATTAAATGTTTCGCGTTCACGTCAGCTGAAACGGACAGGTGATATAAATTTGTGGGCTGGAGCGCATGAGCGGAACACAAGAATAGAATTCGAGGGGATGAGGATTTTTCTTCCAGCTGTGATTTATTCGGTATTTTATTTTTTAAGCTGAGGAGATAAGGAAGAAGAGGGCCTCCATAGCGCCATGCATGCGTAGCGTACATGGAGCGATCATCAAGATTGCCATTTGTTTTAGCTCATATCGCGATCTTACAGCTTGGATTTGTGATTTGGGAAGGAGACGTCGTGGTCGAGGAAGAAAAAATCTCCACATCAACTAGTAGCGTTCTGGTAAAATGTTTTCCGGTGATAACAACCACTCAACCAGTAGTATTATTACCTGGGTAAATTGGAGTACACGCGACGACCTTACTTGAATTTGATCTATTCTTTAGGATCGATCGTACCGGTGAATCAGAGTAGCATTTCGTACAAATTCGGAATTGTTCTTTTGTCCGTCCATATTTGATACATAGTACATGTTTTTGTCTCGTGTCCAAAGAAATTATTAATCCTTGCTGAAGGGAGGAATTTCCTTGCTTTGCCAGCGCCCCTCAATTTCTGTATTTCACATTTTGATATATCAATTGCAACAAGACAGAACTGAGGATGGCGAGACACAACCAGCAGCAAAATGAAGAGCACGAACACGGCACGATTTTTTTTGACCGTGACGTGCACACTTAAACCATGTGCTTGGTTAATCCTTAATAATTCCCGGTCATTAATTCTAGCACGTAGTACGGCTACGTAGCAATAATTTTCTTGTCCCGCACGTTAGCACCAACGAGAATAGTTTCCGTGAGGAAAAAACATGGCGCTGCTTAATTATACTTATAGTACTGTACTACTTTGTCAAGCAGACACGTTGGAACATTGTACGACTAGAAATGGACCAGAGTTCTTGTCTCAATTGTCTCCGCTCGAAGCTGCATTGTATTGTTCTTTCCTGGAAGTGCATGTTGCTTGCTCAGGCTTTTGCAATTTCAATGGAAAAATTATTCCTTCCTAGTAATACCTATCTCTTCGGGAGAAAATCGTATCTTCCTTTCCGCGGTACAACCAGTCAGCAACACCTATTTCCAATGAAATGAAATGATACTTTTTTCTTAAAAAGAGGATACAACATTTACTTATAACATTTTCTTAATCATTTGAATAAAGGGAAAAAAAAGCTTTCTCTTTGAGTAACACATGCCCTTATTTTCATTCGAGCAGACCAAATTTACTTCTTTGTTGGAAAGAAATATTTGTCGGGTAAAATGCATCAGCAGTCCCAGAAGTTGACGGCTATGTCTGAAACCGTCCTAAAACTTGCAAAATGCCTCAAATTGGTCCTCAAACTTGTCACCGATGTCCATATACGGTCCTGGATACGTATAAAATGACATGGCACTGGGAGGTGGACCCGTCGCGGATGGTCTTTCTGCACAAGGACGAAGATTCATGCATGTTTTTACTAGAGTATCGTTGCTCCGAAAAAAATACGTGATTCAGATCGCCGTGACAATTTTTTGTGAGGCTAAGCAACAAGGATTAAGATTCATCAAAAAAGATGCAAATAGAAGGAAGCACACGTGTTTTAGATTTGTGAGCCTATGACCCTGGTTTTAGAGATGCAAATAGAAGGAAGCACACATATTTTAGATTTGTGAGCCTATGACCCTGGTTTTGACACAGGATAGGAAACCAGTATTTTACAATGTGGTAGACATTTTATCAGTTACCTATACATGTAGAATTATACAGTTCCAAACAGGTTCTTGTGCTTTGGCTAGTACAACGAGAACGAATAATCACACGAACCTTGTTCAAATTAGTCTTCAATAAAATTCCTCTCTTTATTAACCCTATCCCTTTCTACTACAGAGACATAATTAAGTCTCTTGCAGTCCATGCAGGCAAAAAATATAAATATTCAAACTTCCATTCAAAATAAAAAGGTTGTGCAAACAACAAACAACGATTTTATACCCATGGAAGAAGTGCAATGTTGCTCTTGCTGAGCAAGCTATAATCAAGAAATACTAACATTATAATTAAATATGGATCATGCTATAGCACGAACATGTGTGTGGTGGCACTAGCGCGACGCTCTCCGGTGTGGCATCCCGCAAAACCACTACTAGAAAATCGCGTTGTTTTTGTGCATTGCATCATCATGACCGCATGCTCATGTCATCATGCCACATTGCATTTGAGCATCGTCATCATCTTGCATTTGCTTGCATAAAACTATTTTCGGGAAAACCTAATTTGTTTTCTAAACGCCCGTCTTTGTTCAACACGCAAACCCGGGTCTCCGGATTATTTTTGTTTTGTTTGCTATCGATTTGCAAAAGTCCGGTTTGAAATAAATAAAATAGTTAATTATTTTTAGTGGGGCAGTCGAACGGGCCGATTCGACCCGAACGACCACCCCCAAAATAAATCGGTCCACCCAAAATCCCTAGTCTACCTAGTCCTAATCTACCCACCCCTCCAGCCACCTCACCCCATCCAATCAGTGTACGCCACGTCGCCCTGTCCCCAACCCCCACCCAACCAGACACCGCCACTTGGCCACAGCCCTCTCTCTCTTCCCTCTCTCTCTCAGCACACAACACGCACCCACACAACACACACACGCACACAAAGACTCAGACCCACGCCTGACCCCACTCAGCCCCACACGCACCCAACGCACGCAGGCCACACCCTAATCCCCACTCCCCGGTCGCGACCCCCCGCCTGCCCCTATCTCTCCCGCATGCGCCCTCCTCCTCACTGCCGCCTCCCCACCTCCTCACAGCGTGGCCGACCCGGCTCCACCCCGTCGTCGACCTGCTCGCCTCACCGCTCCGCCCCGCTCGGCCTCGGCCGCCCGCCTCCGCCGCCCCCATCCTCACCACGGTCACCCTCGAGCCGAGCCCGCCGCCACCGCCTCGTCTCCTCTCCACCTCCGGCTGCCCCGCCTCCTCCGATCGTCCCGTCCCTCCTCGCCTGCTCACCCGTCGAGCCGCCTGCCTCGACGCGCCCGGGCGCCCGCCTCCCAACCTCCTCCGGCCAACGCCCGCCTCCTCCGGCCATCTCGCAGAGCCGCCGCTCCTCCCTAGAGCCGCTCGCCGGGCGGGCCCGCTTGTCGACCTCCGGCGCCTCGTCCTCTCCTCGCAAGGCCCTCGGCAGCTCCTTCCCCCGCCGGCCGCCGCCTTCCAGGCCTCCTCAGCGATCAGGCGCTGCTCCACGCGCCGTCGACCTCGCTGCCTCCGAGCCTCGACGCCTCGGCCCCATGTAGGGGTTCGTAGCATGGAAAACAAAATTTTTCTATCGCATACAAACAAACAAGCCAAGATCTATATACTAGATTGTAGCAACGAGTCGATGGAATAACTTACCCTCGAAGATTCCAAAGTGTTTAACGAGAGCAGATTCTCGTGGGTGATGTAGTCGTACTCTTTCCGATCTCAAGATCGTGTGGACGATCCTTCCGGCGCTGCGTTCCGGCGCTTCCTGATCGGTCACGTTCGGTACTGACGAAGACGTTCCTCTCCCTTGTTCCAGCAGAAATGGAGGTTGTAGCACTCTCCTCGCGATTCCTAGACAACGGCGTGGTACCTAAGTAGAGGAAATCCCGAGGCTTCTTAAGCCGGAGCGAGTATGGTGGATTATGAGATAGGGCTATTAGTGGTCTAGAGATTTAGACACACCAATTATAAGGCTCTAAACCGCAGGCTAAAGCAATTAGAAGATCTAAACCAAACGGCTCTAAACCTGATATTAGAGGTAGAAACTTGTGTGTCTCAAGGAGGCCCGCCTCCTTTTATAGGTGGAGGGCTAGGCGCCAGGAGGGAGGAGTCCCTCCCCAACTCGGCCTAGGGCTGGGCGCCGGCTTGGAGAGGAACTCCTCCTCCAAGTTGGTTTCAACCTCCTCTTGCTTGTTTCCCACAGTTTCTGTTTTCACAGTTTCTGTTTTAGCGTTTGACTTTCAAACCGGCGGTTTGACTTTCAAGTTTTGGAACAGCAAGAACACTTAGTACATGATGCAATCATTCAATGACACATTCATGTACCCTCCCCCCAGTGCTTGGACAATCCGGACCTTCTAGAACATTCCCATGAAAACACCTAATCATTCCCGAACTCCGAAATGGGACTTTCCTTATATGAATCTTATTCTCCGGACCATTCCGGATCACCTCGTGATATCCCGGATCCTATCCGAGACTCCGAACAACATTCGGTCTCTTTCTCATAATACCATAACTACTCAAACAACGTCGAATCCTTAAGTGTGCCTCCCTACGGTTCATGAATTATGCGGACATGATCGAGACACTTCTCCGAACAATAACCAATAGAGGAATCGAAATTCATATGGCTCCCACATATTTCTCACGATTACTTTGCGATCGAATGAACCACTTACATACGATACCAATTTCCCTTTGTCTCACGATAGTTTACTTATCCGAGGTTATGATTGTCGGTATCTCTGCATACCTAGTTCAACCTCGTTACCGATAAGTACTCTTTTCTCGTTCCCGTGATATGTGATCCCTTGTGACCCAGTCACATGCTTGCAAGCTAATTGGATGGCATTCCACCGAGAGGGCCCAGAGTATATCTATCCGTCATATGGATGGACAAATCCCACTCTTGATCCATGTGTTTCAACCAATACTTTACGAACACTCAATGCCACCTTTATAGCCACCCAGTTACGGTGTGGTGTTTGATGTCATCAAAGCATCCATCCACTAAAGGTGATATGCATGATCTCATGGTCGAAGGAATTAGGTTACTATGTATCAGAAAGCATATAGCAATTGAACTATTGAAATGACTTGATCTTTATGCTACACTTATCAATAGGAGTATGTCCACCATATCATTCTCCTAACGATATGATCTTGTTGTTGATAACATCTCAATGTTCATGATAGGGAAACCTCAATCATTTAATCAACCAACAAGCTAGTGAAGTATAGAGGCTATACTAGGGACTTCAAATTAAGTTTACAAATCACACAAGTATTAATGTTTCCTTGTTAATACTATTATAGCATGAATGTAAACAATTATCATAAACACAAAGATATAATAATAAATACATTTATTATTGCCTCTAGGGCATATCTCCAACACCCCATCCAGCAAGTGCCACTCGAGGGCGCATCTTCCTCTGTCCCTCCTGGTCACTCAATGTTTCGGTCCCTGTGAGCACATGGGAATTTTAGTAAAGACAGGAATGTTTTGGCTGTGTTGGCGTGTGATCGAGGTGAGGTGTTGACGCTGTGACATCCAAAGTATATTGGTGTGGTGGGGATAGTGATGCGGCGCCACCCGAAGCACAAGCCTGTCTCGTCACAAGAGCCCCGATGCCCTTTTGTCGCCAAGATCTGCATCGTTACGTGTTTCGTCGACCGATGTGCGAGATGGAACCCGATGACGCCGGTACCCAAGATCTACCACACGAACGCACCACGGACTCGGAGTGACCCTCGGACGCCAAGGTCGCCCACATGGAACCGAAGGTGTCGAGACCCTGAAAACCCATCCTCCCGGAGTCGGAAGACCGAACCCTGGCGTGCCAAGTTCTTCGACCCGAAGGCCACAGATACGACAAGTACTTCTGTCCGAACGCCAAGACCAACTCGATGGCGCGGACCCGACAAGATCTTCGCAACGACAAGATCGACACCGACCAGGGCGAGTCCGATGCGCCCCCGACGCCACGCCAAGATCTTCTCCTCGGAACGCCATGACCGTCGACATGACCCGAAGACCACGGATGCGCCAAGATCTACTCCCGGAGTCCGAGAACGAGCCCGTCGAACCCTGAATCCTGAGACCGAACCCCGGACCCTGTCGAACCCCGAACCCCGGAACACCAAGATCGTCGAACCCTAATGTGTGAACCCCTTTCCCGAAACCCTATTTTATCATATATAACAACTTGTTGCATATTAATTGCCATACTTGCATGCATAATTATGTGGTTTGGGGGCCTTAGGCCGATTAACCTAATTAAATATGGGGCCCATATGCGGGCAAATCTAGCCTTATATTGGCCTCATTTAAATTTGTGTAGCGAACCCGGTGCTATCTTCTGCCATGTTAAGACAACATTTAATTTGCGGGGTAGATAAATAACATGAACCATTTAATTAATTGTCGAGAACCCGGTTCCGCTTAATATTGCCTAATTGCATCGCACCTTGCCATGCCATGCATAATACATGCATCATGCCCGATCTTTTGCCGTAGTATTAAATATTGCATCCGGTGCTTCTTCTAGTGTTTTGCTTCTTCGCGGATTGGGTCGTTGAGTTGATGTGAGCTTCGCCCCGATCTTCGGTTGAACCTTCGACAATGTTTTCAGGCGAGCATCTCCCCCTTTCTACCTATCTTACTTTTATAGCATTTATTCCCCCCTGTTGATCTATTGCTATCTGTGTTGCGTTGCTCTAGTTTCCGTACCCGTGATATCCCTTGCAGCCTTATATTGCCTTGGACACATCCTACTACCTGTTGTTTTGGTAGATAGTTGGACTTGCGCGTCGTAGTCGCTTGCTCAAGTGCTGTTGCGTGTCGTCAAGTGCCACAGTTGTTGGAGTAATGCCGCATGATTTGATGTTGGAGATGATCATGGCTTTACTTATCGTTCACTTTAATTACTGTTTAACAACTAAAATTGAAGTAAGTAAGCAGAGGCATCGGTGGGTGATAGACATTATTTGGTTTCCGACCGCCCACTTGTGCCCCGTAGGACCCCGAGTACTTGATACCTGTTCCTTGATTTATCGCGCTATCCACATCCGGGAGGATTATGGGACCCCCCCTGAGCCAGAGCATGATTCATTCTTATTTCTTGGGGCCACAAACTAGTTTGAGGTTTTATTTACTATCCTGTACTTATGCCATATCGCTTTATTTACGATTGTGCGAGGAGCACTGTTGTCTTGTTAGGTAAGCGGAATGTTTTCGCGGTATCGACAAGCCCAGTTTTGGGTTCCCAGTCGTTTACATCCATTGTCGCAAACCTTGAGTCCGTCTCGGAGTCAGCTGGCTTCGTTGCGGGTCTACTCAATGGGGTGCCCCCCTGAAATATTTCTGAATCCTGTGATTGCTTTGTCGTGAAAGCCTCGTTGGGTTTTGATTTGGTTTTTCCGAGGTTGATCGAGTGTGTGTTGCTATTTGTGCACCCCGGCCGGGTTAAAACTTTCTCGAAGCCGTGTCCATGTTATGGACGACTTGGAGCACAGTATCTCGATCATAGACAAGCATAACTAAAGTAGTACTATAAATTTGACTTTATAATGACTAGTAATCAGCTTCACTATAATGGAATGGCTAACTAAAACTGCCCACAATTGCTTGTTTGGTTTGTCGCTTGCGACAATTGTATCTGACTAGTAAGTACTGCAACTACAACGGAATGGCTAAATAAAAGTACCAACAACTGCTGGTTTTTGGGTTATCTCATGCTAATGTATTTGACTAGTAAGTGTCGCAACTACAACGGAATGGTTAACTAAAATGGCCCACTGCTTATTTTATCAGGATGATTATCTACACCTGACTAGTAATCGCTGCAACAATAACCGAATAAATAAAACTGCCAACTGTGTGAGTTCCTCGGTTGACTTCCTCGTTTAGTATCGAGGGGGGAAACACCAGGACGGGTTTGTTTGTTGGTAGTACCAGGTTGGTTCCGATTAGGTCTATCTTACCCCTCTCTGATAGCCGCCAATTGTACCGAGTCTCTATAGGTTGTTTAGTGCATGCTGCCGCTGCCGCTTCAGTCCACCATACCTATGTAGGCGAGGACCGCCGAATTCTAGTCTCGCTGCATCGCCTCGATCGATGCTCCTCTTTTCCTTTGCCCTTTGTCGGTACCTTTTGTTTAAGCAGTTTTGAGATCGACGTCGTTAGCGTGGTTACCTTCCGGCTTGGCACAGGCGGGTTATGGACGCCATTGGTTATTCTTGTGGCTCTTAGCCCCATTTGCATCTTGTCCGTAGTCGGACGCTTCATCTTTTCAAGGTGATTTGGATCTTTGTACCGTATATCAGATTCTTGACTCCGGAGTCGTGTTGTATATATATCTGCTCTGGGTCCCATCGAGGACTGTTGTGTAATGTTATTACTTCGTTTCCACCCGCGAAAGTGCTGGTGGGCACCTTTGAATCGTTTCTATGCGGGTTTGGCGGGTTTCGCTAAAACTTGCATAGGTCCGATTCTGAGGGTGTTACAGAGTGGTATCAGAGCCCAGCAGTTGCGATACCCCACAAGTCCAGCCTGTAGGATAACCTAGCTAACGGCCGAAGTAGAGTGTCAAAACTATTTTTGCAAAATCGGTTGGATAGTTCTGATTAGGTCTGATTTTATTCCTTACCCCTCTGCTATTCTCCTCTTACCTCTACGTGTTTTGAATCCACTCTCTTCTCTTTTCTTCGAGTCCAGGACTTCTCGTGGTTGGGTTTTCCGTCGTATCTTTAGGGTTTCGCTTCCTCCTTTGGTAACGGTGTTCTACCATCCGGTGTCCAAGCTGCCTGAGGAATCCGTCTGCTGTGGTACCATTCTTTGTTCCTTGTTTGTGCCTTCCGGTGTTTCCGACGATACGACATCATCTACGCCAGATCCGATGCAGAGTCTGCATCACTCCTTTGTTTCCGAACCTCGTTTGTCGAGATCTCCAGTCTGATTCCGAGAATGGTTGCACTCTTTTCTACTGATTGTGCAGAGTAATAGTTTGGGTGCGTGATGGATTGGCCCCCATGCCGACTACCCCTTATATTCGCTTTTGTACATTGAAGTGGATGAGAATGCATCGGTTCCCTCTTCCTACCGGAGTTAGAGGTGGCTTTATTTGTCGATACCTCTACCTTCGACCTTTTGTTCCGGAGTGTTCTCTCGACGATCACGGACAACGACCTCTTGTTAGTGGTGTCGCGAGGATCTACACGAAGCGAGAAGACGCAGATCGCCGACCTTCTTTCCGGTACCATGAGGCGGATCTCGAGGGCGAGATCCATTGTTAGTGGTGTCGAATTGTGGCATCCCGCAAAACCACTACTAGAAAATCGCGTTGTTTTTGTGCATTGCATCATCATGACCGCATGCTCATGTCATCATGCCACATTGCATTTGAGCATCGTCATCATCTTGCATTTGCTTGCATAAAACTATTTTCGGGAAAACCTAATTTGTTTTCTAAACGCCCGTCTTTGTTCAACACGCAAACCCGGGTCTCCGGATTATTTTTGTTTTGTTTGCTATTGGTTTGCAAAAGTCCGGTTTGAAATAAATAAAATAGTTAATTATTTTTAGTGGGGCAGTCGAACGGGCCGATTCGACCCGAACGACCACCCCCAAAATAAATCGGTCCACCCAAAATCCCTAGTCTACCTAGTCCTAATCTACCCACCCCTCCAGCCACCTCACCCCATCCAATCAGTGTACGCCACGTCGCCCTGTCCCCAACCCCCACCCAACCAGACACCGCCACTTGGCCACAGCCCTCTCTCCCTTCCCTCTCTCTCTCAGCACACAACACGCACCCACACAACACACACACGCACACAGCACCTGCACCCACGCCCGACCCCACCCCGCAGCGGCCCACACACGCACCCAACGCACGCAGGCCACACCCGCCCCAATCCCCACCTCCCCCTGGTCGCGACCCCGCTCTCTCCCCTGCCCCGCCCTATCTCTC
The DNA here is from genome assembly GCA_030063025.1 of Avena longiglumis. NCBI lineage: Eukaryota > Viridiplantae > Streptophyta > Magnoliopsida > Poales > Poaceae > Avena > Avena longiglumis. The sequence goes on from CP125977.1 coordinate 105,500,724, forward strand.
TCTCCCGCATGCGCTGCTCCTCCCCTCACCGCGCGCTGCCTCCCCACCTCCCCGCGTGAGCGCTGGCCGACCCCGGCTCCACCCCGTCGTCGACCTGCTCGCCTCACCGCTCCGCCCCGCTCGGCCTCGGCCGCCCGCCTCACCTCCATCCTCACCACCTCGAGCTCCTCGGGAGCCCGACCGCCACCGCCCTCGTCCTCCTCTCCACCTCCGGCGCCGGCTCCCGCCTCTCTCCCTCCGGCCGTCCCCGTCCCTCCTCGACCAGCTCAGGCCCAGCGGCCGCCTGCCTCGACAGCTCGCCGGCGCCCGCCGCCTTCTCCGGCCAGCGCCTCGCCTCCTCCAGCCATCCTCGCAGATCCGCCGCCGCTCCCTCCCTGGCGCCGCCGTCGCCGGCGGGCCCGCTTTGTCGACCCCCTCCGGCGCCTCCCCGTCCTCTCCCGCGCGGCCGCCTGCGCCTCCCCTCGGCAGCTCCTTCCCCCGTCGGCCGCCGCCTTCCAGGCCTCCTCAGCGATCAGGCGCTGCTCCACGCGTCGTCGACCTCGCTGCCTCCGAGCCTCGACGCCTCGGCCCCATCCAGCAAGTGCCACTCGAGGGCGCATCTTCCTCTGTCCCTCCTGGTCACTCAATGTTTCGGTCCTTGTGAGCACATGGGAATTTTAGTAAAGACAGGAATGTTTTGGCTGTGTTGGCGTGTGATCGAGGTGAGGTGTTGACGCTGTGACATCCAAAGTATACTGGTGTGGTGGGGATAGTGATGCGGCGCCACCTGAAGCACAAGCCCGTCTCGTCACAAGAGCCCCGATGCCCTTTTGTCGCCAAGATCTGCATCGTTACGTGTTTCGTCGACCGATGTGCGAGATGGAACCCGATGACGCCGATACCCAAGATCTACCACACGAACGCACCACGGACTCGGAGTGACCCTCGGACGCCAAGGTCGCCCACATGGAACCAAAGGTGTCGAGACCCTGAAAACCCATCCTCCCGGAGTCGGAAGACCGAACCCTGGCATGCCAAGTTCTTCGACCCGAAGGCCACAGATACGACAAGTACTTCTGTCCGAACGCCAAGACCAACTCGATGGCGCGGACCCGACAAGATCTTCGCAACGACAAGATCGACACCGACCAGGGCGAGTCCGATGCGCCCCCGACGCCACGCCAAGATCTTCTCCTCGGAACGCCATGACCGTCGACATGACCCGAAGACCACGGATGCGCCAAGATCTACTCCCGGAGTCCGAGAACGAGCCCGTCAAACCCTGAACCCTGAGACCGAACCCTGGACCCTGTCGAACCCCGAACCCCGGAACACCAAGATCGTCGAACCCTAATGTGTGAACCCCTTCCCCGAAACCCTATTTTATCATATATAACAACTTGTTGCATATTAATTGCCATACTTGCATGCATAATTGTGTGGTTTGGGGGCCTTAGGCCGATTAACCTAATTAAATATGGGGCCCATATGCGGGCAAATCTAGCCTTATATTGGCCTCATTTAAATTTGTGTAGCGAACCCGGTGCTATCTTCTGCCATGTTAAGACAACATTTAATTTGCGGGGTAGATAAATAACATGAACCATTTAATTAATTGTCGGGAACCCGGTTCCGCTTAATATTGCCTAATTGCATCGCACCTTGCCATGCCATGCATCATACATGCATCATGCCCGATCTTTTGCCGTAGTATTAAATATTGCATCCGGTGCTTCTTCTAGTGTTTTGCTTCTTCGCGGATTGGGTCGTTGAGTTTATGTGAGCTTCGCCCCGATCTTCGGTTGAACCTTCGACAATGTTTTCAGGCGAGCATCTCCCCCTTTCTACCTATATTACTTTTATAGCATTTATTCCCCCTGTTGATCTATTGCTATCTGTGTTGCGTTGCTCTAGTTTCCGTACCCGTGATATCCCTTGCAGCCTTATATTGCCTTGGACACATCCTACTACCTGTTGTTTTGGTAGATAGTTGGACTTGCGCGTCGTAGTCGCTTGCTCAAGTGCTGTTGCGTGTCGTCAAGTGCCACAGTTGTTGGAGTAATGCCGCATGATTTGATGTTGGAGATGATCATGTCTTTACTTATCGTTCACTTTAATTACTGTTTAACAACTAATATTAAAGTAAGTAAGCAGAGGCATCGGTGGGTGATAGACATTATTTGGTTTCCGACCGCCCACTTGTGCCCCGTAGGACCCCGAGTACTTGATACATGTTCCTTGATTTATCGCGCTATCCACATCCGGGAGGATTATGGGACCCCCCTGAGCCAGAGCATGATTCATTCTTATTTCTTGGGGCCACAAACTAGTTTGAGGTTTTATTTACTATCATGTACTTATGCCATGCTACTGCTTTATTTACGATTGTGCGAGGAGCACCTGCATCGCTTGTTAGGTAAGCGGAATGTTTTCGCGGTATCGACAAGCCCAGTTTTGGGTTCCCGTTTACATCCATTGTCGCAAACCTTGAGTCCGTCTCGAGTCACTGGCTTTGTTATGGTCTACTCAATGGGTGGCCTCAAATATTTCTGAATCCTGTGATTGCTTTGTCGTGAAAGCCTCGTTGGGTTTTGATTTGGTTTTTCCGAGGTTGATCGAGTGTGTGTTGCTATTTGTGCACCCCGGCCGGGTTAAAACTTTCTGAAAGCCGTGTCCGCGGTTATGGACGACTTGGAGCACAGTATCTCGATCATAGACAAGCATAACTAAAGTAGTACTATAAATTTGACTTTATAATGACTAGTAATCAGCTTCACTATAATGGAATGGCTAACTAAAACTGCCCACAATTGCTTGTTTGGTTTGTCGCTTGCGACAATTGTATCGGACTAGTAAGTACTGCAACTATAACGGAATGGCAAAATAAAGGTACCAACAACTGCTGGGTTTTGGGTTATCTCATGCTAATGTATTTGACTAGTAAGTGTCGCAACTACAACGGAATGGTTAACTAAAATGGCCCACTGCTTATTTTATCAGGATGATTATCTACACCTGACTAGTAATCGCTGCAACAATAACCGAATAAATAAAACTGCCAACTGTGTGAGTTCCTCGGTTGACTTCCTCGTTTGGTATCGAGGGGGGAAACACCAGGACGGGTTTGTTTGTTGGTAGTACCAGGTTGGTTCCGATTAGGTCTTTCTTACCCCTCTCTGATAGCCGCCAATTGTACCGAGTCTCTATAGGTTGTTTAGTGCATGCTGCCGCTGCCGCTTCAGTCCACCATACCTATGTAGGCGAGGACCGCCGAATTCTAGTCTCGCCTGCAATCGCCTCGATCGACGCTTCTCTTTTTCCTTTGCCCTTTGTCGGCACCCCTTTTGTTTAAGCAGGTTTTGAGATCGACGTCGTTAGCAGGGTTACCCTTCCGGCTTGGCCTGGGCAGGGTTATGGACGCCATTGGTTATTCTTCAAGGCTCTTAGCCCCATTTGCATCTTGTCCGTAGTCGGACGCTTCATCTTTTCAAAGTGATTTGGATCTTTGTACCGTATATCTGTATTCTTGACTCCTGGAGTCGTGTTGTATATATATCTGTTCTGTGGGTCCCATCTGTTGGAATTTTGGCCCAAATATTCTAGCCCATTTTCTATTTCAATAATTCCTGAAAATCCTAGAGGCCCATGTGGCCCATTCATGCAAGGCAAGAGGTGGGACAAATGTTTAGTCCCACATTGCTAGTTGAGTGGAAGTTGGACCAGCTTATAAGGTGAGCTCTTCTACCACTTGGTAAAAGGATGAGAAGGAGAAGGAGAGAGTTCCACACGCGCGCTCCTCCTCCTCCTCGCTCGCCACGCCACGCCTCGCCTCGCCTCGCCACGCCACGCGCGCGCGCGCCGCGGGTTGCGGGAATCTCGCCGAGCCGAGCTTTATTTTGCCACGCATGAATGGTATATCTACAATTTTGGGAAAGCCGATGCATCGGCTCTTTGAGATACATTGCTATCGGCTCCTGGAGCATCGACTTATACGAAGGTGAAACGTTTGCTTTAAATGTGCCTGCTCGTTTCATCTTCTGCACCGTCTGCCTTCTCCTCTGCGCCTATAAGAGAGAGAGGTCGCGCCTCCTCTCAGTTGTGCTGTTACACATACCTTGCCTCGAGTTCCAGAGCACTGCGCTACTTCCATCTTCCCCATCCCTTCTTGCGGCGTGCACCGTGAGCCGGGACAGTAGGCCTCCGAGACCCCGGGCCCGAGTCCAGACGGAGAAGGGCGATAAGGTTTTGGGGCGCTTATCGGTGACCATCTTCGCCACGGACTCCCTCACAGATAGCGACGTCTTCCCGACGAGGACTTCTTCCCGACATCAGCACCCTCTTCCTCGGCGACATGACCAATGACGGTTCCAACACCGGTTCTACTTCTTCACGCTGTACAACTCTGTCTCAATCTTGTTCGATCCTTCTCATAGTTTTATGTCTTGCGCTTTGTTTGACTATATGCCTCAAGATGTTTCGCTATTAAACATGAATAGTATATTGCCTATTATTCTAGTCATGATTTATCTAGCGTTTATTATGGATAATTCGCTTGGTAAATTGCTCTATTATTCAACAATCCAAAACCTTATTTCAGCAATTTGCCCCAAGTGGCTTTGTTGCTTCTATGAAGCCACCGTGTTTGAAGGTGTGAATTACAAGCGGTGGCGTGCGAGCAAGCTGCGTTTCGCACCATGAGCTGCTATAACGCCATCTATGGCGCACTGAGGGGAACTTAATCCCGCCAGAAGAGGCGTTCAAAACTTGATACTACTTTCAAGGCTGCCTTGATCAAGATCCTTGGCGACAATATTGTCGATTCATATCATCATTCAGCAATGGCAAAGATATGTGGGATGCGCCGAGAGAAAATTTGAGTCTCGATGCGGCAAAGGAACTGTATGTCATGGAACAATTCTATGACTATAAGATGATTGATGACCGCTCCATTGTGGAGCAGCTCATGAGATACTGATCACTTGCCGTGGAGCTTGAGCACTTCACTTGTGTGTTACGGACAAGTTTGTTGCGAGGCATTATTGCCAAACTTCCCGATCATGGAGGAATTTTGCTACTTCTGAAGCACAAGAGACAAGAGTTCTCCGTGACGGATCTCATTGGGACTCTTGATGTGGAAGAGAAGGCGAGAGCAAAAGACACACGTGCTCGAGGTACCGAGGAGGTTCTAATGCCAACTCCTGGTACGTAAAAGGAACTTCAGCCTTACAAGTTCAAGAACAAAGGAAAGTTTGATGACAAAGGAAAGTTCGATGGAAAGAACAAGGCCTCACAGTCTACCAACTTCAAGAAGAAGGCGATAAGAGGAAAGGTGCTTGTCATGTGTGCGGTGATCCTAATCATTGGGCTCTGCTTGTCCCAACCGCTTTGACAAACGCCAACATGGGAAGAGCGAGAAGATCGCTAATGTTGTCATGGGCGTTGAGATGAAAGATGTTGGGTATGGTATATTACCCATCGTTCTTTCATTATGTCATTCTCCTGATTGGTGGATTGACACGGCGCTAATGTACATGTCTGTTACGATATTTCCATGTTTTCTTCATATCAGTCGGAGGGACTCAAACCGTCGATGGGGGCGGCTCGCATGCTTCGCTCATGGTGTTGGTACGGTCGATCTGAAGTTCACTTGGAAAGACTGTATGCGCTGAAGAACGTGCATCATGTTCCTCAATTAATAAAAATCTTGTTAGCGGATCTCTTCGTATCGAGATGGCTACAAGATTGTATTTGAGTCCAATAAATTTGTAATTTCAAGTATGGAACCTTTATTGGTAAAGGCTATGAATCGGAGGCTTGTTCGCTTATCTCTGCTGACATTTGTAATAAAGTTGTTAATCATATTTACACAAATTTTGAATCAAATGTCCGCACTCTCTTTGTCATATTAATTTTAGTTGTATGACGCGACTAGCCAAAATGAATTTAATCCCTGATTTCTCAACTGTTAAGGGATCTAAGTGCCAAGTCTGCGTGCAAGCTAAACAACCTCGCAAGTCACATACGCAGTGAGAAATTTAACACCATTAGAGCTCATACATTCGATCTTTGTGAGATGAATGGTGGGTTGACAAAAGGTGGAAAGAAATATTTCATGACTTTGATCGATGACTCTACGAGATATTGTCATGTGTATCTTCCAAATCAAAAGATGAGGCTTTGAGTTTCTTCAAAATCTATAAAGTCGAGGCGAAAATCAACTTGATCGAAAGATTAAGAGGCTTAGGTCGTGGTGGAGAGTATTTTTCCAACGAGTTTGATTCTTTTGTGCGGAACATGGTATAATTCATGAGAGGGCCTCCCTACTCACCCAGTCAAATGGAGTAGCCGAAGAAAGAACCGTACTCTATGATTTGGTTAACGCCATGTTAGACACATCGGGTCTTTCTAAGGAATGGTGGGGAGGCATTATTCAGCGTGTCATGTCCTAAACCGAGTTCCACAAAGAACAAAGAAATTACTCCATTCAAGAATGGGAGAAGAAAAGACTAAAACTCTCTTACTTACGCTTGGGGTTGTTTGGCAAAGGTTAATGTACCAATCCCAAGAAGCGCAAGCTTGGACCAAAACCATTGATTGTGTTTTTACGGGCTATGCTTTTCATAGCATTGGTTATAGATTCTTGATAGTAAATACGGCACCGACATTCATGTCGGTACAATCATGGAGTCGATCGATGTGACTTTCTTTGAGGATATATTTCCAATGAAGGATAAACCTAACTCATCAAATCCGGGATACCTAGTTCATCTAATCAGAATTTGCTATATTCTCGAACCTATCATTCCGATTGAACACTGAAAGTCCTAAGGAGGATGACAATGAAATTCCTAAAAGGAGCAAGAGACAAAGGACTGCAAAGTCTTTTAGTGATGATTTCATTGTGTACCTTGTAGATGACACTCCACTTCCATTTGAAGCTTATGCATCTCCGATGCCGACTCGGAAGGAAGTTGTTCATAGTGAGATGAATTCCGTCTTAGCTAATGAAACATGGGAGATCACCGATCGTCCTTATGGGTGCAAACCTGGGATGTAAATGGGTGTTCAAGAAGAAACTAAGGCCTGATGGTACTATTGAGAAGTACAAGGCAAGGCTTGTAGCCAAGGGTTATACCCAAAGGAAGGTGAAGACTTCTTTGACACTTACTCACCATAGCAAGGTTGACCACCATTCGAGTACTACTTTCTCTGGCTGCCTCACACGGTCTTCTCGCTCATCAAATGGACGTTAAGAGGCGGCTTTCCTAAATGGAGAGTTGGATGAGGAAATCTATATGGATCAACCAGATGGTTTTGTAGTAAATGGTCAAGAAAGAAAAGTGTGCAAGCTATGAAGTCTTTGTATGGTCTCAAACAAGCACCTAAGCGTTGGCATGAAAAATTTGATAAAACCTTAACTGCAGGCTTTGTTGTAAACGGTCGACAAGTGCGTATACTATCGCCATGGTGGGGTGAGGAGTCATCCTTTGTTTGTATGTTGATGACATCTGATTTTGAACCAACCTTAATGCAATTAAGGAGGTCAAAGATTTCTTATCTCGTTCCTTTGAGATGAAGGATCTGGGAGTAGGATGTTATCCTAACATCAAGCTATTGAGAGATGATGATGGTGGGATTACATTGCTTGGTCCCACTATGTGGAAAAAGATCTTGAGTCGTTTTGGGTATAGCGACGTCAATTTTTCTCCTACACCGTATGATCCTAGTGTGTTGCTTGAAAGAATCGAGGAAATGCTAGAGACCAACTAAGATACTCTCAAATTATTGGCTCGCTTATGTATTTAGCTAGTGCCACGAGACCGACATCGCCTTTCTTTGTAAGCAAACTCGTCGATTTGTCTCAAATCCGTGAGATGATCACCGGCATGCTCTTGAGAGAGTTATGCGATATCTAAAAGGCATCATGCGAGCTATGGCATACACTATACCGGTATCCAAGGGTACTAGAGGGTTATAGTGATTCAAATTGGATATCCGATGTCGATGAGATAAAGGCCACGAGTGGATATGTTTTCACACTTGGTGGTGGCGCTTCTTGGAAGTCTTGCAAGCGGCACCATCTTAACGAGGTCAACTATGGAAGCAAAACTCACAAAGACTAGACACGGCCACTGTTGAAGCGAGTGGCTTGTGAACTCTTGATGGACTTACCTGGTTGAAAAACCTATACCCGCAATTCCAATGAACTATGATAATCAAACTGATTATTAAAGTGAACAGTTCTAAGGATAATATGAAGTCCTCAAGACATGTGAAGAGGAGATCAAATCTGTCAGAAAATGAGAAACTCGAGTTATTGCATTGGATTATATCCAAACATCTAAAAACTTGGCGATCCTTCACAAAGGGTCTATCACAACGTGATAGAAAATGCATCGAAGGAGATGGGTATGAGACCCACAATTTGAGCTTTCCACGTGGTAAACCACTCTATGTGATCGGAGATCCCGTGAATTAGAATTGGGAGACAAGTTGTTGGTTAGCTGAGAGGAAAGTATCCCTACTTTAATAAACACCACTCCATAAAGATGCAGTACTTTCCTATTCTGCACGGCAGGTTGATTTATTATCTTAATGTGTTCTAAGTGGCTTATCCTAAGCAAAGATGTTGTCCTGCAGAACATATTTTGAAGAACACACCTATATGAGTCTGACTGTTAAAATGTCGCAGTCTATGAGAGTAGGGTGCTCTCTAATAAAACCATGAAAGGTCATGGAGTATGACGATAAGCTCCACCATGGGAAGTCCCACAGTAGCCCAAGATTCGGTCAAGACTTCGTGTGAAGCTAGATTGCAGCAAACTTGCAGTTCAAGGCATAGTCCACTGCAAGTCGCAATCTAGTGTAGCATAGAATTCTAGGTGGAAGTTCAACTTAGTCTCCACTAAAGTACCGGTATATAACAAGTGTTTTGGAACCAAAGGCAGATTACATGTGCCTCTGGGATCTGGTGGGGGATTGTTGGAATTTTGGCCCAAATATTCTAGCCCATTTTCTATTTCAATAATTCCTGAAAATCCTAGAGGCCCATGTGGCCCATTCATGCAAGGCAAGAGGTGGGACAAATGTTTAGTCCCACATTGCTAGTTGAGTGGAAGTTGGACCAGCTTATAAGGTGAGCTCTTCTACCACTTGGTAAAAGGATGAGAAGGAGAAGGAGAGAGTTCCACACGCGCGCTCCTCCTCCTCCTCGCTCGCCACGCCACGCCTCGCCTCGCCTCGCCTCGCCTCGTCACGACGCGCGCGCGCGCCGCGGGTTGCGGGAATCTCGCCGAGCCGAGCTTTATTTTGCCACGCATGAATGGTATATCAACAATTTTGGGAAAGCCGATGCTATCGGCCATCGGCTCCTGGAGCATCGACTTATACGAAGGTGAAATGTTTGCTTTAAATGAACGTTTAATACGAGTTAAATGTGCCTGCTCGTTTCATCTTCTGCACCGTCTGCCTTCTCCTCTGCGCCTATAAGAGAGAGGTCGCGCCTCCTCTCAGTTGTCTTTACACATACCTTGCCTCGAGTTCGAGCACTGCGCTACTTCCATCTTCCCCATCCTGCCTGGCGTGCACCGTAATGAGACGGTGAGGCCTCGAGACCCCGCCGCTCGAGTCTGTCACGGGAGAAGGCGATAAGGTTTTGGGGCGCGGTATGACCATCACGGCTCGTCACGGACTCCCTCCCGACGAGGACTTCTTCCCCGACATTAGCACCCTCTTCCTCGACGACATGACCAATGACGGTTCCAACACCGGCGGTTCTACTTCTGCTACTGCCGTGTACAACTCCTGTCTCAATCTTGTTCTGATCCTACTCATAGTTTTATGTCTTGCAGTTTGTTTGACTATATGCCTCAGTATGTTTTCGCTATTAAACATGAATAGTATATTGCCTATTATTCTAGTCATGATTTATCTAGCGTTTATTATGGATAATTCGCTTGGTAAATTGCTCTATTATTCAACACCATCGAGGACTGTTGTGTAATGTTATTACTTCGTTTTCCACCCGCACGAAAGTGCCTGGTGGGCACATTTGAATCGTTTCTATGCGGGTTTGGCGGGTTTCGCTAAAACTTGCATAGGTCCGATTCTGAGGGTGTTACATCCGGCCACACGATTAGGATCCGATGACACAACAAAAAACCTAAAGAAGACCCAAAAGGAATTAAAAAATACCCTGACAACTTATATTTGTGTATGCTCCGAAAGACTAGGGAAGACACGTTTTTAACTTAGATTTTGGGTTAAATATTCAAAGTATCCCTCTGTCCTAAATTAATCGAATCTCTTTGTATCATCTAAACAAAGCTGAGTCAGTTAATTTTGCACAAAAAGAGTATGTGAGTCCACGAACCTAGAATACAAGTGTTCAACACGGTCCGCATATAATTGAGTAATAGACCTGTCAAAATATTGTGTTTGTCAACTCGGTTAGACTTCTAATGCCACACGAGATGGAACGTCAATAGCAATTGTTTGCAAGTGCCGAATGTTATCTGTCAAAATAACATGTATATTTTAAAGTCAAACTTCCGTACTACTACTAGGCTTTTTTCTTTTGTCTAGGATGAGAAAAACAGAAGACGAACTTTGGCGTGGAGAAGCATTTTATGATGGCACTGCAGGTCCACCTCCAATGCCACGTCATCATATACGTATCTAGGACCATATATGGACATCAATGACAAGTTTGAGTACCGTTTTGAGGCATTTTGCAAGTTTCAGGACTGTTTCAGACACAGCCGTCAAGAACTGGGACTGCCGATGCATTTTACTCATATTTGTCAGGAGGCAAAGTCTTTTAAAGCAGGAAACAAATTAAAGATGGGGCTTTGGGCCCGTGAAGCCCAATAAGGCCCATTACCACGCACCCCTCCTCGGTCCTCGCCGTTCGTTCTCCGGCTCACCAACGTCTCGCAGAACCCTCGCCTGCTCACCGAGGAGAGAGGGCGGGAATGGCGCCAGGCGGTCCAGATCCGGCTGGCGCAGTTCGGCTGCCCGAACTTCCCGTGCCGCCGAGCCGAAACTCGCATCCCGCGCTGCAGCAGGCATCTCCACACCGTTGGCTACTCCTCCCACTTCCCGGTATTTAAGCCTAATTAGCTCAACACCCTGCTAGGTGCCTAGGTTCTGTTTCTCTTGGAACAATTGGACGAAGGAATGATTGGTGTGTTTTCCTTGGGAGTACTATTTCTTAGTGTGGTGGCGCCCCTCTGGATTGGTAAAATTTGATGTCTTGTGCTGTGGCTTGCAGGTTGCAAGATGATGAGGTGTAATTCCAGCGGGTGAAGTGAGTGCACCTGCAGTGGTACAGCAATTTGGCCTCAGTCAGTAGCAGCCAGCTTGCAAATTTCATTTGCGCTGTATCTTTTATTACATCTGAATGCTTAAAATAGATATGGCAGACAGACCACATATAACTTCATTCATATTGACTTGTGGAACACCACATTTGTGCAACCTACTTTCAAGAGTTACAGCCCTAGGTCAGAAAATGTGATTAAAAGAATATTCAGTCAATGGCACCCAAGGATAACTTGGCACCGATAAATATTCTTCTACACTGCTGTCTCTGCTTGTTGATTTCCATGCCAAATAACATCCCTTCATGTCTAGAAAGTGCTGTGACTGCTGTAATGCTACTGCAACATGTGAGTTCGTTAAGGATGCTTGTTCCTACAAGTTATCTGTCATAGTATTTGCCACAATAATTAAAGTTGTAAAACAGTACTTGAATAAGGAATTAAGAGGCCCTATGCGTCGCATCAATTGATGCAGAGGCCGGGGCTGCCCCTTTTCGAAAGAAAAAGGAAAATAATGTTTGGGTAGGGGCGGTAGTGTTCTAACTGTAGAACATATATTGGCCCAGGCTCATAACCTGACAATTGGTGTTCTGAAACAGAAAGAGTTTCCCTGAAAAGAAATGGAACTAGATAATTGCTAGATCTCTGATAACCATAGGCATTGAAGGTTTTATCGTTCATGTTGTGTAATTGCACAAACTCATGCATTGTTACACATTTTTATTCTTTGGATTCTATCTTGGGACTGTCTAAAGTTCCTAACTCGCACTATTGTGACACAGTGCTTCCTGCTGCCTCTGGAATGTGGAGTTAAAGTGCATCAGTTGCAATTCGCTGATAATTCCATGCATCATCTTAACATGAAATTTAAGAATTTGTTCACATGACACTATGTTAATCTTAGTAGATTCCATGCACTTATTTTTGGCTGTAATGGTGGAGTGAGAAGTAAGCAAGGTATCATGGGTTATACTGTGAACTGGTGCTTTTGGAGATCTAGTCTTAATGTGACATAGATACTTAGTAGCTGCAGCAAAAGTTGTTTGAAGCATAAAGTAGTTGCTCATGGAAGGTTATTCTTTTTGTGACACCCACCTGGAAGCTATGCTTTGTCTGAACTGATGGAGAAGATGGTATTTTTCTTTGTTGGATCTGCAAAGGTACCACTTGGCATCTCCTTAAATACCTAAGCCGCTTTTTATACTCATCAGATGATTTAGTAATTCAAAGTAGAATCTGTACCATGGATGTGACAAATTGATGCCTTTCTTGCTATCTTGTATTTCTTACTGCCGCAAAGTCAAGTGTTCAGTTACACCCCGTGAAAGCAATGTCAGGGAGAATCATAGGTTTTGCCCAAAAATAGGATAGGTCTTTAGTTGTAATCTGCAAGACTGTCCCATAAACGGAAAACTGTAATAGTAGTTGGGGTTGGTTCTAATTGAATGCTCTAATTTGAGTTGGTCACCTTCAAAAGTTTATTTTTATGTGATCTTTGTCCATGTGGATTCGAATGGCTGATGCCTTGCAAAAGTGTGGAGATAGTGCATGGGACATAAATGGACAGCACATGAACATGCTCTTTAGGTTACACATGGTTGTTATGTGAAAATAAGGACTGATTTTGACTGACAAGTTATCTTTGTATGAAATTAAGGTATATATACTTTTTGCAATGTTATTTTGTAGGGTCCTAAATTCTAATAGTAGCATTTTTACTTTTATTGCTTGCATTCTTACATAAGGTATTTCTTCTTTGTGAGGCCACCCAACCCATGCAAAATGCTAAAGCAATCCCATCAAGCAACTCAATGCATTTTTGGACCCTGCACGCCTTCATATATCTGAAGAACAGGATTGCAACAAGTGACAAGGAAATCGAGAACATCTCAAGACCATGGAAGCACCAAGAAGTTGCAGTGCTCCATGTTTACTCCTTGTGCTGGCACTAGCTGCACATGGATGTAGCTTATCAATGGCAAGCTGCAGCTTCACCATATCCAACTACTGCACCCACACCATCTGGCCGGGGACGATGGCTGGCGCGGGCACGCCGCAGCTACCCACGACGGGGTTCCGTCTTGACCCAGGGCAGACGGTGCAGGTCCCGGCGCCAGCCGGGTGGTCTGGCCGGATATGGGCACGTACCGGGTGCAACTTCAGCGCCGATGGCTCAGGTGCGCCTGCCGGTGCGGTTGCATGCCAGACCGGTGACTGTGGCGGTGGACACATGGAGTGCGGCGGCACGGGAGGGACACCGCCAGCGACACTGTTTGAGATCACGCTGGGGAAGGGCGGCCCTGCCGACCAGGACTACTACGACGTGAGCCTTGTCGATGGCTACAACCTGCCCGTCATCACCTTCCCACGGGCACGGCAGGGCAGCTGCAACAGCACTGGCTGCAGCGCTGACCTCAACCTGTGTATGTGACACGTAGCATAATTATAAAACAGCTATGCATCCATGTTGTAAGTCTATGCTCTGATGCATATACAATCTTGTTGTTGCAGCATGTCCAAAGGAGCTGCAGGTGGACGGCGGCAATGGTGGCGGCACGGTGGCATGCCGGAGCGCGTGCGAGGCATTCGCACAGGACAAGTACTGCTGCAGCGGCGCCTATGCGACTCCGGCCACGTGCAGCTCGACGGCCTACTCATCCATCTTCAAGTCGGCATGCCCGCGGGCCTACAGCTACGCCTACGACGACGGCACCAGCCTCTTCACCTGCAACGCTGTCGACTACACCATCGCTTTCTGCCTCCCTCCCACCGGGTACCAATCAAGTCTTTTTCTTTTTTGCATTCACTTCGACATAGTAAATATGTATTGCAATTTGCAACCAGTAATTAGCGGTGATTGTTGAAATGAGCTTCTGAATTTCTGACAAACCAAGAATTCTCAGTACTTCATAACCACACGTACCCAAGTTCATCAGATATGTACAGCTAAAATTTTGGGCTTCTGAATACTGGAATTTGATGGATAACCCATGGTTCACACAGGTTGAACACGCCTGGTGACGCTAACATTGCTCCTCCTACTGACAATAATGGCGCTGGAAGCACCTACGTGCAGCCCCCGACAGGCAACAACAGCAGTGTTGGAATCGTATATCAACCACCCCCCACAGATAACAGTGGTGCTGGAAGTTCCTATCTGCCACCTCCAACAGGCGGTAATGTCGTTGGAAGTGGCTACCAGCCACCCTTGGCTGCCAACGATGGCGTCGGAAGTGACTACCAGCCACCCCTGATTGGCAACAATGGCCTCAGAAGCGCCTACCAGCCAGAGACGATGCCTTCTTCAGCGAGCACACGATACAACCAGCTGTTTCTGCTACCTGCGGCATTGTTGTTCCTTATATGATCGCCTTTGATCTTTAGAAGACTGGAAAACCGTGCATAGCCGCAGGCTGGACACAATGGAGAATTGGGTGATCAAAGGGGTGGAAGAAAGAAGAGGCTCGGCAGTGCATCAAGTAGAAATATTGTAGGAGTTTCTGACTGAGTGACAGTAGATGAAACTTGCAGTTCCTCGTGCATAGCAATTGTAAAATTAGTCTCAGAAACTAGATATTATACTGGTTCAATAGGGGAATACAAATATTGTATGCTTTTATGTAAATTATCTAAGATAATGTCTACTGCAGATTATGCACTCATTAATTCCATCAATATGGCATATTATGGTCTGTTTTTCATGGTTCATGACTATGCTCTGTTTTTCATGGTTCATGGCTTTTACGAACTTTACCACTGAATAATCAGTGCAGCCATTGCGTATTTTAGTCAGTAATATTCGTTTTTTGAACCATGGTATTTTACTCAGTAATCTAGACACATGAAGCAACTAATAGACAAGACAGACACCTAATTCGACACTTACCATGATAATACTAGAGTATTCAATCTTCTCGTTTTTTTGTAGGCTGTCTTGGTTATTTGAACTGAATAACCCTGTCTAATCCTTGGTAGAAATTTGTTATCCAAGAAACTGGAGGACCAAACAAACAAGAAAATGAAGCAACTTAAACTTGTTATAAAAAATGGTCAGCTTTTATTATTATATAATCCAACATTTGTTACATGTAAGGCACTGTCATGAAGAAGTAGGTACAATGATAGGAGCTGGGTGCACCGATTTCTCCAACGGCCAGCACTCCCAGTTCCCATCTTTGTCCTGAGACAAGGAGAAGTGCTTGGGCATCCACACCTCCCCCTTCTCACTCCTCTCCTTGTCAAGCTTTCTAGCGTCGCCCTCAACTTGCCGCTTCCCCTCGCTGGCCTTCTCCCAGTCCTTTATCAGGATAGCCTCGCTGACTTCTCTCCAGACCACCGCCGACTCCGAAGGCAACAAGCCCTGCCACATTATCACCATTGTTCATGAGCATTACCCTTGTGCTGTTTTTGCAAAGTTTCAGCTATGCTGAACTCAAAGTGTTTATCATATTATCAGTTGATCACAACAATAAATAAAATGGTTTTATGCAATGCCATATATGTTGTGTGAGTTAAAATGTTAGTACTACCTCTTGATCTTTCACCTCCGGTGTGACGAGGTTAGCGATGGCGAGCTTGGCGTCGTAGAGAACCGAGACCTCGCCGCTCTGAACATCCTTCAGCGAGACAGTCCTGTCCCAGTGTCCATCGATCTCATACAGGGTCTCCTGCGATTCCGACGAGGAACGGAACACCTTGCCCTTCACGCACCTCCCGTCGCCTCCCATGCCCAGGAAGGAGTTGCTCCTGTGGTAGCTCAGCTCCGCCTCGAGCCCGGAGTCCTTGCAGACGACCCTGACGGTCCCGGACCACTCGATGGAGGGCGCGGGCAGCAGCCGTATGAGCAGGTTCGGACAGTCCACCTCGTACGTCTCGTTGAGCTTCGGAAGCTTGACCTGCCTCCAGCCGTCCACCGTTGCCTCTATGCAGGTGCCTTGGGTGGAAAAAAAAATGAATGAAATGGATGCAGGAGTTCAGATAAGTTTTTCGGTGTTCTTGTTTCAACAGCGGTGTAGTGTTATGCTGGAACTTATTCAGAATGAATTTGTTGCTCTGGTGTGGTGTGGCCTACCGTTGAACTTTGGCACTGGGCTTTGGCACCATAGGAGCTCGACGTTTCCGCCATCGTCGGTCGCGTGGAGCGCAGAGACCGGGGGACGATGAGACACCTGAAAATGTTGAAGACATGTGATCATTCACCTTCGTTTTGAAAAAGAAATCAAGAATTTTCAGAGAAAGTAGTATGAAATGAGCAGTTTTGCCCAGTTGGGGGGTACCTGCTCAAGGAGGACATGGAGCGACCCGCTGGAGACATGGTGCGTCTCTCCGAGGACCGGGTTGTAGGGCGCGAAGCCGAAGATGGGCGGCCTCGTGGTCGAGATGCTCCACGCCACGACCGCCGTGAGCCGCTCCAGGCTGTCCTTGCCGAGGGCGCATCTGTTCAGGTAGTCGCCTCCGTCGCAGTAAACCCCTTCCCCGTACAGCTGGAGCTGCGATTTCGGCAGGTTGAACGTAGCAGGCAGCTGCAAAATGTTCAGAGGCACGTCGGCCATTTCGTTCGTCAGTGAAGTACAGTACAGCGTGTTCAGACACTCGTGGAAATATTGCAGCGAGGGCGATCATCCGTCTACTATTTTTGGGGACAAATGAATTATTTAGCTCCCTTTTTTAAAAAAAAACAAGGGAGCTAAATAACCAATGGATGTGCCTGGTAAGGGGCTGGCCAACCATTAGGATTGATCCCCACATCACCAACCTATCTTTGGATATCGAGAACACATGAACGTCCACAGCAATCAGTCCTAAAGTTTGGTAGCATTAAGAAACATGTGCAGTCCAAGCTTTGTGTTCCCACTTGGAACACGTGAAATTTTCAAGATTCCTCCATTTATCAAGCAAGCAGCCAAACTCTTGAATGAAGGTTTTTAGGCGAACCCACCTACTCCATAAGCAGGCACTCCTACAGGGACAGTACTTCTGCCGGATTCGGGGTGCTCAGTGCTCCCAATGAATCTCGAACCAAGTAAACTAGCAAATGGATCCAAGTCTATCTCTCGAGATCGGAGTCTAACCCACATGCACCTACTGCTCGTCTGGGATCAAGATTCAAGAACAGATACGCATTTTCTTTCGTTGTTACCTGGAAGTGGGAGAGATCGGCGCCCGGCCTGACGTTCCCGAAGAGGCTGATCACCCGCTGCGCGAGGTTGGCCGGCCGGAGCTCCGCCGCGAGCCCTCCTTCCAGCGACAGCGGCGCGGTGAGCACCGCCGTGGCCGTGGCCGTCGCTGCCACCGCCGACGTGTCGCCCTCCGATTCAACCTGCGTCAAAATACAGTCGGCTTATACTGATCTCCCCACCGTCAATAACAATGCGTATAAAACAAAACTACTAGTAGTAATAATGCGAATTAAGCAGCAACCGGTAGCTGGCCGACGGCCGTCCGTCGTCGCCGCCGCATGTACGCTCTTGCTCGTTGCATTCGGGTTTCCCTTTCCATGGTCGGGAGGTACGTAGTCTGGACTGCTTGGATTGACCAAGAAATGGAAACGAGATCAAATCAATCGAACCTGTCACCCGTGTGGTGTGGGTGTGGGTGTGGCTAGCTCGTCACTTGGCAGCAAGTCCGGAGATATTGATTTACCATACGGTGTAGTACTAGTAGTAGTACTATCTAGCAGTAGCAGGTGTTGCGTGAAAAACAAAGGGGGAGAAAAGGTCACCGCCGGCTGAAGAAGATGCCGCCGCTGTGGCCGGCCGAGGAACGTAAAGCTAGATGGGGCGGGTGGTACTACAGGTGTTGGCGTCGGGTTCCATGGGGGGTACGTACCGACATCTTGGACGCGGCTAAGAAAAGGAGAGATGGAACCAGAAGAGCTCCGTTTCGTGTCACTTTCTTCAGTGCAGAGAAAAACAAAGGCCAAGCGGTCAGCAAATCGATATCTCGCTGACTAATTAAAAGGGACGAGATATAAAGCGAAAAATAATTGCCAGAGCCGACGAAACATGACGTCACAGACTTAGCTCGATCGCCCAGTGTCATGATTTTTGCGTGGATTCTCTTTTTCTTTTGACTTTTTTTTTTGGCTTTTTCAAGAAAAAGGTTAATCGTTTTTACCTCCCAGTAAATAAATGTGGAAGCGCAACGGGAAAAGGTGATTGAGGAAGCGGAAAAATGGCAGGAGGGGACAAAAGGCGAGGACGGCGGCGTAATAAAAAAGTAGAATCCGCAAATATTCGCAACCATGACGTGGACGCAGGCCACTTGCGGCACGCCGCAAGACTTCGATTGCGAAACAATCTATCTAAGGTTCTCATCGCCGACGGCGCTCGCCCGCAGGCCGGCCGCCCGCCGGCGGAGAAGCGGAGCAGGCACGAAGACAGCTGCTTACCATGGTCGATCGATATTCGATAGCCACGAAACTTGCTAAAGGAAGGAGCAAAGCTTGCAAGAATGTCCAGCAAAGAACAGGCGGAGAGATAGTATATGCGTACCATCGATCGGACGAAAGGGTCCGTGCGAATCCGATTCCCAGCCCTAGCACCCTCGTCGATCCCCCTCCTCTCCTCCTCCTGCGGCTGCGGGTTCTCTTCAATTTGGAGCTAGAAATGGCAAAGTATCTACCTCGATCCCCCTCTCTCCCTCCTTTGTAGTATGCTGCGTGGGGCGGACGACGGGGGGGTGCTGGGCTGGAATGATCCTCGACAAGGGTGGGAAGGAAGAAGCAAGCAAATCGGTCGGTCGATCGATCGCCTTTGTTTAGCAGGCGCGCGCCGTCTATTTATACACCGCCCGCCAGCCCCGCGTTCTCTGTCTGTTTCGAGGAGGGCGTGTATCTCTCCACCGCGCCTTCATCCATTTTTCCGCCCCCCTTCGGTTCTCAGGGAGGGAGGGAGGGGGAGGCTGCTGCGCGGGAGGCGACGCACGAGTCGACGGACGTGCTCTCCGTGTCCACTTTCTGTTGGTGCGTGTGAACGCATACCGATTATCGGCACAGACCAACACGTTTTCGCCTTTCCGGACCAGTCCTAGAGTGGGTACTACTGTTCATCGTGAGACCTTTTTTCTGTTGCCAACTTTTTTTGTTGAACGGGAGAATCCCGAAAGACATAAGAGAGTGCGTTCATTCGGTGGTGGGAGTACATTTACAAAAAGAACTCCAGAAAGAAAATAAATTACACATGAGCCAATGGCTTTTACAGTTTGCACCCTAGAAAAACGCGTAGAAACATGATCAAGTCCATCTTCTTCGACCACGATCTTTGATCTCCAGACGCAGTCGCCATCGTCTCCACCGAGGAAATCACCACTCGGGGAAGCAGCAACGTGCCCCGTCACACCGAGATCGACGAGGATCCTCCACATAAGGAAGAGGGA
The DNA here is from genome assembly GCA_030063025.1 of Avena longiglumis. Lineage (NCBI taxonomy): Eukaryota > Viridiplantae > Streptophyta > Magnoliopsida > Poales > Poaceae > Avena > Avena longiglumis. The sequence goes on from CP125977.1 coordinate 105,520,400, forward strand.
GCTCAAGCTATCACGTAGCTCGACCGCAGCAGGGCCAATCTCATGGCTAGAAATAGCGTTGTCCCGAGGCCTTCGCTTGGGAACTATTGTCGAGATCGCAGTCTCCTCAGACCCCGAGCACCACCTCTAGGCATCAGCAGCAACCGCACCACCACCCTCCTTAACTCGCCACCGAGGCCGGCCAAAAGGAGCAGCAACAAAACTTGGCTGCCACGTCTGAAGCAGTGGCGCATATTGAGAAGGGGGCTCAACTCAAAGGGCGAGGTCCAGCACCTCCTGTCGTGGGCGCACACTTGCAATTTGCAAGCACCTCCTGTCATGGGCGCACACTTGCAATTTGCAAGCACCTCCTGTCATGGGCGCACACTTGCAATTTGCAAGCACCTCCTGTCGTGGGCGCACACTTGCAATTTGCAACGCAAACCTACCGAGCCCGAGTATTTATGTTGCAACCCACTTGTATTTTACATAACACATGAAACATCAAATTGAAGTTGTAACTTAATTCTCGATTGACTAACGAATAGCAAAACCATTTTTTTTGGAGCAACTGGCAGGAGCATGTCCTTTTCTATTAGAAGAGGGGGAAAAGGTCCACTATACACACATGTTTATATTAAGGTGGAAGCATATCAAAACCGCCGCAAACAGAAAAAACCAAAGATGGACTAATCTGGCTCGGCTAGGGTAACTGGCACATAGGTAGCAAAAGCACTTGCCTGCTAAAGAATGACATCTCTAGCAAAGAAGGCCACCTTGATATAAGTCAGACGTCAACATGTTAAAATTCTACGATTTCTTTCTGTACATGCGTTCCACAGGACATATAGCATGTGGCCACTGAGGCGACGTTGCTCGCCTTTTGATATTCCCTCAATCATAACGTCCCACCAATCAGAAATGTAGGGGAAGGTTTGGCCATCATTTCCTGTGGCTTCGTTGTCCCAAGATTATGTGGTGTTTCAGACCGTGATCATGAAGGGCCAACCGTGAAAATAGTTTGCATTTTGGCTTGATGTGTGCAAACCAAATCTTTTGGGCCTTAAACTTAGGAAAGAAACTGTTAAATTGTGTGGCAAAACTGGCAACCATTGAATTGCGGATGATAGGCCGTCAGCGGCGACCGTCCACCTATGGAGTTAGGTTGCAGCGGGATCAGCTGGGTGCCCTGGATGAGGTCCTAAACTTCTAAGTACCATTTTTTGGAGCACTGCCTTTCTATTACAAGAGGTAAAAAAGGTCCACTATATAGAAAGGCATGTTTATATTAAGGTGGAAACATACCAAAACCACCGCAAGCAAACAGAAAAAACCAAAGGTAGACTGATCTGGCTCGGCCAGGATAGCTGGCACATACAGGTAGCAAAAGCACTTGCCCGCTAAAGAATGTCATCTCTAGCAAAAGGAGGCCACCTCGATATAAGTCAGACATCGACTGTGAAAATTATGCGGTTTATTTCCCTCCATGCTGAAAGGGCATGTATGCCCCTATGTGTGGTTTTGGTAATTAATGACAATCTCTATGGACTAATGTGTAAATTGAGTTTCACTTGTAGGTTTGTCCATTGGCATCGCTTGGGCCATGTGTTGGTCTCAAGGTTGAAGGATGAAGAAGGGCGAGCTCAAGATGCGCCATCTCTAGAAGATCTCATGCTTGAAGCTTGCCATCCTCGTGATCATGTGGTGATGAAGACAAGTTCAAAGAAGAGGTTTATCCATGGAGTATGGGGGAGCAATTTGCAAGTCTTCATCAAGCAAGAGCGAGCAAGAGCAAACAAGAAAGGTGTTCCCACTCTAGAAGAACAAGACGGTCTACATCAAGTTCAAGTGGAATGCTCAAGGAAAAGGTATGTTCTTGATAGGAATTCTCTTTTGCCGGTCTCGTGTTGTTAGTTGGGAGACCGGATTTAGGATAGATAGCCGTACTAGCAAGAGGGGCTCTCAAGCGAGTGTATCGATCGCATTGTTCAGAGAGAGCTCAAACCTTTGCATGCATAGCATCATCTTTATTGGTTGTTATTTGGTTCTTGTCCATGAGAGGATCTAGAGCTTGTGGTCATTATCATAACAAGCTCTAGTTCATCAAATAAGTATTTTACTTGCATATCTTATTGCGGTTTTTTATCTTGCGAGTTTTTCGGCTCCACACCTTGGGAGATACATCACATATATATTCATGACATTTTTTTATTCTATTTGTCGTTATCTTTCCAACAAAATTGGTTTCATCTCATTTGGAGTTCGGATGCGAAAGTTATTACAGTTTTGATTTCTGGAATTTCCCTCACCGGAAGTTCCGGCTACCCACCAGAAGTTCCGCTAGGGCATTTTGCCGCCGTAAGTTCTAGTGGAAGTTCCGGTTCTTCTTCCGCTCACGTTCTGTATCCTCTCTACCTGGTTTGGTGTTTTGGCGGAATTTGGGTCGGAAGTTTTGGCGGTAATACCACCCCCGCCGGAAGTTCCGGCCAGGGATCGGAAGTACCGCTCGGGCATAAATGCCACCGGTAGTACCGGGTGAATTTTCGGCTCTTGTTCCGCCCACGTACTGTAACCTCTATATTTTGTTTGATCTATTTGACGGAACTTCAGTCAGATTTTCCAACGGTAGTTCCGCTCCCACCGGAAGTTTCGGTGGACCGGCGGAAGTTCCGATCAGGCTTGCATTTTCTGTCTCCCGCATGGTAGTTTTCTGACCGTTGGCTGTGTGCCACCGGAAGTTCCAGCCAGGATCGCGATTGCCCATAACGGGCAGATCTGGGAGCCCTTTAAAAGGGGCTCCTCTTCCCCTTCGTGGGTACTAGATCTTTTCTTGGTTCTTGGCTTTCTCTCTCTCATCCATTGTTGACCTTTAAGAGCTTTCCCTCTCCCATTTCCCTTCCTATGATTCTTGCATCTTTTTGAGGGATTTGAGAGAGGATATCTACAATCCCCCAAGCTAAATCCCTTTTTTGTGAAGGAAACATTGGGATCTAGATCTTGGAGAGTTTTGTGTTCTCCTCTTATGTTCTTCCTCTCTTATTCCCCCAATAGCTTTTTTAGCTTTGGTGGAATTTGAGAGAGAAGGACTTGCCTCTTGCATTTGTAGCATAGGTTTGAGTTCTCCTTGGAGATTCAACGAGTACAAGCTTGTGGGCTTGTTACTCTTGGGTTCTTGAAACCATGGACGGTTGTGTGGTTGTATTATTGACCTTTTGTGGTCTTGTAGCCTTTTGTGGCTTTGTTGGCCTTTTTGAAGGGTTCGCATCACAGAAAACAAAAAATTTCCTATGATGGGAACTAGTACCAAGATCTATCTACTAGATACAAACAACGGGCGGATGTATATCCATAGAGAACATACTCTTGAAGACCGACAAAGCTTAACGAGTTAAACTCGTGGTTGATGTAGACGATCTCTTGCCGATCTCAAGATCGAGAGGAAGTCCTAGCGCCACAAAACAGTAGCGCATCCGTGCTCACACACACGTACAAGACGCCGAGCAACCTCCGCCTCCTCGCTCCAGCGATGCAGAGGAAGCACAACTCTTTCTTGCCGAATAGCCATCGGGAACATGTATCTCGCTAGTCCGGGACCATGGGGGATAAATTCAAGAGGGGGAGAGAGATCCTTCACGAGGAGGTGTGAGTGAGAGAGAGAGGGAGAGGGGTGCCTTTTATAGGAGAGGGGGGACCCCAAGGGGGTGGCCGGCGCATGGGGGCTGCCCCCTTGCCGTCCCCTCATTCATGTGGGTGGACACTCCACTCACAAAATTCTCTTCAATTCCCTCCACTCAAAATCCCACTCAAAATTGCTATTAAATTTCCACCAAATTTAATGCAAACTCTCATTAAATAAAACTCCTTTTATTTATTCAGAATTTTTTCAATTACTTTAATGACAAACATTCACATATAACCCCTTGATAGAATTCCATTTCACATGCAAAAACACTTTCTGCAATTTCACCCGAAAACCTGTTTTGGTATCTAGTGAAATAAATTCCTGCTCTTGTTATTCTTTCCAGCATGAAACTTTTGCTCCAATTGGATGTCAGTGTCCCTTAAGTGTGTCACCCTACGGTTCACGAATAATGCGGACATGATCTAGACCCTTCTCCGATCAATAATCAGAAGCGGGACCTGGAGATCCATACTGACTCCCACACATTCAACGATGAATTTCTTGTGATCGTCGGAACCTTTTACGCTAGTATCTTAATCCCTTTGTTTAACGATATATTACATGTCCGATATTCGATAATAGGTATCTCCATACCTAGTTTGATCTTGTTACCGACATGCACTCTTTTCTTGTTCCCGTGATATAACATTCTAGTGATCAAATCACTTGCTTGCAAGCTAACCAATGTGATATCACCGAGAGGACCTGGAGTATATCTATCCGTCATCGGGATGAACAAATTCCACTCTTGATCCATGAGCCTCAACATAACACTTTAGTAGTTCTGAAGCCATCTTTATAATCACCCAGTTACGGTGTGACGTTTGATGTCATCAAGAAACTCTTCCGGTGTTAGTGATTGACATGATCTCATGGTCTAAGGATTAGGATCACTTCGTAAGTTGTTTATAGCAATATAAACTCAATGACTTTGATCGTAATGCTATACTTCAGATGAATGTTCATCACATCATTACACTAATGTTGTGATCTCGTTATTAACAACATCCAATGTCTATGATCGGGAAATTGTGATCATCTTGTTAATCAACGAGCTAGTTTATGAGAGAGGCATAAGTAGGAACTTTCTGTTTGTTTATTAAACACACATGTATTAATGTTTCCGCATTAATACAATTATATCATGCAAAATAAACATCTATCAAATACTTGAAATACATATAATAAACACTTTATTATTGCCTGTCAGGGTATATTCCCTTCAGTCTCCCACTTGCACTAGAGACAATAATCTAGTTACATAGTGATGTATCTAACACCCATGGAGTTCTGGTGTAGATCATGTTTTGCTCGAGGGAGAGTTTTAGTCAACGGATCTGCTACATTGAGATCCTATGTACTTTACAAATCTTTATATCTCCATCCTTGACATGCTTGCGGATGGAGTGAAACCGGCGCTTAATATGCTTGGAATGCTTGTGAGACCTTGGTTCTTTGGCATTGTCAATGGCACCATTGTTGTCAAAATAGATCACCATTGGGTCCAACGCGTTTGCAACCACACCTAGTTCAGATATGAACTCCTTCATCCAAACTGCTTCCTGAGCCGCTTCCGAAGCAGCAACATATTCGGCCTCCGTTGTTGATCCCGCCACCACAGGTTGTTTGGATCTCCTCCAACTAACCGCTCCGCCATTCATGAGAAATACGTATCCGGATTGAGACTTAGAGTCATCTAGATCGGTGTCAAAGCTAGCATCGACATAACACTTAGCGACGAGCTCTTCTTCACCTCCGTATACAAGAAACATATCCTTAGTTCTTCATAAGTACTTAAGGATATTCTTGACCGCTTTCGATGTTCAACTCGATCCGATTGGTACCTACTAGTCAAACTAATAGCATGTGCCACATCCGGTCTTGTACATAGCATGGCGTACATTATAGAGCCTATGGATGAAGCATAGGGGACTTTGTCCATTATCTCTCTTTCTTCCGCCATAGCCGGACTTTGAGTCTTACTCAATGTCGTGCCTTGTAACATAGGTAAGAACCCCTTCTTACTTTCGTCCTTTTTAAACTTCTTTAAAATCTTATCAAGGTATGTACTTTGTGATAGCCCTATTAGGCGCCTAGATCTATCTCTATAGATCTTTATGCCTAATATGTATGACGCTTCACCTAGGTCCTTCATTGAAAATTTGCTGTTTAGATAACTTTTAACAATGTTTAAAAGATCTATATCATTTCCGATCAACAATATGTCATCCACATATAGTATCAGAAATGCAACATTGCTCCCACTCACTTTCTTGTAAATACAAGCTTCTCCATAAGTTTGGACAAATCCAAACTCTTTGATCACCTCATCAAAGCGGAAATTCCAACTTCGTGATGCTTGCTTCAGTCAATAGATCGATCGCTAAAGCTTGCACACCTTGTTAGCATCCTTAGGATCGACAAAACCCTTTGGTTGTATCATATACAACTCTTCTTCAATATTACCATTGAGAAACACGGTTTTGACATCCATCTGCCATATCTCATAATCGAAATATGCAGCAATTGCTAACATAATCCTAACTGATTTTAGCATCGCTACGGGAGACAGTGTCTCATCGTAATCAACTCCTTGAATTTGTCGAAACCCCTTTGCGACAAGTCAAGATTTATAGACGGTCACATTACCATCAGCATCAGTTTTCCTTTTGAAAACACATTTATTCTCCACGGCCTTTCGGTCGTGAGGTAATTCCACCAAGTTTCAAACTTGATTTTCATACATGGATTCCATCACGGATTTCATGGCTTCTAACAATTTGTTGGAATCCGGGCTCATCATCGCTTCTTCATACGTCGCAGGGTCATCATTTTCATCAACCATGAAATTCATGATAGGATTTCCGTACAGCTGAGTCGCGGCCCTGCTAGACCTGCGAGGTTCGGTAGTACTCTCTTTCAGAGTTTCATGATCATTATCATTAGTTCCCTCTTCAACTGGTGAAGCCAACTCTGGAACGACTTCCGGCGCTGCGCTACTCGCCATACTTTGAAGAGAAGGTTCAATAACCTCTTCGAGTTCTACATTCCGACTACTCACACCTTTCGCGAGAAACTCTTTCTATAGAAAGGATCCATTCTTGGCAACAAAAACCTTGCCCTCGGATCTGTGATAGAAGGAATACCCAATAGTTTCCTTAGGGTATCCTATGAAGACGCATTTTTCCGCTTTGGGTTCGAGTTTATCCGGTTGAAGTTTATTCACATAAACATCGCATCCCCAAACTTTAAGAAATGACAACTTAGGTTTGTTTCCAAACCATAATTCATACGGTGTCTTTTCAATGGATTTAGATGGTGCCCGATTTAAAGTGAATGCAGCAGTTTCTAGTGCATAACCCCAAAATGACAACGGCAAGTCTGCCAGAGACATCATAGATCGAACCATATCTAATAAAGTACGATTACGACGTTCCAACACACCATTTGGCTGTGGTGTTCCGGCAGGTGTGAGTTGTGAAACAATTCCACACTCTTTCATGTGAGTGATAAACTCGTAACTTAGATACTCACCTCCACGGTTGGACTGTAGAAATTTGATCTTTCTATTACGATGATTTTCCACTTCACTCTGAAATTCCTTGAACTTTTCAAAGGTTTCAGAATTGTGTTTCATCAAGCAGATATAACCGTATCTACTTAAATCATCCATGAAAGTAACAAAATAACGATATCCACCTCGCGCCGACACACTCATTGGACCACATACATCAGAATGTATGATTTCCAATAAATCTGTCGCCCGTTCCATTGAACCGGAAACCGGCGTTCTAGTCATGTTGCCCATAAGGCATGGCTCACATGTATCAAATGATTCAAAATCAAGTGATTCCAAAAGTCCATACGAATGGAGCTTCTTCATGCGTTTAACGCCAATATGACCTAGACGGCAGTGCCACATATATGCAGATATATCATCATTAAGTTTAATCCTTTTAGCATCAACATTATGAATATGTGTAACATTATTATCGATATCCAATAGAAATAAACCATTCATCATCGGTGCATGACCATAAAAGATTTCATTCATATAAATAGAACAACCATTGTTCTTGGATTTAAATGAATAACCACTTCACATCAAACACGATCCAGATACAATGTTCATGCTCAATGCTGGCACCAGATAACAATTATTCAAGTTTATTACAAATCCTGACGGCAAGTGGAGAGGTAGCGTTCCGACGGCGATCACATCAATGCTTGATCCATTGCCGACACGCATCTTGACCTCACCCCTTGCTAGCGGTCGCTTGTTTCATAGCTCCTGATTCGAGTTACAAATATTAGCAACTGAACCGGTATCAAATACCCAGGTGCTACTGCGAGCACTAGTCAAGTACACATCAATAACATGTATATCATATATACCTTTGTTTGCCTTGCCGGCTTTCTTGTCTGCCAAATACTTGGGGAAGCTGCGCTTCCAGTGGCCAGTCCCCTTACAATAGTAGCACTCGGTATCAGACTTAGGGCCAACTCGGGGTTTCTTTTTAGGCATGGCAACCTGCTTGCCGACCTTACTTCCCTTCCATTTTCCCTTCTTGTCTTTCTTGAAACCAGTGTTCTTATTGATCATCAACAATTTATGTTCCTTCTTGATCTCCACTTCTGTAGTTTTAAGCATTGACAGAAGCTCAGGGAGAGACTTCTTCATGCCTTGCATATTATAGTTCATCACGAAGCTCTTGTAGCTAGGTGGCAGAGACTGCAGAACACGATGGATGCCTAAGTCAATGGGAATAGTTATCCCCAAGGACACAATCTTATCGGTGTAACCTGACATCTTGAGCACATGCTCACTTACGGAGCTGTGTTCTTCCATCATGCAGCTAAAGAACTTTTCTGAAGCATTGTAGCTCTCTACAACAACATGTGTGTCGAAAATCATTTTCAACTCACCCATTGTATCAAATGCATTGCCGTTTTCAAAACGCTTTTGAAGTTCCGGCTCTAGCCCATACAATATGCCGCAATGAACTAAGTTGTGGTCCTCCTGACGAGTCTGATAGGCATTCTTATCCTCGTCAGGGGCATCATCAAAAGGTGGGGGGCCTAGTGGCGCTTCTAGCACATATTGCTTTTGCGCAGCAGAGAGGAGAATCCTCAAATTCATGGCTCATTCGGTAAACTTGCTACAGTTTGTTGCAAGTTTCTCTTTCTCCATGAACACATTGAAATTAAAAGCAGCTGGTGCCATCTACAACAGAATTTGTAAAGTTTAGACTAAGTTTATGATAGATTGAGTTCAACTAATCCACATTACGAATGAACTCCCACTCAAAAACTACATCCCTCATGTCTTTTTGGTGATTACATGAACCAAATCCACTACACCAAGTCCGATCATCACGTGAGTCGGTGTAGCTTCAAAGGCGAGCATGAAATGGGCATCATATCTACTATATGACTCATGCTTAACCTTCCGGTCCGTGTTCCGAGGCCATGTCTGTACATGCTAGGCTCGCCAAGTTAGAACCTTAGTATTCGCGTGTGTAACCGTCTTACACCCGAAATATGGTCATGCATCCAAAAACACCCGATCATCACGTGATGTCTTGGAGAGATGAAAACATAATCGGTGCATACTAAAGGAAGAACACATTCTTATATTGATATTTAAATGAGGGGTCATCTTATTATGCTAATAAAGCGCTAAACAAGCAATATAAGATACTATCAAACATCACATGTTTATTAGTGAAATGATATGGTTCCCGCATATGATCTCTATCATGTGCATCGTGGCATGATCACTATCATACCTTTATGTGTAAGGCCAAGGTCTATGGAACTTACACGTTATGTGTGTTGTAAGAGTATCATATCATACTTCTACTTACAACAACACCATATCATAACACTAGCCCAGCAACAATCTAAACTAGACGACTCTAATTTATCCATTGCAAGTTTTACGTGGCTTAGGGCTTTCATAGATAGAACCGTTCTTACCTACGAACATGAACCACAACGAGGATAACTAAATGTGGCATCCCGCAAAACCACTACTAGAAAATCACGTTGTTTTTTTTGTGCATTGCATCATCAGGACCGCATGTTCATGACATCATGCCACATTGCATTTGAGCATCGTCATCATCATGCATATTATTTTGCCCAAAACTATTTGCGAAAGCCTATGGGTTTCTGAAACTAGACCTCCTTCTATTTCAAATTAAACCCCGGATGCTTCCGGATATTTTGTGTCTAAAAACTATTTACAAAAGCTTATTGCAAATTAAATATAAGTTATAAATATTTTTTTTAGTGGGGCAGTCGAACGGGCCGATTCGACCCGAACGACCACCCCCAGAATAAAACGGTTCACCCAAAATCCTAAAACTACCCAACCTAGTCTACCCACCCCTCTGGCCACCTCACCCCGGCCAATCCCCACCCGACACGTCACCCTAACCCAAACTCCTACCCACTCCTAATCTGCCACATCACCCCACCAGCCACCCCTCTCTCTCTCTCCACTTCCCACCCCACCATCCTTCCCACACTCAGCTAACGGTCCCACCGACCTGCTGCCCCACCCGACACGCATCAGATATCTGTATTCTTGACTCATGGGTTGGCAAGGTGGGGCCGCGGGGTCGGGTGGGACCGGTTGGCGGGTGTGGAAGGGGCAAATGTGTCTTGGATGGTGGGTGGGAAGTGGAGAGAGAGAGGGTGGGGTGATGTGGCAGATTAGGAGTGGGTAGGAGTTTGGGTTAGGGTGACGTGTCGGGTGGGGATTGGTCGGGGTGAGGTGGCCAGAGGGGTGGGTAGACTAGGTTGGGTAGTTTTAGGATTTTGGGCGAACCGTTTTATTCTGGGGGTGGTCGTTCGGGTCGAATCGGCCCGTTCGACTGCCCCACTAAAAAAAATTATAACTTATATTTAATTTGCAATAAGCTTTTGTAAATAGTTTTTAGACACAAAATATCCGGAAGCATCCGGGGTTTAATTTGAAATAGAAGGAGGTCTAGTTTCAGAAACCCATAGGCTTTCGCAAATAGTTTTGGGCAAAATAATATGCATGATGATGACGATGCTCAAATGCAATGTGGCATGATGTCATGAACATGCGGTCCTGATGATGCAATGCACAAAAAAAACAACGCGATTTTCTAGTAGTGGTTTTGCGGGATGCCACACTAAATTATTGACAACTCGTTGCAAAATAGATATTGACTATAGTAGGAGAGACAGACACCCGCTGGCCACTTATGCAAACTAGTTGCATGTCAAGCGTGGAACAGGTGTCATGTGCGAGGACATGTAAAGTTTGTCCGGGCCGTTTCATCCCACTATGCCACCAATATCCAAAATTACAACTAAGAAGCAACAACATGATCATCATCGCCCACATACTCATATGTGTACTACCCGTGTAAAGCATCTACGCATAGATCCGGCTCTGATACCACTGAAGGGTTCACAGCATAGAAAACAAAAAATTTCCTACGATGGGAACTAGTACCAAGATCTATCTACTAGATACAAACAACGGGCAGATGTATATCCGTAGATAACATACCCTTGAAGACCGACAAAGCTTAACGAGTTAAACTCGTGGTTGATGTAGACGATCTTTTGACAATCTCAAGATCGAGAGGAAGGCCTAGCGCCGCAAAACAGCAGCGCATCCGTGCTCGCACACACGTACAAGACACCGAAAAACCTCTGCCTCCTCGCTCTAGCGATGCAGCGGAAGCACAACTCTTTCTTGCCGAATAGCCACCGGGAACATGTATCTTGCTAGTCCGAGACCATGGGGGATAAATTCTAGAGGGGGAGAGAGATCCTTCACGAGGAGGTGTGAGTGAGAGAGAGAGAGAGGGAGAGGGGTGCCTTTTATAGGAGAGGGGGGAACCCCAAGGGGGTGGCCGGCTCATGGGGGCTGCCCCCTTTCCCTCCCCTCATTCATGTGGGTGGACACTCCACTCACAAAATTCTCTTCAATTCCCTCCACTCAAAATCCCACTCAAAATTGCTATTAAATTTCCACCAAATTTAATGCAAACTCTCATTAAATAAAACTCCTTCTATTTATTCAGAATTTTGTCAATTACTTTAACGAAAAACATTCACATATAACCCCTTGCTATAATTCCATTTCACATGCAAAAACACTTTCTGCAATTTCACCCGAAAACCTGTTTCGGTATCTAGTGAAATAAATTCCTGCACTTGTTATTCTTTCCGGCATGAAACTTTTGCTCCAATTGGATGTCAGTGTCCCTTAAGTGTGTCACCCTATGGTTCGCGAATAATGTGGACATGATCGAGACCCTTCTCCGATCAATAATCAGAAGCGGGACCTGGAGATCCATACTGACTCCCACACATTCAATGATGACTTTCTTGTGATCGTCGGAACCTTTTACGCTAGTATCTTAATCCCTTTGTTTAACGATATATTACATGTCTGAGATTCGATCATCGGTATCTCCATACCTAGTTTGATCTCGTTACCGACATGCACTCTTTTCTCGTTCCCGTGATATAACATTCTAGTGATCAAATCACTTGCTTGCAAGCTAACCAATGTGATATCACCGAGAGGGCCCAGAGTATATCTATCTGTCATCGGGATGAACAAATTCCACTCTTGATCCATGAGCCTCAACATAACACTTTAGTAGTTCTGAATCCATCTTTATAATTACCCAGTTACGGTGTGACGTTTGATGTCATCAAGAAACTCTTCCGGTGTTAGTGATTGACATGATCTCATGGTCTAAGGATTAGGATCACTTCGTAAGTTGTTTATAGAAATATAAACTCAGTGACTTTGATTGTAATGCTATACTTCGGATGAATGTTCATCACACCATTACACTAATGTTGTGATCTCGTTATTAACAACATCCAATGTCTATGATCAGGAAATTGTGATCATCTTGTTAATCAACGAGCTAGTTTATGAGAAAGGCATAACTAGGAACTTTTTGTTTGTTTATTAAACACACATGTATTAATGTTTCCGTATTAATACAATTATAGCATGCAAAATAAACATCTATCATATACTTGGAATACACATAATAAATACTTTATTATTGCCTCTCAGGGCATATTCCCTTCACTTTTGTGGTGTTGTAGCCTTTTATGGCTTTGCTGTTGGGAGCCTCCAATTGAGTTGTGGAGATAGCCCCAATCTTGTACGGGTTCGGTGACCGCCATGAAGTGTCCCATAGTGGAGCGAGTGACCGCCTTTTGTGGTGCGCACTCGGGAGAATAGGGTGAGCCTTTTGTGGCGTCGGTGAGTTCCGTGCTTCCGCATCCGGGGTGAGACCTTGTGTGTTGTTGGGTGAGCATCGAGCCACCACACCCCAAGGTGATATATTTGTGGCGTTCGGAGAGCATTGCGCCATCGCACCTCTCCAACAGAGACGTAGCTTCTTTGGAAGTGAACTTCGGGAAACAAATCTTCGTCTCCGCGTCCATCGGTTATGTCTCAACCGAGCCCTTTACTTATGCACTTTACATTGTGATAGCCTTCGTTCTTGAAGTATTATATCTTGCTATCACCTTGTTGCTTGTATTTCTTAGAATAGGTTGTTGGTGCACTTAGGTGAACCTAGTGGTTAGGTTTTGTGCTCAATAAATAAAACGTTAGTTTTATTCCGCATTTTCTTGAGCCTAAACCATAATAATTTTAAAAGCCTATTCACCCCCCTCTAGGCGACGTCCGTTGCACTTTCACATGCGTTCCACGAGACATATAGTAGGCGGTCACTAAGGTGACGTTGCTTGCTTTTTAATTTTCCCTCAAACATATCGTCCCACCAATCAGAAATGGAAGGGAATGTTTGGCTATCATTGCCTATGGCCTCGTTGTCCCAAGATTGTGTGGTGTTCTAGACCGCAATCATGAAGGTGCATTTGTAAAGATGGGCAGCTGTTTTCGGGGAGGATCCGCAAAGCGGGCAAGTAGGGTTGTGAGGCCATCCCCTAACGGCAATCATGTATGTGGTTAATAATTTAGCGTGAATAGCCAACCATAAAAATAGTTTGCATTTTGGTTGGGCGTATGCAGAACAAATCTTTTGGCCCTTGAACTTAGGGAAGCAACCGTTGAATTGCGCATGATAGGCCGCCTGCAATGAACGTCCACCTCTGGAGTCAGGTTGCGACGGGATCAGATGGGTGCCCTGAATGAGGTTTCAAACTTCTAACTACTGAGATATATAATAAGAGAATATCCAAGAGCTTACCCATGTATAAGTAAGAGGGTTAATAACCGCTTTTTTAGGTAAGATGAGTCAAAATTACAGCTCTAATAGCTAACCTAAAAGTGGTCCCTCGCTAAAATAATCTGGGCAAGACCAAAAATTACGAGGGAAGGCACCAACTACTGAGGCTGAAAATTCTGGCTTACTCGCCCGGCGCCGTTGGTCAGGCGCCGCCCTGCTGCTTATCGGCAACCTCCCGTGCGCTGCCACTCCTCCCTGTTCGCCCTCCCCGCCACCCGCCTGCCTCCTCCGTGCCTATGCGGCCCTGTATTCGGCCAGGAGCAAGCACTGTGGATGCCTTGGTAGACGCGCTGTCGGCGCTGATTTGTCGTGACGGGTGACTTGGCGGTCACATGTGGACATTCAGAAAACTCCACTACCCCTCCTGCAATCTCCAATACCCCTCCCGCGATCTCTCCGACACCGCTTGCGGCCCCCACATACAAGCTCCCAAACCGCCCCAACCTCCGTCACTGCCACACACCAACGTCAACTTTGCTGAGCACGGGCTCCAAGAACCTCGCCAGAGGACCTCCAATAGGCCTCCATCTGCTACCTCGTCCTGGTGGTGGTGCCCTGAAACCGTCGCCGCCTGCAAGGTGCTCGGACTGTGTCCTACAAGGTACGTATATTTTTTATTGCTTTTCTTTTTGTATTGCACTAAAACTGCCGTCGCCACCTGCAAGGTGCTCGGACATGGTTTTGGCATGCCTATTTTGGAATGCCCAAATCGTGCAATGATATCAATATGCTCAACCGATCACCATTGTTTGCAAACTTAGCCAACGGAGAAGCACCAGAGGTTGAGTTTGAGCTAAATGGGCACAAGTATATGAAGGGGTACTATCATGCAGATGGCATATACCCACAATGGGCAACATTTGTGAAGACAATTCATCATCCCAAAAGTGTGAAAGAATCTTGTTTTCATAGTGCAAAAACAGCTTGTAGGAAGGGTGTGGAGAGAGTATTTGGAATTTTACAATCCTAATTTGCTATTGTTTGTGGACCGGCATGGTTTTGGGATGAGAAGACGCTTTGGAGGATCATGATAGCCGCGGTGATATTACACAATATGATCATTGAGAACGAGCGTGGCCAAGATGTTGATCACCACTACGACTTCATGGGATGAGTGGTGAATCGTCGTAGGAGTATGGACCGCATCGCGCACTTCCTTCGGACTCATCATGAAATTAGAGATGGAGACACTCATCACGCACTTAAAGATGATCATGTAGTGGAGTTGTGGAAGTGGTGTGGTCAACAAGAGCGTTGAGTATGCATTTTAGTTTCTATCTATCCTACTTTGGTTTCCATAAAATTTCAAATTTCATGCATTAGCTCTGTGTTTAAATTAGGAACATTGTATTGTAATAATTATGTACTATCTATTTTGTTCTGTTCTATGCAACGAATGATGATGCAGTTTTATTAATATTGTTTCTACTTGATATCTTGTGTTATTCCATTAAAACTATGCAAAACAGTTTTGGATAAATCAATATGGGTATTTTGGGTAAGCAAAAAAAAGGTAAGCTAGAAAAGCAAACCAAAATCGTTTTACATGTACCTTATCTCTCGTCTTATCCAAACATTTTTTGCTTACCCATATGGATAAGCTGTTGGGGTTGCTCTAAGAGTGTTGAGTCTGGAGATGGAGCAGATGCAATTGCCATGGATGATCTCTTTTGCAACTGTCCTTTTTTTATTATGGTAATCTTAAAAAGGTCAGAGCCCTAGAGCCTTAGAGGACCCCTCTTGCACCAGTTGTCATGCCAAAAGGAGGTTGTTTCACCATTCCCGAGAGTGATCTTCGTGAACGCTCTAAAAAGGGCCATGCATGCTAAGTTGCAAGGAACCTTCCATCCTACCCAAGTGCGTTCAGGGTCAGTCTATTGTAGCAATGACCAACCAAGTCACAGACCCGTCCAGTACGCTCAAGATTTGGCATCCCAAGGCCACCCAAGACTTTTGGTCTGCAGACCTTTTTAGTTGACATGAGCTTTGCTGCTTGCTGCGTGCTCTCCTTCGTCTCCTGCCAGACAAAATTTCTGATGATGTTTATAACCTTTTTGCGGGCCCACTTAGAGAGTGGAATGGTGGTGGTGTGGTAGATCGCGGTGGCCACGGGTAGCCTAGTTATTATTTCAGGGCATGCGATGCTATTTTAGAGCATCTCTAGCAGGCGCGCTATAACAGGCGCGTGCTAAAAAAACGTCGAAATACAGCGTGGGAGCGGGCGCGCGCTGCTCTAGCAGGCGCACGAAAATGCGGAGTGCGCTATTTTTTTTGCCGCGCACGGGCTTCTGCGGCATCCTACGCGGGAAATCTAGTGCGCCGCTTCTAGCGCTCGCAATAAAGCGAGCCGCCCACGTGCAACCTATCGCCCGGAACATTCAGCCCCCCACGCGTCCCCTCGTGAAAATTGTCACGCGTCACCCCGCCTTCGCCGCGCCCCTCTGCCATTGCTCTGCCACCACCTAGCCACCCCTCACCACCGCCTCCGGCCTCCGCCTCGACCTCGCCACACTCACACCGCCCGCCTCGCCTCATGGCTGCATCACCGCCGCCCGGCCCTCCTCGACCTGCGCACGCGTAAGCCGCGCCAAAACTCCCTGCCGCCGCTCGATCTCCGGCTACCGCGGTTGAAGGGTTTCGCAGCATAGTAAATCAAAAAATTCTACGGATGCGAACAAGAAAGCCAAGATCTAATCTAGGAGATGCAATCAACGAGAGGGATAGATGAGATCTTCATACACTTGAAGAAATCGCACAGCGGAAACGTTCAACAGAACATGGGTGATGTAGTCGAACTAGCCTTCTCCTCCTCGCGATCCAATTCGATCCAACACCGCAAGTGGCGGCGCCTCCGAGAGATGCACACGTACGACGCCACGACGTCTCCTCCTTCCTCGGTCCAGCAAGTGGGGTGGAGAGATAGATTGGTTCTACAGCACGACGGTGTGGTGCAATGGTGGAGAGTTTCTGCGGCAGGGCTTCGCCTACGCGCAGTCGGGAGAGAGAGATGTGGAGGGCAGCAGGTCGGCGGCTAGGGTTGGAGGAGTAGGGGGTGTGCCCCTGCCCACCTTATATAGGGGGCTGGACGGCCCCCTTGGCCCCTCTACAAGCCCTAGGGCGGCGGCCCCAAGGGTTGGAGTGGGGGGCAAGTTTCCCCTTCCTTCTAGAAGGGTTCCTAGGGTTTCCCCTAGGGTTTCCCCTAGGGTTTTGGCCGGCTGGGCCTATGGGGCCTTGTGACACTAGCCCAATGCGGCCAGGACACTCCCCTTAGTCCCACACAGGCCTCCGAAAAGTGGGTCCACGTTGGTCCCACTCCGTAAGCTTCTAGAACCTTCCGGTACAATATCGAATACTCCGAAACGATTCTAAAATCCAAAAACTGCTTTCCTTTATATGTATCTTATTCTCCGGGCCATTCCGGAACCTCTCGTGATGTCCTGGATCTCATCCGAGACTCCGAATAAAAACTCACAAACCAATTATCCATTCTATCCCAGCGTCGAGACACGTTAAGTGTGTGACCCTACGGGTTCGAGAATATGCAGACATGATCTTTTATCAATAATCAACAGCGGGATATGGAAACCCATATTGACTCCCACATATTCATCGATGATCATATCGGATGAACCACGATGCCAGGATTCAATTAATCCCATATTTATATTCCCTTCGTCACGCGATATTTTACTTGCCCGAGATTCGATCGTTGGTATTTGTATACCTAGTTCAATATCGTTCACAACAAGTACTTTACTCGTTCCGTAATCCGATATCACTTTGTGATTAACTCCTTAACCACGTGCTTGCAAGCAGTGTTGATATCGATTACCAAGTGGGCCCGAAGTATATCTCTCCGACTCGGGAGGGACAAATCCCATCTCGATACATACAACCCAACAAGTACTTTCCGATCACCTGAGAGACACCTTTTATGATCACCCTCTCATAGGATGACGTTTGATGACCTCAAAGCTTTCTTTCGATACCAGGGAGTTGCATTATCTCATGGTCTAAGGAATACAATATTTGACATAGAAAAAGCTTCGCAAAGATGAACATGATGACACGATCTAATTGCTCTGCTTGATTTGGGTCTGTCCGTCATATCATTCTCCTAATGACATGATCTCATTATTAATCCACAACTCATGTCTATGGTTAGGAAACCTTAACCATCATTAATCAATGAGCTAGTCCATAGAGGCGTACTAGGGACACGGTGTTGTTCATAAACCACACAAGTATCAAAGTTTCCGCTTAATACAATTATAGCATGGAATATAACCTTTATCATGAACAAGAATTATAACAATAACATATTTATTATTGCCTCTAGGGCATAATTCCAACAGTCTCCCACTTGCACTAGAATCAATAATCTAGTTTACATCTGGCAACAATCTAACATTCATGGCATTAAGGTGCTGATCATGTTTTGCTCGTGGAAGAGTTTTAGTCAACGGATCTGCGACATTCAGATCCGTATGTACTTTGCTAATCTTCAGATCTCCATCTGTTATACAATCTCGAATTATATGAAACCGGCGGTGGATGTGCTTGGTCTTTGGATGATATCTTGGTTCCTTAGCCAGTGCTATGGCGCCAGTGTTGTCACACAATATCTATAGTGGGTCCAAGGCACTTGGAACCACACCAAGCTCAGTGATGAAGTTCCTGATCCAAACTCCTTCACTTGACGCTTCTGCAGCAGCCATGTATTCCGATTCTACTGTATATCCCACGATCACGCTTTGCTTGCAGCTTCTCCAGCTCACAGCTCCTCCATTCAAAATATAAACTTATCCTGTCTGAGATTTAGAATCATCCGGGTCGGTGTCGAAACTAGCGTCGACGTAACCTTTTACGACGAGCTGCTCATCACCTCCATAGTCCAAGAACATTTCTTTAGTCATATTTAAATACTTTAGGATGCTCTTTACGGCTGTCCAGTGTTCCACTCCTGGATCACATTGGTATCTGCTCGTCAAACTAAGAGCATTGGACACATCTGGTCTAGTACACATCATGGCATACATGATAGAACCTACGGCTGAGGCATATGGCACTTTGCTCATAGTTTCTCTATCGTTTACCATAGCCGTACACTGAGCCTTGCTCAATATCTTACCTGACAACATGGGCAATGAACCTTTTTTATTTGCTTTATCCATTCTGAACCTTTTCAGAACTTTGTCTAGATATGTACTTTGGCTTAAAGCTATTAGGCGTCTTTGTCTATCTCTATATATTTTGATGCCTAATATATAAGCAGCTTCTCCTTGGTCTTTCATTGAAAAACATTTGTTCAAATAACTCTTCACATCGTTAAGCATATCAATGTCATTTCCAATAATAAATATGTCATCCACATATAGTTCTAAAAATGTCACTGAGCTCCCACTCACTTTCTTGTAGATACAAGAATCCAAAGCTCTTGATCACTTGATCAAAACGAAGGTTCCAAATCCGAGATGCTTACTTCAGTCCATAAATGGAACGCTGAAGTTTGCATACCTTATCAGCATCCTTAGGATCGACAAAACCTTCGGGCTGCATCATATACAACTCTTCATCAATGTTTCCATTGAGGAACGCAGTCTTGACATCCATCTGCCATATTTCATAATCATGAAATGCAGCAATTGCTAATAAAATCCGAATGGACTTAAACATCGCTATGGGAGAGAAAGTCTCATCGTAGTCAACACCTTGAACTTGTCGAAAACCTTTCGCGACAAGCCGAGATTTATAGACAGTAACATTACCATTCGCGTCCGTTTTGTTCTTGAAAATCCATTTGCACTCAACGGCCTTACGGTCGCTAGGAGGGTCCACCAAAGTCCATACTTGGTTTTCGCTCATGGATCCCAATTCGGATTTCATGGCCTCTAGCCATTTCTCAGAGTCTGGGCTCATCATTGCTTCCTCATAGTTCGCAGGTTCACTGTTGTCTACCAACAAGACAGTTAAGACAGGGTTGCCGTACCATTCAGGAGGGGCACGTGACCTTGTCGACCTGCGACGTTCAGCAGCAGCATCGTTCGAAGTTTCATGATCCTCATCATTAGCTTCCTCTCTTGTTGGTGCAGACGGCACTGGAACAATTTCAGGTGCTGCGCTACTCTCCAACTCGAGAGAAGGTTCAATAACCTCGTCTAGCTCTACCTTCCTCCCACTCACTTCTTTCGAGAGAAACTCCTTCTCAAGAAAGGATCCGTTCTTTGCAACAAACACTTTGCCTTCGGATCTGTGGTAGAAGGTATACCCAATCATTTCCTTAGGGTATCCTATGAAGACGCATTTTTCCGCTTTGGGTTCGAGCTTGTCCGGCATCAACTTCTTGACGTAAGCTTCGCATCCCCAAACTTTAAGAAAGGACAACTTAGGTTTAGCACCAAACCAAAGTTCATACGGTGTCGTCTCAACGGATTTAGATGGTGCCCTATTTAAAGTGAATGCAGCGGTTTCTAATGCATAACCCCAAAATGATAACGACAAATCTGTAAGAGACATCATCGATCACACCATATCTAATAAAGTTCGATTCCAGCATTTAGACACACCATTGCGCTGTGGTGTTCCGGGTGGCGTGAGTTGTGAAACGATTCCGCTTGCTTTAAGATGCGTGAGAAAATCATAACTCAAATCTTCACCTCCACGATCGGATCGTAGAAATTTAATTTTCCTGTTACGATGGTTTTCCACTTCGTTCTGAAATTCTTTAAACTTTTCAAACATTTCAGATTTATGTTTCATTAAATAGATATACCCATATCTACTTAATTTATCAGTAAAAGTGAGAAAATAGCGATATCCACCACGCGTCGAAACACTCATTGGTCCGCATACATCGTTATGTATGATTTCCAACAAGTCCGTTGCTCGCTCCATTATTCCGGAGAATGGGGTTTTGATCATCTTGCCCATGAGGCACGGCTCGCACGTGTCAAATGATTCAAAATCAAGAGGCTCCAAAAGTCCATCAGAATGGAGTTTCTTAATGCTTTTTACACCAATATGACCTAGACGGCAGTGCCACAAATAAGTCGAATTATCACTATCTACTTTGCTTCTCTTAGCTTCAATGTTATGGATGTGTGTTTCATTGCTTTCGAGATTCGGAAGAAATAAACCATTCATAGCAGGTGCATGACCATAAAAGATGTTACTCGTATAAATAGAACAACCATTATTCTCCGATTTAAATGAATAACCGTCTTGCAGTAAACACGATCCAGATATAATGTTCATGCTCAACGCATGCACATAATAACACTTATTAAGGTTTAAAACTAATCCCGAAGGTAAAACTAAGGAGAGTGTGTCGACGGCCATCACATCAACTCTTGATCCATTGCCAACGCGCATCGTCACCTCATCCCTTGCTAGCCGCCGTCTATTCCGTAGCTCCTATTTCGAGTTACAAATATTAACAACCGAACCAGTATCAAATACCCAGGCACTACAACGAGCGCTAGTAAGGTAAACATCAATAACATGTATATCAAATATACCTTTAATGGTGCCAGCCTTCTTGTACGCTAAGTACTTCAGACGATTCTTCCGGTGACCCTTGTCCTTGCAATAGAAGCACTTTCAAAGGTCCGGCTTAGGTCCGGACTTGAGCTTCTTCTCGGCGAGCAACAGCTTGTCATTGCCTTTCTTGAAGGATTTCTTTGCACCCTTACCTTTCTTAAAGCTAGGGGTCTTGTTGACCATCAACACATGATTATCTTTCTTGGTGTCCACCTTCGCAGCTTTCAGCTTATCGAAGAGCTCAGTGATCGTATCATGGAACCAATCTGATTGTGAGTAACTACAAAACCTTTGTAGCTAGGAGGGAGTGATTGTAGAACACAATTTTATCTTGATCTTTAAGTGAGGAATCATCTTATAATGCTACCGTCACGATCTAAGCATAATAAGATACGTAAAAGGATAAACATCACATGCATATAATTTTATGTGACATGGTATAGCCAATCTCCGCGCAATGATCTCCATCTTGTGCGCGACAGCATGATCTCCATCACTCCACCATGATTGCCTCCACCACGAATAGCAACTACAACTATTGCTAACTACTTAGCTATAAATTAAAGTTATTTCATGGCGTATAAGAAGTTGACACACATGTCATACACAATTATAAAGACAACCATATGGCTCCTGCCGGTTGTGTACTCATCGACATGAAAGTCGTGAAATATTACAAAACATGATCATTGGATCCAACATACACATCATATCTTGGGCCATACCATATCACAAAACACTCCCTGCAAAAACAAGTTAGACGCCTCTACTTTGTTGTTGCATGTTTTACGTGGCTTATGGGAGTAACAATCTAAGAACGATTCTTACCTATGGAAAGCCACAACGCTGATATTATGGTTGCCAACATCCGGTGTAAATCCCATGACTACTATAGTTGAAGGGAATATGCCCTGAGAGGCAATAATAAAGTGTTTATTATGTATATTCCAAGTATATGATAGATGTTTATTTTGCATGCTATAATTGTATTAATATGGAAACATTAATACATGTGTGTTTAATAAACAAACAAAAAGTTTCTAGTTATGCCTCTCTCATAAACTAGCTCGTTGATTAACAAGATGATCAAGGTTTCCTGATCATGGACATTGGATGTTGTTAATAACGGGATCACAACATTAGTGTAATGGTGTGATGAACATTCATCCGAAGTATAGCATTACGATCAAATTCATTGAGTTTATATTGCTATAACAACTTACGAAGTGATCCTAATCCTTAGACCATGAGATCATGTCAATCACTAACACCGGAAGAGTCTCTTGATAACATCAAACGTCACACCGTAACAGGGTGATTATAAAGATGGATTCAGAACTAATAAAGTGCTATGTTGAGGCTCATGGATCGAGAGTGGAATTTGTTCATCCCGATGACGGATAGATATACTCTAGGCCCTCTCGGTGATATCACATTGATTAGCTTCCAAGCAAGTGATTTGATCATTAGAATGTTATATCACGGGAACAAGAAAAGAGTGCATGTCGGTAACGAGATCAAACTAGGTATGGAGATACCGATGATCGAATCTCGGACATGTAATATATCGTGAAACAAAGGTATTAAGATACTAGCGTAAAAGGTTCCGACGATCACAAGAAAGTCATCGTTGAATGTGTGGAGTCGATGGGTCTCGATCCGCTTCTGATTATTGATCCGAGAGGGATCTCGATCATGTCCGCATTATTCACGAACCGTAGGGTGACACACTTAAGAGACACCTACATCCAATTGGAGCAAAAGTTTCATGCCGAAAGAATGAACAAGCGCAGGAATTTATTTCACTAGATACCGAAACAGGTTTTCGGGTGAAATGCATAAAGTGGTTATGCATGTGAAATAGAATTCTAGCAAGGGGTTATTTGTGAATGTTTATCATTAAAGTAATTGACAAAATTCTGAATAAAATAAAAGAGTTTTATTTAATGAGAGTTTGCATTAAATTTGGTGGAAATTTAATGGCATGTTTGAGTGGGATTTTGAGTGGAGGGAATTTAAAGGAATTTTGTGAGTGGAGTGTCCACCCACATGAAGAGGGGAGGGCAAGGGGAAAGCCCCCATGCACCGGCCACCCCCTTGGGGTTCCCCCCTCCTCCTATAAAAGGGACCTCTCTCCTCACTTCTCACTCACACTTCCTCGTGAAGGATCTCTCTCCCCCTCTAGAATTTATCCCCCATGGTCTCGGACTAGAGAGATACATGTTCCTGGTGGCTATTCAGCAAGAAAGAGTTGTGCTTCATTGCATCGGAGCGAGGAGGCGGAGGTTGCTCGGTGCCTCGAGCGTGTGTGCGAGCACGGATCTTGGCTGATTTGCGGCGCTAGGACTTCCTCTCGATCTTGAGATCGGCAAGAGATCGTCTACATCAACCACGAGTTGAACTCGTTAAGCTTTGTCGGTCTTCAAGGGTATGTTCTCTACGGATATACATCCGCCCATTGTTTGTATCTAATAGATAGATCTTGGTACATAGTTCACATCGTAGGAATTTTTTTGTTTTCTATGCTGCGAACCCTACAATAGTGAGAGAAACTGGCATCCACCAGCCGCATGTGTGGAACAAGCCACACGTCAAGTGCGGAGCCGGTCTCGCGAACGAGGTCGCGTAAAGTTGGCCTGGACCACTTCGATCTCACTATCCCGCATCATAAGAAGTACACAACAAGAGGATTGCAACAGAAAACATCAACGCCCGCAACAAGCATGTTGCATTCTACTCGTGAAACACATCTACGCATAGATCTAGCTCTAATACCACTGAAGGGTTTTGCAGCATAGTAAATCAAAAAAATTCTACGGATGCGAACAAGAAAGCCAAGATCTAATCTAGGAGATGCAATCAACGAGAGGGATAGATGATATCTTCATACCCTTGAAGAAATCGCACAGCAGAAATGTTCAACAGAACGTGGGTGATGTAGTCGAACTAGCCTTCTCCTCCTCGTGATCCGATCCGATCCAACGCCGCAAGTGGCGGTGTGTGGCATCCCGCAAAACCACTACTAGAAAATCGCGTTGTTTTTGTGCACTGCATCATCATAACCGCATGCTCATGTCATCATGCCACATTGCATTTGAACACCGTCATCATCTTGCATTTACTTGCATAAAACTATTTTCGGAAAAACCTATTTTTGTTTTCTAAACGCCCCGTCTATGTTCCAAACGCAAAACCCGGGTCTCCGGATTATTTTGTTTTGTCTGCTATCGGTTTGCAAAAGCCCTGTTTTAAACAAATAAAATATTTAATTATTTTAGTGGGGGCAGCCAAACCGGGCCGATCCGACCAAGTCGGCCACCCCCAGAATAAAACGGTCCACCCAAACTCTAAATCTATTCCCACCCAATCCTATTCTACCCACCAACCCCTCCCTCCACCTCACCTTCCCCTCCACCTCACCTCACCCCCGCCACCTCATCAATCCAGCAGCCCCACTCCCCCCTCTGGCCCCACTCCCTTTTTCCCTCCCCCATGCGCTCACACAGCTCCTTCTTACCCCTCTCTCTCCCTCTCCCTTACACCACTGGCCGACCTGGCCCCATCCCGCGCCTGGCCCACCTGCCAGCCCCAGCCCCAGCCCACCCCTTGGCCACTCCCCACCACTCCCTCTCCCATCCTGGCCACCCCGACCCCACCTCTCCCCGCGGGTCCCACTCGCCCCACGCGTCGCCCACCACTTCTCCTCTCTCCTCCCTCCTCGCCTGCCCCCGCCACCGCCTCCTCCTCCCGGCCACCGCCTCCTCTCCTGAGCCGCCTCCTGAGTTCCTCCCGCTGACCACGCCTCCCGGCCGCCGCCCGCTCGCTCGCCTCCTCCCGGCCAACCTCGCGGAGACGCTGCCTCCCAGCTCACTTGTGGGCGCCTCGCCGGCGTGCTTCGAGGCTGCCCGCTGAAGCCGCTGGACCTCCTCTCCTCGGCGGCCGCCCTCCTCCGCTCAAGCTTCCTCCGCTGCCTCCTCCGCCGCTGGCCGCCTCGCTTCTCACACAGGCTGCGCCTCCCTGGCTCGCCCGGCCTCGCCTCCCGGTGCTCCCGCCGTCGGCGTCTGCCTGGTCGGCCTGCTCGCCCGACGCCGCTGCTGGCCGTCCTCACCTCATTGCTGCGCCAAGGCTGCCACCGCTGCCCTTTTCTCGGCGGCCTAAGTCCTCTCCGCCGAGCTCGCCGCCCGGACTCGCCTCCGTCTTGCTCCGGCGCATCACCCGCGTTGGCGTGTGCCCCTGTCCCGAGCCGACCAGATGCATCCGTTCTCCTCGGTGGCGCTCAATCCCAGGACAAGGACGTCATACGCCCCGTTGCTGCAGTGACTAATCGGACACCTGAAGTCCTACCTCGCCATGTTTCACTTCTGTTCACATCAATACCAAGAACAATCGAACATGGAGGGCCCTGATAGGGCGTCGAGATCCCCTCGTCGACAAGATCGGCTCGATGCAGATGTTTTAGAAGCAAGTACATGGTCCCACTCGAATACCCGACATCGATCCCAAGTTCTTCGTCTTGGATTCCAAGACCTCCTTCTCGGAACCACCAAGCACTTCCTCTCGGACGCCAAGACCCGTATTCCGAAGCCCGTTCCTGGATCCGATGGCCGGACCCCGAAGACTGGTCCCGACGAGACCCAACGACGAACCAAGTCCGACAACGATGAACAAGTTGGAACCGACAAGATCTACCGCCTGGCGCCAAGCTCTTCTCCATGGGACGCCAAGACACCCGTCGAACCCCGAAGACCGAACCCCGTGGACCGACATGCTCTTCTTCACGGATACGATAAGCACTTCGCCCCGGAACGCCAAGTACTCCCTCGAGGACGCCGAGTACCTCACCCCGGACACCGAGACCCTGAACGACAAGTTCTCCTTCACAGATCCGATGACCGAGACCCTGAAGACCGGTCGAAAACGTCAAGATCTCCAATCATAACGCCAAGTTCGCCACCTTGAACGCCATTACCGTCCACGCGGACCCGAAGACCTCGAATGCGACAAGATCGACACCCACCAGGGCGAGACCGATGTGCCCCGACGCCAACCAAGTCCTTCATCTCGGATGCGGCAAGATCGACCGTTGGAAAACAAGTTCTCCATCTTGTATCCGACCTCGTCGAGCCGTTCTCTCGTCGAACCCTGAGCTCGAACCCTGAACCCCGGAACCAAGTTCGCCGAACCCAGATGTGTGAACCTTTTCCCGAGCCCCTATTTTATAAATGCTAAATATAAAACCTGTTGCATATTAATCATTCATCTCGCATGCATATTTGTGTGGTTTGGGGGCATTATGCCGATTCACCTCATAATTAAATATGGGGCCCATATGCGGGCAAATCTAGTCTTATATTGGCCTCATTTAAATTGGTGTAGCGAACCGGTGCTATCTCTTGCCATGATAATACAAACATTTAAATTGCAGGGTAGCTAAACAACATGAACCACCTAATTAATTGTCGGGGCCCCGGTTCCACTTAATATTTCCCAATTGCATCGCATCTTTGCCATGTCATACATCATACATGCATCATGCCCGATCTTCTGTCGTAGTACTAAATTGTGCATCCGGTGTTTATTCTAGTGTTTTGCTTCTTCGCGGATAAGGCCGTTGAGTTAATGCGAGTGTCGACCCGATATTCGGATGAACCTTCGGCAATGTTTTCAGGCGAGCATCTCCCCCCTTTCTACCTATCTTACTTTTATAGTATTTATTTCCCTCCTGTTGATCTATTGCTATCTGTGTTGCGATGCTCTAGTTTTCGTACCTGTGATATCCCTTGCAGCCTTATATTGCCGTGGACACATCCTATTACCTGTTGTTTGGTAGATAGTTGGACCTGCGCGTCGTAGTCGCTTGCTCAAGCGCTGTTGCGTGTCGCCAAGTACCACAGTTGTTGGAGTATTGCCGCATGTTTATTGTTGGAGTTGATCATAACTTTATTTATTGTTTAACAACTAAAATTGAAGTAGGTAAGCAGAGGCACAGGTGGGCAATAGATGTTATTTGGTTGTTAACCGTCCACTTGTGTCCCGTAGGACCCCGAGTACTTGATACCTGTTCCTTGAATTTTCGCGCTATCCACATCCGGGAGGATTATGGGACCCCCTAAGCCAGAGCTTGATTCATTCTTATTTCTTGGGGCCACAAACTAGTTTGAGGTTTTATTTACTATCCTGTACTTATGCCATGCTTTACTATATTTTTTACGATTGTGCGAGGAGCACCTGTACTGTTTAGGTAAGCGGAGTGTTTTCGCGGTATCGACAAGCCCAGTTTTGGGTTCCCGTTTCTGACCATTGACGCAAACCTTGAGTCCGTCTCGGAGTCAGCTAACTTTGTTGCGGGTCTACTCAATGGGGTGGCCCCCTGAAATATTTCTGAATCCTGTGATTGCTTTGTCGTGAAAGCCTCGTTGGGTTTTGATTTGGTTTTTCCAAGGTTGATCGAGTGTGTGTTGCTATTTGTGCACCCCTGCAGGGTAAAACTTTCTGAAAGCCGTGTCCGCGGTTATGGATGACTTGGAGCACAGTATCTCAATCATAGTCAACTATAACTAAAGTAGTGCTATAAATTTGACTTTATAATGACTAGTAATCAGCTTCACTACAATGGAATGGCTAAATAAAACTGCCAACAATTGCTTGCTTGGGTTGTCGTTTGCGACCATTGTACCTGACTAGTAAGTATTGCAACTATAACGGAATGGCTAAATAAAAGTACCAACAACTGCTGGGTTTTGGGATATCTCATGCTAATTGTACCTGACTAGTAAGTGCCGCAACTACAACGGAATGGATAACTAAAAAGTGCCCACTGCTTATTATATCAGGATGACTATCTATATTTGACTAGTAATTGCTGCAACGATAACTGAATAAATAAAACTGCCAACGGTGTGAGTTCCTAGGTTGACTTCCTCGTTTGGTCTCGAGGGGGAAACACCAGGATGGGTTTGTTTGATGGTGGTCTCAGGATGGTTCCGAATAGGTCTTTCTTATCCCTCTCTGGTAGCCGCCAGTTGTATCGAGTCTCTATAGGTTGTTTAGTGCATGCTGCCGCTGTCGCTTCAGTCCACCATACCAATGTAGGCGAGGACCGCCGAATTCTAGTCTTGCCGCGTACTGGCCTCAGTACTGACGCTCCTCTTTTTCCTTTGCCCTTTTGTCGGCACCCCTTTTGTTTAAGCAGGTTTTGATATCGGCGCCATTAGTGGTTACCCTCCCGGCTTGGCTGGGCAGGGTTATGGGACGCCATTGGTTATTCTTCGTGGCTCTTAGCCCCATTTGCATCTTGTCCGTAGTCGGACGCCTCTGCTTTCAAGGTGATTTGGATCTTTGTTCTATATATCTGTATTCTTGACTCATGGAGTCGTGTTGTATATATATCTGTTCTGTGGGTCCCATCGAGGACTGTTGTGTAATGTTATTACTTCGTTTTCCACCCGCACGAAAGTGCCTGGTGGGCACCTTTGAATCGTTTCTATGCGGTTTGGCGGGTTTCACTAAAACTTGCATAGGGTCGATTCTGAGGGTGTTACAGAGTGGTATCAGAGCTCAGCAGTTGCGATACCCCACAAGTCCAGCCTGTAGGATAACCTAGCTAACGGGCGAAGTAGAGTGTCAAAACTATTTTGCAAAATCGGTTGGGTAGATCTGATTAGGTCTGTTTTACTCCTTACCCCTCTGCTATTCTCCTCTCACCTCTGCGTGTTTTGAATCTCCTCTCTTATCTTTCCTCGAGTCCAGGATTTCTCGTGGTTGGGTTCCATCGTACCTTCAGGGTTTCGCTTCCTCCTTTGGTAACGGTGTTGCTACATCGGGTCTTCATGCTATCCGAGGAATCCTTCGTCTGGTGGACTTCTCTTTGTTCCTTCTTGTGCCTTCCGGTGTTTTCCGACGCGACGACATCATCTACGCCAGATCCGATGCAGGGTCTGCATCGCCCCTTTGTTTCCGAACCTCGCTTGTCGAGATCTTCAGTCTAATTCCGAGAGTTGGTTGAACAATTCGCCTATTCGTGTGCAGAGTAATGCTTTGGGTGCACGATGGACTTATCACCATCCGACTACTCTTATCATTCGCTCTTGTACATCGAATCAGTGGATCCAGCAGTTTTACTCCGTCCACGGAAGCTAGAGGTGGCTTTATTTGTGGATACCTCTACCTTCGACCTTTTTGTTTCCGGAGTGTTTCCCTCAACGATCACGGACAACGACCTCTTGTTAGTGGTGTCGCGAGGATCTACACGGTGCGAGAAGATTCAGATCGTCGCCTTCTTCCCGGTACCATGAGGCGGATCTCGAGGGCGAGATCCATTGTTAGTGGTGTCGAATTGTGGCATCCCGCAAAACCACTACTAGAAAAGCGCGTTGTTTTTGTGCACTGCATCATCATGACCGCATGCTCATGTCATCATGCCACATTGCATTTGAACACCGTCATCATCTTGCATTTACTTGCATAAAACTATTTTCGGAAAAACCTATTTTTGTTTTCTAAACGCCCCGTCTATGTTCCAAACACAAAACCCGGGTCTCCGGATTATTTTGTTTTGTCTGCTATCGGTTTGCAAAAGCCCTGTTTTAAACAAATAAAATATTTAATTATTTTAGTGGGGGCAGCCAAACCGGGCCGATCCGACCCAGTCGGCCACCCCCAGAATAAAACGGTCCACCCAAACTCTAAATCTATTCCCACCCAATCCTATTCTACCCACCAATCCCCTCCCTCCACCTCACCTTCCCCTCCACCTCACCTCACCCCCGCCACCTCATCAATCCAGCCCAGCCCCCTCCTGCCCCGCTCCTTTTTCCCTCCCCATGCGCTCACAGCTCCTTACCCCTCTCTCTCCCTCTCCCTTACACCCCGGCCCCACCACCTGGGCAGACCCTCCCATCCCGCCTGCCCACTGCCACCGGCCCACCCCCCGCCACTCCCCACCACTCCTCTCCCATCCCGGCCACCGACCACCTCTCCCCGCGGGTCCCACTCGCCCCACGCGTCACCCACCACTTCTCCTCTCTCCTCCCTCGCTGCACTTCTCGCCCCGCCACCGCCTCCTCCTCCCGCCGCCTTTGCCTCCTCTCCCGAGCTCGCCCGCTGAAAGGCCCTCAGGCCTCCTCGCCATCGAGTTCCCCGCCGACGCTCCCTCGCCCGGCCACAGCCACGCCTCCCGCTGTCCTGCCTCGCCCGCGCCTCCGGCCGCGACGCCTCGCCCTCCTCCCGCCAACCTCGCAGACGCTGCTCCCTCCTGGCTCACACAGGCGCCTCCGGCGTGCTCTGAGCTCGCCCGCTGAGCCGCCTGGACCTCCTCTCCTCCGCCGCCCTCCTCCGTCAAGCTTCCTCCGCCAGCCTCTTCCACTGCGCTTCTGCCGCTGCGGTCCTCGCTGTTCGTCCCGCCCGGCGCAGCGTGTCGCCCTCGCTGCTGGCTGGCCGAGTATCTGGGCCGCGCCTCCTGCTTCGCTGCCTCGCCTCCCGGTGCTCCGCTGTCATGGGTCCAGCCCTCGCGACGCCGCTCCTCGGCCGTCCTCACCTCCTCCGCTGCGCCAAGGCCGCCACCGCTTTTCGGCGGCGCCCAAGTCCTCTTCGGCCGAGCCCGCCGCCCCGGCCTCGCCTCCCGTGCTGCTCCGGGCGCATCACCCCGCCCGTGCGCGTGTGCCCCAGCCCCGAGCCGACCAGATGCATCCGTTCTCCTCGGTGGCGCTCAATCCCAGGACAAGGACGTCATATGCCCCGTTGCTGCAGTGACTAACCGGACACCTGAAGTCCTACCTCGCCATGTTTCACTTCTGTTCACATCAATACCAAGAACAATCGAACATGGAGGGCCCTGATAAGGCGTCGAGATCCCCTCGTCGACAAGATCGGCTCGATGCAGATGTTTTAGAAGCAAGTACATGGTCCCACTCGAATACCCGACATCGATCCCAAGTTCTTCGTCTTGGATTCCAAGACCTCCTTCTCGGAACCACCAAGCACTTCCTCTCGGACGCCAAGACCCGGATTCCGAAGCCCGTTCCTGGATCCGATGGCCGGACCCCGAAGACTGATCCCGACGAGACCCAACGACGAACCAAGTCCGACAACGATGAACAAGTTGGAACCGACAAGATCTACCGCCTGGCGCCAAGCTCTTCTCCATGGGACGCCAAGACACCCGTCGAACCCCGAAGACCGAACCCCGTGGACCGACATGCTCTTCTTCACGGATACGACAAGCACTTCGCCCCGGAACGCCAAGTACTCCCTCGAGGACTCCGAGTACCTCACCCCGGACACCGAGACCCTGAACGACAAGTTCTCCTTCACAGATCCGATGACCGAGACCCTGAAGACCGGTCAAAAACGCCAAGATCTCCAATCAGAACGCCAAGTTCGCCACCTTGAACGCCATTACCGTCCACGCGGACCCGAAGACCTCGAATGCGACAAGATCGACACCGACCAGGACGAGACCGATGCGCCCCGACGCCAACCAAGTCCTTCATCTCGGATGCGGCAAGATCGACCGTTGGAAACCAAGTTCTCCATCTTGTATCCGACCTCGTCGAGTCGTTCTCTCGTCGAACCCTGAGCCCGAACCCCGGAACCAAGTTCGCCGAACCCAGATGTGTGAACCTTTTCCCGAGCCCCTATTTTATAAATGCTAAATATAAAACATGTTGCATATTAATCATTCATCTCGCATGCATATTTGTGTGGTTTGGGGGCATTATGCCGATTCACCTCATAATTAAATATGGGGCCCATATGCGGGAAAATCTAGTCTTATATTGGCCTCATTTAAATTGGTGTAGCGAACCGGTGCTATCTCTTGCCATGATAATACAAACATTTAAATTGCAGGGTAGCTAAACAACATGAACCACCTAATTAATTGTCGGGACCCCGGTTCCACTTAATATTGCCCAATTGCATCGCATCTTTGCCATGTCATACATCATACATGCATCATGCCCGATCTTCTGCCGTAGTATTAAATAGTGCATCCGGTGTTTATTCTAGTGTTTTGCTTCTTCGCGGATAAGGCCGTTGAGTTGATGCGAGTGTCGACCCGATATTCGGATGAACCTTCGGCAATGTTTTCAGGCGAGCATCTCCCCCCTTTCTACCTATCTTACTTTTATAGTATTTATTTCCCTCCTGTTGATCTATTGCTATCTGTGTTGCGATGCTCTAGTTTTCGTACCTGTGATATCCCTTGCAGCCTTATATTGCCGTGGACACATCCTATTACCTGTTGTTTGGTAGATAGTTGGACCTGCGCGTTGTAGTCGCTTGCTCAAGCTGCTATGCGTCGCCAAGTACCACAGTTGTTGTAGTATTGCCGCATGTTTCTTGTTGGAGTTGATCATAACTTTAATTACTGTTTAACAACTAAAATTGAAGTAGGTACGCAGAGGCACAGGTGGGCAATAGATGTTATTTGGTTGTTAACGTCCACTTGTGTCCGTGGGACCCCGAGTACTTGATACCTGTTCCTTGAATTTTCGCGCTATCCACATCCGGGAGGATTATGGGACCCCCCTGAGCCAGAGCTTGATTCATTCTTATTTCTTGGGGCCACAAACTAGTTTGAGGTTTTATTTACTATCCTGTACTTATGCCATGCTTTACTGTATTAATTACGATTGTGCGAGGAGCACTGCTTTGTTTAGGTAAGCGGAGTGTTTTCGGTGTCGACAAGCCAGTTTTGGGTTCCCGATCGTTCTGACCATTGGCGCAAACCTTGAGTCCGTCTCGAGTCAGCTAAATTCGTTCTATGGTCTACTCAATGGGGTGCCCCCCTGAAATATTTCTGAATCCTGTGATTGCTTTGTCGTGAAAGCCTCGTTGGGTTTTGATTTGGTTTTTCCGAGGTTGATCGAGTGTGTGTTGCTATTTGTGCAGCCCTGCAGGGTAAAACTTTCTAAAAGCCGTGTCCGCGGTTATGGACGACTTGGAGCACAGTATCTCGATCATAGTCAACTATAACTAAAGTAGTGCTATAAATTTGACTTTATAATGACTAGTAATCAGCTTCACTACAATGGAATGGCTAAATAAAACTGCCAACAATTGCTTGCTTGGGTTGTCGTTTGCGACCATTGTACCTGACTAGTAAGTATTGCAACTATAACGGAATGTCTAAATAAAAGTACCAACAACTGCTGGGTTTTGGGATATCTCATGCTAATTGTACCTGACTAGTAAGTGTCGCAACTACAACAGAATGGATAACTAAAAAGTGCCCACTCCTTATTATATCAGGATGACTATCTATATTTGACTAGTAATTGCTGCAACGATAACTGAATAAAAAAAACTGCCAACGGTGTGAGTTCCTAGGTTGACTTCCTCGTTTGGTCTCGAGGGGGAAACACCAGGATGGGTTTGTTTGATGGTGGTCTCAGGATGGTTCCGAATAGGTCTTTCTTATCCCTCTCTGGTAGCCGCCAGTTGTATCGAGTCTCTATAGGTTGTTTAGTGCAGGCTGCCGCTGCCGCTTCAGTCCACCATACCTATGTAGGCGAGGGCCTTGATTCTAGCCTCGCTGTCTTGGCCTCGATCTTCGCTCCTCTTTTTCCTTTGCCCTTTGTCGGCACCCCTTTTGTTTAAGCAGGTTTTGAGATCCACGCCGTTAGCAGGGTTACCCTCCCGGCTTGGCCTGGGCAGGGTTATGGACGCCATTGGTTATTCTTCAGGGCTCTTAGCCCCATTTGCATCTTGTCCGTAGCTGGACGCTCTGTCGTTTTCAAGGTGATTTGGATCTTTGTTCTGTATATCTGTATTCTTGACTCATGGAGTCGTGTTGTATATATATATATCTGTTCTGTGGGTCCCATCGAGGACTGTTGTGTAATGTTATTACTTCGTTTTCCACCCGCACGAAAGTGCCTGGTGGGCACCTTTGAATCGTTTCTATGCGGTTTGGCGGGTTTCGCTAAAACTTGCATAGGGTCGATTCTGAGGGTGTTACACGGTGCCTCCGAGAGATGCACACGTATGGTGCCGCGATGTCTCCTCCTTCCTCGATCCAGCAAGTGGGGTGGAGAGATAGATTGTATCTACAGCACGACGGCGTGGTGCAATGGTGGAGAGTTTCTGCGGCAGGGCGTCGCCTACGCGCAGTCGGGAGAGAGATATGGAGGGCAGCAGGTCGGCGGCTAGGGTTGGAGGAGTAGGGGGAGGGGTGCGCCCCTGCCCACCTTATATAGGGGGCTTGCTGGCCCCCTTGGCCCCTCCTACAAGCCCTAGGGCGGCGGCCCCAAGGGTTGGAGTGGGGGGCAAGTTTCCCCCTTCCTTCTAGAAGGGTTCCTAGGGTTTCCCCTAGGGTTTTGGCCGGCTGGGCCTATGGGGCCTTGTGCCCCTGGCCCAATGTGGCCAGGGCACTCCCCTTAGTCCCAAGCAGGCCTCCGAAAAGTGGGGCCACGTTGGTCCCACTCTAGAAGCTTCTAGAACCTTCCGGTACAATACCGAATACTCCGAAACAATTCCGAAATCCAAAAACTGCTTTCCTTCATATGAATCTTATTCTCCGGACCATTCCATAACCTCTCGTGATGTCCTAGATCTCATCCGAGACTTCGAATAAAAACTCACAAACAAATTATCCATTCTATCCTAGCGCCGAGACACGTTAAGTGTGTGACCCTACGGGTTCGAGAATATGCAGACATGATCTTTTATCGATAATCAACAGCGGGATCTGTAAACCCATATTGACTCCCACATATTCATCGATGATCATATCGGATGAACCACGATGCCAGGATTCAATTAATCCCATATTTATATTCCCTTCGTCATGCGGTATTTTACTTTCCCGAGATTCGATCGTTGGTATCTGTATACCTAGTTCAATCTCGTTCACAGCAAGTACTTTACTCATTCCGTAATCTGATATCACTTTGTGATTAACTCCTTAACCACGTTCTTACAAGCGGTGTTGATATCGATTACCGAGTGGGCCCAAAGTATATCTCTCCGACTCGGGAGGGACAAATCCCATCTCGATACATACAACCCAACAAGTACTTTCCGATCACCTGAGAGACACCTTTATGATCACCCTCTCATAGGATGATGTTTGATGACCTCAAAGCTTTCTTCTGATACCAGGGAGTTGCATTGTCTCATGGTCTAAGGAATACAATATTTGACATAGAAAAAGCTTCGCAAAGATGAACACGATGACACGTTCTAATTGCTCTGCTTGATTTGGGTCTATCCATCATATCATTCTCCTAATGACATGATCTCATTATTAATCGACAACTCATGTCTATGGTTAGGAAACCTTAACCATCATTAATCAATGAGCTAGTCCATAGAGGCGTACTAGGGACACGGTGTTGTTCATAAACCACAAAAGTATCAAAGTTTCCGCTTAATACAATTCTAGCATGGAATATAAACTTTATCATGAACAAGAATTATAACAATAACATCTTTATTATTGCCTCTAGGGCATAATTCTAACAGCAGTGCGCGCGCGTTCGAATGGGACGTTCTACGCTGACACCCGGAGCGGCGACGAGTGCATCGGGCTCGACATGTTCGAGACGACGCACGAGGCGACACGCGCGTACAACGCGGACGCCTGGTGCCTCGGTCGTCCTCGGCGCTCCATGAACTTCATAGATGTATAGACGCGCCAGCAGGCGAAAGACCTCGCGCCACCGCCGGCCGTCACGCGGGAGGAGAGGCAGCGGCAACACGAGCTCGAGGAGCGCCTCATCATCGTTGAGCAGAGCGAGCGCATGCGCCTCGAGTGGGCGCGGTGTTATGACCCACAAGTATAGGGAATCGCAACAGTCTTCGAGGGAAGTAAAGCCCAAATTTATTGATTTGACATAAGGGAAGCCAAAAAATATTTATGAGCCTTAACAAATGAGTTGTCAATTTAGCTGCACCTGAAAACAGTCTTGCTCGCAATATTTTATCAGTAGCAACAGTTTTGTAACAGCAATAGCAAAATAATAGCAGCAGTAAAATAAGGACAGAAGTAGCAATTGAAATAAACAACAGGATTAAAATGTGGTAGATAGGGATGGATGGACGGGTGTTGCATGGACAAGATAATTCATGTAATAATCAAGACAAAGGCATTGCAGATAATAAAGATAAAGCATACAAGTACTAAGTAACCATAGGCATGTGTTCTGTATATAGTCATGCATGCTCGCAATGATAAACTTGCACAACATCTTTTGTGCCGCCAGCCCGTTTGCAACGGGGCCTCAAGGGAATCTACTGACAATTAAGGTGCTCCTTTTAATAGAGCACCGGAGCAAAGCATTAACACTCCATGAACACATGTGATCATCACATCACATCCATCCCCTCTGCTTATCCCAATTGCTGTCACTTCAGGGCCTCGGGTTCCGGACAACGATATGTGTACACAACTTTCAAGTAAGATCACAAACAATAATATCATCATGAATCAATAACATGTTCAGTTCTGAGATCATGGCACTCGGGCCCTAGTGACAAGCATTAAGCACAACAATTTTGGATCATCCCCTCTGCTTATCCCAAAAATACTAAGCTTGGATCATCAAATTCTAATCATCAAAATAAGGGTTAACAAAAACTTTTCTAAATAAAATTATGAATGCATGCATATGTGTATGCATGGATTTTTAAATTCTTTTAAAACACCTTGTTTGTTTGTCTCATTGCTTGTAAAATGTTTCTTAGGTGAAATAAACATCACCTAAAACATTTCCCACACTTTTCCTAAAGACAAGTAAATCAAAACACATATATGAAATGAATGGTCATTTTGGCCAATTTAACTCCCATCCTACTTTGGCTGTCTCAAACTTTTAGAACCTAACATAAATTTTCTGGATCTTTGCACCCCTTGAATGTACTCATAACAAGGTATCAAGGCCCACTTTGTGATCATCCAGAAACTTTCAAATGCATAGTTTAAATTACAATTCAAAATTGAATCTTTATCATATGGGAAGATCCCACTTTTTAAAAACCACTCAAACAAGCTCAACTTTCAAAAACCAAGCATCTGCAGACTCACCAGCACCAATCTAGCAAACCCACCAAAAATCTTTTCAAAATTCAAAACTTGAGTTCATGCGGCCATTTCATCAAACAAGTTGCAGACACAAATCAAACAAAACATCAAACACTATAGTGTGCAGTAAAATTGGCCTAACTTGTTCCCTAGTTACCTCACACACAGCTCAGTAGATCAGCTAGGAAGTTTAACTAAGGACTAGCAACCCTGTGAGCTTGCCATTGCCATCAATGGTGAACAATCGAGCACCCCCTTGTCACCCCATTGTGGACAGCAGGCTAGAGGAAGAACTAGTCGTGCCAACCTTGTCTGGGAGGCAGCCCACCGTCCACCGCCACTACCTGTCCCAGCCGCGAGCGTTGCCAAGCCCTGGACCACGCGCACAAGCCGCGCCCAGACCACCAGAGACCATGCCAAGCATGCGCCAGAGCACCACCCT
The DNA here is from genome assembly GCA_030063025.1 of Avena longiglumis. Lineage (NCBI taxonomy): Eukaryota > Viridiplantae > Streptophyta > Magnoliopsida > Poales > Poaceae > Avena > Avena longiglumis. The sequence continues at coordinate 105,558,340 of CP125977.1, forward strand.
CGACCAGCGTCCACAGACCGCGCGCCGCCCTCACCGCGTGCACACACACGATCGCCATCAACCCAGGAGACCGCCAGACATCCCTGTTTGCCGCCCGTCAAGCCTGACCGCCGTCGAAGACGCCGCCTCTGCCGCGCAGAGCACCGCCCGTTCCAGACCAAACCACACCGCCCCATGCCTCGAGACCATGTAGTTGAGCATCGCCAGGAGACACCACACCGTCCCCTACCCTTGCCCATGCCATTAGCCGCCTGTAACCTCGCCCCCGACGAGCTCACCATGCGCCCCGACGGTCCCCTCGCTCGACTATAAATAGAGGCCACCCCCGCATGATTTATTCACACCATCTCACTCCCCTCTCCTCACTGATCGTGCCACACCGTTCTCAGAGAAAGCCGAGCACCACCCCGCCGGAATTTCACCGGAGCCCGCCGCCTCTGGAGAAGAAGGGAGCCAGCGATTGGAGCCGCCCCAGGAGAAGCCACCGGTACCAGGAGATTCGCCGTCGTCGACTTCGTTGTTCGCCCGCCTCGCCGACCCTCGCCAGTACCCCGGTGAGCCCCCAAAAACCCTCACTGGCCGCGCTAGGTTTCGTTCTCTCCGGCGTTGCTCAACATCGACGATGACTCTCAGCCGTTGGATTAGAACTAGATCGAACGATCCATGTCTCCCCATACCGCTTCGCCCAGCCCCGTGTCACTAACGAGTGGGGACACCCACTTAAGTAGCCCGCAGGAGCACTGCGCTTAGCAGGCTGGCCCGGTAACTTTTCCCGCGCAGCCCAGTTATTCAAATTAAACCTTTTTCTATTTCAATTCAAACACACTTCTGTACCCAACTTCAAAAATCAACCCAGATCGATTCAGTGCACCAAATTTAATGAAACCAATTTTGTTGGAAAGGTCTGTGAATGCTGAATCCAAGCCCGTTGGATTCAAGTCATTTGGATCTATAGATCACCCATGGTAAAAATAACAAGGCAGAAGCTTTTCTGCATTCAAACATTTTTCAAATTTAAACCATAATAACTTTTGAGTTGATTCCAACTCTCAAAAATCACATTTAACCATACCTTTCAGAATATATAAAAATATATAGGTTTACTTGCAGAAATAATGTTCAAGTAATAAAAGAATGCTACATAAGAATTTCTAGCCACTTTAATTAATTAAAATAAAAGGGTAAAACCTTATTAAATTGTGACACCACTTTAAATCACATTCCCATGGACTACAATATGTGGTGATGACATGTGTCAACATGATCCCATGTTTGGTTTGGAGAATATTAAATCTTAAGTAGTTTTTCAATGAGTAGAAATTACTTTTCTAAAAATAAAAGGAGTTAAATCAATCCCTAACCTTGTAATGTTAGGGATGATGATAGATCATCCATAAGACCCTTGTGTGTGATGATTGCAAGTAGTTAAGTATTGTTTGGTGATTGTGTACCTCGTATTTATTCATAGACGCTAGTACCGACCAAGGATACGAGGAGGAAGGAGGATACTACGAAGAAGAAGCCGAGGAGAACTTCAACCACTGCTCTGCACAAGGCAAGCTAAAACTTGCAAGATACTCTACTTTAGCAAGCTTATATTGATATTGATGCAAGCTGATACTATACCTAGGCAAGCCTTACTAATCAAGTTGACCTATGCAAGCTAACCCTTGCAAGATACCCTACTGATGCAACAAACCCATACTTGTTCTATGACTACTATATGCCTTAAGCATATGTGATCATACCCACTTGATAAACCAATCCTAGTTTTATTTGCAAGCTTCTTACTTTATTTCTTTATCAAAGCTTACTTAGAGTTTACTTAAGTGACTGGTAGAGATTGGAAAGATGCTGAAGGTTGCATAAAGAGCATAAAATTTGGCCTAACTTAGAAACCTTGACATCAGCCTGAGACATAAGGTTGTACTTAGTTGAAACTCCACTAGTTACCACCCCTCATTAGTACTACCCCCACCTATAGATGCTAGTGCTAAGCATAAAACTTGATCAACTTTTAGATGGGAATACTTGGTGGAAAAATGGTTATGAAAACCTTGGAATGATGGATCCTTCTATTGAAATGTTTTGGACATGTGTTTCCAAACACTTGAGGATTTTGGTGATAAAAATGTTGAGGCATGAGCCTTAGCCCTTTATAAAACTGATGGTTGTCTGGATGCGATTCCATTCCAATTTTATCGTACAACCACAATACCCGAATATTGGGTAGGGCTTGACTGGAAACTTATATTCCTTAGTATTAGTTCCCTCACGGCCAAGGTCTGAGCTGAGGATACCTTGTGAAGATTGTCCACCTGTGCAGTACCCAAGATGACAGTTGGTCATGGTTGGGAGGCCAAACTCACAGGAGAGGTGCTTATACTAGGGCGTGTAATTGAAAGGTTAGGATTGATTATCCGCATACTGAGTATGGTGAATTCAGGATTTGTTCCTGACGGATGTATCGAATGTTGTGGTGAAAGTGTACAATCTCTGCAGAGTGTCAAACTATTCGAATAGCCGCATCCGCTGATTATGGACATTAGTGGACATACTGTTCCCCGTCGACTTTTCAAAATGACCTGTGAAATTAATTAAGACTTTGACTTGACCACAGAGTTGTGATATGAAATACAAGTTCCCACTTAGGAATTATAAAATTGTTACTAGCTTTGGAACCTAGTAGAGATAAATCGCTTTTGCAAAACAACCCTAGAGCCTAGTGTCCTATTATCCAAAAAAACCTTTACTGTTAGTATTAGTTTGCGGTACTTAAAGAGTACTCATGGCTTTGTCCTTGGCTATTCCATGGCCGACTATGAAGGAGTACCGAAGCTGGACCCCAGGAAGGTTACGACAACTAGGATCATCTCCCATCGTCAGCATTGCTTGTGACCCCGAAGATGGAGCTTCGCCTACGCTACCGTTATTATTACGTATTCCGCTGCTTGATGTTGTATTAAGAACTGGATCATGAGATCCCTATTTGTGTAAGAACTTATGTATCGTTTGTGATGGATGATGTACTATGGTATCCAATTCTGTTATGTCTCACAAAAATGGTAATCCTGGGATTGCGATGTATGGCATAACAGGCATCTAGGATTGAAAAATCCGGGTGTTGACATCGAGTCAAAGTCCGAGGCTGCCACACCATGCCCTAGCGCCACTAGGCTTGGCCCGTGGCTAGGGGTGGTGTGGGCCCCTCGATCGTTTTCTCCCCTCCGTCTTCTGGCTCCATGAGTCTTCTGGGAAAATAGGATTTTTGGCATATTTTCTGGAATTTTTCCTGAAAGTTGTTTTTCTGCACAAATACGAGACACCAGAGCAATTCTGCTGAAAACAGCGTTAGTCTATGTTAGTTATATCCAAATCACACAAATTAGAGGAGAAACAATAGCAAAATTGTTCGGAAAAGTAGATATGTTTTGGACGTATCAACTCCCCCCAAGCTTAGCTTATTGCTTGTTCTCAAGCAGTTCAGTTGAAAACTGAGTGCGATAAAAGAAACTTTCACAAACATATTTGCATCATAAGATGTATATATTCTCAGCATATGAGCAAGTACTTAGGCAATTAATAATGAGTATGCAAATAAGTCTACCCAATAGTCATGCAAGCTATGAAGAGATTCCAACTCAATAATAATAGGCAACATGAAACCTAAGCATATGCAAGATTGTAATTCTCATAAGAAGATATGATAAAGTGTTATATCACTTGCCTTTCTTTTTGGAGCAAAACATAAATGCCAAGGCACCTCTAAAGTTCAAGTGAAGACTAGAAGTAAAAATATCAAAGATACAAGCATCAAAGTTATGTCACAATTAACCATATTTTGGGACAAGCACATTACACTAAGAATGACAGCTATGCTCTCGGGAAGGTGCTCATAAAATAAATGGTGAATCGACATAAAAGTGAAAAAAATATTAAGAAGTTTGAAAGACTTCCAAGTGCTTAAAAGTATGGTACATCATTAGCTTTGAGCTCGCATTGCCCCTATCATAAGCATCTTTTAAATGGTTAAGGTTAAAGTGAGGTCAAATATGAGGTATATGCTTGACAGATCATAAGTTGAAAATCTCACGCCGCTTGAGTACGAGTACCGAAACCTCATGCTACTCAACTTTTGTCTAAGGTAAGTTCTTGTCATTGTAAGTATATGTGTACCATAGAGAACCGCCAACGGGGTACCACTTGCCCCATGACACAGGAGCTATCCCATATCAAAATGACAAGGCAACAGACAGTGAGCATCTCAGTGATCTTTTTATTTTCTATTTGCATAGTTTTTTTATTGAGGATTCTTCACAAAATGCCACTATGGTTTTGCTACAAGTTTCCACCATGATTAGGCATGACTTAGGCTAGCCGCCCAGACATTTCTCTAACACATATACAAACTCCATGGACTTACAAGCTCCCATCTTATTTCACACCGCCGGCATCCATAAACAAAAGAACAAGATATCAACTAAAATAGAATAGTGCAATGTTGAAAGCGTTCCCATGACAACATGGTTCTGCTAATTCCCAACTTATAATTTGCAAGCATATAACTACATAGATAGTCACAATGGTTCAGGTTTATTAAGTGCAAGAAATAAAATGTGTCATCAAGTTCGTGAGAGCTTTACTAACTAATTTTCGCATAGCAAGCAAACATTTTTATTTGGAAGAAAACAGAGCATAATAAGTATACAAGGAATAGCAATGATGCCAATAGGTAGATATGGTGGACACTTTTTGACAACTTTGGTTTTGGGGAGTTGGATGCACGAGCTCATACTTAGTACAAGTGAAGGCTAGCAGTAGAAAGAGAGCGACAATCAAGAGAGAAATAATTGTCATAATCATGCTTGCGACAAAAAAAATTAACAGTGGCATAAAAGTGACACAAGAACTCTGAGGCAAAATAAATCATCGAGGCTTAACTGACTTTTGTTTAGTCATATGCATGCGTGAGCATGTGCCAAGTCGATTCAAATAAAACATTCAGACGAGGATACCACAATGTCATACCACCTTATGAATAAAACAATGCAAGCAAAAATTTATATGACATGCGACAAACTATTATAAAATTGGAACTAATCATAAGAGAGAAATAACTACTAAGAATCCATTAAATGGCATACACCTTACATGAACAGACTAAGCATGCTCATAATGATGAGTGAAAGGACTATACTTTCCCATGCTATTTTGGTGATGATGACAATCACACTTGTGGTTTAACCGTGTACTTGAGTTTTACGAAAAATGCTTTTGATGATTCCTATGGATTATGTGGATGCTCTCTTGGGATCTCGTGAAGAAGTCGTCCTTTAGTTTTTCTAGTTTATCTCTTTTTATTGCTTTAGGTCGCCATACTATCCAGAGGGGTCCCATCTCGGAAGGCTGTGGGAAATCACTTGTTCTTGCACAAACCCCATATGCACCGCCACAGCCATCCTACTTTTCTGCGAGAGAGCGAGTCTCTGATCTGCTGGAGCCATTTCTGTCTGATCGGAACTTCCGGCCAGGTGCCGGAAGTTTCGCTCAGGGCTTTTCTGTGGGAAGATCTGGAACTAAGTTCCGATCCAACTTCCGCTGGAACTTCCGGCTAGCTCCCAGTACCTTCTGTGTGGGTATGCTCTATTTGCCGGAACTTCCACCAGAAGTTGCACCGGAAGTTTTGGTGAGGAATTTATGTTGCTTCTTCCAGAAAGTTCCTGAGCGGAACTTCCGCCCAGATGCCGGAACTTCCGGTCAGACATGCTTCATGACCTAGATGTTCCGCCCCTAGTTCCACTCCAAGTTCCGCTGAAGGATCAGTACCCTTCTGATTGAAGTGGTCTATTTGATGGAACTTGGGCTGGAACTTGCATCAGAATTTTTACCGGAACTTCCGGTCAAGCTTTTGGAGCGGGCGTCAACGGGCTGATGACCGTTGAAGCCTTGCTGGGCGAAACTTCCGGCCGCTCACCGGAAGTTCCGGGGAGGTCGCGGAGGCTGTAACGGTTCAGCGTGGAGGGAGCCTATTTAAGGCGCCCTCCTTCTTCCTCCCACTCAACTCGAAAATTTCCTCTCTCCTCCATTAATGCTCGAGCTTCACCTCACTAGATCTCACTCCCTAGCCACTCAAATCACTTGATATTTTGAGAGGTGAGGGAGGTGACCTAGATCTACACTTCCACCAAAGAAGATTTGATTTCCCCACCTATACTTTTTGGACCTTGTTGCTCTTGGGTTTCTTGAAACCCTAGACGGTGTAGGGCATCCTCGGAGCTAAGGGCTTGTGTTGTAAAGCTTTGTGGTATCATTGAGGGCCTCCAATTGAGTTGTGGAGCTTCCCCCTCAACCTTGTTGTAAAGGTTTCGGTTGGCGCCTTCAAGGTCACTCGTTAGTGGATTGTGAGGCCTCCTTTTTGGGGGAGCTTACCAGAGAAGAAGGTGAGGCCTTTGTGGTGCTCGGGTGACCTTGTGTGGCCCCGACACCTCTCCAACATGTACGTAGCTCCCTTAGGAGTGAACTACGGGAATTACATCTCCGTGTCCCCGCTCTGTTTATCTCATTCCCTACCTTTACTTCTTGATCTTTACCGTTCTTGTGGTTGTTGTAAGTTATCTTGCATATAGATTGCTCACATAGTTGCACATCTAGATAACTTTCTTTCTTGCCAAGCCTAAAAGTGTGATACAAATTAAAAATTGGTTGTCGCCTATTCACCCCCCTCTAGTCGATTCAAAGTCGGTACTCTCAATTGGTATCAGAGCCAAGGCTCTTATTTCGGGCTTTACCGCCTAAGAGACGATGGCCGACGAAGGGGGTAGTGAAACTGAAAACCCCAAGAACTTGGCCACTATGGATGACCTCAAGAAATTGGAGACATCCATGATGTCCAAGTTTGAGGAAATGATGACTATCTTGCAGTCTCTCAAGACAAACCCCATGGTTGCTCTTGCCACACCCCAAACCACCAAGCTTCCTCCCACTGTTACCTTAACCGCCCCCGGGGTGAATCCCGCGGCCGTCACCACTCACTTGGGACTTGGTTTTGTTGCTCAAACATCTACCAAGGTTCCAAGTGAGAACACCGAGGAGCCCGAGAACTCAACTTACAAAGAGGAAAATGGAGGAAAGGACTACTCGGCGGTACCCCCACCACCAAAGTACACTCCGGATCCACCCATTCCCATGCCACACATCATTCCTCAAGGAGCACCACCTATGCTAGATACTTCAAATTTTGCCAATTGGCAATATCTAATGCGCTCACATTTTCCAGCTCTTCTATTGAGTTAATGAGGATTGTGGAGGATGGGTTCTCTCCATATGACCCAAAGAAGTTGACACGAGGTGAAGTGGTGGACAAGCAACTCAATGCCACGACTTTGGGGATGATTCAAAAGGCCTTGACTCCAAAGGACTTTGCTCGCATTCTCCAATTCACACCGCCAAGGAAGCATGGGATCAACTCACCGAGCTATTTGTTGGGAATGCAAGCAGCCAAAGCTCCAAGTGTGATGAAGTCAACAACGAGTGCGATGGTTTTGCTATGCAAGATGATGAGACTCCCAAAGATATGTATAGGCGGCTCAAGGTCCTTTGTGGCACTATGAGCGATCTTGGGGCCACCTATGTTGATGACAATTTCATGAAGAGGAAGTTCATTCAATCTCTCCTTCCGTTTGAAGAACAAAACCTCAACTCTATCAAGGGAAGAACCAACTTTCACCTAATGACCTCCCAAGAAGTCTTGAGTGAAGTTATTTCCATGAACATTGCCAAGAATAATGCGGAGTCCGCCCGTGCTAGGGCCATTGGATCAACCAAAGTGAATCTTGCTTTGAAGGCCAAGGCTATTGAAGTTGATGATGATGATACATCAAGTGAGTGGTCTCAAGAGGACCTCAAGTGTGCCTTCAACGAACATCTTTCTCTCGCCTCAAGGGCCTTTTGGAACAAGTCCGGCTCAAGTCACGGTCAAGGGACAACTCAAGGTTCAACTCACCCAACAAGTCTCCCGAGGGAAGGTCATGCTACAATTGCAACGACAAGATTCACTTTGTGGCCAAGTGTCCCTTTGAGAACCGTGAAGACAATGGTGGTCGTCTCATTCGCAAGATCAAGTCAAGGCCTCCTCATCCTTTGAACAAGAACTACACAGTCAAGAATGTCGCCAACAAGGAAAGAGCTATTGTGGTCCATGAAGAATACATTTTAGGCACGGATGAAGATGATGATGATGAAGTCCAAGGTGGTGAGATTGTGGGAGTTGCTGCTATTGCTACTACCTCTACTCCACGACAGTCTCTCTTCGACTCACGTAATGAGAACATCATCTCCTCCAACCAAAAGTGTCTCATGGCCAAGGCCACCGAGGTAACATCTAAACCCACTCCTCAACCCATCTCTAGTGAGCCTTCTTCTCTTGATATTGTTGGTCTAGAGGTGAAGAAAGAGATGATTGTCATGTGTGAATTTGTTGCTACCTTGGATGAAGAAACTAAAACTTGCTTTGAGTCCTTGCTTGCACAACTTGACAATGCTAGGGATGCTTTAGATGAAAAGGACGAACTTCTTGACTTGTTAAGTAAAAATGAAGAGATGCCACCGATGAAATTGCTTCTCTCACTCAAAGTCTTGAGGATGAACAAAATATGAGAATTAATATTGAAGAGAGTGTGTCCAAACTAGTTGATGACCATAGCAACACCATGTGCTCTCTAATTAAAGAACGTGATCATGCTCTTGCTTTGGTTAAGGTGCTTAAGAAAGAAAAAGTTGAGTTTGGGGTTGGTCATGATAGGACTCAAGAAGATCTTGAGAAACTCAAAGAGAAAGACAAATCCTTGGAGTGCAAATTCTCAAGTCTTTTTGAAGACCATGAACAACTTCAAACTCAACTAACTAGTGAACATGCAAAGTCTTCCGTTGTGCAAATTATAGACTTGTCTAGCACTCCTAACCCTTGTTGCAAGCATGAGCATCTCATCGAGGAGAATAAGGTGTTGAAGGATCAACTTGCCAAGGCTAAGAAGAAGAAGAGGAAGAACAATAAGAAGAATAAGAACAAGGTGATGACTCAAGGACCTTCTCATGGTACAACCATCTTGCAAAGTGACAACTTTGCCGGAAAGAACAATCCCTCTTAAATTCTTTGCAAATCTTATGATGGTCATGTATATGCTATATATGTTGGAACTTCTTACACGCATGATTATCATTGGGCCATTTGGGTGCCAAAGACTCTTGTTACTAACAAAAGGGGACCCATTGCAAAATGGGTACCTAAAACCAAAGCTTGATTTTCTTGTAGGACTATGCTTCCGGTGGTTCAAAATGGGTGATTTATAGTGGTGCCACAAGTCATATGACCGGAAGCAAGTCTATCATGACGGAGATAAGGCCAAACATTGCCAACACAATGGTATCCTATGGTGATAAAACAAGTTCTCAGGTTTTGGGTTTTGCCGAAGTGGTGTTAACCCCGGATGTATCCTTGGTTGATGTCATGCTTGTCAAAACCCTTGGTTACAATTTACTTTCTGTTTGTGCTCTTGCTATTATGGGTCTCTCTTCTTTCTTTAATGAGCACTCTGTGGTCCTCATGTGGAGAAAGTCTCTCAAGGTGGCTTTTGTAGGGTATATAGAGCATGACTTGTATGTGGTGGACTTTTCGGGGACCACTACTCCTCATGCTCTATGTCTCTATGCTAAAGCCGACAAGGGCTGGTTGTGGCATCGCCGCGTAGCCCATGTTAACATGAGAACTTTGCAGAGACTTCACTCCGAGGTCCACATCCTTGGACTTAACGATGTTTCTTTTGCCAAAGATCGTGTTTGGAGGGCTTGTATTGAAGGAAAGATGCATGAAACTCCTCACACAAAGTGCTGAATCAAATCACCATGGAGAGATGTTTGGAGCTCTTGCATATGGACCTTTTTGGTCCTCCCTCTCATGATAGTCTTGGAGGCAAGAAGTATTGTTTGGTTATTGTGGATGATTTCTCAATATACACTTGGGTGTTCTTCTTCAAGTACAAGAGTGAGACTCAATAAACCGTCATCGATTTTTCCAATGAAGTTCAACGGAAACACAATGCAGCCATTCGCTCCATTCGAAGTGACATTGGCACCGAGTTCAAGAACTTCACCTTGGATGAGTTTCTTAGTGATGAAGGAATCAAGCATCAATACTCCACTCCTTATACCCCTAAACAAAATGGTGTTGCCGAAAGGAAGAATCGCACTTTGATGGATGCGGCTCGGTCTATGTTAGCTGAATTCAAGTCTCCATACAAGTTTTGGGCCAAGACTATCTCCACCACTTGTCATGCAACCAACCGGCTCTATCTTCACAAGAAAAAGAACAAGACCCCCTATGAGATTCTCACCGGGAAAAAGCCAAATGTTAGCTACTTTCAAATGTTTGGTTGCAAGTGTTATATTCTCAAGAAAGGAGTTCATTTGTCCAAGTTTGAATCCAAGGATCATGAAGGGGTCTTTGTTGGATACTCAAATCAGTACCATGCTTATAGAGTCTACAACAAAGCCAATGGAAGAGTTGAAGAGACGAGCAATGTGAAGTTTGATGAAGGCCATGAGTCCCTTGTTAGGCAAGACGTTGTTTGTGATCCAAGTGATGAAATTCCTCCTAAGGCCATAAGAAGAATGGGTGTAGGTTTCCACCTCCCCATTGAGGATCCCCTTGTGGACGAAGGAGAAGGACCAAGCTCTACTCAAGTGGAGCCCTCACTCTCACAAGACCATATTGCTTCTCAAGGACATACTATTTTGGCACAAGCTCCCTCAAGCTCTTCCGAAGCTTCCCATGCACATGACTCTCCAAGCCCCGAAGGTCAAGCTCCTCATCAACAACATCAACCTCCACAAGATGGGGCTCCTCCTCAAGGATCTTCCCAAGATCAAGCTCGTCAAGATCAAGGGCAAGCTAATGATACTCAAGGCTCTACTCCAAATGATGACTCTCCCAAAGTGGAAATCGATGAAGATGATCCTCGTGTTCATGCTTATATTCAAGGCGGGAACTCCAATGGTGGAGATGATCAAGTGGTTGCTCAATAATCTCGTATTGAATCTCAAGCTCGCCGTCAATCCTATCGTCTCGCCAAGCTCGTCCGTGATGGCCATATACTTGATAATGTTTATGTAGATTTCAATAAAGGTTCCACTACTAGGAGGCAACTAGCCTCCTTTAGCTCTCACCATGCTTTTATCTTTCTTGTGGAACCACAGAAAGTCTTCGAGGCTCTTGAAGATGATGATTGACTTGATGCTATGAATGAAGAAACTTCACAACTTCAAGAGGAACAATGTATGGACCTTGGTTGAGAGGCCCAAACATTGTCAAAACGTCATCGGTACCAAATGGGTTTTCAAGAACAAGTGTGATGCGAATGGGATAGTTGTGCGCAACAAGGCAAGGTTAGTTTCCCAAGGATACTCACAAGTTGAGGGCATCGACTATGGTGAGACTTATGCCCCTGTTGCTCTCCTTGAATCCATTCGTATGCTTCTTGCTTTTTCTACTCATCATAACTTCAAGTTGCATCAAATGGATGTTAAGAGTGCTTTTCTTAATGATCCTTTGAAAGAGTTGGTATACGTCAAGAAACCTCCGGGCTTTGAGGATCCACTTTTCCTGAACCATGTCTACAAGCTCAATAAGGCACTCTATGGCCTCAAACAAGCCCCACGTGTGTGGTATGATTGCCTTAGAGAGCCCTTGTTAGTCCGTGGCTTCGAAGTGGGCCTCATTGATCCCACTCTTTTTACTAAGAAAGTTGGAGGCCACTTGTTCGTATGCCAAATCTATGTTGATTATATTATCTTTGGGTCTATTAACAAAGCTTTTAATGAGGATTTTTCCAAGCTCATGACCGATCGCTTCGAGATGTCCATGATGGGGGAGTTGAAGTTTTTCCTTGGGTTTGAAGTCAAGCAATTGAGGAAAGGGACTTTCGTCAACCAAGCCAAATACATCCAAGACATTCTCAAGAAATTCAAGTTTGATCAAGTAAAGGTGCCAAGACTCCCATGCGAACTAAGGTTAATCTTGATCTCGATCCCAAGGGTAAGGATGTGGATCAAAAACTCTTCCGCTCTATGATTGGCTATTTGCTCTATCTTTGTGCATCCCGACCAGATATTATGTTGAGTGTGGGTATGTGTGCAAGATTCCAAGCCGCACCAAAAGAAAGCCACATGGTGGCGGTCAAGAGAATCTTTCGATATTTGGTTCATACCCCAAACTTTGGGTTGTGGTACCCCAAGGGAGCCAGCTTTGGCCTTATTGGATACACGAACTCGGATTGGGCTGGTGACAAAGTGGGAAGAAAGTCAATCTCCGAAGCTTGTCAGTTTCTTGGAAGATATTTGGTTTGTTGGTCCTCGAAGAAGCAAAACTGTGTGTTTATGTCCACTGTCGAAGCTGAGTACATCTCCGCCGCAAGTTGTTGTGCTCAATTGCTATGGATGAAGCAAACTTTGAAGGATCTCAGACTATATTTTGACAAGGTGCCCCTTCTTTGTGACAATGAGAGTGCCATTGCTATTGCTCACAACCCCGTGCAACACAACCGGACTAATCCATTGAGATTCGTCATCATTTCATTCGGGACCATGTTGCTAGAGGAGACATTTCTTTGGAGTATGTTCCCACCAAGGCAAATCTTGTGGATCTTTTCACGAAGCCTCTTGATGAAGCAAGGTTTCGAGAGTTAAGGCATGAGCTAAATATCATTGATTCGAGCAATGTTGCTTGAGTACCTTGCACACCTACCCATGTATCAATGTGTATCTTGTTTGGATGTAGGCATGGATTTAGGGGAGTGCAGTTCCTTTTATGAACAAACACTATCCCTATTATGCGCACATTAAAATTTCCATACTCTATAGTCTCTAAAGGAGACCATTTGAGCTTCATGATGAGTGTTGGTAATGAACCCAAGATATATCTTCGCGGTTACAAGCCATTTACTCTTATATAAGGTGGCCTCGGCCACCGACCCGTTTTTGTCTCGTGTCTTATTTTTCTTTGTGTGCTTGGTTATTTTTGTGTTTTTCTTGGTTTTTGTTGGCTTTGGTTCTTCATAGTTTGAGCTCTCTATCCTAAGCATTTCCTTTCCTCATACCCTCTCTATTACCTGCACAAGTTCTTCCTTGTTTTCTTCCAATCCTGAGAAGTTTTTATGGCGTCACCGGAACTTCCGGTCATTAGGAACTCAGTCGACCAAGTTCGTAGGAACCACCTGACACAGACGATTCTGCTGACCGGAACTTCAGAATTCACCTCATTGACCAGAACTTCCGGTGAGGCTCTCTGTCCTATATAAAGTGGGCCCTAGGTAAAACGGGATCTTCTTCCTCTTTTCCCCAAGACCCACCTTTTATTTGGAGCAGCCGCCGGCGAAGACGTCTCCACGAAGGTGCTCCGGCCCCTTCGTCTCTGGCCACCCCTCCTCAGATCTGCTCCGTGGGAACCTTCCCCATCTCGATCTTCCGCCATGGACTTCGGTATTTGCCCTCAACTCCCTCCATTAATGGAGATCTAGCTTTCTCGCCCTTGCTTGAGTTAGGGATCACCTTGTCTAGGCTAGTTCTTTGGCTAGAATGTGTTGGGAGATCTTGGTAGGCCTAGGGAATCATGCTAGGGTAGATTGGTCCAATACATTCTTGAAATTTTTACTTGTGCCTTGTAGATCTAGATCTATAAATCTTGATGTTTGAACCGCCAGTTCGTGGTCTCACCGAAACTTCCGGTGAGCCACGACCGGAACTTCTGGTGAACCATTTACACTGGAAGTTTTGGCGCTTCAGCAGAAGTTCCGACACCAGTATAATTATTCCCTGACTGTATTTTTCCAACCTTCTTTTGTATCTTCTTCCGAACTTGTGCACTCACCCCACCTTCCCTCCCTATTCTTTTGTTTTCTTCTCAGGGCAAGGTGGTACCCGCAAAGGCAAGCGTCTCCGTCGACCATCCTCTGATATTCCTCCTGAATTAATGAAGATGATGTTGAGGTGGTGCGTCCATCCACTCAGACCAACCGTCAGAGGTCTGCTGATGCTCGTCGTGCTGCTGCTGCTGCTGAGGGAAAGCGGCCTGTTCTTGCCTCTCGGAAGGCCACTGCTGCTGGGCCTGAAAAATTGAAGGCCAAGATCTCTAAATGGACTCAAAAGGCCTACTCTGAATTCAGGTGTGAGGATCCTTACCTTATTCCTCGTGACCATCTCTGCTTGGATCCCCTCTTCCACAACTGCCATCAGGAATAGATCTTTGCTGAAATCTATGCTACCAAGACAAAGTTTGTGGTTGCTCCTCAGAAGTACATCAATGTGGCTCACATGGAAGAAAAGCATGTATACTTTGGCGAGGCTCTTGACATTTGCAGGAGGTTTGGGCTGATTCCCCTCATGGAGCACCGTCAGAACTTCAATGAAGGTGATATTGCTCAGTTCTACACTACTCTTCACTTGAATATGAGTTCTTCTATTGAAGGTGTTATGAAGTGGATGACTAATGGTGTGCTGCTTACCGCCCAATGGTCCGAGATTGCTGAGCTCCTTGGCTATCCCAATCAGCCTGGCAAAGGGGCAAATGGATGGCGTGTCCATACCGCCATAGCTGCTGATCCTGAAGTCCTGGAGCCTCTTTACATTGAAGGATGGGGAACTGTTGGTTTTGTGAATCATCTTCAGCCAGTTTATGACATCATGCACAAGGTGTACTTGAACACCATCTCTCCCAAGGCTGGCAACTTTGATCAATTTCATTCCTATCAGGTTGATCTCATGCATCAGACTTACCTTCGCCGTGACTCTGACAAGAAGATGGATGTCATGCACTTCATCTACACCAAGATGTGGAAAGCTATCATTGACAAACGCTCTTGCCCCTATGCTCCATATATTTAGACTCTCATCAATCACAAGTGGCTTGAGGTGACTGGTACGCGCTTCTCTGAGGACTCCATCACCATTCATGAGGAGAAGAAGTTGCATGTGAGCAAACACAACAAGCCTCAATCCTAGGAAGAAAAGGAAGAAGCTCTCAGGCAGGCTCGTGCTGAAGCTGGTGCTCCCTCTTCTGCTCATGGTGGCTCTAGTGATGGTGGTCCTTCTCTTCAGAGGCAGCCATCTTGGGCCAAGAAGCTGCTCGGAAAGGTGAAGAAGACCTTTTGCTTTTTGCAGGATCGCAAGTATCAGTCTTATGTCGATCAGCGACACAATGTTCGACACCAGAAGGCTATCATGTCCGCTCTCAACATTCCTTGCTCTCCTGTCACTAGCTCTATCACTGCTCCCAGGGATGATTGGATTCGCGACAACTCCCACTGGACTGAGCATGAGTCTGAGGAGGAGGTCACTGGTCCGCCGCCTGTGTGGGATTCTTGGGTCCCTGAGCCTGCTCCTCCTCCCTTTCATGGTTGGGGCGATTAGAGTGATCTTTTCTTCCTTTTTGGTGTCTCGATGCCAAAGGGGGAGAAAGATGTCTATTAGGTTGCTCACGGGATTTGCATGGGCTGAGTCGCGAGCTCGTTCTTGTCTTTGATCTTTTCTAGCTTGCGAACTCTCTAGTTTTATTTGTGTGCTTGTGGACCTCTTTGTGCTTGTGAACTTATGTGTGCTTGTGGACCATCTTATGTGTATGAGACTATGTGGTATTTTTTGTTATGCTTGGTTAATGCTTAGTGTTTGGTATTATTGTTATTGGCTTATGGGCATTTGTATATGGTGGTGGAGCATCTTTAGTCTCCCTTGATATTTCTTCTATTGTCTCCACCACAGTTGGTTGGTGCAACGGTATGATCTCTATACTATCTATTCCTTGCACTTGTGCTATCTTTGCAATTGGAAGGTGGAGCCTCCTTGTATGTGTGCTAGTCTTGTCCTTAGAGCATTATCTCTACCTTGCACACATATAGGGGGAGCTTGTTCCATCCATTGCAAATATTACTTCCATCTTATGCAAATCTTTGGGATTGTCATCAAACACCAAAAAGGGAGAGATTGAAAGGACTATATTTTCCCATGCTATTTTGGTGATGATTACAATACCACTTGTGGTTTAACCGTGTACTTGAGTTTCAGGAAAAATGCTTTTGATGATTCCTATGGATTATGTGGATGCTCTCTTGGGATCTCGTGAAGACGGGAGCCTTTAGTTTTCTAGTTTCTCTCTTTTTATTGCTTTAGGTCACCGTACTATCAAGAGGGGCTACATCTCGGAAGGCCGTGGGAAATCACTTGTTCTTGCACAAACCCCATATGCACCGCCACAGCCATCCTACTTTTTTGTGAGAGAGCGAGTCTCTGATCTGCTGTAGCCATTTCTTTCTGATCGGAACTTCCGGCCAGGTGCTGGAAGTTTCGCTCAGGGCTTTTCTGTGGGAAGATCTCGAACTAAGTTCCGATCCAACTTCCGCTGGAACTTTCGGCCAGCTCCCAGTACCTTCTGTGTGGGTATGCTCTATTTTCCGGAACTTCCACCGGAAGTTGCACCCGAAGTTCCTGTGAGGAATTTTCGTTGCTTCTTCTAGAAAGTTCCTGGGCGGAACTTCCGCCCAGACGCCGGAACTTCCGGTCAGACATGCTTCACGACCTAGATGTTCCGCCCCTAGTTCCGCTCCAAGTTCCACTGAAGGATCAATACCCTTCTGTTTGAAGTGGTCTATTTGACGGAACTTGGGCCGGAACTTGCATCGGAAGTTTCACCAGAACTTCCTGTCAGTTTGACCGGAACTTCCGGTCAAGCTTTTGGAGCGGGCGTCAACGGGCTGATGACCATTGAAGCCTTGCTGGGCGGAACTTCCGGCGGCCGCTCACCGGAAGCTCCGGCGAGGTCACGGAGGTTGTAACGATTAAGCGCGGAGGGAGCCTATTTAAGGGACCCTCCTTCTTCCTCCCACTCAACTCGAAAATTTCCTCTCTCCTCCATTAATGCTCGAGCTTCACCTCACTAGATATCACTCCCTAGCCACTCAAATCACTTGATCTTTTGAGAGGTGAGGGAGGTGGCCTAGATCTACACTTCCACCAAAGAAGATTTGATTTCCCCACCTATCCTTTGTGGATCTTGTTGCTCTTGGGTTTCTTGAAACCCTAGACGGTGTAGGGCATCCTCGGAGCTAAGGGCTTGTGTTGTAAAGCTCCGTGGTGTCGTTGAGGGCCTCCAATTGAGTTGTGGAGCTTCCCCCTCAACCTTGTTGTAAAGGTTTCGGTTGGCGCCTTCAAGGTCACCGGTTAGTGGATTGTGAGGCCTCCTTTGTGGGGGAGCTCACCGGAGAAGAAGGTGAGGCCTTTGTGGCGCTCGGGTGACCTTGTGTGGCCCCGACACCTCTACAACATAGACGTAGATCCCTTGGGAGTGAACTACATGAATTACATCTCCGTGTCCCCGCTCCGGTTATCTCAATGAGTATATGTACAAAGTCGATTCAAAGTCGGTACTCTCAATGAGTATATGTACAAAAATGAAAACAAATAGAGTTCATATCAGCCTCTTACCACATCTCAAATTGTCATAAATCATCATTATTGTCTTTCACTTGTGTGGCTTGAATAATAATATGAAAATCAAACTCCAAAAGAGTCACTGAGTACTTTTGAACCCTACAACGAACTTTACAAAACCAGATAAGAACAACAAATATTTTTGGGTTTTTCGATTAACAAGCCAAATCTAAAAAGGGCAAGCAAACCAAAGCTAAAAGCTAAAGAAGCAAACAAAGAGAAACAGCGAAAATATTTTTGGTTTTTTGTGTTTTAGAAAGCAGAAACAAAACAAGAACAAAATGAAAAAATATAAAAAGCGAAACATGGATATACAAAGTACCAACAGAATATGATATGTAGATGAGTGTGGCGTCGGTATACCTCCCCGCAAGATTAGGCTTTTGTCCTAAGTGGAGATCAATCCCAGCGCGGGTAGGAACTCCAAGTCGGCGGGTCATCGTAAGAATGATCGTAATCAGGCCCTTGTGAAGAAGCAGGAGCCCCCCAATCATAAGCAGGCTACTGGTATAAGGACTATTCGCTCATACTTACCTCCTCTCCATCCACTCTTGAGAAAGGTTATTTCATAAGATAAATCGCTCAAGTCATCCCAAGGAGAAACAAATTTATGTTGTATCATGGAATTAAGATCAAGCCTCTCTATGGGAAGTTGTAAGTCTAAATGATGAGGTACTACACCATGCAAAGCTAATAAATGAGAGGCAATGAGGCCTCCACAAATTTCACATTTCTCGCGGTTAAAAGCGAGACGGAAAGCTATCAAAGCACCCAATTTATAAGTCTTATCATGTCTCAAAGCGGCCGAGATAAAAGCTAGATCATAAGAAGATAATTTGCTATCAGTCTTTCTAGCAAGAACACACTTGGCAATAAAATAGGCAAAATAACGAATAGATGGGAGATGAATATTTCGAATTTTACCACTCTCCTTTGAGAAGCTTCTCCCTTGGAAAATCTCTGCATACAAGTCCATAAGTGGCTTAGGCCGCTGATACGTCCAATTTGCATCACCATTCTATATCATAATTTTCCTCTCTTTATTGATATATTTCTTATTAAAAGGTGTTACTTATGTCTTTTCATCTGTTTTTGCATGTTGGATGATTCTTGGAGAATGAACTGCTGGAGTCAGGTTTCTGATGGAAAAAGAGGTGCTTTGATGCAATTTCGTGAAGATCAGAAAAATACTAGAAAAATATTGGAAAATCATATTTTCCTAGAAGACGAAGGATGCGAGAAGGGGAGGCGGAGTTGGGCCATAGGGGGCCCACACCCACCCAGGCGCGGGCCCCCCTGCCCCACGCCTGGAGGAGCTGTGGCCCATCTGGCCGGCCTCCGACTCCACCCTCTCGCCTATTTATTCTCCTCGAAACCCTAAGACACGGGGGAGCGACCACAGAAAGATTTCGCCGCCTCTGTGGGGTAGAAAACACCGAGAGAGAAAGAGCTCTCCGGCAGACAGATTTCTGCCGAGGAAATTCCTTCACGGAGAGGGGAGATCATCGCCATCAACACCGTCATCAAGCTAGGCTTCATCGGGATCATCATCATCCACACCATCATCTCCACCAGCACCATCATCACCACTCTATCCCGCTGTAACAATTGTGTTGAATACTTGCATAGATCTTAGGGGAAACTTTCCATGTGTTGATTACTATTGTAGTTGATGCTTGTGAGTGGAACCATTGGATTATTGTTTATGTTCAGATTGTTATCCATTACCATATCATCTTTGATCTTGATCCATATGATGTCTTGTGAGTAGTTCGTCTAGTTCTTGAGGACATGGGAGAAGTCATGTTGTTAGTAGTGGATTTGTATTGAGTTATTATTCAATGGTTTATTATTTAAGTTGTGGTTCTATTCTTCTAGTGGTGTCATGTGAACGTTGACTACATGATACTTCACCATTTATGGGCCTAGGGGAATGCATTGTGTATTTGGCTACTAATTGTGGGGTTGCCGGAGTGACAAAAACCTGAACCCCTGTTAGGACACCATTCCACAAGGGAGCGTAGGATATCAAAGTTTAAGGCTGTGGTTAGGTTTATATCTTAATTACTTTCCTGTAGTTGCGGATGCTTGCAGGGGGTTTAATCACAAGTATGTATTAGTCCAAGTAAAGTCGGTACATTAGCACAGGTTCACCCACACAACACTTCCAACACCAGACAAGACTACTCAGTTATTTGAATCGAAAGCACTTGGCAGAATTCCCATGTGTCCTCGAGAACATTTGGTCCTTATAAGTATTTCCACTGGCTTGTCCTTTGCTAAGAAAGGATTAGGCCACTTGCTGCAGTTGTTCGTTGTCTTTATTACTTGCACTTTGTTTTGTTGCTTTCTCAGAAAACCCCTAAAAATCCATTTGCTAAATATTTACAGAGATTTCCTGTTCCATACCACTAGTCAACACCTTCTGCTCCTCGTTGGGATCGACTCTCCTATTTATCAAAAGTACTACGATACACCCCCTATACTTGTGGGTCATCAAGACT
This sequence comes from Avena longiglumis, assembly GCA_030063025.1. Taxonomy (NCBI): domain Eukaryota; kingdom Viridiplantae; phylum Streptophyta; class Magnoliopsida; order Poales; family Poaceae; genus Avena; species Avena longiglumis. Next base: position 105,578,373 of record CP125977.1, read on the forward strand.
ATTTTCTGGCGCCGTTGCCGGGGAGTGAAGCGTTATTGAAGAGTGGAACTGGTAAAGGAAACTTCTACTGTGAGTATTGCTTTTTATTTCTGTTTGTTGCTTTGTTTCCAATATGGATAACCACTTGGTTTTCTGTTTGGGAAAACTACTACCACATTTAGGGTAGTAGATGAACCACCACCTGTTGAGATAGATCCTCTTAAGATACCTACAAGTTTTGTTGATCCTGTTATGGATAATTATTATTTAGGGGATGGAACTATCCACCCTGGTGATCACTTGCTCTTTATCCATGAATTATGCGGGTTGTTTAAGTGTGCAGGTATCACAACTGAACAGGTGAAGAATAAGAAGTTGCTCTCTATATCTTTGAAATGGAGAGCTGAAGAATGATATAAGCTGCTGAAGAATGGACAATCCATGGAATGCGAGGAAATAGTACCTCTCTTTTATTCTAAATTCTATCCTCCCAGTGAAATTCATAAGGATAGGAATCTGATATATAACATTTGGCCTCGTGATGGAGAGAGCACAGCTCAAGCTTGGGGGAGATTGAAGTTACTAATGCTTAAATGTCCTATTCATGAACTCCCTAATAATATTATTATCAATAACTTTTATGCTAGGCTTTCTCTTCATGATAAAGATTTACTAGATACTTCTTGTGCTGGATCATTCACATGTATGAAGGAAGAAGCTAAATGGGATCTCCTAGAGCGTATTCAAGAGAACACTGAAGCCTGGGAGGATGAAAAAGGAAGAAAGTCAGGTATAAATTATGATTATGAATGCATAAAATATTTTATGGGAACAGATGACTTCCATGATATTAGTAATGAGTATGGTCTTGATTCTCAAGTTCTTGCAAAGTGTTTTAAGACATTTTCCTCTTATATTGAAATTCCCCAAAAAAGAGTGGGACAAGTACCATGCTCCTTATAAAGACATTGTTACCCATGTTCCTGCTAGCATAGAAGTTTGTACCGTTGATCCTATTTTGCCTAAACCTTATGTTGAGAAAATCCCTTTTCCTGCTAAGGTAAAGGAACATTCTATCATAGCTAATGTGGTTAGCAGAAGTACAAAGAAAACTGTGGAACCCGATGAGCAAATAAATATTGAACCTATGGTTGCTATTGTGAAAGATCTTGTTACTAGAAATATAGAGGATGAGCATATTGTCTTCTGTGAAGACGCTTCTAATATTGTCTCTCATCCTAGAAAAGTTAGAAAATCTAGTGTTCATTTGCTTTCTGTGAGAATTGGTGATCATTTCTATTATGGTTAATGTGATACTGGTGCTAGTTCTAGTGTTATTCCTCATGAGCTTTATAGGGAAATTATGCATGAAATTGGTCCTTGTGATCTTGAGGACATTGATGTGGTTATTCACCTTGCTAATAGAGATACAATCTGTGTTATTAGCATTGTAAGAGATGTGGAGGTTCTTTGTGGTAAGATTAAATATCCTGCTGATGTTCTAGTACTTGGTTCTAAAGCTAGTAAAACCTATACTATTATATTTGGTAGACCCTTCTTAATACTTGTGGGGCTATCATAGATTGTAGGAAGGAAAAAGTTTTGACTAATTTTGATGGAGAATCTTATGAGTTTAATTTTTCCATATTTTCTAAAACTCCTTATGAAAATGAACTGCCTAATGAGGATTTCAGGGTTGAACAACTTTATGCTATTTCTCTTGCTCCTAACAATGCCTTGCAACAGTTTATGGAAGATCATGAAAGCGATGTCTTCATGAAGGAAAGAAATGAGATTGACGAGGTTTTCCTTCATCATCCCGAGTTATTTAAGCATAATCTACCTGTGGAAGATTTGGGTACCACACTACCACCTAAATGGGACCCTGTTTTCAAATTAAAACCTTTACCTGATGATCTTAAATATGCTTATCTTGATGATAAGAAAGTATATCCTATTATTATTAGTTCTAAACTTTTAGGAAAGGAAGAAGAAAGGTTATTGGAAATACTAAAGAAACACCGAGGAGCTATGGGTTATACTCTTGATGATTTAAAAGGAATTTCTCCCACTATATGTTAGCATGCTATTAATATAGAACCTGATGCAAAACCAGTTGTTGAGCACCAATGCCGTCTAAATCCTAATATGAAGGATGTGGTAAGAAATGAGGTATTAAAACTCCTTGATGCTGGTATTATTTACCCTATTACTGATAGCCAATGGGTTATCCCTGTTCATTGTGTTCCCAAGAAAGGGGGAATAACTATTGTGCCTAATGAAAATAATGATCTTATACCCCAAAGAGTAGTGGTTGGGTATAGGATGTGCATTGATTTTAGAAAGGTTAATAAAGTTACTAAGAAAGATCATTATCCTTTGCCCTTTATTGATCAAATGCTTGAGAGGTTGTCCAAAAAGACTCACTTTTGTTTTCTTGATGGTTATTCTAGGTTCTCTCAAATTGCTGTGAAAGCACAAGACCAAGATAAAACCACTTTCACTTGTCCTTATGGCACTTATGCTTATAGGCGTATGCCTTTTGGTTTATGTAATGCTCCTGCTACCTTTCAGAGATGTATGTCTGCTATATTTCATGGTTTTTGTGAAGAAATTATGGAGGTTTTCATGGTCGATTTCTCCGTCTATGGAACTTATTTTGATAACTGTTTGCATAACCTTGATAAAGGTTTGCAGAGATATAAAGAAACCAACCTTGTTCTTAATTGGGAGAAATGCCATTTCATGGTTAATGAAGGGATTGTTCTTGGACACAAAATTTCTGAAAGAGGTATTGAAGTTGACAGAGCCAAAATTGAAGCAATTGAGAAGATGCCTTGCCCTGGAGATATAAAAGGTATTCGTAGTATCCAAGGTCATGCTGGTTTCTATAGGAGGTTTATTAAAGATTTCTCCAAAATTTCAAAGCCCCTTACCAATCTTCTTCAAAAAGATGTACCTTTTGTTTTTGATGATGATTGTAAGGAAGCTTTTGAAACTTTGAAGAAAGCTTTGATTACTGCTCCTATTGTTCAACTACATGATTGGAGTTTACCTTTTAAAATTATGTGTGATGCTAGTAATTTTGTTGTGGGTGCTGTCCTTGGCAACGTATTGATAAGAAGTTGAATGTTATTCATTATTCTAGAAAGACTCTAGATGCTGCTCAAAAGAATTATGCTACTACTAAAAAGGAGTTCTTAGCTGTAATATTTGCACGTGATAAGTTTAGACCCTATATTGTTGATTCAAAGGTCACTATTCATACTAATCATGCTGCTATTAAGTACCTTATGACAAAGAAGGACGCTAAGCCTAGGCTTATTAGATGGGTGCTGCTTTTACAAGAGTTTGATATGCATGTTGTAGATAGGAAAGGTGCTAGAAATAATGTTGCTAATTATCTCGTTTGGAAAACATTTCTTTTGACCCATTGCCTATTAATGATAGTTTTCCAAATGAGCAGTTGGCTGCAATAAGGGTAAGTCCGCATGAGAGTCCTTGGTATGCTGACTACGCTAACTTTATTGTTTCCAAGTATTTGCCTCCAACCTTTACAACTCAGCAAAGAAGAAAATTCTTTTATGATTTGAGGCATTACTTTTGGGATGACCCACATTTATATAAAGGAGTAGATGGTATTATGCGAAGATGTGTTCCAGAATTTGAACAACAAGAGATATTGAGGAAATGTCATGGAAGTGCTTATGTAGGACATCATGCTGGGGATAGGACTACACAAAAGGTTTTACAATCTGGATTTTATTAGCCTACCCTTTTCAAGGATGCAAGGAAGTTTGTCTTATCATGCGATGAATGTCAAAGAGTTGGTAACATTTCTAGACGCAATGAAATGCCTATGAATTATTCTCTTGTTATTGAACCTTTTGATTGTTGGGGATTTGACTTTATGGGTCCTTTTCCTCCTTCAAAAGGGTATACTCATATTCTTATTGTTGTTGACTATGTTACAAAGTGGGTAGAAGCCATACCTACAAACAGCGCTGATGGTAAGACCTCTTTAAAAATGCTTAAGGATGTTATTTTTCCCAGGTTTGGTGTGCCTATATATCTCATGACTGACGGAGGCTTTCATTTTATTCATGGTGGTTTTAGGAAAACTCTCGCTAAGTATGATGTAAACCATAGAATTTCTTTAGCTTATCACCCCCAAACCAGTGGGCAAGTAGAACTTTCCAATAGGGAAATTAAATCTATCTTGCAAAAGACTGTTAATAGATCTAGGAAAAATTGGGCTAAAAATTTGAATGACGCTTTATGGGCTTATAGAACTGCTTATAAAAATCCTATGGGGATGTCTCCTTACAAAATGGTTTATGGGAAAGCTTGGCACTTGCCTTTAGAATTAGAACACAAAGCTTATTGGGCAGTGAAAGAGTTGAATAGAGATTTTAAACTTGCTGGTGAGAAAAGATTGCTTGACATGAGTACCTTAGATAAGTGGATAAGTGAAGCTTATGAAAATGCTAGGCTCTTTAAGGAAAAAGTAAAAAGATGGCATGATAGGAGAATTCTCAAAAGGGAGTTCCATGTTGGTGAGAAAGTTCTTTTGTATAGGTCTCGTCTCAGATTTTTTGCAGGAAACTACTCTCAAAATGGGAAGGACCTTTTGTTATTAAGGAAGTATATCGTTCAGGTGCTATCAAAATATCTTCTTTGAAGGACGACACAACACAGGTGATGAATGGTCAAAGACTAAAGCATTATATTTCTAGAGATTCTTATAATGAACACGTTGACATTATTCAAATGGTGACTCCGGAAGAATTTATTAGAAACCAAACACCAGAATCAGCAGAGTCCGCCTTTTAAAAGGTAAAAGTGGTGAAAACAGAAGGTTCGTGAAAGCTTATTCTTTTTATATTTTTGAAGTTTTTATTACATACGGAAGGTTATGAAACGAAACGGAGGAGTAAACGGAGGCCGGGGTGGCCACACCCACCCCAGGCACGGGCCCCAGCTGGACGCGCCTGGAGGGGGTGTGAGCCCCCCGAGCTCCGTCTCCACCTCGTTTTCGTACCAGTACCTTCCTTATGCATTGAAACTTCGTAATATATAACCCCCCGGATCCCCCGATGTTCGTGTATCGTGTTCTCGTCTTTTTTCTATTTTGATATGTTTCTGTCAGGCAGATTCTTAGTTTTGGAGTCGGGTGTCTTCCTCTGGATCACCCATAGAGAATTCCTCCGCGGATGTCTTCAAACCGTACATGTATGAGTTGAGGATTCATCCCAAGGAGTTGATTCTCAAGGATGGTAAGGTGCAGATGAAAGAAGTTCAAGGCCCTAAAGGAGAAGGAAGTCTGGAAGACAAGATGGATGCATTGGAGCAGGAAGTTTTCAGGTACAAGAAGATGGCAGAACACAAAGTGGATGTTATTCATAAGATAAGTTCAAAACTCATCACCAAGCACTAGGAGGAGGTTGCTGAGCTCCGAGGCGAAATCTTCTCGCTCCGTCAGACCACAAATCAATTACAAGCATAGCTCTATGGCATACAAAATCAAAACTGTGAGTATGATGCTAGATTTAATCGCATAAGCTCTGCTGCTAGTTTCAGGATTGTGGAAACCAGGACGTCCTTTTTGGATGGGGAACCTTTGCCTTGGAAGTTTGATGATGATAAGAGAACACCACCACTACCAAAGGAGTAATTCGTCATCAGGTTTGGCATCCCCTTGGCTTGTTCCAAGCTTGGGGGAGTACCGTGGTATCACATCATTATCTTTTATCTTTTACCTTTTTAGTGGATTCATATCTTTGGTAGAGAAATTATCTTATAGGTTGGTTTGCATGCGGAAGTATCTCTCCTTTAGTTGATTATCTATGTATCCCTTGGCGTGAGTGCCTTTATGGAATATTAATGAGAAGTTTCATCTTTTACTTTTTGCACTTCTTGTTTTAGTTTGCAATCTCTATTATATGATTGATCTTGTTGATCAGTATTGGTGCCACTTTGGGAGTATCAAGTAGATCTAAATTGGTTTTGGCAAACCGAGCTCTGGTCAGTAGCAACACTTTTTTAGGTTTGAAAGGAAAAGAGAAAAAGCTTACAGGTATTTTGTATCATTTATTTTATTTCTTGATTGGCTCATAAGCTTAGTATTCTTTATTTAAGATCTTTTGTGTATTCAAGGAAGATTGCATGTTTGGCTTTATCACTTGTAGGTTTGCTTGTTTCCTTCAACTCTTTTGCTTGCTACCTATCCTTGCTAGCCAAAAAACTGTTTTGAGAAGGCATACTTCTCATGTTTCCAACCCCTTTGAACCAAACATGTGCCATTTGTGTCCACCATATCTACCTATTAGAATTATTGCTATTCCAAGCAGAATTCTCAAGCTTCATCTATCTTTCAAATTTAAAACTATTTTGTTATGAGAAAACTAGTTAGTAAAGCTCTCACGAACTTGATGGCACACCTTATTTTCTTGCCCCTAATAAACTTGAACCATTGTGTCATCGAAGTTGTATATGCTTGCATCTATACGTTGGGATTAGCAGAATCGTGCTGTCATTGGGAATGCTTTCAACACTTATGGATACATATCTAGTTGATATCATGCTTTTTTGTTTGCGGATGTCGTCGGTGTGAAATAAAAGGGGAGATTGTAAGTCCATGGAGTTATGTATGTGTGTTAGAGAAACGCTTGGGCCGCTAGCCTAAGCCATGCCTAATCATGGTGGAAACTTGCAGCATCACCATAGTGAGCAATCTGTGAAGCATCCTCAATAAAATCCTATGCAAATAGAAAATAAAAAGATCGTTGAAATGCTCACTGTCTGCTTGCCTTGTCATTTTGATTATGGGATATCTCCTGTATCATATGCAAGGGGTACCCTTGGCGGTTATTTATGATACACATATACTTACAATGACAAGAACTTACCGGTAACTAAAGTTGAGTACCATGAGGAGCGACCCTCATACTCAAGGGACATGAGATTGTCAGCTTATATTTCGTCAAGCATATACTCCATATTTGTTCACTTTAACCTTAATCACCTCAAGATGCTTATGATAGGGGCAATGAGGGCTCAAAGCTAGTAAGTACCATAATCTTTTTGAAGCTCTTTATGACTTGAAATCCCTGATTCCCTCTATGAAGGGACCTTTCTCCTATTTTCTAAATTGAGTCAGTAAACCTTTTTCCTCTCTATCTCTAGCAAGCATTTGAGTTGTTGTATTTCAAGAAATTCATGTGATGATTTATTCAATCATGTTCTTTATCCTCCTTGTTTCCATAAAACTCTTATCTATTGAGTATTACTTTGAAAGCCTTCATTGTAAAAAACCTTTTATATTTGAGCAAAGAGTACTCCTGTTGTATAACTTATTCAAAAGCTTTTTGTGAAACTGTTTGGCAGCTATTCTCTGACCAGGAACAAAGTTTGCCAATTCTAATTATGATTTATCTTTATGCATCTCTATTGTGACTCCTGTACTTGTTGCAAGCTAAGTTATATAATGGTGAGTTGCTTTCTTCTATAAGTTGTGTAATGGTAAGTGTGATGCTTATTGTCCGTATTCTTTTATTGACACTTCACTCCATAAACCTGTGGACATGTTTACTTAGCTCAGTTTTTGCTTGGGGACAATCGAAGGTCTAAGCTTGGGGGGAGTTGATACGTCCAATTTGCGTCACCATTCTATATCATAATTTGCCTCTATTCATTGATATATTTCTTATTAAGAGGTGTTACTTATGTCTTTTCATCTGTTTTTGCATGTTGGATGATTCTTGGAGGATGAACTGCCGGAGTCAGGTTTCTGATGGAAAAATAGGTGTTTTGATGCAATTTCGCGAAGATCAGAAAAATACCAAAAAAATATTGGCAAATCATATTTTCCCAGAAGACGAAGGAAGCCAGAATGGGAGGCGGAGTTGGGCCACAGGGGGCCCACACCCCCCAGGTGCGGCCCCCCTGCCCCGCGCCTGGAGGAGGTGTGGCCCACCTGGACGGCCTCCGACTCCGCCCTCTCGCCTATATATTCTCCTCGAAACCCTAAGACACGGGGGAGCGACCACAGAAAGATTTCGCCGCCTCTGTGGGACGGAAAACACCGAGAGAGAAAGAGCTCTCCGGCAGACAGATTTCTGCCGGGGAAATTCCTTCCCGGAGAGGGGAGATCGTTGCCATCAACACCGTCATCAAGCTAGGCTTCATCAGGATCATCATCATCATCCACACCATCATCTCCACCAGCACCATCATCACCACTCCGTCCCGCTGTAACAATCGTGTTGAATACTTGCATAGATCTCAGGGGAAACTTTCCCGGTGTTGATTACTATTGTAGTTAATGCTTGTGAGTGGAACCATTGGATTATTGTTTATGTTCAGATTGTTATCCATTACCATGTCATCTTTGATCTTGATCCATATGATGTCTTGTGAGTAGTTCGTCTAGTTCTTGAGGACATGGGAGAAGTCATGTTGTTAGTAGTGGATTTGTGTTGAGTTATTATTCAATGGTTTAGTATTTAAGTTGTGGTTCTATTCTTCTAGTGGTGTCATGTGAACGTCGACTACATGATACTTCACCATTTATGGGCCTAGGGGAATGCATTGTGTATTTGACTACTAATTGTGGGTTTGCCGGAGTGACAGAAACCTGAACCCCCGTTAGGACACCATTGCACAAGGGAGCGTAGGATCTCAAAGTTTAAGGCTGTGGTTAGGTTTATATCTTAATTACGTTCATGTAGTTGCGGATGCTTGCAGGGGGTTTAATCACAAGTATGTATTAGTCCAAGTAAGGTCGGTACATTGGCATAGGTTCACCCACACAACACTTACAACACCAGACAAGACTGCTCAGTTATTTGAAGCGAAAGCACTTGACAGAATTCCCATGTGTCCTTGAGAGCGTTTGGTCCTTATAAGTATTTCCACCGGCTTGTCCTTTGCTAAGAAAGTATTAGGCCACTTGCTCCAGTTGTTCGTTGTCTTTATTACTTGCACTTTGTTTAGTTGCTTTATCATAAAACCCCTAAAAATCCGTTTGCTCAGTATTTACAGAGATTTCCTGCTCCATACCACTAGTCAACACCTTCTGCTCCTCATTGGGATAGACACTCCTATTTATCAAAAATACTACGATACACCCCCTATACTTGTGGGTCATCAGCCGCTCCTTAATCTTCTCGTGCGAACCCCACTGTGGCACTTTAATAGCTGCACAAAAATCATCAAAAGGGAGATCGACAACTACATTGTAAATTTTGTAATGAACCATGGAGTTAGGCAAGGACCAACTAAATTGAAAATCCTGCACCACATACATAGTCAGTTTTACATATTGGTAAGGTTCATCACCAACAAAATGCTCCAATCCTGCATTAGAAATTAGAGTCTTGAAATCTAGAAGAATCCCTACAGCTCTCATGAATTCTGCGCATGGATAAATAGAAGGGAAAACACCCTCCTCGCGGTGGACTTTCATGACCTCATGCACCCTCAATTCATGTTGGTTGAGTTGGTGTTCATTCATCTTCTTTTATGAAATTTTTAGACAAGCATCACACAAAATAATTTCAAAGCTACTAAATAAAGGGAACTACTATAGGGACTTGCAAGAGGACTAAACATGCATCAAAATGATTTCTCTAAGCATAGAACAAGCATTCAAGCTCACATAACCTGTCACCTACAGTAGCAAAATACTCAAAATATACTCCACTAATCAAAAATCTAATTGGACAAGCGAAGGAGTCACATACGGGAGAACAAATGCTCCAAAAATCAGCAGCAAAGAGTGGATGATTAAGGAGATCAAAAATCGCGGTGAAGAACAGCAAGAGAATGTGTTCGAGAAATTTTTCGGTGTTTTCTCGGGAGAGAGAGTGAAGTGGTAGGTGGATGGATAAGTGGAGGGCCAGGGGTGGCCCACACCATGGCTGGGCGCGCCCCAGGGCTGGTCGCGCCACCAGGTGGTGTACCTGCCTGGTGGGCCCCCCTTGGTCACTCCAGGTGCCTCTCTGTCCCTTTTTCGACGAAAAAAATTAATATGAATTTTCTGGAATTTTTCGAGAAACTTTATTTTCGATCAATTTTCAGAAATTGATAAATGATTTTCTCGCAGAAAAATGATTTTGGAACGATGGTAAACTAAATCAAAAACCAAAACTTTAGAAGTTCTAAGACACTCAAATATGCAAGCAACTAGCAATACAAAGATGAGCAAGCTGAAAGCAAAAATTGGAATAGAGAAAATAAGAGTAAACAAAGATAATCATGGTGAAAACATTGTTTTGTTCATCCAAATCACTTTGTTAACAAGGTTGATCAGGTCTTGTTACCAAAACAATTTTATATGAAGCAAAACTTTACATTTCACTAAATGATTATCTTACATCAACTTTGATAGCAATAGTCCCAATCATAATAGTTTCATAATCTTCTTGTGGAATGGGACAATATATTTCTCCAACTTTTATGCATTCAATATTTTCAATTGAATTTAGGCCATATTTTATCAATCTTCTTGGGGAAATAAACAATATGGTGTTTGTCATTAACATTAAAAGTTAATTTCCCTTGGTTACAATCAATGATAGCACCTGTAGTACTAATAAAAGGTCTCCCAAGAATAATAGACATATTATCATCTTCAGGCATTTCAAGCACAACAAAATCAGTTAATATCAAACAACTATTAGCCACTTGAATAGTAACATCCTCACATATACCAACATGAATAGTAGTAGACTTATCAGCCATTTGCAAAGATATATCAGTTGGTATCAATTTTTCCAATTGAAGTCTCTTGTAGAGAGAAAAAGGTATAAAACTAACTCTTGCTCCCAAATCAGACAAAGCAGTTGTAACATAATTATTTTTAATAGATCAAGGGATAGTTGGGATACCTGGATCTCCAAGTTTCTTTGGAACCTTACCATTGAAGAAATAATTAGCAAGCAACATGGAAATTTACTCATTAGGAATATTCCTTTTATTAGAGACAATATCCTTCATATACTTTGAATAAGGAGGCAATTTAATAGCATCAGTCAAGAAATTTGCAAAAACAAAGGTTTCATCCAGTCGCAAAACTTGTTATAGTGTTCTTCTTCCTTTGACTTGTGTTTCTTATCAGGAAAAGGCATTGGTTTTTGCACCCAAGGTTCTCTTTCACTACCATGTTTATTGGCAGCAAAATCTTCCTTAGTGTACTTAGTATTCTTAGTGTGCCTTTTAGGTTCTTCTTCAATTTCTTATTTATTAGAAGCATCATTTTTATCATTACCACATTCAGTTTCAGCATCAGATATAGATATACTATTAGGATATTTAGCAGGTTCAGAAGATTCTACAACTGTTTTATGTTTCTTTTTTCTTAGAAGGAGTACCACTATTTTTAGATTGTTGAGAATCTTGCTCAATTCTTTTAGGATGTCCCTAAGGATATAACGGATCCTGAGTAGAAGCACCACTTCTAGTTCTAATTTCATAAGCATGTTTTTCTCTAGAAGCATTAACTAGCAAATCTTTTTGTACCTTAGTAAGTTGATCAATTTGAGTTTGAACCATTTGGAAATGTTTAACAAGTATTTTAACATCATTGGAGGTTCTCTCCACAATATCATGCAACTTATTAATAGCTCTAGAATTTTCCATTATATGATTCTGCACTCTCATATTAAAATTACCCTGCTTAACAACATAAATATCAAATTATTTTAGGCATTGATCAGGAGGTTTAGAGTAAGGAATATCACCATTATCAAAATGTTGGAGAGAGTGTACCTCAATAGTGGATGAGTGAGAGATTGGATTACATAATTCTTCTATAGGGAGGTAAATTCTTCACATCTTTATATTGAATACCCTTCTCCTTAAGACATTTCTTAGCTTCCTTCATCACTTCATCATTTAATTCAATCATTCTCATATTCTTTGGTGTTGGTGTTGGGGTTGGCTCAGGTGTAGTTGGCTCAAGTATAGTCCAATCATCATAATTCTTGCTTATTTTACGCATTAATTCCTCATCTTCATCGGGAGTTCTTTTCCTGAAAACACAACCAGCACAACTATCCAGGTATGTCATAGATTCATCGGTTAGTCCATTATAATATATATCAAGGAGTTCATTTTTAGGTACTGTATATCCAGGATGTGCTCTAATTAAAGAACAAAACCTTGTCCATGATTCAGGCAAGTTCTCTCCTTCTTCCTGCTTAAAATCAAAGAGTTTCTGCAAAATAGCATGTTGAGCACTAGCAGGGAAATATTTCTGAAAGAAAGTATTAACCAAGAAAATAGGACTATCAATATATCCAGGTGATAAATTATTAAACCAAGCTTTAGCTTCACCTTTCAATGAAAAAGGGAAAATTTTAGCAACAAAGCAGGTGCATTTCTAAATATCATCAGAAAATAAACCACTCAAATTAGAGAGCTCAGTCATATGTGCCACGACACTTTCATTTTTAGTCCCACAAAAAGGTTCTTTCTCAACAATAGTTATATAAGATAAATTAAGCGAGAAATCATAATCCTTATCTTTAATGTTTATGGGAGAAGTGGCGAACTTAGCATCAGGAGGTAATTTATATCTAACAGAATGTCTCTCAAGAAGACTCTTAATAACACTTGCACCTCTAGTATCTTGTCATTCCTCAATAAATTCATCGCTAATTTTAATATAATCTTCATCAAAACCATCACTAGGATACTCTCTGGACTCAGGTGAACTAACAGGTGTAGCAATATTTTCATTAGGAGTTTTATTGTTTCTCAATATAGTTCTAGCAATTGTAGCATCTAGGAAAGGACCTAATGAACCACTCTCATCAAGCACAGTAGAAGCAGCATCAACATTATCAGAAGCATTTTTAGATTCAACAGAAGTAGCAGTATGTATAACATGTGCATGTGGTGGTGTAAGAAGCTTACTCATCACAGATGGTGAATCAAGAGCAACAGAGGTGTTCAGAATTGTACCTCTTCTTGTAGTGGATGGCAATATAGGAACTTTTCCATCATGAGTTTTACCCATAATGAATGGATAGCAGCGAACAATAATGATTCTAAGTAAACTTATAAATAAAGCAATGCTTCCCGACAACGGCGCCAGAAAATAGTCTTGATGACCCACAAGTATAGGGGATCGCAACAGTCTTCGAGGAAAGTAAAGCCCAAATTTATTGATTCGACACAATGGTGTAGGGGTTTGTAGCATGGAAAAGAAAAAAATTCTACCACATGCACACAAACAAGCCAAGATCTATCTACTAGATTGTAGCAACGAGTCGATAGAAGCACTCACCCTCGAAGATTCCAAAGCGGTTAACGAGAGCAGATTATCGTGGGTGATGTAGTCGTACACTTGCCGATCTCAAGATCGCGTAGATGATCCTTCCGACGCTGTGTTCCGGCAGCGCTTCCCCAGTCGGTCACACGTTCGGTACTCGATGAAGACCTTCCTCTCCCTTGTTCCAGCGGGCAGTGGAGGTTGTAGTTCTCCCTTCATGATTCCGGTAGCACGACGACGTGGTGTCGGAAGTAGAGGGAAGATCCCGCAGGGCTTCGCCTAAGCCGGTGCAAGTTATGGTGGATTTATGGTTTCCCAGAGATCTAGGGTTTAGATGACCGGGAGGAGGAGGTGTCGGCGGCGGCTAGGGCGGCGACGACGAACCGGCGACGGCGCGAGGTGGCGACGGCGAGCGGCGGCGGGGCTGAGGCGGCGCGTGTGCGGGAGAGGGCGCTAGGGCTTGTGTGCTTTGGGGTAGCCCTTCCCTTCTATTTATGAGAGGGGGCAGCCTTGGGAGGGGTGGGTTTGAATTCAAACCCAAACCCAAGTTGGATTGAGAGAAGGACTTGCTTCTTCTCCCATTAGGAAACTATTTTTCCAGTTTGACTTTTCAAACTTCCCATTTGACTTTCAATTTAGAGCTTTAACTCTCTCTTGTAAATGCACACACCAAGTGACCTAGGATATTATCCAATCATTCCACTCACCCATGACACATTCATGGACCATTCTCCTTCCGGACCGGTGAACCTTCTAGACCCTTCTAGAACCTCTCCGATGAAATCATCCGAAACTTTCCCGAACTCCGGAATTGGACTTTCCTTATATGAATCTTATTCTCCGGACCATTCCGGATCTCCTCGTGATATCCCGGATCCCATCCGAGACTCCGAACAACATTCAGTATCCCTACTAACATTCCATATCTACTAAACAACATCGAATCCTTAAGTGTGTCTCCCTACGGTTCGTGAATTATGCGGACATGACCGAGACACTTCTCCGATCAATAACCAATAGTTTACTTATCCGAGGTTTGATCATCGTTATCTCTGCATACCTAGTTAAACCTTGTTACCGATAAGTACTCTTTTCTCGTTCCCGTGATATGTGATCCCTTGTGAGCCAGTCACATGCTTGCAAGCTAATTGGATGATATTCCACGGGGAGGGCCCAGAGTATATCTATCCGTCATATGGATGGACAAATCCCACTCTTGATCCATGTGCCTCAACCCATACTTTCCGAACACTCAATTCCACCTTTATAGCCACCCAGTTACGGTGTGGTGTTTGATGTCATCAAAGCATCCTTTCGGTGATGGTGATTAGCATGATCTCATGGTCGAAGGAATTAGGTTACTATGTATCAGAAAGCTTATAGCAATTGAACTATTAAAATGACTTGATCTTTATGCTACACTTATCTATAGGAGTATGTCCATCATACCATTCTCCTAATGATATGATCTTGTTGTTAATAACATATCAATGTTCATGATCGATAAACCACGATCATCTATTAACCAACAAGCTAGTATTATAAAGAGGCTTTATCAGGGACTCTAATTTAGTTTACAAATCACACAAGTATTAATGTTTTCGGTTAATACTGTTATAGCATGAATGTAAACATTTATCATAAACACAAAGATATAATAATAACCACTTTTATTATTGCCTCTAGGGCATATCTCCAACAAAGGGGAGCCAAAGAATATTTATAAACCTTAACAGATGAGTTGTCAATTCAGCTGCACCTGGAAACAGTCTTGCTCGCAATAGTTTATCAGTAGCAACAGTTTTGTAACAGCAGTAGCAAAATAACAGCAGCAGTAAAATAAGGACAACGGTAGCAATTGTAATAAACATCAGGATTAAAATGCGTAGGCATAGGGATGGATGGACGGGCGTTGCATAGACAAGATAATTCATGTAATAATCAAGACAAAGGCATTGCAGATAAAGCATCCAAGTACTAAGTAACCATAGGCATATGTTCCGTATATAGTCATGCGTGCTCGCAATGAGAAACTTGCACAACATCTTTTGTCCTACCAGCCCGTTTGCAGTGGGGCCTCAAGATAATTTACTAGAAATTAAGGTGCTCCTTTTAATAGAGCACCGTAGCAAAGCATTAACACTTCATGAATACACGTGATCCTCACATCACAGTCATCCCCTCTGGTTATCCCAATTACGGTCACTTCGGGGCCTCGGGTTCCGGACAACAATATGTATACACAACTTGTAGGTAAGATCACAAACAATGATATTATGGATAATACTACGTATCGTAGTCCGATGGGAAGCTAATAATCGGAACGACCTCAAGCCGTCTGTCTCATCTCCATCTAATAGCCTCTCCGTGTCTTATTTTTTTCTGTTAACTATGCGCGTCCATTGACCAACAATCCTGACATTTATGGCCAGTCCCTGATCTTGCGTTCGCCTTCCCAAAACATCTCCCTCAAATCGTTCCCTGCCGCCCCACAACCCTTTCATCCTCGTCGCCATGTTCTCCATGACGCCGTGTCGCATCCAGCCATCCAAGCCGGCACCTTCGCCTCCACCATGGATTTTGACGGCAAGGTCCATCATCAAGCACCGTGAGGAGGCAGCTTACTCGCACCGGTGGCAGCAGGTGCATCAGACTCCAACAAACAGGCTCAATTTTCCAATTTGCCATAGATTTCATATATATGCATTGAAATTGCTCGTGTTCCAACAATCAGGCAGTAGGTGTGGCAAATCTCCAACAATTTCCTAAGTACTGTAACTGAAATATCTAACGATCTAGACCCTCATGCAGATGCAATATGTGCTTCTTACGTCCTAGCTTGATACTAAAGCCATGCTTCTTGAGTTTATATTCATGTTTCTTATAAATCCTACGTATGCTACCCAGGTAAGATCATGCACTGAAACGAGAGCTTCTTAAGTCTGTATATCTATTTCCAGGCTTTTAAGAGATTTTTTAAGTACTTTTTATATTTTTCATTTGTGTTTCAAATGATTCCGGCTATCGCATCTATGAATTCTCTTTTTGTTGTTGATGGCATAGAGAGATTGTGTTCTTAACTTTTTAAATTGTAAAAACTATGCAAACTGAGATGTTCATGCCGCCTAACATGTTCTTTGGAATTCATCCCTTTTCGGTCCACCCTTTTGCCACCATGAAGGAGGCCGAATCTAATTTCCTATTACTAAACTGTTTGTGGCATGTTGTTTCAAACTTGGTGGGAAGCAAACTTTTATTCATTCTGAAGCAGACGTCGATTTCTTCGGAAGCAACTCATCGTGGTACAGGCGTGTGATTCATGAGAGCAAATGTCCATTTCTTTGAAAGCAGATTTCACATAATTTAGAAGCAAATCCATGTGAACTTTCAAACATATATGTAATCTCTGCAAGTGAATATATATGTTTCTTTCGTGGCAACAAATTCCTATTTTGTTTTAAACAATTATCTAGTAAATGGATACAATCTTGTGTATTGGAAGAAAACTCAGCTCTTTTGTATTTCTTTGAAGCAAAGCCCTTATTCGTTTGAAACATGTATACTTATAATGATTCTCTTTTTACGGTAAGAAACATGTAGTATTTATAAGAATTTCTAGTCAGCGAAAATGATATTGTAATGTTTTAGAGAAGTTTATCATACATGATACATATTTTTATTAATGGAAGCAGTGTGGTTCACCGTCGGAGCACATTGGTCATTAGACTGAAGCATGGGTTTGCTGCAAAGAAAACAAAGCATTATATAAGAAAAAAAGTCTACCACTTCAAAACAATTCCTAATGAAAGTAACCATGTTACTTGGAAGCAAGATTTTAGTTTCCAAGTAAACACTCGTTTCCAAAGGAAGCAAATGACGTGAATTCAAAACTAATTTTATAAATTAATTAGTTTTTCTAAAATCCGTCATTTTGGATGCCGGAAGGAACTACTCCAGTAGTCTCCTATTGCGAAAAGGAGGGAGCAGAAAACGGATGTGTCTGACAACAAGGGAGCAATAAATGGACGTATAATTAAACATGACATTAATTTCGGAAGCATGCGTCTAATGCCTTAATTCATGCAAGTAGACGCGTTTAAAAAATGGATGGCCCGGCTGCTTCCAATAACATGTTCAGATCTAAGATCATGGCACTCGGACCCTAGTGGCAAGCATTAAGCACAACAAGTTACAACAATGTCAAAATGCACTAACAATAGATACTAGGCACCATGCCCTAACAATCTTATGCAATTATATGAGAGATCTCATCCAATCCCTACCATCCCCATAACCTACTATGGGTAATTACTCACACATGGATGGGGAAATCATGGATGGTTGATGGATAGGCGTTGGTGATGATGATGGCGATGATCTCCTCCAATTCCCCGTCCCGACAGGGTGCCAAAACGGAGTTTCTGGTTCCGAATCGCGGTTTTTGATGATGGCGGCGCAATGGAACTCTTCTCTGGAAATTGTTGAACCCCCTGATGTTTTTAGGTTAGAGGGTATATGTATGCGAAAGGAGAGGTCAAGTCAAAGTCCGAGACGGCCACACCATGCCCTGGTGCGGCTAGGCCTGGCCCGCGGCTAGGGGTGGTGTGGGCCCCTCAAGCCTTTTCTCCCCTCCGTCTTCTGGCTCCATGAGTCTTCTGGAAAAATAGGATTTTTGGCATATTTTCTGGGATTTTTCCTGAAAGTTGATTTTCTGCATAAAAAAAGACACCAGAGCAATTCTGCTGAAAATATCGTTAGTCCGTGTTAGTTATATCCAAATCACACAAATTAGAGGAGAAACAATAGCAAAAGTGTTCGGGAAAGTAGATACGTTTTGGACGTATCACGGTGCTTCCCAGAGGACGTGGCTGCGGAGGTCGCCTTCTACGTTGACAAGAAAGAAGAGAAGGAGGCACGGAAGGCGGCGAAGAAGCAAGATTGGGAGGCGAGGAGGGCCAAGAAGGAGGCCAAGAAGAAGGAGAAGGAGGATAAGGCCGCGAGAAAGAAGGAGGAGAAGAAGAATGGCGCCGGTCCGTCGACCATCACCGTCGACTCTTCCTCCTTGGAGTACGAGTGGTCGTCGACTCCGGTGTCGTCCACAACATTTGACTCCTCCGACTGGGAGTCCGATTAGTTCTAATTATTTAGTCTAGTTTTAAATTCAGTTGTACGAATTGCGTGTTAAACTATGTAATATATTAATATTTATAGTCTATTTTTATATTTTGTTTGATCTATTTACATATGCAGTTGTGTAAAAATATAGTTTTTAGGCTGCATTTTAGCGCATCTGCAAAAGGACCAATTCAACGCTGCATTTTGGCACGGCGGTTTACAACACCTGGTAAAACTCTCGCCGGCGCCGCGTGCTGCATCCGCATAGCGCGTTGTAAACCCGAAGATAACGCGCCTGGCGCCTGCTGAAGATGCTCTTAGAACCATCCCGGGAGTTTTCCAGCGGAACCGTTTGTTGTACTTCATAGCATTGGAGATTTATTTGCTGTATTAAATGGTCTATTCTCTTATGATATGATTGGCTCGCGCCCTTTCAAAAGTCGTCAAAATAATCTTGTTTACTTGGACACTTCTTTCTTCGGCGAACTTGGAAGCTTTGATTATATGTGTTCCAAGTGGGGCCTGCTCATTATTTTATTTCTAAAGATCTCTGTGTTTGTTTGGAGTGTCGGCTCTCCTTCGTTTTGATCGCACGCACACGGCAAATGCTTCCTCACGGTATACGCATGCTTGGAAGCGAGACGTAGCAGCCTTTGCTTTACACTCCACGTCAGATCCGAAACCAAGCAAAAGCGACACGATGGAAGCATGATTTCAGTGGGGTTTTGTTTTATCCCGCTTGCTCTCTTGATCGCGTGTCACAGGAAATTATTATTCTAGTACTAGTATGAAATTCAGACATTGAGACCCGTTCAACTTGCTTCTTGATTCGTTGGATCGAACGTAGACAGGCCTTTGACTTTGACTTAAGGACGGGGAGAACTGTAGAGCTCCTAGTGACCGGTGACGGAAAGGTTCTCTTTACGCTCACAGTTGGTTCATTTTTTTAGTTGAATTATCATTTGTAGAAAACTGTTCGTCTTATATGGTTAATTATAGATGTAGATTTTTTAAAAAAACACACAATACAATCGTAGACCTTCACAGTATGTTCATGCATCCACCCCTACCAACCATGTCGCCACCTTATATGGAAGTGTACCCCCGAAGTCTAGCATTTCTCATGGCACCTCACCACGGATCCCCTCCAAACCTGGTTGAATAAACATAAGCATACTCTTGAAACTTCTTGTGTAGCGTGGAGGTTGAGGACAACTTTCATCCGCCCCTCTAGGCGAAACGGTTTTGAAAATTCATGGCAAAAGAGTGGTTGTTACCTGAGCTTAAATTTATGCAGAATATTAGGAGGATTGGTTATTAAATTCGCCGGGGAAATTTCCTAAGAACAATGTCGAACACTAATGATCATGTGGCGTATTTGGCATATCAATGAAATAGTTCGTGATAAACGGCCCCTCCAATTAAAGGGTCCAGACGGTCCTTGTTGTGCTATATGGATCCACTTGTATAGATCAACAATCATGTCGGTGAGGACATTTGAAAGGAAAATCAACGATGTGCTATAAATAGCATGTTAGTGTCCACTTGACTAGCCCACTATTTTGCTCATGTTCTGAACGTTTATGTGCTCACAGCTCAACAATAAGGAGAGTTCACTCCATCTCAAAAGTCCGGACTGAAGAGAGCAAGGAATCTCTCCTTTATAAGCTGGGTGTGCCCTTCTTCCGTAGACGAGATGTGAGTAAACCAAGTCTGTTGACTAGTGAAGGCTGCTTGGTTTAGTCTCATTTTGACTACAGGAGAAGGCCACACCCAGCTTATAAGGGAGAGATTTCTTTCTATTCAACCCGCTGAATGGGTTAACTTTCTTTGTTGAGCTGTGAGAGAGCATCGCAACATAGGCAAGATCTAGGACCGCCAAGTGGGCTCATGAAAAAGTAACCTGAGACGAATCTGCACAGGGCAGTAACACCAATTGGATGGGACAAAATCAATATTGATGGCTCCTTCAGAGCTGACGGGAAGGCAGGTGCGGGCATGGTCGTGCGTGATCACAATGGTGATATCGTCTTATTATGTCGTCAGTTGTTCAATCGTAGGGACACCATTAGAGCTAAATTAAGTGCGGCAATGAAGAGACTTTCGTTGACACTAAACTGGTGTACTCAACCACTAACCCTTGAGGTGGATGGAGTTCAGTTAGTTACCCTACTACAGTACATAAAGAGGATATGGATCTCTATGTTTATACGAACATGCTTGAGGATATTAAAACCTAGCTGAAGGACCATCGAACTTGCGGAAATCTAATTTGGCTCAGGATGCAGATGGACCCATTGCTTGAAACCATATGAAATATAAAAAATTTAAAAATATTCATAATTACATCCGGATATTTTATGTTCACACAAAAGTTATCGAGAAAATAAACTTTTTTGTGTCGTGTAGAAAAAAGATAAACTCAAATGTTCCAACATGAATGTTCTTGGGCAATTTTTTTGTCCTTTTACATATGTCACATAAAATGTTCTTTTTTTTTCAAAAGCTATCCGGATGTACACGTGGATTTTTTTCCAGATTTTTTCGACATTTTAAATTTTATCTTTTATGTAGTTTTCGTAATAAATTTATTTGCACCCACGAGACAAAACACCACCTCCCCATTTTATAATTTATATGACAAACTATGCTACTAAAACAAATGCTCCTACGGCAGTTTGGTTAGGCTCTGATCCGGAGGATTTAACTGGCACATTGTAATTCCTTCTGTTCTCTGAGTGATGCAAGTTTCATTCCCAAAAAAATCGTTTTTCTCGTGTCAAAAAACTTCTCCCCACCGCACATGCACGGCCTGTACCAGCGCACCGGGATCGCATCGCACATTCGCACTGCGCAAGCAGATCGCGACTGCTGCAGGAACTACCCCACGTCCGTCCCCGCACTCCCCCCACACCCCCACCGCGGATCCAGGCTCCTCCAGGTCCCGACTCCGCAAATCAGCAGGTCTCCCCTGCCGCCCGGCCGGCGCGCGCGGTCACCATCTTGTCGAAGCCAGTTGCGCCGCGAGACCAGATCCGGGTCCCCCGGCGAAGGGATGACGGGGGCGGCGTCGCAGGCGTACGGGGAGGCCTGGTACTGGGACGAGCGGTACCGCAAGGAGGTCGGGCCCTTCGACTGGTACCAGAAGTACCCCGCCCTCGCGCCGCTGCTCCGCCTCTACGCGCGCACGCACCAGCGCCTCCTGCTCGTCGGATGCGGCAACTCCGGTGAGTAGCATATCTCCACCTCGCCTACCGTGTCCTCGCGGCGGGGTCGATCAGGGACAGACAGGGAGGAAGCTTCTCTGGGCCCGTCGGTTGACCTGCTCTACTGTTCAGCGCGAGCGCTGCCTCGTGTTAGTCGTGTGATATCTCGAGACGGGCTGGGAAGTGGATCCCCGGGAGACTGTTGTCTGGATCGATCAGCTGGAGTGCAATGTAGAATACACTGAATGCTGTTAGACACGAAGGCTTCATCAAACATAGAGCAGTATAGTCAGACTAGCATTTCCATGAGAAACGCTCCACAGGTGTACTACATGTTTTATGCCGCACCATTGTTCGTCACTATGAAGTGGAATTTGTTAGTTCTAGCACCACCAATTATGGATGTAGCAGGTCAACTAATTATTTACTGGACGATCTTAGATAACCACTTGCTAGAACCCGTGCCCCATGTGTACCACTAAAAGCATATGCAAATTTGTTTTATCCCGCACCATTATTCGTTACTATGGACCATTATTCGTTACTGTGGAGTGGAATTTGTTAGTTCTAGTACCACAAATTATGGATGTAGCAGGTCAACTAATTATTTACTGGACGATCTTGGATAACCACTTGCCCGTGCCCCATGTATACCACTAAAAGCATATGCAAATTATGGTGCATTGCAGGCTCCTGTCCCCATGACACTGTCACTGTCTTACAGAATGAGGCATGTGTAGAGTGACATGTTGTACGGGCTCTGGTTACTTTATCAGTGCCACATCATATGGTAGCAGAAGAGTACAACTCCCTAAATACGCTGATGACTTCCTCCCTCAAAGAAGGACCCCTTGTAGTTGTAGCCAATGGAAGACAGTCACTTGGTTTAACGAACTACTGATAAATTACGGCATTATGAAAAACAAAATTACGTGCCATATTCATCTAGGCAAATTTTAGTAGTATTTCGGTCCTAATTGAGCTTTGAGAGTTGTTTGAAGTGGATTTTGAATAGAAATAAGTGAAACGTGATTTTATGACCTTAAACATTATCGGCTTCTGGATACATTTAGTTTCAGTCTTGGTTTCATGAGGCCTTATTCTTTCGTTTCACTTCTTTAAGCATGGAAAGGGTGTGCTACATAGTCCATGCTCATCATTTCTTTTCTGACTACCTGCTACGTTGACAGTTGGGCATAGGTAAAAAAGAAATTATCCTTACCCCTTTTGCAGGTGGAACACATCAATATATGTGCTAATGTGCATATATTTTTTCCATGAATAAACTGATCGAGATATATTCGATCAGACGATCACTAATTTCTCGTGTAGTTTCATACTGTAGCATTGATCACTTTTCAGACTTTAGATGCCAGTTGTTACATTGTTGTCAGCGTGTTTTTTCTTGGTTTAGTTGATACTACTTGGTTTAACGTACCTTTGAACGTTACACAGTTTTTGGTGAAAACATGGTTGATGATGGTTACCAAGACGTCGTCAACATTGATATATCATCAGTGGTGATTGAACAAATGAAGAAGAAATACCATGACAAACCTCAACTGAAATGTATGCTCTCTGTTTCCAGCATTCTATCAAGAACCCCTTCAGAGTATATACTGCTTACTATTGTATTCTTCTTCTACAATTTACAGATATAAAGATGGATGTAAAGAACATGTCAGACTTTGAGTCTGGTTCGTTTGATGCTGTTATCGACAAAGGTACCATGCCATGTAATAGCCGCCAGCATTACAGAACATCTTTACATTTATATGCAACATGGCTTTGAGTTCTAAACCACTCTGTTATTTGCAGGAACACTAGATTCTATTATGGTGAGTCAGTTGTTGCCAGGATAGTGCGATATTCGTTCCGTGTGATACTCAGAGTCATCTTTTCTTGTATTGTAGTGCGGTCAAAATTCACAAGAGCATGCAACAATGATGCTAGAGGAGGTCTACAGGTAAGAGTACACTGATATTTGCTTGTGATACTTCTTTGTATTTGACTATAGCTTCTATTTCTTTCTTCTATCTGCAGAATTCTCAAGGATAATGGGGTCTACATTATGGTAAACGATAGTATACTGTCATGGTAACCTTTTGTTTTTCTTCTTGTGCCTAAACTTTGAGTGCCATGATTCTACAGATCACTTATGGGGATCCAAGTTATCGATTGCATCTCCTGAAGGACATGCAACTTTGGACAGTGAAGCTTCATGTCATAGGTTAGTGGGTTTTGCCACCAGTTAAAATTAACCATATCCCAATCCATGTACTCTCGACCCTGTTGATATTTAATTTTGAACTTTCGGAGCAATAAATAACACTGGTATATTCTTATGACTTTGCAACCACAATGGACATAGCAGATAGATGGGAGAGAAGCTCTAAACAGACATGGGATCTGACGGAGCCATTGCCTTTACATGACGATAGCACATCAATTATCAGCCTTCTTGGCCCCAAACCTGATGTTCACTATATTTATGTGTGTATAAAGGTTAGCCATCAGCAGACTCATCAACTTAATTCCTAGACTCTTCATATTACTAGTTACTCACTACCCTTACCCTGTTATTGCAGGGCAATGACAGTGCGGGCTCTAAGGCCGGAGCCAATGAAGCAGCCAACTGAGTCCATCGATAACCTTTTTCATCGTCGTGTATAAGCAGTGTAGTGAATAATGTAGGGAATATATTTTGTAACTCTAACTGGCGTTGTTATTGGCAACAGTTTAGCAAAATTACAGCTGTCGCGTTGCTTCTCCGATCACCAAATTTGGAATAGAAACGATGTGCTGTTTTCCTGTTGCCCAATTTGGTTCAAGTTTAAGGTCCATGCCGCAGAACATTGGAGCTGCTAGGAATGTGGGAAATCTTGGAGAGAATGAACTAGATTTGTACAAAAGATGCAAAAAAGAAATTGTGACGAGGTTGTTTGAATTTCTTAGAGCAAACAACATGACTTGTGTACGGTGGGTTAATGTGATTTTGAATGACGAAGGTGTTATCAATGGCTGGTGCCCCGGGTCGTTAGAGGATCTCTAGCAGATCCCCTAAAACGAGCCTCTCTTCTTGATGGATGGCGCGTTAATAAGGAGAGTCAAGGTCAAGTTTCATTCTTTGGAGGTTTTCGGAGTGGAGTCCGTACCACTAGTAGTCTTGTACCAAAAATCCCACATTCAATATAATTCAGCGAGTGATAGTCATCTTGTACCAAAAATTTCACATTCAATATAATTATTCAAAAAACTCGCATTCAATATAATTATTGTACGCCTTCGCCGTAATCTCGAAGAAAAAAGGCGTTGTGGTAAACTGATTTACGACTTTTCCCAAGTTTTAAACAACAAATCTGACAATAGACAATTCGCACTGGTCCTTGCCAAAATGATCGACAACTAGCTGAAGGATGCGAGATCAAGCATCATCGTCCTCTCTGATCATGCACGAGGCATCACCCACTCGTCGGACCATCACCGCCACCTTGTGCTCGCATTCTTTGTTGCAAGATCTTGACCCTTGTATCTCACCACTCTCTTGTGTAGGGGTCCATGGTAGTTGGATCCATCATCATTGCCTTGTTCTCCTCAACAATTAGCTCCGCCATGGCCTTCTTCTCCTCAATACGGGATCTTATCCCATCCAAGGGGGCCTTGTGCATCTCATTTTCCCAGCAAGCTTGTTTCTCTTGATGTTTTCTTGGCCGTGAGCATATTTTCTTCGAGTGTCATCAATTTTGTCCCTCAAGCTTGATGCCTCGGCTTGCTTCCTTAGTTTCTCCTTTGCCTTCTTATTTCCATCAGGCTTGCCCTTGTTTTTTCCTCCGTAGGGCACATCACTATCATCATCCAATTGGATCAATGTCCCTTTTTCGGTGGAGCTTCTTGCTCCCTGAACTTCCATTTCTCGCTATGCTCAAGCAATTTCCAACAATGTTGTAGCATAAACGACTTGTTTTTGGAAGACAACATTTTCTTGTACCTTTCCATCGCAATGGTATCCTACATACAACACAATGCACAAGTATTTCAAATGCAACACTATGGAAAAATGCACACCTATTTCAAGCTATGTTTGGAAAGAATAGAAATATCTAGTACAGTATTTACAATCCCCAAGCCTCCAAACTCCCTAGGCCTACATACATTCTCCCATTTTCATCATATGAAAGCATGTCCACAAGCCTCCTAATAGAACCTTCCTCTCACTTCATCCATTTCATAGTCTGTCCCTTCTCCCAACAAGTAAAAGGCCATCTGGAACATAGAAAGATTATCCACGCAAGCATTAGTCCAAGTAAGTCTGACCGGGTAGATCATGGGAGGTGCCCCAACTTACATTTGAACAAGTTATCCACCCTTTCCTGCTCCTCCAAATCACAACATATCACAAATACCTCACTCTTGTGATAGTTCATCTTCATTCAAGACATAGCTTCAAATCAATATAGCAGGACTTCATATGTAGAATATTTGAATCTGAATTGTCCATTGGGATGACAGTGTCATCTGCATACTGAAGCACGTTGATACCATTTCTGATCAAGTTTGGTACTAATTCAGTAATGTGCCCAGCCTCCTTGGCAGCTTCAACCGTTACAACTAGAGTATCCACTATACAGTCAAAGAGCAAAAGAGACATGGGGTCCCCTCGCCTCACTCCTATAGAAGTAGCAAAATATGGACCTTGTTCACCATTGATGTTGATAGCCAAACGACCATGCTCCACAGTTTTTATAATTTTATTCACCCAAAGATCAGAAAAACCTTTCTTCAACATCACATCTTTCAGAAACTCCCGTTCTACCTATCATACGCTTTTTCAAAACCCAGTTTCAGCATAATAGTAGGCAGTTTCTCTACTTTCACTTCATGTAGAACCTCATGGATAACAACAATCCCTTCTAAGATGTACCTTCCTCTAATGAAGCCAGATTGATAAAGATGAATAACCTCACGATCTGCATGTGCTAACCTTTGAGCAAATGCCTTAGTTACACTTATGACCCTCAAAATGACGAAAATAAACACTTTAGAGGACCAAGTCTATGAAAGTCAAAATAATCTCCTAGGTTTCGAAGAGCCACATGAGTTGTCCATCACAAAGAGGGGAGAACCTCGAGGCAGTTGAAAACAGCATAGCCGAGACACCCCTCACATTATAGGTTATCAAAATAGTGCTTTTGTCGCAAGGTTGTTAGGAAAAAAGACCAAGAGAACAAATGTGTGAAACCAGTAGAACAAACCCGGTCACAAATGGAAAGACAATCCAAGGCATCAAATGACAAATCATTGGATAAATAGTTGTCAATTTGTATGGCACGTCCTCCATTGGCTCCTTGTGGTGCCACGACGATACCACTAAGACGAGAATTAAGTTCATGGACTTCTATTCCACATGATGATGTCTCCACTGTCCGTAGAACAACTAAGACAAACATAATCAACATGAAATAGGAAGCTAGAGTATGCGCCTAAAGTTAATCTGAGATCCCCTCCCCCTCCCTCTTTCACCTCGTGGTGTTAGATTGACCATCGTAAGGACCAGAACTAATTAAGACAACGACGAGTAGGGGTTGCAAAGAGGCACCCGATCCGCCCACTTCGTAGTCAAACTGGTTTGTATAATTCTATTTTTTTTAGCAACATTAGTCTAATTTGAACTAAATATTTACTTTCTCGGGTTTATGCCGCTTGCAACCCTAGCGACGAGGCAATTTAGTACCACTCCATATAGTTTCTTGATTAAAAAAAGTGAAATTGTTTTGACATAGCCATATGCCATCTCATTTCAACCCAGGGAATGCCATCTCATCTCAACCCAGGGAATAGAAAGTGGAAGAATCTCTTGTTTTTTTTTTGAGTGTTGGCAGAATCTCTTGGTGGGACGGATCCACGTCCATTTGCAATCCAACTCCTCGAGATTCGCCACGTCTCCCTTTCTCTCCCACCTCCCCTCCAAAATCCCTCTTCCCCGTTCTCCGTCCCCTCCCTAGCCGCCTTCCACCACCCCTCTTTCGCTTTCCTCTCCGTCGTGCGCGCGCTCCACGCTTGCTCCTTCTCTATCTTCCCATCCATTCAATGGAGGCTCTGTCCGGCGCCGCCGCCTCGTCGTCCCTCCTCCCTACCTTCCCCGCCTACCAGCCGCCCTCCCGCGTAGCACTCCGCGCCCGCCCCTGCGGGCCCCTCCGCGCGGCCGGCGGCGGCGGCGGTGGCAAGGACGAATCCGCCAAGCCGAACGGGACTCCCGTCATCAAGGTAACAGTGCCCGCATGCTTAAGTGAGGCAGAGTGCAAAGTAGCGAAGAGTTTTTTGGGGGTATTGGTTGCTGTGAGTACTGAGTAGATGTGTGTGGCAGTGTGGGTGCGGCAGCCTGGAACATTGGATACAAAGGAGAGTGGATTTTTTGTGCTTAGGAGCTCTTTTAGTCTGTTAGTTGCTGGAGTGGGTAAGTACTCCTGGGTTTGTTCCATTACATATTATTACGAGGTGTTACTAGGTTTCAAGCTTGATGTGTTTGAAATCGGTCGGAAGATTTTTGGATAGCATGGAGATAAAACTTCTTTTATATGACACAACCGAGAACTTCCGTAACTGTGAATTAATAGTTGAGAATCATGTCTACTGATGTGGTAAGAGATTTAAGTTTTTTTAACTCATTAACATTCATGCGAAACTCTTTGTGTGAATGAATTATTAGTTGAGAATCATGTTTACGATACAGATCTGCAAAGATGTTATTAAGCTTCTTGTTAATAAGATGATAAGATTATCTTTAAAAAATTTAACTCAAGACGATCCTGAAAATATTCATGGGGCAGAGCTCCTGTCTTTTTCCACAGAAGAAAAAAAGTGGGGCAAGATGAAGCAGTTCAGTTTAGTATGGTTTGGTTTGCCTTATGATAGGTCACACATATTTGTTTTGCACCGACTAGCACTGCTACTTAACATTTGAAGAGTGATTATAGTCTTTGATTCGTGTTCCTTTTGATCTATCACGTTTCATCCGTTTGTACTAACTTCTGCTTAACAGTCGAAGAGTGATGCAAGTCAAAATGGAGCTCTCGGTCCAGTCACAACTGAAAAGTCACGCACGGCCTTATCAGCAAATACAACCCCTGACTCAAGTGGATCCAGAGCTGGCTTGTTCAGAACTCCTATTTCTGGTGGTGTGCAGAGCGCAACTTTTGCCCATGGTTTACCTCCACCAGCTTTGGCTGTTCGCAATTTGATGGAACAGGTAACTTCTGCTAGCTAGCCCATTCCCTTTGAGCTTCTTCCTGGTCTGCTGTGATGAAGTCTTATTCCTGTCTTACTGTATTTACAAGGCACGATTTGCTCATCTATGCACCGTCATGTCTGGCATGCATCATCGACGCGCTGGATATCCCTTTGGTTCACTTGTTGACTTTGCTAATGACTCGATGGGCCGTAAGATAGCTACTTGGTTACATTTTTCAATAAAATAATGTTGCCATGTTAGGTGCCCTTATTAATTATTTTGTGTTGATGTCTTGTGCAGACCCAATATTTTCTCTATCGCCCCTGGCGATCCACACTAGAAACTTGCTCTCAGATCCAAGATGCACACTTGTTGTCCAGGTATGAGGTTTCTCAGTATGTTTTACTGTAGTATAAGTGCTCCTTGCTTGCTAGAAATGGGATATGTTTTACTGTAGTATAAGTGCTCCTCTGTTACAGGTACCTGGATGGAGTGGACTGTCTAATGCACGTGTAACGATATTTGGTGATGTCTACCCTTTGCCAGCTGAAGAACAGGTTCCTATTTAGCTGCCTTTGTTGCTTGATAATTTATTGTGCAGTTAGTTAGGTAAATTTTTCTACGATAACAGGCATTTCAATAATTCAGAATTTGGCTCCTCCTAATGTGTGAAAGCCATGTGTGGACTCAGATTTCAAATAATGAATTCCCCAAGTTAGTTATTTTTGTTGAAGTTGGTTTTTGGTCTTTCCTAGTTTTCGGCTGCACTTTTTTCATAGCATGGGCTTAAAAGGAACAGTTGCTTTCTCATCACTGTTACAGAATACATGACCATTAAGAGTGAATGCAGATTTGTTCTTGCCTCAGTAGTTTTAAAAGATTGCATAAACTGATGGAAAATACATGTATCCGCCAGGAATGGGCTCATAAGCAATACGTTGCAAAACATCAACAGTGGGCATCCCAGCAGTGGGGAAACTTTTACTACTACAGGATGCAGAGCATAAGGTCTGTGACTTAATTTGATGAGTTATGCTGTTGTACTGTCATTTCAGGTTGGTGTATCCATTTATCGTTTACACAGATGCACAACTGAAAATATTCCGTTCTCCCTTTTGTTATAAAGAAATATTTTCTTACATAGATGTCTCTGTAAGTTAGGATTTGTGACAAACTGTCTTAATATTCACAGTGACATATACTTCATTGGAGGCTTTGGCACTGTTGCATGGGTAGATGTGAAACAGTATGAAGTTATGCAACCTGACAAGATAGCAGTTGACGGTGGAGAACAAAGCTTAAAGGTAGAGCAAATACAAAAACTGACAACTTGTGGTATATGACATTACAGCAGATTCTCCGTGCCTTCGTATTAGATTACATGCCAGTACTATAAAACCTCAGACCACATTTGATGGATGCTGTACATGTAGGAGTTGAACGCAATTTTCTCTAAACCACTTCGAGAGTTCATGTCCGCCGAAGGGGAGGTTGATGATGCCGCTCTTATATCAGTAGACAGCAAAGGGATAGACATACGAGTTCGCCAGGGTGCACAGGTAAGCTTTATGAGAGACTGTCTAAGACCATCATTATAGGTTATTTGTCTGAGGAAGAACCTTCAATTTGCAATTTCTCCTGTGCAGTTCAACATTCAGAGGCTTGCATTTGATGTACCTTACAAGGTGGAGACCCTAGAAGAGGCCAAGAGAGCACTGCATAAGATAATCAAGACAAGCAACAAATAAAATGAGGTTCACACACACCGTCATTTACCCAGTTTCTCCAGCACTATAAACTTGTGCCGTGACCCGACAAAAATAACAAAGGATCTTGTAATGTAGCCTGCATAAGTGCAAAATAAGATGGGTATCTCCTTAATAACGATAATCTCTGTGGGAAGGAAATCGCCAAGTAGTGTACTTATATGCTTGTATCCTTGAAGTGTAGAGTAGCGCATGCTGCTTGTGGAAACTGAAAGCTTTTGACGGCTGAGCTAGTCGTTTGATTTCAGCATGTCAGCATTTTAGTTTGACTATGAAAATCTGGGTTCCCAAGTTTGAGTGTGCTTATTCTGATGATATTCTTACACTAAACTGTGGTTGTTTATCTTGGCATGCTGATCGGTTTGCTGTACACTTGAAACTGCGTTTACAACTTTGCATGCACCGTGAATACCTCTGTGGTTGTCGTTCTATGTTGACCAAGGTTATAGAAAAAGTTTTGTCAACAACTATAATACTATCGAGATACGATGTGAGAATATATATTAATGTATCCAATGCTATTGAGTTGGCAATGTACTCCTTTCGTTTCAAAATATAAGATATTTTAGGTTTGTGAAGATAACATATCTAGATATCTTTTAGTGTAGGTTTGGCTTCGAACACATTATCTCCACAAAGCTAAAACATATATTATGAAACTGAGGAAGTAGATGTTACTGGTTTTCTATGAACTTGTTCAAACTTTATACCTTTTGATTATGGAGAAAATTTAGACTTTTTTTTAAGTATGGAGAGAGTAACGCATCGTAGAAAAATACAGTTTTATTCATCGCAATATGGGAGACATCATGAATGTGGTTGATAAGTAGCCCTAGATGGACCTTGTTTTCAAAAACTAAGACACAATTCATGTAAATTTACTTGATATGGCCCATACTAAGAGCATCTCCACTCGTTGGGCGAACCCAGGCCGAAAACCGGACCAATTTTCGGCCGGACGAAACGCGTTTTCGTCTTGGGTACGCCCAATTTCTCCAAGTTCGGCTAAATTCAGTTAAACTCGGCGAAATATGGGCGAATATAGGTGGATTTCATTAAATAGGTCAAGGGCGCACATAGTACATCAGATTTCATAACTAAAAAAGGCCGCCGCCGTGGTCAACGCCGGACGCCGCAACTACAGGCCGAGGCGGGGGTGGTTGCTGGCCTCGATGTGCGCCATGACTCCGGCGAGAGTCCGCCCTGGAACGCTCCACCAGCGGCAGCGGTAAGCCGCATTGTTACGCGGCGGTGGCGGCGAGCCTCGGGCGAGTTCCTCGAGGCGACTGTCGGCGAAAAACTGCCTCTAGAAGACCAAGTTGCCATGATCCTCGGCGAGATGCGGGTCTTGCATGGCGGCGATAGCCGCCGCCTGGATTTCTCCCGCGAGTTCTGGGTCTTGCATGGCGGCGATAGCCGCCTGGATCTCTCCGGCGAGGTCCTCTCCGACCGGCACCGGATGAACGGGAATCCCGCCGGCGCTGAGTTTCCAGCCTAAGGGGAGACGAGTGTCCGGCGGCGTCGTATAGCGCGCCTCGCGGAGCAGCCGGGCTTCCCACGGCGAAGCGTGCGTCGGCCCTCGGCCATGGCTTCTCGGCGAAGTTGAGGAGGAAGAAAGGTGCGAACGTCCGAAGTTCGCCGGAGTTGGGGGTGGTGTGAGAGACTGCGAAGAGAGACGACGAGATGTACGCCTTTTATAGGCGGAGTTCGGCGTCGAGGGCGGGAGGGGTGTAGCGGCGAGGGCAGGAAAAGAAAAACGGCGGAAGGATGGCGGCAACTTGGCTTCTGTCGCTGACAGGCTGGTACACTCGGCCAATTCACTTCGTCCGGCGTCCCAAGGACGTATCCGGGATCCTGGGTTCGGCATTGGTAGTCCGGACCAAAGTTGGCCCAAATCCGACCGAAAAGAGATTCCTGGGTACGCGACTGGACGATTTTCGTTGTCCGGACGTAATTTCGATATCCGGATCGGCCTACTGGGTAGGCGAGTGAAGATACTCTAATAATTAGTACTACAACCTCCCATCCGATTTAACTATCATAGGTTTAGGCAAAAGCTTTACCTAAACCTGCAATAATTAAATCGGTTTGAAGGGAGGACCATTTTCATACTGAGCTAATGATCCAAGAAAAGCACAATCATATTCGCATAAAAATAAATGGAAAATGATACAGTTCCGATCCCCGAGTCTCTCCCGCACGCGGCTTTTTCAGAAAAAAAACTGCCTAGCGTTATCTTCTCCCGTTTCTTCGTCGTGCGTAGTCCTTCCTTCAGGGCGCTGCCGCTGCCTTCCTCCTGCAGCTCGCGTCGCCGCCTCCCTCCTGCAGCTCGATGCCGCCGTCTCCCTCCTCAGATCCGTGCCCCAGCCCGTCCTTTGCAGAGGTATGCCGTGACTGCAGGGAGGGAATGGGTCTGAGGTGCGGTCTGGCGAGCTCCTCTGCGACGCGCTCCTCCGACGTGCCCTTCTCCGCTAGTTCCTCCACGACGTTCTTCTCCGACGTGACCTCCTCTGCTGCGCTCGCATGGTGCTCCTAGGCAGGGTGTCGCCGCGGGCCTTCCTCCACCCCACGCCCTCCTTCATCCTGCTCGCCTTCACGCGCCACGAGGCTGTGCTGCTGCTGGCAAGAGGAAGAGAGGTCAAGGTGGCCTGCTGCCATGCCGGTGGAGGCTTGAGCCAGATCTGTATTCTTTTTTTGGCTACATTTGTATATTTATTTAGCTACACACTCGTATTTGTTTTGCTATTTCGGTATTCTGTGAATGCTACACCGTTTTATGTTTTTTTCACCGCGAAAAAAATGCTTCAATGATGCTACAATGTCAGAGTGTTTTTGCTACAACTATTTTATGATCTTGCTACAATAGCGCAAAGATGTTGCTACATGATCTCCGACGAGATATCCGGCAAGCTCTCTCAGCGAAAGTTTCCGGCGAGGTTGGATTTCTGCTACATTAGCACATTTTTCTGCTACCACCGTTCTCTGATTTTGCTACAATAGCATAAAACTTTTGCTACATGGTCTCCGACGAGGTTTTTTCCGACGAAGTCTCCGGTGATATCTCCAACGAAGTTGGTTTGCTACACTAGGATGTTTTTTTTGCTACACGGTCGCCGGCGAGATCTCCTGTGAAATCTCCGGCGAGGTCCAGTCTAATTTTCTATTTTTAGGCCGAACCGTTTTCTGCTACATGTAGCAAAAACGGGACTAGTTGTAGCAAAACGGAACTTTCTATAGCAAAAGCGGGATTTTGATCCAAAATGAGGATACGTGGTTGACTGGGGACCCGGGGGATAAAAAGCACAAATCTTCTAGGGGACGCGTAGGGCTGCCCAAAATAAATTGTTGTCCAACAGGGAAAGATTCCACACTTGCCTATACATTGTTAAGTAGTAGATGGTTAAATAGATGAGACCTCTTCAAGATGTTTTTAACACGGAATAGCATCTCGTTTAGTCTAGTGCTTCTTGTGACTCGAACCCAGCTGAGAGATCTAGCCACCAAGCCAAACGCTTGGTTCTCATGTTTGCATAAAAATGGACTTATGTGATTTATGGATCCAAACTGAGTGTAATCTCATCGCTTCAT
This sequence comes from Avena longiglumis, assembly GCA_030063025.1. Taxonomy (NCBI): domain Eukaryota; kingdom Viridiplantae; phylum Streptophyta; class Magnoliopsida; order Poales; family Poaceae; genus Avena; species Avena longiglumis. The sequence goes on from CP125977.1 coordinate 105,612,531, forward strand.
ATATTGAGTAACGGTTTTCCTAGCCCTAGCTTTTGTGTTATCGGAAAGATGTCGTGTCCAGACTAGCCCCATCTTGCGGGTTCTTTTCAAATAACCAGCCAAGCTAAGGAACATGGCCCTTAACAAAAGAAAGTTGGCAAGGAAATTCTTGCCCATAGTTAAAAAAATATTTTCTATTTCTCGTGGAATTCGTCATCAAATGGCTCGTCCTTAAACGCTCAACGAACTCATACTAATGCAAGGGCTGCTCGCAAGCCGTCTTTGATCAATCAACCGCTACATTTCTTGAATGGCAACTGACTATATAACTTGTATCCCTCTTTTTCTTGAACAAAGTATCAGACCACGTAGTTCTTGGCCCCCTTTTCTTATACCAGTTTCTTTTGGTGTTGAGTTCCTTACAGTCCAGTACTTCCTTGCTTGTTTTTTTCTCCATGCTATCGTCGTTGGCAAAAGGGTGGGTTTGAGCAAGCGCTGACAGAGTGCAATGCTGATCAAACAGTTCGGGATACACTTCGCTTTTATTTTTCTATTTTATATAGAATAATAACTACATTCTGGAGTAAAAGGATTCAAACATTTACATGCAGGTACCAAAAACCAACAAACAAGGCTTTATCTACCTTCAAATGTGGATTTAGATATAAGGGTGTGTTCGGTTCGGGAACGAAGTGAAATGGTATGGCATGGTTCCATTCCACTCGAATATGTCGGTTTCAGTATTGCATTTGGTTAGAACAAAAAAGTTTAATAGAATGGTTCCATTCTATGTTTGGTTGGGCAAAAAAATAGAATAGAATGGGGTAGATTATAGGAACAAAACAAGTGAGCAAGTGTGGGGTGCATTTAGCAAAAAAGATGGCAAGAGAATAGAGAGAGTGAGAAAGCTTGGGTGGATGTAGCATAGAGGAATGGGGAGATTGCACCGATTTTGAGAAATGGTTGTGTTCTGGACTTAGAGGAAATATTATCTTTCGAAAAACCACCTTGTTTCATTCCATTTTTCAACCAAACACTAGAACGCCTCTCAGGTGTGGAACTATTCCATCACATTCCACTTCGTGACTTCAACTGAACACACCCTAAGAGAAACGAGCTTAAACAAACTTCAAACATAGAGAGAGTATATCCATACTCTATCACATAGGGCTAAATGTGGCGTCAACCAACAAAAGGAAAAGTTTCCTTATACTCTTGCAAGAATCAACCTCTTAAGATAAAAGATAGTAAAATACATATATGAAAAGTTGATTTCAAACCCTGAACTTGTAGAGCTTCGCCGGTTTAAACCCCGATATCGAAATCCCTGTCATTTATACCCTACTACCAGTCTAAATTAAACCCTTGAGGTGTTTGGTGCATCAGGAAATCAACAGCTCTGGTTGGGATAAGAGGTTACTCTCACTAACAGCGAGGCCTAAAAGTCATATTCATTTTTCTATTTTTCTTTTCCCACAACTTCACCTACCTTTCTTCCCCGGTGCAAGGTAGGAGGAGGGCCTCGACGACCGATGCTTCTTCGAAACACAAGGGAAGGCAAAGAAAGGGAGGTTGGTGTCGTCTGCATGCACACTACAATCGACGGTCACCGCTTCCTCTCCGCTCTCCTTGCCTTCTCACGCTCGGTCACTTCGCCTCTGATGCCGACGCCTAGGGCCGTTGTTCTAGGGCCTCCTCAAGCGAGGTGAAGATGTCTAGGAGTTTTGCCTCGTTGCCCTGCTTTTACTTGCTGAAGGACGCGCTCGAGGTAGTTCTAAATCAATCAAATATAGCTCATATTTCCCGCCTCCGACCATGCTCGTTGTCGACTAGATGCCGCCTCCAACCTTCTCCGACCTGTACGACCCCACCCTTGGCGAGATCCTAGTCCTGATCTTTCCCCTATGTCGTGACACTGTTACGACAACCGTTGCCGCTCTGGTGATCACCGGCGTCACGTCTAGTGACCATAGACATCAGTGCAGCCGCAATTCTGCTCGAAGGGAAGAGCTGCTCTTGATATCCGCGATTCCATCCTCCTTCGTCGTCGTCATCTAGCCAACGCGTTGTATGCTGCTAGCAGGCGCACATGCCTAGTTGTTGTAACATCCCTGGATTAGCACCTAGAATTAGAGAGGACACATGTGTGTGCATTGTATTCATGCATGATGATGTGTATCTCAGATCACTGTAGAGATTCGTTGGGAGACTCAAGAGGAAGGTATGATGAGCACAACAGCAAGTTTTCCCTTAGTAAGAAACCAAGGTTATCAAACCAGTAGAAGGAAGGAAATGACTCAAAGGTGTTGCTAGCAACTTGGAAACCTACACAACATAAACTCAAGACTTTGCCCCAACGAGCAGTGAGGTTGTCAATCTCACCGGTTTGCTGAAAACAAAGGATTAACTGTATGATGTGGAAGGTAATGGTGGTTTGCAGAAAGTAAACAGTAACAGTGGAAGATGTATCAATGGTAAAGATTAGACCGGGGTCCATAGTTCACTAGAGGTGTTCTCCTTAAGATAAACAACATAACATGTTGGGTAAACAAATTATATCATGGCAATTGATAGGACAGAGCAAGGCATAATAATGCAATACTAGACATTCATAATCCTATGAGATTTGATTGAGCATTACAACAAGATACATAGACCGCCATCCAACTGCATCTATGACTTGTAATCCACCTTCAGTCCGAACCCCCCCAAGTATAAGTTGCAAGCAACGAATAACTGCTTTAAGCAAGGTGTGTAAAGTAAACAATCTACTTGTTCCATGAACAAGAGATCGTTCTTTTCTCCCTAGTAGCAACAACACATCTACAACCTTAGAGATTTCTATCACTTCCCTAGATTAAATAGAGGCGTGAACCCTTTGTCGAGCATAAATACTCACTCTTGGAGTAACTAGCACCTACTTGGCCAAGATAGCTGCTAGAAACGGAGAGCATGCAAGATCTCAAACAACACATACATGATAGAATCAATAAGATAAAATCAATAATCAATCTGACATAGTAATCTCAATATCCATCGGATCCCCGCAAACACAACATGCATGATTACAAATAGATGATCTTGATCATGAATGGAGCTCACAAGATCTAAACATGGTAGCACAAAGGAGGAGAAACAACCATCTAGCTACTACATGGACCCGTAGTCCAAGGTGGAACTACTCACGCTTCATACCGGAGGCTGACATGGTGATGAAGAAGGCCTCTAGGATGATCTCTCCCCTTCGGCAGGGTGCCGAGAAGAGATTCAGATCCCCCTCGATCTATGGACGATGGTGGCGGAGGCTACGGACTGCTTCGTGGAAGATTGATCGGGTACTTAGGGTTTAGGTATCGGGGGCTTCTTATAGGCGAAGAGGGAGGCCGAGGGTTGTGCCCGAGGCGGCTGCACCCCCCCCCAGGCGCGGGCCAGGCCTGGCTGCATGGCCATGGGGTGTGTCCCCTCGAGGCCCTCCTCCGTCTCGTCTTCTGGCTCCGTGTTCCCCCACAGTAAAATATTGACTTTGGCTTTTATCCCGTCCAATTCCGAGAATATTCATTTTCTGACTTTTCTGGGACCAAAAACAATAGAAAACAGGCAATTGGCACTATGGCATCTTGTTAATAGGTTAGTCCCAGAAAACATAAAAAATATCTCAAAGTATAGACAAAGAAAATTAGATACTAAACAAGCATGGAACATAAAAAATTATAGATATGTTTACGACGTATCATGCATCCCCAAGCTTAACTCCTGCTCGTCCTCGAGTAGGTAAGTGATAAAAAGAATAATTTTTAAGGTGACATGCACCATCAAAATCAAGATCAAACCATTTGCAAGCATTGAAAGCTGGGATCAAAGAACTCTCAACATAAGCATGAAAGAAGAAGTTCTAACAGTAATACAAAATAACTATGCATGCAATATGAAAGGATACAAACAAAGATCATGAATAACAATACATTGAAAGACGTTTGTTTGTTTCACACATAGAAAACATAGCATATTGGCATTCATCTTGTCCCTCATTGAGAAGCAATAAATGCATATGACACCTTCAAAGTTCATAAGAGTTACTAGATACAAATAGTTCATGAGCAAGTAATATCAACAATATGCATTAATCAATAAGTTTTGGGATAATGCACATAGAACTAATAATGGCAACTATGGTCTCTTAATTGGTGCCTAAGGATAGAAAGTGGAGACTCAATATAATGGTGGAAGAAAGGCCCTTCATAAAAGGAAAGCAGGGATTTCAAGTCTCATAAAGAGTTTCCAAAAATTATGGTACTTGTTAGCTTTCAGCTCTCATTGCCCCTATCATAAGCATCTTGAAGTGATTAAGGTTAAAGTGAACAAACTATGGAGTATATGCTTGACAAACTATAAGTTGGCAATCTCATGTCCCTTGAGTACGAGGGCCGCTCCTCTTGCTACTCAACTTTAGTTACCTGTAAGTTCTTGTCATAGTAAGTACATGTGTATCATAGAGAACCGCCAACGGGGTACCCCTTGCACATGATACATGATCTATCCCATAATCAAAATGACAAGGCAAGTAGACAATGAGCATCTCAACAATCTTCTTATTTACCATGGGTAAATGGTGTTTTTTCTCTCTTTCCTCTTTTCAATATGTCTCTTTTTTTATAAGAAGAAAGCTTCATAGATTGATCACTATGGTGATGCTGCAAGTTTCCACCATGATTAGCATTGACTTAGGCTAGCGGCCCAGGCGTTTCTCTAACACACATACATAACTCCATGAACTTACAAGCTCCCCTTTTATATGACACCGACGATATCCGCAAACAAAAGAGCATGATATCAACTGGGTATAGTGTACAAGTGCAATGTTGAAAGCGTTCCCCATGACAACATGGTTCTGCTAATTCTAATGTATAAGTGCAAGCATATACAACATAGGTGACACAATGGTTCAAGTTTATTAGGGGAAAGAAAAATAAAGTATGCCATCAAGTTTGTGAGAGCTTTAATCACTAACTTTCACGTAACAAGTTTAATTTGGAAGATAGATAAAACAAGAATATACTTGGAATGGTGTAACACACCATGCATAGGAATTTATAGTGGACACTTTGGAATAACTTGGTTTCGTGGGAGTTGGATGCATGAGTAGAGCTTACTCATACAAGTGGAGGCTAGCAAAAGACTGGGAGCGACCAACTAAGAGAGCAATAATGGCCATAATCATGCAGAGCGACAAAACATTACTAATCAAAGCATAAAGTGGTACTACAAGTCAAAAACTAAATGATCATAGAGGTTAAGGTGACTGGTTGATAGTCATAACATGGTGTGAGCATGTGCCAAGTCAACCCAAACAAAGCATCAAAGGAGAATACCACAATACTATGATTTTGTATGCTAAAACAACGCATGATTCTTTCAAGGCACATTAAGTAATCCTAATTGTTTGAAACAAGTCATGCTACAACAATAATCACTAATCATAAGGTCAAAACACCATCTAGCATGACATGATAAAGTCTAAGTCACAGTCAAAGCAAGCTCTTCTTGTACTACTAAAGCAAGAGCTTCTTACTCCTTTCCAGCACCAATCAACTTATTTGAAACAACACGGCAAAAATGGGGGTCCAAACTACTTTATTCAAGCAAACTAAGCAAACAAAAACCAAAAACTAAAACTAAGACGCTCCAAGAACAACACAACTTGTGCATGAAATAATAAAAACAAAGTGTCTAGAAAGACCTGAGATTTTCATTGATGAAGAAGGGGATGCCTTGGGCATCCCCAAGCTTTGACGCTTGTACCTCTTTAATATTTCTTGGGGTGACACGGGGTGGCATCCCCAATCTTGAGTTTTTGTCCATTCTTCATCTCATTACATCATTCTTCCTCTACATCTAAAAATTTTCCTTCATACAAAACTTCACACAATCTTCATTAGCAACATTAATGCATTCAACAGATAATAGACCTTTGGGTTTAGTTTCAAAACAGCAAAACTTTCACTAAAGACACAAGCTACTGTAGAAATTCCCTTAAAAATCTCAATTTCCCAAAAATAACCCAAAAAGGAATCAATAAGAAGCAAATGCAAATAATGGCAGCAATCTGTCAAAACAGACCAGCAGGTAGAAACCGATTTTTTCGAAGACCTTCTGTTGCTCAAATAAAAAAGTGTTGAACTAACAAAAGTTAGCTAACAACCTGGGGGGTTTATTCCTAAAATTACATCTCAATCTGACTTATAGGGATTTTACATGAATTTTTACAGTGGAGCACAAAAATATGTTTCGGGATAGCAACTCCCCAAATCTTACTTCCCTCTCATTAGAGGTTATTCTTGGCACAACAATCAAATAAAAAAGATAAGGAGCGGTTATTACAGAAGTAATAACTTCCAAAACTCAAGAAAACTATTGGGTTATCTCCCAAGAGGTATTTTTGTTTAACGCCTTTAAGTTAGGCATAGAAAGATGCTCACATAAGAAATATGAATTGAAGTAAAAGAGAGCATCAAGAAGCAAATTCAAAACACATTTAAGTCTAACCCACTTCCTATGCATAGTAATTTGTAAGAAAATAAATCAAAGAAGCACATAGTAACAAGAATGGGTAGATAAAACAAGAGCAACTTCGGAACTTTCAGCACATAGAGAGGTGTTTTAGTACCATGAAAACTTCTACAACCTTATTTTCCTCTCTCATAATAATTTTCAGTGGCCTCATAAATAAACTCAACAATATAACTATCACATAAAACATGCTTTTCATGATCTACAAACACATAATTTTTATCAAGCTAATAAATAGAGGGATTGGAACTTTCAAACCCTCTTTTAACAATTTTATAACAAGGTGACTGATCATTCAATATAGGACCATTATCTAGAGCTTTATCATAAACATTTTCTAAGCAAAACTCTTTAGTGCTATGCATTTCGAAGCTAGGCACAAATAAAGGATTATCATAGATAACATGAGCATAACAATTATCACAAGTTTTACCCATAGCAGATATTTCAAAAGAAACCATAGGAACATAACATCCATCCTCCTTTGGTAAGCATGGGGGACAATCAAATAATGTAAGAGGTAAAGAGTTACTCTCATTAGAAGGTAGGCATGGGTAGATCCATTCTTCCTCCTCTTGACCATCAATCTCCTCATTTTCATCTAATGAGCTTTCAGGTTCAGCAATTTCGTCTTCCATAGGCTCCTGCAAGGCATTAGTCTCTTTTGTTTGTGGAAAGCATCTATTAAAATATTCAAGAATATAGCCATTTTCTTCCTTGTAATTATCAAAGCAAAATTTAAGTATATCATAAACCTCATATTCATAAGGTTCATCATCAATATTTTCAAGCAAACTAGCAAGTTCAAATGCACCCTTGAAAGCAATAAATTCTTCAATTTGTTCCACATCATAAAAGTCATAAATTCCTTTAACATAAAAAGATATGGTAACATTATCATTATACTCATATTGAAAAGGTAGGTATTTATACCTCCTACAGCAACAAGATTTATTAAAGCAATAAGTAACATTATAAGTAGAGCACACCTCTCTAGCAATAGTATTCAATTTATCAATTTGTTCCCATAAGTTTTTCCCTTTTTGTGACAAACGGTGTTCCTTATAATAATATTTTTGTTCTTCCGTGAACCCACCTTGCCAATAAGAACTAGTTTCAAAGAAACCAACCATTGATAGAAAGCATGACAAAGCAAGGCTATAACAGACCAACAACTATAGTAGGAACTAACTTTTTTGTGTTTTTGATAAAAGAAAGCAAACCAAATGAAACTATTTTTTTTGGAGTTTTTGATAAAAGAGGCAAAAAAACAAGGCAAAAGAAACTAAGCAAAACAAAAACAAAGCAAAGAGAAAGGCTGTGAAGGACTCCCCTTGTGAAGCTGTCCTTAGCCTCCCCGGCAACGGCGCTAGAAATAGCTTGATGATGTGTACCTCAGATCACTGTAGAGCTTCGTTGGGAGAGCCCAAGAGAAAGGTATGATGAGCAGAGCAGCAAGTTTTCCCTCAATAAGAAACCAGGGTTATCGAACCAGTAGGAGGAAGGAAACAAATCAAAGGTGTTGCGAGCAACTTGGAAACCTGCATAACACAAACTCAAGACTTTTCCCCAACGAACAGTGAGGTTGTCAATCTCACCGGTTTGCTGAAAACAAAGGATTAATTGTATGGTGTGGAAGGTAATGGTGGTTTGCAGAAAGTAAATAGTAATAGTGGAAGATGTATCAATGGTAAATATTGGACCGGGGTACATAGTTCACTAGGGGTGTTCTCCTTAGGATAAACAACATAACATGTTAGGTAAACAAATTACAACAGGGCAATTGACAGGACAAAGCAAGGCATAATAATGCAATACTAGACATTCATGATCCCGTGAGATCTGATTGGGCATTACAATAAGATACATAGACCGCCATACAATTGCATCTATAGTAATCCACCTTCAGGTTATCATCCGAACCCCCTCCAGTATTAAGTTGCAAGCAACGGATAACTGGTTTAAGATAGCTACTAGAAACGGAGAGCATGCAAGATCTCAAACAACACAGATATGATATAATCAATAAGATAGAATCAATAACCAATATGACATATTAATCTCAATATCCATAAGATCCCCCCAAACACAACATGCCTGATTACAAATAGATGATCTAGATCATGAACGGAGCTCGCAAGATCTAAACATGGTAGCACAAAGGAGGAGAAACAACCATCTAGCTACTACATGGACCCGTAGTCCAAGGTGGAACTACTCACGCTTCATACCGAAGGCTGGCATGGTGATGAAGAAGGCCTCTGGGATGATCTTTCCCCTCTGGCAGGGTGCCGGGAACAGCTTCAGATCCCCCTCGATCTTTGGACGATGGTGGCACCGGCTATGGACTATTTCGTGGAAGATTGATCTGGTACTTAGGGTTTAGGTATCGAGGGCTTCTTATAGGCGAAGAGGGAGGCCGAGGGGGTGCCCGAGGCGGTTGCACCCCCCCCAGGCGCGAGCCAGGCCTAGTCGCGCGGCCAGGGGTGTGGCCACCTCGAGGCCCTCCTCTGACTCGTCTTCTAGCTTCGTGTTCCCCACGGTAAAATATTGACTTTGGCTTTTGTCCCGTCCAATTCCGAGAATATTCATTTTCTGAATTTTCTAGAACAAAAAACAACACAAAAACAGGCAACTGGCACTATGGCATCTTGTTAATAGGTTAGTCCCAGAAAACGTATAAAAATACCACAAAGTGTAGATAAAGCAAAGCAAAGTAGATACTAAACAAGCATGGAACATAAAAAATTATAAATACGTTTACGACATATCAATGCATAAGAAAATCTAGGGAATTTTCGTGCAAAGCTAAAGGGCTATAGAGTGATCGAGGTCTATCTTGTTCTGGTGAAAACATCAGCGTGATTGCGACAGATTTCGACATGAACTTTGTAGAATTCTCTGTTTAAGGGGAAGTTATTCAAACATGTATTTGAATTTTAAATTTGAATTCAAAAGGATCTAGAAAAATTCACCAATTGATTATCGAATAATTAAATATTTAAGGGAAATGGAATATAAATTCTTGAATAAAATAATATGATCTTATAATAAATAGATAATAATAAAGTAATTGGACCACATATTTCAATGTCTTTACAATTATTCAAATAAAAAAGAATATTACAATCAGAATAATACAAGAAAAAACTTGAAATTGAAATGCAAATGGAAAATGAATTACAACAATAAATAAGAATTGATTCATATTTATAAACAAGATACAAATATTAGAAGATTCAAATTACAAAAATAAAGACAATTTTATTATTATACCATATTACATTGTCAATTACAATATTCAAACTAAAGAAAAACAAGATTACAATATAATAGAAGAAATCCTAATCTAAATCTTCATGTCCCGAAGAATTCTTTCCTGATCTTGTATACCTATAAAACAACTCCAAAGAACACTAAACAAAGTAAAGGAATAAGGGGGTAGAGTATAACTTTAGCTCTCGGTATTAATAGTGAGATGCACTATTATTATTCATCATTGAGCTTATACATTAAAAGGGGCAAGTTACACGAGTAGTATCTGCTCTTATCATCCAAGAAAGCTTAAGCCTAAGCATCACTAGCCAAGGGGGATTTTTCACTAATCTAGTAAATGTAAGAAATGAAACAACAATAACCATCCAGAAAAGATCTTCAAAGTTGAATCGATCCACAAGGGAAGAGTCCCACTTGCAAGCAGCATACACACATCATGCATATGTTGTGCTTTCAGCACAGGAACAACTCACCAAAGCAGGATAAGAGGGAGTGATGCCATAGCAGCTAAACTGCCAGGCAAAACCCACTCTCCACACAACTAAGAAACCATTTCACAACCACCTCAAGAACACCATTGAATACTACTGGTTTTAACCAGTACATCATCAGCTTCATCACAAGAGCACTAGTATTTCATTCCAAGAACTCAAGGACATCACTAATCCTTCTAGATTTAATCCACATCAACAAGAACACCAGATCATCCCACCAAACCATCATCCAACCTATGGTTCCTTTAAGAAGCCATCCAATAGCTTGGATCAAGGAGAAGAAGGCATAAGGAGCGGCACCAGGAGCATAAGGAAGGTGGAAGATATCAAGCATCGTGACATGAAAGGCTAGATGATCAAGAGAAATAGTAATAGACCAAGATCTCTGACGGGCCATAGATCACTCACCAACAGCAGGTAAGAAACATCAGAAGTAAACACTAGATCATGCATCATCTGTTGTTATATCTTGCATAAAGATCTGGGAATAAAACTAAATAATACATATCAACTAGATCCATCTACCTTCCACTAGATTTTATCTAGGAGGATTGAATGGAGAATTTTCTCCCAGTCTTGCATAGAGATGCTATGCAAAATCATCACACAAAATTAAAAAAAATCATCAAGTGATATATGTCCTTAAAAGAAATCTTGCCTCGGTCTTTGCATCCTTGGCATTGAACACAAGTTTTAGCCAACCAAGCTAACAACATATCATGCAAACAAGATCTACCACTGTGCACACTCCAAAATGGAGGCACCACACTAGCAGTCTTATGCACAGAAGACATTAAAGAGTATCATCACACTAAATAACCATTTAGATATTTCAGCTAAAACAACTTTATCATTTTCCTAGTAGAAGAATCTAGGAATAAATTTTATAAATTATTTTACTGTCAACAAAGACAAGAAGACATATCCTTTCCCAAGTTCCAAATCAGCAGCAAAGTCACACCCATCATTCTATAATCCACCAATATAGAAACTAGTGGATCATCAGGTATGCACATGAACCAGTGATCATCACCTTTTGTCAGAGAAGCCAACAAACAATTAAAGAAACCAATTCATATCATTTTCTTAGGCATTGTCCCTAATAATCAAGTACATATATAGAATTCTACTGTCATATGGACAATACTTAGGACACAAGTAATTCATAGTTTTATATGTACCACCATGCAAATAGATGCATATCAGAGGCAAACATTTAGATAGCAGAGCTTGCTAATTAACCAAGCATAGCCAACATCAAAGACATAGGTTTAGGAAAACACCTGCCAGCAATTTCACAATACCAACATCACACCAGAATCAAAACATTCAATCAATCACTGTCGTATTTGACAATTAGTGAACATCATAGTAGAGTAAGCTTTAGAATTACATTATCCAAGCATCAATTCATCGGAATATAGCAAACCATTATGAATTATCAAGCACCAATGAGAGTGTGAAACCCTAATCAGGGTTGGCTACAAGGGGGAAGGGATAAAGATCAGAGTGGGAAAAGGGGGACGCACTGGTGGTCCTCGCTTAAGCTTGAGAAGAGGAAGCAGACCAGCGATGGAGAACAAAGGGCAATGGTGTGGTGGCACAGGGAGAGCCGGTCGTGCTGCAACCTGCGCCAAGCCGCACCAACCCCAGGAACATACCCCAGCTTCACCAACACCAAACCACCACCAGGGAAACACCAAGCCATCACCGGGGCTCGACAAAACTAGGGTACTAAAACCCTAGATTCGCAGAACCAAAGGGGGCGAGTAGACGAGAGATCATCTCCCAAATCTAGTTGAGTAGAAAGAAATAGCAGAGGACGGCACATGGTCCATGACCGGTGGCAACAACTAGAGTGACCGCTTCTGCCGGAATCGGGCGGGGGCGGTGTCGACAATAGCATCGCCAACACATGGATGAGAGGGGTGAGGTCGAGCCTGAGGATGAGCGAGCGAGGGAACGATATGCCCACGCCTTGGGCTAGGGTTGGTTTGAACCCAACCACTGGGCTCTGATATGGGTCGGGTCAGGTTGGCCCGAAAGGCCAGGCCCAAGATTTAACTGAATAGAGAAGAAAAAGTAAAATTACCAAAATGACCCTATAAATGTTTTAGACTCTAGAAAAATATAGAAAAACCCTAAAAATATATACTATATATCAAAACTATCACAAAAATAATATATACCTAGGAAAAATATAACATTACTTGTTTGAGTAAAATAAAATGCAAATAAATATTAACATCATTAAAACCTAAGTGAAATTTCATAAAATAAGGAAAAGTCCTAAAAATCAATAAAAAACATTTTTGTATATAAAAATAAATCTACTATTTTCATAAAAAACTAACTTAATTATTTTATAAAGAAAAATTGAAGTAAGTATTCAAAGACATTTGATCTCTTATGGAATTTTATAAACATAAGAATAATACTTATAAATAAATAAATATCATTTTTAAGATCTTGAATAAATATAATCTACTAGCAAAATATTAAAAATATTATTAGAAAGTTTTTTAATATTTTAAAGTAATAAATCCTTATCTATTACCTATTTTGTCAATTCCTAAAAGACATTTCTTAAGTAAGAAATAATCACAATTTTATACCAAACCTTAAATATTTTATATCTAAGTACTACTTCCAAAACCATAACTTGGATTCATAATCAATCTTAAGTATAACTATTAGCTTTAAAATACTCTTTTAAAATATTAAATTAAAATTAAAATCCCGTATAAATAAATATTGTGTATCACTCATATATAATATGGTGAATAATCTTTATATCTTACTCATCATTAACATAACTTCAAATTCTAAAAATTATAAGATCATTTAATTAATCTCCCATTAATAAGTTGCATGTTATTTTCATAATAACACATCAAATCTTAAACTCATCATTCACTTTAATTGAAAGTGAATAATTCCACAATCATAATTCTACTTGTCAAAATACTAAAAATTGATAATGTTCTAAACACATTACACCTTAAGTTTCACTTCTATTTTTATAGTTAACATTAGTCTAAACAATCATAAACATCTTACTGGAAATTTATTCATGTTTTTATAGTTAACTTTGATCTAAAATATTTTAAAAACTCATCTTTATAGTTAACTTTGGTTTGTCTAAGTTAAAACCTAAAGAATATCAAGTCCAAACTAATCAAATAAACACAAAACAACATCGATCACATTATAGCTGTAGGGTTCGTTGCATGGAAAACAAAAAATTCTACCGCAAGAACGCATAAAACCAAGATCCAATCTATGGAAAAACCAAGATCTAATCTACGAGATCGGTGCAACAATATGGTAGAGAACTAACCCTTGTAGATCCAAAGCATTTAATGAGATCAGATCTCATGGTTGATGTAGTCAATCACTTGCCGATCTCAAGATCGCGTTGATGGTCTTTCCGACGCCGTGTTCCGGTAGTGCTTCCGCACTCGGTCACACGTACAGATTCGATGAAGACCTTCCTCTCCCCATTCCAGCGGGCAACCGAGGTAGTAGATCCCCTCGTAATCCCAGCAGCATGATGGCGTGGTGATGGTGGTGAAGGAGAAATCCCTGCAAGGCTTTGCCTAAGCCGCAGCAGGAAGATGTAGGAGGGAGGAGGTGGCGCCCAGGGTTGGAGGCGCAAGGGACAAGGGGGTGCGCCCCCACCCCTATTTATATAGAGGGAGTTGCTTAGCCCTTTCTAAGTTCCCCCCCAACTCGGCTCACAAAGGGAATAGGGGGAACTTCCCCCCAAGCTTCCCCTCTTACCTTATTTGGGTTTTTGCCCTTTTCTTTGTGCTGGTCGGTTGGACCCTTTGGGTCATGGTGCAGCTGGCCCATGGCCCCCGCAGCATACCCTCGGCCCAAGTGTCCCCTCCCTGGGTGGTGGACCCACTGGTGGTCCCTCTAGAACATTCTAGAAGCTTTCGGTCAAAACACCAAAAACATTTCCAAACCCCAGAAAATGACTTTCCTTATATGAATCTTATTCTCCAGACCATTTCAGATCTCCTCGTGATGTCCTGGATCCAATCCGAGACTCCAAACAATATTTGGTCTCCAACTCATATTCCATATCTACTTAAACAACATTGAATCCTTAAGTGTGTCACCCTACGGTTCGCGAACTATGCATAGATGATCGAGACACCTCTCTGATTAATAACCAATAACGGGACATGGAGATCCATAGCAGCTGCCACATCTTCAACGATGACTTCGTGCTCTAATGAACAATTAACATATGATGACTGTTACGTCGGAAACATATCTATAATTTTTGATGTTCCATGCTTGTTTAGTATCAACTTGGTTATGTTTTGTCTACACTTTGAGGTATTTTTATACACTTTCTGGAACTAACCTATTAACAATATGCCACAGTGCCAGTTGCCTGTTTTCTTCTGTTTTTGGTTTCAGAAAGCTAAAAAATGAATATTCTCGGAATTGGACGGGACAAAAGCCGAAGTTCATATTTTTCCTGAACAATATAGAAAATCGAATATGAGACGGAGGAGGACACCAGGGTGGGTGCGGGGCCCACCCTTGCCTCGCCCATAGGGGGTGTGGCCCCCTGTCCCTCCACCAACCTTGCCTCCTTTGCCTATAAGAAGCCCCCGACTCAGAAACCCAAAAGAATCAACAAGAAAGCCACGAAAAGTTCCGCAGCGCCGCCGCCACCAAAGGGGAGATTCGGGGATAGAAAGTATCTGTTCTGGCACCCTGCCGGGATGGGGAAGTGCCCCCAGAGCCATCTCCATCGATCTCCACCACCATCTCCATCACCGTTGCTGAATCCCATGATGAGGAAGGAGTAGTTCTTCCTCGAGGCTAAGGGCTCTACCAGTAGCTATGTTTTCATCTCTCTCTCTCTCTAGGAATGATCTTGTTGTGGTCATGAGATTTGTAATCAAGTAGATCTACCTTGCTACTCAAGTGCTTCAATAGATCTATGGCTCTCCCCACGTGTGTGAAAGTGACAGCGTGCACGCCATGGTGGCACTTAGGCTAGAGTCTACATAAATACTCATCGGTCTTTAATAGATCTATGTTTTCCCCATGTGTGTGGAAGTGACAGCGTGCAGGCCGTGTGTGGCACTTAAGCTAGATTATATACATATTTATCATGAGTTATATTTTGAGTTGGATGTCTTTATGAAATTGTGGTGTTTGTTGGAACCATCTAGCGCTCAAGGTGACAGTGTGGGGTTATCAAGATTGGGAAAGGCGGACTTTGAGGAGTGCTGTTATAGCCATACCATGGATTAAAGTGTCCAACCGGAGAGTAGTGAAGAGTAGTATCATTAAGAGAAGATATTTATCTGAGAGAGTGTTCACTAGTGAAAGTATGATCCCTAGGCCTTGTTTCTAAACATTGAAACACTGTTTGCTACTAGATCTGTTGCATGTTTGCTTGCTTCCTTCTTGTTGCCTTTAGTATTTACCTCACCGTCAAGCTATTTTCTGGCACCGTTACCACTTGTATTTCACTATCTCTTCGCCGAACTAGTGCACCTTTACACCTGACAAGTGTATTGGGTGTGTTGGGGACACAAGAGACTTCTTGTATCTAGATTGCAGGGTTGCTTGAGAGGGATACCTTTGACCACTTCCTCCCTGAGTTCGATAAACCTTGGGTAATCCACTTAAGGTAAACTTGTTGTTGTTCTACAAACCTCTGCACTGGGAGGACCAACAACTGTCTACAAGAATATAAGTGCGTAGACATCAAGCTATTTTCTGGCGCCGTTGTCGGGGAGGTAAGGTAAAAGGTACTCACATCCTCCGGTGTGAGTGCTCTAAGTTATTTCCTTTAGATTCCGCAATTTTGTCTTTTTGTTTCTTGTTTTCACTAGTTAGGCTTAATGGAAAACAACAACAACAAAAATAGAGAGCTCTATAGTATTTATCTTGAATTAGGACATGAAGTGTTTGAAGAGAAAATTAAAAAACCTATGGAACTTTATTTGCATGCTAATAGCAATGTTATTAGTATGAATTTTTTGAACACCATTATTGCTAATGCTATGGAAACGTCTAAGCTTGGGGAAGCTAGTTTTATGAAAATGATCTTTTTAGTTCCCCGGCGCTGTAAGATAGCTATTCTATTGCTTATGATGATACCAAATCTCCAATATATGATGATTACAATGATGGATATGATATTTTCAGTCCACCTACTATTGAGGAGAAAATTGATTGTGATTACAGTATGCCTCCTATATTTGATGATTATGGTGATGAGAATAACAATGATAGCTATTTTGTTGAATTTGCTCCCACTACAATTAATAAGAATGACAATGCTTATGTGGAGAGTAATAATTATTTTATGCATGTGGCTTATGATAAGAATGTTTTATGTGATAGTTATATTGTTAATTTTATGCATGATGCTACTAAAAGTTATTATGAGAAAGGGAAACATGGTCTTATGTACCTCAACAATATTAAGTTTCCCCTCTTTATGTTGAAAGTTTTGAAGTTGCATCTGTTTTGCTTTCCTATGCTTGTTGCTTTGTGCTTTCATGACTTGTTTATTTACAAGATTCCTATGCATAGGAAGTGGGTTAGACTTAAATGTGTTTTGAATTTTCTTCTTGATGCTCTCTTTTACTTCACTTCATATTTCTTATGAGAGCATCTTCTCAAACTATCATGCCTAACTTAAAGGCGTTAAAGAAAAGTACTTGTTGGGAGATAACCCAAGAGTTTTCTTGAGTCTTGGAAGTTATTAATTCAGTAATGACCTCTTATTATCCTTTTTGTTTGCTTTTTGTGCCAAGAATGACCTCTAATGAGAGGGAAGTAAGATTTGGGGAGTTGCTTTCCCGAAATAGATTTTTGTTCTCTACCGTAAAAATTCGTGAGAAATACTTGTAAGTCGGATTGAGCTAATATTTTACGAATAAATCCCCCAGTATGTTAGATAACTTCCGTTAGTTCAACACTTTTTGACTTGAGCAACAGAAGGTCTTCAAAAAATCGGTTTCTACTTGCTGGTATGTTTTGACAGATTTCTGCCATTATTTGCATTTGCTTGTTATTGATTCCTTTTTGGGTTCTTTTTGGGAAATTGAGCTTTTTGAGGGAATTTCTAGAGTAGCTTGTGTTTTTCGTGAAAGTTTTGCTGTTTTAAAGCTAAACCCAAAGGTCTATTATCTTTTGAATACACTAATGATGCTAATGAAGATTGTGTGAAGTTTTGTATGAAGGAAAAAATTTAGGTGTAGAGAAAGAATGATGTAATGAGATGAATAATAGACAAAAGATCAAGCTTGGGGATGCCACCCCATGTCACCCCAAGAAATATTCAAGAGGTACAAGCGTCAAAGCTTGGGATGCCTTGGGCATCCCCTTCTTCATCAATAAAAATCTCAGGTCTTTCTAGACACTTCGTTTTTATTGTTTCATGCACTGTTTTGTTGTTCTTGGAGCATATTAGTTTTATTTTTTGGTTTTTGTTTGCTTAGTTTTCTTGAATAAAGTTGGTTGATTACAGCACACTTCTTTTGGAGAGAGACATAACATGTTTTCATTGCCTAGAACACTCTAGTTTTCATTCTTATTGTTCTTGAGTGTTCTCTTTTGCTAGCACTGTGTTTAGCCTTAGTTTTTTTTGTGCTTTCAGCTTAGAACTTTTTCGTTCTTCTTTGTGAATTTGTGAGACAAGCTCACTGTTCTTTATTGATTATTATCTGTGTGAGTTGTTTCAAATAAGTTGATTGGTGTTGGAAAAGAGTACAAAGTTTCATGCTTATAGTGGTACAAAAGGGAGCTTGTTTTGACTGTGGCTTAGACTTTATCATGTCATGCTAGATGTTGTTTTGACCTTATGCTTAGTGATTATTGATGTAGCATGACTTGTTCCAAACAATTGGGATTGCTTAATGTGCCTTGAAGGAATCATGCATTGTTTTAGCATACAAAAGCATAGTATTGTGGTATTCTCCTTTGATGCTTTGTTTGGGTTGACTTGGCAAATGGTCACACCATGTTATGACTATGAACCAGTCATCCTAGCCTCTATGATCATTTAGTCCTTGACTTGTAGTACCACTTTATGCTTTGATTAGTAATGTTTTGTCGCTCTGCATGATTATGGCCATTATTGCTCTCTTAGTTGGCCGCTCTCAGTCTTTTGCTAGCCTCCACTTGTATGAGTAAGTTCTACTCATGCATACAACTCCCAAGAAACCAAGTTATTCCAAAGTGTCCACTATAAATTCCTATGCATGGTGTGTTACACCATTCCAAGTATATTCTTGTTTTCAGCTATCTTCCAATTAAAAAGTATTTTGTTTATGTGAAAACTTAGTGATTAAATCTCTCACAAACTTGATGACACACTTTATATTTCTTTCCCCTAATAAACTTGAACCATTGTGTCATCTATGTTGTATATGCTTGCACTTATACGTTGGAATTAGCAGAACTGTGCTGTCACGGGAAATGCTTTCAACATTGCACTTGTACTTTGTACACAGTTGATATCATGCTCTTTTGTTTATGGATGTCGTCGGTGTGAAATAAAAAGGGAGCTTGTAAGTCCATGGAGTTATGTATGTGTGTTAGAGAAACGCCTGGGCCGCTAGCCTAAGCCATGCCTAATCATGGTGGAAACTTGCAGCATCCCCATAGTGAGCAATCTATGAAGCTTTCTTCTTATAAAAAAGAGACATATTGAAAAGAGGAAAGAGAGAAAAAGGCACCATTTTCCCATGGTAAATAAGAAGATTGCTGAGATGCTCATTGTCTGCTTGCCTTGTCATTTTGATTATGGGATAGCTCCTGTATCATGTGCAAGGGGTATCCTGTTGGCGGTTCTCTATGATACACATGTACTTACTATGACAAGAACTTATAGGTGACTAAAGTTGAGTAGCATGAGGTGCGACCCTCGTATTCAAGGGACATGAGATTCCCAACTTATACTTTGTCAAGCATATACTCCATAGTTTGTTCACTTTATCCTTAATCACTTCAAGATGCTTATGATAGGGCAATAAGAGCCGAAAGCTAACAAGTACCATAATTTTTGGAAGCTCTTTTTGAGACTTGAAATCCCTGCTTCCCTTTATGAAGGGCCTTTCTTCCACCATTATATTGATTCTCCACCTTCTACCTTTAGGCACCAGTTAAGAGAGCATAGTTGCCATTCTTAGTTCTATGTGCATTGTCCCAAAACTTATTGATTGATGCATATTGTTGATATTACTTGTTCTTGTGCTATTTGTACCTAGTCACTCTTATGAACTTTGAAGGTGTCCTATGCATCTATTTGCTACTCCATGAGGAACAAGCTGAATGCCACTATGCTATGTTTTTTGTATGTGAAACAAACAAATGTTTTTCAATGCATGCTATTCATGATCTTTGTTTGTAGCCTTTCATGTTGCATGCATAGTTACTTTGTCTTACTGTTAGAACTCCATCTTTCATTCTCATGTTTAGAGTTCTTTGATCCCAGCTTTCAATGCTTGCAAATGGTTTGATCTTGATTTTGATGGTGCATGTCACCTCAAAAATTATTCCTTTTATCACTTACCTACTCGAGGACGAGCAGGAGTTAAGATTGGGGATGCTTGATACGTCGGAAACGGATCTATAATTTTTGATGTTCCATGCTTGTTTAGTATCTACTTGGTTATGTTTTGTCTACACTTTGAGGTATTTTTATACACTTTTTTGAACTAACCTAGTGACAAGATGCCATAGTGTCAGTTGCCTGTTTTCTGCTGTTTTTGGTTTCAGAAAGCTAAAAAATGAATATTCTCGAAATTGGATGGGACAAAAGCCGAAGTTCATATTTTTCCATGAATGATACGGAAAATCGAAGACGAGACAGAGGAGGACACCAGGGTGGCCACACCCTAGGTGGGCACGAGGCCCACCCTGGTCGCGACCATAGGGGGTGTGGGCCCCCTGGCCCTCCACCGACCTTGCCTCATTCTCCTATAAGAAGCCCCCGACTCAGAAACCCAAAAGAATCGACCAGAAAGACATGAAAAGTTTCGCAGCGCCGCCGCCACCTAAGGGGAGATTCGGGGGACACAAAGTCTCTATTCCGGCACCCTGCCAAGACGGGGAAGTGTCCCCAGAGCCATCTCCATCGATCTCCACCACCATCTCCATCACCGTTGCTGAATCCCATGATGAGGAAGGAGTAGTTCTTCCTCGAGGCTAAGGGCTCTACCAGTAGCTATGTTTTCATCTCTCTCTCTCTCTAGGAATGATCTTGTTGTGGTCATGAGATTTGTAATCAAGTAGATCTACCTTGCTACTCAAGTGCTTCAATAGATCTCTGGCTCTCCCCATGTGTGTGAAAGTGATAGCGTACATGCCATGGTGTCACTTAGGCTAGAGTCTACATAAATACTCATCGTGCTTTAATATATCTATGCTTTTCCCCACGTGTGTGAAAGTGACAGCGTGCATGCCGTGTGTGGCACTTAAGCTATATTATATACATATTTATCATGAGTTATATTTTGAGTTGGATGTCTTTATGAAATTGTGGTGTTTGTTGGAACCATCTAGCGATCAAGGTGACAGCGTGGGGTTATCAAGATTGGGAAAGGCGGACTTTGAGGAGTGCTGTTATAGACATACCATGGATTAGAGTGTCCAACCGGAGAGTAGTGAAGAGTAGTATCATTAAGAGAAGATATTTATCTGAGAGAGTGTTCACTAGTGAAAGTATGATCCCTAGGCCTTGTTTCTAAACATTGAAACACTGTTTGCTACTAGATCTGTTGCATGTTTGCTTGCTTCCTTCTTGTAGCCTTTAGTCTTTACCTTAGCGTCAAGCTATTTTCTGGCACCGTTACCACTTGTATTTCACTATCTCTTTGCCGAACTAGTGCACCTTTACACCTGACAAGTGTATTGGGTGTGTTGGGGACACAAGATACTTCTTGTATCTTGATTGCAGGGTTGCTTGAGAGGGATACCTTTGACCACTTCCTCCCTGAGTTCAATAAATCTTGGGTAATCCACTTAAGGGAAACTTGCTGTTGTTCTACAAACCTCTTCACTTGGAGGACCAACAACTGTCTACAAGAATAGAAGTGCGTAGACATCAATGACCCACAAGTATAGGGGATCGCAACAGTCTTCGAGGGTAGTATTACCCAATTTATTGATTCGACACAAGGGGAGCCAAAGAATACTTGCAAGCCTTAATAACTGAGTTGTCAATTCAGCTACACCTGGAAATAGTCTTACTCACAGTAGTTTATCAGTAGCAACAGTTTTGTAGTAGCAATAGCAAAGTAAGAGTAGCAGTAAAACAAGAGCAATAGTAACAGTAGTAGCAAACAGTAGGATATGGGTGCGGCAGGCATAGGGATGGATGGACGGGCGTTGCATGGACGAGATTAAACATGTAACTTCAAGATCTAGGGCAATTGCAGATAAATAAGATAAAGCATCCAAGTACTAAACAATCATAGGCATGTGCTCCATATATAGTCATGCGTGCTCGCAATGAGAACTTGCACAACATCTTTTGTACTGCCAACCCGTTGCAGCTGGGCCTCAAGGGAAGTACTGGCAATTAAGGTGCTCCTTTTAATAGAGCACCAGTGCAAAGCATTAACACTCCATGAACACATGTGATCCTCACATCACAGCCATCCCCTCGGGTTGTCCCAATTTCTGTCACTTCGGGGCCATTGGATCCGGACAATGATATGTGTACACAACTTGCAAATAAGATCATAAACAATACTATCATCATGAATCAATAATAAGTTCAGATCTGAGATCATGGCACTCGTGCCCTAGTGACACGCATTAAGTTGCAACAAAGTCAAATAGCACTAATAGAGATACTAGGCACCATGCCATAAAAATCTTATTCGATTACATGATAGCAAGTTCAAGTGGTTCATCGACTATTTTATGTTTATTTTTCTTTCTCTTACAAAGACTACCACTACTTTCCCCTTGTTGAGAATCCTGCTCAATTCTTTTAGGGTGTCCTTCAGGATATAAAGGATCTTGAGTAGCTATACCACTCCTAGTTCTAATTCCATAAGCATGTTTATCTCCCGAGGCATTAACTAGCATATATTTTTGTACCTTAGCAAGTTGATCAATTTGAGTTTGAACCATTTGGAAGTGTTTACAAAGCATTTTAATATCATTAGCAGTTCTTTCCACAATATCATTCAACTCATTAATAGATATAGAGTTATCCAATAAATGATTATGAACTTGTTTATTAAAATTACCTTGTTTAACAATAAATGTGTCAAGTTAATCTAAGCATTGATTAGGAGGCTTACCATAGGGAACATCACCTTCATCAAAGTGGAGAGAGTATACCTCAATAGTAGATGAGTGGGGAATTGGCTTACATAATTCTTCTATATGAGGTAGATTCTTCACATCTTCAGCTCTAATATCTTTCTCCTTAAGACATTTCTTAGCTTCCTTCATCACTTCATCATTTACTTCAATTACTCCCCTCTTCTTTGGTGTTGGTGTTGGAATTAGTTCAGGCACAATTGGTTCAGGAGTAATAGGCTCAGGTGTATTTAACTCAGTTGAAGTCCTATCATCATAATTCTTGCTTATTTTATCCATTAGTTCCTCAGCATCTGTAGGAGTTCTTTTCCTGAAAACACAATCAGCAAAACTATCTAGGTATGTCCTAGAATCATCAGTTAGTCCATTATTATAAATATCAAGAAGCTCATTTTTAGGCAATGGACATCCAGGATGTGCATGAATCAAGGCACAGAACCTTGTCCATGACTCAGGCAACTTCTCTTCTTCTCCCTGTTTAAAAACAAAAAGTTTCTGCAAAGCAGCATGTCTAGCACTAGGAGGAAAATATTTCTGGAAGAAAGAAGCAATCAAACAATCAGGGCTATCAATGGATCCAGGTGGTAATCTATTAAACCAAGCCTTAGCTCCTCCTTTTAGTGAAAAAGGGGAGATCTGTGTAACAAAGTACTTGTGCATCTTAAAATCATCGTAGAATAAAGCACTCATAGTAGAAAGCTCATTCATATGAGCTACAACACTCTCATTTTTAGTCCCACAAAAAGGTTCTTTCTCAACAATGTCTAAATAGGATAAATCAAGAGCGAAATCATAATCTTCATATTTAATATCTATGGGAGAAGTGGCAAACTTAGGATCAGAGGACAATTTAGGAATAATGCTACGTCTCTCAAGAAGACTCTTAATAGCACTAGCACCATGTGTGTTTCGGCACTCTTCAATAAATTCATTAGTCAACTCAATGTAACCATCATTAATATCATATCTTTCTCTAGACTCAGGTGAGCTAACAGGTGTAATAGTGTCTTCACTAGGAGTTTCAGTATTTCCTAGACTAGTCATAGTAGCATCTAGGAAAGCACCTAATGATCCACTCGCATCAAGCACAGTAGAAGTAACATCATGAGTATCAGAAGCAATTTCAGATTTAGCAGTAGTAGCGGTGTGTATAACATGTGTATGTGGTGGTGTAAAAAGCTTACTTATAACATATGGTGAATCAAGAGCAGCAAAGGTGTTTAGGATTGTACCTCTTCTTGTAGTGGATGGTAAAATAGGAAACTATCCATCACGAGACTTACCCATGATGAAAGCAGTAGCAGAGAACAATAATAGATCCAAGTGAACTTACAAATAAAGCTATGCTCCCCGGCAACGGCGCCAGAAAATAGTCTTGATGACCCACAAGTATAGGGGATCGCAACAGTCTTCGAGGGTAGTATTACTCAATTTATTGATTCGACACAAGGGGAGCCAAAGATACTTGCAAGCCTTAACAACTGAGTTGTCAATTTAGCTGCACCTGGAAATAGTCTTAATCACAGTAGTTTATCAGTAGCAACAGTTTTGTAGTAGCAATAGCAAAGTAACAACAATAGTAAAACAAGAGCAATTGTAACAGTAGTAGCAAACAGTAGGATATGAGTGCGGTAGGCATACGGATGGATGGATGGACGTTGCATGGACGGGACTAAACATGTAACTTCAAGATCTAGGGAAATTGCAGATAAATAAGATAAAGCATCCAAGTACTAAACAATCATAGGCATGTGCTCCATATATTGTCATGTGTGCTCGCAATGAGAACTTGCACAACATCTTTTGTCCTGCCAACCCGTTGCAGCGGGGCCTCAAGGAAACTACTGGCAATCAAGGTGCTCCTTTTAATAGAGCACCGGTGCAAAGCATTAACACTCCATGAACACATGTGATCCTCACATCATAGCCACCCCCTCAGGTTGTCCCAATTTCTGTCACTTCGGGTCCCTTCGATCCGGACAATGATATGTGTACACAACTTACAGATAAGATCATAAACAATACTATCATCATGAATCAATAATAAGTTCAGATCTGAGATCATGGCACTCGGGCCCTAGTGACAAGCATTAAGCACAATAAGTTGCAACAAAGTCAAATAGCACTAATAGAGATACTAGGCACCATGCCATAACAATCTTATTCGATTACATGATAGAACTCATCCAATCCCTACCATCCACATAGCCTACAACGGGGGATCACTCATGGATGAGGGAAACATGGATGGTTGATGGAGAGGCGTTGTTGATGATGATGGCGATGATCCTCTCCAAATTCCCCATCCCGACAGGGTGCCAGAACGGAGTTTCTGGTTCCGAATCGCGGTTTCTGCTGGTTGCGGCGCAACGGAACTCTTTTTGGAAAAACGTCGAACCCCCTCGGTTTTTAGGTCAAGAGGCAACTTATAGGCGAAGAGGGAGGCCGAGGGGGTGTCGGGGGTGGCCACACCCCCTCTAGGCGCGGCCTAGCCTGGCCCGCACAGTTGGGGGGGGGGGGCTAGGGCCCCACTTCGTCTCGTCTTCTGGATCCGTGAATCTTCCGGTGAAATATGATTTTTGGCATATTTTCCGGGGGTTTTCCTGATAGTTGATTTTCTGCACAAAAGCTAGACACCAAGGTAATTCTGCTGAAAACAACGTCAATCCGTGTTAGTTGTATCCAAATCACACAAGTTTAGAGAAGAAACAATAGCAAAACTGTTCGGGAAAGTATATACGTTTTGGACGTATCAACATACGATATTGATTCCCTTTGTCGCGCGATACTTTAGTTATTCGAGGTTCGATCGTTAGTATCTCAATACCTAGTTCAACCTCGTTATCGATAAGTACTCTTTACTCATACTGTGATATGGCATCCCTTGTGATCTAGTCACATGCTTGCAAGCCAATTAGATGACACTCCACCGAGAGGGCCCAAAGTATATCTATCCGTCATTTGGATGGACAAATCCCACTCTTGATCCATGCACTTCAATCCGTACTTTCGGAATACCCAATGCCACCTTTAGAACCATCCAGTAACGAAGTGGTGTTTGATGTCATCAAGCATTCATTCGGTGTTAGTGATTAACATGATTTCATGGTCGAAGGATTAGGTTAGTATGTATTTGAAAGCTTGTAGCAAAACAAACTTAATGACTTGATCTTATTCTATGCCTACTTTGGGTGTGTGTCCATCACATCATTCTCCTAATGATATGATATTGTTATTAATAACATTCAATGTCCATGATTAGGAAACCATGATCATCTATTAATCAATAAGCTAGTTTAACAAGAGGCTTACTAGGGAGTCTTCTATGTTTACAAAACACACAAGTATTAATGTTTCCTGTTAATACAATTATATCATGGGATGTAAACATCTATCATAAACATACATATATGATAATAACCACTTTATTATTGCCTCTTGGGCATATCTCCAATAATAGTAACCATAAAGTTTGTTTAAATCTTATCAAAGAAACATTTTCTTCGAAGATTATTCTTTTTTCCACTTCAAAACAACTCAGTCCAAAGACTTTCATCATAGTCACCAAATGGCAATTAATCTCAAGCTTAGATTATTATTGCACCCTACCTTTATATATTGTATGATAATACTTAAAATTCTTTATAAATATATAAATACTTGTGAAGTAAAATTGAATATAAACCAAACCTTAAAGAAATCACCTCAGTTCTTAACTTTCAATATTGGGGAATTCACTTGGATGGTTTTATAAAATATATAGTATTACTTATGCATAATAGCATATTGCTTCTTTAAACATTAGTCCTTACCGAACCAATGATGCTAATTTCAGATATTTAATCTTTTATTGTCTTGAAGACCGTGAGTGCATATTCTTACAATCACAAAAGGCAAGTTCACACTTGCTCATGTCCTTTGAATATTTTCTACCAAATATTTTGCAACTACAATGTTGTCATCACCTATATTTCAAAAAGGTCAGAAAACTCTATGTTTATAATTAATATGAGTTATTGATTACTGGTCCAGGGTGATCAGTTAATCTATTAAGACCAGCAATGGAAACCATATTGTAAGGGAGTATATCATCTAGGACTTAACAACCAATATTGCTAGTGATTCTTGCGCCGTATATTACGTGTTAACCATGAGATCTGGAATGAGATAGAGAATTCAGCCATATCTTCTTCCTTTCGCATGTAGCCGGATGCACATGTCGTGGTGGTTATCCTTGTAGCATGATTGGTAATTCATAGAGGATATGCAGCATATGGGTGGGATCCCTCAATGTCCCACAGTAGTTCTGGCATCTGAACAGTCTGTACTATCCATTGTTGTAATTCAATAGGTGGGCATGATGTACACCAAGGAGACATGCGGGATCATGGAGAGAGCATGTCAACACCCGGATTTTTCAATCCTAGATGCCTGTTATGCCATACATCGCAATCCCAGGATTACCATTTTTGCGAGACATAACAGAATTGGATACCATAGTACATCATCCATTACAAACGATACATAAGTTCTTACACAAATAGGGATCTCATGATCCAGTTCTTAATACAACATCAAGCAGCGGAATACGTAATAATAACGGTAGCGTAGGCGAAGCTCCATCTTTGGGGTCACAAGCAATGCTGACGATGGGAGATGATCCTAGTTGTCGTAACCTTCCTGGGGTCCATCTTCCAGGTACTCCTCTTCATAGTCTGGCCATGGGAATAGCCAGGGACAAAGCCATGAGTACTCTTTAAGTACTAGCAAACTAATACTAATAGGTAAAGGGGTTTTTTGGATAAGAGGACACTAGGTTCTAGGGTTGTTTTGCAAAAGCCAGATTTATCTCTACTAAGCTCCAAAGCTAGTCACAATTTTATAATTCCTAAGCGGGAACTTGTATTTCATATCACAACTCTGTTGTGGTCAAGTCAAAGTCTCAATTCATCTCACATGTCATTTTGAAAAGTCTGACGGGGAAACAGTATGGCCACTCCAACTGTCCATAACCGCGGACGCGGCTATTCGAATAGTTTGACACTCTGCAGAGATTGTACACTTTCACCACAACATTCGATACATCCGTCAGGAACAATTCCTGAATTCACCATACTCAGTATGCGGATAATCAATCCTAACCTTTCGATTACATGCCCTTGTATAAGCACCTCTCCTGTGAGTTTGGCCTCCCAACCATGACCAACTGTCATCTTGGGTACTGCACAGGTGGACAATCTTCACAAGGTAGCCTCAGCTCAGACCTTGGCCGTGAGGGAACTAATACTAAGGTACATAAGTTTCCAGTCAAGCCCTACCCAATATTCGGGTATTGTGGTTGTACGATAAAATTGGAATGGTATCACATCCAGACAACCATCAGTTTTAAAAAGGGCTAAGGCTCATGCCTCAACATTTTTATCACCAAAATTCTCAAGTGTTTGGAAACACATGTCCAAAACATTTCAATAGAATGATCCATCATTCCAAGGTTTTGATAACCATTTTTCCACCAAGTATTCCCATCTAAAAGTTAAACAAGTTTTATGCTTAGCACTAGCATCTACAGGTGGGGGTAGTATTAATGAGGGGTGGTACTAGTGGAGTTTCAACTAAGTACAATGTAACACCCTCAGAATCGGTCCTATGCGAGTTTTAGCGAAAACCGCCAAACCCGCATAGAAACGATTCAAAGGTGCCCACCAGGCACTTTCGTGCGGGTGGAAAACGAAGTAATAACATTACACAACAGTCCTCGATGGGACCCACAGAACAGATATATATATACAAATGACTCGGAGAGTCAAGATACGAATATATTATACAAAGATCCAAATCACCTTGAAAATGATAGAGCGTCCGACTACGGACAAGATGCAAATGGGGCTAAGAGCCTCAAGAATAACCATTGGCGTCCATAACCCCTTGGCCAAGCGGAAGGGTAACCCGCTAACGGCGTCGATCTCAAACCTGCTTAAACAAAAGGGTGCGACAAAGGGCAAAGGAGAAAAGGAGCGTCGATCGAGGCCAAGACACGACGAGGCTAGAATTCGGCGTTCCTCTCCTACATAGTTATGGTGTACTGATCGGCAGCGGCAGCATGCACAAAACACCCTAAAGAGACTCGATACAACCGCGGCGGCAGGAGGGGTAAGATAGACCTATCCGGATCCATCCTGAAGCTAACACCAAACAAACCCATCCTGGTGTTTCCCCCTCGAGACCAACGAGGAAGTCAACCGAGGAACTCACACAGTTGGCAGTTTTACTTATTCAGTTATAGTTGCGGCACTTTACTAGTCAGGTTTAGATAATTGTTCTGATAAAGTAAGCAGTGGGCACTTTTAGTTAATCATTCCGTTGTAGTTGCGACAATTACTAATCAGATACAAATAGCATGAGATAACCCAAAACCCAGCAGTTGTTGGTACTTTTATTAAGCCATTCCATCGTAGTTGCAATACTTACTAGTCAGGTACAATGGTCGCAAGCGACACTCCAAACAAGCAATTGTGGGCAATATTAGTTAGCCATTCCATTATAGTGAAGCTGATTACTAGTCATTATAAAGTCAAATTTATAGCGATAAACTTTAGTTATGCTTGTCTATGGTCGAGATACTATGCTCCAAGTCGTCCATATCCGCGGACACGGCTTTCAGAAAGTTTTACCCGGCCGGGGTGCACCAATAGCAACACACGCTCGATCAACCTCGGAAAAAACAAATCAAAACCCAACGAGGCTTTCACGACTAAGCAATCACAGGATTCAGAAATATTTCAGGGGGCCACCCCATTAAGCTACCCGCAACGAAGTAAGCAAGCTCCGAGACGGACTCAAGGTTTGGGTATCTACCGTGAACATCGGGAACCCAAAAGCTGGGCTTGTCGACACCGCGGAATCGTGTCCCGATCCTAAGCAAAGACAGTGCTATCTCGCACAATTTAAATACATAAGTAGCATGGCATAAGTACAGGATAGTAAATAAAACCTCAAACTAGTTTGTGTCCCCAAGAAATAAGACGGAATCAAGCTCTGGCTCAGGGGGGTCCCATATACCTCCCGGATGTGGATAGCGCGATAAATCAAGGAACAGGTATCAAGTACTCGGGGTCCTACAGGACACAAGTGGGCGTTCGGAAACCAAATGTTATCTATCACCCACCGATGCCTCTGCTTACTTCATTTTTAGTTGTTAAACAGGAATTAAAGTGAACGATAAGTAAAACTAGAATCATTTCCAACATCAACATGCGGCATTACTCCAACAACTGTGGCACTTGACAACACGCCGCGGCATTTGAGCAAGCGACTAAGACGCGCAGGTCCAACTATCTACCAAACAACAAGTAATAGGGCGTGTCCAAGGCAATATAGGCTGCAAGGGATATCACGGGTTCGGAATCTAGAGCATCGCAACACAGATAGCAATAGATCAACAGGAAGGAGTAAAACACTATAAAAGTAAGATAGGTAGAAAGGGGGAGATGCTCGCCTGAAAACATGGTCGAAGGTTCAACCGAAGATCGGGGCGAAGCTCACATCAACTCAACGGCCTTATCCGCGAAGAAGCAAAACACTAGAAGAAACACCGGATGCAATATTTAATACTACGGCAGAAGATCGGGCATGATGCATGCATGATGTATGACATGGCGAAGGTGCGATGCAATGAGGTCATATTAAGTGGAACCGGGGTCCCGACAATTAATTAGGTGGTTCATGTTATTTAGCTACCCTGCATTTTAAATGTTGTTTTAACCTGGCAAAAAGATAATGCCGGTTCGATGCACAAATTTAAATGAGGCCAATATAAGACTAGATTTGCCCGCATATGGGCCCCATATTTAATTATAAGGTAAATCGGCATAAGGCCCCCAAACCACATGATTATGCATGCAAGTATGGCACTTAATGTGCAACAGGTTTTATGTTTAGCATTTATAAAATAGAGCTCGGAAAAGGGGTCACACATTAGGGGGTCTCGACGAACTTGGGGTTCCGGGGTTCGGGGTCGGTCTCGGGGTCCGGATCTGGGGTTCGGGGTTCGACGGTCTCGGCAGAATCGTTCTCGGATAACTGAGGTCGATCTTGTCGCATCCGGGGGCGGGACTTGGGTCGGCCATGTTGTCGGTCTTGTCGTCTCACGCGGAGATCTCGGCGTTCCGGGAGAAAGTGCTTGGTCTGGCGTCGGGGCTTCGGGCTCGCCCTGGTTGCTGTCGCTGTTGTCGTTACGAAGTTCTTGTCGGGTCCGCGCCATCGAGTCGGTCTTGGCGTCTGGGGGGAGTTCCCGATGTTCCGTGGAGAAGATCTTGGCGTCCGAGGGTTTCTCCGCGTCCGTGGTGCGTCCATGATGCAGATCTTGTCGGTTCCCTGTCGGAGCCTTCGGGGACGGGGTCTCGGCGACTTGGCGCGTCGAGGTTCGGTTTCCGGTTCCGGCGCCGTGGTCTTGCGTAGTTCCCCGGTTCGTGACTCGTGTCGGACTTGCGGTTTCCGACGAAGATCTTGGAATGAGGCATAAGCGGTTGGATCGGACTTGGCACCCAAGCGTCCCCGTCATGGCAGCTGCTTGATAGGACGCCACATGAGGTCCACCTAGGTCGATAGGGGCGCCCACGAGGCGATCGCCACGGCGGGGAGGCGCGATGCGTGGCGGTTGGTGGCGGTGATGCTTTGGGACCGTCGGTGGCATGAGGGAAGGCCCGGGAGCGAGGCGGCTTGCCCTGAGGGAGACGGAGGCGAACAGGCAGGCCGAAGGAGGCGGGCAGAGGAGCGGGAGGCGCCGCGGAGGGGCGGCTTCGAGCGGGAGGCGGGGTGGGAGAGGCGCTGGAGGACGCCTCCCCGGCGGAGGGCGGGCCAGAGAGAGGGAAGGTTGGAGGGAGGTGGCCGGGGAAGGCGAGCCGGGCGGTTGGTGGCGACGCAGGGAGAAGCTGCGGGGGGGGAGATGCGGGCGCGGAGAGGGAGCCGGACGCACGGCACGTCGGCGGCCAGAGGGAGAGGCGAAGGAGGAGGGGAGACGGGTGGGCGCACGGACGCGCAGGAGAGAGGAGCTGCATGAGGGGAGAAGGGCGGGCGGTCTACCGGGCGAGCCAGCAGAGGAGAGGCATGAGGTTGGGGCCAAGAGGCGAGCCGGGAGAGAGCGGGCGGCGGGCGCCAAGGTCAGAAGAGAGACGGGGGCGTGGGAGGAAGGAGGATGGCGAGGAGAGAGGGAGGGAGAGCGCGCGCGGGGCAGGAGCGCGTCGGGGCAGGAGGGGTTGGGGAAGAAGAACAGAGGAGAGGGCCTGCTGCGGGTGGGCCAGGGAAGAGGTGGGGGCCACGGGGAGGTCCCAGGGGTCGGTGGGTTGGAGGCTGGGGGTGTGGGTGTTGTGTGTGGGAGTAGCCGGCTGGGTGGGTTGAGTGGGTCCAGGGCGGCGTGCGGCGTGCGTTGCGTGCGTCTGTGTGCGTGTGTGGGTAGTGTGAGGCAGAGGGAGAGGCCAGGGGCTGCTGAGGTGGCAGTTCCTGGTTGGTTGGGGAATAGGGAGGGGTGAGGTGGCGCGACGGGGTTGGCCGGGGTGATGTGGCCAGAGGGATGGGTAGATAGGTTGGTAGGAAAAGAAAACGGGGTGGACCGATCTGTTTATGCAGGGGTGGTCGTTGGTCGATTTGGCCTGCTCGATTGCCCACTAAAATAATATAATTAAATTATTTATTTCAACCAACGCTTTTGCAATCCGACAGGACAAAACAAAATAATCCGGGACCCGGTTTTGATGTTTGAATAAAGAGGCGCGTTTAGAAAACAAAAGCGGGCTTTATGAAAATAGTTTTATGCAAACAATGCATGATGATGACGATGCAATGCACAAATTCAACGCGATTTTCTAGTAGTGGTTTTGCGGGATGCCACACCGACACCACTAACAATGGATCTCGCCGAGATCCGCCTCATGGTACCGGAAGGAAGGTCGTGATGCGTCTTCTCGCTTCGCGTAGATCCTCGCGACACCACTAACAAGAGGTCGTTGTCCGTGCTCGTCGAGAGAACACTCCGGAAACAAAAGGTCGAAGGTAGAGGTATCAGCAAGTAAAGCCACCTCTAGCTTCCGTGGACGGAGTAAAATTGCTGGTTCCACTGATTCGATGTACAAGAGCGAATGATAAGA
Organism: Avena longiglumis; assembly: GCA_030063025.1. NCBI lineage: Eukaryota > Viridiplantae > Streptophyta > Magnoliopsida > Poales > Poaceae > Avena > Avena longiglumis. The sequence goes on from CP125977.1 coordinate 105,645,316, forward strand.
GTAGTCGGATGGTGATCAGTCCATCGCGCACCCAAACCATTACTCTGCACCCGAATAGACGGATTATGCAATCAACTCTCGGAATTAGACTGAAGATCTCGACAAGCGAGGTTCGGATCAAAGGAGTGATGCAGACTCTGCATCGGATCTAGCGTAGATGATGTCGTCGCGTCGGAAACACTGGAAGGCACAAACAAGGAACAAAGGATGGTACCACTGATAAAGGATCACTCAGATAGCAGGAAGACCGGATGTAGCAACACCGTTATCAGAGGAGGAAGCGAAACCCTGAAGGTACGACGGAAACCCAACCGCGAGAATTCCTGGACTCGAAGAAAGAGATGAGAGCGTATTCAAAACACGTAGAGGTAAGAGGAGAATAGCAGAGGGGTAAGGAGTAAAAGCAGACCTAATCAGATCTATCCAACCGATTTTCAAAAATACTTTTGACACTCTACTTCGGCCGTTAGCTAGGTTATCCTCTGATTTGGACTTGGGGTATCGCAATCACTGAGCTCGATACCACTCAGAACACTCGAGAATCGGTCCTATGCGAGTTTTAGCGAAACCGCCAAACCCGCATAGAAACGATTCAAAGGTGCCACCGAGCACTTTCGCGGTGGAAAACAAAGTAATAACATTACACAATCCTCGATGGGACCCATAGAACAGATATATATATACAATGACTCGGAGAGTCAAGATACGTATATATTATACAAAGATCCAAATCACCTTGAAAATGATAGAGCGTCCGACTACGGACAAGATGCAAATGGGGCTAAGAGCCTCAAGAATAACCATTACGCGTCCATAACCTGCCTGTGCCAAGCCGGAAGGGTAACCTGCTAACGGCGTCGATCTCAAACCTGCTTAAACAAAGGTGCCGACAAAGGGCAAAGGAGAAAAAGGAGCGTCGATCTTGAGGCCAAGACACACGAGGCTAGAATTCAAGGTCCTCTCCTACATAGGTATGGTGGTGGCGGCGGCAAAGATGCACAAAACACCCTAAAGAGACTCGATACAACTGGCGACAGTCAGAGAGGGGTAAGATAGACCTATCCGGATCCATCCTGAAGCTAACACCAAACAAACCCATCCTGGTGTTTCCCCCTCGAGACCAACGAGGAAGTCAACCGAGGAACTCACACAGTTGGCAGTTTTACTTATTCAGTTATAGTTGCGGCACTTTACTAGTCAGGTTTAGATAATTGTTCTGATAAAGTAAGCAGTGGGCACTTTTAGTTAATCATTCCGTTGTAGTTGCGACAATTACTAATCAGATACAAATAGCATGAGATAACCCAAAACCCAGCAGTTGTTGGTACTTTTATTAAGCCATTCCATCGTAGTTGCAATACTTACTAGTCAGGTACAATGGTCGCAAGCGACACTCCAAACAAGCAATTGTGGGCAATATTAGTTAGCCATTCCATTATAGTGAAGCTGATTACTAGTCATTATAAAGTCAAATTTATAGCGATAAACTTTAGTTATGCTTGTCTATGGTCGAGATACTGTGCTCCAAGTCGTCCATATCCGCGGACATGGCTTTCGGAAAGTTTTACCCGGCCGGGGTGCACCAATAGCAACACACGCTCGATCAACCTCGGAAAAACCAAATCAAAACCCAACGAGGCTTTCACGACTAAGCAATCACAGGATTCAGAAATATTTCAGGGGGGCACCCCATTAAGCTACCCGCAACGAAGTAAGCAAGCTCCGAGACGGACTCAAGGTTTGGGTATACGGCTGTGAACGACAGGGAACCCAAAACTGGGCTTGTCGACACCGCGGAATCGTGTCCCGATCCTAAACAGTACAGGTGCTATATGTCGCACAATTTAAATACATAAGTAGCATGGCATAAGTATAGGATAGTAAATAAAACCTCAAACTAGTTTGTGGCCCCAAGAAATAAGACGGAATCAAGCTCTGGCTCAGGGGGGTCCCATATACCTCCCGGATGTGGATAGCGCGATAAATCAAGGAACAAGTATCAAGTACTCGGGGTCCTACGGGACACAAGTGGGCGTTCGGAAACCAAATGTTATCTATCACCCACCGATGCCTCTGCTTACTTCATTTTTAGTTGTTAAACAGGAATTAAAGTGAACGATAAGTAAAACTAGAATCATTTCCAACATCAACATGCGGCATTACTCCAACAACTGTGGCACTTGACAACACGCCGCGGCATTTGAGCAAGCGACTAAGACGCGCAGGTCCAACTATCTACCAAACAACAGGTAATAGGGCGTGTCCAAGGCAATATAGGCTGCAAGGGATATCACGGGTTCGGAAACTAGAGCATCGCAACACAGATAGCAATAGATCAACAGGAAGGAGTAAAACACTATAAAAGTAAGATATATAGAAAGGGGGAGATGCTCGCCTGAAAACATGGTCGAAGGTTCAACCGAAGATCGGGGCGAAGCTCACATCAACTCAACGGCCTTATCCGCGAAGAAGCAAAACACTAGAAGAAACACCGGATGCAATATTTAATACTACGGCAGAAGATCGGGCATGATGCATGCATGATGTATGACATGGCGAAGGTGCGATGCAATGAGGTCATATTAAGTGGAACCGGGGTCCCGACAATTAATTAGGTGGTTCATGTTATTTAGCTACCCTGCATTTTAAATGTTGTTTTAACCTAGCAAAAAGATAATGCCGGTTCAATGCACAAATTTAAATGAGGCCAATATAAGACTAGATTTGCCCGCATATGGGCCCCATATTTAATTATAAGGTAAATCGGCATAAGGCCCCCAAACCACATGATTATGCATGCAAGTATGGCACTTAATGTGCAACAGGTTTTACGTTTAGCATTTATAAAATAGAGCTCGGAAAAGGGGTCACACATTAGGGGGTCTCGACGAACTTGGGGTTCCGGGGTTCGGGGTCGGTCTCGGGGTCCGGATATGGGGTTCGGGGTTCGACGGTCTCGGCGGAATCGTTCTCGGATAACTGAGGTCGATCTTGTCGCATCCGGGGGCAGGACTTGGGTCGGCCATGTTGTCGGTCTTGTCGTCTCACGCGGATATCTCGGCGTTCCCGGAGAAAGTGCTTGGTCTGGCGTCGGGGCTTCGGGCTCGCCCTGGTTGCTGTCGCTGTTGTCGTTATGAAGTTCTTGTCGGGTCCGCGCCATCGAGTCGGTCTTGGCGTCCGGGGGGAGTTCCCGATGTTCCGTGGAGAAGATCTTGGCGTCCGAGGGTTTCTCCGCGTCCGTGGTGCGTCCGTGATGCAGATCTTGTCGGTTCCCTGTCGGAGGCCTTCGGGGACGGGGTCTCGGCGACTTTGCACGTCGAGGTTCGGTTTCCGGTTCCGACGCCGTGGTCTTGCGTAGTTCCCCGGTTCGTGACTCGTGTCGGACTTGCGGTTTCCGACGAAGATCTTGGAATGAGGCGTAAGCGGTTGGATCGGACTTGGCACCCAAGCGTCCCCGTCATGGCAGCTGCTTGATAGGACGCCACATGAGGTCCACCTAGGTCGATAGGGGCGCCCACGAGGCGATCGCCACGGCGGGGAGGAGGCGGCCAGATGCGTGGCGGTTGGTGGCGGTGATGCTGCGGGACCCGTCGGTGGCCGCGGAGGGGAAGGCCCGGGAGCGAGGCGGCCGCAGGCTGAGGGAGACGGCGGAGGCGAATGGGCCGGGCCGCGGTCGAAGGAGGCAGAGGAGGCGGAGGCGCCGAGGGGCGGGCGAGCGGCGGGGAGGCGGGTGGTGGAGAGGCGCTGGAGGACGCCCCCGGCGGCAGCGGAGAGGCGGGCGCCAGAGAGAGGAGGTGGAGGGTGGCGTGGCAAAGCGAGCCAGGCGTTGGCACGCGGAGAAGCTGCGGGGAGATGCGGGCGCGAGAGGAGCGGAGGCACGGCGGCGCCGAGGGAGAGGCGAAGGAGGAGGGAGACGGGTGCGGCGTAGGGACGCAGTGGAGAGAGGGCTGGGCGGAGGGAGAGTGGCGGGCGGGCCGGGCGAGCAGAGGGGAGAGGAGGCGGCCTTGGAGGTTGGGGGCGGCAGTAGCGCGAGGAGAGAGCGGGCGGGCGAGGCGTCAGCAGAAGAGAGACGTGGCGTGGGGAAGGAGGATGGCGAGAGAGAGGGAGAGCCAAGGTGAGCGCGGGGCAGGAGGGGTTGGGAAGAAGAGGAGAGGGCTGCTTGGGTGGGCTGGGAAGAGGTGGGGGCCACGGGAGGTCCTGTCCTGGGTTGGAGGCTGGGGGTGTGGGTGTTGTGTGTGGGAGTAGCCGGCTGGGTGGGTTGAGTGGGTCCAGGGCGGCGTGCGGCGTGCGTTGCGTGCGTCTATGTGCGTGTGTGGGTAGTGTGAGGCAGAGGGAGAGGCCAGGGGCTGCTGAGGTGGCAGTTCCTGGTTGGTTGGGGAATAGGGAGGGGTGAGGTGGCGCGACGGGGTTGGCCGGGGTGATGTGGCCAGAGGGATGGGTAGATAGGTTGGTAGGAAAAGAAAACGGGGTGGACCGATCTGTTTTGTACGGGGTGGTCGTTCGGGTCGATTTGGCCCGTTCGACTGCCCCAACTAAAATAATATAATTAAATTATTTATTTCAACCAGCGCTTTTGCAATCCGACAGCGGACAAAACAAAATAATCCGGGGACCCGGGTTTTGATGTTTGAATAAAGAGGGCGCGTTTTAGAAAACAAAACGGGCTTTGCGAAAATAGTTTTATGCAAACAATGCATGATGATGACGATGCAATGCACAAATTCAACGCGATTTTCTAATAGTGGTTTTGCGGGATGCCACATACAACCTCATGTCTCAGGATGATGTCAAGGTTTCTAACTTAGGCCAAATTTTATGCTCTTTATGCAACCTTCAGCATCTTTCCAAAATCTACCAGTCACTTAAGTAAACTCTAAGTAAGCTTTGATAAAGAAATAGCATAAGGAGCTTGCACATAAAACTAGGATTGGTTTATCAAGTGGGTATGATCATATATGCTTAAGGCATATAGTAGTCATAGAACGAGTATGGGTTTGTTGCATCAGTAGGGTATCTTGCAAGGGTTAGCTTGCATAGGTCAACTTGATTAGTAAGGCTTGCATAGGTATAGTATCAGCTTGCATCAATATCAGTATAAGCTTGCTAAAGTAGAGTGTATTGCAAGTTTTAGCTTGCCTTGTGCAGAGCAGTGGTTGAAGTTCTCCTCGGCTTCTTCTTCATAGTATCCTCCTTCCTCCTCGTATCCTTGGTCGGTACTAGCGTCTATGAATAAATACGAGGTACACAATCACCAAACAATACTTAACTACTTGCAATCATCACACACAAGGGTCCTATGGATGATCTAGCATCATCCCTAACATTACAAGGTTAAGGCTTGGTTTAAATCTTTTTATTTTTAGAAAAGTAATTTCTACTCATTGAAAAACTACTTAAGATTTTATATTCTCCAAACCCAACATGGGATCATGTTGACACATGTCATCACCACATATTGTAGTCCATGGGAATGTGATTTAAAGTGGTGTCACAATTTAATAAGGTTTTACCCTTTTATTTTAATTAATTAAAGTGGCTAGAAATGCTTATGTAGCATTCTTTTATTACTTGAACATTATTTCTGCAAGTAAACCTATATATTTTTATATATTCTGAAAGGTATGGTTAAATGTGATTTTTGAGAGTTGGAATCAACTCAAAAGCTATTATGGTTTAAATTTGAAAAATGTTTGAATGCATAAAAGCTTCTGCCTTGTTATTTTTACCATGGGTGATCTATAGATCGAAATGACTTGAATCCAACGGGCTTGGATTCAGATTTCACGGACCTTTCCAAAAAAATTGGTTTCATTCAATTTGGTGCACTAAATCGATTTGGGTTGATTTTTGAAGTTGGGTACAGAAGTGTGTTTGAATTGAAATAGAAAAAGGTTTAATTTGAATAACTAGGCTGCGCGGGAAAAGTTAGTGGGCCGGCCTGCTAAGCGCAGTGCTCCCGCGGGCTGCTTAAGTGGGTGTCCCCACTTATCAGTGACACGGGGCTAGGCGAAGCGGTATGGGGCGACGTGGATCGTTCGATCTAGTTCTAATCTAACGGCTGGGAGTCATCGTCGACGCAAGACAACTCCGGCAAGAACGAAACCTAGCGCGGCCAGTGAGGGTCGCTGGGGGCTCACCGGGGTGCTGGCGAGGGTCGGCGAGGCGGGCGAACGACGAAGTCGACGACGGCGAACTCAGGGGTGGTCGCAGCCTCTGGGCGCTCAATCGCGGCTCCCTTCTTCTCCGGCATGGCGAGCTCGTGAAATTCCGGCGAGGTGGTGCTCGCCTTGCTCTGAGAATGGTGTGGCACGATCAGTGAGGAGAGGGGAGTGAGATGGTGTGAAGAAATCGTGCAGGGGTGGCCTCTATTTATAGTCGAGCGAGGGGACCGTCGGGGCGCACGGTGAGCTCGTCGGGGGCGAGGTTACAGGCGGCTAAAGGCATCGGCAAGGGTAGGGGATGGTGCGGTGTCTCCTAGGGATGCTCAACGACATGGTCTCGAGGCATGGGGCGGTGGGGTTTGGTCTGGAACGGGGGGTGCTCTATGCGGCAGAGGCGGCGTCTTCGACGACGGGCGGTGGTTGTGCGGCACGGGGCGGCAAACGGGGATGTCTGGCGGTCTCCTGGGTCGGTGGGGATTGTGTATGCACGCGGCGAGGGTGGCGCGCGGTCTGTGGGTGATGGTCGAGGGTGGCGCTCTGGCGCACGCTCGGCATGGTCTGGGCGCGGCTTGTGCGCGTGGTCCAGGGCTTGGCAACGCTCGCGGCTGGGACAGTGAGTGGCGGTGGACGGTGGGCTGCCTCCCAGACATGCTGGCTAGGCTTGCTGCTCCTAGCTTGCTGTTGACTATGGGGTGGCAAGAGGGTGCTCGGCTATTCACCATTGATGACAATGGCAAGCTCACGTGGTGCTAGTGCAGCTAATCTTCCTAGATGATCTCTTGAGTTGTGTGAGCTAAATGGGGAACCAGTTAGGCAAGACTCACTGCTCACAATAGTGTTTGATGTTTGTTTGATTTGTGTCGCAACTGTTTGATGAAATGGCCGCATGAAATCAAGTTTTGAATTTTGAAAAGATTTTTGGTGGGTTTGCTAGATTGGTGTCAAGTAGTCTGCAGATGCTTGGGTTTTGAAAGTTGAGCTTGTTTGAGTAGTTTTTGAAAAAGTGGATCTTCCCATATGATAAAGATTCAATTTTGAATTGTCATTTAAACTATGCATTTGAAAGTTTCTGGATGATCACAGAGTGGGCCTTGATACCTTGTTATGAGTACATTCAAGGGTGCAAAGATCCAGAAAAGTTTCTGTTAGGTTCTGAAAGTTTGAGACAGCCAAAGTAGGCATGGGAGTTAAATTGGCCAAAGTGACCATTCATTTCATATATGTGTTTTGATTTACTTGTCTTTAGGAAAGGTGTGGGAAATGTTTTAGATGATGTTTATTTCACCTAAGAAACATTTTACAAGCAATGGAACAAACAAACAAGGTGGTTTTAAAGGATTTCAAAATCCATGCATACACATATGCATGCATTCATGATTTCATTTAGAAAAGTTTTTGTTAACCCTAATTTTGATGATTAGAATTTGATGATCCAAGCTTAGTATTTTTGGGATGTTACAAACCTTCCCCCCTTAAACAAAATCTCGTCACGAGATTTGAAAAAGGACGAAAAGATTACCTAGGATTTGAAGAGATCGGGAAACTCCGTCGTGATGTGATCTTCGCGCTCCCAGGTAGCTTCCTCTTCTGTGTGGTTGCTCCACTGAATCTTGAGAAACTTGATGCTTCGGGTTCGGGTAGTTCGAAAAGCTTCTTCCAAAATGCGGATGGGTACTTCGGGATAGTTCAGGTCATCGTTGATCTCTATGGTCCGGTGATCGATATTCTTGAACACTTCGGTCTTCTCGGGGACTTCGAGACATTTGCGAAGTAACGAGATATGGAACACATTGTGCATAGCTGACATCTCTTCAGGTAGTTCCAATTGATACGATACTTCTCCTCGACGGTTAAGAATAGTGAAAGGTCCGATATATCTGGGGGCTAACTTTCCTTTGAGTTGGAAACACTGCATTCCCTTCAATGGCGACACTTTCAGATAAACAAAATCTCCTATGTTGAAGGCGAGGTCTCGACGTCTCTTGTCGGTGTAACTCTTCTGTCGGGATTGGGCGGTCTTGAGGTGCGCACGAATCTTGTGAACGTTATCTTCTACTTCTCGGAGGATGTCGGGTCCGAAAATCTGACTATCTCCTACTTCCGACCAGTTCAAAGGGGTGCGACACTTTCTTCCGTACATGAATTCAAATGGGGCCATTTGCAAACTGGCTTGGTAACTATTGTTGTAGGAAAATTCTGCAAATGGCAGACAGTCTTCCCACTTGGATCCATATTCTAGCACACATGCTCTAAGCATATCTTCGAGTAGTTGATTTACTCGCTTCGTTTGTCCATCGGTCTGAGGGTGATACGCGGTACTGAAATCTAGGCGGGTTTCTAAACCTTCTTGGACTTTCTTCCAGAATCTCGAGGTAAACTGAGTTCCTCGATCCGATACTATATTCTTGGGGACTCCGTGCAAACTGATGATTCTAGCGATGTATAACTCGCTAGCTTCAACTCGATAGGTGGTTTTGACGGGCAAGAAATGGGCCACTTTATGTACATCATCCACTATGGCCCAGATAGAGTCATTTCCCTACTAAAAGTAGGTAGTCCGATGATAAAGTCCATTCCTCTGTAATCCCATTTCCATTCCGAATTTGCAAAGGTTGCAACAATCCAAAGGTGTCTTTGATGTCCTGCCTTGACTCACGACATATATCACACTTGGCGATATAGCTTCCGATTTCTCTCTTCATCTTATGCCACCAAAATTGCTCTTTCAAATCTTGATACATCTTAGTTCCTCTGGATGGATAGAATAAAGAGTATCATGAGCCTCCTTCAAGATAACTTCTTTCAACTCCGAATCTGTTGGTACACAAAGGCGTCCTTTGTACCACGTAACTCCTTCTTTGTCCTCGTGAATCCGGTACTTTGCCTGCATCTGACGCTTGATTCCGCCGACATCGCATTTCCCTTCTGCGCCTCTTTAATCTGACTGATCAAAGTGGGATGAAGTTCTATGCTAGCCAAAAATCCTTCACTTACTAATTCCATTCGAAAATCTTCCATCTCCTTGTGCAAACTTGGTTGCTCCTTCAAAATCATGGAGTTCAAGCGGCACGGCAATCTGCTAAGGGCATCGGCTACCACGTTGGCTTTACCAGGGTGATAGTGAATGTCTAGGTCGTAATCTTTGATTAGCTCAATCCATCTTCTCTGCCTCATATTCAACTCCTTCTGAGTGAATATATACTTTAGGCTCTTGTGATCCGAATAAATCTCACAACAGTTTCCCATTAGGTAATGTCTCCATGTCTTCGGGGCTAGGACTATTGCTGCGAGTTCGAGGTCATGGGTTGGATAGTTTTGCTCGTGTTGCTTCAATTGTCGAGATAGATAAGATATAACTTTGCCTTCTTGCATTAGCACACATCCGAGACCAATCTTGGATGTGTCACAATACACATCGAAGGGCTTCGTGATATCCGGCATGATTAAGATTGGGGCTGATATCAATCTCCTCTTGAGTTCTTGAAAACTCGCTTCACACCTGTCTGTCCATTAAAACTTATTGTCCTTCTTCGGCAATTGGGTCATGGGTCGGGCGATACTCGAGAATCCTTCTACGAATTTGCGGTAATATCCCGCCAATCCGAGAAAAGCATGAACTTGGGTTTGAGTGGTTGGGGCTTGCCAATCTTCTACATCTTTCACTTTGGCAGGGTCAATGGCAATTCCTCCGGCTGATACAATGTGACCGAGGAATCCTACCTCCTGTAACCAGAATTCACATTTGCTAAACTTTGCATACAGCTGATGCTCTCTAAGGGTTCCAAGAATGGTCCTTAGGTGTAGCTCATGTTCTTCTTCTGATTTGGAATAAATCAGAATGTCATCGATGAAAACAACGACAAACATATCCAGGAAGTCCATAAAAATCTTATTCATGAGGTTCATGAAATAAGTGGGGGCATTGGTTAATCCAAAAGACATGATCAGATACTGCACAATCCATATCCGGTGGTAAAGGCGGTCTTTGGAATATCCTCTCGCAAATTTTGAGTTTATGATAGCCGTTCTAAGATCAATCTTAGAAAACACCGGCACTGGTCAACTGATCAAACAAATCTTCTATCTTGGGCAAGGGGTACTTGTTCTTGATGGTGACATCATTCAACTTCCGATAATCCGTACACAAACGGTTACCTCCATCTTTCTTGTCCACAAATAAGACAGGTGATCTCCATGGTGACGTACTTGGTTGAATCAATCCAATTTCTAGCATGGAATCCAGTTGCTTCTTCAGTTCTGCTAGTTCCGACGGGTTCATACTATAGGGTCTCTGGGCTATGGGTCCTGTTCCGAGGATTAGTTCGATGATAAACTCGATATCTCGATCTGGGGGCATACCGGGCAAAACATCGGGAAATACATCGGGGTATTCACAGACTATCCGGACTTGGTCAATGGTAGGTTGGGCTAGACTCTTGTTACACTTGAATTGGCGAGGTAAGGTTTTAGAGATATGCTCGACTGTTATTCCGGCGGTACTGGTCATGGTGATGGCTTTCTTAGCACAGTTCCAAACCTAGTACTACTTCCAAACCTTTAGTTCTGAGTACTATTAGATTAGCATAAAAATCTATGCCATGGATTCGGATAGGGACGGCTTTGCAAATTTTCCTAGCCTTGGTGGTTGATCCGGGAATTTGCACAATCATAACATGCTTCAGTTTGGTTGGTTGACTTTTACTAGTGCAGGCAAATTCTTCGGTGACAAATGAATGCGAGGTACCAGAGTCAAACAGCACTCTTGCAAGTACTAAATTAACAGAAAACATACCCAGCACAACGTCTGGCGCTTCCTGAGCTTCTTCAGCATGCATGAGAAAAACACGGCCATTGTGGTTGAGTGAATTCCCTGGGGCAAATCTTCTCCCTGGCTGGACATGACGCTGCTGCTGAGCTGGGGCATTGGCATTAGGGGCTGTAGCGTTCTTCTTGTTGGGGCACTCGTTGGAATAGTGGCATTTATTCCCACAGTCATAACAGGTCACTTGTGACTTGTCCTTGGTCATGCTGACAAAGATTGCTTCCAGTCCTCGGGGCAGTGTTGGTGTTGGCGGTAGCATTGTTGGTGTTGAACTTGGGTGAGGCACGGGTGAAATTACTAGAGTTGCCAGGGTTGTTGTGATTTCCTCCGGGTCTAGGGTTTCCACGGTTAGGGTAGGTCGGACGGGTCATAGGGGGTCTGTTGGTTCTTGGGGCAAATCCTGGAGATGGTTTGGGGCGATACTTTGGGGTCTGATGGGTTCCTGGTTGATGCATCATGCGACGTTTGCGGTTCTCGTTGGCTTGGTTGATCTTCCCTTCCATCTGGATGGTAGAGTCGACCAGGGCTTCAATATCAGCAAAGGGGATATTGACTAACAGCGTCTGCATCTAGTCATGCAAACCATTCAGGAATCTTTCTTTCTTCTTGGCTTCGGTGTCTATCTCGTCCGGGGCATACCTAGCTAATGACAAAAAAAATTCATGGTATTCCACTACAGTCATCCTTCATTGATTCAACTCTCTGAACTCGTCTCTCATTCTCTTGATCAAACCTGGTGGCACATGGGTTCTACTAAACTTGACCTTGAATTCCTCCCAGGTCATCATCTGGCCTCCGGTCATTGCACGAACGCTGTTCCACCATGCCCTGGCATCTCCGGCTAGATAATGGGTGGCGAACAGGACTTTCTCGTTGGCTTCTGTAACACCCTCAGAATCGACCCTATGCAAGTTTTAGCGCTTCCCGCCAAACCCGCATAGAAACGATTCAAAGGTGCCCACCAGGCACTTTCGTGCGGGTGGAAAACGAAGTAATAACATTATACAACAGTCCTCGATGGGACCCACAGAACAGATATATATACAACACGACTCCAAAAGTCAAGAATACAGATATACAGAACAAAGATCCAAATCACCTTGAAAATGGTAGAGCGTCCGACTACGGACAAGATGCAAATGGGGCTAAGAGCCCTGAAGAATAACCAATGGCGTCCATAACCCTTGAGCCAAGCCGGAAGGGTAACCACGCTAACGACGCCGATCTCAAAACCTGCTTAAACAAAGGGGTGCGACAAAGGCAAAGGAAAAAGAGAGCGGTCGATCGAGGCCAAGACACGGCGAGACTAGAATTCGCGGTCCTCGCCTACATAGGTATGGTGGATCAAGCGGCAAAGATGCACTAAACAACCTATAGAGACTCGATACAACTGACGGCTATCAGAGAGGGATAAGAAAGAGCTATTCGGATCCAACCTGAATCTTACACCAAACAATCCCATCCTGGTATTTCCCCCTCGAGACCAAACGACGAAGTCCACCGAGGAACTCACACCGTTGGCAGTTTTATTTATTCAGTTATCGTTGCAGCAATTACTAGTCAAGTATAGATAATCATCCTGATATAATAAGCAGTGGGCACTTTTAGTTAACCATTCCGTTATAGTTGCGACACTTACTAGTCAGATACAATTAGCATGAGATATCCCAAAACCCAGCAGTTGTTGGTACTTTTATTTAGCCATTCCGTTGTAGTTGTACTACTTACTAGTCAGATACAATGGTCGCAAGCGACAGCCCAAACAAGCAATTGTTGGCAGTTTTATTTAGCCATTCCATTATAGTGAGGCAGATTAATAGTCATTATAAAGTCAAATTTATAGCACTACTTTAGTTATAGTTGTCTATGATCGAGATACTGTGCTCCAAGTCGTCCATAACCGCGGACACGGCTTTCAGAAAGTTTTACCCTGCAGGGGTGCACAAATAGCAACACACACTCGATCAACCTCGGAAAAACCAAATCAAAACCCAACGAGGCCTTCACGACAAAGCAATCACAGGATTCAGAAATATTTCGGGCCACCTGTTGAGTACACCCACAACGGTTAGGCGACTCGAGACGGACTCAAGGTTTGTGGGGTCGGTCAGAACGACTGGGAACCCAAAGCTGGGCTTGTCGATGCCGCAACGGGTCACAATTCCTAAAGACAGTGCTCCTCGCACAATCGTAAATAAAGCGAGTAGCATGGCATAAGTACAGGATAGTAAATAAAACCTCAAACTAGTTTGTGGCCCCAAGAAATAAGATCAATCAAGCTCTCGCTCGGGGTCCCATAATCCTCCGGATGTGGATAGCGAATATTCAAGGAACAGTATCAAGTACTCGGGGTCCTCGGACACAAGTGGACGGTTAACAACCAAATAACATCTATTGCCCACATTGCCTCGCTACCTACTTCAATTTTAGTTGTTAAACGAGAAGTAAAGTTATGATCAACTCCATCAATAAACATGCGGCAATACTCCAAAGAATCGTGGTACTTGACAACACGCAATGAGACTTGAGCAAGCGACTACGCCTTGAGGTCCAACTATCTACCAATCAACAGGTAATAGGATGTGTCCAAGGCAATATAAGGCTGCAAGGGATATCACGGGTACGAAAACTAGAGCAACGCAACACAGATAGCAATAGATCAACAGGAGGGAATAAATACTATAAAAGTAAGATAGGTAGAAAGGGGGAGATGCTCGCCTGAAAACATTGTCGAAGGTTCATCCGAAGATCGGGGCGAAGCTCACATCAACTCATCGATCTTATCCGCGAAGAAGCAAAACACTAGAAGAAACACCAGATGCACTATTTAATACTACGACAAAAGATCGGGCATGATGCATGTATGATGTATGGCATGGCAAGGATGCGATGCAATTAGGCAGTATGAGCAAGGTTTGATATGAGCAAGGTCTTCATGGACGCTGGCAAGGTCTTCATGGACGCTGGCAGCAGCATTAACCTCATCTACGCCAAAACTCTACGAGCGATGAACATTGATACGTCGTAGACGTATCTATAATTTTTTATGCCCCATGCTTGTATTATATCAACTTTCTTATGTTCTGTCTACACTTTGAGTCATTTTTATACATTTTCTGGAACTAACCTATTGACAAGATGCTGCAGTGCCAGTTGCCTATTTTCTGCTATTTTTGGTTTCAGAAAAGCTAGTAAGGAAATATTCTCAGAATTGGATGGGACAAAATCCAAAGTCAATATTTTACCAGAAGGAACACGGAGTCCGAAGGGAAGCCGAAGTGGGGCCACGAGGCGGCCAACCTGGTGGCGGCACGGCCTAGGGGCGCCAGCCCTAGGTGTGGGCCCCTCGGGAGCCCACCGACCTTGCCCCTTCGCCTATAAAATCACCCCGATGCAGAAACTCTAAGTACCCGATCAAAATTCCACGAAAGAGTGTATCCACCGCCATATCCATCCCTAGATCGGGGGGATCCGAAGCTCTTCTCGGCACCCTACCGGAGGGGAAAGATCATCCTGGAGGCCTTCTTCATCACCATGCCAGCCTCCGGAGTGATGCATGAGTAGTTCACCCTTGGACTACGGGTCCATAGCAGTAGCTAGATGGTTGGTTCTCCTCCTTTGTGCTATCATGTTTAGATCTTGTGAGCTCTATTCATGATCAAGATTATCTATTTATGTAATCCTACATGTTGTGTTTGTTGGGATCCGATGGATATTGAGTACTATGTTCAAGATTGATCATTGATTCTATCATGTCTGTGTTATTTGTTATCTTGCACGCTCTCCGTTGTTCGTAGATTCTTTGGCCAAGTAGATGCTTGCAACTCCAAGAGGGAGTATTTATGCTCGATGGTAGGTTCATGCCTATAGTAATTTGGGGAAGTGACAGAAATCTCTAATGTTGTAGATGTGTTGTTGCTACTAGGGAGAAAACAACAATCCTTTGCCCAAGGGCAATTGTATTGTTTATTTTACACACTTTGCTTAACGCAATTATCTGTTGCTTGTAACTTAATACTGAAAAGAGTTTGGATGATAACCTGAAGATGGATTATTAGTCATAGATGCAGTTGGATTACAGTCTATGTATTATGTTGTAATGCCCAAACAAAGCTCATATGATTCATCATGACTTGTACATGCATATTTATGCATTTTTTAATCTATCATTGTCCAACTGTAATTTGTTCACCCAACATATTATTTATCTTAAGAAAAAACACCACCAGTGAACTGTGGATTCCGGTCCATTCCTTTACAATTGATATACCATCTACTGTTTACTTTCTATAAGCAATTACTATCTTCCACACTATACATTTAATCATTTATTTTCAGCAAACCAGTGAGATTGACAACCTCACTGTAAGTTGGGGCAAAGTTCTGTGGTTGTGTTGTGCAGATTCCAAGTTGCTAGCAACACCTTGGAGTTGTTTCCTTACTCCTACTGGTTCGATAACCTTGGTGTCATAATTGAGGGAA
The DNA here is from genome assembly GCA_030063025.1 of Avena longiglumis. Taxonomy (NCBI): domain Eukaryota; kingdom Viridiplantae; phylum Streptophyta; class Magnoliopsida; order Poales; family Poaceae; genus Avena; species Avena longiglumis. Next base: position 105,660,781 of record CP125977.1, read on the forward strand.
AACTTGTTGATGTGCTCATCATACCTTACTATTGGTGTTTCCAACGAGGCTCTACATCAACTGAGCCACCATCAAACATCTCCTTGAAAAATTTGGCAACAACGGAAACATCTTTCCACGGGATAGTCCTAGGTAAACTCAAAATTCCTATAGGCAAAATGTATCTTGATGTTGTATTCGGATTGAGAAACAATTTCAGGCGGGATAAAATCGAGTTTGAAGTTATGGACTGACCATCACAGTACAATGCGATCCTGGGGTGCCCAACTTTCGCAAGATTCATGGCAGTACCACACTATGCTTATCTGGTGATGAAGATGCCAGCACCCAACGGGATTATCACGGTTAGAGGAAGCTTCACTCGGTCCGATAATTACAAAGGTATGAGTAAACCTATGAGTATTATAAGCTTATATCCTCATATGGTTACTCCCCTCGGTGCACGCGTAGAAAGGAGGAGGGAAAAGATCGGAGAACATCCAGTGCGCGCGAGGAAGAGCTTGTGAAAATGGAAGCAGCGGAGAAAGCAAATGGCAAAGGGTGAAAACAAATCACCATTTTCCCCACGATTATAAGGATGAAGACGATGACCAGGAGCCGTTCATCCAGAAGCCCTAACGCATGGACAGATCCAACCATCCACGTGTAAACACAGCAGCAAACCATCGCCTGCACGCCGTCCACTACGCACGAAAATCGATAAGACGTCATAATTCTCGCCACATCGCACATGACCAGTCAACTCCAAGTCAGAAAGTGGGACCCACGTTCGTCCTGTCACGTCACCTCTGCCGCCACGGACGATTGAGGTCACCGATCGTCAGCACCGACGTCATCAAAACCAAGCTAGCAACGGTTGGAAATCTTCGGCTCATAACTAAAACTACTCACTCGAATCTACGATTCGAGCAACTACTCGGGGGCTACTCCTATCAGGAGCACCGGTCACACACCTGAGAATTGATTGAAGAACAATAACTCTCAACTATCTTCGAGTCCCACGTCGAGTCTACGACTCCACTACAGACTCGGGGGATACTCCCATAGGGAGGATTGATCAAGCATCCAAAAACATTGTGTCCTACGGACCAAGCTAAAAACAACTGAATTGAAAGTCTCGTGTCATACCCAAATTAAGCAGAGCAATTAGATCGTGTCATCGTGTTCATATTTGCGAAGCTTTTTCCTATGTCAAGTATTGTATTCCTTAGACCATTAGATAATACAACTCCCTGGTATCGGAAGAAAGCTTTGAGGTCATCAAACGTCATCCTATGTGAGGGTGATCATAAAGGTGTCTCTCACGTGATCGGAAAGTACTTGCTGGGTTGTATGTATCGAGATGGAATTTGTCCCTCCCGAGTCGGAGAGATATACGTCGGGCCCACTCGGTAATCGATATCAACACTGCTTGCAAGCACGTGGTTAAGGAGTTAATCATAAAGTGATATCGGATTACGGAATGAGTAAGTACTTGCTGTGAATGAGATTGAACTAGGTATGTCGATACCAACCATCGAATCTCGGGCAACTAAAATATTGCGTGACGATGGGAATACATATATGGGATTAATTGAATCCTGGCATCATGGTTCATCCGATATGATCATCGATGAATATGTGGGAGTCAATATGGATTTCCAGATCCCGCTGTTGATTATTGATAGAAGATCATGTCTGCATATTCTCGAACCCGTAGGGTCACACACTTAACGTGCCTCGACGCTAGGATAGAATGGATAATTGGTTTATGAGTTTTTGTTCGGAGTCTCGAATGATATCCAGGACATCACGAGAGGTTCCGGAATGGTCCGGAGAATAAGATCATATAAAGGAAAGCAGTTTTTTGGATTTTGGAATCGTTTCAGAGTATTCGGTATTGTACCGGAAGGTTCTAGAAGGTTCCGGAGTGGGACCAACATGGGCCCACTTGTTGGAGGGCTGCGTGGGCCTAAAGGGGAGTGCCCTGGCCGCTTTGGGCCAGGGGCACAAAGCCCCAAAGGCCCAGCCGGCCAGCCCTAGGGAACCCTTCTAGAAGGAAGGGGGAAACTTCCCCCCAATCCACCCTTGGGGCCACCGCCCTGTGGCTTGGATTAGGGGCCAAGGGGGGGCCAGCCAGCCCCCTATATAAAGAGGGCAGGGGCGCACCCTCCCCCTACTCCTCCAACCCTAGTCGCCGTCCAACTGCTGCCCCTCCACCTCTCTCTCTCTCTCCCGACTGCGCGTAGGCGAAGCCCTTCTACAGAAACTCTCCACCATAGCACCACGCCGTCGTGCTGCAGATCCAATCCATCTCTCCACCCCACTTGCTGGACCAAGGAAGTAGGAGACGTCGCGGCACCATACGTGTGCATCTCTCGGAGGCGCCGTCACTTGCGGCGTTGGATCGGATCGTATCGGATCACGAGGAGGAGAAGGCTAGTTCGACTACATCACCCATGTTTTGTTGAACGTTTCCGCTGTGCGATTTCTTCAAGGGTATGAAGATCTCATCTATCTCTCTCGTTGATTGCATCTCCTATATTAGATCTTGGCTTTCTAGATCGCATCCGTAGAATTTTTTTGATTTACTATGATGCAAAACCCTTCAGTGGTATCAGAGCTAGATCTATGCGTAGATGTGTTTCACGAGTAGAACACAACATGCTTGTTGCGGACGTTGATGTTTTCTGTTACAAGCCTCTTGTTGTGTATTTCTTATGGCGTGGAATAGTGAGATCGAAGCGGTCCAAGCCAACTTTACGTGACCTTGTTCGCAAGACCGGCTCCGCACTTGACGTGTGGCTTGATCCACACCGTGGCTGGTGGATGCCAGTTTCTCTCACTATAGTAGTCATGGGATTTACACCGGATGTTAGCAACCATAATATCACCATTGTGGCTTTCCGTAGGTAAGAATCGTTCTTAGCTTGTTACTCCCATAAGCCACGTAAAACATGCAACAACAAAGTAGAGGCATCTAACTTGTTTTTGCAGGGAGTGTTTTGTGATATGGTATGGCCCAAGACATGATGTGTATGATGTATGCAATGATCATGTTTTGTAATAGTTCACGACTTGCATGTCGATGAGTTCACAACCGGCAGGAGCCATATGGTTGTCTTTATAATTGTGTATGACTTGTGTGTCAACTTCTTATACGCCATGTAATAGCTTTACTTTATCGCTAAGTAGTTAGCAATAGTTTTAGTTGCTATTCGTGGTGGAGGAAATCATGGTGGAGTGATGGAGATCATGCTGGCACGCACAAGATGGAGATCATTGCGCGGAGATTGGATATACCATGTCACATAAAATTATATGCATGTGATGTTTATCCTTTTATGTATCTTATCATGCTTAGATTGCGACGGTAGCATTATAAGATGATTCCTCACCTAAAGATCAAGATAAATTTGTGTTCTCCCCATGTATGCACCATTGCGAAAGTTCGTCGTGTTCAAGCACCTCGTGGTGATCGGGTGCTATAAACTCTACGTTCACATACAACGGGTGCAAGCCAGTTTTGCACACGCGGAAATACTTGGGTTTGACTTGACGAGCCTAGCATGTACATACATGGCCTCGGAACACACGAACCGAAAGGTTAAACATGAGTCATATGAATGATATGATCGACACTTTGTTGTACACCATTGAAACCACATCTCTTCTCGTGAAGATTGGATTAGGTGTGGTGAATTTTGATCGTGTTCACTAATCAACTTGAGGGATGTTGAATTGAGTGGGAGTTCATCTAGTAATTTGATTAAGTTGAACTACTTATCATGAACATAGTCTAAATTATACTTTCAAATTTTGTAGATCAAATGGCTAAGTCAAACTTCAACTTCGACGTTTTTGCTGAGAAAGAAAAGCTTAAAAACAATGAGTCTAACTTCACCAACTGGTTCCGCAATCTGAGAATCATTCTCGCTGGCGGACAAAAGGACTATGTCCTTGAGAAAGCGCTAGGTGATGCCCCTGCTATTGATGCGCCGACTGATGAAAAAGTTGTTTATCAGTCGCGCAAAGATGATTATGGAGTGATTGAGAGTACCATGTTGTTTGCTATGGAACCGGACCTTCAAAATCGTTTTGAGGAGTTCGTCGGGCCCTTTGAGATACTTGAGGAACTGAAAACCATGTTTCATACTTAGGCCCGTTCTGAGAGATATGAGATCTCTGAGAAGTTCTTTAACTGCAAGATGGAGGAAGGGAGTTCCTTTAGTGAGCACACCATCAAGATGTCGGGCTACACTCAACGTCTTGAGCAACTGGACTGCAAGATTCCAGAAGAGCTCAAAATTGACAGAGTTCTGCAATCACTCCCTCCTAGCTACAAAGGTTTTGTAGTTACTCACAATCAAACTGGTTCCACTGATATGATCACTGAGCTCTTCGCTAAGCTGAAGCTGCGGAGGTGGACATCAAGAAAGATAATCATGTGTTGATGGTCAACAAGACCCCTAGCTTTAACAAAGGTAAGGGTGCAAAGAAATCCTTTAAGAAAGGTAGCGGCAAGCGCGTTGCCCCTGCTGAGAAGAAGCTCAAGTCTGGACCTAAGCCGGACACTGAGTGCTTCTATTGCAAGGAGAAGGGTCCTTTGGGCAATCGTCAAGTACTTAGCGGACAAGAAGGCTGGCACCATTAAAGGTATATTTGATATACATGTTATTGATGTTTACCTTACTAGCGCTCGTTGTAGTGCCTGGGTATATGATATTGGTTCAGTTGCTAATATTTGTAACTCGAAACAGGAGCTACGGAATAGACGGCGGCTAGCAAGGGATAAGGTGACGATGCGCGTTGGCAATGGATCAAAAGTTGATGTGATGGTCGTCGGCACGCTCTCCTTAGTTTTACCTTCGGGATTAGTTTTAAACCTTAATAAGTGTTATTATGTGCCTGCGTTGAGCATGAACATTATATCTGGATCGTGTTTATTCCAAGACAGTTATTCATTTAAATCGAAGAATAATGGTTGTTCTATTTATATGAATAACATCTTTATGGTCATGCACCTGTTGTGAATGGTTTATTTCTTCTGAATCTCGAAAGCAATGAAACGCACATCCATAACATTGAGGCTAAGAGATGCAAAGTAGATAGTGATAATCCAACTTATTTGTGGCACTGCCGTCTAGGTCATATTGGTGTAAAACGCATGAAGAAACTCTATTCTGATGGACTTTTGGAGTCTCTTGATTTTGAATCATTTGACACGTGCGAGCCGTGCCTCATGGGCAAGATGATCAAAACCCCGTTCTCCGGTATGATGGAGCGAGCAACGGACTTCTTGGAAATCATACATACCGATGTATGAGGACCAATGAGTGTTTTGACGCGCGGTGGATATCGCTATTTTCTCACTTTTACTGATGACTTAAGTAGATATGGGTATATCTATTTAATGAAACATAAATCTGAAACATTTGAAAAGTTCAAAGAATTTCAGAACGAAGTGGAAAACCATCATAACAGGAAAATTAAATTTCTACGATCCGATCGTGGAGGTGAATATTTGAGTCATGATTTCCTCACGCATCTTAAAGCAAGCGGAATCGTTTCACAACTCACGCCACCCGGAACACCACAACGCAATGGTGTGTCTGAATGCTGGAATCTAACTCTATTAGATATGGTGCGATCAATGATGTCGCTTACAGATTTGCCATTATCATTTTGGGGTTATGCATTAGAAACCGCTGCATTCACTTTAAATAGGGCACCATCTAAATCCGTTCAGACGACACCGTATGAACTATGGTTTGGTGCTAAACCCAAGTTGTCGTTTCTTAAAGTTTGGGGATGCGAAGCTTACGTCAAGAATTTAATGCCGGACAAGCTCGAACCCAAAGCGGAGAAATGTGTCTTCATAGGATACCCTAAGGAAACGATTGGGTATACCTTCTACCACAGATCCGAAGGCAAAGTGTTTGTTGCAAAGAACGTATCCTTTCTTGAGAAGGAGTTTCTCTCGAAAGAAGTGAGTGGGAGGAAGGTAGAGCTAAACGAGGTTATTGAACCTTCTCTCGAGTTGGAGAGTAGCACAGCACCTGAAATTGTTCCAGTGCTGTCTGCACCAACAAGAGAGGAAGCTAATGACGAGGATCATGAAACTTCGAACGATGCTACTACTGAACTTCGCAGGTCAACAAGGTCACGTGCCACTCCTGAATGGTATGGCAACCCTGCCTTACCCGTCTTGTTGTTAGACAACAGTGAACCTGCGAACTATGAGGAAGCAATGATGAGCCCAGACTCTGAGAAATGGCTAGAGGCCATGAAATCCGAATTGGGATCCATGAGCGAAAACCAAGTATGGACTTTGGTGGACCCTCCTAGCGACCGTAAGGCCGTTGAGTGCAAATGAATTTTCAAGAAGAAAACGGACACAGATGGTAATGTTACTGTCTATAAAGCTCGGCTTGTCGCAAAAGGTTTTCGACAAGTTTAAGGTGTTGACTACGATGAGACTTTCTCTCCCATAGCGATGTTTAAGTCCATTCGGATTTTATTAGCAATTGCTGCATTTCATGATTATGAAATATGGCAGATGGCTGTCAAGACCGCGTTCCTCAATGGCAACATTGATGAAGAGTTGTATATGATGCAGCCCGAAGGTTTTGTCGATCCTAAGGATGGTAGTAAGGTGTGCAAACTTCAGCGTTCCATTTATGGACTGAAGCAAGCATCTCGGAGTTGGAACCTTCGTTTTGATCAAGTGATCAAGAGCTTTGGATTTGTTCCAAATTGCTACGAAGCTTATATCTACAAGGAAGTGAGTGGGAGCTCAGTGACATTTTTAGTACTATATGTGGATGACATATTGATTATTAGAAATGACATTGGTATGCTTAGCAATGCGAAGAGTTATTTGAATAAATGTTTTTCAATGAAATACCTAGGAGAAGCTGCTTATATATTAGGCATTAAAATCTATAGAGATAGATAAAGACGCCTAATAGCTTTAAAGCAAAGTACATACCTAGACAAAGTTCTGAAAAGGTTCAGAATGGATAAAGCAAAGAAAGGTTCATTGCCCATGTTGTCAGGTAAGATATTGAGCAAGACTCAGTGTCCAGCTACGGTAAACAATAGAGATACTATGAGCAAAGTGCCATATGCCTCGGCCATAGGTTCTATCATATATGCCATGCTATGTACTAGACTGGATGTGTCCAATGCTCTTAGTTTGACGAGCAGATACCGAAGTGATCCAGGAGTGGAACACTGGACAGCCGTAAAGAACATCCTAAAGTATTTAAATAGGACTAAAGAAATGTTCTTGGTCTATGGAGGTGATGAGCAGCTCGTCGTAAAAGGTTACGTCGACGCTAGTTTCGACACCAACCCGGATGATTCTAAATCTCAGGAAGGATACGTTTATATTTTTAATGGTGGGGCTATGAGCTGGAGAAGCTGCAAGCAAAGCGTGATCGCGAGATCTACAACAGAAGCGGAATACATGACTGCTTCAGAAGCGTCAAATGAAGGAGTTTGGATCAGGAACTTCATCACTGAGCTTGGTGTGGTTCCAAGTGCCTTGGACCCACTGGAGATATTGTGCGACAACACTGGCACCATAACATTGGCTAAGGAACCAAGATATCATCCAAAGACCAAGCACATCAACCGCCGTTTTCATATAATTCGAGATTATATAGCAGATGGAGAACTGGAGATTAGCAAAGTACATACGGATCTGAATGTCGCAGATCCGTTGACTAAACCTCTTCCACGAGCAAAACATGATCAACACCTTAATGCCATGGGTGTTAGATTGTTGCCAGATGTAAACTAGATTATTGACTCTAGTGAAAGTGGGAGACTATTGGAATTATGCCCTAGAGGCAATAATAAAGATGTTATTATTATAATTCTTGTTTATGATAAAGTTTATATTCCATGCTAGAATTGTATTAAGCGGAAACTTTGATACTTGTGTGGTTTATGAACAACACCGTGTCCCTAGTACGCCTCTATGGACTAGCTCATTGATTAATGATGGTTAAGGTTTCCTAACCATAGACATGAGTTGTCGATTAATAATGAGATCATGTCATTAGGAGAATGATATGATGGACAGACCCAAATTAAGCAGAGCAATTAGATCGTGTCATCGTGTTCATCTTTGTGAAGCTTTTTCCTATGTCAAGTATTGTATTCATTAGAACATGAGATAATACAAATCCCTGGTATCGGAAGAAAGCTTTGAGGTCATCAAACGTCATCCTATGTGAGGGTGATCATAAAGGTATCTCTCAGGTGATCGGAAAGTACTTGTTGGGTTGTATGTATCGAGATAGGATTTGTCCCTCCCGAGTCAGAGAGATATACTTCGGGCCCACTCGGTAATCGATATCAACACCGCTTGCAAGCATGTGGTTAAGGAGTTAATCACAAAGTGATATCGGATTACGGAACGAGTAAAGTACTTGCTGTGAATGAGATTGAACTAGGTATGTCGATACCAACGATCGAATCTCGGGCAAGTAAAATATCGCGTGACGAAGGGAATACATATATGGGATTAATTGAATCCTGACATCGTGGTTCATCCGATATGATCATCGATGAATATGTGGGAGTCAATATGGGTTTCCAGATCCCGCTGTTGATTATTGATAGAAGATCATGTCTGCATATTCTCGAACCCGTAGGGTCACACACTTAACGTACCTCGACGCTAGGATAGAATGGATAATTGGTTTATGAGTTTCTGTTCGGAGTCTCGGATGATATCCAGGACATCACGAGAGGTTCTAGAATGGTCCGGAGAATAAGATTCATATAAAGGAAAGCGGTTTTTTGGATTTTGGAATCGTTTCGGAGTATTCAGTATTGTACCGGAAGGTTCTAGAAGGTTCCGGAGTGGGACCAACGTGGGACCACTTGTTGGAGGGCTGCGTGGGCCTGAGAGTGCCGCTTTGGGCCGAGGGCACAAGGCCCCAAAGGCCAGTAAGCCCTAGGGGAAACCCTAGGGAACCCTTCTAGAAGGAAGGGGGAAACTTGCCCCCCACTCCACCCTTGGGGCCGCCGCCCTAGGGCTTGGAGGAGGGGCCAAGGGGGGGCAACCCCCTATATAAAGAGGGAAGGGGCGCACCCTCCCCCTACTCCTCCAACCCTAGCCGTCGTCCAACTGCTGCCCCTCTACCTCTCTCTCTCCCGACTGCGCGTAGGCGAAGCCCTGCTGCAGAAACTCTCCACCATACCACCACGCCGTCGTGCTGCAGATCCAATCCATCTCTCCACCCCACTTGCTGGATCAAGGAAGGAGGAGACGTCGCGGCACCATACGTGTGCATCTCTCGGAGGAGCCGTCACTTGCGGCGTTGGATCGGATCGGATCGCGAGGAGGAGAAGACTAGTTCGACTACATCACCCACGTTCCGTTGAACGTTTCCGCTGTGCGATTTCTTCAAGGGTATGAAGTTCTCATCTATCTCTCTCGTTGATTGCATCTCCTAGATTAGATCTTGGCTTTCTCGTTCGCATCCATAGAATTTTTTTTGATTTACTATGCTGCGAAACCCTTCACTGATGGCCTGGTAACGCACCTGACTGAGCTCTGCCAGTAAAATGACGTGTCGACAGATACGATGAAAATCCTGATAGACTCGTTGGGTACATCACTCGAAAACTACTGGGATTCGATTCATGTAAGACCTCGGCGACCTGAGTCGAATTACACCAGCATCCGTTCTAGGTTCGAGTCTAGGGACTCAAATCTGAAGATCATATTGTTTGGTCCTATGACAATTAACTGGCCCTGATCCGTCAGGAGAGTCAGGCACACGCATTAACAATCCCTATAAACTAAAACCATTCTCTTGTAAACAGGCATAAAACTACACCCGAAAGATTGGGGAGTCCCCAGCCGAATCTGCGATTCAACTAAGCACTCGGGGGCTACTGACATGGTTATACCCCACGGGTACACAACATCAGCATACCTAGTCCAGCCCGAAGGAAGACCCACTACAAGATATGCGGCATGCGGAGATTCCGGGTGGCCCAGGCCCATGACGCCTTTGGATGCTTGGAGAATAAGACTAGAGTAGATAGAATTTCAAAGGGCAAACCCTAATCTGTAACCAACTCGACCTATGCCCGGGACCTGCCTATATATATAAAGGCTAGGAGGGGACCTCTCACCGCATACACACCCCCACGCCAGATTGCATCTGCGCATGCCTGTACTTTTCGGTTCCGCCGTAATCAAGAGCAAACAAGCAGGAGTACGATTTTCCCTCCGAGGGCCTGAACCTGGGTAAATCTCGTGTTCCTGCGTTGCTTGTCTGTTAATCGATCCGCGATCTCCAGCATCCCCATATTCTCCAAAACCCAAGCTCATAACAATGGGCATTGACGAGATGAAACCTCGTCATCGGGAGCACCCGATAAAAATACTAAGAAAGTCGATAACTTCATCTATTCCAACAGCGAAACAAGGCAGTCGATAAAATCCTCTCAGACCGCGTCCGCTGCGATAACATGTCTGAATGTCGTGTCTAAGACATGAGGATAAGACTCCCGGATCTATCTTGTGCGGTCTAGTAATCGTATACGAATGCGCTCTGCCAGTATTAAATCCGTATCTACGATACGATGAAAAAGTACCGACGGACGTGTCGTGTACCCGAAATAAAAACACTAGGATTCAGTATTCGATAAGACCTCCGCGACCTGAACTGAATTACGCCAACAAATACTGAGTTCAAGCCTGGTACTTGAATTTGACATAGGTTCATGTTGTTTTTGCCCAAACGCAATTAACTGATTCCCGATTCGTCGGATGCATCAGACTCGTTGTACCAAATCCCTATAATGCTTGAATAAAAAGAACATTTGCTTCCATCAAAACTTCAGCTAAACAGATAAACAAAGTTTTGAGACTTGATCTGAATCTACGATTTAGATAGAATCTCAGGGGCTACTGACATGGGTATAACCTATCGGGTCCCATGATTAGTTACCCTAGGCGCATAAAATCTTATGGCCCGTGAAGGCCCAACAGTGTCCAAGAGACAAATGCCGAATAAAGACTTTCTTTATCTGTTAAGAAATAATCAGAACTCGACATAGAGTTCGCATTGTAAACATAAACTTGTAACCTCTTCGGCTATAGATCCAGGACCCAGCCTCTCATATAAAGGCTGAGAGGACCCAACGGAGAGAGCGCCTTAGTTTTTCTGCAATTCATCGTAAGCTAGATCGCAACTAGCGAACTGATGACTTAGTAATCGAGCTTTCTGACTTTGTAACCGAGCTTTATCAATAATCAGACTACATCGTCTTTATTATTTTTCTGATCAGCCGACGAAATCCCCAACGCTCTTTTTTCCACGAAACCCTAAGTCTATATCAATAGGTATTGCCGAGGTTACCCCTCGTCACCGTTGCTTCGGCTTCGGCGGGTGGAGGTGCTTTGGCTCCGATGAGCGATGGTGGCGTCGGAGGTGCTACGGAGGACGGTGGTGCGGCTTGAGCTCGCCTTGCATATGCTACTTTGCGTCTTTTTTGGATAGATTTGATGCGAACATTGTTATGATAATTTGTCGAACACTTGTGTCGTATGCTGCAATAATCTGTCGAACTTGGTATGAGGGTTTGTTTACGGTCCAATGCTGCGAGCAGCTACCGTAAACTGGAACCTGAACAAAAGCGTTCTCTACTCGCACGTTTACGGTTCGCCTTTTAAGATACTTCCTTCCATTTATAATATAAGCTTTTTTAAAAGCTAAAACAATTTGCTAAAAACAATTTGTTATAATATAAGCTTTTTTAGAAGCTAAAACAATTTGTTATAATATAAGCTTTTTTATATTGTGGAATGGAGGTAGTAGCCGTTAGGGATGCTCTAACGAGAACATTTCCATGATTAGTAATAATATGATGATGATGAAGTAGGACCCCAAGTACACTAGGAAGTTGAATCCCAGTCCGTGTATCCTAGTTGAAAAAGGGTCCCGTCCTCCTGACAGGTGGGTCCCGCCGGCCAGCCTCTCACACAGGTCAAACAGGCCCCACGTTACAATTTTTCTTTCGTTTCCCTTGACGTTTCCTCTTTTCACCCCACCCCTTCTTCCTCACCTCACCTGTGACCTGTCACGCACCTTCTTCCCCTTCCCGACCCCCGACACGACCCGACCCGAGAGATCCTCCAGATCAAGCCGCCTAGCCTAGGGCCACGCTCCCACCCACCACCCAACCCATGGCCGAGGTCGCCGACGCTTCCGGCCGCGCGACCGCCGGGGCCTCCATATCCCCTACTCCTGCCGCCGGCAGCGGCGACCGCAAGCGCGCCCGCTCGCCCGTGCTCCCCCCGCCGCCCCCCGGGCCCCCTCCGTCGGCGGCGCACAAGAGGCAACGGGCAGAGGGAGGAGGGTTCGACCGGCGCCGCCTCGGCGGCGTCCAGGACGACAGGAGGTGAGAGCCTTTAGAAAGTTGGGTGCGGGGTTGGGCAGGGAGTTCAGCTTGGACGCTGAAGCTAAAACACCAGAGTTTGCTTGGATCGTTGCTGTCATTCGAGATCGTTTGTCGCTGATTGGAAATCGTGGTCTTAGATTGGTTTAGCCGTATTGGTTAGAAGAACTGTTTTAGATGTAGACTTGCTGTGTGCAGTAAGCTGCCGACGCATTCAAGTTCTTCAAACTAGTTGAATGCCCGTGCGTTGCCACGGTATTTAAATTTCTATGTCATGCCCTATTTAGTTGTCATGGTGCATTTTCATCTTTCAATTTGTCAAATATCTCCGATATGGTTCACTTGCTGTTTTTTTCCAAATTCACCCTTTGGTTAAGCCGACAACACAAGATGTCATCATTCTCTGTCTCTTCCCCTTTGCTATAGTGAAAGAGAAGCAAAAGGGAGGAACTCCACTTCCCTCGCTCCGTAGCTAGCGAGCGAGGGTCCTCCTCTCCATCATTCACTTCATTGGTGGGAGAGTAGAGGGACCACAAATCGTGTCTCCTGCGTCTAGGTAGTGGTAGGGTTAGGGTTCGATTGTCATTTTTACGGTGGTGGTGACAATGACGGTGAAAAATAATCTCTGCAGCTCCATTACTTTGTGGCTACATTAAGTACCTGGCAGCAACATCTTCATGCTTTCTCTTGGATGGAGCGAGATTTGGTGCGCTAGGTGTGGCCGTGTGGGTGTCGTGGTTACGATGTCACCCACACAACAACTTTTTTCTCCAACTCCGTCGTGGTGACGATGCATCCTCTGGTGTCATGGAGTGTGTGAGACCTTGTACATGAGGTAGTCACAAGGCGCCAATTTTGCCTCCTTTCGATGATGTAGGAGTGGGAGGGGAGGACCTTGGAGTTGGTGTTTCTTCAACTTTATGTTGCTTTCTAGTGTTGGTATGGAGATCTGAGTCGAAAACTTTGTGACAACAGAGAACCCATCTACTGAGATACAATGTTCACGACTTCGAGTGGGAGTGGCAATGACAGCGGTATAGTGGACCTCTGGATACAAAGTTCATGGCGACTCTAGGTGGGAGTGTCATTGACAGGACAACACGGTGGACCTCGTGTTGAGTTATATCCCATGAACGGAATTGGCGTAGCTACGTTAAGTACAGCAACATCTTCATGCTTTCTCTTGGATGGAGCGAGATTTGGTGCGCTAGGTGTGGCCGTGTGGGTGTCGTGGTTACGATGTCACCCACACAACAACTTTTTTCTCCAACTCCGTCGTGGTGACGATGCATCCTCCGGTGTCATGGAGTGTGTGAGACCTTGTACATGAGGTAGTCACAAGGCGCCAATTTTGCCTCCTTTCGATGATGTAGGAGTGGGAGGGGAGGACCTTGGAGTTGGTGGTTCTTCAACTTTATAGTGTTGGTATGGAGATACAAAAGTCGAAAACTTTGTGACAACAGAGATCCCATCTACAGATACAATGTTCATGACGACTCGGAGTGGGAGTGGCAGCGGCAACGGTATAGTGGACCTCTACAGATACAAAGTTCATGGCGACTCTAGGTGGGAGTGTCATTGACAGGACAACACGGTGGACCTCGTGTTGAGTTATATCTCATGGACTTGGGAGTAGTATTTTATTTATTAGTGCGGTGTTGTGTACCACTTGTACTCCTTAATATACCTAGGGTCTAAATTGCCAAAAAACACGATCTTCAATAAATTACCTTTGCTTGTAGATGTATAAATTTACTTATAAAACACCTTATTTCAATCACAAATCAGCGTTACAACAAATTGCCTTCACAGCACGATATATATATTAGAACTCCATGTTGACTTGTTGAGATAACAAATCAAGTTAGCACGGACAAAAGCCTATATGGTTGAGTGTCAAGGTCTCAGGGAGTTCAATGATTCATTTCATTTTCAAAGAAAAATAGAAAATAAGTATAACTATGAGAAAATCAAGTGCCATTCACAACACTGGGAGATCTTCTCCTTGAAAATCCGGTGAGAATATGTTTTTTTAAATGAGGTAATCGGACCCATCTTTATTACTTATAGATCCATATTAATGTTCTCATATTTGTCTAGATTACGATGTATCTCTACATACATCCGAATCTAGACAAATATGAGAACATTAATTTGAATCGAAGAATAAGGTGCGATGTCAATCACCATCATCGGCATTCGATGAGGCGGCATTCTTTATGTCGATCTTGTCGCCACAAACCTTGGTTGCACACCTATGGCATCCGTCTGCAAAGATGATCGCCTCCGACACGGCACCACAAAGATGGTCTTGATCTCATCGTTGCGGGACGTTCTTGTGCACCACCCACTCCATTGGCGCTCGATCACCGGGGCGCGCCTCCTGAGCTCGGCGGAGGCGGGAGGACTACGAGGCGTGGAGAAGTCGCCGAAATCACGCACCTCCTGCGGCACTTCATTGGCGCTCGATTACAGGGTAGCAGCGCGTCACAGGCTCGGCGGAGACCGTGCCTCGTGACATCGAGGGCATGGAGAAGTCGCTGAAATCGCACCTCCACCGGCACTCCATTGGTGTTATGATCTGGAGCGGCCGCGTCTTGGAGCTCGATAGAGATGCGGTAGGGACAACAAGGCGTGGATCGCTCTGCTGCAGGTGAAGCCGAACTCCATTGTTTTGGAGGCAGTCGACATCCCAACGATGAAGGAAATCGCGCCGTCGGAAGGAGATCCTCTGCGGCGGTGGGGAGAAAGGCGGGGTGGAAGATCGGGTGGGCAGGCGGGGTGTCGATGTTGGGCTTAGCCATTAGTGCGTCTTGAGGCGACGGGCGACAGCGACAAAAGAATGACGTGGTGAGCGCGATAAACATAACACCTTCTTTTTAGATAATAGATATAGAGATAAGATAAAGTTTGTTAGTCTGGTTAGATAAGGTTTGTTAGTCTTGTTAGATAAGGTTTGTTAGTCTTTTTTATGAAGGTTAGGCAATTTGTTAGCGGTGGCATTTTCTGTAATTTTTGCATGTGTGACACCAGGCATTCACCACGCTTTTGAAATTATATCCCATGAACGGAATTGACGTAGCTACGTTAAGTACCTGGCAGCAACATCTTCATGCTTTCTCTTGGATGGAGCGAGATTTGGTGCGCTAGGTGTGGCCGTGTGGGTGTCGTGGTTACGATGTCACCCACACAACAACTTTTTTCTCCAACTCCGTCGTGGTGACGATGCATCCTCCGGTGTCATGGAGTGTGTGAGACCTTGTACATGAGGTAGTCACAAGGCGCCAATTTTGCCTCCTTTCGATGATGTAGGAGTGGGAGGGGAGGACCTTGGAGTTGGTGGTTCTTCAACTTTATAGTGTTGGTATGGAGATACAAAAGTCGAAAACTTTGTGACAACAGAGATCCCATCTACAGATACAATGTTCATGACTCGAATTGGGAGTGGCGGCGGCAAGCGGTATAGTGGACCTCTCTGGATACAAAGTTCATGGCGACTCTAGGTGGGAGTGTCATTGGCAGACAACACGGTGGACCTCGTGTTGAGTTATATCTCATGGACTTGGGAGTAGTATTTTATTTATTAGTGCGGTGTTGTGTACCACTTGTACTCCTTAATATACCTAGGGTCTAAATTGCCAAAAAACACGATCTTCAATAAATTACACTGCTTGTAGATGTATAAATTTACTTATAAAACACCTTATTTCAATCACAAATCAGCGTTACAACAAATTGCCTTCACATCACGATATATATATTAGAACTCCATGTTGACTTGTTGAGATAACAAATCAAGTTAGCACGGACAAAAGCCTATGTGGTTGAGTGTCGTGGTCTCGGGAGTTCAATGATTCATTTCATTTTCAAAGAAAAATAGAAAATAAGTATAACTATGAGAAAATCAAGTGCCATTCACAACACCGGAGATCTTCTCCTTGAAAATCCAGTGAGAATATGTTTTTTTAAATGAGGTCATCGGACCCATCTTTATTACTTATCAGATCCATATTAATGTTCTCATATTTGTCTAGATTACGATGTATCTCTACATACATCCGAATCTAGACAAATATGAGAACATTAATTTGGATCGAAGGAAGTAAGTGCGATGTCAATCACCATCATCGGCATTCGATGAGGCGGTTCTTTGTGTCGATCTTGTCGCCACAAACCTTGGTTGCACACCTATGGCATCCGTCGCAAAGATGATCGCCTCCGACACGGCGACCACCACAAAGATGGTCTTGATCTCATCGTTGCGGGGCGTTCTTGTACCACCCTCTCACTCCATTGGCGCTCGATCTGGGCGCGCCTCCTGGAGCTCGGCGGAGACGGCGGGAGGACTACGAGGCGTGGAGAAGTCGTCCAAATCACGCACCTCTGCCGCACTTCATTGGCGCTCGATTACGGGGTAGCCGCGTCTGGAGCTCGACGGAGACCGTGCCTCGTGACATCGAGGGCATGGAGAAGTCGCTGAAATCGTGCACCTCCCACCGCACTCCATTGGTGTTATGATCCTGGGCGGCGGCGCGTCTTGGAGCTCGATAGAGGCTGCGGTAGGGACAACAAGGGCGTGGATCGCTCTGCTGCGGGTGAAGCCGAACTCCATTGTTTTGGAGACGGTCGACATCCCAACGATGAAGGGAAATCGGCGCCCGTCGGAAGGAGAGATCCCTGCGGCGGCGGAGGTGGGGAGGCGGCGGTGGAAGATCGGGTGGGTAGGCGGGGTGTCGATGTTGGGCTTAGCCATTAGGTGCGTCTTGGCGAGCGACGACAGCGACAAAAGAATTGACGAGCGAACGGGCAAGAAACATAACACCTTCTTTTTAGATAATAGATATAGAGATAAGATAAAGTTTGTTAGTCTGGTTAGATAAGGTTTGTTAGTCTTGTTAGATAAGGTTTGTTAGTCTTTTTTATGAAGGTTAGGCAATTTGTTAGCGGTGGCATTTTCTGTAATTTTTGCATGTGTGACACCAGGCATTCACCACGCTTTTGAAATTAATAGTAAAGATTGTGGCTCTAGAATCGGGGATTACAGGATTTGATTGTTTTTTGGGAGGTTCGTTATGCTTTGTCGCTTTTCGGCTAGAAGGACATTTATTCGCCACATTGCAATCCCAATAACACCAATATCCTGATATGCCTCTACATTGACTGAGGTGCTGTGCTTTGTTTAAATTCTGGAATTGCCATCTGTTAAAAATAATTTAGCACAAGGGAATGAAACTATCTGATGGTTTGGGTGTCTAGTGTCTTGATTTTTTGCTTATGAATTCTTTCGAGAGCGCTTCTATACAGTTTTAAAGTTGTTGTGCGTTGTTTCCTAGGTTCGGGAATGATCATGGTGGCCAGGGTCGACACAACAATCGTGCACCAGGTATGCATTAGTGGAGGAGGGGTCGTACATTATTCCTTAATCATCATTTGGTACGAATTCTAGTAGAATACAGGCTCCCGTAGTTTTAAGTTCCAATTAGACTTGATAGTCTTTCTCGAGTTCATTTGCCTCGTGGCTTACACTTTGTTTTTGACTAAAGGGGCCACCTGTCCCCCAATTTCTACAAAATTGCAGCCTGTAGGACAAAGTCATCACCCAGGTTACAACTGAACTCAAAGAAACAAAAGACCACCAACCGGAAAGTTACGACACCACAAAACTATCAGGCATTAGGAAGAATTTAGACCGTAGCATAAACTCCACACAGCTCAGGTTTTTGCCTGGCTGTGAAGTACCATGACACAAAAGATTTACATCATGTGACCATCATAGTCGACATCTCCTTTTCTTTTCCAAAGATGATATCGACCATATGCTAAGGTGGATGTGTGGCCACACAAGAAAAGACCGGATTAGGAATGAAGTGATACGCGATAGGGTAGGGGTGGCGCCAATTGAAGAGATTTGGCTTTTGATAGGGTGGCATGGAAATCAGCAAACCATGTGCCCTGACCTTGATTTATTCTTTTATTTACTTGCACATTCCACTAGTTTCTGCTTGGCTTGCACTTTTCTCTAGTTGCTGCTTGACTTGCACTTTTCACTAGTTTCTGTTTGGGTTTCATATCTAGCCTACCCCAACTTGCTTGGGACAAAAGGTTTGGTTGTTGTTGTATATGCACCGTCGCAGATCCTCCTTGCCACAGGTGCCCAACCGTATCTTCTTCTGAACACTTCTGTTTCCACTCTCCTCAAACGTTCAGTTACCAGTCGCAGAATTCCTCTGACCTTTTCTTTCTGCAGAATATTCCAGTTGTCCAACATGCGACACATAGCAAAAATAACATCAGTAGGGTCCTTAGACATTTTCCTTTGAAAACAAGCAGCATTTCTTGTTTATGATAAATTCCACAATACACCAGCAGCACCAATCCTGTTTACAACTCGAGTAATTAGTTATCCAAAATTCTGGCAAAAATTATACAGGTTCTCAGCCTTATTCCCAATCCCCAGTACACCAGCAGCACCAATCATGTTTACAACTCGAGTAATTAGTTATCCATTCTGAAAAAAATCATACAGGTTCTCAGCCTTATTCCCAATCCCCAAAGCACAACAAACTACACTCCAATTATATCTAGCTAAAGGGCAGTCAAAAAATAGATGATTAAGGTTCTCGTTACTTCCACAGAGTTCACACAAGACACATCCTTTCAAACTTTTCTTAGCTAGATTATCTTTTGTCAGAATACTTTTAACTATCAGTGAAACATACGCTTTGATTTTGGGATTTTCATCATCCAAATCATCTTACAAGTAATAAAGTGTAGCAGCCCTAAAGTTAGGCAACAACCAAACATATGCCAAATTGCCAAACTTTGGCTGGGAACCAAACACCCCCTAAGTGTACAAAGACTTGACAGAAAATATTCCAGACTTTGTCAGAGTCCAACTCACCCTATCTGGCTCATCAGACAATGTAATTAAAATTCCACATTGCCAGAGATTCACCATACAAGGATCTTCTAAATCTAATGCAATTAAAATTCTGTGCAAAAACCTCGTGGCTTACATGATTGTCCTAATCTTCATTGGGACTTTTGAGCGAGCAATACTTAAATGTAGTAATGAGACTGGGCCATGAATCAAAGTGACATCAGGTTATATATTTATTGTATACCCTTAAAGTCTAGCAAACTAGAAGAGTAGTCGATAGAACATGTCTAGCATATGGGCACATAAACTATTTGTCTATTTTAGTATTTATGGATGGAATTGTTTGTTTATAATGTGCATTTTGGGTTGCTCCCAACATGTTCTATAGATTGGCATGATTCTGGACGTGGTGGATGGAATGAAGGCTCAGGGAACTCCCGTAGGTACGTATGTACTCCCTCCCAAGTTAAATCTTAGGAAACTGGGTGTGTGGGCACCTTACATTTTGCAATCGATGGAGTATTTCTGAACAATTTTCATGCAATTTTATGATGCACGTAAGTTATTAAGTGACCAATTGTACCTGCAAAGATGAAATAATTATTAGATGCTTTGCATTCTGTGTTATACAAATTCAGAACTTGAGTTTTGGTTGGTCTATTGACAAATGTAAAAGCAGCCAAGCTTGAGTGCATGTTTTACATTATCTTAACTCGTATGTTTCCTATTTATAAACATTCAAGTTGGTGGTCGTCCATTCGGTCCCTTTCTCAGCCTTGACAAGTAGGATGATACAAACCTATGAGCATAGCAATAAATTTAATTAATTTGACATATAACTTGAGTTAACTCTGTTCCACGTTATTTATTTATTTTGTTTCGTAGCATAGCACATGTGTCTTACTGGTATGAATACATTACTTCAAATTGTCCCTGGACTTTTCTAAAGTCATGCTTAAGCTCCGCCACTAACGTCATACTTGGGTTCTCTTTATAGGCAAAACATTGCTGTACAGGACATGAACTAAGTAGTAAACACGAGTAGTTAAAGAAGCAGCATCGTTGCAAACCACCTGATGTAATACACCTATGAAAAGTATCTCATCACCGCAGATGAAATAATAGAAAAGGGTGCAATCATCACGGATATCTTGGCCATTGTGTATGATACAACGATTTTAGGCTAAAAGGATATGGTTACTAGGTTTGGTGAACATAAATAGACGCTTCCACAACCTGATAAGAGAGAGAATAGAGTACACAGCATCTCTATTCAAATATAAGCAGCACTATGTTGTGCTTACTGAGAACGGGGCAATAGTCTAGTGGTTGGGTCGCAGTTGGTGCATCCCAGCGACCGGAGTTCGATCCCTGTCAGGGACAAATTTTCGGAATTCTCATGCCGACCCGCTTCTACTATATCAAAAAAAGTGTCTAGTTCCTCCTAGACACTGTTTCACTATGTTGTGCTTACTGCTTAGTTCGCCCCTCATCCATCTTTCTTTAAATAGAGCCAACTGTTAGCAGTTTTGAAATTATAGGAACCACTTTGTACATTATAAATCAGAAGGGCCGAAGCAGCCCATTGTAACCTGCAGGGAAGACTAAATTACATTTTCGTTAGGATAGATTTGCAGTACTTGTGTTTCAGTTTCCTTATACTAAATGACAGAAGTTGATGCCCTGCAGGGAAGGCCTGATGTCTTACAAGCAGTTCATGCAGGAGCTCGAAGATGATGTTTTACCTGTTGAAGCTCAGCGCAGGTGTGCTATGCTGAACCTCTTTTCTTGGTAGCAGACATATAGTTCAACTACAATTAGTTTATCTCCCTTTACCACGATAGAAGTTTAAATTTGTTGTGAACTGTGTACTTTCAGTATGTTTGATGTGAAATATAACTTGACATTTCTGCTCATTACTAATCTTCAGATATGAGGAGTACAAGTCAGAGTACATCACAACACAGAAGAAAGCTTACTTTGAGCTTCATAAGAATGAAGATTGGTAATACTCCTTTTCTGCTACATCCTTTTAATCTGCCATCTAGTGAACCGTTCTCTTCAGAACATTTTAGTGACCCATTTCTTGGTTTGTAGGCTGAGAAACAAGTACCATCCTACTAACCTTGAATCTGTTATGGAAAGGTAGCTATTTTCTTAATGTGCTTGTACGATTATGTAGTGAATATCGCCTTATCATCATTTTATGGCGAGTCCATTTAAATGATTGTCATACTATCTTTTGTTGCACAAGCAGAAGGAACGAACTTGCAAGAGCTACCGCAAATGAATTCTTCCAAGATTTGCAGAGTGGAAGTTTGGACACGTAAGATGCCCCTCCTACCCCACGCGCATGCCCTACCCCTACTCCATACGCCCCTCCCACCTATGAAAGTGAGTATGTGTTTTACCTTCTTTTTTTCCTCACCGTGCAGTAGTCCAGGATTAACAAACAAATCTGGAAATATCGACGTGAATGCAAATGGGAAAAGGGGGAAGCTTGGAAAAGACGCTGATGATTTATATTATTCTGCTCCCAAGGCTCATCCAGTTAGTTCTGAGCCTCGACGAATTAGCATTGACATTGAACAAGCTCAAGCTCTCATCTATAAACTTGATTCTGAGAAGGGTATTGAGAACAATGTTCTATCTAGTAGCGATGACAACAAAACAGACAGGGGATCACATGGTTCAATGGGACCAATTGTAATAATAAGGGGTGCATCTACTGTGAAGGGTCTTGAGGGTGTTGAGTTACTGGACACTCTTGTCACCTATTTATGGCGTATCCATGGTGTGGATTATTATGGCATGTTTGAGACAAATGAGCCGAAAGGCTTGAGGCATGTGAAAGCAGACTCAAGGACATATGATGGGGCTAGCTCAAATACAGCTGAATGGGAGGAGAAACTTGATTCATTCTGGCAAGACAGGATTCAAGGTCAGGATCCATTGGAAATATTGAAAGCAAAGGAGAAGATTGATACAGCTGCTAGTGAAGTGCTGGATCCATATGTCAGGAAAATAAGGGATGAGAAGTATGGATGGAAATATGGTTGTGGAGCCAAGGGGTGCACAAAGCTTTTCCATGCTTCAGAGTTCGTCACAAAGCATCTCAAACTGAAGCATACAGATTTTGTGGTGGAGCTGACTGCAAAAGTTAGAGAGGATATATATTTTGAGAACTATATGACGTATGTTTTCTGCATCTTCGTCCCTTTTTTTTAGTGAACTAATGTTCCACATTGCAAGACGATCATGGGGTGTTTTACCTTAAATGCAGTGATCCCAAGGCGCCTGGGGGAACACCGATCATGCAACAATCTGCTCCAGTAAGCCTTGTTACTTGGTTTCTATTCACTTGCAAATTAACAGCAATTTATGTTCATGTCTATTTATCTGTATTGGCCAATTTTACAGAGGGAAAAGGTCAGACAACGGCCACCGATCGAGAGTCGGCTGAGAGATGAACGTGGCCGTAGATTTGACAGAAATGGTGATTCACCAAATCATGATGGATCCAGTGAAAACCCTGATGATCCAATGCATGACGCTTATGGTGATCCGGCAATGCATGGTGCCTTTCCTTCGGATATTCCTGCTCCTCCGATGCTGATGCCTGTGCCTGGTGCTGGGTAAGTTTGCAATTTCATTTTGTGTTGCACAAGCATATACTCATCGTTATTTCATTGTCATTGCAGCCCACTAGGACCGTTTATCCCTGCACCACCGGAAGTTGCAATGCGTATGTTGAGGGAGCAGGGCGGCCCACCACCTTTTGAGCCGACTGCTGGTCCACGTCCTAGGAAAGCAGGAAGGGGTGGTGGTCCCCCAATGGGCGGTCCAGCACCAATGTTTAATGCTCCTCTTCCTCCATTAATGCATGATCCTCGTATGCAGGATCCCCGTAAAATACGAAGGTAATACTTAAGTCTCAACCTTACTGCATTTGTATCCAGTAAATGATCCTTGCCATGGAATCTAATAAATTCTTGTCACATTCTGAAACATTGTTAACAAAAAGTATGCCGAGTGCTGGAAAATAATAATACACCGATATTTATCTCCGCACTTTTCCTTGACGTGATTATGTTCTTCATCGTGTTGATGCGCATATTATGATATCTTGGTCTCGCAAGTTCAATATGGAATGGTTGGCGCGCTTTGCTAGCTAATTTGAGCTGATCAACAAAGTTCACACTTCTATTTTACTTTCCGGTCAATTTAGAGTCCGTATGCCTTAAAAAGTATGACCACTGTCACAGAGGGTTACATTAATTTAAGCATCTGCAGTTTGAAACATTGTAAAGCGTGTTCCTAGTGCTATCTCCGAGTTAGAGATTGTTCTTGTCTTTCCAAAGCAGTTGTCCTGTACACATATTATGCTTCTGAGTGAACACCTGTACCTTATCATCAGAAGTTGTAAACATTGTCCCTCTGTTATATAATGCTACATGGTTATCAGTTTTCTGTTTCAAGCTAGCACTAACACTTCAGTTCCAGATTGTATCTCCTGCCCATTGCTTGATTTTTCTGTCGCTCTGTTGACCCGTTTTCACCGTGTTTGCAGCTATCAAGATCTTGACGCTCCTGGAGATGAAGTAACAGTTTTGGACTACCGGAGCCTGTAGACATGTGCTGTACGGTCCTTGTATCTTGGAAACCATAAGCGATGTCATCACTACGACAAGACCTCACCCATAACAGAGGAGAACACGAGCAAGGCATTCCCTTTCTTGTGTCGTGTACTTTTCGGTTCTTCTACAATGAATGAACCACATGAAAACGAAGGAACTGGAAACACGAAAGTGGTGTTCAGTATTTCCAGTCCAGCGGGAGCTGTAGCGCTTCATTTTTCTCCCGCCTAGTTAGCAGAGGTCTGCTGCAAGCTAGTAGTGCTTGCTGTATCCAGGACGGATATTCTCCGCTGTGTATGCAACCTGTAATTTATTCACGCAAGTTGTTGTTGGTAGATGGGAACAAATTGATGAGAATAGTTCTGTTTCTGGACCTCCGATCCATTCCAGTCTGTTATTTCTTGTCCTGATCCGGAAACCATGTGCAGCCGCAGATCTCATTCGCGCCCACAGCTAGCTATTGGCTTCTGCAAGCTCGCCCAGCAGCAACGGATATCCACAGCGTTTGCAGGCGGCGCTGCCTCTAAGCTCGAACCGTCAGGCTTGATGTGCCAGCCACGGATCGATTTTGGCTCGTCCTCAGTGCCACTGACTGGACTTATGCTCCTGTGGATTGTAGACAAGATCTTTGAGGCGTTTACAAAGTACAGGTTGCGATGTGGGACTTCGGCGTTTCCTCGCTGCTTCCTCTGTCTCGGTTTCTCTACCTTTCTTTGAGGTGGATGGATTGTAATGGATGGAGCTATCGGGAAAGGGCAACCAATTCCAATATTCCATGTTTCGGCAGACAAATTCCTGTTGGAAGGTGACAAGCAGCCCGTGACTACTTGCCCACCCCATTAGCCACTTGACTCGAGATTCGTCCTATTCCGCGGCATGTTTGCCAGCGTCTAGTGGCCAACTCGTCTCGCGAACATAGTAGGCTGAAAGGGGATGTCTGCTTTCAGCCAAAATCTATCTGGTCCGTCAAGGGTTAAAGTTGACCGAGATTTTTGAGTGAATTCGTACTTTTACATGATCTTACTCTACTTAGCAAGTTTTCATCCCGACTATTACTCCATTTAGCAGATTTGTATCAAGGTTACTCCCTTTAGCAAAAGTTTTGCGTGTTTTGCCCCTCATAAGATATTGAGAAGAATCTGCTAGGTGGACCTAGTCTCGTTAGGTATATGTGGTGTGCCCCGTCGTGGTTTTTGTCTCGACATTTTCTTTCATTGACTCAAACCAAACAAAACGGTTTTGATAATATTTTGCTAGCTCGAAACGGTTCACCTCCCCCGCCCGTACCAGACCGGCTAAGTCGCACCGCTTATTCTAGTCCGGTCAGGTTTGGGCGCATAGAAAAACAAGGAGAGAAACCACGAGGTGGCATGCCACGATGTATTTGACATACGGGACCCACATGTCAAAATGCTCGCAATATCTTCTAAGGGGTAAAAAGCCGCAAAAATATGAATGGGGTAATCCGGATGAAAGTAGGGACCAAAAACCAAAATTTGCCTGGAGATTTTTAAAATCTAAATCAATGGTCCTAGTCACCTAGTGTATTTTTTATTTCGTCAAAGCCAACACGAATCTCAAAAGGGTACATGAACTTAGACATACGAATATCTTCATACGCTTTGGATTTACTAATAACAGAAAATAGGCAAATAAATAACTAGAAAAACTATATTATCATAATCTGTCTCGGTGCCAAACACAACCTAAGGTACTACTGCTGAAAAGCAACATATATGTAGATTCGCAAAAAAAAACATACATGTCTGCCTTTTTCAATGAGCCGAACTCAACAGAAGACAACACGGCAATAAATCATCATACTCCCTTCTAGTGCACGCCAGAGTGTCTACGCGACTGACGAGCAAGCACAGTTAGCTAGTAACAGAACACACGAACTGGCATCATAAATCGCATCTGGCCGTTCGACCTCGGATCCGACGGCTACCAGAGACCCTTTCTGTTCCCATTTCAAACCGGCCGGCCCCTCACCCGCCGCGCCCGCGCCAAACCCCCTTCTCCCCCTGCCTCCTCCGATCCGAGCCTCCCGCGCTGAGCAGACGGACAGGTGGGCCACCACCACGTTGCCAAGTCCGGGCGGCATGAGATCGGCCTCTATCAGGTCACAGTTGGGCCCACGTGGCAGCGAGAGAGAAACCCCGCAGCTTCGTGGAAGCTTCCCCCGAACAATCTCCTCGAGAACGAGTCCCCATTCGCGACCGAAATCCGGGGAGCAGAGCAGAGAAAAAAACAAATCACCGAGCTCCACACACACGAGCGCACGCGCGAGCACCAGTGGCGAAGCTGCAAGGGAGCTGCGACTGCGCCGTCGAGACTTCTAGAACCTTCGCGGCTGCGCGAGGAAGGTGAGGTGAGCCCACCTACCCTGCCTGAGGGAGGCTCTCGGCTCGATCGATCTCGTGACGGTTTGGTTGTCTGAAGTGTGTGCAGGGTCGGCGGCGGCGGCGGCGGCGGTGGCTGTTTTTCGCCGTCGTGGGTGTCATCTCTCCTGCGGACTCTGCTGTGAAGGTGGCAGCCGGGGTTGGATTGTTGGGCATGGCGATGGGGAGCTCGCCGACGCCGCCGGAGATCCGCTCGCCGGAGCAGGACAGGGCGGCGGAGGATGCGTCAGCGGCGCAGGGGGAGGAGGAGCAGTTCGATGACGCCTTCGACATACCACATAAGAACGCCTCCCATGGCAGCCTGCTCCGATGGAGGGTACCGGATCCTTCTCGCACCTTTTGCTGTCAGACCGTGATCCATATATCGCCATTCTTGTGTGATTCGTCGTGGCCAGAAGCGCGCCGATTCTGTGAATTAAGAAGGGGGATAGAAATATCAAATGCTACTGATTTTGTTTGGTCTGGTGGATATAGTGCAGTAGTGTATTGGCATGTCATTGAACCGACAACTTGCATATTACATTCATCTCCTGTCTACATTTCCTTTAAGTGAACACGTAGTAGTCTGTTTGGTGGCACATTACCTTTCTACTGCTGTGCACATTTGCAGAGCGGCATATAACTTCTCATAAAACACCAAACATAAGCAAAGCACTGAAAACAGAGATCTATTGTGCCCTCGTGCAAACGATGTCAATTTCCGTGGGTTTCACAGGTTCGTGTAGTTCATGTATTACAGAATTTACAAAAAGTTGCAAACGGTAACTCTTTTACTACAACTAACCAGGCACTTGTTTCACATAATGGTTGTAAGTCGTAGTCATTACAAATTTGTTGTGGTAACAGCACAGGTGAAGGACTCTTTGGGTAGAGTTTGCTATGTACGGTGTACTAATATGAACCTTACTTATTTTTGAGTTCTGATAAATATGGTTATCTTTTCCTTTCAGCAAGCTGCTCTCGTGCTGAATGCCTCACGCCGCTTTAGATATACTCTAGACCTTAAGAAGGAGGAAGAGAAAGAGATGATAAGAAGAAAAATCCGAGCGCATGCACAAGTGATACGGGTAGCGTGTCGTTTTCCAACTTAGGCACATTATTTTCTCTTTATTCTGTCTCTTCTTTTTGTTCATTCTAATTTTGAATTCTCCAGGCAGCATTTCTTTTCAAAGAAGCTGGAGAAAAAGATCTCAGAGGTACTATTTCATACCGTTAACCTGTGTTTTAGTGTTCATTATCATTAAATATGATCTTTGATCTCTGCCTTTTGTAAAGTCATAGCATCAATTTTCCCCTTAATTACGGATGAACAAAGTGTGCAACATGCCATATTTATGGATGACATGACCCAGATGGTAGAATAATTTCGGTTTTTTCTATTGCCTTCCTAGACTGCATCAGAGCTTCTTTAGCGACAATGTCCCAAATGGTCTGTTAATGCAAATGCTAAGAAACAAAATTGTAACCCGATTACAAAAATAAATTACTTCATTTATTTCTTACAATGCAGCCACTATCTTTATTTATCTTACCAGCTTATTCTCCACAATCCACATTTCCTGATCTTTTTCCTCATGTTATTATTTCCTTTTTCACCTGTTGCTTTCTCAATGGCTGTTGTTTCAGTTTATACTTTTGTTCATTAAGTCTTTCTGTTATATTTGTGCTTATTTTGCATACATTTATAATTTCTAATTTTCTTCATCTGAGCAGAATCTTATACTGGTACAAAACCTGCTACGGCCTCTTGCAGTTTTCCAATTGAACTGGAAAAGCTTACAACTTTAAACAGAGATCATGATAGTCTTGTTCTTCAGGAAATTGGAGGAGTAAGTTAATACCGAGCTAGAGCTTTAAGATTTTCAATTTCATCACCAGCCGCTGTTCATTTCTCTCTAATGCCCTCTTCTGTTCAGGTCGAGGGACTGTCAGGTTTATTAAAGAGCGATTTAGACAGGGGAATTAATACGGCTGAGGATGAATTGCTACAAAGAAGGGATGCATTTGGAGCAAATACATATCCACGCAAGAAAAGAAAAAACATACTGGTATAAATTTCGTATGTTATTTCTGCAAGTAAATTGCACAAGGTCCATCTTGCAAGTTTTAGCCACTTGCAATTTCAAGTTCCTATTTTGTACAAAACTCTCTTTTTCGTATCAATGAATCGAAACGCAAGGCTTTTGTGTTTTCGCGAAAAAAAGACATCTGTTATCTTAGTTATTTATATACATTCTCTTAATATTTCCTTCCCGTTGTGTATGCTTTTCTGCTGTGTCCAAGCAGGGTTAAGCTTTCCATTTACATAAATTTTTGTTTTGTTCTAAAGTTAATCTTTCCTATTAGAAAGTCTGTCACAATAGGTTGTACATAACGTTCTTGCTTTACAACACCGCATCAATTTCAATGCTTTCACATATTTTGTGTCAAATTCTAACAATATTGGATTTTGATATTGCAGCGTTTTGTATTTGATGCATGCAAAGATTTAACTCTCATCATTCTAATGGTAGCTGCTGCCATATCTCTGACGTTGGGCATGGCCACGGAGGTATTTTACCTCTTCATTTACTTGTTTCCTTACATTAGACTTTCACTCTCTGTCATATTCCTTGGCCGTGGTAGTTTTGGACTTCAATAGTTGGCATGCTTTAAGTATTTCTAAAACTGTGAATGCATTGATAGTGTGAAGCCTCCTGTATGGAGGGTGACCGATCCGGGTTCAAAGCCTGGGTCTCGCATAGAAAACCCCCCTCGCTGACACATGAAGTGCTCGCTCCCCACGTGAGAGTGAGCAGCCACACGCCGCATTGGGGGGATTTCACTCCTTAGGAATGCCGTGGGGGCCATCTTCCCCTGCATAAGTCAACTTTTTTTTAGTATAGATATAACTGCATTTTTCTCTCTTATTTAGGGTGTTGAGGAAGGATGGTATGAGGGTGGAAGTATTTTCTTAGCTGTTTTTCTTGTGATACTTGTTACAGGTAATTAGTTTGATTTTGTGCATTGCCTATTCTTTTCCTATTTTTGCCTTCAGCTTTAGCTTCTTACCATCTTATTTGTTTCTTTAACTTTTTATCTATCTAGCAACCAGTGATTACAGGCAATCACTTCAGTTTCAACATCTGAATGAGGAGAAACAGAACATACAAGTGGAGGTGAGTATGATCATTTCGAACTATATTTTGGTGCAGTTCCAGATATAAACTGTCACTCATTGGTTGTATGCCTGATTTACCATCTCTTTTAACTAGGTTCTTAGAGGTGGTAAAAGATTTCGAGCTTCAATATTTGACATTGTTGTCGGTGATGTCGTTCCCCTCAATATTGGTGACCAAGTAAGATGGTATATTATTTGTCAACTCTCTTTGTTTTTCCACCCTAGAATAATTTGCTTACAGTCATTATTTTTCATTTAGGTTCCTGCTGATGGTATCCTGATATCTGGCCATTCTCTTGCAATAGACGAATCAAGTATGACTGGGGAATCAAAAACTGTGAGTTAATGGGAAACGTCTCATTTAAAGGACTCAAATATGTTTCTCTTTTTTTGCCGGGGTGGGGGGTGGATTAAATATCTTCGCTTTTTTAGGTTCGCAAAGATCAAAAGGCTCCGTTCTTGATGTCCGGTTGCAAGGTTGCTGATGGCTATGGGTCTATGTTGGTGAGTACCAGATTTTTGAGTGTTTCAGCAACATGTTAGGTTAATTACTGTTTTATGTGTCGCCATTCTCTCCATTATGTTTTATTTTAATATGTGGTTTAAACTGTGTATAGTTTGTAATATTTATCAACTTTTGCCTATCAAATACAAAGGTAACAGGTGTGGGTACCAATACTGAATGGGGCCAGCTGATGGCTAATCTTTCTGAAGATAATGGCGAAGAAACCCCATTGCAGGTTAATCTCTGTTCAGGTTCATGTATATTCTTGCATGAGTGAATACTGACTCGGCCCTTTCAACCATGGAGTAGGTGCGCTTGAATGGCGTTGCTACTTTTATTGGCATGGTGGGTTTGTCAGTAGCTGGTCTTGTGCTTGGTGTGCTTGCGATAAGGTATTTTGCATAAAATGTAGCCACAACAGGTGTACTGTTTATAACCACCCTGTACTGAACTACAGATATTTTACTGGACACACCAAGAATCCGGATGGGACTGTTCAATTTCGGGCCGGAACAACTGGTGCCAAACAAGGATTTATGGGGGCAATTAGAATTTTGACAATTGCTGTATGTAATTTTAATCTAGTAATATACAGCTAAAGTTGAATAGTATATCATCTTTTGATGACCCTCATTTTGTGTAATATTTATCCATAGGTAACCATCGTAGTTGTTGCTGTGCCCGAGGGACTTCCATTGGCAGTAACATTGACGTGCGCATCTCCTTTTTATGCAAATTACTTGGAATGTTCAGTTACATGACTATCTATTTCTTTGGTTTCAGACTCGCTTATTCAATGCGGAAGATGATGCGAGACAAGGCGCTGGTAAACAAAGATCCTATTTCTGTACAAAAAATACCATGATAGGAGATTTTACTATCCATATGTTTTTATTTAGGTGAGGCGGCTCTCATCTTGCGAAACAATGGGATCAGCAACTACAATATGCAGTGATAAGACAGGAACTCTCACCTTGAATAAGGTCTGTGGAGTCAATTTCTGGTGTTTGTGCCATGAAATGCATT
This sequence comes from Avena longiglumis, assembly GCA_030063025.1. Classification (NCBI taxonomy): domain Eukaryota; kingdom Viridiplantae; phylum Streptophyta; class Magnoliopsida; order Poales; family Poaceae; genus Avena; species Avena longiglumis. The sequence continues at coordinate 105,691,802 of CP125977.1, forward strand.
TAAAGATCTGTTATGATGCTATTCCAAGTCCCAATGTGCTGCCCTGACAGGATGCTAATGCCTTCCATTTAATATAAATCCTGGAACATACCTGTCAGCACCGCAACCAAAATTAACCAAAAACAGCCCCAATTTGGGCTCATGTTAACTTAAGGAATTTATAAATCTCTTCCCCTTTCCCCCTTCTACCATCTGTCTATCTCCCTCGTCTCTTAATACTTCGGGTTTCCGTGATTTTTTCCATTCCACTGTGTAAATAGCTTAATATGGGTTCACAATCAATAACATCTTCACCATCGAGAGTAATGATCAGTCGAAGAACACTCATATCCTTTCTTCGTTAATTCATTATTCCATGAATTCCTCAAAACAAGGCTCATCAAAATGCAAAATCTAAGACTAGTAATAATAAAAAGAAAAAATTCGAACGATTAAATTACTGCTCCCGAATATTCAACTGACTGATTAATTTCTTATAACATCGACGTTTTCCCAAAAGTATTAGTAGACCTCTTTCGGATGAAAAATATTTTTTACCTGTTCTAATGTGTTCTTTTTTTTTCTGTTCTGGCTCGGTTATTCCATCTAGCCGAGCCATTCATTCCTTTTTATGAAAGAAAGATAAGGGACAGAATAAAGAAAAAAATTAAAGAAACAAACATATTCAATAATAAAAAGGAGAGAGAGGGATTCAAACCCTCGATAGTTCCTACAACTATACCGGTTTTCAAGACCGGAGCTAGTATTGGGTCCTGACAATATATTTCTTCATTTACACGAGCATGTCTTCTGCTAATTCTGTCTTTATGGATTTTCATTCATTGTGGCATCACAACTCGTTTGGTAATCCTTATGTTATTGATTATGTAGATGACAGTTGTAGAAGCACATTTCATTGGGACAAAGTTGGATCCTTGTGATGATACTAGGGCAATCTCGAAAAGTGCAGCAGCACTGCTCATTGAAGGAATTGCACAAAACACTACAGGCACTGTATTTTTGCCAGAGGTATAGAAGCTTTGTTTCTTCCTTCTAATAATATTAGGAGTACCTGCATTATCCATTGCATTTTATCAGAGGTACCCTTCATTATCCACTGTTCCGAAAAATCGATAGCATACTTGTTACCAACATTTAATGGAAACCCCATATCTTCTAGATTTAACTGAACAGATCAGCCATCGAGTTATGACTGGTTACAACCACTCCATAATTTTTTGTTATATTTATGTAAAAATGATGATGCATAATGTTCTGTTGTTCTTCGAGGTACCTCGGAGAGCTGGTTATAGGCCAATTCACCCATCCCATCTTTTGTTTTTTTAATGTTTTTCAGGAGCACTGTTGCTTTTATTTTAAGAATAAAATAGAGTTTATTCTGTTATTTCTGTACTAGTCGCCTGGGAGTAGTTCTTGAACCTTGCACGTGATCCTACTATGTTCAAAATATTAGTGGTGAACAGTGAATACTAAGCAACCTGCGTCAACCAATACAGGAAGAGTGCCAAGTGTCATCCACTTTCATATATGAGTTGCTATGTTGTTTTCACACAATTTCATCTGTTCTTGTTTGATGCATAGGATGGGGGAGCTGCTGATGTTACCGGTTCGCCAACTGAAAAAGCCATTCTTTCTTGGGGCCTTAAGGTACGACTGATTTTTCTTCATACTTGGTATTTACTTTAAGCTTCTTTTGTTCACTTTGGCTTCCACCTTGCACAGATAGGGATGAATTTCACCGATGTGCGGTCAAATTCTTCAGTTCTTCATGTATTTCCATTTAACTCAGAGAAGAAACGTGGCGGCGTTGCAGTACAGGTAATAAGCACATTTGCATATAAAACCATTGATATATCTAATTCCCTGAATTAGTTGAGTCACTGGAAAGCTAATTCTGGAATTACGAGCATTGGATGCCATTGAGCATTTGTTAGGGTTATAGTATCAGAGGAGTGTTCTTGGCCCTCATGTCTTTTAATATGCAAAGATCTAGAATTTGATCATATCGTGTTTGTTGTGTTGATATAAACTTCTGCACATCCCCGTTTTGGTTGTTACCTCATTGATATTTGGTTACTGTAATTTCAGTCAGATACTGGGGTCCACATCCACTGGAAAGGTGCAGCTGAGCTAGTGCTATCATCTTGCAAAAGTTGGCTTTCTCTGGATGGTTCAGTTCAGCCAATGAGTGCTGAGAAGGTAACTGACACCCAACTTGCCACCTGCTTTATTTCTGACGCGTTTTTAAAACTTTGAAATGTGTGCAGTATAATGAATACAAGAAATCGATTGAAGACATGGCAAAGAGTTCGCTAAGATGTGTTGCTTTTGCATATTGTCAATGTGAGATAGAAATGATTCCCAAAGAAGACATAGCTGATTGGAAGTTACCTGAGGAAGACCTGACTCTGCTTGGTATCGTGGGTATAAAGGTTGGTTCTCGTTGCTTGGTAGATTCACTTTCAGATTGATTGTATTTGTAATTTGAGTTTTGACACAAAAATCGACAGTCACTTCTGATACATAGCCCTGTGTATAGTGTTCTATGGCATGCTCTTTAGTTGCCTGTGTTGGGAACATAGGATAATATGTTACTCAAAGATCTATGTTGCTCCGATGCATCAATTTGCAGCTACATGTGTATTCAGATAGACAGATAGTATATGGCTAATCTGATTCATCATATTTTGATTCTTTTCATTCACAACCTATCCAAGATATCGAAGAAAAAATGAGTGTTCCTTTCTTTTGTTGTCATTGCATCTTGGGGCATTTGGATTTTTAGGAATAATAAAATCCTGAAGAACCAGAGGCCAACCTTTAATAACTGGAAGGCAATTTTGTTGCATGAATTGGCCCTGGTTGGCCATAGAATTTAAAAGAAAGATGCCCAACAGTAGAGATTGGCTAGAGTTACAACACTAGTTTTTAAAATCTTTTTAATCCCTTTTGTATCATGTAACTGTGTTTCATTAATATAAAGGTCGCAATGGGAAATTCTCCCACTGTTTCCCCTCAACAAACAACATATGCATGCTTTCTGTCTTTGCTAAAACATGAAATATACTACTATGCACCATAGTTATCTCCAAATGATTCATCCCCTTCTATTATACTAGCTGTCATAATTCATAAGCACAATTTCTTCCGTCCAGTCATATTGCATAGCTTTAGGACAACATTCATCTATTACTTGTGCTATAAAAAGTTTCTCCTGTAGGATCCGTGTCGCCCAGGTGTGAGGAATGCTGTACAATTATGCAGGGATGCTGGTGTAAAGGTATATCCTAATCATGTGCTTATTTTTCCTTGTTCTTTTTCTGGTAATTTTTACCTTTAATCTACGGCAGTCATCAACAAAGTGAATTGTGAAGCTTAATTTTCATGGTACTACTCATGTTTCAGTTAGGTCTAGTTTTGTAATTCTCATAGGGTTGACTCATCATGTTTGTCGCCACGCAAGATTTCTAGCAACAATTTGTCAGTTTTCCTTACTTCCTATTGAATAGTTTACTTTATTTTGTTATTTGTTTTCCTTGTGTGGATATTCAATTGTTTGTGTCCTATTCATTAAACATCTGACTTCTTGTAAAGTTGACCTTGTTGGTTAGTTACGTACTTTGTGTGTCCTATTCATTAAACATCTGATTTCTTGTAAAGTTGTCCTTGTAAAGATTTCTAGCAACAATTTTTCAGTTTTCCTTACTTCCTATTGAATAGTTTACTTTATTTTGTTATTTGTTTTCCTTGTGTGGATATTCAATTGTTTGTGTCCTATTCATTAAACATCTGACTTCTTGTAAAGTTGACCTTGTTGGTTAGTTACGTACTTTGTGTGTCCTATTCATTAAACATCTGATTTCTTGTAAAGTTGTCCTTGTTGGTTAGTTACGTACTTAGTTCAATCCTTACAAAAAGTTAGTCTCTTTTCAGTTTTTTTCTTAAACTGATACATACTTTTTCATTTCCCCATTTTGAATGATAGCGCTTCTTGTGTTGTATTTATTATTTGTTATGTTCATACATGTAGGTGCGCATGGTCACAGGAGATAACATTGACACAGCTAAGGCAATAGCTTTGGAGTGCGGAATATTAGATGCAAATGGTGTTACTTCGGAGCCGTTTGTAATAGAGGGAAAAGTCTTCCGCGAGATGTCTGAAACTTCAAGAGGAGAGATTGCTGACAAGATAACTGTAACACTCTGTTCTTGAGTCCCTTGTGTGTGTGTGTGTGTGTGTATATATATATATATATGTTATACTGTGCTAAAGTAAAAAATTAATTGGTACTAAACACAACAATGTTTGTGATTAATGTGAAGTCATTTTAAGTGGTGAATTATTTTGTACAGACATTGCTTACAAATTGTCTATGTGATGCTATGTTCTAGCTTACTTATCCCCAGCCACTCGTTTTCATTGAAGTTCCTGACATTCTTCTGATATTTTCACAACTAATTAACTTTGAATTTCAGGTCATGGGAAGATCATCTCCGAATGACAAACTTTTGCTCGTCCAAGCTTTGAAAAGGAAAGGCCATGTTGTAGCTGTAACTGGTGATGGCACAAATGATGCTCCTGCATTGCATGAGGTGTCATGTTTAACTTATGATAAGCTATTGGTGGTCATTATTTTATGTTTCAGAGTTTAGTGGTTTATTCTTTTATCTAATGTTTGAGTTTTTGTATAGGCTGATATAGGTCTTTCAATGGGCATATCAGGGACTGAAGTTGCTAAAGAAAGCTCTGATATTATAATCTTGGATGATGACTTCACATCTGTTGTCAAGGTTAGTGATTTTGACAATTTTATTTGCAAATATCTTTGTAATGAATGATAACTGTACTCAGCAATCAGCATGGAGGTTTTCTTCTATAACACTGGCATGGTGCTTTGATGGGATACTATCAAAATAACCTGTCAGGCTGTGGTTTCATGCTTTGTGCTAATTGCTACCAGTTTCATCGCAAACAAATGCCATCAGTTGACACAATGAGTACACAAGTACAGTCCACAGTGAAGCATATACATGCTCATACATGTTCTGGTATGCTGCCTTATGCTGATCATTCAGCTTTGACGTGTCAAGACCTAAGTGTATATGCAAAATCCTTCGTAGATTGTGTTTAGGCCCGAATTCTGGTGACAAACTCTATGCCGCCGCCGCTGTCCTTCGCCGGCAGCCTCCCCCCCTACCCTCCACTTCCGAGCCCCCCTCGCCGGGCATGTCTTCCGAAGAGGACCTCGGCGTCGACCGCTGGCTCGCCTCCGACGACTCGCCGCGACTTCAGCTACAGCGAGGTCGCTCGCTCGTCCCCTCCGCCGCCGCCGCAGACGCCCCGCGCCCCTCAAGCGCCCTCTCCACCCCGTCAAGGTCCGGCCACGACGGCTCCTGCTCCACCCCGCCGCACACCGGCTGCCACCCGCGTCGGCCCCCGTTCGGAGGTCCATCGCCCTGTCGATGTTGCACCCCGTGGAACTGACGCCGATGGCTGGCAGCAGCCCAGGCGCAGCCACCACCAGCGCCGTCGCCCTCGCCGCGCCAACGACGGGCAACAACCACAGCAGCGCCGCCGCAGCCCCACTCCTGAGGCGGAGGCTGGCCTCTGCTTCCGCTGCCTGGAGGCGGGGGCATCCCGTGCGCGACTGCATCGGGGAGGTGCGGTGTCGACACTGCCTCCTCTCTCCGATCGGTCAATGCTCGCCAGAGCGCCTTGAAGTATGACCGTGCCAGAGCCCGCCTCCCTCCTGAGTCCCGTGCTCCTCCTCGGCTCCAGAGGTACTCCTCGACCGCCGCTCCACTCGCTGCAGAGGATTTGTGCGACCATCCCGCCTTTAGCGGAAGCCTCGCGACCACCATCAGCTGCCGCGCCGGGCGGCAAGCTCAGGCGCCATCTCTCGCCTTGACCACCTCGCGCGCCCCTCCCCAAGAGGCGTCTGTCGCGACGCACACGCCGGCCGTCGATCCTTTGGGTCCGGTCCGCGTCGTCATCCAGCTGTTGAGATGGAGGAAGCCGAGAACGCAGCTTCGCCAGCGATGGTTGCCACCATCATCGCACGAGGCGCGGTCTCGCCGGACGCCGTGGTGAATCTCCTGCGACGAGTTCGAGCACGATGACTTCTCCATCCACTGCGCACATCCGAAGATTTTCGATCATCCGCCTCGGCGCATCAAGGACAAGATCTCGGCGATCACATCATCGGCAATGCCACCGCTGGATTCACCTTGTCGCTGCGCCGTGGTGCAAGCTAGCCCACGGAGTTGGTTCGTTGGACTTCCGTGTCGGTGAGCTCGCGGTATCCCGCCAACTCTGGTTGCTTTCGACGGTGGAATCCTGCTGCTGGCGGCCTGGTGGAGAAGACCGACCAGACTCCGCCTCGCACCGACCGCTACGCCCGCCACCGCGACGCGGAATCCGGCCCATTCGCCGCCTGGCGCGCTGAAGCGTCGACCTTGTCCCGGCGCGTGATTCTTCCTCGACGCCGACGGTGCGTACGCTCACATATCCGGTGGCAATCCGCGTGGTTCGCTGCGATCCGGTCGACGCCGCCACCCATCAAGACGCAGCCTTTGGCAACGATGACCGGGAACGCGATGGTGAAAGACAGAACGAAGAGGAACCTGGCGATCAAGAGCCTCGCCGCGGCACCCGACGGCGAAACCGCAAGCGACGGCGCCCAAACAGCACGGCGGCGCCAACCCAAAGGCGCATCGACGGCATGACGATGGACTCCACGGCGTGGCTCACTGATGCCCATGGCCACCGTGTGGATGGTCTCGCCATCGACTCCCACTGGTCAGGCGTTCGCCAGCCAGCGCCGCCGCCGTCCCGTCCTGGCGATGCTACCTCCGGCCGCTCGATCGATCCGTGGCCCACCCCTGGTGGGGCCACCCGTCACCGCCACGCCACGAAGCGATTGTCCGATGCGCGGATGACGACTGACCAGCGCCGCAACTGACGTACACGACCACCATGATCGCCTCCGCCCGCCCCCGATCCCATGCGCGGAACCCTCTAGAAGGACGGATGGCGCCTGACATTAGCTTCACCGGGCCCGCCACGAACCAGACCCAACTACCATCTCCTATGCGGAGGACGAATCGCCAAAGCGTCGGCGAGTCCGCAGATTTCAAATTCCCCGTCGCCTAGCGCTGCCCACGACGAGGGCGGGAGAGAGGACCACCTTGGCACGATCTGCACGCCCCGTCGCGACTCAGGCGCTTTATCTAGGGAGACCGAGGTCCCTGACTCGTAGCCTGCTGCTGCGGACGGAGGCGATGATCTCTTGTCGGGGCAGATTGGTGCCAGTTCAGAGCCACTGGCTGCTACACCCTCTAGCGAGCCGCCTGTAGACCACCAAGATCCTGCCCCTGGGCCCACCCCCGTGAGGATTCGACCTGCGGCTTCAACTCCGCGCTCGCCCGCTACGGATCAGCGTAGCCGCCTACGAGTCGCATCACATCGGTACGCGACGCCGCCAAGAACGTATCAGCACAGCAGGGCGCGACGAAAGCATGGACCCTGGGGGACTTCCTCAAGGCTACGACCAAGCACATAGATGCTGCTCTGCCAACGCCCAAGAAGAAGTCACGAAGACAGCCTCTCAACTTCGCTCCCAGACGCAGCCGATCTGCCACTTCGTCGAAGCAAGCTAGTGCGCCGCCAACTGCCTGATCGTAGAGCTCAGGTCCAGATTTTGCGCACATTAGGACTGGTCGAGCTGGATCAGAAGATCACCGACGTGGAGATGAAGGCCTACGACTGCATGTTTGCGATGCCAATTCCTAGCCATTCTCAAGCTCGACCTGACAAAAGCATTCGACTCCATCGCTTGGCCCTTCCTCTTCGATGTCCTTAAGCAGTATGTATTTGGAGACCGGTTCCTTGAGTGGCTGGCCATTCTCCTATCTTCCGCCAGCACGCGCATCCTCCTCAACGGAGAGCCAGGACCGCCAATTTGGCACCGGCGAGGGCTCAGACAGGGAGACCCATTATCCCCACAGCTATTTGTGCTTGCTGTGGACGTCCTGAGCCGGCTTTTCAGGCGGGCCATCAACCTGGGCATATTACAGAGGCTCCATCCGTGTAAGGAGATCCCCTCCATCTCCCTTTACGCCGATGATGTTGTCCTATTTTGCCACCCGCTACCCAATGACATTGCGGTGGTGAAAGAAATTCTGCACCTGTTCGGCGCTGCCTCAGGCCTCAGAGTAAACTTCTTGAAGAGCTCGGCCACGTTGCTGCGCTGCGACGCTGAGGAGGTCGCCCCGCTGATTTAGCCGCTCGGATGCCCCATCGCTGACCTACCCATCACCTACCTGGGGATCCCGCTCACCATTTGCCGCCCTACTGCGACACAGCTACAACCCTTGGTGGACAAAATAGCAGGGAGGCTGCCAACATGGATGGCAGGACTCATGACCAAGACCGGCCGCCTCGCCATGGTCAAAGCCGTACTGAGTGCAATTCCTATACACCAGCTCCTCGTCATAATGCCCTCCAAGAAAACCCTCAAGCAGATTGTGAAGGTGCAGCGAGGCTTTTTCTGGACTGGCCGCGCCGACGCCAGCAGTGGACACTGCCACGTCAACTGGCAGCACGCCAGCAGGCCTATCGAGCTTGGAGGCCTCGGCATCCGTGACCTCGAGCGAACCGGGCTCTCTCTCAGGATTCGCTGGATGTGGCTCGCCCGCACAGACGAGAACAGAGCCTGGAGCGGCCTTGACCTGCACTTCTCATCAGAGGAACGCCAACTTTTCTTCGCGTCTACCACGATGGCCCTAGGCAATGGCCAGAAGGCCCTGTTCTGGGAGGATCGATGGATGGACGGGCGTGCTATCAGCGAGATCGCTCCTCTGCTCTACAAGTGCATTCCGGCAAGGCGACGTAAAACCAGGAAAGTGGCTGACGCCCTACAAGGTAACAGCTGGGCGCAGGACATCCGTGGAGTCATGGGAGTACACGAGATAGGCCAATACCTGATGATCTGGAACCTGATCCAAAACACCGTCCTCACGACGGAACCAGACACGCTACTATGGTCTTGGACGACGGATGGAGCTTACACAGCCAGCTCCTGCTACCTCGCCACCTTCCATGGATCGACGGCTTGCCACTCTTGGAAGCTGATCTGGAACACTTGGGCGCCGCCTCGGGTCAAATTTTTCCACTGGCTGGCCAACCAGGACAGATGCTGGACCACGGAGCGCCTAGCGAGACATGGCCTCCAGCACCACCCGCGTTGCCTCCTATGCGACCAGGAGCCCGAGACCATCCAGCACCTGCTACTGACATGCCCGGTCACGAGGCAAACGTGGCACGAGATCTTGGCCTGGCTTCGCATGACCGCTGCCGCGCCAAGCCACGAGGCTTCACTCATGGAGTGGTGGAGCAAGGCGAAGCGAGACACACCCAAGCAGCTGCAGAGCGCACTTGCATCCGCAGCACTCCTGCCCCTGGATGATCTGGAAGCATAGGAACGACTGCGTCTTTAATGGCGCCCAACCGTCGGTGGCTTCCCTAGCTGCAAAAATCAAAGAGGAGCTCAGGTTGTGGGCGAGGGCAGGGGCCAAAGGGCTCAGGGTAGTGCTGCCATCCTCTTGGGATGTGCACTGATGCTTTTTCTCTTTGCTGTCTTTTGCCTCCTTGTGAGGATGTAACTTGAACTCTACCTTTTCAATGAAATGAAACGCAAAGCTTTTGCGTTTTCTCTAAAAAAAAAGCAAAGAGTTCTTCGCGTTTCCTGAAAAAAAATTCTGGTGACCGTACTTTATTCCTAATTGAGAATTTGTACATTTACATCTTCTATCTCTTTCTCTTATAGGTTGTTCGCTGGGGACGCTCTGTCTATGCGAATATTCAGAAATTCATCCAGTTCCAGCTTACTGTTAATGTTGCTGCACTTGTGATTAATGTTATTGCAGCTGTGTCTTCTGGTGACGTGCCTCTAAATGCTGTTGAGGTTCGGTCGTTTCCTTTTTTTTCCAACTATTTTGTAATTTCTGATATTTTCCTTATTGCCATCACGTCTTTGTTTGTGCATAAATAATATGGTGAAGTATCTGAATTGTAATGTTCAAACACTTATATTCCAAGTTTGGCTCTCATGTACTATGTTCCTTTTTAATTTGCAGCTTCTCTGGGTGAACCTTATCATGGATACACTGGGGGCTCTTGCTTTAGCAACTGAACCACCAACAGACAACCTTATGAAGAGACATCCTGTTGGTCGAAGGCATGTAATATTACCCTACCTATCGAGGGTACTGCATTACAAGTTTAATAGAATGCATTTAACTGTTTCTATATAATTACAATATTTTTCCTTGTTTTCTGCTTCAGGGAACCCCTTGTGACCAATATTATGTGGAGAAATTTGTTTGTCCAGGTTGAATTTGTGTGCCTCACTTGTATTCATGCCGCATAACATTGTTATTTTATATCCATATCTTATTTATATGGGATTTTGTGCAGGCCATTTACCAAATAGCAATCCTTCTAATCTTTAATTTCTCTGGAACAAAAGTTCTGCGGCTGGAGAATGAAAGTCGAGATAGGGCTGAGAAAATGAAGAACACATTTATCTTCAATACCTTTGTATTTTGCCAGGTTGGTTACCTGTTTTCTGATTCAATGTTTCTCTTTAGAAAGATCAACATTGACATTTAATTAATCTAAAAAATGTTCATTTTTACAGTATTGTGGCAGTGGTTTATTGTCTGAAATAAACTGCCCCATCATGTAAACTTGACTCCATCGAAAATGATATATCAGTGTAAATTGCATTATACAAATTTTGTTGGACTGATGTAGAGCTGACATGATATAGGATAATATCTGGCTAGCCTGTATCTGACCTAACATAGAGAATTTCCTTAAAAAGTGTTGCCACTTATGCTCCATGGTGTGACCATGTGACACAGTGAGAGTGTTAGCTATTTTAGCGTTTGTGCAAAGCCGACTGAGGTCCCATCAAATAAAGTTTCTCCAGTATTTTAAAAGAAATCTTCATCATGTAAAAATGTGATGTCCTTATTGTCGGTTGTCGTGTGCACACATGTTTGGGAATCTCTATTTTGGTGAAGCATGTGCACACATGTTTGGGAATCTCTATTTTGGTGAAGTGATTGTCTCATGCTACTAAGGATCTTATCGCTGTAGCGGGACTTTTCTTTTTTTTTGTAGTTTTTCTGTTTTTTTTGGCTGTGTGTATCCGTAATGCCAATAGGGTAATGCGTTGTTGCAGAGGCTGGGTGTAATTGGTATCATCGTGATATTAATATATGCTCCTTTCCAAAAAAATGAGACGAGGATTGTCTCAAAAAGTTGGTTCAACCAATCAGTTTCTGCCTTTACCAACCTGAAACAGCTTTCCTTAAATCAGCCACTTCAATTGCTAGGTTTAAGAGTATTCAGGACTTATGGGTAATTTAAGTTAGCTCTAGTTTAGTACTACTTTTAGTTGCCTAGTTATGTTCTTGTCTCTCCTGAAACCAGACAAAGCCGGAAGCCCAGAACATTGCTTCATCTGGGGAAAATGCTGGAATATTGCTGATGTTCTTGTCTTGATAATTGGTCAAGGATTAGTTTCAACCACGCAGTGACTAAGCAGTCTGACGTTGATTTTAGAACCTTTGACCGTACACAATTTTGTGAACTTGTCAAATCGCTGGCACCCCACTTGTTTGAAGTACACTATCCCCAGTGACTAAGCAGTATGTGCGTGTTATGATTTGGACTATGTAATCTTACCGTCACCAAACAAAAAAAGGATTAAAAAAATCTTCAAACCGTACTTACAATATATAAGTTTTATTTAGTTCTGAACAAAGGTTTCTGTAAAACTTGATGTCTATACCAGATCTTCAATGAGCTAAATGCACGCAAGCCTGAGGAAAGGAATGTCTTCAAAGGAGTGACAAAGAACCACCTCTTCATGGGAATAATTTGTGTAACTACTGTATTTCAGGTAACAAGACATACATGGTTCTTCCACTTACTGTACTATCATCCTTGTCCATGAAATGCTGATAAAGTTACTCTCCACTTTGGCAGATACTAATAGTTGAGTTCCTGGGGAAGTTCTTCAAAATTGTGAGACTTAACTGGACACTTTGGTTAGTTTCAGTTGCTATTGGCCTTGTAAGGTATATACTTCAAAATTTATCCATTACGCAAGGCTTGCAATTACTAATTTATCAATCCTTATAAGGTTTCATTATGTGATTAATGTGCCATATAGTTATTTTGTGAACCTAGATATCATTTGTCCTTTTTTCTCTGAACTAGTTTAAGGTTCATATGAACTTGCACTTGGGACATACCCAGGTTGTTCTTAACATCTGACTTTTATATGCAATTTTCAGCATACACACCTACAATATCAAAGACTTTTCAGCTGCAATCCCATTATGGAAATTCGGTGAATTTTAACCTTTCCTTTTCTCCCTATGACGTTTCCAGCTGGCCTTTGGCTTATCTAGGAAAATTCATTCCTGTTCCTGTAAGACCTCTGCAGTCCTATTTCAAGCGCGTTCCTTGTTGGAAATCATCACGCCGAGGTAAGTCTCCACTTGTAGTTACCAGACAATGGTCTATGTTAGTGTTGATGGAACCACCTTACAATTTATGCTTCTTGTAACGCAGACGAAGAGGAAGGTGGCCAGGGATAAAAATGCTGCAAATTATTTAGTGTAAATAGATATGGGTCAACCAAAGAAGAGGAGACCTATACAGCCTCCAGGGGGGACGCGTAGCCACGAATTATTTCAACAGGAGATTCAGTGCAAAAACAACCTGAAGTTTAACACCCCTGCATTACAAGCTTTACATGCAGCGACGGTCAAGTGCAGGTTATTGTAAATCAATCATACCTTAGCGGACAATCATTCTCGTTATCACAGAAGTGATTGATTCACACTATTAGCTACGGGAATGTCACGATTTTTATGTGAAACTTGATAGCGCTAGGACATACATTGTAGGCATATTGCATCCTTTGTAGCTTTGGGGTTTCCACTTTCTTGTTTTGTAGGACAGTAAACAGAGCAAGCAATAAGACATATTTCAGGGTGCAAAAACTGCAGAGGCTGGGAATGTTTTTTCCTGGAACGAGCTAACGAGAATGCTTACAGTTGCATAGATTGCACACTAGCGTATCCTGTGAAGTGTGAACAGGAGCTTGTGATGCGCCGGAGCTTGGAAAAGTTCCCAGGCTATATTGAAATCCAGGTTATGCACAGCTTGAAAACAAAAATTAACAAATTTAGCTGCCATAATGTCGGCGAATCCAGTTTGTAGCCAAACTAAAATTAACTACTATTCCTAGTACGATTTTTTTATGTTTCTTGTGTTGGTCGAATCCTATGTTGAAATGTTGTGATACAGAAGCGCTAAAACTAAACTGGTTTGCAATGCCATTTTTAGGTCCACAGCCGGACGTGTGGCGCTCCACCGGACGCTGCAAATTACCACCATTTTTTATTTTTTTAATAAGCACGGAGCACCAGAGCTCGGGAGCCAAAAGAACTTTTTGAGAAAAGTGGAACAGTAGATGACTAAGAAAACAGATTAAAAACCCAATCTAAAAGGGAGTGCACTAAAGCTAGCTTCACTCTATATTGGTGAAGGAGATCACTTCTGAATCTATCATGTGAATAACAAAGCACACAAGCAGGATCCGAATCAACGTGCCATTGTTTCCGTTGCATCAAGTCCTTTGTATTTAGTCGGTCATTCAGAAGAAGCCAACATTCAGAAGAAGCCAAACGAACACCCGAAGTTTAGGTAAAACATTTTGATTTCCAAATTGAATTCAAGGAAGGGTCCTTCGGCAGCAAAAACAAACTAGTACTAGTACAGAGCAATAGTATAATGAGAACCCCCCAAACAAAAACGCTAGTCAGACGCCAAAGGATCAGTGATTGCACCCTCCATAATCAGATTAACTTGCTCTAATTCTCCAAAAGCTTCAACCGAGAGAGGCAGGGCAAACAATGACTCAAGTCAGAGGATGCATGAAACTGTACAAACGTGATGTCTTCATTCAGTGAAAAGGAGAACAAACGATAGAACTTATTATAGAGAAGCTCATTAGGAGACCAGAAATCCTTCCAAAACAAAGTTGTTACACCATTGCCAATTATAGAGTGGGTTCCACCAGAAGGAGCCTCGGCTTGATTTAGCATGTGGAGCACTAGGGGCATACAACGGCCAAACCAAATAAACCCGGGTAATATTTTCGTTGCATTTTTTTATGAAGCTTCTTGAGAAGTAGAGATTTATTTTGTATCTACAAACTAAGAGTACCCAGACAACCGTGACGTTTAGGTCAGCAAACAAGCGACCGAGCAACTAGAGAATTAACCGAGGTTGAATCCTCTTTTCTGGCCCATAAGCGTGACAACGACAACGATCAACAATCTAGATAATTGATTTACAGACCTCGAAAGAACAGAGAAAATGGATATGCACAGAAGAGAGCATGAAAGTCACCAAAGTAAGGTGACCGCCATAGTCCAAAAAAGGACACTAGCATTTAACCTTCTCTCACCGATGGACATGTTGTGTCTATAAATGGGCATTTCTTGGCCCAGAAAAGGCCCAACGCACATATCCCAGGCCTAATCCTGAACCGAGCTGCACAAAAAACACCGTTCCCCGGGCTGTCGGGCTAGGCCTTTCCTAAATTCACCTTTACCTTGGCCTGAACCCGGCCCAAGCAACCACCTAGGCCCGGCCCGTGGGCCAGAAAATCCTGGCCTATCGGGCTTTTTGGGTCGGTTCAATCAGGCCAGGTTTCCCTTGCCCAGCTATAGTTGTGTCCAAAGGGAGGCCCAAATAGGTAAACGACAGAGAGCCCACAACACAAGCTGAGTTAGGCGCTAATCATTAGTGTTTATTGGCATTACACATGATTAAGCATAGTTAACTCGCAGTCAGGTAGATGAAGTAAAATTTTATAGTAAACTCTTAGGGTCCACTAATTGAGTTGTCGTCAGCATATTGAACAATGGGGTAATTATTATTTGGGACCGGTAGGGGAGCAATCATAGTCTCGGTTATGAGCCAAAAAGTTAACCATGGTCCGAAGGAGATCAACACCATTCACAAATAATAATGGTGAGAGGGGATAACCTAGACCCACTCCGTGACAATAGGAATTTTTTTTTCCAGGTTAACACCATTTAAGAAAAACCGACAAAAATCCTAATAAGAGTATGAAGTTAATCCATATGAGCTGTCTGTAATCAAACCTCTGCATCTCAAAATCTTTAGAATGGCTTCATGTTCAATGACGTCGAACACTTTCGCAAAACCTAATTTCAGGATGATGACTTACTGTCTTGAATGTTTGTACTGGTGGATGTATTCATAAGCCCAAGCCACATAGTCATGTATGGTTCGTCTTTTAAAAAATCTATATTGATTAATGTGTACCAAAAATAAGATCTTGTTCTGAAGACAATTGGCCAAAATCTTGGTTAATAACTTAAGGCAAGAGTTCAGTAGATATATGAGCTAACAATCATTTGGACCTTTAGGAGAGTGAACCTTAAGAATAAGGGTAATGAAATCATCATTTATGAAGGTTGGCTTTCCCTTCCCAAAATTCTTGACAAAGTCTATAAAAATCATATTTGATGATCATCAAAAAACTTTGATGAATAAATCAACGAATCCATCCGGTCCTAGTGCCTTGTCACTAGGGATATCAACCACAACACAGTGTATCAGTTTCATCATGAGTAAAAGGTGCAAATAGTGTTTCTAAATTATTAGCAGGTTGCAAAAGCCAAGCAGAATCAAAGTTGTTGCTTATGGGAACTTTTTGTTTGACAACATTGATACGATTTGACTGCTATCCCCCAAAAGATTTATCATGTTAAGTTGAGTTAAATGAACCCAAATTTCAACCAAATTCTGGCGCCTTACCAATTTCAAGAAAGATAGAATCATACCTAAACTTTTTTTAACATATTGATAAAACCCATACATGAACTTGTTGGTCATAAGTACAAAGTTTCGTGTGAATGCCTAAAAATTTGCAACATGCAAAACAAAACTACCGTGATTGCTTTAGTTCAAAGGTCCACAAATTGATATAATTTTAAACCAGCATGCATATGTGTATACGTCGCTCGAGAAAATACACATATACTTATTTTGAAAATTTAAGATGTGCTTTATATTTATGTAAATCAACGATGAGTTAAATTGCTCTAGTTGGTCCATTACCCAACCAATCTTGCAAATATTTAAGGGAGAAGAAAGAGGATACTATATCTACAATTCTAATGAGCCAAAATTGACCCTCTGAGTTCGCTGCGTTGCTTGTTACTCTTGGGTTCGTTGGAAATCCTATGCACATAGGGTCCCTCGAGAGCTTGTAAGTTGTAGATTTTTTTTTCTAGGAATTGCTTGTGAAGGTTTTTAGATCACTTTAAGATCTACGGCTTGGAAGAACTCATACTTGGTTTGGCGAGCTCTCCAAGAAGAATGCTATATCTGAGGGATCATTGTTGGCTGGTTAGCCATGACCTCCCCAACAAATATTAGAGTCCACCTGATGGCTTGAACTTCATGATATGTCATCGCGTGCTTGTTTGCTTCCATGCTTGGTTATTTCTATCATCTTTATCTACTGTCATTAGTTTACTTCTAGCTTATTTATTTATGTATCTTGCTTTTTGAGTGTAATATTTCCATATATGGTTGTTCACATAGATGCATTCCAGACATTTCTATGTATATGTATCTATTCCCTATAATCAATGGAGTTTTAAATTTTTTAGTCAACTAACTATTAAATTATGGACATCTCTAGTTTCTCAAGGTTTCCTTTCATTCAATGATAGGGGTCACTTTATGCCTAACTTACTTCTTGGCAGTGGCGGCAGGATGGTGACTTAACAGGGGCCGAACGTGCTAATTCTCAATTAGGGGGGTAATTAAGTAATTTTTCTCTAAATCCTTTCTTAAATCAGTGTTAAACATTGTTGTATAGCTTGTTGTAGCATGCAATAGAGGGGGGGGGGGGCAAGGCCCCTACTCGCCCCTAGCTCCGCCACTGTGTCTTGTGATGGTTGATATGGAACGTTGGATGCAGTTGGCACCATCCTTACAAGAACAATTTGTAAAACAACTTACAAGGCTCAATCTCGTCAATGCCTATTGTTATGGACTTGGGTTTTGGAGAAGATGGGGATGCTGGAGATCGCGGAACGGTTAGCAAACAAGCAACACGGGGACACGAAGTTTAACCAGGTTCAGGCCCCCGGAGGGAAAACCCTACTCCTGCTTGTCTGCTCTTGATTATGGCGGAACCGAGAATTACAGGGGTGCGCAGATGCAATCTGGCGTGAGGTGCGTATGAGGTGAGTTGAGAGAGATCTATATCTGTAGATCCATTGTGGTCTAGTCTATTGTATCGTAATATGTCCTCCTCGTTGGACCCTCCTAGCCTTTATATATGGGGAGGCTAGGTCTCGGGTGCCAATATGATTTGGTTACAAGTTGTATTTAAACTCTAGTCTTGAGATTTTTTTGTCTTGTACGCTTGGGAGTCTGTGTCCATATGGGCTTCATAGCAGCCGAAACGTCGTAGGCGTCATGGACCCTGGCAGGTCGTCGAGTGGGCCTTCCGTCGGGCTGGACCAGGTAGGCTAACATCGGGTACCCGTAGGGCATATCCATGTCAGTAGCCCCCGAGTGTTCAGTCGAATCTTAGATCCGACTGGAGACTCTTAAGTCTTCGAGTGCTTTTATTTGGATGTCGGAGTCGAAGTGTCGAGTGCGAAGCACTTCACCCGAAAGTTCATCGGGTCAGCTGAATTTGTTCGGTTGTTGTAAATGAGTCAATATTATGAACATAGTCAACACAATGGACTATAGGGTGCACGACCAGCGCTCCCTATGGGAGTATCCCCCGAGTGTCTGTTCGAGTCGTAGGCTCGAGCAGAAACTTAGTCGTCAGTTGTGCATTACGGCGATCCGGAAGTTCTTCAGATGACCTTGCATATTCTCTGAATGCCTTCATTTTTTCGAATGTGCGATCAACGCTCCCTATGGGAGTAGCCCCCGAGTCCTCGGTCGAATCGTTGATTTGAGTGAGGAATCGAAGCGTGCCACTCGAAGATCTTCTGTGTGCGCGACCAGCGCTCTAGTTTGGAGTTGCGTAGTGGGCTCGACAATCTCGTGGGCATACCGCTGATCCGGAAGTGCATCAGGTGCGCGACCAGTGCTCTTGATAGGAGTAATTCCCGAGTGTCTAGTCGAGTCGCAGACTCGAGTGGAGACTCATGCGAGGAGAAACCACTGATCCAGAAGTGCATCGAGTCAGCGTCTCACGCATAAGGAGCCAAGAATCGACGTAGCGGAGTCGTGCGGCGTTTAGCCGGAAGGACTCGACGTTGCAGATGAAGTCGACACTATTTCTTCTGTCGGGTGCGAGCCCAGCACCGCTTTTGTCGATGATTGATGTGGTCATCCGAGGAATGCGTCGACTCGGGTCTTGGTGTCTATTGATGCGACTGGCGATGGTCTACTCCATTGGTGAATCTAGTACAATAGCTCGATGAAATCGACATCCTTGTAAGCTGCAGAAAAATATGACGAATTGTGAAGTACTTGTATCTTGTAAAGAATATTTGCCTTTTGGCTTATATAGCAAGATTCTGGTGTCGATCGAGTCGATACTTTTTCACTATATGCTAGGCCTTTTCGTTAGCCGATTACCCTTAGTCTCAGTACCTTGCCGAGGCACTCGGAGTTCAAGGATTCGACGGTCGGACAGAATCAGCTACTCGGGCTGTCGTGTTCGAGGTGCTCGAGCGCGTGGAGCCGATGACACATTAGGTTACTCAAAGAGGGCGCAACCCCCGAGTGTTTCGAGTGAGAGTTCCAAATAAAATAAATTAGCTCTAAGTAGAGGGAAACTTGGCTTTGTTGGTTGTCGTAGCAAACTTGATGCGGTAGCGGGTCACACGGCGGAATGCAGTCATAGTAGAAACAGGTTCCTGGGGTCGATGGCGACAACGAGTTCCGCATCCGAAGATTGTCGCAATCGAAGACCGCACCGGGTCGCCACATCCGAAGGATGTATCGGGTCGCCGCATCCGAAGAACGCACCGGGTCGTCGCATTCGAAGAATGTAGCGGGTTGCTAGAGCCGAAGGCCGCGGCTAGTCGTTGAAGCAGAGAGAGCCCCCCCGAGCCCCCGAGTTGTTGGGGCCGAAGATCGTAGAGGATCACCGGAGTCGAAAAATGTAGTTGACGTGGCAACGGGCCACGCGGCGGACGTAGTCGATGCGGCGGACCGGAGTCGCATGGTGATGAAGAGTTGCCGCATCCGAAGAATCAACGGATCACACGACGGAGGCAGCGTAGCACCCGGGCGTTCATTTGATGTGGTCGAGGCGGCGTCCGAGAGCCGATGCGGCGGACCGAAGTCAACGCGGCAGCGGATCGCCGAGGCCGATGGTGACAACAGTTTGCTGCAATCAAAGATCGCAGACATCCACCCCATGCCGATATCTGCGATGGCTTGTATTGATAATTTTGCACACCAAAAACAGTACAAATCGAAGAGAGAGAAATATTTGTAGATTTAGGTTTGCAAAGCTGGATGAATAATAAGGAAATATAACACCTGATTTTTCCGATTGGGATTTTTCTTCCCGCAAAAAAGACCGACACAACATATTGCTTCTTTTACCCAGAAGTACAGGATTGCCTCGAAAGATGAAAAAAAAGGATAGTTACATTTAATTGATTTGATCTTGAGTGCAATCCGATACAAACTCGTCAAGGCAGCGATGACATGGCCGCGTATGCGCGTACGCGGGCACGGCAAGACGATTAATCTCTAGGCATCTTATGTGGTCAAATGGTTAGGAAAAACAAAGGTAAAGTAATCAATTGAGAGACAAAGACTAGATTGAGTAGAATAATTGAAAGCTGGAATCGATGAGTGTATGGAAACTATCCTGTACGTCGCGTGCGCGTGACTTTTTGTCATATCTGTCATGTACGTCGTCTCGAAGTTTCGGAGAAGATGAAAGTGTTCAAGAATATTGATCATCGGACCATAGAAATCAACAATGACCTGATCTATTCCGAAGTACTCATTCGTATTTTGGAAGAAGCTTTCAAAACTACCAGAACCCGAAGCATTAAGTTTATCAAGATTCAGTGGAGCAACCACACGGAAGAGTAAGCTACCTGGGAACGCAAAGATCACATCAGAACAGAGTTTCCCGATCTCTTCAAATCGTAGGTAATCTTTTTGTCCTTTTTCAAATCCCGGGACGAGATTTTGTTTAAGGGGGGAAGGTTTATAACATCCCAAAAATACTAAACTTGGATCATCAAACTCTAATCATCAAAATTAAGGTTAAGAAAAACTTTTCCAACTAAAAATATGAAAGCATTCATATGTGTGTGTATTCAAAATTTGGATTATTTTAAATTGCCATGGTTCTGTGTTTCTTTGCTTGTAAAATGATTCTTAGGTGAAATAAACATCATCTAAACAATCCCCAAACATTTCCCAAAGACAAACAACTCAAAATAAACAAATGAAGTGAATGGTCACTTTGGCCAAATTAACTCTCATGCCTACTTTAGCTATCTCTAGTTTTCAAAACTCAACTGAAACATTTGTGGAACTTTGCACCCCTTGTTAGTACTCATAATAAGATACCAAGGCCCACTTTGTGATCATCCAAAAACATTCAAATACTAAGTTTAAATGACAGTTTAAATTTGAATCTATCTCATATGGGAAGATCCCACTAATTCAAAAACCACTCAAACAAGTTCAATTTTCAAAACCCAAGCACCCACAGAATCCTCAACACAGGCCTAGCACACCCACCAAAAATCTTTTCAAAATTCAAAACTCAAGTTCTTGCGGCCATTTCATCAAACAGCTTGCAGATTCAAATTAAACAAATCACAAACACTATTTTGAGCAGTGATTTGGCCAACCTTGTCCCCTCTCTAGCTCACAGCAAACATCTAGTAGATCATATAGCTTAGTTAGTAACCTCTAGCATCACTGTGAGCTTGCCATTGCCATCAACGGTGATCAGGCCGAGCCTCACCATGCCACCCCATTGTCGTCGGCCAGCTAGCAACAACCCTAGCCTTGCCAACCTTGTCTAGGAGGTAGCCAACACCTCACCGTCGCCCACTGTCCCCTCCCCAAGCCAGCGCAAGCCGTGGACCACCAGGAACGTCGCGCGCCCAGTGCAACTGCGACATGCCGAGCATGCGCCAGAGCGCCGCACCCGGCACGTGTGCACACGCCGCCCCTCGACCGCACCCCGTGCCCACCGCTTCGCCATGACCCAAGGAACACGCCAGACACCCCCGTTCGCCGCCATGTGCCTTACAGCCACCGCTCGCCGTCGAAGACGCCGCCTTTGCCGCGTAGAGCACCGCACGTTCCCGACCAATTGCCACCGCACCTACGCACGCCTTTAAGTTCTAGAGCATCGTCAGGAGACCGCCCGTCGATCGCCAACCTCAGCCATGCCTCTAGACGCCTGTAGCCGTGTCGCCACCGTCGCCTTCCCATCCCTCTCGGTCTCGTCGTCGAGCCTATAAAAGGAGGCGACCCCCAGCCATTTGAAGCACACCATTCCACTGCCCTCACCTCACTGATCATTCCACCCTCTCGCCGGAGCACGAGGAGCAGCAGCTCGCCGGAATTGTGCCGGAGCAGGCCGCCTCTTGAGAAGAAGGGAGCCGTTGATTTCGACCACCCCCGGAGCTGCCTGGACCATCCCTAAGCTCGCCATCGACCACTCGTTTGTTTGCCTACCTCGCCGTCGTCGCTGGAGCCCTGGTATGCCTCCTATGCACCCCCACTGAGCCTCTAGGGTTCGAGCTCGCCGGTGACATGTTCATCATCGACGACGACCCTCAGCCATTGACCGCCCTTCTAATCCAACGACCCACACATCCCCGTACCGCTTCGCGTGTTATGAGCCACTGACTGGTGGAAACCCCTATCAGCTGAGCCCCGCACTGCGGAGTGACACTGGGACAGCCCATTAACCTTTTCCGCGCAGCCCAACCGTTTGAATTTAGATTATTCTATTTTAATTCAAACACAGTTCTGTACCTATATTCAAAAATCAACCTAGCTCGATTCAGTGAACCAAATTGCTTGAAACCAATTTTTTTAGAAATATACTGAAATGCTTAATCCAAGCCCGTTGGATTCAAATCATTTGGATCTGTATATCAACCTTGGTAAAAATATCAAGTCAGAAGCTTTTCAGCATTCAAACATTTTTCAAAATTCAACCATAATAGCTTTTGAGTTGATTCCAACTCTCAAAAATCACATTTGATCATACCTTTCAGAATATATAAAAAGATATGGGTTTACTTACAGAAATAATGTTCAAGTAATAAAAGAATTCCACATAGGCATTTCTAGTCACTTTAATTATTTAAAATAAAAGGTTAAACCTTATTAAATTGTGACACCACTTTAAGTCACATTCTCATGTACTGAATATGTGGTGATGACATGTGTCAACATGATCCCATGTTTGAGTTGGAGAATATTAAATCTTAAGTAGTTTTTCAATGAGTAGAAATTACTTTTCTAAAAATAAAATAAATAAGACAAAAGCTTTAATCTTGTAATGTTAGTGATGATGCTATATCATCTATAGTGCACCTTTGTGTGATGATTGAAAATTGTTAGGTATTGTTTGGTGATTGTGTACCTCGTATTTATTTATAGACGCTAGTACCGACCAAGGATACGAGGAGGAAGGAGGATACTACGAAGAAGAAGCCGAGGAGAAATTCAACCACTGATCTGCTCAAGGCAAGCTAATACTGATACTTATGCAAGCCCATACTTGAAACCTTGCAAGCTAACACTTGCAATTATGAAAGTTAGATAACCTATGCAATGCACTAAGCATGCTTGGTTAGACAGAGTTGATGATACCCAATCCTAGTTTTACTTGCAAGCCTTATACTTTATTTCTTTATCAAAGCTTTCTCTTAGAGTTTACTTAAGTGACTTGTAGATTGTAGGAAGATAATTGAAGGTTGCATAAAGAGCATTAAATTTGGACTAAGCTAGATAATCTTGATGTCATCCTAAGGCATGAGATTGAACTCAATTAATCTCCACTTTTTTACCACCCCTCATTAGTACTTACCACCATTTGTAGATGCCAGTGCTAAGCCTAAAACTTGATCAACTTTAGATGGGAATACTTGGTGAAAATGGTTATGAAAACCTTGGAATGATAAGTCATTCTACTGAAATTTTTTGACATGTGTTTCCGAACACCAGATGATTTTGATGATAAAAATGTTGAGGCATGAGCTTTAGCCCTTTATAAAACTGATGGTTGTCTCGATGCGATACCATTCCAATTTTTACCGTACAACCACAATACCCGAAAATTGGGTAGGGCTTGACTGGAATTTATATACCTTAGTATGGGTTCCCTCACGGCCAAGGTCTGAGCTGAGGCTACCTTGTGAAGATTGTCCACCTGTGCAGTACCCAAGATGACAGTTGGTCATGGTTGGGAGGCCACACTCATAGGAGAGGTGCCTATACTAGGGCGTGTAATTGAAAGGTTAGGATTGATTATCCGCATACTGAGTATGGTGAATTCAGGATTTGTTCCTAACGTATGTATCGAATGTTGTGGTGAAAGTGTACAATCTCTGCAGAGTGTCAAACTATTCGAATAGCCGCATCCGCGGTTATGG
The DNA here is from genome assembly GCA_030063025.1 of Avena longiglumis. Classification (NCBI taxonomy): domain Eukaryota; kingdom Viridiplantae; phylum Streptophyta; class Magnoliopsida; order Poales; family Poaceae; genus Avena; species Avena longiglumis. Next base: position 105,715,562 of record CP125977.1, read on the forward strand.
ACAGTTGGAGTGGCCATACTGTTCCCCCGTCAGATGTTTTCAAAATGACTTGTGAAATGAATTGAGACTTTGACTTGATCACAACAGGGTTGTGATATGAAATTCAAGTTCCCACTTAGGTGTTATAAAATTTCAACTAGCTTTCTGTGCTTTTGAACTTAATAGAGGTAAATCTGGATTTTTGCAAAACAACCCTAGAGCTTAATGTCCTACTACAAAAACCCCCTTAAATTGTTAGTATTAGTTTGCGAGTACTTAAAGAGTACTCATGGCTTTGTCCCTGGCTATTCCCGTGGCCAGACTATGAAGAGGAGTACCAGGATGATGGACCGCAGGAAGGTTACGACAACTAGGATCATCTACCATCGTCAGCATTGCCTGTGACCCCGAAGATGGAGCTTCGCCTACGCTACCTTTATTATTACGTTATTCCGCTGCTTGAGTTGTATTAAGAACTGGATCATGAGATCCTTATTTGTGTAAGACCTTATGTATGGTTTGTAATGGATGATGTACTGTAATATCCAAATCTGTTTTGTCTCGCAAAAATGGTAATCCTGGGATTGCGATGTATGGCAAAACAGGCATCTGGGATTAAAAATCCGGGTGTTGACAAGTTGGTATCAGAGCTATCCTGACCATAGAAGACCCTAGTTAGACTAAACGTTTGAATAAAAAACTTAGTTTCAAAACCAAAGGAAGCAAATATTTACAAAAACTTATTCCCATTCTTATCACTTTGATTCTTTCATGAAAATTCATGTTCCTCAAAAACTCTTGCAAAATACATAAAATTTGACACACTTGATCACTCTACTAACTTACTCATCCTATACTCTTATAGATGGACGTGAAGTACACCAAGTTTTATCAGCTGGGGAATGGAGGAGACCTGATCTTTGAGCGGGATTTGGACCAGCTTTCGAAACTTCTGGAGTGTCCACACCCCGAGTTCTTTGGAGCTCAGCTCAATGATCAGGAAGGAGAAGATCGGCAATGGCTAGTTGTTGCAAGTCTCCGAGGAAAGATTGAACCTCCCACTGCCGAGGGAATTCAGTTCACCTTAAGAGAGAACAACTGGATCGATGGACTTGCCAGGGCCATGCAGGAAGCTCTTTCCTGTCTGTGTGGGCAGAGTATCACCCAGATCAAGGGTACCCGCTTTGAGTTTTTTCCAAGGCGTGATGCTATGGGACAGCCACTGGAAGCCCCATACCACCACGAGCTGAAGACTCAGTTGGACCACCTTAGCTTCATGATGTACGATTGTCAGCAAGAACTGGATAATGCCCGTGACTACTCCAACGACAAGTCCGCCATCATCCGGACAAAGGATCATACCATCGCCATGCTAGCGAAGGATCGCAAGTCTCGCCGCTGTCAGCTCGACAAGAAGGAGCGCATCATTGCTCGTCTTCGCCACCGTATCTCGGTTTTGGAGGAGACCATCCATGAGAGAGACATGCAGTTGGAGGAAAGGGAGAATGCCGGAGAAGACCTTCGTGGAGACCCCTACTCCTATCTCAGCGATGATGATGATTTTTGGAGGATCGGGCCATGGACTTCTTCACCGATGAGGATGATTTTGCCTTCATCGATGACGATGAGGATGACGATTACACCGACTCCAAGGAGTAGTAACACTTGATCACTAGCGTAGTGAGTTGTATTCGGTCCCACTGTATCGTAGTTTCCAGAATGGTTCCTAAAACCATCTGTTTTCCTTTGTTGTGGTGTGTGTTGTATCGTGTGCTATGAATGAATGAATGAAAAGCAAGTTGCTAGAAAATCTGAGTCAAACTTTAAAAACTTTTCAAAGTCCTTGAACCTTAGAAATTTCCCTATTTTCTCATGATCTATCTCAATCTTCAAATGCCTCGCGGAGGAAGTGGTTCATCCCCGGACCCGATGTTGCAGATCCTGCAAATGTTGGTTTCTGACTGCGAAGCTGAAAGATCCTAGCGTCAAGACAACTTAGCCACCCTTCAGCACATAGCTCAGATGGCCAACAACAATCAAGGCCAAGGAAATCAGGACAACCATGGATCTAAGATCAAGAATTTCTATAATACCAACCCACCTGTTTTCACTAAGTCGGAAGAGCCCTTAGATGCAGATGATTGGCTGCAAACCATGGAGAACAACCTGGAAGTCGCCGGAGTGGAAGCTAACGAGAAAGTTCTGTTCGCCACCCACTATCTAGCCGGAGATGCAAGAGCATGGTGGAACAGCGTTCGTGCAATGACCGGAGGGCAGATGATGACCTGAGAGGAATTCAAGGTCAAGTTCAGCAGAACCCACGTGCCACCGGGTTTGATCAAGAGAATGAGAGATGAATTCAGAGAACTGAAGCAAGGAAGGATGACCATAGTGGAATACCGTGACAAATTCTTGTCATTATATAGGTATGCCCCAGATGAGAATGACACTAAAGCCAAGAAGAAAGAAAGATTCTTGAATGGTCTGCACGATGAGATGCAGACAGTGTTAGTCAATATACCCTTTGCTGATATTGAAGCCCTAGTCGACTCTGCCATTCAGATGGAAGGAAAGATCAACCAAGACAATGAGAACCGCAAGCGCTGCATGATGCATCAGCCAGGAACCCGTCATACCCCAAAGTATCGCCCCAACCCATCTCCAGGATTTGCCCCGAGAACCAACCGACCCCCAATGAACCGTCCGACCTATCCCAACCGTGGAAACCCAAGGCCCGGAGGAAATCACAACAACCCCGGCAACCCTAACAATTTCAACCGTGCACCACCCAAGTTCAACAACAACAATGCTACCACCAACACCAACACTGCCCCAAGGACTGGAAGCAATGCTGTGCCTGTTGCAGCAAAGGACAAGTCGCAAGTGACTTGTTATGACTGTGGAAATAAGGGTCACTACTCCAACGAGTGCCCTAAGAAGAATTCCGCTGCCCCCAATGCAAATGCCCTAGATCAGCAACAGCGTCGTGTTCAGCCCGGAAGAAGGTTTGCCCCAGGGAATTTGCTCAACTGCAACGGCCGTCTTTTTCTCATGCATGCTGAAGAAGCCCAGGAAGCGCCAGATGTCGTGCTGGGTATGTTTTCTGTTAATTCAGTACTTGCTAGAGTGTTGTTTGATTCTGGTGCATTGCACTCATTTGTCACCGGAGAATTTGCATGCACTAGTAAGATTCAACCAACCAAACTAAAGCATGTTATGATTGTTCAAATCCCCGGTTCAACCACCAAAGCTAGGCAAATTTGCAAAGCCGTCCCTATCCGAATCCATGACATAGATTTTTATGCTAATCTGATAGTACTCGGAACTAAAGGTTTGGAAGTAGTAATAGGAATGGATTGGATGTCCAAACATAAAGGATTAATTGACTGTGCCAAGAAAGCCATAACCATGACCAGTACATCCGAAATATCAGTCGAGCATGTATCTGAAACCTTACCTCGTCAATTCAAGTGCAACAAGAGTATAGCCCAACCTACCATTGACCAAGTCCGGATAGTCTGTGAATACCCTGATGTATTTCCAGATGTTTTGCGCGGTATGCCCTTAGATCGGGATATCGAGTTTATCATTGAACTAATCCTCGGAACCGGACCCATAGCCCAGAGACCATATAGTATGAACCCGTCTGAACTAGCAGAACTGAAGAAGCAACTGGATGCCATGTTGGAAATTGGGTTGATTCAACCAAGTGTGTCACCATGGAGATCACATGTCTTGTTTGTGGATAAGAAGGATGGAGGTAACTGTCTGTGTACAGATTATCGGAAGTTGAATGATGTCACTATCAAGAACAAGTACCCATTGCCCAAGATAGAAGATTTGTTTGATCAGTTGACCGGTGCCAAAGTGTTTTCTAAGATTGATCTTAGAACTGGCTATCATCAACTCAAGATTCGCGCAGAGGATATTCCCAAGACTGCCTTTACCACCGGATATGGATTATACGAGTATACTGTCATGTATTTTGGATTAACCAATGTCCCTGCTTATTTCATGAATCTCATGAATAAGATTTTTATGGACTTCCTGGATAAGTTTGTCGTTGTTTTCATCGATGACATTCTGATTTATTCCAAATCAGAAGAAGAACATGAGCTACACCTAAGGACCATTCTTGGAACCCTTAGAGAGCATCAGTTGTATGCCAAGTTTAGCAAATGTGAATTCTGGTTACATGAGGTAGGATTCCTCGGTTACATTGTATCAGCCGGAGGAATTGCCGTTGATCCCGCAAAGGTGAAAGATGTCAAAGATTGGCAAGCCCCAACCACTCAAACCCAAGTTCGTGCATCTCTCGGATTGGCGGGATACTATCGCAAGTTCGTAGAAGGATTCTCGAGTATCGCTAGACCCATGACCCAATTGCTGAAGAAGGACAAGAAGTTTGAATGGACAGACAAATGTGAAGCGAGTTTTCAAGAACTCAAGAGGAGATTGATTTCAGCCCCAATCTTAATCATGCCGGATATCAAGAAGCCCTTTGACGTGTATTGTGACGCATCCAAGATCGGTCTCGGATGTGTGCTAATGCAAGAAGGCAAAGTTATATCTTATCTATCCCGACAACTGAAACAACATGAGCAAAACTATCCAACCCATGACCTCAAACTAGCAGGCGTAGTTCTAGCCCTGAAGACATGGAGGCACTACCTGATGGGAAACCGTTGTGAGATCTATTTGGATCACAAGAGCCTGAAGTATATATTCACTCAGAAGGAGATGAATATGAGACAGAGAAGATGGATTGAGCTAATCAAGGATTACGACCTAGACATTCACTATCACCCCGGTAAAGCCAATGTGGTAGCACATGACCTTAGCAGATTGCCGTGCTTCTTGAACTCCATGATTTTGAAGGAGCAACCGAGCTTTGCACAAAGAGATGGAAGATTTCCGAATGGAATTAGTGAGTGAAGGATTTTTGGCTAGCATAGAACTTCAACCCACTTTGATCAGCCAGATCAAGGAGGCGCAGAAAGGAAATGCTAGAATCGACGGAATCAAGCGTCGTATCGGTACAGGCAAAGTACCCGGATTTACCGAAGACGAAGAAGGAGTTCTGTGGTACAAAGGACGCCTTTGTGTACCAGCAGATTCTGAATTGAAAGAAGTTATTATGAAGGAAGCTCATGATACTCTTTATTCTATCCACCCCGGAGGAACGAAGATGTATCAAGATTTGAAAGAGCAATTTTGGTGGCATAAGATGAAGAGAGAAATCGGAAGCTATATCGCCAAGTGTAATATATGTCAGAGAGTCAAGGCGGGACATCAAAGACCCGCTGGATTGTTGCAACCCCTACAGATTCCGGAATGGAAATGGGATTCCGTTGGAATGGACTTTATCACCGGATTGCCTACTTCTAGTAGGGGAAATGACTCTATCTGGGTCATAGTGGACAGATTGTCCAAAGTTGCCCATTTCTTACCAGTCAAGACCACATATCAGAGTTTGAAGCTAGCGGAGTTATACATCGCTAGAATCTTCAGTTTGCACGGAGTCCCCAAGAACATTGTATCGGATCGAGGAACTTAGTTTACCTTGAGATTCTGGAAGAGAGTCCAAGAAGGGTTAGGAACCCGACTAGATTTCAGCACAGAAAAGCACCCTCAGACCAACGGACAAACGGAGCGAGTAAATCAAATACTCAAAGACATGTTGAGAGCAGGTGTGTTAGAGTATGGATCTAAATGGGAAGACTGTCTGCCATTCGCAGAATTTTCATACAACAACAATTATCAAGCTAGTTTGCAAATGGCCCCTTTTGAATTCATGTATGTAAGGAAGTGTCGCACCCCTTTGAACTAGTCAGAAGTAGGAGAGAGTCGGATTTTCGGACCCGACATCCTACGAGAAGCAGAAGAGAAAGTTCACAAGATTCGTGAGCACCTCAAGACCGCCCAGTCAAGACAAAAGAGTTACGCCGACAAGAGACGTCGAGACCTCGCCTTCAAGATCGGAGATTTCGTGTATCTGAAAGTGTCGCCATTGAAGGGAATGCAGTGTTTCCAACTAGAAGGAAAGTTAGCCCCCAGATATATCGGCCCCTTTAAGATTCCGAGCCATTGAGGAGAAGTGTCTTATCAATTGGAACTGCCCGAAGAAATGTCAGCCGTGCATAATGTGTTCCATATCTCATTACTTCGCAAGTGCCTCGAAGTTCCGGAGAAGACGGAAGTGTTCAAGAATAATGATCACCGGACCATAGAAATCAATGATGACCTGACCTATCCCGAAATACCCATCCATATTTTGGAAGAAGCTTTCAGAACTACCAGAACCCGAAGCATCAAGTTTCTCAAGATCCAGTGGAGCAACCACACGGAAGAGGAAGCTACCTGGGAGCGCGATGATCACATCAGGACAGAGTTTCCCGATCTCTTCAAATCCTAGGTAATATTTTTCGTCCTTTTTCAAATCTCGGGACGAGATTTTGTTTAAGGGGGGAAGGTTTGTAACATCCCAAAAATACTAAACTTGGATCATCAGACTCTAATAATCAAAATTAGGGTTAACAAAAACTTTTCCAACTAAAAATATGAAAGCATTCATATGTGTGTGTATTCAAAATTTGGATTCTTTTGAATTGCCATGGTTCTGTGTTTCTTTTCTTGTAAAATGATTCTTAGGTGAAATAAACATCATCTAAACAATCCCCAAACTTTTCCCAAAGACAAACAACTCAAAATAAACAAATGAAGTGAATTGTCACTTTGGCCAAATTAACTCTCATGCCTACTTTGGCTATCTCTAGTTTTCAAAACTCAACTGAAACATTTGTGGAACTATGAACCCCTTGTTAGTACTCATAATAAGGTACCAAGGCCCACTTTGTGATCATCCAAAAACATTCAAATACTAAGTTTAAATGACAGTTTAAATTTGAATCTATCTCATATGGGAAGATCCCACTAATTCAAAAACCACTCAAACAAGTTCAGTTTTCAAAACCCAAGCACCCACAGAATCCTCAACACATGCCTAGTACACCCACCAAAAATCTTTTCAAAATTCAAAACTCAAGTTCTTGCAGATTCAAATCAAACAAATCACAAACACTATTTTGAGCAGTGATTTGGCCAACCTTGTCCCCTCTCTAGCTCAAAGAAAACATCTAGTAGATCATATAGCTTAGTTAGTAACCTCTAGCATCACTATGAGCTTGACATTGCCATCAATGGTGAGCAGGCCGAGCCTCACCATGCCACCCCATTGTCGCCGGCCAGCTAGCAGCAACCCTAGCCTTGCCAACCTTGTTTGGGAGGTATCCAACACCTCACCACCGCCCACTGTCCCCTACCCAAGCCAGCGCAAGCCGTGGACCACCAGGAACGCCGCGCGCCCAGTGCAACTGCGACATTCCGAGCATGCGCCAGAGCGCCGCACCCGGCACGCGTGCACATGCCGCCCCTCGACCGCATCCCGTGCCCACCGCTTCTCCATGACCCAAGGAACACGCCATACACCCCCGTTCGCCGCCCCGTGCCTCACAGCCACCGATCGTCGTCGAAGACGCCGCCTCTGCCGCGCAGAGCACCGCACGTTCCCGACCAATTGCCACCGCCCCTACGCACGCCTTTAAGTTCTAGAGCATCTCCAGGCGACCGCCCGTCGATAGCCAACCTCAGCCATGCCTCTAGCCGCCCGTAGCCGTGTCGCCACCATCGCCTGCCCATCCCTCTCGGTCTCGCCGTCGAGCCTATAAAAGGAGGCGACCCCTAGCCGTTTGAAGCACACCATTCCACTCCCCTCACCTCACTGATCATTCCACCCTCTCGCCGGAGTACGAGGAGCAGCAGCTCGCCGGAATTGCGCCGGAGCAGGCCGCCTCTCGAGAAGAAGGGAGCCGTTGATTTCGACCACCCCCGGAGCTGCCTTGACCATCCCTAAGCTCGCCGTCGACCACTCGTTCGTTTGCCCGCCTCGCCGTCGCTGGAGCCCTAGTATGCCCCCTATGCACCCCCACTAAGCCGCTAGGGTTCAAGCTCGTAGGTGACATGTTCATCGTTGACGACGACCCTCAGCCGTTGATCGCCCTTCTAATCCAACGACCCACAGCCTGCATCGCTGGCGTGTTATGAGCCACCGACCGGTGGAACCTGTCACCGAGCTCACATGGAGTGACACTGGGCCGGCCCATTAACCTTTCCCGCGCAGCCCAACCGTTTGAATTTAGATTTTTCTATTTTAATTCAAACATAGTTCTGTACCTATATTCAATAATCAACCCATCTCGATTAAGTGAACCAAATTGCATGAAACCAATTTTGTTAGAAAGGTACTGAAATGCTTAATCCAAGCCCGTTGGATTCAAATCATTTGTATCTGTAGATCAACCTTGGTAAAAATATCAAGTCAGAAGCTTTTCAACATTCAAACATTTTTCAAAATTCAACCATAATAGCTTTTGAGTTGATTCCAACTCTCAAAAATCACATTTGATCATACCTTTCAGAATATATAAAAACATATGGGTTTACTTACAGAAATAATGTTCAAGTAATAAAAGAATGCCACATAGGCATTTCTAGTCACTTTAATTATTTAAAATAAAAAGGTTAACCTTATTAAATTGTGACACCACTTTAAATCACATTCTCATGTACTGAATATGTGGTGATGACATGTGTCAACATGATCCCATGTTTGAGTTGGAGAATATTAAATCTTAAGTAGTTTTTCAATGAGTAGAAATTACTTTTCTAAAAATAAAATAAATAAGACAAAAGCTTTAATCTTGTAATGTTAGTGATGATGCTAGATCATCTATAGTGCACCTTTGTGTGATGATTGAAAATAGTTAAGTATTGTTTGGTGATTGTGTACCTCGTATTTATTTATAGACGCTAGTACCGACCAAGGATACGAGGAGGAATGAGGATACTACGAAGAAGAAGCCAAGGAGAACTTCAACCACTGCTTTGCTCAAGGCAAGCTTATACTGATACTTATGCAAGCCAATACTTGAAACCTTGCAAGCTAACACTTGCAATTATGAAAGTTAGATAACCTAGCAATGCACTAAGCATGCTTGGTTAGACACAGTTGATGATACCCAATCCTTTTTTTACTTGCAAGCCTTATACTTTATTGCTTTATCAAAGCTTTCTCTTAGAGTTTACTTAAGTGACTTGTAGATACTAGGAAGATAATTGATGGTTGCATAAAGAGCATTAAATTTGGACTAAGCTAGATAATCTTGATGTCATCCTAAGGCATGAGATTGAACTCAATTAATCTCCACTTATTTACCACCCCTCATTAGTACTTACCACCATTTGTAGATGCTAGTGCTAAGCCTAAAACTTGATCAACTTTAGATGGGAATACTTGGTGAAAATGGTTATGAAAATCTTGGAATGATAAGTCATTCTACTGAAATGTTTTGACATGTGTTTCCGAACACCAGATGATTTTGATGATGAAAATGTTGAGGCATGAGCCTTAGCCCTTTATAAAACTGATGGTTGTCTGGATGCGATACCATTCCAATTTTTACCGTACAACCACAATACCCGAAAATTGGGTAGGGATTGACTGGAAATTTATATACCTTAGTATGGGTTCCCTCACGACCAAGGTCTGAGCTGAGGCTACCTTGTGAAGATTGTCCACCTGTGCAGTACCCAAGATGACAGTTGGTCATGGTTGGGAGGCCACACTCACGGGAGAGGTGCCTATACTAGGGCGTGTAATTGAAGGGTTAAGATTGATTATCCGCATACTGAGTATGGTGAATTCAGGATTTGTTCCTGACGGATGTATCGAATGTTGTGGTGAAAGTGTACAATCTCTGCAGAGTGTCAAACTATTCGAATAGCCGCGGCCGCGGTTATGGACAGTTGGAGTGGCTATACTGTTCCCCCGTCAGATGTTTTCAAAATGACTTGTGAAATGAATTAAGACTTTGACTTGACCACAACAGGGTTGTGATATGAAATCTGGCTTTTTGCAAAACAATCCTAGAGCTTAATGTCCTACTACAAAAACCCCCTTAACTTGTTAGTATTAGTTTGCGAGTACTTAAAGAGTACTCATGGCTTTGTCTCTGGCTATTCCCGTGGCCAGACTATGAAGAGGAGTACCAGGATGATGGACCGTAGGAAGGTTACGACAACTAGGATCATCTCCCATCGTCAGCATTGCCTGTGACCCCGAAGATGGAGCTTCTCCTATGCTACCTTTATTATTACTTTATTCCGCTGCTTGAGTTGTATTAAGAACTGGATCATGAGATCCTTATTTGTGTAAGACCTTATGTATGGTTTGTAATGGATGATGTACTGTGATATCTAAATCTGTTATGTCTCGCAAAAATGGTAATCCTGGGATTGCGATGTATGGCATAACAGGCATCTAGGATTAAAAATCCAGGTGTTGACAAGAACCCTGCAAGGTTTTCTCCGTCTTTAATACATAAGTCGGAGAAATGTTGAATCTTCCGTCGTACTCTTCCGTAGCCGAACTGGATCCATCCATGCTGGAATCTTCTGATGTGACGGCTCATCTGCCTATGTCAGCTAGGGCGACGTAGGCTTAGGTCAGCGACGCCTCGTAACTCACATATGTAGAGAACGCAATCATGTCCGATTTTCCCGCGCGAGCGATACGAACCGTTGGCGGCGACGGTTGGAGACGTGGCGAAATTTCCGCGCACGTTCGCAAACACGCTGTCTACGCGGCAACCGTCCGTTCAAGCTGCACGAATCTTGATGCTGGAGATGATAAATAGTAATCGTGTTGGAATTTCTACCTTTTACCTCATTCTCTCCTCGCATCGTCTTCTTCCTCCAGCGCGTGCCTCCTCGAGCTCTCCGCGCAAAACTTGCAAAAAACCCTAGACCCAATCTGCACCAGTCACCTCCATCCTCTCTCCATGGCTAGCAGCAGCACTTCCCCTTCCATGGCGGCGCCGGGCGAAGCCGCGACAAAGATGACGAGCTCTATCGTCGTGCCCCCAGAGGGCTTGGTCATCCCCGCCTCGGCGGTGATTGAGTCCACCGGCGACGACCATAACCCAGCGACGCTGGAGCCGTTGTAGGAGGAACTTGATTCGCACAAGGGCGACTGGCGCGGCTCAGACATCACCAACCGTGATATCGAGGAGCTGATCATCGAGGGCTACCTCCCTGCGATGGAGGGGCTCGCCTGGCGGGCGGCGTCGGCCGGCGAGGTGACACCTTCTCCCCAAGCCGGAGAAAAAGTGTACCTCAAAGCCCAACTGGTACGCGGCGTCTCCCTGCCCATCTCCAGCTTCTTCCTCTTCGTCTTAAACCACTACAGAGTCCAACCCCAAAACCTTTCTCCCAACAGTATCTTAGCTCTTAGCAACTACGCGGTGCTCTTCGAGGGTTACTTAGGGATAAAGCCTAGGCTAGATCTCTTTGTATACTTCTTCACCGTTAAACGTGAAGCCGGAGCCAGTAAGGAAGAACTTAGGAATTGTGGCACCATAAGCTTCAAGATCCGACCTGGCCGGCGGTTCCCCGACATCATCGGTCACGAGTCCTGCAAAAACTGGCAGCGTACTTACTTCTACGGCCCGACAAGTAACGCATCCGACTTCGCGTTAACCGGGACGAGCTTGAAGCCTCGTCATGGAGATCCCAGGCCTCCCTTCCCTCCGACCTCGATGCTTCCCGCGCCATAAGGCGGATAGAATGGTTCGTAGAGACGGGTTTGACCGGCTTGGACCTAGCCATGTGCTGGTTCATCAGGCGAATCCAACCTCTGCAGCACCGCGCGAAGCTCATGCACGAGTATACCCGCGATAGAAGGGATAGCCTCCGCATCTTCGTGGACAACTTCTCGAGTGACTCCGTCAAGATCCGCCTTAAGGACATCGTCAAGGTGAAGGACAAGAAGCGTGGCTTCACCATCACCTACGACATGTTCGTAGACGGCAAGTGCCCAAAGGTAGTTATTTATTTGCTGTGTACGACATATACTCCAGCTCTTCCGTCTTGCAAATGTCATCTCATCTAACATGGTGACTTCTCACTTAACAGCTTAGCGATCTAGAGGAGGACAGCATGGCTTCCCAAATCTACGATCCAAAGATGAAGGAAGTCATGGTCGTGTCCGACGACGATGCTCCATTGGCGCGAAAGCGGAAGAGCTCCACCTCTGACGCTTCCGACGGAGGCAAGAAGAAGAAGACGGAGGGTGGAGCCTCCAAGAAGACTACCGCCGCCCTGGAGGCGGAGAAGAGAAAAGTTACCGAGATTCCCTTTGCCAAAGCACCCCTACTTGTGTAAGCTTATTTCTCTCCAACATTGTCTATTCATCTGTCTTGCTCCTATACTTATGCATTTTGCACGTTTCAGGAAGAAAGCCACGACCATCCTAAAGAAGACCTCCAAACTGGGGGCTTCTAGAAGCATCAAGGACATGCTGCATCGTGACGCATCTCCCGCCATCGCCCTTGCCACTCCCTCCGTCAAGCCCTCGTCTGCCTCGACAAGCTCACAAGCTAAGGAGGCATCTGGCCCTTCCGCCATGGAAGTGGACTCAGGTGCCTCTACCGAGGTTGCTGTCATCAGTGAGCATGCGACACAAGAGAGTGCCGCCCACCAAATGGCTGAAGCTCCGGTTAAGGATGCCATCGGTGGCGGTAAGGCGGTGGTGGAAGCAGGTACTTCTGTCGTTGGCGACGCCCCCGCACCCAAGAAAGCCATAGTTTATCCAAAGATAGTCTATCCGGTACTTACACCGGGTAGCACTGCTCTGGCTCCTTGTGCAGCACCGACATCTCCGACGTGCGGTCTAGAGGAGCTCTGCCGACAAGCAGAAATATTGCAAGGAAACAGTGAATCCTTTGGCAAGCTGCTGACCGAGAGTGCTACAAACCTCATGATCATTGCACTTATAAGTTTTATTTGCCTTTTGCATTTCATATGAGTATCCCACTGTAGCCCCCGAGGATGTAGACGAAAAACCATAGGTCTTTGCATCTATATGCTCTAAGAGTGACTAAGTTAGAAAACCTCTCACTGTAGCCCCCAAGCATGTAGGTGGAATGAATTATTCCGACTAGATGCTTTTAAGAGTAGCATACACAGTGTTTATAAATTTCAATACTGTATCCCCCAAGCCTCTAGTTGTAACTGAATTAGTTCCGACTAGATGCTTAAAGAAAAGCTAAGCATATGTCCGAGTTAAAAGAACTTTATACTGTAGCCCCCAAGCTTCTAATCAAAAACTGAGTTAGTTCCGACTAGATGCTTAAAGAAAAGCTAAGCATAATGCTAAGTCAAAAATTCTCGCTGTAGCCCCCGAGCGTCTAGGTGGAAAATTTCCGGCTAGATGCTCCAAGCAGACCAAACAACGTTTTAACTTTGACCTTCTTTCCATAGAACGAGAGTGCTCGGAGGGGCATGGCCAATGACAAGTACCAGAAGATGCGCGCAGACTTGGAAGCTGAAAAGGGTAAAACTGCCTTCTTGAAGGAACATATCACCAAGAGCAAGCGTCTGTTTTCTTTTTCGCATTCCTACTTGGTTTTGTGCCCATATTCTCCGAGTACTCACTGTGTACTTTGCTTTCTCCAACTTGCAGAAACCATCGCCAAGGCCAAGAATATTATCGAGCAATCCAAGCACATTCAAGAGCTGGATAGCGAGAACAAAATTCTTAAGCAGGAGAGGAAGGACATGCTGAAAATGCATGAGGAGTCAATGAAGGCCCTGCAGAACTCCGCCACCGAGGAAATCAATCGCTTGAAGGAGGAGATCTCTATCTTAAGAGATCAGAAGCAAGCTGCCGATGAGCAGAATCAACGCCATAGTGAGGTGTATAAGCTCCTCCAACAAGAGAAAGAATCCTTGGCGGACACCCTCTGGCAAGCTGAGACCAGCATCTTCAGTAAGTTTTCTCCGTCTTGGATTTCTGTAGTCTGGGTACTCTAAATTGTTGAACTCATGTGTTCCTTGTCGGAATTTGCAGCTCCTATGGGTTTAACCCGATCACCTCCTCCAGCCAAAGAATGCATGGTTCTTGCCGGCAACTTCATCAACACCGCCATCACGCAAGCTAAGGAGCCCCTCTAGATCAACATCAAAGCATCGGACTCCATGGCGAAGTACTCAGAGATTCTGCGCCGAGCCCTCGAGTGTATCACAAGCTGGAAGGCTTCATGTGCACGGGCTGGTGCAAGGATGGCGCTGTCAATGGTGAAGGCACACTACGAATATGCCGACATCGACACGGTGACCTCTAGCATTCCTGACGTAGACGACGATGGCAAAGAGATTAACCATGAATCCATCTTGTCGTCGCTCGTGGGTTATGACACTAGAGTTGCAGACTTGGTAGATATCAACGTCTTCGTGCCGATGAACACCATTGATGGCGGCAACCAAAGCTCCTCCGAGTCTCTTCACACCGCTGACTTCGAGGGTGGTTCTCCTGCTGGTGATGACGCTGCTTCCAAGTCGCCTGCACCAAAGGAATGAAAAACAACTTTTAATATTTGTTTCACCTTTGGCGCATATGCGGAAAAAACTTATTGATGTAACTTAAGGCGGAAAACAATGTTGCGTGTCCTGCTACCTAAGAATCAGTTTCCAGCATGTGTATATTTTTTTAAGAAAGTGCTGGCTTATCTATTACTTTGGTTTTTATGCTTGAACTTTCATGAGTCGGAAGACTCGTTGTCGGAACCATGCGCTCAGGTGATGATGCCCAATGGCACCATCAATAACCTAAGCACAAAATCGCCGACAATAAGTGCCAAAAGTCACTACTCCAGAATCCACATAAAAACAACAACGAACGTGTAGACCATAAAACTTAAGCTAACGCCCGTAGGCAGAATTTTCACAAGTGCAATCGCAAAACTTGTGCATAAAGGTTTTACATGATCCAAAAATGAACACTAAAGGAGGTAAAAGACTTAGAAATATGAGTGAACCAGAAAGCTTTATTTTATTGATCATATAAGAGGTACATAATTAGATTAAAAATGCTAAGTGTAAAAATGACGTAGCTGTGCTATGTTCCATGGCCGATCAAGCTCCGGGTATTCATCATCTGGGTCACGTCGCTTACGCTTATGATCCTCGTTGGGTTTATCCTTCAATTCATGATTGTCAACGAGGTAGTAAGACCCATTGAGTAGCGCCTTGCTTATGATGAATGGTCCTTTCCATGGCGGGGATAATTTATGTGACTTCTTCTGCTTAAGTCGGAGCACCAAATCCCCCTCTTTAAATGAGCGATGCTGAACGCGGCGACTATGGTAGCTGTGTAGCTTCTGCTGGTAGATGGCGGATCTTTGGCATGACAAAACGCGCTCCTCCTCGAGAAGGTCCACATCTAGGCGTCTGGATTCTTCAGCGTCATCTTCGTCGTAGGCGTCAACTCTTGGTGAATCGTGAAGTATGTGGGAAGGCAGGATGGCTTCTTCTCCATATACCATGAAGTAAGGGGTGTAGCTGGTTGATCTGTTGGGTGTATTACGTAAACTCCACAACACAGATGGCAGTTCTTCCGCCCAGGCTCCAGCTGCTCTATGTTGCGGTGCCTCAAGACGTGGCTTGATTCCCTGCAGAATTAATCCATTGACTCGCTCAACCTGATCATTGGATTGTGGGTGTGCCACAGATGCAAGGTCAAGTTGGATGCCTTTCTCCCAACAATAAGCTTCCACTTCTTCGAGTGACAAATTGTTGCCGTTGTCGGTGATAATGCTATGTGGGAGACCAAATCTCACCACTAGATCCCGGACAAACCTGAGGGCAGTTGCCCCATCAAGCTTTATAATGGGTTTAGATCCTATACATTTAGTGAATTTATCAACTGCTACTAGCAGGTGCGTAAACCCACATGGTGCCATCTGTAACGGTCCCACCATGTCTAGCTCCCAGACTGCAAACGGCCAAGTTGTTGGTATTGTTCGCAATTCTTCAGCAGGAACATGTGGTTGTCGGGCATGATACTGGCATCCCATGCATGTCTTAACCAGCTTGTCGGCGTCCGCCCTTCGCGCTCAGCCAGTAGAATCCTTACCGGAAAGCTTTCACGACCAACGATCGAGGAGCGGCGTGATGCCCGCAATCTCCGAGATGGATTTCGCGTAGGATTTCATACCTTATAGCTGGGAAACACACTTTAGGTATACACCAATAGTTCTCCTTTTATAGAGTTGTCCATTGATAATGGTATAACCCTTTTCTCGTCGTACTATTTGCCGTCTTTCGACCTCGTCGTCGGGCAAAGTTTCGTGTTCGAGATATTCCATGTACGGTTTTGTCCAAGCCGAAGGGAACTTGGTCACCATGTTGACGAAAGAGTTAGCTCTATCCGGGTTGTCGATGTCGGCTCCCTTCACAGATGGTGTGCGCAGGTGCTCTAGGAAAACTCCTGGCGAAATTCGTTTGTGCCCTGATCCAAGCTTAGACAGCAGATCAGCTGTCTCCTTTTGCTCCCTAGGTACATACTGGACTTCGTAGCCCAAGAAGCTTTTGGCTATCTCGTCCACTTTGTTTCGATATGCCGCCATCATAGGGTTCCGCGCATTCCAGGTGCCAGCCACCTGCTGGGCAACCAAGTCGGAATCTCCACAACAAACTATGCGCTTGATGCCAATATCCTTGGCTACACGTAGTCCGTGAATGAGTGCTTCATAATCCGCCATGTTGTTTGTAGCCTCGAAGTGGATCTGCAACGAGTGTGTAGCTTGTCTCTGTTGGTGGTAGCAATACACCAACCCGACCGTTGAGCAGCTTTGATCCGTCAAAGTGCATCACCCAAGATTACGGCAGCGGAGTAGCATCTGGCATCTCCGTCCAATCTGCAACAAAATCCGCCAAGGCTTGTGAATTGATAGCGTCGCGTCTCTTGTAGGTGATCTCGAAGGCGGCAAGTTCAATGCCCCACTTCGCGACCCTTCCTGTAGCGTCACTGTTGTTGATTATGTCGGACAGTGGAGTCTTGCTCACCACTATGTTTGGGTGCTCCTGAAAGTAGTGCCTCAGCTTCCAAGAAGCAAGGAATACTCCATAAGCTATCTTCTGGTAGTGCGGGTAACGCTGCTTGGACTCCGTCAAGACCTCTCTCACATAGTAAACTGGTCGTTGAACTCCGTGCTCATAGCCTTGTTCCTTCCGCTCTACCACGACGATGATGCTGATTACCCAGTTGGTTGCCGCCATGTAGATTAACAGGGGCTCGCCAGGCTCGGGCGCTGCAAGGATGGGCGCTAAGGAAAGAATCTCCTTGCGCTGCTTCAATGCTGCATCTTCCTCGTCCGTCCATGTGAATTTGTCCGCCTTCTTCAGCAACTTGTACATCAGCAGAGCCTTCTCTCCAAGTCGGCTGACTAACCGACTAACTTCTGCAACACAACCTGTTAGTCGTTGAATGTCCTTTAGGAATGTTGGACGGTTTATGTTTAAGATGGCCTTGATTTTCTCTGGGTTGACCTTGATTCCACGCTGGGAAACGATGAAACCCAATAATTTGCCGGCTGGAACCCCGAAGACGCACTTCTTAGGGTTAAGCATCATGTTGTATTTCCGGAGATTATCAAAGGTTTCTTTCAAGTCGGAGATTAAGTCATTTGACTTTTTAGACATCACCGTGATGTCGTCCACATAGGCGTGAACGTTCCGACCAATTTGATCGTGAAGGCAATGTTGCATTGTCTGCTGGTACGTAGCACCTACGTTTTCAGCCCAAAGGGCATTGTAACATAGCAAAACGTGCCGTACAGGGTATTGAACGAAGTGGCCAATTGGTCCGACTTCCTCATCTTGATCTGGTGGTATCCTGAGTATGCATCGAGAAAACACAAAAGTTCCTAGCCAGCCATCGAGTCAATGACTTGGTCAATACGAGGCAAAGCAAACGGATCTTTGGGACATGCTTTGTTCAAGCCGGTGTAATCAACGCACATTCTTAATTCATTGGTTCCCTTTTTGGGGACAAGTACAGGATTGGCCACCCATTGGGTGTGAAGGACTTCTCGGATAAATCTAGCCTTAAGTAACCTAGCTATATCTTTGCCAATGGCGCGTCTCTTCTCATCTCCAAAGCGTTGTTAGAGGTTGTTTCACTGGTTTGGATTTTGGATCAATGTTTAAGCTGTTCTCGGCAAGTTCCCTAGGTACACTTTTCATGTTGGCAGGTTGCCAGGCAAAGATGTCCCTATTCTCACGGAGGAACTCGACGAGCGTGCTTTCCTATTTGGGTACATGTTCGTCCCAATGGCGGTGACCTTGGAGGCATCGCCGACCACAAGTTCCACCGGCTTGGTCTCGATAGCGGCCTTAAACGCAGGAGCGGAGTCAGATATCTGCTTCTTCGACGCGGGCATCTTTGAGTCATCGACCTTTATTTGGATCTCTTTGAATTCTTCGCTGTAGAGGACAGCTTCCGCAACGGCTGCTTCATTGATCTCGCAGTCCCTTGCCTTGGTAAAGCTTCCAGATACGGTGATGACACCGTTTGGTCCGGTATGTTGAGTTTGTTGTAGACGAAGCATGGCTTGGCCATGAACGTGTGGAATATGTCGCGGCCGAATATGACGTGGTACACACTCTTGAAGGGGACCACCTCGAAGGTCATGCGCTCTTGGCGGTAATTATTAACATCGCCAAAGGCAACCTGAAGTGTAATGCACCCAAGGGACCGAGCCTCCTGACCAGGAACTACGCCGTGGAAGATGGTGTTGGTCAGCCTTAGGTTTGCCTCCGTCAAGTTCATCTTCTGCAGTGTATCCATGTACATGATGTTGATGCTGCTTCCACTATCCACCATACACTTGGTTTACTCCACGCCGTCAATTAAGGGGTTGATGACCATGGCGTACTGGTTCTCTGTAGGGATAAGGTCTGGATGGTCCGTCCTGTCCCAAGTAATTGGGACCTCCGACCAGCATAGGTACTGGGAAACTGGGGGGAGAGTAGCCATCAGGATCCTCAGGGAGGTCTTCTGTTGTCGGACGATGGGGGTGCCAAGGAAAGTGTGGTAGACTGGCGCCTTCTTCACGAAGGGGTTCTTGCCCTTGTCGTCGTTCTTGGCAGCGTGCTTGGGGTCAACGTCCTCGTCCATGTCACTTGAATCCTTGGACTCCTCCTCCTTCTTCTTCCCCTTGCCCTTGCCTCGCGGTCTGTTCTTCCAACTTTGCTTGTAGCTGGACTCCGGGTCTTCCTTGAGGTCGTTGACGAACTTGCAATGTCGATTGGTATGGGTGGCCTTGCCGTTGACATCGAGGTGTACGAGGCACGGCATATCGCGGTACTCCTCGTAGGTTTGGGGAACACGGAGCGGTGCCGAGGTAGTTTCACTTCCTCGTTGCTTCCCACGGACAGCTCCCCTTCCCCAGCCATGTTGTCCGCCATCACCTCGTCCTGCAAAAGTCATAGCGACCATGTCGGTAGATTTCTTTTCTTCTGGAGCGGTTTTACGCTTTGTACTGCTGTTCCTCCGAGCCTGAGTTGGAACGGCCATTGCCGGCAAGGAGCCGCGAGCATCGTCATCGGCAGCTGCGAACTCACTAGCCAACTGAATCATCTGGTTCAAGTCAAGCTGGTGATTGTCCTGCAAGCGCTTCAGCTTATGTCGGAGCAACGTGCCCTTTTCCAACCCATTGATGAAGGTGGCCATGGCGGTCTGAGCGTGCACTCCTGTGCAGGAATTCTTCATGTCCAGCCAGCGGGAGAGGTAGGCGCGAGATGTCTCGTCTTTCTCTTGCACACACCGCTGTAGATCGCCAATAGTGCAGGTACGCTTATATGTACCCTCAAAGTTCTTGGTGAACGCTTCTTGCATGTCCAGCCAATTGCAGATGGATTTCTCCGGCAAGTCGTCAATCCATTGGCGGGCCGTGCCTGCCAACATTAACGGGAGGTACTTGACGGCGACGTTGGGGTTGCCTCCGACAATCTCCACCGCGTTGCCGTAGTCCTTCAACCATGTGGCTGGCTTGACGGTGCCGTCATAGGGCTTGATGGTCTTGTCAATCCGAAAACCTTTGGGGTAGGTTGCGGACCGTATTGCAGGTCCAAAGCAATGTGGTCCCAGGTATGGTCCTTCCCGGGACTCGTGGATCTTATCGATCTGCGAACATGCATCGTATGGCTCCGGGTTCTTCTTCTTCTTGTCAACAGGGGATGGGCTGCGCGGGCCTTCTCAGCCATGGTGACTACTTGGTGGTGACGGAGGCGGAGGTGGTAGTGGGTTAGCCTTCCTTATGTGACCCTCCTGTGATGCCTCCCGCCTGTCACGGTTGCTTGTAGGACACGGAGGGTCATGTCGTGACCTGCTCTTGTGTCCTTGGTTGCGCTCTCCGTCATGAAGGGTCTGCTCCGTGTTGTCGCGGATGATGATGCCACACTGCTTTGGTGGGGGCATATCCGTACGATGGTGAGTCTTGTGATCTTCGCGATGTCGGGGGGACCGGGGCGGTGGCGATGGGCGACGAGGTCGGGCCTTTTCTCCATGATCGGAGGATATGGGGATAGCATCCTTCCTGTTGCGCGCATCCCTCCGTCTTCGTTCTGATGAACCCATCTGGGACCCGACATCAAGATGAGATCGATCCCTTGGCGGCTTGCACTGGCTAGACTGTCAAAGCGTTGGGTCGGACTCAAGCCTCTGAGAGGTGGCCTTTTCCTGCTGCTTCACCGCCTTGGCCACTAGGTCATAGACCTGTTCCACTACCTCAGGCGATCTATCCTGCTCCAGAAGGGTCTTGGCGACAACGAGGTTAAGGAGTGGGGTGGGCATCACCTGCTTGCCTTCACTGTCAATGTATGGCTTGGCCTGTGCCGGCTTTGAGGGAGCCCATCCTAGGTTTCGCCGTACACCAGGATCATTGATGACGCGAGCCGGAGCTTTCTTGGCCTTCTGCTGCTGCAGCAGGGTCTTGTATTCGGCCTCCATTGCTCTATCTTTCTCTATGGACTTCTGCGCGTTGACCAGATCTTGATCTAGCTTAGAGCCTTGCTCTGCAATGTCCTGTGCTTCCTCCAGCAGCTGCTGGCGCTTCTCGTCAAGCTGAGTCACGTTCCAGATATGAGCTACAGTCAATGGATCGACGAGGAGATTGCCATACATCACTCTATCAGCCGGAGTAACTTGGGCTGCCGCAGACGTAGATGCCGGAGGCGGCAAGTTTGCGGTGTTATTGTTGCTCGGCCGGCCGAAGTTCTCGGCTGACCTTTGGGTTAGGAGGAGGCATGAACTTTGCGCGATCATCGTCAGCAGCAATAAGTGGCCCCTTCCCCTTTTCCAGCGCTGTAGGCGGAGCTCGTCCGGGTTGATCTTCATCCATCGCCGTCCCAATGGTGACGAATACCTCTCGAGACGTGAAGACATTATTGGCTTGCTCGTCGGCGCGTGTACTCCTCCTCCATCTCCTGCATGGCGGAGTCTAGTTCCTCTGGACTGAAATCTATCTCCTCTGAATCTGCACTGAAGTCAGCATAAAGTGCGTCAATAACAGAGTCGGAGGGTGCCAGGACTTCCTCGATGACGGGCGGTGGAGGTGCAACAGCAGCGGCGATGACTGGAGGTGGCGGCGCGGCTGCGACGATGACGGCCAGAGGTGGTGGTGGCGGTGGCTGAATCGGAGGGTCTCCATCAATGAGCGCAAGCGCTGTCTGAGCTGCCGCTTCGGCCTCCGCATAGTTGTTGATGGTGTTCACCATGCCTTCGAAGGTAAGGCGGTCTGACGCCTCCTGCCGTCTTAGAGAATGTCGGAGAAGCGTGCCATGGTCCAGTCCTTCCACAAAGTGATACATAGCATCATCATTGGGGTAGTGGGCCAGATCAGCTCGTATGCGGAGCCATCTGGCCAGGTAATCGTGGGGGTTTTCGCCCTCTCTCTGAACACAACGCGCTAGATCGAAGATGGTAACCACGCCGACGAACTTGGATCTCTGCTGTCCAGATGCACGAGCGAAGCCGGCGGACTTGCAGTGATCTTCCACCTTTATATCCTGCACAGTGGCGGTTTGGGTGGGCCTTGAATTTTTACGATCTTTGCCGGCAAACTCCAAAGAGAGATCCAACATCGATCCTTTGGCGAATGTATCCTGCCCGTAGGCGGTCCGTGCGGGCCTTGATGCTCCTCTGACTCCCAGGGAACTAGTGCCCGAGTCGGTTTTGCCAATGAAGAGGTGGATGTCTCCGATAGGAACGATCGAACACCGCGTAAGGTTCGTCTTCACCGGGATCCAGAACTCGTCGGGAGGGACGATCGGAACGTTGACGGAGAAGAGAACACGGTCGATGGCTACGGTTTCGCCGATTCCTGCAAAGATCTTGGTCATTGCCCGCTGAAGAGCCTGAAGCGCCTCTTGCCCCACGGTGGGCGCCAACTGTCGTGGTATTGCCGACGAGTACGCCATGGAGGGGTCCTCACAGTGCGTGTTTAGAGACATGGGGGAAGGAAGACGGTTGACGGGTATGAGGTAACACAGCTTACCCAGGTTCAGATCCCACGACGGTGGTGGAATCCTACTCCTGCTATAAATCACTATAAGGGCAATACGCCGAGTTACCGTGATTGGTTCGCTGTGCGAGGTGACTAGGAAGTATAAGTTATCATGCCCTAAAGGCTCCCATAGGCCCGACTTATATAGTCGCCAGGTCCTAGGGTTACAGGGAAAAGTCCTAGCCGGACAGGTTACAGAGTCCTACACCGTCTATTACTAGTCTTGTGTATCTTGCACCCCAAGGCTCCGGGTACGTCGGTGACTCCAACCGTGGCCTTCCTTTATCCGACATGGGCCTCCCTTCTGGATCCATCTAACTAGGCCGCCCAGCAGGCCATGCGCCATGCTACCAACTGTGGGCCACCCGGGTTATCCGGATAGGAGGCATGCTATGAGGATACCCATATAGCATATCCCCAACAGCTTGTCTGCTCTTGATTACGGCGGAACCGAAAATTACAGGGGTGCACATATGCAATATGGCGTGAGGTGCGTATGAGGTGAGTTGAAAGAGATCTAGTTCTGTAGATCCGTTGTGGTCTAGTATATTGTATTGTAATCTGTCCTCCTCGTTGGACCCTCCTAGACTTTATATATGGGGAGGCTAGGTCTCGGGTGCCAATACGATTTGGTTACAAGTTGTATTCAAACTCTAGTCTTGATATTTCCTTGTCTTGTGCGCTTGGGAGTCCGTGTCCATATGGGCTTCATAGCAGCCAAAACATCGTAGGCGTCATGGACCCTGCCAGGTCGTCGAGTGGGCCTTCCGTCTGGTTGGACCAGGTAGGCTAACATCGGGTACCCGTAGGGCATATCCATGTCAAAAACTGAATTAATCATCTCGAGGCCCTATAAGGCACATATAACTTAGAACATCACTTCAGATATTTGTGAAGACAGAGAAAGACATGTATGTAGGTTTGTATCTTTATGAATATTTCACCAATATTGAATCATATTTCCCTTCTCTTATTGAATTCATGGTGTCCACAATATTAAATCAACATTGTCATTTCCAGGCAGTAAAATCATGCAGTAAATAGATCAGACATAGTGACATGGTTTATAAATTGTTCAATCTTCTTATAGGTGAATTCAATCTACTAAAAAAACGAGCATATGAATGGAATGATGGCAACACTTGCACCACAAAATTTTTGAGAGCAATGTTTCCAGTAGATTGAGAGTTATCACATCATGTCACATGCCATGTTTCGCAAAACACCAGTGAGTTTTCAACATGTCAAGAAAATGAATGCAACATAAAAGTCTGCAAATAACTAACACTTTTGATGGAGCATCATCCTTGTGGATCTAGGCTAAGTGTAGAATACATCTCGATGAAGCCTCTTCAGTGTCTGACCAGGTGAGCCCTGACTCATTCCCCTTATTTGTGGCCCGTCTTCCCAAGCTTGACATTGAACTCGGCCCCCGATTTTGAGCCATGAGGTTATCCATGACTGTGAACTTATTCCCAACCAAGTGGAGGGAGAGGCAGAACAATGGAGGAGGATAAGTGGTGGAAGAGGGGGAGTAGAGAGGAAGAGTGTATAGAAAGAGACATGAGGAAAAGGGATACAGATATCAATGGGGCTCCTGACTGATTGAGTCTACCAAACATATTTTCTGTTGCTTTAAGCGCTAGCCAAGACATGGATGGAGAAGAACTTGATTGTGAAGCTGGATATTTTTTACTTTACTTTTGGAGGATTTCTTGGAAATGATGAATACTTCTGGCAGGGACAGTACTACCGCCTTAACTTCTGATCCAAATATTGCCAAATAGAACAAACCAGACAGATAAGTTACTGAGCCAAACTCAGGATGAGCAGAAGAAGCCCCAAAACTTCCACCAGTATTACCGGCGGCAAAAATGCCCTAGCGGTACTACCGGTGGCTGGTCAGAACTTCTGCCCAGGGAAACTCCAGAAACCAAAACTGCAATAACTTTCGCCTCCGAACTCCAAACAAGATGAAACAAATTTTGTTGGAAAGATAGAGACGAGTAGAATCCAACAAAAATGGAAATATTGGGTATCACCTAGGGAGAAAATACCATAAATATATGTATATATATGTGATATCTCCCAAGGTGTGAAGCCGGAAAGCTCAGAAGATAAAAAAACCACAATAAAATATGCAAGGGAAATACTTATTTGATGAACGAGAGCTTGTTATGACGATAACCGCAAGCTCTAGATCCTCTCATGGACAAGATACAAATAACAACCAAGAAAGATGATGCTATGTGTGCAAAGGTTTGAGCTCACTTCGAAAGATGCGACTGAGTCACCCGTGATACATTGGAAACGTATCTATAATTTTTAATGCTCCATGCTTGTTTAGTATGTACTTTGCTTTACTTGTCCACACTTTGAGGTGCTTTTTACATGTTTTCTGGTACTAACCTACTAACAAGTTGCAACAGTGCCATATGCCTGTTTTCTGCTGTTTTTGGTTTCAGAAAAGTTAGTAAAGAAATATTCCCGGAATTGGACAGGACAAAGGATAAAGTCAATTACTTTCCGTGGGGAACAAGAAGTCCAGAGGAGAGCCGGAGGGGCCAGCCAGGGGGGCCAGACCCACCCCACGCGCAGGTGGGCCTAGCCCCGCGCCTGGCTAGGGTTTGGTGGCCCTGACCGCCTCCTCAGTCTCCCCCTTCGCCTATAAGAAGCCCCCGATGCAGAAACCCTGAGTACCCGATCAGAAATCCATGAAACTGTCTGGAGCCGCCACCACCATCATCCCTAGATCGAGGGGATCTGAAGTCCTTCCCGGCACCTTGCCGGAGGGGAGATCATCCCGAAGGCCTTCTCTCCGGTATGATGCGTGAGTAGTTCCACCTTGGACTATGGGTCCATGTAGTAGCTAGATGGTTGTATATCCTCCTTTGTGCTTTCATGTATAGATCTTGTGAGCTCCGTTCATGATCAAGATCTAATCTATTTGTAATCATGCATGTTGTGTTTGCGGGGATCCGATGGATATTGAGATTATTATGTTGGTTTGATTAATGGTTTTGTCTTTATGATTCTATCATGTCTGTATTATTTGTGATATTGCATGCTCTCTGTTGTTAGTAGCTATCTTGGCCAAGTAGTTGCTAGTGACTCCAAGAGTGGGTATTTATGCTCGATAGTGGGTTCATGCCTCTAGTTTCCAAGGGAAGTGACAATAATCTCTTCGGTTGTAGATGTGCTGTTGCTACTAGGAAGAAAACAATGGTCTCTTGTTCATGGAACATGTGGACTGTTTACCTTACACACTTTGCTTAAAGCAGTTGTCTATTGCTTGCAACTTAATACTGGAGGGGGTTCGGATGATAACCTGAAGGTGGACTTCTAGTCATAGATGCAGTTGGATGGCGGTCTATGTATCTTGTTGTATTGCCCAATCAACCTCATAGGATCTTTCTGACTAGTAATTTCATTGTTATGCCTTGCTCAGTTCCTGTCAATTGCCCTGCTGTAATTTGTTTACCCTTCATGCCATGTTGTTTATCTAAGAAGAGCACCTCTAGTGAACTATGGACCCCGGTCCAATCTTTACCATTGATACATCTTCCACTGTTACTTGTTTACTTGCTGCAAACCATTACCTTTCACACCATACGTTTAATCCTTTGTTACAGTAAACCGGTGAGCTTGACAACCTCACTGTTCGTTAGGGCAAAGTCTTGAGTTTGTGTTGTGCAGGTTTCCACGTTGCTTGCAACACTTGTGTGACGTTTCCTTCCTCCTTCTGATTCGATAACCTCGGTCTCAACTGAGGGAAAACTTGCTGCTTGCTGCTTCACACCTTGCTATTGGGGTTCCCAACAGGTTGTGCGTAGACAGTCGGCAACCCGCTTGAGAACCTCTCTTGATAGTACAACTATCTATCCTAAACCCGATCTCTCAACTAACAACACGAGACTGGAAAAAAAACCCTATCAAAATCATACCTTTTCCTTGAGCATTCCACTTGATCTTGATGTAGACTGTCCTGTCCTTCTCAAGATGGAACATCTTTCTTGATTGCTCTTGTTTGATGAAAACTTGCAACTTGCTCCCCCATACTCCATGGGGAAACCTCTTATTTGAACTTGTCTTCATCACTCCATGATCATCGAGGATGGGAAGCTTCAAGCATGTTCTAGAGATGGCGCATCTTGAGCTTGCCCTTCTTCATTCCTTCTTGAGGTTGATCCATCTTGATACAACTCCTTGCGCTTGTCTTGATCAACCTTCAAACATCTTCATCTTTAAACTTCGAGACCAACACATGGTCCAAGCGATGCCAATGGCCAAACCTACAAGTGATACTCAATTTACACATTAGTCCATAGAGACTGTCATTAATTACCAAAACCACATATGGGGGCATGCATGCCCTTTCACCTATCTAGAAACAACAGCGGCCACCAACGTCTTCATGTCTTACGTGTAATTGTTTTTTTTTTAATTTCACCAATCTATTAATAATCATCATCATCAATATAAAGAGCGTTAAAATTAATAAAAATTATAAATAGATCTTTGGACCACCTAATGACGACTACAAACACTTGTGCGAGCCGAAGGCACGCCGCCGTCCTCGCTCCTCCATCATCGGAGCCAGAAAAAACTTATCGTAATATAGCTTGTTGTAGTATACATACATGAAGTCGTCGTGCTAAATCCTCAAGGACCAGCGCACAAGAGCAAGAACCATCGCCAATGATGATAATTGTAGATTGGAAGAGACTGAACTGAAACCACACCAACAAACATGAAAACCGTTGGGTCCCGGGAGACCCACCGTACACACGATTCCATACACACTCCGTCGGCGCTAGACACACCACCGGAGCGAAGATAACACATCAGACCTTATTATGACTTCAGAATGTAGCCACCACCTCACCACCACAGTCTCACCATCTCAAAGAAGACACTGACAAACAACCTAAACATAACAATATAAATCCTCCTGCCGGCAAGGAGTCGTGGTCTGTCACACCGACCCGCATTGTCACCGGTGTTGGTGGTGGGTTTTTAGGTCACCGCGATAGCCATGTCTCCTTTCCCCACGTTACCGTTTTGCATGCACGCCTGATTGTCCACTCCAACACCCTGTGCTTATATCCTTATCTGTCCTCCTTTCATTATCATTTAATGTATTTGAAAACATATTTTTTTCTCGGCATTTTAGACATATTTTTGCTGAACGCACCATTTTCATTTGCAGTCATATTTAAACACGGGTGGCTACTTAAAAACACATTAATCGGAAAAGCATGTCCTGTTCCTACAAAAATTGAAATATACAATATAGTGTTATATTTTTTGGTTAATTCTTATTTATAATTAAATTCTAAAGTAAGTAGATCCTAAGAACAATTTCTA
The DNA here is from genome assembly GCA_030063025.1 of Avena longiglumis. Lineage (NCBI taxonomy): Eukaryota > Viridiplantae > Streptophyta > Magnoliopsida > Poales > Poaceae > Avena > Avena longiglumis. The sequence continues at coordinate 105,743,371 of CP125977.1, forward strand.
CCCTTTTTAAATTCTACGGACCAAAGGCAACATAGAAAGAGTTCTCGTGGAATAGAATCATCCAATACCCCTATAAATTCCCGGTAGTACAAAGAGACACTTGCCTATGTTAACGTTATCAGGCTCCATTCATGGATTGCTTTGGATTAATTACAATTCATAACATTATGTTTTCTTTTGTTTTTTAAGATTTAGATTGATTTTAAAATTAAAATTTCTATAAATAGTAAAAGTGTGTTGTACACAAGTCTTTACTTATTTTCAAATTTTCTTACAACTTTTTAGCGAGTGTATTCGACACCTTCGGTACCTCATGCACAACCAGGAACCAGCCCCGATACCCATTCTCCATACCACAAGGAGTGCTACAAATTTGGTATGTAGTAACAGCTTTAGTCAAGAAATTTTACGTACATTTTATAAAATGTACGTAAATCAAACAACGTTAAAGATCTGAATACAAATTGCAACACTACATTATTATTCATTTCGTTCACCGGTCATTATTGACTTCTGTGATAGAGCCGCCCAATATGCATGCCACCATTGATCAGAACTCGCATGCGCCTAAGTACACGCACTGGACTCGATCGATAAAAGCTCAGAATCGATCAAGATCGAGGAACTCGTCTGGGTCAAGCGGCGCCTCCTCCTGCCTGGGGGCGACGGCGACAGCCTGGTGGTGGCCGCCGGGTGGCTGCGGCGAATGCGGCGGCGGAGTAAGAGGAACATGAGCCTGTTGCTGCTGCTGTTGCAGCTGGGCGACGTGCGCGGCGGCGAGATCGAGCTGCGCCCGCGTCCTGGCGAGTTCGCCCTGCGCTGCGAGGATCTCCCCCTGCAGGTTGCTGATGATCCCGGCGCATCCGTACACCGGGTCCTCCACCCGCCACTGCGCCTCCATGGCCAGCGTCTCCGCCGCCTGCCCTCTCTCCTCAACCGGCAAGCTCTGCAGAATGGCCAATGTAAATCATCAACCATGCAAGTCCGATCCTCTTTAACTAACTTACTACAGTAGTAAGTAAACTAGCTGGTGGTTTGTCAATGGCGGATTAGTAGTACGAACCTCGAGCAGCCTGGCGGCGTTGCTGGCGCCGAAGACCCGGTGCACGCAGGCGTATCGGTGAGGGTTGGACGCCGGGAAGTAGGGGGCGAGCACGCAGTCGTGGGCGCACCGCCGCCGCAGGTACTTGCACGCCGCGCACCGCTTCGGATGGTTGCCGCCGCCTTCAAGCTGGTCTTCCTCCACGTTGCCGGGCACCGCCGACATGATCGGTGACGATCTAGCGCTAGATCGTGGTGTGAGTTTCTGGGATTTGGTGGATCTTTGGAAGATTTTGGTGGAGATCTTTGTGGGCGCATGCTTATATAAGGATGGATGCATGGTGCATGGAGGGGGATGAAAATGGCAACACCAACGGCTACGTTCGGGGTAAGCATGGCAACCTTAACGGCATTGTTTGCTGCTAATTATGTCATGACTCATGAGAGAGCACGCCGCGGGCCTGCACCACTGATCGGTGCTTTGCTGCAAGCACACACATCGTTGTACAAGACGTTATGTCGGAATTTCCCATATACTTATATATGTAGGACTATATGAAAAATAAATAAAAACATGCACAATTGCTAAACTCACGGAAGGGATTTTTTTTTTTGAAAAACTCACCGAATATAATAATAATAATCATCTGTAGAGAACTAAAAATAATAATAAGAAAGAAATAGGACCTTGAACCACCCACCAACGACTACAAGCAAGTAAACAAGTCAAAGACACGCCCGTGTCCTCCCCTCCCTCACCGGAGTCCAACAATGCTTGACATGTTGTCCGTAATTCTCGCATCTAGGGTTGAAAACTGAATGATAAAAAGAAAAAAAGCGGTATTTTGTAGAAAAGGAATGAAAACGGAATATTCTAAATGGAAACAGAAAAGAAAAAAGGGGATGCATTTTCGGCGGAAACGAAAATAACAAGGATTGAAAAACGAATATGGAAACTTTTCAGAATATCACCCAGCTAAGCCCATGTATGAAATAATACTTTCGGTCGGTGATTTCCCTTACTCTTAGAGAGACATGGAATCTAAATATATAACAGGGCGAGATCTGGGCGTGCCTGACCTTTCTAGTCAATAGAGTGGAGCAGGACGACCAAAGACGACGGAGCAGAGAGGAGGTGTCGAGGCGCTGCATCGGATGAAGATGAGAGGAGCGAGGGAAATGGAGGAGCTAAAAGGAGGAGGAGGCGGCGGCTAGCGGACATGGCGGCGGGTGGAACAAGGGCGGTGGACGGCGGCGCTAGCGGCGGGAGGGGTGGCCGATGGCGCTATCAAGGGAGGGGAGGTCTAAGGTGAGAGAGGGGGTTGGGAAGTGGGTTACTACATCACAATGGGCATATGATTATGCTTTCGTTGATAGGCGATTAGAGCAATGTGACACCCGATTTTGCTCTAGTTTTGTTTGGTTGGTAGGCGATTGGAGCGATGCGGACGAGTCTCATGATGACAAATAGTTTAACTCCCAGATGTGTGTGTGAGTTTAGCAACTCACACGGTTTAGTCTTTTCATGTGTGATAAGGGGTCTTAATAGGATTGATCTGTACTAGTGCGAACTTCCCAACCAAATGGAGGAAGAGGCGGAACGACGAAGGCGGATAAGCGGTATAAGAGGGGGAGTGGAGAGAAAGAGTGTATATAGAGAGACCTGAGGGAAAGGGACCCGGGTATCAATGAGGCTCCTGGCCGATTGAGTCTACCAAACATTGTTTTTGTTGCTTTAAGCGCTAGCCAAGACATGGGCGAGGAAGAACTTGATTATGAGTATGGTTATTGTTTACTTATATTAGTTTTGGAGGATTTCCTGAAAAGGATGAATCTCAAGAGGCCAAAAGCTCGAAATGAAAATCATCTAGACTGCCAGGAGCTCTTGAAAATAGTTGCAATAAGGATAATGAGTTAGAGTTTGAACCTACCAAGATGATAGAGAAGCTCCCAGTGCAATCAAGCAAACCAACATCTAGGAAAGTATCTAAAAAACTGGTATTGGTTAATATACAATTAATACTCTTTGTGATGTAGTAAACTTAGTTTGGATCATTATATGGTTGCAAAATGAAGTTATTTTTTTACGCATTCTACTTGTAAGAGAGTTTGAGGGGTAATAATAGTAATACAAGGTAATAATTTCCTTGGAGTAAATATATTTATTTAGATATAATAATAAGTCAAACCAGTTCACAAATAAAGAAGGAAATACTACAAGTTTCCTATCTAGAAGAAAAAAGTAACGGCCAACGTCTTCACATCTTACATGTACTTTTATGTGTGAAAATTCCACCAATCTATTAATAATATTCAACATTAGTACAAAGAGCATGGTAAAAGTAATAAAAGTTACAAATAGATATTTGGAACAGCTAGCGACGACTATATATACTAGCGTGAGCCGAAATCACTCCACTGTCATCACCCCTCCATCATTGGTGCCACACAAAGCATGTCGTAGTAGACATTCGGAAAGTCGTCGTGCTAAGATCCTAAGGGACTAGTACACCAGAGTAGCAACCATCACCAATGATGGTAACTATAGATCAGAAGAGATTGACCTGAAACCACACCAATGGACGTGAGAAACGGCTAGATCCCAGGAGATCGGCTAGATACATGACTCCACGCACAATCGAAGGCCGCTAGACGCACCACCGAAGAAATGATATGGAAAGACATATTCTAACATCAGAATATAGCCGCCACCTCACCCTCCCGAAGAAGACATTGAAAAACAACCTACGCGAGGGGCCATGGTCCACCACACGGACCGGCGGTCTCTCTAGTGAGGAGGGAGGAAACCCTAGATGATTTTTACATGCACGCCTGATTGTCCACTCCATCACTCTGTGTTTATATCCTTATATGTTATCCTTTTATTGTCATTTAATATTTAAAAATATATTTTCTTCTCACTTTACTTCTCAAGGAAATAACTCCGGCATTTTAGACACCCATACTTTGCTGAGAGTGCCATTTTCATTTGCAGTCATATTTAAACACCGGTGGCTACTAAAAAAAAATCTTAGGATAAAGGTTTGAAATAATTTAAACTTCTATAAAATGAAGTTGGGGGTCTCTGGCTCCTTTAGTCGAAAAAGCATAAAGGTTTGAATCAAACAATGAAAAAAGAGTCTTTGTTTGGATCACAGGGTTTTTTGAAAACATCGGAAAGGCATGTCATATTCCTACAGAAATTGAAAATACAATATAGTGATTTTTTTGGTTAATTCTTCTCTCAATTCTATAAAGTAGATCCTAGGAACAATTTCCACCCTTTTTAAATTCTACAAACCGAACACAAGATAGAAAGAGTTCCTGTGGAATAGAATCATCCAAACCCCTATAAATTCCCGTTAGTACAAAGAGACACTTGCGTGTGGTAACGTTTCTTTGTTGTTGAGAATTTGCGTGTGGTAACGTTAACAGGCTCCATTCATGGACTAGTTTTGATTTAATTACAATTCATAACGTTATGTTTCCTTTTGCTCTTTATAATATTAAAGTGTATAAGTGGATTGTACTAGCTTTTTCTATTAGTTCGGACTTTTGGTTGCGTTGGCTAGTGCATAAGCTTGATATGGTATCAGAGCCTAGTTGAAGTTTATTTATACTAGCTCTTTCCATCAGTTCGGACTTTTGGTTGTGTTGGCTAATGCATGAAGCTTGACATATAAGACTTAGAATTGATTCTAAAATTAAAAATTCTTTAAATAGTAAAAGTGTGTTGTACATATGTGTTTTACTTATTTTCAGATTTCCTTACAACTTTTTAGCGAGTGTATTCGACACCTTCTGTACCTCATGCACATCCAGCCCAGATACCCATTCTCCATACCATAAGTAGTACCGTAACAGATTTAGTCAAGAAATTTTTTACGTAAATTTTGTAAATGGTATCAAATGTTGACGCACACATAGGCAGCCCACATTCTAAAGCTACAAAGGGACTAAAGCAAACAACTTGAAGATCTGAATACAAATTGCAACACTACATTATTCATTTGATTCACCGGTCAATATTAACTTCTGTGGTAAGCGGCCCAATATGCCACCATCGATCAGAGCTCGCATGCGCCTACGTACACGCACTGGACTCGATCGATCAAAGCTCAGAATCCATCAAGATCGAGGAACTCGTCTGGGTCAAGGCGGCGCCTCCTCCTGCCTGGGCGCGTCGGCGACAGCCTGGTGGTGGCCGCCGGCTCGCTGCGGCGAATGCGGCGGCGGAGTAAGAGGAACATGAGCCGGCTGCTGCTGCAGCTGCGCGCGGTGCGCGGCGGCGAGGTCGAGCTGCGCTCGCGTCCTGGCGAGCTCGCCCTGCGCTGCGAGGATTTCCTCCTGCAGGTTGCTGATGATCCCGGCGCATCCGTACACCGGGTCCTCCACCCGCCATTGCGCCTCCATGGCCAGCGTATCCGCCGCCTGCCCTCTCTCCTGAACCGGCAAGCTCTGCACAATGGCATCTTACCAAGGTAAATAATCAACAATGCAGTAGTAAGTACTAGCTGATGGTTTGTCAAAGGCGGATTAGTACGAACCTGGAGCATCCTGGCGGCGTTGCTGGCGCCGAAGACCCGGTGCACGCAGGCGTAGCGGTGAGGGTTGGACGCCGGGAAGTAGGGGGCGAGCACGCAGTCGTGGGCGCACCGCCGCCGCAGGTACTTGCACGCCGCGCACCGCTTCGGATGGCTGCCGCCGCCTTCCAGCTGGTCTTCCTCCACGTTGCCGGGCACCGCCGACATGATCGGTGACAATCTAGAGCTAGATCGTGGTGTGAGTTTCTGGGATTTGGTGGATCTTTGGAAGATTTTGGTGGAGATCTTTGTCGGCGCGTGCTTATATAAGGATGGATGCATGGTGCATGGAGGGGGATGAAAATGACAACATCAACGGCTACGTTCGGGTCAAGCATGGCAACCTTAACGGCATTGTTTGCTGCTAATTATGTCAGGAGAGACCACGCCGCGGCCCTGCACTGCACCGCTGATCGGTGCTTTGCTGCAAGCACACACATCGTTATACAAGACGTTATGCATGCAGGATTGCTGAACTCACGGAAGCCGTTGCTAAACTCAGCGAAAGGGATTATTTCTTTTTTCAAAAAAAAAAATTCACCGAATCTATTAATAATCATCAGCCCCACATAACCTAAAATTAATAGTAACAAAAAAGAAATAAGATCTTCAACCACCTCCTCAATCAGTCTTTCGTCCCGCTATATTAATATAGCAAACAACTGATACAACTAGGATATCACTGCTGGGACATACAACAGAAAGCTAGCCCAAAAAAACAAGAATGAAAGGAGAAAAACAATACTGACACCGGCGGTGCAACGCAAAAGGAGATTACTCGCCACTGTTGCGCCCTCCGGAGAATTTCCACCTCGCTCCTTGCACTCCGAAGCGTCGCATACCAAGCAGCACCTCCAAGAAGGGAAGCGACGACGACGACGCTACTGCCCGAACCAGTTCAAGGATTCCCCCGGAACGTGTTCTAGGGTTTTCCCCGATATGATAAGGGGGTGGGGCGGAGGTACACCCGACGCCCTTCAGGAAGGACGGCAACACCCATAGGCATCACCAAGTCGGTGTCGAGACGGTAGGGATTTCTCCCGACCACCCAAAGAACCAGACCGCAGATGCTCTGCATCGCTCCACCAAGCTTGCGGCCCACCAGCGCACGCCACCGATCTTGCAGTCATCACCATCGTCACACCATGGCCCCGGTTGCGAGGCCGGTAGACCGAAAAGGAAAGGTCAGTCGACGGAAAAGAAAAGGCTGGTCGACAGGGAAATAGCACGCGGGAGCGAACTACCTCCGCCGCTAGAGGGCGGCCGCCGACCGAATGTAGGAGCAAGGGCAAACCAAGACTTCCGGCCCGACAGAGACCGAATAGGCCTGCAAAGCCCCCGCCATCGCACTGTAGAACGCCATTGACACCTCCAAGCCCCGCACCAGCTCCTCCTTTACCGTCCACCAGGAGAGCCAGCACCGCACTGGGCAGCCCGCCTAGGACCAGATTGAGCCTGGCAGGCCTAGATCTGAATCAGGAGGGAGGGCTCCACTAGCCAGGAGTCGTTCCCCGCCGCCCACAGCAGCACCTGCGTGACCTGCGCCACCCTCGTCAACACCAGGATCTCCGCCGCCGCCTGTGGACAACCCCATCGCCCCGTCGTCCCCCGCAGGAGAGGTCACGAGGGAGGGGGTAAAGGCCAGGGGATGCCGTCGCCAGCGCCGCCCGTGCCATGCCCGACGCCGACCGCTGACGACGGCAGGAGGAAGAATGGGAAGGGTGTGCGAGCTAGGAAGGATGGCGGCGCGGCCATCGCGAGAGCGGTTTTGTTCTGTACTTCGATCTTGAACCACCTAACAAGGACTACAAGCAAGTAACCAAGTCCAAGGTAAGCCGTTCCCGCCCCTTCCCCTCCTCCTCTCTCATCAGAGTCCGGTAATGCTTGACATGTTGTCCGCAATTCTCGCATCCAAAGTTGAAAACAAAAAATAAACTTATCATTCTTTTTTTTTGAAGAAAAAGAAACAGAGAGCAAAAAAAAAGGAAAAACAGTATTTTACAAAAAAGAAACGAAAACAAAACATTCTAAACGGAAATATTAATAAAAAGGAAAAAACTTTTGACGGAAATGAAAATGACAAGGATTCTGGGAAGAGAATACGAACTTTCTAGAAATGTAATTCAGCTAGGCGCATGTATGAAATAGTAAAACTGGGGCCTACATTACACGTGCAACCATGCACTAATGAAGCGAGTGTGTAATATGTGATTGTGGAAGTGTTGAACTACGTGTGCTACTACCGGAACAAGGCGTATAATTATTTTTCTTCTAAAGTAAAACAATGTAAAGTTTGACCAGGACTAAGGAAAAATCTATTTAAAAGTTAAAACTATGATACTACATAGATATAATATAAAAATGTATATCGCTTATATCTAATGGCACAGCGTGATAAATATTGATAGTTTTTCTAAAAAAAATTGATCAAAGTTTACATTATTTGACTTAAAAAATATTATTTGCCTTATTTTACAGAACGGAGATAGTACTTTATTTTCAGATGTCGCTTGGCGAAGTTCTGGGCTATTTTTATCTTATTACTACATCTTTACATGTTCATTTTGGTGCACAGACAAAGGTATTATGACATTATTGCTTCTAACACATGTCCGTTTAATTAAAAGAAGTGTTTAGGGTTTTCCGTGCGGCAAAGCCTCGTCACGTCTCTCCTTTATATAATAACCAGCAGGATTACACATGTATTGTATATGTACAAATACATGACATGAAAATACATCTAGACCTATTTTAACACTCCCTCTCAATCTAAATTTCTACGATGTACAAGGTTTAGATCGCTTATAAAACGGTCTAGCATCTTTCGAGTGGCTAGTTTAGTGAAGACATCAGCCAACTGGTCATCAGAAGAGATAAACCTGACCTGAAGAGCTCCAGAGACCACGCACTCTTGCACAAAATGAAAATCAATCTCAGTATGCTTGGTATATGCGTGGAAGACTGGATTGGTGGTCAGGTATGTAGCCCCTAAATTATTACACCATAATATGAAGGTACACTGCTGGGATACTCCTAACTCCGTGAGTAGTGACTCTATCCATATGGCCTCAGCATCTCCATTTGCTAGTGCCTTATACGCTGCCTCAGTGCTTGATCGCGAGACAGTGGGCTATTTCTTCGAGCTCCAGGAGATGAGGTTCGGTCCAACAAAGACAGCGAAACCTCCCGCGGATCGGCGATCATCAACAAATCCTGTCCAATCTGCATCAGTGAAGATACTAATACTGGCGGAGGCAGACTTGCGAAAACTCAGCCCTGTAGTCAGTGTCCCCTTAACATACCGCAAGATCCGCTTGACTGATTCCCAATGAACATCAGTCGGTTGAGAAAGGAACTGGCATAGTTTATTCACTGCAAAGGAAATATCTGGACGAGTGAGAGTTAAATACTGTAGGCCTTCAACAACACTGTGATGCTGGAAAGAGTCATCGGTACCAAGAGGAGTGCCAGACTCACGGGCAATATGATCCTTCGTAGCCAGCGGTGTAGAAGTAGGTCGACAATTCTCCAATGGGGTACCCCTTGCACATGATACATGAGCTATCCCGTGATCAAAATGACAAGGCAAGCAGACAATGAGCATCTCAGCGATCTTTTTATTTGCTATTTGCATAGGTTTTTATTGAAGATGCTTCACAGATCGCTCATTATGGTTATGCTGCAAGTTTCCACCATGATTAGGCATGGCTTAGACTAGCGGCCCAGGCGTTTCTCTAACACATATATATAACTCCATGAACTCACAAGCTCCCCTTTTATTTCACATCGACGATATCCGCAAACAAAAGAGCATGATATCAACTGGATAAGTATCCATAAGTGTTGAAAGCGTTCCCTGTGACAACACGGTTCTGCTAACTTCCAGCCTATAATTTGCAAGCATATAACTTTCATGGACAGGTCACAATGGTTCAGGTTTATTAAGTGCAGGAAATAAAGTGTGCCATCAAGTTCGTGAGAGCTTTACTAACTAACTTTCTCAAAATAGTCAAACATTTTATCTGGAAGAAAACAAGCCATAATGAATATGCACGGAAATAGCAAATGATGCTAGTAGGTAGGTATGGTAGACACTATGGCAATATTGGTTTTGGAGAGTTGGATGCACAAGTAGAGCTCATACTAAGTGCAAGTGAAGGCTAGCAATAGAGAGGGAGCGACAAACGAGAGAGCAATAACTGTCATAATCATGCTTGCGAGAAAACATGACTAATTATGACATGGAAGTGATACAAGAGATGTGAGGCAAAATAAATTATCGAGGCTTACTGACTATTGTTTAGTCATATGCATGCGTGAGCATGTACCAAGTCGATTCACATGAAACATTCAGAGGAGGATACCACAATATCATACCAAGTTATGAATAAAACAATGCAAGCAAACATTCATATAACATGATACAAACTATTAGCAAGATGGAGCTAATCACAAGAAATCAAGAACTACTAAGCATCCATAATAACATACACCTCACATGAACAAACTAAGCATGCTCACAATGATGAGTATATGTACAATGAAAACAAATAGAGTTCGTTACCAGCCTCTTACCACACCTCAAGTTGTCTTAATATTCATTATTTCCCTTCACTTGTGTGACTTGAACAATAACATGAAACCAAAATCCACTAAGGACAGCTGAACCCTGCAAAGAACTCACAAAACCAAAGAAGAACGACAAATATTTTTGGTGTTTTCTATTTTTTTAAAGCAAGCAAAAACAAATAAAGCAAAGCAAACAAAGCAAAATATTTTTGGATTTTTCTTTAAGGCAAACCAAAGCTAAAAAAATAAACAAACCAAGAGAAACAACGAAAATATTTTTGGTATTTTTGTGTTTTGAGAAAGCAGAAACAAAAAACCAAAAAGAAAGCGAAACATGGATATACAAAGAACCGACGAAACATGATATATACATGAATGTGATGTCGGTATACCTCACCCCAAGCTTAGGCTTTTGGCCTAAGTGGGGCTCAACCCCATGGTGACCAAGAAGGTGCACCTCCGTAGTACGTCGAGGAGGCCCCTTCGTCCTGGTAAGAGGTTGAGGACTCCCCTGTGTAGTGCACAGAGGGGTCGTATGAGGGTGCGTCCCTCTGATAGTGTCCATGCAAGCCAAGAATGCGCAGCTTCTTGTCCATCTCCTCCTTGGAGCGAGACAAAGGTCCCAGGGAAATACTGAACAAAGTGGTTTGGGCTAGAGGGATCTCTCTCTCTCTTCCCCGTCAGTAAACAACATTCTATAAACCAGGCTCTCAAGGGTAGAGCCAACAGTGACAAAGTGGTGCGCTTTCATAGCAGAAAGATCAAGCCTCTAAGAGCCAAAAATGTATCATTTGGATCAACAGCAATGTCTAAAGCAGCAACAACACGTGCAGCAATAACTCCCCCATAAATGGGCCCCTTAGCAGCTAAGCGACGAGCAATGAGAGAACCAAGATTGTACCTAGTTTCATTGTTGAGCGCCGCAGCTAGGAAGGCCAAATGATAATTGGAAATATTGCTAGTGTTCTCCCTACCAAGAACACTAGTGGCAAGAAAATAAGCAAAGTACCTAATAGCTTGGTGTTGAATATTTCTTATCTTTCCACGCTAGGCTCTACGATCATCACCATTGGTTATCCCGTGGTAGAGCTCCAACAAATCAGTGGGTTGAGCTGGAATCTTCTTCACCGTCCCAGTTGTACCAATACCCATGATCTCACAAAATTTCTTCAAAGTCATGGAGTAAGGCCTGTTATAGATTTTGAAAGACACATCTGGCTTGAAAGCGCTGTTAGAAAAAGAGAAACTCTCCACAAAAGTTTTAGTGAGTGTAGCATACTACACACTCTCATCCTGCATATAACTCGTTAGTCCAACCCTCTGAGCCAAAGTTAGGAAATCATTCAGAATCCCAGCAGCCTGCAAAAAGGTTGGACAAGGAAATGTAGAAGGGTGTGCATCCCCCTCATCTCCCTCGTTGCCAAATCACGGTGTAATGAGATCCTCATTGTATGAGGGCCTGACTCGGGAGGATGATCTTGAAGGCCTTGTCCTTCTAGGTGCATCACTCTCAAATATTTCACCATAGGTGTGGTTGTCCATGACCACTTTTTTTCTGAAATTTTTAGACAAACATCAAACCAAGTGATTTCCAAGTTGATAAATTATGAGAAACTACTATAGGAACTTGCTAGAGGGCTACACATGCATCAAAATGAAATCTCTAAGAATAGAACAAGCATGCAAGCTCACACAACCTGACACCTATAGCAGCAAAATACTCAAGATACAATCTACCAATCACAAATCTAATTGGACAAGCGGAGGAGGCACATACCAAGGAGCAATCCCTCCAAAAATCAGCATCAAAGATGGGCTGAGCAAGGAGATCGAAAATCGGGAGCAAGAACAGCAAGAACTCGAGCTTGACAAATTTTTCCGGTGTTTTTCGAGAGAGAGAAATAAGGTGGCTGTGAGGAGGCATCTTTGAGGGCCACGAGTGTGCCACACCCATGCCAGGCGTGCCCCTGGGGCTGGCTGCGCCACCAGGGGGTGTGCTGGCCTGGTGGGCCCCTGGGCCACTCCAGGTGTCCCTCTGCCCCTTTTTTCGAGGAAAAATTTATTATGAATTCTCTGGGATTTTTTGGGAAACTTTATTTTTGGCCAATTTTTAGGGTATGAAAATTGATTTTCTCGCAGAAAATATTTTTTTAGAAGAAGCAAAAAAGCAAACAAAAACCAAAAGTACAGTAGTTCTAAGACACTCTAACAAGCAAACAACTAACCAAACGAAAGCTAACAAAAGAAAAGGCAAATACTAGGAAGGATAAAAGTAAAAGTGAGCAAGTATAACCATAGTGAAAGCATTATTTTGTTCATTAAAATACTTTTGTTAATAAGGTTGATCAAGTCTTGTTACCAAAACAATCTTATATGAAACAAAACTTTGCATTCCACAAAGTGATTATGTTAACTCAAATTTGATAGCAATTGTGGCACCCCCCAGGGTTAGAGTTAAACTAACCTCAGATCACCATCCAAGATAAGTTTAACTCCCAAACACGGAAGATCATAGTATGATTCGGTAACATTACAGAACACAGGGATTCAACAACATAAGTTTAAACTCTTAACAGAGTAAGATATTAGAGTTATTACAAACGAGAGGTCATAGACCCAACATTACATCACATAGCGAAAGAAAATTATGTTGTTCTACACAACAACTTAGCAAAAGGCCTAAGAGGCCATAAACAAAAGCGACGTCCATCCCATAGTCCCCAGGCTGCTACCTGGGACCCCCAACTACTCGTCGATGTCAACGTATAATCCACCTTCAGTTGTGAAAGTATACGGATGTCGCCTAGAGGGGGGTGTGAATAGGCGATTAAAACTTTTCCTAGAGTGGCTCAACAAAGGCGGAATAAAACTAGTGTTTACTTTGTTAAGCACAACCTAGAACAACTAAGGTTCACCTATGTGCACCAACAACTTATGCTAAGCAATACAAGCAACAAAGTGATAACAAGATAAATATTACTTCAAGCACGAAGGCTATCACAATGTAAAGTGCATAAGTAAAGAGCTCGGGTATAGAGATAACCGAGGCACGCGGGGACACCGATATTTTACCGAGTTCCTCCCAACATGGAGTACGTCTTGTTTTGAGAGGGGGTGGTATCAAACCACCAATGCCACAAAAGGCCTCCCTTATTCTCCGGTGAATCTCTCCCCAACGGGATCGATCCATGCTTCCACTATCGGTGCACTTGTCGGTGGCAACCGGAACCTCTCACAAGGTTGGGGCACTTCTCCACAACTTAATTGGAGGCTCTCAACAAATGACACAAAAGGCCACAATGCCACCAAGGCCACAAAACCTTCTTGGGTTCCAAGAACCCAAGAAGGACAAGCTCCAATGAGTCACTCAAACCAAATCCTCCGAGGAGAACACAAACCGATGCACCAAATGCAAATGGCAAGAACACCACAAAGGTGTTCAAATCCTTCTCTCCCAAATTCCACCAAAGATACAAAAGCTTATGGGGAATAATAGAGGAAGAACAATGGAGGAAATCCACAAAAGACTCCAAGATCTAGATCCCAATATGTTCCCCTCACTTAGAGGAGAGATTGATTGGTGGGATTGTAGATCTAGATCTCCTCTTTCAAATCCCTCAAGAATATGAAAGAATCATCGGAGGGATTGAGAGAAAGCAAGATCAAGAAGGTCAAAAATGGAGGGAAAACTTGCAAGAATGGTTGTGGAACTATTGGGGAAGAATGCCTCTTAAATAGGTCCTCCCAAAATCCAACCGTTGAAGCCAAAAAAATGCGAATCCCGGTACTACCGGACTTTTTCCTGGTACTACCGGACATTCCCGGTACTACCAGACATTCCCTGGGGATCCCAGGTCGCCAAACGCACCTTATTCAGTACCGACCGGTACTAAGGGGCGGTACTACCGGACCTCCAGTAATACCGATCATCCCTGAACGAAAACGGCCATAACTTTTGCATCCGGACTCCGATTTTGATGATCTTGGGCTCGTTTCGAAGAGGAAAACAAGCTATAAAATATCATGCAAAGAAACATTATAGTCCATCAAGGGAGGATAGATCCAAATGACGAAAGGTTTAACCTCTATCAAAAAGACGAACCGATAAAACCTCCAACATAAAAAACGTAATAGAAAATGCATATGAAATCCGTTTTCGATGAACTAGATCTTGTCATGGAGATTAACACAAGCTCTAAATCCTCACATGAGTAAGAACCAAATAATGGAAGGTTTTACCTATCTCTAAAATACAAACCGGTAAAACCTCCAAGATCAAAACGCAATAAGATATAAAAGGGAAATCCGGTTTTTGATGAACTAGAGCTTGTTATGGAGATTATCACAAGCTCTATATCCTCACATGGATAAGACCAAATAACAACCAAATATGATGATGCGATTATGCAAAGGTTTGATCTCTCTCCGAACGATGTGACCGAGTTACTCATTGGAGAGCCCCTCTTGATAGTACGATTATCTATCCTAAACCCGATCTCCCAACAAACATGAGACCGACAAAAGGGAAAACCTATCAATATTATACCTTTGCCTTGAGCAATCCATTTGAGCTCATTGTAGACGATCTTGTCCTTCTCAAGATGGACACCTTTCTTGATTCCTCATCATCGATCCATGATCATCGAGGATGACAAGCATCAAACATGAGATCTTCTATAGATGACGCATTTTGAGCTTGCACAACACATCTTCTTCTCATTTCATCTATCTTGAAGTCAACACATGCTCCAAGCAATACCAATGGACAATTCCTACAAGTATAACTTAATACACACATTAGTTCATAAAGATTGTCATTAATTACCAAAACCACACATGGAGGCCCACATGTTCTTTCAATCTCCCCCATTTTGGTAATTGATGATAATCCCTTTAAGAGGGTTTATATAAGGAATTTTAATGAACAAACTGGTAACACCAATATCAAATACTACATAAGTATGTGATATTGGTACCACCATATATAGAGCAAACTCCCCCACAATCTATGCATGTGTGATGAACTTGAATTTGATTGCATATATTGCCAATCATTATCATTGGTGGAGTTTCCACTATATATACCACATGCTAAGCAACGACAAAGATGCAAGAGCATGAGAGGCAAATGCACAAGAACAAACTCAATGCATAAACCAACTTCCCTTAAACCCTCTAAAACTTCTCCCCCATTGGCATCGATTGCCGAAATGGGTGACAAGTTCTAGAAGGAAAATATAATAATAATTCCTCTAAAGGTGTGCCTTCGCACATATCCAATGATGAATACTTTGGAGGGAGTAGAACTATATCGAGGACCCGAAGATTGCCAAAATGAATAAAGTCAAATGATGCAAGCAATTACAAGGTCCCACAAACCAATTGAAAACAACAAATGAGTTCAAATGGAACCTACAAGATATTATGATATGAGCAAGAGAGTGCTTTAAATAACAAATAGAGAAGCTCCCCAAGATTTGTGCACTATTCAACATAAATGCATTAGAATACATATTGCACAAATATGGAATCCTTGCTCCCCCATAAGCATTTCAAGCACAACAAATGCGAGATCAAATAAATGCTTAAATAAAATAGAGAAGCTCCCCAAGATTTGTGTGCACTTTAGAATCGTTGTATTTCAATACAAAAATGCACAAATATGGAATCCTCACTTCCCCATAAACATTTAAGACGCAATAAATGAGAAAAAGATAAATGAGCATTATTAAATGAATTAGATGAGCTCCCCAAAGATAATGCACCAATTATGATAATTGCATTTGGGAACAAGGTGCATAATCATGGAATCCTCACTCATCCAAGTTCATTTAACAATACAAGGCATGAAAGAACAAATATGAGTGCCCAAAGATGCAAACAAGAGGAACAAGCACTCATAGGCAATTAAATTTGGAAGCCACCGAAGAATCAAAAGAAATAGAAAGGTGGTCTCCAAGGATTAAAAATCAACTAAAATTATCTCCTCATATGTGTATATGTCTCTAAATGGAAAACATCACAAAGACATATGCCAAAAAATAAATATGCACACATAAAGAAGATTATACAATAAAGCACATGAAAGGCAAAAATTAAGTCATAACATATATTAATAAGATTTTTTGCTTCAAAGCATGGCCAAAGGCTCACATATGTCTTATTGTACATTAATGGACTTCAAACACCAACACACTACATATATTACAACTTTCACCAAGGGAAGAGGAGAAAGTTGGAATATATGGAGAAAGGCAACAAGTATCACAAGAAAAATTTAACTAGCAAAATCTCACTATTGCACATGAGAGAAGTTGAGGAAAAGATAGGCAATAAAATTGCTAGATTGACATATTTGGGATTGGAGGATCATATGCATGATTTTGTCTAGTCCCAATTATATATACTCATCTCAACTTATACACATATACAATAGAGAGTTCTCTTAATACCATGGCTAGAGATACAACAATTACATATACATGAATTCATGCCAGAAGGTAACTGACAAACGGTTGGAATCAAGATATATGAGCATGAGAAAGAGATACTTGTTACGGAGATATAATTGGTAGGATGTAGATGATATGAATTCATTGATCATCCTATAGATTGCCTCCAATTTTCATTAATGCACCACTTCTTCAAGATTGAGAGACAAGCATCCAATATATCTCCAATGTACCTAAAACATATTTAAGTACAAAAATGGTCCCCAAACTTATTGGGTCCAAAGAAGTTAGTGCAACTACAATACATAGGTGAGACTCCACATAATTATGTGCATATTGATATGAAATTGAATTTCATGCACAACTTAGCCAATGGGAATTGGTGGAGTTTCCCCTATATATTGGATTAAAGAAAGCAAGCATGCCATAATATAAACATATAGTAAATATGCATGCATAAAGCTTTAAAGAACCAAAAAGGAGATACAATTTGAACAAAAACACCAAGTAAATCGATATTGCACACACAAGAGTGTGACATGACAAACGATGTCCAAATTGTATCAAAGAACCAATTCAACACATGAAAGATCACAAGTTCAACAAATGAACTAGGCTAAAACCAAAAGAGCAAAAGATAGATAGAAATAAAAATGCTCAAGGATTTATCTCATTCTAAAATGGTAAAATCATGAAACAAGGAATGAGACAAAACCAACTCCCAAAAAGAGCAAGGTTCCAATAAGAAACCAAACTCCCCAAACTTCTCATGATGGCACAAAGTACCAAAACAAAAAGATTGAGGTTCCAAGCACAAAAAACCCGATATGGATCAAACAAAGAAGCATAAATACGAGTGCTCTAAATAATATAGGAGATCTCACCCATAAGTAGTACATTATATAGAACTTTGCTTTTGAATGCAAAATGCACACAAATGAGATCATCACTACTACCTACATTAAATAAAACACAAGAGGATACCAATAAAATAAGAAGATCCAAAAGTAGCAAGGAATACATGGGAGCACACAAAACATTTACTTGGCCAAAGATAGGATAATATTAAGCAAGGGCCAAAGTGAATATGATCAATAAATTCTACCATAAATTGGGTACTCATTGTCCAAGGACAAGAAATATTGGGAATAATTTTCCCAAGGTAGCTTGCATGGATATGCAAGATCATAGTCACAACAAGAAGCATATAACAAAATATAAGAATTAAGCATGATACTTGGAACAAGATTCTTGGTAGCTTCCAATAGTCACACAATCACTAGTGATTAGAGTAACTTGAAGCAAATGGTTTCCATGATGATATAGAGATCTAAATATGAGGAAACACATACCAAGAAACACTCTCATATACAAGATCTAAAATATGATCAACAACAACATTCAATCAAATTGGAACTTGTATGAGCAAATGTGTCACATAGGTGCTAGATAATTATCAATATCAATTCTAAGTGACACAACCTCGAATATTCACATTTTCTAGGATTGTAATATGCACTAAGCATATGGCTCCCCCATAATGTGATACTACCATAACACCAACACGAGGCAAAATGATACAAATAGAGATAATTAATGGACATTATAAAATTAAATTTCTCATGAGAATTATACCACATAGAGACTAGACAATAATCCAATATTAATACTAGGTGGTATTCCTCATGTACACACAATTTTTAGGATTGTGGAATGCCCAAGCATAACACTCCCCCAAAGTGGGATAATCCATTAATCTCTCAAAAGAGCCAAATAAGATACCAAATATAACCAAGTAAGGCTCAAACACAAGAAACACACATACATGGTGTGCCACCTAATCATACACAAATATGCTTGATACCTCAAGATAGTTAAGTGGAAAGCACAATATGTACAAAAGCATGGAAGATACAAAACCAACATGTGCACAAGGGGGCGTGTAACTTTTAATGTAAAGAGTTAGCCATATGTTACCGCAAGGAGGAACATTGGAAATATAATATAATCATGATAATCCAAATGGCTTGGCTTGACAATAATAATTGATGAAGATCCCTCAATTCTTCATAATGTAACCAAGTCTCCAATGCCTTCCAACAACACCTATTGATCAAGTTTTGGCTTGTTGGTCCCCAACAAAGTTGGGTCCTAAGAGGTTAGTCACAATAGGCTTGGCAACCCAAATTGTTCTTTTCTTGAACCCACATTGAGCACCAACAAATTTGGCAAACACATTGCCAACCTCATCCTTACAAAGAGAATAATCATCATCAATAATGATAGGGTTGGATGAGGATATACCGATAGTGCATGAGGAAGAAATATGCCCCTTCTCACGACATATGTAGCAAGTTATACTCTTGCCATCTTTCTTCTTAGGTGAAGCCACAACTCAAGGAAGAGCTCGAGTAGTCCTCTTAGGAAGTGGCCCATTAATGACTTGAGGTGGAGCTTGAGGCCGCTTCCCTTGTTGCTTCACAATAAGAGGCTCTTTCTTCAATGGGAAAGATCTAACATGGTGTCCTTCTTCCTTGCACTTGAAGCAAACAATGTTGGCCGGATTCTTGACTTGATCTTGGCCATTCTTCTTGTTGTCCTTGTGCTTAAACTTGATAGTGGACTTGTTCTTGACATTGGAGTTGAATCCAAGCCCACTCTTGTCATTGGGGGATTTTTGCACACTCAAGATTTTGTTGAGTGCGGCCTTCCCTTGACGACCCTTTTTCAAGTCATTTCTCAAAGAAGTGACTTGAGCCTTGAGCTCTTTTATTTCCTCTACATGGTTAGTTTCAACAAAAGTACTAGAGGAAGTAGATGCTACATTGTTAGAGCAACAAGGAACAAAATGTAATTCATCACGAGATATAGCATGGTTGTGAGAGGATGAATTACAAGGACTAGCACATGGCAATATAACATTTGGAGTAGATATAGTGCTAATGTCCACATGAGGCCCACTAGATGTTACCTTTGACACGATGGCCTCATGAGCTAACTTTATCCTACCATGGGAGACTAGAAGATCCTCATGCGAGCTCGAGAGCTTAGTATGACTTTCTTCTAATTTCCCATAGTTGCTAGTTAGCAAAGCAAGTTGAGCCTTTAGCTCAACATTCTCCTTCAAAATAGATGCTTCACAAGAAATAGAGTTAGTAGCACAAGCATCATTATTATTAGCAAGAGGTGAGGGCAACTTGTCAAGCTCTTTTGAATATGAAGCTTTAAGTTGCTCATGCGACTCGGTGATTTTGATGAGAGCCATTTTTGAGGTGCTCAAAATCCTCAAGGAGTTTAGCATAAGCAACTTGAGTCTCATCATTTTTACTTTTGAGATCACTTGCCACCTCAAGATCTCTATCATGAGATTCCTTTACTCTAGATAGCTCTAAAGTAAAGGTCTCCTCAAGAGATTCCTTAGTGGTTTGTTCCTCTTCAAGAGCTTTATTTAGGTTTGCAATTATATTAGCATACTCACACTCAAGACTACACATTTTATCAATGTTGTTATCATGCACCTCAATTTGTGTTTCTAACTTATCAATATGTTCTTTGATCTTAATAGCAAAGTCCAAGACTTCAACAAAGTTAGAGCAAGCAATATCCTTTTTAACAAGGGCACGATAAACAATCTCACCCTTTTCATATAAATCATCAATATCAAGCTCTTCTTCCACATTATCCACATCCTCCTCATCACAAGAGGTAATGGGTTCCAAAGTAGGGGTTACCTTAGAATCCCCAGCCATAAGGCATAGGTGGGTACCGGAAGAAGGTGAAGATGAGATTGCATTTGTGGCTTCATTCAAAACCATGACTTGGCCCATAGAATCTTCGGTTTCCTCTACATGGTTAGCAACACAAGTACTAGAGGAAATGGAAGCATTTTTATCATGGCAACAAGACAACACAAGCATATCATCATAAGATTTATCCAAGTCATTTCTACATGATATGCAAGGAGTATTAACACAAGCATGTAAGAAGTTTGTAGTGATAGAAGTGTTAAAGTCCAAAGATATATCATTGCAACTAGATAGAGATGAGGGATTACAAATAGTAAGCACACTATCCAAATTGCAATTTCTATCACCACTCACCATATCATTACCTAGTGAAAAGCCACATGTTGGTGAAGTGGTAGAGGATGAGAACTCATCTCGACCGGAAGTGTAAGCAACACAATCATCCTCAATAATGTTGGACACAACATATTTATCTTGAAGTTTTGTCCATAACTCATGAGCGCTCCAAAAAGGAATGATTGAAGAGGTAACTACATAGCTCAAAGCATTAACAAGCACATTAGAAGCTTGAGCATTGAGATATAAGTTTTTCTCATCCTCACAAGATAAATTTTTTAAATCCATAGGAGGAGAAAAACCTATATCTACAATACGCTCCAAATTTGGGTCAATGTCCCGAAAATGAATGAGCATGCGATTTTTCCATATATCATAATGTAAGGTTCCCAACCTTTAATAAGGTAGATATCCCTGTGTTTACAATGCTAGTCCCTGGATCAATAGCTAGCATCCACAGTTAAGATGTAATATCAAGAAAGAAAGGTCATAATACAACTTTATAACCAGGAATAAAGTAATTTATTACATCTTACATAGCTCATTTGGCTATCTCATTACAATGCAGCAGATTATAACAATAGCATGGGGTCCTTCATCTTCAATGTGCCACAGGCAGACATGTTGGTTGTAGACTTGTAATCCTAATCATTAAACTTCACTAATATCAAACAAACCTGCAACATAACAAGTTACAGCCACAAGGGTCAATACATTTGAATTGTATTGACAAGTGATACTATGGTAGTACAGTGGAGTCTATCATCTATATGCATTTGGCTAAGTGGAGCTTAGGCTTGCATTGCTCAAAATAGATTTTCCTTATCATTTGAAAACACCAAGTTTTTGCTTGACAAAAATCACCCAAGGCATCTCCCAATAGAAATTGGTCATCCTTTAACCCTTGTTCAACCACAAGACTTTAACTTAGAAATTTTGATGAGGAGATTCTTGATAGCTTCCATGTCTTGATGCTCAAATTTTCCAATACCAGGGACATGGCTAAGTACTTAGATTTTTCACTCTGCAGAGGTGGTGCACTTTCCCCACAAGACTTGGTTTCACCAAGACAAGATCTTTCAAAAGCCTTCCCTTAGACCAGAATGGAAGCGCTCCAACCTATCAAACCCCTACCACCAAATGTCCATTTGGCTAAGTTATTGCAACCTATATGATCCAGGCAGAGCCCATAATGCCAAGTGGCTGCACTTGAAGCTTCTCAACATTTGACATCTCAAATCTCTTTGTTCCTGGGTGGCCATCCACAAGTGAGATACACAAGGTAAGCCATAGAAATGGGCCTTGTGAACCATTCAACATAAACTATTCCTTCCATTCCACCTAGGTGGTTCATTCACTTAGTTGTTTTATTAAAAAAAACACAAGTCCTTGACTTAGAAATATTCCATAGTATGAATATATATTCCACCCTTGTTTTCTACTAGCTAAGCTAAGCATGATAGTAGTAGGAATCTTAACTTAGGAAATTCTGCTAAGGTTTCATCTACTAGGATTTCCCATGGCATAGTTTATACTTAGCAAAATTCCATGCAAGTCCTACTTAGAAATATCACTAATGCATAGTGAAAATAATGGGACAAAAGTATGAAGCATCACTTGCCTTTTTGGTAGATAATATATGTTCACTCCTTGATCTTTGCAATGTTCACACACTTCAAATCACTACAATTCAATCAAGCAGCAATATTTCAATCTACCATTCAAGCAATTCATCACATAAAATGATAGAAACAAAAAAATGCATGCAAACATGCAAAAGATTGTTTTATTTGTAAAAGTGGTTCCTAATGGGTAATAAACATTTGAAAACGCCTAATGGTCATTTTATAAAGTGGCAAAACCATTTGCAAAAGATTTTACTTCATAAACCATTTTTAAACCAAGTCATTATTTTATGTGGTTGAAAATGTCTTTAGCAAAGTAGTAATTTTTATAGGGTTCACCAAATACATTTTCAAATCATACAATTTGGTGTTTGGGGTCAGAGAGTTTAAATCAAAACATTTCCCAAAGGTTTTCTCCAGAAACCATTAAAAAAACAATATTTTTATTTGACTAAAAATGGTTTAAATCAAAAGTTTATTCTTTTGCTTCACCAAATATGTTTTTGAAACCACAAATTGATTTCTTTGGTTAGTAGGTTCAAAACAAACCATTTGCCAAAGATTTCATCTCAAAATTCATTTTAGATCAAATTTTATATTCTAAAAATGCCTACACAAGTTTTTGCAAAAACAATCAATTTAACAAAAGCTTTTTACTAAACAAAGTGCATGGTCAGAAGGTACTTGTTTTGCTGAATCTATTGATATAAAATTTGCAAAATTTGGATGTGTGGTTTGAAATTTATGAATTTTTCAAATTGGAACATCTAATAGACATTTCTGTTTTTATTTCAAACGGACAGGGACACGTGTCTAGTTCTTATTCGCCTGTACCGCTTCGTGCGGATCGATCTTCCTGGACCGTCAGATCTAAATGGCTACGCATGGTGCAGATCAAAGGATACCATTTCGATTATGATTCTATCGCAACCATCTAATTAAGATCCTACGGTCGCTACGCGTTTGACCCTAAGCGAGCGGCGCTGGCGGCGGCAGGTGGCGGCGCTGACTCTGGCTACGGCGTCGCGGTGATTACAGGAAGCAAGGGAGGAAGGGGAGTGTCTCACCAGGTTCGCGTGGTCGTGGTGATGCTCAAGGTACTCGCGAGGAGGCATGGGGCGCACGAGGATGACCTCAATCGCTCACCGGAGTTCTCGCTGTCGTCGGGTGCGCACGGTCGTGGTCGAAGACGAGCGCCTGGGATGCAAGCAAGCGAGGAAAGGTATCCGGAGGATGCGCACTGTCTCGGGGGTTGTAGAGGTACTCACTAGCACACGAGGGGCGCACGGGTTTGGCGTCAGTAGCTCGCCGGAGTGGATGCGGTCGTCGGTGGCGAGACGGTGTTGTCATTGCCGACGATTTGGAGCGAGCGCGAGCTAGCTAGGGATGCTGGTAGATGCGTATGGGGATGGGGAGCAGGATAGTGAAGTCTAGGAGTGGCGATGAAGTCTGGCGTCACCGGAATTTGTCGGGGAGGCTCGTCGGAGCAGTGAGGGCGCGTGGAGAAATTCATCCAGCATGGGGGCTCCTGGGACGTGCCGACTGAGGGGAAAGAGGGAGAAGAGGGAGGCGTTTAGGGGATCATGGTCGCGGCGAGGTTTAAGCGAGCCGTTTAAGCGAATTAAACTGCAGCATCAATGGCAGGAAACGGCCGGCGCGATCGTCGCGGGGTGAGGAAGACGGTGACATGGAGATGGGGTCCGTTGTCAGCGTGAGGGAGAGAGGGGGAGTGGGTCCAGGACGCTGGTCTTGGGTTCGTCTGCGGTGAGAAAAGCGTTTCATGAGAGAGTGGGGTGGGCTTCTTTGGGCTAGTCGGCACAGGGTTAGTTGGGCTAGGTCTTTCTCTTTTTTTTGATCTGTTTCCTTTTTATTTTTCTTGATTTCTTTTTCTGTTTTGATTTTGTTTGAATGTTTTCAAACCTTGTTTGAATTCAAAACTTGTTTAAAAGTTCACTATAATTCCATACTGTTTAATCCTGTAAATTAAATATTACTTCAGGAATAATTCTTTTATTTTTCTTATGTTTTATTCTTTATTAAAATAAGCATATGCCATTTTTCAAGTGAGTTTACATATAATTTTCAAACCTTACTTAAATTCCAATCTTTTCACAAAACTTTCAGTAGGTTTATTTATTTAATAGGGTGTCAAATATTTCACCTTGACTTATTTCGAAAGTATTTAATATGATTCATAAATCATTTGAATTGGGTATTTGTTTTAATTCCAATGGAATTAAATATAGTTTTAATTCCCTAAATTTTATTTGGAAGATTTATTTCATTTAAGTTAATTAAAAAACTTTTATTCCACTTGGGTAAATTCCAAAATACTATTTTCTCATGAATTATATAATTATTCTTATTAGAGATTTGTCTTTATTAAAATAGGGATAGAATGGTTAATGCCATTTTATTTTATTTTGGAAATTCTTTATACTTTTATTTTATTTGGATTTGTATTGTATCCATTCGATTTGATTATGGACTAGGTCAAGATTGGATTTGGCCTTTAAATAATCCTCATTTAATATTCCTTTCTTCATCTTATAAAATCCATATCTTTTTATTTAGAGATCCAAACTTGGTGATTCCCATTTGTAAAATATTATTTGAGATTTATTTATCCTTTTAAATATCTTTAGGATTATTTGCTCACCATTTGGTATGGATTTATAGATAGGTTCTTTATTAGCTTTGGAAATTAAATATCCTTATCTTATTAAATTCATAAGATTTTATCTATGGCTCCAAATTGAATGAAATCAATTTATATGGTTTTATAATATTTCCATTTGTCATCTTGATCATTTTGAAATGTTTGTTTGACCAATTTTTATATGGATACAATCCATAGGCTTGGAGATAACTTGGAAATGATTTTATTCCATTAGGATTTAGGGTTTAGATTTATTTTCCAAGTGTTAAATTTCCAGATGCATTTTATGAGGAATGCATTTATCTTGATTTGGATTTTGTTGAATTCAAACTTTCATTAAAGTTTGTTCAAGATGGGATTTTAATTTTCCATTTAGAAACAAAGTTTATTTTCACCCTGATTTTCAACAATAATTTATTTTGTTTATTTATTTTTCACATTACAAGATTTGGAAAATCTTGGGATGTGACACATAATTTGTGCCATCGAATGTGAACATGTAATTGTGCACTAATACTCTAGCCGACATATTTACTCTCAAGGCGGTGAATCCTAAAATGACAGACCGGGCTCTAATACCAATTGAAAGGATACGGATGTCGCCTTGAGGGGGGTGAATAGGCGATTAAAACTTTTCCTAGAGTGGCTCAACAAAGGCGGAATAAAACTAGTGTTTACTTTGTTAAGCAAAACTAGAACAACTAAGGTCCACCTATGTGCACCAACAACTTATGCTAAGCAATACAAGCAACAAAGTGATAACAAGATAAATATTACTTCAAGCACGAAGGCTATCACAATGTAAAGTGCATAAGTAAAGAGCTCGGGTATAGAGATAACCGAGGCACGCGGGGACACCGATATTTTACCGAGTTCCTCCCAACATGGAGTAAGTCTTGTTTGTGGAGGGGGTGGTATCAAACTACCAACGCCACAAAAGGCCTCCCTTATTCTCCGGTGAATCTCACCCAAACGGGATCGATCCACGCTTCCACTATCGGTGCACTTGTCGGTGGCAACCAGAACCTCTCACAAGGTTGGGGCACTTCTCCACAACTTAATTGGAGGCTCCCAACAAATTCAACAAAAGGCCACAATGCCACCAAGGCCACAAAACCGTCTAGGGTTCCAAGAACCCAAGAAGGACAAGCTCCAATGAGTCACTCAAACCAAATCCTCCGAGGAGAACACAAACCGATGCACCAAATGCAAATGACAAGAACACCACAAAGGTGTTCAAATCCTTCTCTCCCAAATTCCACCAAAGCTACAAAAGCTTATGGGGGAATAAGAGAGGAAGAACAATGGAGGAAATCCACAAAAGAATCCAAGATCTAGATCCCAATATGTTCCCCTCACTTAGAGGAGAGATTGATTGGTGGGATTGTAGATCTAGATCTCCTCTTTCAAATCCCTCAAGAATATGCAACAATCATCGGAGGGATTGAGAGAAAGCAAGCTCAAGAAGGTCAACAATTGAGGGGAAAACTTTCAAGAATGGTTGTGGAACTATTGGGGAAGAAGGCCTCTTAAATAGGTCCCCCCAAAATCCAACCGTTGAAGCCCAAAAACGCGAATCCCGGTACTACCGGACTTTTTCCCGGTACTACCGGACATTTCCGGTACTACCGGACATTTCCGGTACTACCGGACATTCCCTGGGGATCCCAGGTCGCCAAACGCACCTTATTCAGTACCGACCGGTACTAAGGGGTTGTACTACCGGACCTCCGGTACTACCGGACCCTGGTCCGGTACTACCGGTCATCCCTGAACGAAAATGGCCATAACTTTTGCATCCGGACTCCGATTTTGATGATCTTGGGCTCGTTTCGAAGAGGACAACAAGCTCTAAAAGATCATGAAAAGAAACATTATAGTCCAGCAAGGGAGGATAGATCCAAATGACGAAAGGTTTAACCTCGACGAACCGATAAAACCTCCAACATAAAAAACGTAACAGAAAATGTATATGAAATCCGTTTTAGATGAATTAGAGTTTGTCATGGAGATTAAAACAAGATATAAATCCTCACATGAGTAAGAACCAAATAATGGAAGGTTTTACCTATCTCTAAAATACAAACCGGTAAAACCTCCAAGATCAAAACGCAATAAGATATAAAAGGGAAATCCGTTTTTGATGAACTAGAGCTTGTTATGGAGATTACCACAAGCTCTATATCCTCACATGGATAAGACCAAATAACAACCAAATATGATGATGCAAGTATGCAAAGGTTTGATCTCTTTCCGAACGATGTGACCGAGTTACTCATTCGAGAGCCCCTTTTGATAGTACGGTTATCTATCCTAAACCCGGTCTCCCAACAAACATGAGTCCGGCAAAAGGGAAAACCTATCAATATTATACATTTTCCTTGAGCAATCCATTTGAGCTCGATGTAGACGATCTTGTCCTTCTCAAGATGGACACCTTTCTTGATTCCTCATCATCGATCCATGATCACCGAGGATGGCAAGCATCAAACATGAGATCTTCTATAGATGGCGCATTTTTAGCTTGCACAACACATCTTCTTCTCATTTCATCTAGCTTGAAGTCAACACATGCTCCAAGCAATGCCAATGGACAATTCCTACAGGTACAACTTAATACACACATTAGTCCATAAAGATTGTCATTAATTACCAAAACCACACATGAGGGCCCACATGTTCTTTCAAGTTGCAACCAGATCCTCTGTAGAAAAACAACAATGGTGCAAGGCTAAGTACGAGAATGTACTCCGCAAGACTTAGATAACCTCGTATCTACATGCTCTGGTTAGAAACGCTTTCTCTGGATTTTATTTTGCGGAAAGAAATCTTTATTTATAAACAGGAGAGAGAGAAGAGGCTCGTCTACACAGAATCTTTTAAAAGGAATAAGATAGCGACTTCTTCATCTTGTTCATCACATCTCGATAACCACCATCTTCATCAGAACCTCCTATCTAGGATCACCCCCTCGACCCAGAGGAAACATCCTTAAGCACACGTGGATCAACAAGTTTTATAATGGTTAAAGTTATCTATGATCTTAGAATCTGGTCACCAAGCGTTCATAACCGTGAACACGGCTTTTCGAAAAGATTAATACCCTGCAGGGATGTACAACTTTACCCACATGTACCAACCGACTCTTAATGCCAAATATTATTAGCCCTCTTCCTTGGAAGGCCGGCAGAGGGTGGTTGACCACGACCTTTACCTTGCTTTCGCCGAGACCATGAGTCACGCAATAAATATGATTCCACCATAACGGGTCAAATCCCGAAGCCGGTACTTAAAGATGTGAGGCGAGGTTGGTTTACCAGGGGCTCCATCCACCCCAAGCAACCCGGTCCACGCTTCCCTACCTGTTATGAAGCACCTCCATCACCCCCTCTTTCGAAAACATTTTCAATGCGTATGCCAAATGGAAAGCCCGAACTATGTGACTCATGGAATCTACTAGGAAAGTTAGTTGCTCGTGGGGTTTTCCAGGCCCCGTGTGGTTGTACGCTTGTCTCGGTTCCAAAGGCAAGAACTCAGTTCCTAGTGGTGGGGAGCATGGGACTACAAATACCACACCCAATGTGGCCTCCCATACAAGCCTTAGCATGATTAGTTAAGACCTCCGATGATGTCACCATCTCCTACCTCACTACCTTCCTTGGCACCTCTGATTCATCATTGAATAGATCAGACGTTGTTTCTATGCTTGGCTAAGCTGTCGATAACAAAATCTCTACAACGCTCACATGCCAAACCTATGTATGCTAGGAGTAGTGGATCAGGAGTATAAGGCTACAAAAGGGAAATAGTGCAGCAGATAGGTAACACTAGCTACTGACAAAGGACCACATTGGAATCGTGTGCATCATAGCGAGAAAGTAATATACTTTATGAAACATAGGTTCAGAATGAGAGGCCACACTTGCCTTGTCCGTCAGTAGACAGGTACATATCTTCGGTGTTGTTGACTTCAGCTTCGGGTTCGGATCCTATCGCGAAGAACAAAATACCGTAAAGGAAGAAGCAACATTCAATACATGGCATGTGCAATGATCAATCAATATGGATGATATGACAAGTTAACTTGCGTTGAAATGATACCCTAAGGCATGCTTGACAGCTTAAACGGGGTTCCGAGGGTTGAAAACCCTAACTCGGAAAATTCTGGAACCATATGAGAGGGGTTACTATGTTTAACAATGCATGATTATAGGTTAGTTAGATAGTTCACATTTTTCTAAACATTTTGATATATTATTTGTATTTTTCTGACTTATAAATTAAAAGTTATTGAATTTACAATATTCAAACAATTTCTGAAATTAATAAAACAATCTATTACATCAGGCTGGCGTCATAAAACAACCCAGGGATTTTGTTACGACATCTGAACCTACCCACAGTGATTTACTGGTGGGGCCGGAGCCACATCAGCAGCCACACGCGCAAAGTGGGGGTCAGGGCGTTTCTCACCGGGGTTGCAGCTAGCCAGAGAGGCTGCCTGGTGGGACCTGGCCACGCAGGTGTGGCATCCCGCAAAACCACTACTAGAAAATCGCGTTGAATTTGTGCATTGCATCGTCATCATCATGCATAGTTTGCATAAAACTATTTTGCAAACCCCGATTTGTTTTCCAAACGCCCCATCTTTATTCAAACGCAGAACCCCGGGTCTCCGGATTATTTTTGTTTTGTTGCTATCGGGTTGCAAACGGCCCAATTAAAGCAAATAAAATATTAAGTTATTTTAGCGGGGCAGTCGAACGGGCCGATTGACCCGAACGACCGCCCCAGAAAATAAATCGGTCCAACTACAACTGCCCCTCTAAATCCTAAACTCACCAACCTATCTACCCAGCCCACCCCTCCACATCACCCTGGCCACTCACACGCTGCCACCTCAGGTGACCTCCCCCATCCTCCAATCAACCTCTGCCACTTGGCTCAACCCTCTCTCCCTTCCCCCACTCTCTCACCTGCCAAACACCAAACCCAACACAGCACACACGCGCGCGCAGCCACACAACACCACACACACCAACCACCCTGCCCAGATCCCATGCCCCGACCCCACCACGGCCCACCACCCACCGACGCAGTGCCAACCCCCCCCCCCCACGCCTGGCGCCCGCGGGACCCACGCTTCCCTCCCCGCGGCGCCTGCGCGATCCCCGTCCCTCGTCTTCTTCCCGAGGCCACCGCGCGCCGCCCACGGCCTCCTCGCCCGTCACGCCGGTCCACCCGCCTCGCTCACCTCGCTCGCCGCTCACCTCGCTCCGCCCGCGCGCCAGGCTCGCCTCCCTCGCTCAGTCCTCCCGCTCGCCGGAGCCCGCCACCGCCCAGCCTCCGCGGCCTCGCACCTCTCCCTGGCCCCTCACCGGCGCTGCTCTCCCCCCCGTTCCGCACCCTCTCCCGAGCTCGCCGACCCTGCCTCTCCCCTCGCCGTCGCCTCCCCACACCCCTCGCGCTCGCCGAGCCGCCCCTCCGGCGAGCCCTCGCGTCTCCGCCAGACCACCGCCTCCGCCTCGCTCACGCGCCAGCCCCGCCATCCCGCATCCTCCTCCCGCAGCCGCTCCCGCCACATGGCTCCACAGCGCGGACCCCGACTCCGCCCGCAAGGCGTGCACCGCCCTCTCGGCCAGCGCCCCGAGGTCGCCAAGTCCCCGCAAGATCCCGACTCCTTCCCGAGCCGCTCGCGTCCGCTGAGCCCCGTCCGCCTCGGCCGTGCCTGCTTCGCCCAGCGCCTCGGCCAGGCCAGCCCGCTGCTCCGCCGCCCCTCCCAGGTCCTCGGCCGTTCTTCCGTCACGGCGCGGCGCCAGAACCGCCCGTTCCTCCTGCTCGCCGCCTCGCCTCCGTCGCCCTCGCCGGCGAAGACCGCCGCCTCCGGGCCTCGCCCGCCCGAGCCCCTCGACGCGGCTCCCCTCGCACCTCCGGCCGCCCGATGCGCCGCCGCCTTGGACATCCCGCCGCCGGTCGACCTCGACGTCCCCTCTGCAGAACCGCGTCCCCGTCGCTTCCACCAAGTGCCGCGCGAGTCGACCGCCGGTGTTTCTCTGAAGCCTCCTGTGCGCGTGTGAGAGAAGTTGCAGGTGCCCGTGTAAGTGTCCGTCTTGTCCAGTTTGGTACCAATCCAAGCCACTGCCAAGGAACGGAACAATCACCACGATGCCAACGACCGGGAACCGAACAAGATCTTCGTCACGGAACGCCGAGTTCTGCCACCTGTACCCGCGGATCTTCTAAGGGGAATAATCAAGTGGTCCACCGAACCCGAACCCGAGTTCTTCGACGCAACGACAGGATCTCCTTCATGGAAAAACGAAGCCGAACCGGAGGCCTCCGTCATGGATAGTCGAGCACTTCTACACGGACCCACGGGATAACATGTTCTTCATCCAAGGGCGACAAGGTTCGCTTCACGGATTTCGAGACCCTGACATCGAAACGACAAGATCATCGTCATAGAACCCGAAGGCCACATGAGCGACAAGTACTTCCTCGAGGACGCCGAGTGCTTCACCCCGGATGCGACAAGACCCTAACCCCCGGAGTCCGAGAACGATCCCGCCGAGGCCGTCGAACCCTGAACCCTGAGACCGGACCCCGGACCCTGCCGAACCCCGGACCCCAAGATCTGCCGAACCCTAATGTGTGAACCCCTTTTCTGAAACCCTATTTTATAACACAACATAACTTGTCGCATATTAAATTGTCATCTCGCATGCATCCCATTGGTTTGGGGGCCTTATGCCGATTCACCTAA
This sequence comes from Avena longiglumis, assembly GCA_030063025.1. NCBI lineage: Eukaryota > Viridiplantae > Streptophyta > Magnoliopsida > Poales > Poaceae > Avena > Avena longiglumis. Next base: position 105,775,145 of record CP125977.1, read on the forward strand.
TAATTAAATATGGGGCCCATATGCGGGCAAATCTAGCCTTATATTGGCCTCATTTAAGTTTGATATAGTGAACCGGTGTTATATATTGGCCATGTTAAAACAACATATAAATTGCGGGGTAGTTAAATAACATGAACCACCTAAGTAATTGTCGGGACCCCGGTTCCACTTAATATTGACCTAATTGCATCGCACCTTTGCCATGCCATACATCATACATGCATCATGCCCGATCTTCTGCCGTTGTATTAAATACTGCATCCGGTGTTTCCTTTAGTGTTTTGCTTCTTCGCGGATAAGGCCGTTGAGTTGACGCGAGTGCCGACCCGATCTTCGGGTGAACCTTCGACAATGTTTTCAGGCGAGCATCTCCCCCTTTCTACCTATCTTACTTTTATAGTCTTTATTCCCTCCTGTTGATCTATTGCTATCTGTGTTGCGATGCTCTAGTTTTCGTACCCTTTGATATCCCCTGCAGCCGTATATTGCCTTGGACACATCCTATTACCTGTTGTTTGGTAGATAGTTGGACTTGCGTGTCGTGTCTTGCTCAAGTGTTGTCGCGTGTTGTCAAATGCCACAGTTGTTGATGTATTGCCGCATGTTGATGTTGGAGATGATTCTAGTTTTACTTATCGTCATTTTAATTTCTGTTTAATAAATAAAATTGAAATAAGCAGAGGCATCGGTGGGTGATAGAAAATATTTGGTTTCCGAACACCCACTTGTGTCCCGTAAGACCCCGAGTACTTGATACCTGTTCCTTGATTTATCGCGCTATCCACATCCGGGAGGTATATGGGACCCCCCTCAGCCAGAGCTTGATTCCGTCTTATTTCTTGGGGCCACAAACTAGTTTGAGGTTTTATTTACGATCCTGTACTTATGCCATGCTACTTTCTGTATTTAAATTGTGCAGTACTTGCATGCATGTCTTGTTAGGATCATGGCACGATTCCATGTGTCGACAAGCCCAGCCACACTTCGGGTTCCGATCGTTCACAGCCGTCCCCATAACCTTGAGGCCGTCTCGAGCTTGCTTACTCGTTGATTCTACTTAAGGGGTGGCCCCCTGAAATATTTCTGAATCCTGTGATTGTTCAGTCGTGAAAGCCTCGTTGGGTTTTGTTTTGGTTTTTCCGAGGTTGATCGAGCGTGTGTTGCTATTGGTGCACCCCGGCCGGGTAAAACTTTCTGAAAGCCGTGTCCGCGGATATGGACGACTTGGAGCACAGTATCTCGATCATAGACAAGCATAACTAAAGTTTATTTGCTATAAATTTGACTTATAATGACTAGTAATCAGCTCCACTATAATGGAATGACTAAATAATACTGCCCACAATTGCTTGTTCTGTGTGTCGCTTGCGACCAATGTACCTGACTAGTAAGTATTGCAACTACAACACAATGGCTGAATAAAAGTACCAACAACTGCTGGGTTATGGGTTTATCTCATGCTACCTGTATCTGATTAGTAATTGACGCAACTATAACGGAATGTTTAATTAAAAGTGCCCACTGCTTACTTTATCAGGATGATTATCTAAACCTGACTAGTAATTGCTGCAACGATAAATAAATAAATAAAACTGCCAACTGCGTGAGTTCCTCGGTTGACTCCTCGACTGGTCTCGAGGGGGAAACCCCAGGATGGGTTTGTTTGGTGTTAGCTTCAGGTTGGATCCGGATAGGTCTATCTCACCCCTCTCTGATTACCGCCAGTTGTATCGAGTCTCTATAGATTGTTTAGTGCATGCTGCCGCTGCCGCTCAGTCCACCATACCTATGTAGGCGAGGACCGCCGAATTCTAGCCTCGCTGTCATGGCCTCGATCGACGCTCCTTCTTTTCCTTTGCCCTTTGTCGGCACCCTTTTGTTTAAGCAGGTTTTGAGATCAACGCGTCGTTAGCGGTTACCCTTCCGCTTGGCACAGGCAGGGTTATGGACGCCATTGGTTATTCTTCAGGGCTCTTAGCCCCATTTGCTTCTTGTCCGTAGTCGGACGCTCTACCATTTTCAGGTGATTTGGATCTCTGTATATAATATCTGTATTCTTGACTCTTTGAGTCGCTGTTATATATATCTCGTGGGTCCCATCGAGGACTGTTGTGTAATGTTATTATTGCCTTTTCCACCCGCACGAAAGTGCTGGTGGCACCTTTGAATCGTTTCTATGCGGGTTTGGTGAATTTTGCCCAAACTTGCATAGGTCCGATTCGAGGGTGTTACAGTGGTATCAGAGCTCAGCAGTTGCGATACCCCACAAGTCCAGCCTGTAGGATAACCTAGCTAACGGCCGAAGTAGAGTGTCAAAACTATTTTGCAAAATCGGTTGGATAGTTCTGATTAGGTCTGATTTTACTCCTTACCCCTGCTGTTCTCCTCTTACCTCTACGTGTTTTGAATCCGCTCTCTTCTTTTTCTTCGAGTCCAGGAATTCTCGTGGTTGGGTTTCCGTCGTACCTTCAGGGTTTCGCTTCCTTCTTTGATAACGGTGTGCTATCATCCGGTGTTCAAGCTGCCCGAGGAGTCCGTCTACGGTGTTACCATTCTTGGTTCCTTGCTTGTGCCTTCCGGTGTTTCCCGATGCGACGACACCCTCTACGCCAGATCCGATGCAGAGTTTGCATCACTCCTTTGTTCCGAACCTCGCTTGTCGAGATCTTCAGTCTGGTTCCGGGAATGGTTGCACTCTTTTCTACTGATTGTGCGGAGTAATAGTTTGGGTGCGTGATGGATTGGCCCCCATGCCGACTACCCCTTCTATTCGCTTTTGTACATTGAAGTGGACGAGAAGGCATCGGTTTCCTCTTTCCATCGAAGCTAGAGGTGGCTTTATTTGTAATACCTCTACCTTCGACCTTTTTGTTCCGGAGAGTTCTCTCGACGATCACGGACAACGACCCTTTATTAGTGGTGTCGCGAGGATCTTCACAAAGCGCGAAGGTTCAGACCGCCGACCTCCCTTCCGGTACCATGAGGCGGATCTCGAGGGCGAGATCCTTTGTTAGTGGTGTCGAATTGTGGCATCCCGCAAAACCACTACTAGAAAATCGCGTTGAATTTGTGCATTGCATCGTCATCATCATGCATAGTTTGCATAAAACTATTTTGCAAACCCCGATTTGTTTTCCAAACGCCCCATCTTTATTCAAACGCAGAACCCCGGGTCTCCGGATTATTTTTGTTTTGTTGCTATCGGGTTGCAAACGGCCCAATTAAAGCAAATAAAATATTAAGTTATTTTAGCGGGGCAGTCGAACGGGCCGATTGATTGACGACCCAGAAAATAAATCGGTCCAACTACAACTGCCCCTCTAAATTCTAAACTCACCAACCTATCTACCCAGCCCACCCCTCCACATCACCCTGGCCACTCACACGCTGCCACCTCAGCTGACCTCCCCCATCCTCCAATCAACCTCTGCCACTTGGCTCAACCCTCTCTCCCTTCCCCCACTCTCTCACCTGCCAAACACCAAACCCAACACAGCACACACGCGCGCGCAGCCACACAACACCACACACACCAACCACCCTGCCCAGATCCCATGCCCCGACCCCACCACGGCCCACCACCCACCGACGCAGTGCCAACCCCCCCCACGCACGCGCCCCGCGTGGCCCACGCGGGACCCACGCTTCCCTCCCCGCGGCGCCTGCGCGATCCCCGTCCCTCGTCTTCTTCCCGAGGCCACCGCGCGCCGCCCACGGCCTCCTCCGTCGCCCCGTCACCGCTCGGTCCACCCCGCCTCCACCTCGCTCGCCCACCTCCGCTCGCTCGCCCGCTCACCTCGCGCCTCGCCCAGCTGCCCTCCTCGCTCGTCCTCCCGCTGAGCCCGCCACCGCCCAGCCTCCGGCCTCGCACCTCTCCCACAGCCTCACCGCGCTGCTCTCCCCGTTCCGCACCCTCTCCGAGCTCGCCGACCCCTCTCCCTCGCCGCCTCCCCTACACCCCTGCGCTGCCGAGCCGCAACCGCCCCTCGGCGAGCCCGCCTCGCGCCTCCGCCCCTTTGCCTCCGCCTCTCACGCGCCAGCCCGCCATCCCGCATCCTCCTCCCTCAGACTCCGCCTCATGGCCCCGCGCGGACCCCAGCTCCGCCCGCCCAGCGTACCGCGAGCCCTCTCGGCCCAGCGCCGAGGTCGCCGCGTCCCAGCGCATCCGACCCCTTCCATGAGCCGCTCGCGCGTCCCCTCGAGCCCGGCGTCGCCTCGGCCGTGCTGCTCGCGACCAGCGCCCGCTCGGCCAGGCCCGCCGACCCGCTCCGTCCCCTCGCCCAGTCCTCCGGCCGTTCTTCCCGTCCGCGGCGCCAGAACCGCCCGTTCCTCCTGCTCGCCCTCGGGCCTCGCCGCCCTCGCCGAGGCGAGCGCCGCGCCGCCTCCGGGCCTCGCCCCGCCCGAGCCCTGCCTCGACCGCGGCTCCCCTCCCCGCACCTCCGGCCGTCGCCAGGGACTGCGCCCGCCGCCTTGGACATCCCGCCGCCGGTCGACCTCGACGTCCCCTCTGCAGAACCGCGTCCCCGTCGCTTCCACCAAGTGCCGCGCGAGTCGACCGCCGGTGTTTCTCTGAAGCCTCCTGTGCGCGTGTGAGAGAAGTTGCAGGTGCCCGTGTAAGTGTCCGTCTTGTCCAGTTTGGTACCAATCCAAGCCACTGCCAAGGAACGGAACAATCACCACGATGCCAACGACCGGGAACCGAACAAGATCTTCGTCACGGAACGCCGAGTTCTGCCACCTGTACCCGCGGATCTTCTAAGGGGAATAATCAAGTGGTCCACCGAACCCGAACCCGAGTTCTTCGACGCAACGACAGGATCTCCTTCATGGAAAAACGAAGCCGAACCGGAGGCCTCCGTCATGGATAGTCGAGCACTTCTACACGGACCCACGGGATAACATGTTCTTCATCCAAGGGCGACAAGGTTCGCTTCACGGATTTCGAGACCCTGACATCGAAACGACAAGATCATCGTCATAGAACCCGAAGGCCACATGAGCGACAAGTACTTCCTCGAGGACGCCGAGTGCTTCACCCTGGATGCGACAAGACCCTAACCCCCGGAGTCCGAGAACGATCCCGCCGAGGCCGTCGAACCCTGAACCCTGAGACCGGACCCCGGACCTGCGAACCGGACCCCAAGATCTGCCGAACCCTAATGTGTGAACCCCTTTTCTGAAACCCTATTTTATAACACAACATAACTTGTCGCATATTAAATTGTCATCTCGCATGCATCCCATTGGTTTGGGGGCCTTATGCCGATTCACCTAATAATTAAATATGGGGCCCATATGCGGGCAAATCTAGCCTTATATTGGCCTCATTTAAGTTTGATATAGCGAACCGGTGTTATATTTTGGCCATGTTAAAACAACATATAAATTGCGGGGTAGTTAAATAACATGAACCACCTAAGTAATTGTCGGGACCCCGGTTCCACTTAATATTGACCTAATTGCATCGCACCTTTGCCATGCCATACATCATACATGCATCATGCCCGATCTTCTGCCGTTATATTAAATACTGCATCCGGTGTTTCCTTTAGTGTTTTGCTTCTTCGCGGATAAGGCCGTTGAGTTGACGCGAGTGCCGACCCGATCTTCGGGTGAACCTTCGACAATGTTTTCAGGCGAGCATCTCCCCCTTTCTACCTATCTTACTTTTATAGTCTTTATTCCCTCTTGTTGATCTATTGCTATCTGTGTTGCGATGCTCTAGTTTTCGTACCCTGTGATATCCCCTGCAGCCGTATATTGCCTTGGACACATCCTATTACCTGTTGTTTGGTAGATAGTTGGACTTGCGTGTCGTAGTCGCTTGCTCAAGTGTTGTCGCGTGTTGTCAAATGCCACAGTTGTTGATGTATTGCCGCATGTTGATGTTGGAGATGATTCTAGTTTTACTTATCGTCATTTTAATTTCTGTTTAATAACTAAAATTGAAATAAGCAGAGGCATCGGTGGGTGATAGAAAATATTTGGTTTCCGAACGCCCACTTGTGTCCCGTAAGACCCCGAGTACTTGATACCTGTTCCTTGATTTATCGCGCTATCCACATCCGGGAGGTATATGGGACCCCCCTGAGCCAGAGCTTGATTCCGTCTTATTTCTTGGGGCCACAAACTAGTTTGAGGTTTTATTTACGATCCTGTACTTATGCCATGCTACTTTCTGTATTTAAATTGTGCGAGGTACCTTGCACTGCTGTTGTTAGGATCATGGCACGATTCATGATGTCGACAAGCCCAACCACACTTTCGGGTTCCCGATCGTTCACAGTCCCCCATAACCTTGAGGCCGTCTCGGAGCTTGCTTACTCCGTTGCGGATTCTACTTAAGGGTGGCCCCCTGAAATATTTCTGAATCCTGTGATTGTTCAGTCGTGAAAGCCTCGTTGGGTTTTGATTTGGTTTTTCCGAGGTTGATCGAGCGTGTGTTGCTATTGGTGCACCCGGCGGGTAAAACTTTCGGCCGTGTCCGCGGATATGGACGACTTGGAGCACAGTATCTCGATCATAGACAAGCATAACTAAAGTTTATTTGCTATAAATTTGACTTATAATGACTAGTAATCAGCTCCACTATAATGGAATGACTAAATAATACTGCCCACAATTGCTTGTTTTGTGTGTCGCTTGCGACCATTGTACCTGACTAGTAAGTATTGCAACTACAACACAATGGCTGAATAAAAGTACCAACAACTGCTGGGTTATGGGTTTATCTCATGCTACCTGTATCTGATTAGTAATTGACGCAACTATAACGGAATGGTTAATTAAAAGTGCCCACTGCTTACTTTATCCGGATGATTATCTAAACCTGACTAGTAATTGCTGCAACGATAAATAAATAAATAAAACTGCCAACTGCGTGAGTTCCTCGGTTGACTTCCTCGACTGGTCTCGAGGGGGAAACACCAGGATGGGTTTGTTTGGTGTTAGCTTCAGGTTGGATCCGGATAGGTCTATCTCACCCCTCTCTGATTACCGCCAGTTGTATCGAGTCTCTATAGGTTGTTTAGTGCATGCTGCCGCCGATCCACCATACCTATGTAGGCGAGGACCGCCGAATTCTAGCCTCGCCGTGTACTGGCCTCAGTACTGACGCTCCTTCTTTTTCCTTTGCCCTTTGTCGGCACCCCCTTTTGTTTAAGCAGGTTTTGAGATCGACGTCGTTAGCAGGGTTACCCTTCCGGCTTGGCCTGGGCAGGGTTATGGACGCCATTGGTTATTCTTCAGGGCTCTTAGCCCCATTTGCTTCTTGTCCGTAGTCGGACGCTCTATCATTTTCAAGGTGATTTGGATCTCTGTATATAATATCTGTATTCTTGACTCTTTGAGTCGCTGTTATATATATCTGTTCTGTGGGTCCCATCGAGGACTTTTGTGTAATGTTATTACTTCGTTTTCCACCCGCACGAAAGTGCCTGGTGGGCACCTTTGAATCGTTTCTATGCGGGTTTGGTGGATTTTGCCCAAACTTGCATAGGTCCGATTCTGAGGGTGTTACAGCAGGCACCTCGTGGACTCAACGCAGGAGCCACGTCGTGGCCACATAGGCTCGACGGGGACGGCAGCTCGGGTGCGCATGGCTACGGAGACTGGGGACGCGCGGGGCAGCGAGGAGGCATGCGTCCGGCTCAGTACGACGCTGCCGACCCTATAGTGGTGGCGCCGCCCTGTTTTGGCAACCACCGCTTCGGCAACGACGGCCTCTGACGGTGAGTGGTGGCGGCGTTCATCGACACAACAACATAGATCACAGGAGGGAGAGAGAGAGGGTCCTTACGGACCAGAAGCTCACCCCGAAGCTATCTGAGGCGACGACGAGGCTCGAGGAGGCCGGAATCAGTGGCGAGGACGACGGCCGGAGTCGGGAGGGAGGTCACGATTCCGTCGATTGGGGGCGCGCGCGGCTCCGTGGCTTGGCTAGGAAGAAAAAGTCCAGCACGGCGATGTCATCGGTGGCCACGACTCAGCCTGGGACGGTCGGGAACGGCGACGAGCTGTCGGCAGGGTTTCGAACCGGCAGTGGGAGAGGAAGAGGGAGGTCGGTGGAGAGAGAGGGAATGGATGAGGACGGCCAGGGAGTCGCCACGAGGTCCTTTTCCTCCCTAGGGGACGGCGGGGTGCTGCGATTCGGGCGAGGATCGGGCGACGGCAGCGCGGACACGCAGGAGCTTCGCCGACGTCCTTCTAGAGAGGAAGAAGAAAGGGGAAAGAGAGGTGAAGGGGTATAGTCCGCGTGGGCTGGCTTGGGCCGCTAACTTGCGCACGCGAGCGGCAGGAAATGGAAGAGGGAGATGGGACACGGCCCATTTTCGGCTGCTGTTGTTTTATTTTCCAAAAACTGTTTTCTTTTTCTGTTTTGGCATTTCCTCTTTGAACTTTTAATTTTCAAACTGTTTTGAATATTTTCAAAGTACCAAGAGCTTTCATAAATCATTCAAACTGTTGTGGGGCCCTCTTTAACAATTGGGCTTCACATTTTGTCATTTTCCAACATCCAAACTATTTGAATGTGGTTTCAAAGAGAGGGAAAGAATTTAGGGTTTTGGGTTTTGCAAATGTATTTTAATTCACATACTTGATCTGATGCATATCTTTTATTGATTTAAACAGATGCATGTAGTGCTTAAGTACTATTTACATATATTACAATCTTGGGCTGTTACAGCTCTACCCCCTTACAAGAATCTCGACCCGAGATTCCTAAGTTTTGGAAAAGAAAGCAGGGTACTCAGATCTAAGACGATCTTCTCGTTCCCAAGTTGCTTCGTCCTCAGAGTGATGGGACCACTGGAATTTCAGGAACTTGATGTTTTGACGATGAGTCTTGCGCTCGGTTTCATCAAGGATACGAACATGATACTCACGATAAGTCAGATCCTTTTGGAGATCAAGAGTTTGGTGATCAACACCACGGACAGGATCTTTGAAGCAACGCTTGAGTTGAGACACATGGAAGACGTCATGCACCTCAGGGAAGTTTGCAGGCAGCTCCAATTTGTATGTGAGGTTACCTTGCCTGGATAGAACACAAAAAGGACCAACATAGCGAGGAGCCAGTTTGCCCTTGATACCGAAACGATGAACACCCTTTAAAGGAGTGACCCGGAGATAATCTTGATCACCAACTTCATATTCCACATGTTGATGGTGACGATCATGATAGCTTTTCTGGCGAGATTGAGCAGTTTTCAAACAGTCTCGAATGATACGAACTTGATCTTCTACTTCCTGGATCATATCCGGACCAAAGAACTTCCTTTTGCCGGTTTCTGTCCAGTTCAAAGGAGTGCGGCAGGTTCTTCCATATAGAAACTGGAATGGTTCCATACCAATACTGGAATGGAAACTATTGTTGTAGGAGATTTCAGCAAAAGGAAGGCATTTCTCCCAGTTCTTGCCAAAATATATGACACACGCTCTAAGCATGTCTTCAAGGATTTGATTCACTCTTTCGGTTTGACCACTGGTGCTAGGACGATAAGCCGTACTGAAAGACAGACGAGTTCTCATAGCTTGTTGGAAACTTTCCCAGAACCTTGAGGTGAAAAAACTTACACAGTCGGAGACAATTTTCTTTGGTACCCCATGAAGAACAAATATTCAGGAGATATACAGATCAGCCAACTGATTATCAGTAATGCTCTCGCGAACAGGTAGGAAGTGAGCAACCTTGGACAAATAGTCAACGATTACCCAGATGGCATCATTTCCTTTTTGAGTCTTAGGAAGACCAGTAATGAAATCCATACCAATTTCATCCCATTTCCACTCAGGTATTTTATGTGGTTGCAGGAGACCAGCGGGTCTTTTGTGCTCAGCTTTGACGTGACGGCAAACGTCACATTTAGCAACAAAATGAGCGATATCCTTCTTCATACCAGACCACCAGAATCTTTGACGAAGATCCCGATACATCTTGGTACCTCCAGGGTGGATAGAGAGAGGTGATTCAAGAGCCTCTCGGAGAATTAAATCCCTCAACTTTGTCTTTTTGGTACTACCAGACGGTTACCAAAGTTGATGATGCTTTGATTATCAATAGAGAAACACTTAGCAAACCCGCTAGCAATGTTACCTTTGATTTCAACAACTTCAAAATCATTCTTGTGAGCAAGCTTGATTTCATCCTCTATAGAAGACTTCACTTCAAGAGTAGAAAGGAATCCACGAGGAACTACTTCAAGATTCGATCGAGCAAATTCCTCATGAAGAGAAGGTTGTGCTTGTTTGATCAGCAAAGTGTTGCAATAAGATTTACGACTCAACGCATCAGCAACGACATTGTCCTTGCCAGGTTGATAGTTGAGACCAAAATCATAGTCCTTGATGAGTTCCAACCATCTTCTTTGCCTGAGATTCAAATTAGGTTGTGTGAAAAGATACTTCAGACTCTGATGATCCGAGTATAATTCATAATGACTACCGAGAAGGTAATGTCGCCATTGCTTAAGAGCATGAACAACAGCTGCAAGCTCAAGATCATGAGTTGGGTAGTTGTTCTCATGTGGTTTTAGCTGACGGGAAGCATAAGCCACCACATGCCCATCTTGCATCAACACACATCCGAGACCTTGGTGGGAAGCATCGCAAAAGACAACAAAGTCTTTGCTGGTGTCTGGGAGAACTAACACTGGAGCAGTGGTTAACTTGGTTTTCAACAACTGGAAGCTTTCCTCAGCCTTATCAGACCATTCAAACTTCTTATCCTTCTTGAGAAGATCAGTAATTGGCTTGGAAATTCTGGAGAATTTCTCGATGAATCGACGGTAATAACCAGCCATCCCGAGCAAACTTTGGACATCCTTTACGGATTTAGGAGACTCCCAGTCGAGGATAGTTTGAACCTTATCGGGGATAACAACAACCCCTTGAGCGGAGACAACATGACCAAGGAATACGAGCTCTTGTAACCAGAACTCACATTTGGAAAACTTGGCATAGAGACGATGTTCTCGGAGTTTTGTCAACACCAAACAAAGATGTTCAGCGTGCTCTTCTTCAGTCTTGGAATAAACCAGAATATCATCGATGTAAACCACGACGAACTTGTCGAGATACTCCATGAAGATAGAGTTCATAAACCGCATGAAAGTGGCTGGAGCATTAGTAAGACCAAAGGACATGATTGTATACTCGTAAAGACCATAACGAGTGGTGAAAGCAGTCTTTGGAATATCTTCCTTACAGATCTTTATCTGGTGATACCCTAACCTTAAAATCCATTTTGGAAAAGACAGTGGCACCACTTAACTGATCAAATAGATCGTTGATCCTAGGGATAGGATACTTGTTCTTGATAGTCACAGCATTGAGGGGGCGATAATCCACAACCAGACACGGTATATTGGTATCCCGCTTCTTGACAAAGATGGTAGGACATCCCCAAGAAGATGTGTTGGGCTGAATGTATTCTTTTCCTTCTAACTCCTCTAATTGATTCTTCAACTCCACAAGCTCATGAGGAGGCATACGATAGGGTCTTTTAGAAACAGGAGCAGTTCCAGGAACTAACTCTATGACAAACTCCACACTTCGATCAGGTGGCATGCCAGGCAACTCCTCAGGAAAGACATCCGGAAACTCATAGACCACGGAAACATCTTGGATCTCTAATGGAGGTAAAACTTCAAGGGCATACAACTCTGCTTCAGGAATAGAAACAGCTGAAGGAGATAGTGACCCTCCGGTCCAATACTTGACTGTTATGCCAGCAGGACTAGTTAGAGTCACATACTTTGTTGTATAATCGAGAATAGCTTGATAACGGCTCAACCAGTCCATGCCCAAAATGATGTCAATGTCAGTTGACTTGAGGGCGATCAAAGAAGTGGGGAAAAGTTGAAATGCAACTTCGATTAGATTCCCATGACTAATCATGGTGGAACACCACCTAGAACCAGGAGACTGAACTAGCAGAGGAACAGATAACCCCTCAAAACTTATCCCATGCATTTGAGCAAATGCTTGTGATAAAAATGAATGCGATGCTCCAGAATCAAACAAAACTTTAGCTGGAATCTGATTGATACGAAGCGTACCCATGATGGCGCTTGGATCTTCCTGAGCCTCCTCGACAGAGATATGGTTTAGGCGTCCTTTTCTAGCTCCTTGGTACTTATCATTCTTCTTTTCTGGTTGTGCCTTCTCAGCAGCACTCTTTTGAGGACACTCTCTTGCATAGTGGCCAGGCTGGTGATAATTGAAGTAGATAGTACCTGATCCAGTGCCAACAGTAGGATAGTTTGACCCACCAGCATTGTTTGTAGCAGTATTCGGACGAGGAGCATATCCAGAAGTCCTTGGAGTATAAGGAGCACGTGGCACAACACTATAAGGCACGAAGACACGACGCTTCTTATTACCAGAACCAGCCTTGTTGTACCCCTCCTGAGGACGCTTATGAGTTTCTTCATACTCCACCTTTCCACTCTCGGCTTTCATAGCCTTATTAACAAGACCTTGGAAGTTAACAAAGTCCATGAGATGGAGATCACGACGAACCTCAGGATCCAGTCCCTTGCGGAACAGAGCTTTCTTCTTAACATCAGTGGAGACCTCTTCAGTAGCGTAGCAGGCAAGACGATTGAAGTTGCGCTGGTAATCACACACGGAACCAGTGCCCTGCTTCAGCTTGAGGAACTCCTCCCTCTTTTGATATATCAGACCCTCCGGAATATGATAAGCTCGAAAGGCTTCAGTAAACTCTTGCCATGTAACAACATGCTGAGCTTCTTGCATAGCCAAGAAATTTTCTCACCAGGAGTTAGCTGCTGCCTCCAGATGATAGGCAGCAAAAGTCACCCAATCATCTTGAGCAACATGACCAACCTGAAGTTTGCGCTCCATGGTGCGAAGCCAGTAGTCCGCATCAAGTGGCTCAGTGGAATAGCTAAAAACTAGCGGAGTGAGACGTGTGAAGTCCTTGATACCAACTTGATTGTTCTGGCGTTGAGCAGTGTTGCGCTCAATCCTTTCAAGGAGCCTCATGTTGTCGGCATGGTTGGTTTCGTACATGGCCACGAGTTGAACCATGGACGGTGGTGGAGGAAGGTTGGAAGATTCACCCTCATTTCCAGCACCTCGTGCATGAGCACGGGTACGGGCACGAGAAGTGTCACCCATCCTGAAAGAACAAGAGGAAGGTTAGACAAGGGATCCAAAGGAACGAGACGGAAAGATGAAAAAATAGTACTTGATATAAAGGTATCATCTTATCAGGCATGGTAGTACCAAAGCATACTAAAGTATACACTAACCAGCTGACTTACAAACCATGACAATGGAATGCTAAGATGTTACATACCAAGCAAAACTGAGATATCTTGGAACTCTGAGAGTAGCAACCAGATACTGAGTACTTTTATAAAAACAACCCCAAAACCACGATCCTAAAAGTTTTGAGATATAATATAAGGAATGAAACCCTTTTCAAACCAAATAAGGTAAGAGAAACTCCAGCATCAGCAATACATCAGAGAAGGAGTAAAAAGAATCCTAGTCAGAGTTTCTGCAAATAGTTTTTAACTTTCAAATATTTTTGTCAACTTCTAGACTCAACATCGACCAATAAAAGGGTTTCCTACTGGCAGTCCGGCTCTGATACCAAAACCTGTGGCACCCCCCGGGTTTAGGGTTAAACTAACCTCAGATCACCATCTAAGATAATTTCAACTCCCAAATACGGAAGATCACAGTATGATTCGGTAACATTACAGAACACAGGGATTCAACAGTATAAGTTTAAACTCTTAACAGAGTAAGATATTAGAGTTATTACAAACCAGAGGTCATAGACCCAACATTACATCACACAGTGAAAGAAAATTATGTTGTTCTACACAACAACTTAGCAAAAGGCCTAAGAGGCCATAAAAAAAGCGACGTCCATCCCATAGTCCTCATGCTGCTACCTAGGACCCCCAATTACTCGTCGATGTCAACGTAGAAGCCACCTTCAGTTGCAACCAGATCCTCTATAGAAAAACAACAATGGCGCAAGGCTGAGTACGAGAATGTACTCCGCAAGACTTAGATAACCTAGTATCTACATGCTCTGGCTAGAAAGGCTTTCTCTGGATTTTATTTTGCGGAAAGCAATCTTTATTTATAAACAAGAGAGAGAAGAGGCTCGTCTACACATAATCTTTTAAAAGGAATAAGATAGCGACTTCTTCATCTTGTTCATCACATCGCGATAACCACCATCTTCATCAGAACCTCCTATCTAGGATCACCCCCTCGACCCAGAGGAAGCATCCTTAAGCACACGTGGATCAACAAGTTTTATAATGGTTAAAGTTATCTATGATCTTAGAATCTGGTCACCAAGCGTTCATAACTGTGAACACGGCTTTTCGAAAATAATAATACCCTGCAGGGGTGTACAACTTTACCCACACGTACCAACCGACTCTTAATGCCAAATATTATTAGCCCTCTTCCTTGGAAGGCCGGCAGAGGGTGGTTGACCACGACCTTTACCTTGCTTTCGCCGAGACCATGAGTCACGCAATAAGTATGATTCCGCCGTAGCGGGTCAAATCCCGAAGCCGGTACTTAAAGATGTGAGGCGAGGTTGGTTTACCAGGGGTTCCATCCACCCCAAGCAACCCGGTCCACGCTTCCCTACCTGTTATGATGCACCTCCATCACCTCCTCTTTCGAGAAAATTTTCAATGCGTATGCCAAATGGAAAACCCGAACTATGTGACTCATGGAATCTACTAGGCAAGTTAGTTGCTCGTGGGGTTTTCTAGGCCCCGTGTGGTTGTACGCTCGTCTCGGTTCCAAAGGCAAGAACTCAGTTCCTAGTGGTGGCGAGCATGGGACTACAAATACCACACCCAACGTGGCCTCCCATACAAGCCTTAGCATGATTAGTTAACTCCTCTCATGATGTCACCATCTCCTACCTCACTACCTTCCTTGGCACCTCTAATTCATCATTGAATAGATCAGACGTTATTTCTATGCTTGGCTATGCTATCGATAACAAAATCTTTACAACGCTCACATGCCAAACCTAGGTATGCTAGGAGCAGTGGATCAGGAGTATAAGGCTACAAAAGGGAAACGGTGCAGCAGATAGGTAACACTAGCTACTGACAAAGGAACACATTGGAATCGTGTGCATCATAGCGAGAAAGTAATATACTTTATGAAACATAGGTTCAGAATGAGAGGCTACGCTTGCCTTGTCCGTCAGTAGACAGGTACGGATCTTCGGTGTTGTTGACTTCAGCTTCGGGTTCGGATCCTATCGAGGAGAACCAAATACCAGAAAGGAAGAAGCAACATTCAATACATGGCATGTGCAATGCTCAATAAATATGGATGATATGAAAAGTTAACTTGCGTTGAAATGATACCCTAAGG
Organism: Avena longiglumis; assembly: GCA_030063025.1. Lineage (NCBI taxonomy): Eukaryota > Viridiplantae > Streptophyta > Magnoliopsida > Poales > Poaceae > Avena > Avena longiglumis. The sequence goes on from CP125977.1 coordinate 105,790,541, forward strand.
CATGCTTGACAACTTAAACGGGGTTCCGAGGGTTGAAAACCCTAACTCGGAAAACTCCGGAACCATATGAGAGGGGTTACTATGTTGTTCTAATTAAACTTGTCATTAAAGTTGTTTAACAATGCATGATTATAGGTTAGTTAGATAGTTCTCATTTTTCTGAACATTTTGATATATTATTTGTATTTTCTGACTTATAAATTAAAAGTTATTGAATTTACAATATTCACACAATTTCTGAAATTAATAAAACAATTTATTACATCAGGCTGACGTCATAAAACAACCCAGGGCTTTTGTTACCACATCTGAACCTACCCACAGTGACTGACTGGTGGGGCCGGAGCCACATCAGCAGCCACACGCGCAAAGTGGGGGTCAGGGCGTTTCTCACCGGGGCTGCAGCTAGCCAGAGAGGCTGCCTGGTGGGACCTGGCCACGCAGGCACCTCGTGGACTCAACGCAGGAGCCATGTCATGGCCACGTAGGCTCGACGGCGGCGGCGGCTCAGGTGCGCATGGCTATAGCGACTGGGGACGCGCAGGGCAGCGAGGAGGCATGCGTCCACCTCAGTACGATGTTGCCGACCCTATAGTGGCGGCGCCGCCAAGTTTTGGCAACCACCGTTTTAGCAACGACGGCCTCTGACGGCGAGCGGCAGCGGCGTTCATGAACACAACAACACAGAGCACGAGAGGGAGAGAGAGAGAGGGTCCTTACGGACCGGAAGCTCACCCCGAACTATCTGAGGCGACGACGAGGCTCGAGGAGGTCGGAATTAGTGGCGAGGACGACGGCCGGAGTTGGGGAGGGAGGTCATGATTCCGTCGATTGGGGGCGTGCGCGGCTCCGTGGCTCGGCTAGGAAGAACAAGTCCAGCACGGCGATGTCATCGGTGGCCATGACTCAGCCTAGGACGGTCGGGAACGGCGATGAGCTGTCGGCAGGGTTTCGGACCGGCAGCGGGAGAGGAAGAGGGAGGTCGGGGGAGAGAGGGGGAATGGATGAAGACGTCCAGGGCGTCGCCACGAGGTTCTTATCCTCCCCAGGGGGCGGCGGGGCGCTGCGATTCGGGCGAGGATCGGGCGACGGCGGCGCGGACACGCAGGAGCTTCGTTGGCGTCCTTCTGGCGAGGAAGAAGAAAGGGGAAAGAGAGGTTAAGGGGTATGGGCCGCGTGGGCTGGCTTGGGCCGCTGACTTGCGCACGCGAGCGGCAGGAAAGGGAAGAGGGAGATGGGCCATGGCCCAGTTGCGGCTGCTGCTGTTTTATTTTCCAAAAACTGTTTTCTTTTTCTGTTTTTGGCATTTCCTATTTGAACTTTTAGTTTCAAACTGTTTTGAATATTTTCAAAGTACCAAGAGCTTTCATAAATCATTCAAACTGTTGTGGGGCCCTCATAAACAATTAGGCTTCACATTTTGTCATTTTCAACATTCAAACTATTTGAAAGTGGTTTCAAGGAGAGGGAAAGAATTTAGGGTTTTGGGTTTTGCAAATGTATTTTAATTCACATACTTGATCTGATGCATATCTTTTATTGATTTAAACAGATGCATGTAGTGCTTAAGTACTATTTACATATCTTACAAGCTTGGGATGTTACAGCAATGGTCCCAATCATAATAGTTTCAAAACTTTCTTGTGGAATGAGACAATATATTTCTCCAACCTTGATGCTCTTAATATTTTTAGTGGAATTCAGGAAATAGATTTTAGCAACCTTCTTGAGGGAATAAACAGTATGTTCTTTGTCATTAATATTAAAAGTTACCTGTCCTTGATTACAATTGATGACAGCACCTGCGGTATTAAGAAAAGGTCTCCCAAGAATAATGGACATATTATCATCTTCAGGCATTTCAAGAACAACAAAATCAGTTAAAACCAAGCAATTATGAGCCACTTGAACAGGAACATCCTCACATATACCAACAGGAATAGTAGTTGACTTATCATCCATTTGCAAAGATATATCAGTTGGTATCAGCTTCTCTAGCCGGAGTCTCTTGTAGAGAGAAAAAGGCATAACACTAACTCCAGCTCCCAAATCACATAAAGCAGTTCTAACATAATTATTCTTAATAGAGCAAGGAATAGTTGGTATACCTGGATCACCAAGTTTCTTTGGAACCTTACCATTGAAGGAAAAATTAGCAAGTAAAGTAGAAATTTCCTCATTAGGAATCTACCTTTTATTAGAGACAATATCCTTCATATACTTTGAATAAGGATGCAACTTAACAGCATCAGTCAAAGGAATTTGCAAAAATAAAGGTTTCATCCACACTCACAAAACTTGTTGTAGTGTTCTTCCTCCTTTGACTTGTGTTTCTTATTGGGAAAAGGCATAGGTTTCTGCACCCAAGGTTCTCTCTCTTTACCATGTTTATTAGCAATAAAATCTTCCTTAGTGTACCTAGTATTCTTAGTGTGCTTCTCAGGTTCTTCCTCAACTTCCTCCTTATCAGGAGCATCATTTTTATCATTACCACTCTCAGTTTCAGCATCAGAGACAGATATACTATTAGGATCTACAGCAGGTTTAGGTGGTTCCTCAACTATTTTATGTTTCTTTTTCTTTCTCTTACGAGGACTACCACTACTTTCACCTTGTTGAGAATCCTGCTCAATTCTTTTAGGGTGTCCTTCAGGATATAAAGGATCTTGAATAGCTACACCACTCCTAGTTCTAATTCCATAAGCATGTTTATCTCCTAAGGCGTTAACTAGCATATCCTTTTGTACCTTAGCAAGTTGATCAATTTGAGTTTGAACCATTTGAAAGTGTTTACAAAGCATTTTAATATCATTAGCAGTTCTTTCCACAATATCTTTCAACTCATTAATAGCTCTAGAGTTTTCCAATAAATGATTCCGAACTTGTTTATTAAAATTACCTTGTTTAACAATAAATGTGTCAAGTTCCTCTAAGCATTGATCAGGAGGCTTACCATAGGGACTATGACCTTCATCAAAGTGGAGAGAGTGTACGTCAATAGTATATGAGTGGGAATTGGCTTACATAATTATTCTATAGGAGGTAGATTCTTCACATCTTCAGCTCTAATACCTTTCTCCTTAAAATATTTCTTAGCTTCCTTCATCACTTCATCATTTAATGTAATAATTCTCCTCTTCTTTGGTGTTGGTTTTGGAACTGGTTCAGGCACAACTAGTTCAGGAGTAATAGGCTCAGGTGTATTTAGCTCAGTTGAAGTCCAATCATCATAATTCTTGCTTATTTTAGACATTAATTCTTCAGCATATTTAGGAGTTCTTTTCCTAAAAACACAATCAAGAAAGCTATCTAGGTATGTCCTAGAATCATCAGTTAGTCCATTATAATAAATATCAAGAAGCTCATTTTTAGGTAATGGACATCCAGGATGTGCATGAATCAAGGCACTGAACCTTGTCCATGACTCAGGCAATTTCTCTTCTTCTCCGTGTTTAAAATCAAAAAGTCTCTGCAAAGCAGCATGTCTAGCACTGGGAGGAAAATATTTCTGGAAGAAAGAAGCAATCAAACAATCAGGACTATCAATGGATCCAGGATATATTAAACCAAGCCCTAACTTCTCCTTTTAGTGAAAAAGGGAAGATCTTAGTAACAAAGTACTTACGCATCTTAAAATCATCAGAGAATAAAGCACTCATAGTGGAAAGCTCATTCATATGTGCTAAGACATTCTCATTTTCAGTCCCACAGAAAGGTTCATTCTCAAAAATGTCCAAATAGGATAAATCAAGAGAGAAATCATAATCTTTATCTTTAATATTTATGGGAGAAGTGGCAAACTTAGGATCAGAGCACAACTTAGGAATAATGGCACGTCTCTCTAGGAGACTCTTAATAGCACTAGTACCATGCGTGTTTTGGCACTCTTCAATAAATTCATCAGTAAACTTAATGTAACCATCATTAATATCATATCTCTCTCTAGACTTAGGTGAGCTAACAGGTGTAACCGTGTGTTCACTAGGAGTTTCAGTATTTCCTAGACTAGCCATAGTAGCATCTAGGAAAGGACCTAATAAACCACTCGCATCAAGCACAGTAGAAGTAACATCATGAGTATCAAAAGCAGTTTCAGATTCAACAGTAGTAGCAGTGTGTGTAGCATGAGTATGTGGTGGTGGTGTAACAAGCTTACTTATAACAGACGGTGAATCAAGAGCAACAAAGGTATTTAGGACCGTACCTCTTCTTGTAATGTATGGTAAAATAGGAATATTTCCATCACGAGACTTCCCCATGATGAAAGGAATAGAAGTGAACAATAATAGATCCAAGTGAACTTACAAATAAAGCTATGCTCCCCGGCAACGACACCAGAAAATAGTCTTAATGACCCAAAAGTATAGGGGATTTCAACAGTCTTCGAGGGTAGTATTACCCAATTTATTGATTCGACACAAGGGGAGCCAAATAATACTTGAAAGCATTAACAACTGAGTTATCAGTTCAACTGCACCTGGAAATAGTTCTTGCTCATAGAAATTTATCAATAGCAATAGTTTGTAGTAGCAACAGCAAAGCAACAACAGCAGCAGAACAGGAACAATAGTAATAGTAGTAGTAGTAGAAAATAGTAGGATATGAGCGCGGTAGGCATAGGGATGGATGGACGGGCGTTGCATGGACATGTCTAAACATGTAACTTCAAGATCTAGGGCAACTGTAGATAAATAAGAATAAGAATCCAAGTACTAAACAATCATAGGCATGTGCTCCATATATAGTCATGTGTCCCCGCAATGAGAACTTGCACAACATCTTTTGTCCTGCCAGCCCGTTGCAGTGGGGCCTCAAGGGAACTACTGGCAATTAAGATGCTCCTTGTAATAGAGCACCGGAGCAAAGCATTAACACTCTGTGAATACATGTGATCCTCACATCACAGCCATCCCCTCATGTTGTCCCAATTTCTGTCACTTCGTGTCCTTTGGATCCGGGCAATGATATGTGTACACAACTTGCAGATAAGATCACAAACAATACTATCATAATGAATCAATAATAATTTAAGATCTGAGATCATGGCACTCGGGCCCTAGTGACAAGCATTAAGCACAACAAGTTGCAACAAAGTCAAATATCACTAATAGAGATACTAGGCACCATGCCCTAACAATCTTATTCGATTACATGATAGAACTCATACAATCCCTACCATCCCCATAGCCTACAAAGGGGGTTTACTCAATTATGGATGAGGGAAACATGGATGGTTGATGGAGAGGCGTTGGTGATGACGATGGCGATGATCCTCTCCAAATTCCTCATCCTGACAGGGTGACAGAAGGGAGTTTCTGGTCCCGAATCGCGGGTTTTGGAGGTTGCCGCGCATCTGAACTCTTTCTGGAAAAAACGTCGAACCCCCTCGGTTTTTAGGTCAAAAGGCGTCTTATAGGCAAAGAGGGAGGCCGAGGGGGTGCCTGGGTGGCCACACCCCCTCCAGGCGCGGCCAGGCGTGGCCCGCGCGGCTGGGGGGGCCCACTCCGCCTCATCTTCTGGCTCCGTGAGTCTTTTGGTAAAATAGGATTTTTTGCATATTTTCCGGGATTTTTCCTGATAGTTGATTTTCTACACAAAAACTAGATACCAAGGTAATTCTGCTGAAAATAACATCAGTCCATGTTAGTTGTATCCAAATCACATAAGTTTAGAGGAGAAACAATGGAAAAAGTGTTCGGGAAAGTAGATATGTTTTGGACGTATCACTACCGCGCTCATATCCTACTGTTTGCTACTACTGTTACTATTTCTCTTGTTTTTCTACTGCTGTTACTTTGCTTTCGCTATTATAAAACTATTGCTACTGATAAACTACTGTGAGCAAGAACTGTCTCTAGTTGCAGCTGAATTGACAACTCAGTTGTTAAGGCTTTCAAGTATTCTTTGGCTCCCCTTGTGTCGAATCAATAAATTAGGTTATACTACCCTCGAAGACTGTTGCGATCCCCTATACTTGTGGGTCATCAAGACTATTTTCTAGCACCGTTGCCGGGGAGCATTGATTTATTTGTAAGTTCAATTGGATTTATTGTTGTTTACTGATACTCCTTTCATCATGGGGAAGTCTCGTGATGGAAAGTTTCCTATTTTACCATCCACTACAAGAAGAGGTACAATCCTAAACACCTCTGTTGCTCTTGATTCACCGTCTCTTATAAGTAAGCTTGTTACACCACCACCACATACTTATGCTACACACACTGCTACTATTGCTGAATCTGAAACTGCTTTTGATACTAATGATGTTACTTCTACTGTGCTTGATGCGAGTGGTTCATTAGGTCCTTTCCTAGATGCTACTATGGCTAGTCTAGGAAATACTGAAACTCCTAGTGAAGACACTGTTACACTTGTTAGCTCACCTGAGTCTAGAGAGAGATATGGTATTAATGATGGTTACATTGAGTTTACTGATGAATTTATTGAAGAGTGCCAAAACACCCATGGTGCTAGTGCTATTAAGAGTCTCCTTGAGAGACATACCATTATTCCTAAACTGTCCTCTGATCCTAAGTTTTCCACCTCTCCCATAGATATTAAAGATGAATATTATGATTTCTCTCTTGATTTATCCTATTTGGACATTGTTGAGAAAGAACCTTTTTGTGGGACTGAAAATGAGGGTCTTGTGGCACATATGAACGAGCTTTCCACTATGAGTGCTTTATTCTCTAATGATTTTAAGATGCGCAAGTACTTTGTTACTAAGATCTTCCCTTTTTCACTAAAAGGAGAAGTTAGGGCTTGGTTTAATAGATCCTGGATCCATTGATAGTCCTGATTGTTTGATTGCTTCTTACTTCCAGAAATATTTTCCTCCCAGTGCTAGACATGCTGCTTTGCAGAAACTTTTTGATTTTAAACAGGGAGAAGAAGAGAAGTTATCTGAGTCATGGACAAGGTTCTGTGCCTTGATTCATGCACATCCTGGATGTCCATTGCATAAAAATGAGCTTCTTGATATTTATTATAATGGACTAACTGATGATTCTAGGACATACCTAGATAGCTTTGCTGATTGTGTTTTCACGAAAAGAACTCCTATAGATGCTGAAGAATTAATGCCTAAAATAAGCAAGAATTATGATGATTGGACTTCAACTGAGCTAAATACACCTGAGCCCATTACTCCTAAACCAGCTGTGCCTGAACCAGTTCCAATACCAACACCAAAGAAGAGGGGAGTTATTGCATTAAATGATGAAGTGATGAAGGAAGCTAATAAATGTCTAAAGGAGAAAGGTATTAGAGATGAAGATGTGAAGAATCTACCTCCTACAGAAGAATTATGCAAGCCAATTCCTCACTCATCAACTATTGAGGTACACTCTCTCTACTTTGATGAAGGTGATATTCCCTATGGTAAGCCTCCTGATCAATGCTTAGAGGAACTTGACACATTTATTATTAAACAAGATAATTTTAATAAACCAGTTCAGAATCATTTATTGGAAAACTCTAGAACTATTAATAAGTTGAAAGATATTATGGAAAGAACTGCTAATGATATTAAAATGCTTTGTAAACACTTTCAAATGGTTCAAACTCAAATTGATCAACTTGCTAAGATACAAAAGGATATGCTAGTTAATGCCTCAAGAGATAAACATGCTTATAGAATTAGAACTAGGAGTGGTATAGCTACTCAAGATCCTTTATATCCTGAAGGACAACCTAACAGAATTGAACAAGATTCTCAACAAGGTGAAAGTAGTGGTAGTCCTCGTAAGAGAAAGAAAAAGAAACATAAAATAGTTGAGGAACCCTCTGAACCTGTTGAAGGTCCTAATAGTATATCTGTCTCTGATGTAGAAACTAAGAGTGGTAATAATAAAAATGATGCTCCTGATAAGGAGGAAGTTGAGGAAGAACTTGGGAAGCACACTAAGAACACTAGGTACTCTAAGGAAGTTTTTACAGCCAATAAACATGGTAAAGAGAGAGAACCTTGGGTGGAGAAACCTATGCCTTTTCCTAATAAGAAACACAAGTCAAAGGAGGAAGAACACTACAGCAAGTTTTGTGAGTGGATGAAACCTTTATTTCTGTAATTCCTTCGACTGATGCTATTAAGTTGCCTCCTTATTCAAAGTATATGAAGGATATTGTCTCTAATAAAAGGAAGATTCCTAATGAGGAAATTTCTACTTTGCTTGCTAATTATCCCTTCAATGGTAAGGTTCCAAAGAAACTTGGTTATCCAGGTATACCAACTATTCCTTGCTCTATTAAAAACAATTATGTTAGAACTGCTTTATGTGATTTGGGAGCTAGAGTTAGTGTTATGCCTTTTTCTCTCTACAAGAGACTCCAGCTAGAAAAGTTGATACCAACTGATATATCTTTGCAAATGGCTGATAAGTCAACTACTATTCCTGTTGGTATATGTGAGGATGTTCCTGTTCAAGTGGCTCATAATTGCTTGGTTTTAACTGATTTTGTTGTGCTTGAAATGCCTGAAGATGATAATATGTCTATTATTTTTGGGAGACCTTTTCTTAATACAGAAGGTGCTGTCATCAATTATAATCAAGGAAAAGTAACATTTAATATTAATGACAAAGAGCATACTGTTTATTTCCCCAAGAAGGTTGCTAAGAGCTATTACCTAAATTCCATTGAAAATATTGAGAGCATCAATGTTGGAGAAACATATTGTCCCATTCCATAAGAAAGTTTTGAAACTATTATGATTGGGACCATTGCTATCATGTTTGAGGTAACATAATCACTTTGGGGAATGCAAAGTTTTGTTTCATATAAGATTGTTTTGGTAACAAGACTTGATCAACCTTGTTAACAAAAGGATTTTAATGAACAAAATAATGTTTCCACTGTGGTTATAATTGCTCACTTTTACTTTTCTCCTACCTAGTCTTTGCTTTTTCTTTTGTTAGCTTTGGTTTTGGTAGTTGTTTGCTTGTTAGAGTGTCTTAGAACTTCTGTGTTTTTGGTTTTTGTTTGCTTTCTGCTTCTTCTAAGAAATCTGTTTCTGCGAGAAAATTAATTTTTATACCCTGAAAATGGGCCAAAAATAAAGTTTCCCAAAAAATCCTAGAAAATTCATAATACACTTTTCCTCGAAAAAAGAGGCAGAGGGACACCTGGAGTGATCTATCCCCCCCTAGGCCAGCACACCCCCTGGTGGCGCCAGCCCTAGGAGCGCGCCTAGCATGGGTGTGGCCCACCTGTGGACCTCCAAGATGCCTCCTCCCAGCCACCTTCTTTCTCTCTCCCGAAGAACACCGAAAAACTTTCTCAAGCTCGAGTTCTTGCTGTTCTTGATCCCGATTTTCGATCTCCTTGCTCAACCCATCTTTGCTGCCGATTTTTGGAGGGTTTGCTCCTTGGTATGTGTCTCCTCCGCTTGTCCAATTACATTTGTGATTGATAGATTATATCTTGAGTATTTTGCTGCTATAGGTTTCAGGTTGTGTGATCTTGCTTGCTTTTTCTATGCTTAGACATTCCATTTTGATGCATGTGTAGCCTCTAGCAAGTTCCTATATTAGTTTCTCATCATTTATCAACTTGTAAATCACTTGGTTTGATGTTTGTCTAAAAATTTCAGAAAAAAGTGTTCATGGACAACCACGCCTATGGTGAAATATTTGAGAGTGATGCACCTAGAAGGACAAGGCCTTCAAGATCATCCTCCCGAGCCATACCCTCATACAATGAGGATCTCATTACACCATGATTTGATGACGAGGGAGATGAGGGGGATGCACACCCTTCTACCTTTCCTTGTCCAACATTTTTGCAGGCTGCTGGGATTCTTAATGATTTTCTAACCTTGGTTCGGAGGGTTGGACTAAGAAGTTATATGCAGGATTAGATCATGCAGTATGCTACGCTTAATAAAACCTTTGTGGAGAGTTGCTCTTTTTCTAACAGCGCTTTCAAGCCAGAAGTGCCTTTCAAAATCTATAACAGGCCTTACTCCACGTCATTGAAGAAATTTTGTGAGATCCTAGACATTGGTATGGCTGGGACGGTGAAGAAAATTTCAGCTCAACCCGTTGATTTGTTGGTACTCTACCGCAGAATAACTAATGACGATGACCGTAGAGCCCAGCGGGGAAAGATAAGAAATATTCAACTCCCAGCTATTAGGTATTTTGCTTATTATCTGGCCACTAGTGTTCTTGGTAGGGAGAACACTAGCAATATTTCCAACTATCATTTGGCCTCCCTAGCTGCTGCGCTCAACAATGATACTAGGTACAATCTTGGTTCACTCATTGCTCGCCGTTTAGCTGCTAAGGGACCCATTTATGGGGGTATTATTGCTGCACGTGTTGTTGCTGCTTTAGGTCTTTCTGTTGATCCAAATGATACAGTTTTGGCTCCTCAGAGGCTTGACTTAGCTGCCATGAAAGCGCATCACTTTGTCACGACTGGCTCTACCCTTGAGAGTCTGGTTTATAAAATGTTGTTTACTAACGGTTAAGAGAGAGAGATCCCTCTGCCCCAAACCACTTTGTTCAGTATTTCCTAGAGACCTTTGTCACGCTCCAAGGAGGATATGGACGAGAAGTTGTGCATTCTTGGCTTCCATGGACACTATCAGGGGGACGCGCCCTCCTACGACCCCTCTGTGCACTACACAGGGGAGTCTTCGAGATCATACCAGGACGAAGGGGCCTCCTCATCATACTACGGAGGTGCACCTTCTTGGTCACCATGGAGTTGAGCCCCACTTAGGCCAAAAGCCTAAGCTTGGGGGACGGTATACCGACATCACACTCATCTATATATCATGTTTCGTCGGTTCTTTGTATATACATTGTTTCGCTTTCTTTTTGGTTTTTGTTTTTGTTTTCTCAAAATACAAAAATACCAAAAATATTTTTGTTGTTTCTCTTGGTTTGTTTCTTTGATTTTTAGCGTTGGTTTGCCTTAAAGAAAAATCCAAAAAGATTTTGCTTTGTTTGCTTTTGCTTTGTTTGCTTGCTTTAAAAATCGAAAACACCAAAAATATTTGTTGTTCTTCTTTGGTTTTGTGAAGTTCTTCGTAGGGTTCAACCGTCCTCAGTGGAATTTGGTTTTATGTTATTATTCAAGTCACACAAGTGAAGAGAAATAATGAAGATTAAGACAACTTGAGGTGTGTTAAGAGGATGGTAACGAACTCTATTTGTTTTCATTTTTGTACATATACTCATCATGGTGAGCATTCTTAGTCTGTTCATGTAAGGTGTATGTTATTTATGTATGCTTAGTAGTTCTTGCTTTCTTGTGAATTAGCTCCAGCTTGCTAATAGTTTGTAGCATGTCATATGAATGTTTGCTTGCATTGTTCTATTCATAACTTGGTATGATATTATGGTATCCTCCTCTGAATGTTTCATGTGGATCGACTTGGCACATGCTCATGCATGCATATGACTAAACAATAGTGAGTAAGCCTCGATGATTTATTTTGCCTCAGAGTTCATGTATCACTTTCATGTCATAATTAGTCCTGTTTTGTTGCAAGCATGATTATGATAGTTATTGCTCTCTTGTTTGTCTCTCCCTCTCTATTGCTAGTCTTCACTTGCACTGAGTATGAGCTCTACTTGTGCATCCAACTCCCCAAACCAATATTGCCAACAGATTCCATCATACCTACCTATTAGCATCATTTGCTATTTCAGTGCATATTCATTATGCCTTATTTTCTTCCAAATAAAATGTTTGACTGATTTGAGAACGTTGGTTAGTAAAGCTCTCACGAACTTGATGGAACACTTTATTTCTTGCACTTAATAAACCCAAACCATTGTGACTGTTCATGAAAGTTATATGCTTGCAAATTATAGGCTAGGAGTTAGCAGAACCGTGCTGTCACGGGGAACACTTTCAACACTTATGGATACATATCCAGTTGATATCATGCTATTTTGTTTGCGGATGTCGTCAGTGTGAAATAAAAGGGGAGCTTGTAAGTTCATGGAGTTATATATATGTGTTGGAGAAACGCCTGGGCCGCTGGCCTAAGCCATGCCTAATAATGGTGAAAACTTGCAGCATAATCATAATGACCAATCTGTGAAGCATCCTCAATAAAAACCTATGCAAATAGCAAATAAAACGATCGCTGGGATGCTCATTGTCTGCTTGCCTTGTCATTTTTATCACGTGATAGCTCATGTATCATGTGCAAGGGGTACCCCGTTGGCGGTTCTCTATGATATGCATGTATTTACGATGACAAGAACTTACAGGTAACTAAAGTTGAGTAGCATGAGGAGCGGCCCTCGTACTCAAGGGACATGAGATTTCCAGTTTATGGTATGTCAAGTATATAACTCATATTGGACCTCACTCTCACCTTAACCATATAAATATGCCTATGATAGGGGCAATGAGAGCTCAAAGCTAATGAGTACCATACTTTCAGCATTTGGGAGCCTTTCAAACTTTTCAAAACCTTTTTCACTTCCTTGTTGAGTCACCACTTATTCTATGAGCTCCTTCTTGAGAGCATAGTTGTCATTCTTAGTGTAATGTGCTTGTTCCAAAACTTGGTTAATTATGTCATGACTTTGATGCTTGTATCCCTGATATCTTTACTTCTAGTCTTCACTTGAACTTCAGAGGTGCCTTGGCATTTATATTGTGCTCTAAAAACAAAGGCAAGCGAGATACCACTCTATCATACCTTTTTATGAGCATTGCAATGTTGCTTATGTTTATGTTTCATGATACTTATTATTATTGAGCCGGCTTCTCTTCATAGCTTGCAATGACTATTGAGTAGACTTAGTTGCATACTTCTTATTATGAATTGTTTAAGTATCTACTCATGTGCTGATAATATATACATCATATGCAACAAATGTGTTCGTGAAAATTCTTTTATCGCACTCAGTTCTCAACTAAATTTCTAGAGGACAAGCAATAAGCTAAGCTTGGGGGGAGTTGATACGTCCAAAATGTATCTACTTTCCCGAACACTTTTGCTATTGTTTCTCCTCTAAACTTGTGTGATTTGGATACAACTAACACAGACTGACGTTGTTTTCAGCAGAATTACCTTGGTGTCTAGTTTTTGTGCAGAAAATCAACTATCAGGAAAAATCCCGGAAAATATGCCAAAAATCCTATTTCACCAGAAGACTCATGGAGCCAGAAGACGAGGCGGAGTGGGGCCTGGGGGGCCCACACCCCCAGCCGTGTGGGCCAGGCTTGGCTACGCCTGGAGGGGGTGTGGCCACCCCAGGCACCCCCTCGGACTCCCTCTTTGCCTATAAGATGCCTCTTGACATAAAAACCGAGGGGGGTTCGACGTTTTTCCAAAGAGAGTTCCGCTGCGCCGCCACCACCAGAAACCGCAATTAGGAACCAGAAACTTCGTTCTGGTACCATGCCGGGACGGGGAATTTGGAGAGGATCATCGCCATCGTCATCACCAACGCCTCTCCATCAACCATCCATGTTTCCCTCATCCATGAGTGAGTAATCCCTCGCTGTAGGCTATGGGGATGGTAGGGATCGGATGAGTTCTATCATGTAATCGAATAAGATTGTTAGGGCTTGGTGCCTAGTATCTCTATTAGTGCTATTTGAGTTTGTTGCAACTTGTTGTGCTTAATGCTTGTCACTAGGGCCCGAGTGCCATGATCTCAGATCTGAAATTACTATTGAATCATTATGACAGTATTATTTGTGATCTTATCTGCAAGTTGTGTACACATATCATTGTCCATATCCAAAGGCCCCAAAGTGACAGAAATTGTGATAACCGGAGGGGATGGCTGTGATGTGAGGATCACATGTGTTCACGGAGTGTTAATGCTTTGCTCCGGTGCTCTATTAAAAGGAGCACCTTAATTGCCAATAGTTCCCTTGAGGCCCCGCTGCAACGGGCTGGCTGGACAAGATGTTGTGCAAGTTCTCATTGCGAGCACGCATGACTATATATGGAGCACATACCTATGATTGTTTAGTACTTGGATGATTATTCTTATTTATCTGCAGTTGCCCTATATCTTGAAGTTACATGTTTAGACTTGTCCATGCAACGCCCGTCCATCGTTCCCTGTGCCTACCGTTCTCATATCCTACAGTTTGCTACTACTATTATTATTGCTCTTGTTTTGCTGCTACTATTACTTTGCTTTCGCTATTATAAAATATTGCTACAGATAAACTACTATGAGCAAGAACTATTTTCAGGTGCAGCTGAATTGATAACTCAGTTATTGAGGCTTGAAAGTATTCTTTGGATCCCCTTGTGTCAAATCAATAAATTGGGTTATACAACCCTCGAAGACTGTTGCGATCCCCTATACTCATGGGTCATCATCTAATCACACGCGCGAGTTACCATTGCATGGCCAGGGTCATCCACGGGTGTCGCGGGGACAGGAACATCTTCAACGGGAGGGGACGTGGGCTGAGCATCTGCGGCATCATCAGGGGGAGACAAGAAAACCGGCCCATCCCCGGAGCAGCGAGCCACAGGCGGCGACCCAGAGGGGCGAGCCGTAGTAGGCGTCCCACGTGATGGCGAGGGGGCGTGGCAGGCGACCTCAGGTCGTGCGCCCCCGCATGCACATTGATGGTGTCTCAGTTGATTGTAGAGCTTCGTTGGGAGTCCCCAAGAGGAAGGTGTGGCGAGAATTGCAGCAAGTTTTCCCTTAGTAAGAAACCAAGGTTATCGAACCAGTAGGAGGAAGGAAATGACTCAAAGGTGTTTCTAGCAACTTGGAAACCTGCACAACACAAACTCAAGACTTTTCCCCAACGAACAATGAGGTTGTCAATCTCACCGGTTTGCTGAAAACAAAGGATTAACTGTATGGTGTGAAAGGTAATAACGGTTTGCAGAAAGTAAATAATAATAGTGGAAGATGTATCAATGGTAACGATTGGACCGGGGTCCATAGTTCACTAGAGGTGTTCTCCTTAAGATAAACAAACATGGCATACTAGGTAAACAAATTACAGCAGAGCAATTAACAGGACTGAGCAAGGAATAACAATGCAATACTAGACATTCATGATCCTATGAGATTTGATTGGGCAATACAATAAGATACATAGACCGCCATCCAACTGCATCTATGACTAGTAATCCACCTTCAGGTTATCATCCGAACCCCCTCCAGTATTACGTTGCAAGCAATGGATAACTGCTTTAAGCAAAGTGTGTAAGGTAAACAATCCACTTGTTCCATGAACAAGAGACCGTTGTTTTCCCCCTAGTAGCAACAACACATCTACAACCTTAGAGATTTCTGTCACTTCCCTTAGATTAAATAGAGGCATGAACCCACTATCGAGCATAAATACTCTCTCTTAGAGTCACTAGCATCTACTTGTCCAAGATAGCTACTAGAAACGGAGAGCATGCAAGATCACAACCAACACAGACATGACATAATCAATAAGACAAAACCATTAATCAATCTGACATAGTAATCTCAATATCCATTGGATCCCCGCAAACACAACATGCATGATTACAAATAGATGATCTTTATCATGAACGGAGCTCACAAGATCTAAACATGGTAGCACCAAGGAGGAGATACAACCATCTAGCTACTACATGGACTTGTAGCCCAAGGTGGAACTACTCACGCTTCATACCGGAGGCTGGCATGGTGAAGACGAAGGCCTCCGGGATGATCTCCCCTCTGGCTGGGTGCCGAGAAGATCTTCAGATCCCCCCGATCTAGGGACGATGGTGGCGGCAGCTACAAACTGTTTCGTGGAAGATTGATTGGGTACTTAGGGTTTTGGTATCGGGGGCTTCTTATAGACGAAGAGGCGAGGTAGGGGGCAGCCAGGCCGGCTGCACCCCCCAGGCGCGAGCTAGGATTAGTCGTGCGGCCAGGGGGTGTGGCCCCCTAGTGGCTCCCCTTTGTCTCGTATTCTGGCTCTGTGTTCCCCATGGTAAAATATTTACTTTGGTATTTGTCCCGTCCAATTCCGAGAATATTGATTTTCTGCCTTTTCTAGAACCAAAAACAGAAGAAAACAGGCAACTGTCACTGTGGCATCTTGTTAATAGGTTAGTACCAGAAAGCATATAAAACACCTCAAAGTGTAGACAAAGCAAAGCAAAGTACATACTAAACAAGCATGAAACAACAAAAATTATAGATATGTTTTTGATGATATGAATTAATTAATAAGTTTTGGGACAATGCACATAGAACTAAGAATGGCAACTATGCTCTCTTAATTGGTGCCTAAGGATAAAAGGTGAAGACTCAATATAATGGTGGAAGAAAGGCCCTTCATAAAGGGAAGCAGGGATTTCAAGTCTCAAAAAGAGCTTCCAAAAATTATGGTACTTGTTAGCTTTCAGCTCTCATTGCCCCTATCATAAGCATCTTGAAGTGATTAAGGTTAAAGTGAACAAACTATGGAGTATATGCTTGACAAAGTATAAGTTGGCAATCTCATGTCCCTTGAGTACGAGGGCCACTCCTCATGCTACTCAACTTTAGTTACCGATAAGTTCTTGTCATAGAAAGTACATGTGTATCATAGAGAACCGCCAACGAGGTACCCCTTGCCCCATGATATAGGAGCTATTGCATATCAAAATGACAAGTCAAGAAGACAATGAGCATCGTAGCGATCTTCTTATTTACCATCGGAAAATGGTGCTTTTTTCTCTTCTTTCCTCTTTTCTACGTCTCTGTCTTTTTTTATAAGAAGAAAGCTTCATAGATTGCTCACTATGGTTATGCTGCAAGTTTCGACCATGATTAGGCATGGCTTAGGCTAGCGGCATAGGCGTTTCTCTAACACATATACATAACTCTATGGACTTAAAAGCTCCCCTTTTATTTCACGCCGACGACATCCATAAACAAAAGAGCATGACATCAACTAGGTAGATATTTACAGGTGTTGAAAGCATTCCCCGTGACAGCACGGTTCTGCTAATTCTCAACGTATAGTGCAAGCATATACAACATAGATGACACAATGGTTCAAGTTTATTAGGGGCAAGAAAAATAAAGTGTGCCATCAAGTTTGTGAGAGCTTTAATCACTAATTTTCACTCAAGTTTAGTTACCGGTAATTTCTTGTCATAGTAAGTATATGTGTATCATAGAGAACCGCCAACGGGGTACCCCTTGCACATGATACAGGAGCTATCCCATAATCAAAATGACAAGGCAAGCAGACAATGAGCATCTCAACAACCTTCTTATTTACCATGGGAAAATGGTGCTTTTTTCTCTCTTTCCTCTTTTCTCATCTTTTTTTTCTCAATCTCTTTTTCTATCTCTTTTTTATAAAAAGAATGCTTCATAGATTGCTCACTATGGTGATGATGCAAGTTTCCACCATGATTAGGTATGGGTTAGGCTAGCGGCCCAGGCGTTTCTCTAACACACATACATAACTCCATGGGCTTACAAGCTCCCCTTTCATTTCATACCGACGACATCCATAAACAAAAGAGCATGATATCAATTATGTACAATGTACAAGTGCAATGTTGAAAGCGTTCCCCATGATAGCATGGTTCTGTTAATTCCAACGTATAAGTGCAAGAATATACAACATACATGACACAATAGTTCAAGTTTATTAGGGGCAAGAAAAATAAAGTGTGTCATCAAGTTTGTGAGAGCTTTAATCACTAAGTTTTCACATAACAAAGAGACTTTTTAATTGGAAGGTAGATGAAAACAAGAATATACTTAACAGTATGCATAGAAATTTATAGTGAACACTTTGGAATAACTTGGTTTCTTGAAAGTTGGATGCATGAGTAGATCTTACTCATACAAGTGGAGGCTAGCAAAAGACTGTGAGCGACCAACTAAGAGAGCAGTAATGGCCATAATCATGCAAAGCGACAAAACATTACTAATCAAAGCATAAAGTGGTACTACAAGTCAAGGACTAAATGATCATAGAGGCTATGGTGACTTGTTCATAGTCATACCATGGTGTGAGCATGTGCCAAGTCAACCCAAACAAAGCATCAAAGAATAATACCACAATACTATGCTTTTGTATGCTAAAACAATACATGATTCCTTCAAGGCACATTAAGCAATCCTAATTGTTTGTAACAAGTCATGCTACAACAATAATCACTAAGCATAAGATCAAAACAACGTCTAGCATGACATGCTAAAGTCTAAGTCATAGTCAAAGCAAGCTCCTCTTGTACTATTCAAGCAAGAACTTTCTACTCCTCTCCAACACCAATCAACTTATTTCGAACAACACAGCGAGAAGGGGGGTCCAAACTACTTTATTCAAGAAAACTAAGCAAAAAAACAAAAAAAACAACTAAGACGCTCCAAAAACAACACAACAGTGCATGAAACAATAAAAAACGAAGTGTCTAGAAAGACCTGAGATTTTTATTGATGAAGAAGGGGATGCCTTGGGCATCCCCAAGATTTGACGCTTGTACTTCTTGAATATTTCTTGGGGTGACACGGGGTGGCATCCCCAAGCTTGAGCTTTTGTCCATTCTTCATCTTATTACATCATTCTTTCTCTACACCTGCAAATTTTCCTTCATACAAAACTTCACACAATCTTCATTAGCAACATTAGTGTATTTAAAAGATAATAGACCTTGGGGTTTAGTTTCAAAACAGCAAAACTTTCACCAAAAACACAAGCTACTGAAGCAATTCCCTCAAAAATCTCAATTTCCCCAAAAAAAACTCAAAAAGGAATCAATAAGAAGCAAATGCAAATAATGGCAAAAATATATCAAAACAGACCAGCAGGTAGAAACCGATTTTTTCGAAGACCTTCTGTTGCTGAAATAAAAAAGAGTTAAACTAACGAAAGTTAGCTAACAACCTGGGGATTTATTCAGAACATTACATCTCAATCCGACTTATAGAGATTTTACACTAATTTTTACAGTGGAGCACAAAAATCTGTTTCGGGACAACAACTCCCCAAATCTTACTTCCCTCTCATTAGAGGTTGTTCTTGGCACAGAAAGCAAATAAAAAGGATAAGGAGCGGTTATTACAGAGGTAATAACTTCCAGGACTTAAGAAAACTTTTGGGTTATCTCCCAATAAGTACTTTTCTTTAACGCCTTTAAGTTAGGCACAAGAAGCAAGAATCAAGTATTTTCAAATGAACAAGCATTAACTTCAAACCTTTCTTTCAAAGGAGGAGCAAAAATCAACTTCTCTCTCCTCATAGGTAAGTGTTCAATACCTTCCTTGAATGGAAATTGATATTTAATGATGCCTTCTGTTATATCAATGATGGCACCAACAGTTCTAAGAAAAGGTCTTCCCAAAGTAATAGGACAAGAAGCATTGTATTCAACATCCAAAACATAGAAATCAACAGGGACATAGGCATTATTAACCATAATAAGAACATCATTAACACTTCCCATGAGATTATTTTTAGCATTATCATTAAGTGGGACATCCAAATAACAATCTTCCAGAGGTGGCAAATCAAGCATTTTATAAATCTTTTTAGACATAATAGAGACACTAGAACCAAGGTCACATGAAGCTTTGAGATCAAAGTCATTTACTTGCATATTAATGATGGTTTCCCAACTATCTTCTACTTTCCTAGGAATAGAGGCTTTGTGTTTCAACTTTTCTTCCTTAATTTTAATGAGAGCGTTTGTAATGTGTTTGGTGAAAGCTACATTCATATCACTAGCATCAGGACTTCTAGCAAGCTTTTGTAGGAACATAATCACTTCAGAAATATTGCAACCATCAAGATCAAAATCAAACTTAGCATCACTGGTAGTAGACTCATTAGGTTTAGGCATTGTGGTAGGAGGAATAGGGACTTCTTGTGGTTTAGTGGCATCCATATTGGTGGTAGTAATAGTTCACACACTATTGTTTCTAGCAATTTCAGCTTCTCTTTCCCACTTAGCATGTAGTTGGGCTAACAGTCTAATATTTTCATCAATAGTAACTTGTATGGCATGAGTAGCAGCAAAGGTACTTTCCAAAGTTTCAGATTTAGCAGCCATTTTGTTAATGTGCTTCGGACAAAGAGGAAATATTTTTCTCAGCACTCAAATTTTTTGACTGTAAACTAGGAATTTCTCTATTCAAATTCTCAAGTTGATGACTAATATTTTTCAAGATAGCAGATTGTTCTTCCATAGTTTTAGTAAATACCTTGTTTTGCTCATATTGCATTTGCATAAAGTTTTTAGTGGATCTTTCAACTTCTAGAATCCTATCTCCACTAGGCATTCCAAATCTACCATGATAAGTATTTCTATTATTAGGAGGATAAGGCCTATAGTTATTACCATAAGCATTGTTGCCAAAATTATTATTCCTAATGAAGTTCACATCAACTTTCTCTTGTTGAGCAACCAAAGAGGCTAAGAGAACATTATTTGGATCCATATGATATTTTCCATTAACAAGCATAGCCATGATAACATCAATCTTATCACTCAAAGAGGAGGTTTCTTCAACATAATTTACCTTCTTACCATGTGGAGCTCTCTCAGTGTGCCATTCAGAATAATTAATCATCATATTATCAAGAAGCTTTGTTGCAGCACCCAAAGTAATGGTCATAAAGGTACCTCCAGCAGGTGAATCCAATAGGTTTCTTGAAGAGAATTTCAAACCTGCATAAAAAGTCTGGATAATCATCTAAGCAGTAAGTCCACGAGTGGGACAATTTTTAACCAAAGATTTCATTCTTTCCCAAGCTTGAGCAACATGTTCATTACCAAGTTGTTTAAATTTCATTATTTTACTTCTCATAGATATAATCCTAGTAGGAGGATAGTATTTTCCAATAAAAACATCTTTTCACTTAATCCAAGAATCAAAACTATTTCTAGGCAAGAATAGCAACTATTCTTTAGCTTGTCCTCTAAAGGAGAAAGGAAATAACTTGAGCTTAATAATATCTCCAAATACATCCTTATATTTTTGCATCTCATAAAGTTCAACAAAGTTATTGAAGTGAGCAGCAGCATTATCAGAACTAGCACCAGAAAATTGCTCTCTCATCACAAGATTCAACAAAGCAGGCTTAATTTCATAAAAGGTAGCATCAGGAGCAGGTGGAGCAATATGTGTACTTAGGAAATCATTGTTGTTTGTGCTAGTGAAGTCACACAACTTGGTGTTCTCAGCAGAATTCATTTTGGCAAAAGTGGAGCAAACCAACAACAACAACAACTAGAGTAGGAACTAATTTTTGTATGTTTTTGTTAAGAGAAAGCAAACCAAACGAAACAAGTTTTTTTGGAGTTTTTGATAAAAAAGAGGCAAACAAAACCAAGCAAAAGAAACTAAGCAAAACAAAAACAAAATAAAGAGAAAGGTTGTGAAGGACTCCCCTTGTAAAGACGTCCTTACCCTCCCCGGCAACGGCGCTAGAAAATCTTTATGGCGTGTTGTTGACGTGGGAGATCCTTCTTCTTTAATTCCCTGGCAACGGCGCCAGAAAATCTTTGATGGTGGCTCAGTTGATTGTAGAGCTTCGTTGGGAGTCCCCAGGAGGAAGGTGTGATGAGCACAGCAACAAGTTTTTCCTCAGTAAGAAACCAAGGTTATCGAACCAGTAGGAGGAAGGAAACGATTTAAAGGTGTTGCTAGCAACTTGGAAACCTGCACAACACAAACTCAAGACTTTGCCCCAACGAACAGTGAGGTTGTCAATCTTACCGGTTTGCTGAAAACAAAGGATTAACTGTATGGTGTGGAAGGTAATAACGGTTTGCAGAAAGTAAACAGTAACAGTGGAAGATGTATCAATGATAAAGATTGGACCGAGGCCCATAGTTCATTAGACGTGTTCTCCTTAAGATAAACAAATATGGCATGCTGGGTAAACAAATTACATTAGGGAAATTGACAGGACTAAGCAAAGCATAACAATGCAATACTAGAAATTCATGATCCTATGATATTTGATTAGGCAATACAACAATATACATAGACCGTCATCCAACTGTATCTATGACTAGTAATCCACCTTCAGGTTATCATATGAATCCCCTCCAGTATTAAGTTGCAAGCAACGGATAACTGCTTTAAGCAAAATGTATAAGGTAAACAATCCACTTGTTCCATGAACAAGAGACCGTTGTTTCCCCCTAGTAGCAACAACACATCTACAACCTTAGAGATTTATGTCACTTTCCTTAGATTAAATAGAGGCATCAACCCACTATCGAGCATGCATACTCCCTCTTGGAGTCACTAGCATCTACTTGTCCAAGATAGCTACTAGAAATGGAGAGCATGCAAGATCATAAACAACATAGACATCACAGAATCAATAAGACAAAACCATTAATCAATCTAACATAGTAATCTCAATATCCATCGGATTCCCGCAAACACAACATGCATGATTACAAATAGATGATCTTGATCATAAACGGAGCTCACAAGATCTAAAAATGGTAGCACAAAGGAGGAGATACAACCATATAGCTACTACATGGACCCGTAGTCCAAGGTGGAACTACTCACGCTTCATACCGGAGGCTGGCATGGTGAAGAAGAAGGCCTCCGGGATGATCTCCCCTCCGGGAGGGTGCCGGGAAGAGCATTAGATCCCCCGATCTAGGGACGATGGTGGCGGCGGCTACATACTGTTTCGTGGAAGATTGATTGGGTACTTAGGATTTTGGTATCGGGGGCTTCTTATAGGCAAAGAGGCTAGGCAGGGGGGCAGCCAGGGCGGTCGCACCCCTCCAGGCGCGGGCTAGGGTTAGCCGCACGTCCAGGGGGTGTGGCCCCCTGGTGGCTCCCCTCCGTCTCGTATTCTGGCTCCGTGTTCCTCACGGTAAAATATTGACTTTGGCTTTTGTCCCGTCCAATTCTGAGAATATTGATTTTCTGCCTTTTCTAGAACCAAAAATATAAGAAAACAGGCATCTGACACTGTGACATCTTGTTAATAGGTTAGTACCAGAAAGCATATAAAAACACCTCAAATTGTAGACAAAGCAAAGCAAAGTACATACTAAACAAGCATGGAACATCAAAAATTATAGATACGTTTTCGACGTATCACACGTCGATCGTTGGGGTGCCATGCACGTCGATCACGGGCGACAGAGAAGCAGCATCTTCGGCGGAGTCCTATACAAAAGAGGAGCTACCTGGAATAGGCAGATCAGTGGAAAAATAAGACATGTCATATTTACGCATAGTGGTACTCATAACCAATTCATCGAACAGATAGGATAGCGCATCTGCAAAGAGTGGAGACATCGACCATAAATCCAGGAGAGGCGTAAGGAAAAACGGACTCATCGAAGACGACATCATGAGAGATATAGATCCGACCCGTGGAGCGGTCCATACACTTATACCCTTTGTGCATGGGACTGTACCCGAGAAAAACACACATAGTAGAGCGGAACGCGAGCTTCTGAGCGGTGTACTTGCGCAGGCTATGCCAGTAGGGGCACCCAAAAGTGCGAAGGAAGGAATAGTCAGGTTGGACTTTGATAAGCCGGACTGTAAAACGAGGGTGGTCATGCGGTTAATGAGATAGCAGGCTGTAAGAAAAGCTTCATCCCAAAAAATGCAAAGGAATGGACAAATGGGCTAAAAGAGCCAGGCCCGTCTCTACCAAGTGACGGTGCTTGCGCTTGGCCTTCCTGTTTTACTACGAGGTATGAGGGCACAAAACGCGATGAACAATGCCAATGCGCTGAAAATAGCGATTCAACCTATGATACTCGCCCCATCCAACTGAACGACTTTGATTTTAGTGTCTAAGAGACGCTCAACATGAGTCTGGAACTCGTAAAACACTTGCAGATCTCTCTACACATCGTGTACGTTTTGTCCTTAGACCTAATCACATGTACTTGAGATGTGGATCGACCTACTTTGGGCTATCAGACGCTACTCCGTAACTGAGTAGTTATAAAGATAGCTTCCAGGTTTGTCCTGAAGCATGCTGCAATGCATTGGTCAATCAAGATGGGATTTGACCCTCTCTACATGAGAGAAATATCTCTGGACCCTTCGTGTGATCAGATCCAAAAATGCATGGCCGTGCTACATATGGTTAAAAGTTAACCTAGTAAAAGGATTCTGAATCACAGTATCGATAAAGGGAGGTCAGCTTGGAGCTAGACCAAATATCGTGAGGCAAAGGGAAAGACATGTATTTAACCTTGTGATGGTTCATCCGAATGATCTTTATATGCATTTAGAAGTTGACACGTTTTGCTAGAGGCCTCTACCAACTATTAACGGAGTAAGTGTACTCGTGTCATGTCTATACGTGTATGAACCTATAGGGTCACACACTTAAGGGGCTGGAAGCCTAATAAGGATTAGATCTGAATTAAATTAAGCTTAGACTACTAATGGGCTGCTAATGTAGAAACCCACTAGGGACGCCAGCCGCCACTCCTCATGCCTGTGTTGCATGACGCTTCCACCCCACACGTGTGGATACCTCGGAGGTGCTGCATCTGTAGCACTTGGACGAGCTGCTCGTGGAACGAGGATGAGGAGGAGACGTAGAACATCTACACTGCCCGACGTGCTTCATCAAGTTTCGCAACTGCGCGTCTAGTGGTAATCCTGGTTTACGCGGTAGAAAATTTTGATTTGCGCTAGTGTAGCCTACCCGTATCCCTTCAGGTGCTAGACGATGCTTGGCGAGAAGACGCGGATGATGCATGACTAAACATGATGGGATATAGACCGCTATGACTTCTACCGCGAAGAAGGACCCTTCGCGTGACCTTGTCCTTGACAAGAAAAAAGAAACAATTAAACTCAATGAAAACATCATTGTCATAGACAAGACGAAAAACATATAGAAGATGCTTGCTAATGTGCGGAACATGAAGGATATTCTTCAAGTGAAGAGATGAACCGACTAATTTAGAGTGACCAATATGCGAAATATACAAACATGCGCCATTGTCCACTTGCACTTGATCCATCCCGCCATAGCGCTCATGAACGTGGAGACGCTCGAGATCACTCGCCAGGTGATCGATGGCACCCATGTCCAAGTGCCAGTACTTCTCATTAAAGGAGTTCGATGCAGCGTTGCCGGTGAGCTGGTCCTGGTCATAGCTCCTACGGTAGTCATTCACCTCATGCCCCCAATTCTTACAAATTTGGCACTAGGGCGCCAGCGGCGGCGGCCGTTGCCGCCACCATTTCCTCCTCCATTGCGGTCGTTGCCATCGTTGCGTCAACGGTCCTGGCCTCCATTGCCCTGGCCGTAGCCTCCTAGGCCGGGTTGTTCTGCCCCGGCGGTGCACCACCTGCGGGGCGACCACCACTAGGGCGGTTGTTGTCGTACGGGCGCCCGGGGTTGGTAGAGTAGACCAGGCGTGACACGAGGTTTGCTGAGGATGACCAGTCCGCGGTCTCCGCTTGCTGCTTCTGGAGGGCCTCGCTGTTTAGGACCTGAGAGTAAAACATTCTGAGTGTGACGGGGACTCCCGCAAAGCCCATGCCAGCGGCGATGGGGTTGAAGGCATGGCCAAGCCCGCACAACATGATGTTGATGATCTCGTCATCGCGAAGAGGGTATCCAGGCACGGACATCTCATTGGCAAGGGATTTCACCTTCTGCATGAACTCGACAGCGGTCTTGTCTTCCTTCCTCGGCCCTTGGATCTCACGCCGGAGAGCATGGATGTCAGCGTTGTTCTCAGCGACGTACATGGCCGAGGACCTTTTGGTCCAGGGTCCACCACTACGTGTAGTCGGGGTTGGTGACCTCGACCGCGTCGTCGTCGGTGCCCTCCTTGAAAGTTGGGGGCGGCGCCTTTGCCGACCCGTCAAGGAAGCCATGGCGGCGGGCGCCGGCGAAGTTGGGAAGGGAGAGGGCCTTCCATAGCATGAAGTTGCTGCCGCTAGACAAACCACGATGGTAGGGAGGACGAGCGCAGAAGCCGTGACAGATGGTGGCGCGATGAGGGAGTCACGACGGTGGAGGTAAGACTTGATGAGTTGGATAGCACGAGCGCCGAGTTGGTAGCCATCGCTGTGGTGGCATGTGAACGCGATGGCGGCAGCGGATAGAGGCGGCACGGCCGACTAGGGTTTCTGGCAACACAACTGCGGCGGAAGGAGTCGTAGGGTTTAGGCTCTAATACCAAGTTAAAAGAAATGTTTAGGGTTTTCCATGGAGCAAAGCCTCGCCACGTCTCTCCTTTATATAATACCCAGAAAGATTACGTATGTACTGTACTGTACGTGTACAAATACATGACAGAAAAATACATCTAAACCTATTTTAACATGTTTTGCATTATATCTATCCTGTATCTATGCATTGTATCTGTTGTATTCGTCTCCGGATTTCCGATTCCGTAATCGCTCTTCCAGACTTTTCGGCTTGGTTTCTGGTTCCCGCGAGACAAAGCGAAACAGGTTTAGTTATGTCAAGGATTTCCCACCTACTTTCACTGTTTTAAAATATAAGATGTTTTAGATTAGACTAATTTTGTTATTCCTTTTAACCCATATTAATTGATTTGGATTTGTCAGAATTTGAATGAACCTATATTCTAAATAGTGTCTAGATTGATCCAAATCTACACAAATGTGAGTCAATTAATATAGGTCGGAGGAGTATGTAGGTTCACTCAGGTTTGAAGTGAATCTACACATTAAAAGAGTATTGATATTTTGTTCACAAATCTAAAACATTTTATATTTTGAAACAGAGGGAGTACTAATATGTACGACTATATATGAAAATAAAATAGCATAGCTAAACTCATGAAAGATTTTATTTTTTTAGTAAAAATGTCCACCAATCTATTAATAATCAGTTGTATAGGACCAAAAATAATAAAACAATACAAATAAGTCGTTGAACAGATGACAGCCGATGACTAGAAAACGCGTAAGTTCTTGACCTGCTGTCCACAATTCTCGCATCTAGTGAATACAGAGCGTTCCAGACACATACCAACATACATGTAGCTGATGAATGCCATTTTCTTCAGACGACCGAACGAGTGCCTAAACAGTCGTGCAGTCGGCAGCCGTGGTGCCCACAAATGAATGGCTATGGTTTTGTAGACCAGTCATCCCCTCTCCCTGCGCTGGGCAAAAAAATCAATGAAAATGACACCACGAAGCTGGAGTAGCATATATAGTAGATGACACCATGAAGTTTCACAAGCATGAAGCATACACCAAACCAACTCCAACTAGAGCCACTCTAGCCATGCTACTACTCATGGTCATGGTCATGGAGGCCTCCCCATTCCTAAAGCTCTCACTCACTCTCCTACTAGCCTGGTATGCCCCGGCCATGGCAGTACCGCCATCCCTGGAGGAACAAGCAGGAGCTCTCCTTGCCTGGAAAGCCACACTCCACAGCCAACCAGCCCAGCTCCAATCTTGGGAAAACACTACATGGCCGTGTAGCTGGCATGGCATCATCTGCACGAATCATCAACAAGCAGGGCACCAGCTGGAGTCTCCGGTGATCACCGGGATCTCTCTGCGGGGGGTGGGGCTCAGAGGGGAGCTCCACAGCCTCAACTTCTCCGCGTTGGCAGCACTGACGAGTATCCAACTCGCGCACAATCAGATAAGGGGCTCTTTCCCACCTGCTTTAGCATCATCCTTGCCAAACCTGCGGCACCTGATGCTGCAGGAGAATCAACTTTCCAGTGAAATACCAAAGCAAATAGGGCAACTAGAGAGCCTTGTGGGGCTAGACTTGTCAGCCAATCGCTTGTCTGGTCCCATCCCCAGTGAACTAGGCTCCCTAAAGAAGCTACTTAGATTAGATATATCCAGCAACAACCTCGTAGGTCCCATTCCAAGAAATTTAGGGAATGTTACTAAACTCACTATCTTGTATCTCGATGGTAATCAGTTATCTGGATATCTTCCTCGAGAACTAGGTTACCTCTTGAATTTACAAGAACTATCTCTTAGCCAAAACAAACTCAAGGGTCTCATCCCCAATACCTTCGGAAGTTTGATCAAACTTACTGGCTTATATCTATGGGACAACCAACTTTCAGGGTGTATTCCTCAAGAACTAGGTTATTTGGTGAATTTAGAAACTTTGGCACTTCAGCAGAACAAACTCATGGGTTCCATCCCCCATACTTTTGGAAATTTGACTAAGCTCACTATCATGTCCCTTTATAGTAATCAGTTAAGTGGATATCTTCCACGAGAAATAGGTTACCTGGTGAATTTAGAGCAGTTGGATCTTAGTAGTAACAAACTCATGGGTTCCATCCCTGATACCTTTGGAAGTCTCCATAACCTCATCGGCTTGGGCCTATGGGATAACCAACTTTCCGGGTGTATTCCTCAAGAACTAAGTAACCTGGTGAACCTAGAAGATCTGGAACTTGACAAGAACCAACTCATGGGTTCCATCCCCCGTACCTTCAGAAACTTGATTAAACTCACGATATTGTACCTTGGCAATAATCAATTCTCTGGATATTTTCCTCGAGAACTAGGCTACCTGGTGAACTTAGAAGAGTTGGATCTTGGTCATAACAAACTCATAGGTTCCATCCCCCATATATTTGGAAATTTGACTAAGATCACTATCTTGTATCTCAATAGTAATCAATTCTCTGGATATCTCCCTCAAGAACTAGGTTACCTGGTGAACTTAGAAGAGTTGGATCTTGGTCATAACAAACTCATGGGTTCAATCCCCAATGCCATTGGAAATTTCACTAAGCTTACTATGTTGTACCTTTATGGTAATGAATTCACTGGATATCTTCCTCAGGAACTAGGTTACCTTCTGAATCTAGAAGGGTTGGAGCTTAGTGATAACACACTCATGGGTTCCATCCCAACTATATTTGGAAATTTGACCCATCTCACTTCCTTGTACCTCGATGATAATAAATTCTCTGGACAAATTCCTCAAGAAATTGGCACCTTAATGGATCTCCAATATCTGCAACTCGATGGGAACAATCTCTCTGGTCCCCTTCCACCTGAGTTATGTGCTGGAGGATTGCTCAAGAATTTAACTGCATTTGATAACAACCTAAACGGACCTTTGCCATCAAGTTTGGTGAACTGCAAAAGCCTCGTCAGAGTTCGTCTTGAAAGGAATCAACTAGAAGAAGATATCACTGAATTAGGAGCTCATCCAAATCTTGTTTATATGGATATGAGCTCAAACAAATTATTTGGCCAACTGTCTAATCTCTGGAGGGAATGTCATAATCTTACCATGCTGTCCCTCTCAAACAACAACCTCGCAGGAAAAATACCTGCAGGTATGGGGGAACTGTCTCAGCTAGAGCTACTTAATCTTTCATCAAATAAGCTTGAAGGAGAGCTTCCAAGTGCATTGGGAAATCTAAAAAAGTTGTCCCAATTAAGCGTTGCAGACAATTTTCTCCAGGGAGGCATTCCACAAGAAATTGGAGCATTGTCCAATTTGGAGTTCCTAGATTTGTCATCAAATGACCTAAGTGGTTCGATACAAGGTTCAATCAAGAACTGTTTCAAGCTTCGCTATTTGAAGTTGAGTCACAACAATTTCAAAGGAAACATACCTGCCGAGCTAGGGATGTTGTTCAATTTACATGAACTGTTGGACCTAAGTGATAATTCATTTGTTGAGGAGATACCAAGCCAACTTAGTGGTCTGATCATGCTAGATGCTTTGAATCTTTCACACAATAAATTGAGTGGCTCAATTCCATCATCATTTCAGGGTATGGAAAGCTTGACATCCATTGATTTATCTTACAATGAACTGAAAGGACCAATCCCAGAGAGTAGGCTCTTCCAAGGAGCTCCAGTACAGTGGTTCATCCATAATAAGATTTTATGTGGTGTAGAGAAAGGACTGCCCCCTTGCAGTAGTGCAACTCAGAGCAGAGAGAAAAGGAAAGGATACATAAGACTTGTACTGGCCATTGTTCCTGCTATGATATCTCTTATTTTTGTTGCATTGATATTGATAATCTCACACAAAAGAAAGAAATCAAAGGCAATTAACACTGATAATATAACACAAGAAAAAGTTTTCTCTGTTTGGACTTTCGATGGGGCAAACGTGTTCAAGCAAATTGTTGAAGCAACCAACGATTTTAGCGATATACATTGCATAGGAACTGGGGGATCTGGATCTGTATACAAAGCTACACTTGCAACGTGTGAGATATTTGCAGTGAAGAAGATACAGATAACAGAAGATGATTATTGTGTGAATGAGTCAGTGTTCAATCGTGAAGTCAAGGCTTTGGTGCAGATTCGGCATCGAAACATCGTAAAACTGTTTGGGTATTGTTCTTCTAGCAAAGGAAGGTTCCTTATCTATGAATATATGGAAAGAGGAAACTTGGCAGAAACAATGAGGGTGAACGAAAGGGCAATTGAATTAGACTGGAAAAGGCGGATAAATATTGTGTTGGATGTGGTTCATGCTTTGGCATACCTGCATCATGACTGCTCATCACCAATAGTTCACCGAGATATAACAAGCAACAATGTTTTGCTTGATGTGGAATTTAGGGCATGCGTCTCTGACTTTGGTACAGCCAAAATTCTCAATGTTGATGGCCATAATCTCACAAGGCTAGCTGGGACGAAAGGCTATCTTGCCCCAGGTAAAAAAAATCAAACATTTCCAACTAGTTTTTTAGTTTTGGTACTACACATGTAAGTACAATTAAACTGTCATGTATTCTGATCATTACTAGTATGAATGTTGAGCTGTTTAGTTGCAAAACATATACTAATTATCTGGTATATTAATTGCAGAGCTTGCATATACAGAGAATGTGACGGAAAAATGTGATGTATACAGCTTTGGAGTGCTCATTTTCGAGCTATTTATGGGGTCCCATCCAGGTGATTTGCTGTCATCCCTCTATATGTCAGCTAGCAAGAATGGTGTGTGTCTGAAGGATTTGCTGGACTCCAGGCTCGAGCTCCCAGACGCTGAAACCGCTAGAGAAATATACGGTGCGCTCAGCGTTGCAGTTCGGTGCCTGGAGCCTAACCCATCACGCAGACCAACGGCACAATGTGCCAGTGATGAGCTATCTGCTGGGATCAAAACATGTGGAGATCATCATGTTGATTATCTGCAAACTGAGTTCGTCATTCCTACCGATTAGTGCCTAGGGGTATGGACGATGAATTGATATTCGTGCAATGCAGTTTCTTCTCAAGCAACTCCAGTATTTTACTTGAACATTTGTACTATGTCACACTACTAGCTGGTCTCAAGATCAATTTATTCATCTTGGTGGTCTGCTTTCATGTTATGTAGTAAGATATAAGTAAAATTCTGATGTTATGAAGCAGTAAAAGTTCTGATGTTATGAACCAGTAAACAGGTAGTGTCTAACCGGTTGATGTCCATCCACTCACCGGCTCCAACAGGTTAGAACCCTGGTGCGCCTGACCGGCGTCTCCCTTGTGCGATCTAGTTGCTTGAATAGTCGCGTAATGTGAGCGACCGGCTTCAGACTGCAATGCACATAAGGGAAAGAGGCATGAACGAACACAGGAAAACATGAGTGGCCAAAATACAGGTTGCCACTGAAGACAAACACAAATGGAGGCTTAATGGATTTGCTCACATGGTGATTGCAATTTTTTAACCAGTTTACAGCTAATACTAGGACAAAATAAACTGTAGCAATCAATCAACATGAGGTGTAAAATAAACTGTACAAACCTTTCCAATGGTTTAACAGAAGACACGACTTTACAGAGCTAGAAACATTCCAGTAGTTTAATACTACTAGGCTGTATAAAAGGAAAAAAATCAAAGAGAATCAGTAATTAACAAACAAATGCTGGTAGCACAACTGCTTAACAAAGTAACATACATTCTGATTCTAATTGTTACAGATAACCAATTCGCTAACCAATGCATGGCCATACAATTTACAGAAAGGCACAACCAAAACAATGAGGGTCTGCTTGGAATGGATGTGAAATTGGTGTGGTAACTGGTTGAGCTAAATACCCATATTATTTCTTCACGGTGCACACCTAAATTTAGATGCTAACAACAGCACAACTCCAGCTCCAATAGCTCATCGAATCCATAAAAGTGAGGATAAATACGTTATCTCCAATCCTTACAAAATGCATCACAAATGGAGCTAGACTTGAGGTACCGAAAGGTAGAGGGAGGCTACATTTTGTTTGGACTTTCTGTCCTGCCGTGAGCTCCCTGTCTTTGCATAGGAAGCACAACGCCTTCCACCAGGTCTGGTTCTGGAGTGTAAGGACCTGTGTCCTCGCCGGCGCGGCTAAGCCACGCCATGGGTGGTGAATCGTGGCGGTGGCGACTGCCGATCTCCGGCATCGAGCAGCGATGGTGGTGGTGTTGGCCGGAATGGAGCAGTTGACGCAGCGGAAACTTGGGTGTCGGGTGAAGGGCGTCAGAAGGTAGCCATGGAGAACCGCCGGAGCAGTCTGAAAGGTCCACGAATACATGGCCGTCGCGTCGGCGTCCTTTGCCAGTAATGGCCTGAATCTAACAGCGGCGGATGCGATTTGGTGACCGAGGAAGGAGCTAGATAGAGCACGACGAACCGTTGGAACAGAGCGAGCGGGGAACGAGAGGGTTTGCTTGCCCTGGCCGCAGGCCGCAGCACGGCGGACGGCGGATGGCTTGAGGCCGTCGTCACGGACTCACAAGAGACAGAGAAAGGGGATCTTTATAAAAAAAATTTGTCACGTGTTGGGTTTTCAGATGTATTTTCCTCTGTTTTTGTTTATTGTAGACACTTATTAAGAAGTGGTGAGAAGTAATTCAAAATAAAATAAACTGCAGTAAAATATTATCGTTTGGAAAGTACATCGATTCCGCAGACAGAATTTGGGTGAATCTATTTTTTAAGTAATGGAAACCATTCTCTTATAGTATAGGAAATGGTTTAAAATGGCTATTGCACCTTTTAGGTATCGTGAAAAGTGATACATGTAAAGATCGTGCATTTTATTCAAATTTAGATTTTTTTCGAGCCCACGATATAAACAAATTGGATGGATCCTCCACCCGTTTAGCTAAGAAAGAATAGATACAGAGATGGATAATAGATCGATATGAAGATCATGAGCTGTCTCATAATGAAACCGCCAGTAGTCACGAATATCTCCTTCCCTAATCCAAGATTGGAGAAAGAAGATCTAAGAGGGACCTAGCTATTCTTAATTCTGTCATTTCTTAAATTTGTTTAGTATTTAGTAGCCAGGTACAAAAAAAAAGGCATTTCTTCGAAACATTCGAATAGTGAGACGTGTTAAAATTAAAACGTAATTTGCGTTCCGGATTGCTACCTCTTCTCTTCCAGTATTATGAAATTCCATTCATATTAGAATATTCATTTACAGACAATAAAAAAGGAAAACTCTAATATAATAGAAAATGAAACCAAGCGGATATACGCTATAGTAGCGAGCGTAGTTCAATGGTAAAACATGTACAAAATTTGGATCGTGATCCGGTTTGGCTGGTTAGTGCGCCTAGCGGCACACCTATTCCATCCGCCGTGGGCAATTTTTGGCTATCATTATGGTCCCCGGTGCCGACGTTGGTGTTTTTCTAGTGCCTTTTCGTTGTTTTTCGCCCTTGTTTTCCGCCGCTTATGGCCACTTCCCGCCGCCTCGATAGTTTCCCATCGCGTCCAGCTGCAGGCAATAAAAGGAGAGGCTAGCGGCGGTGAATTTCCCCATCATCCCAATGACCACCATGTCTAGACGTCTTCCTGTCACTGGCGCTCGCAACCACGACGGGGGAGAGCCGGGGGAGTTGCTGGCGCTGGACCAGCGGGCGACCCTCGACTCCATCCAATCGGCGCTAGGGCGGTCACGCTATCCCGGGAGCTCTCAGAGGCTGCCACGATCTAAGATACCACTCAACAGGATCGCCGGCTCGCACGACGTCCACAACAACGTCTTATTGCTGGAGTACCTCCGGCAGCAAGCACTCGACCATGTGCTCGCTGATGTCAAGGAAGCGATGCGCGCTAATCCCGACGATGTGGCCTTGTGTCCCTGCCTAGTTTTAGAGGACCTAGAGACACAGGGGGCAGTATACCGCTCTCTCCAAGAGGTGTGGGGTCTTGGTGGCACGCTGTTTCCAGCATCGTAGCTAACACACGTTTAAATTATTGTATCACGTTGCTTGTAATATGCTTACTATAAATATAAGTTTTTTATTGCAATATATGGACGCTGCCGCACTTGTTTGATCATTACAAGCAAGTTGCATACATAATTCAGAGACATTGAGCAAATAGATGGGGAAAACGTGAGATAAACTAGGAGACCATGGTCTTCTCGTCTTTATCTAGTCATCGGAGTCAGAATGGTAGTGGCGGTGACACATGGTGTTATCGAAGACGCTGGCAATGAGCATGGCTTCATTGCCGTACATGAAGACGAGGAAGTGCCCGAATTTTGATTTGGTTCCCCACGTCTTTCTCGACGGCCTCGGCTATGACCAGGGTCCGGTGTTCATCCAAGATGCCATCCCCTTGATCCAATGCCGTCGGCCATGGTGATACGTCGGAAACGTATCTATAATTTTTGATGTTCTATGCTTGTTTAGTATCTACTTTGCTTTGATTTGTCTACACTTTGAGGTGTTTTTATATGTTTTCTGGTACTAACCTATTAACAAGAAGTCATAGTGCCAGTTGCCTGTTTATTTCTGTTTTTGGTTTCAGAAAGGCAGAAAATCAATATTCTCGGAATTAGACAGGACAAAAGCCAAAGTCAATATTTTATTGTGGGAAACACGAAGCCAGAATTCGAGACGGAGGGAATCCACCATGGGGCCACACGCCTTGTCCGCGCGGCTAGGGTTAGCCTGCGCCTGGGGGTGTGGCCGCCCTGGCTACCCCCTGCCTCGCGTCTTCGCCTATAAAGACCCCCCGATGGAGAAACCCTAAGGAACCGATCAATATTCCACGAAACCGTCTGTAGTCACTGCCACCATTGTCCCTAGATCGGGGGGGATCTGAAGATCTTCCTGGCACGCTGCTGGAGGGAAGATCATTCCGGAGGCCTTCTTATTCATCATGCCAGCCTCCGGTATGAAGTGTGAGTAGTTTCACCTTGGACTACGGGTCCATATAGTAGCTAGATGGTTGTATCTCCTCCTTGTGCTACCATGTTTATATCTTGTGAGCTCCGTTCATGATCAAGATCATCTATTTGTAATCATGCATGTTGTGTTTGCGGGGATCCGATGGATATTGAGATTACTATGTCATATTGATTAATGGTTTTGTATTATTGATTCTATCATGTCTATGTTATTTGTGATCTTGCATGCTCTCTGTTTCTAGTAGATATCTGGGCCAAGTATATGCTAGTGACTCCAAGAGGGGGTATTTATGCTCGATAGTGGGTTCATGCCTATATTTAATCTAAGGGAAGTGATATAAATATCTAATGTTGTAGATTTGTTATTGCCAATAGGGAGAAAAAAAGGTCTCTTGTTCATGGAACAAGTGGATTGTTTACCTTACACATCTTGCTTAAAGTAGTTATCCGTTGCTTGCAACTTAATACTGGATGGGGTTCGAATGATAACATGAAGGTGGATTTCTAGTCATAGATGCAGTTGGATGGCGATCTATGTATCTTGTTGTATTGCCCAATTGAATCTCATAGGATCATGAATGTCTAGTTGTAACACCCTCAGATCGGCCCTATGCAAGTCTTAGCGATTCCCGCCAAACCCGCATAGAAACGATTCAAAGGCGCCCACTAGGCACTTTCGTGCGGGTGGAAAACGAAGTAATACCATTACACATTATTTCACGATGGAACCCACAGAACAAATATATACAGTAACGACTCCATAAGTCAATAATACAAATATACAATACAAATATCCAAAACACCTTGAAAACGATACAACATTCGAGTACGGACAAGACACAAATGGGGCTAAGAGCCCTGAAGAATAACCAATGGCGTCCATAACCCTACCCAGGCCAAGCCGGAAGGGTAACCCTACTAACGATGTCGATCTCAAAACCTGCTTAAACAAAATGGGTGCCGGCAAAGGGCAAAGGAAAAAGAGAGCGGTCAGTACTAAGGCCAGTACACGGCGAGTCTTACAATTCGCGGTCCTCGCCTACATAGGTATGGTGGACTTAGGCGACCGCGAAGCAGACACAAAATAACCTATAGAGACTTAAAACACTGTCGGCTATCAGAGAGGGATAAGAAAGATCTATTAGGTTCCAACCTGATACTAACACCAAACATACCCATCCCGGTATTCCCCCTCGAGACCAAACGAGGAAGTCAACCGAGGAACTCACACAGTTGGCAGTTTTATTCATTCTGCTATAGTTGCGGCAATTATTAGTCAGATATAGATAGCCTGAGTCATCCTGATATAATAAGCAGTGGGCACATTTAGTTCACCATTCCGTTGTAGTTGCGATACTTACTGTCAACACCCGGATTTTTAATCCCAGATGCCTTTTATGCCATACATCGCAATCCTAGGATTACCATTTTTGCGAGACATAACAGATTTGGATACCACAGTACATCATCCATTACAAACCATACATAAGGTCTTACACAAATAAGAATCTCATGATCCAGTTCTTAATACAACTCAAGCAGCGGAAATACGTAATAATAAAGGTAGCATAGGCGAAGCTCCATCTTCGGGGTCACAGGCAATACTGATGATGGGAGATGATCCTAGTTGTCGTAACCTTCCTGGGGTCCATCCTCCTGGTAATCCTCTTCATAGCCTGGCCACGGGAATAGCCAGGGACAAAGCATGAGTACTCTTTAAGTACTCGCAAACTAACACTAACAAGTGAAGGGGTTTTTGTAGTAGGACACTAAGCTCTAGGGTTGTTTTGCAAAAAGCCACATTTACCTCTACTATGTTTAGAAACGAAGAAAGCTAGTTAAAATTTTATAACACCTAAGTGGGAACTTGTATTTCATATCACAACTCTGTTGTGGTCAAGTCAAAGTCTCAATTCATTTCATAAATCATTTTGAAAACATCTGACAGGGGAATAGTATGGCCATCTAATCTGTCCATAACATGACGCGGCTATTCGAATAGTTTGACACTCTGCAGAGATTGTACACTTTCACCACAACATTCGATACATCCGTCAGGAACAAATCCTGAATTCACCATACTCAGTATGCAGATAATCAATCATAACCTTTCAATTACACACCCTAGTATATGCACCTCTCCTGTGAGTTTGGCCTCCCAACCATGACCAACTGTCATCTTGGGTACTGCACAGGTGGACAATTTTCACAAGGTAGCCTCAGCTCAGACCTTGGCCGTGAGGGAATCCATACTAAAGTATATAAGTTTCCAGTCAAGCCCTACCCAATTTTCGGGTATTGTGGTTGTACGGTAAAATTGGAATGGTATCGCATCCAGACAACCATCAGTTTTATAAAGGGCTAAGGCTCATGCCTTAACATTTTCATCATCCAAATCATCTGGTGCTCGGAAACACATGTCAAAACATCTCAGTAGAATGACTCATCATTCTAAGGTTTTCATAACCATTTTCCACCAAGTATTCCCATCTAAAGTGGATCAAGTTTTATGCTTAGCACTAGCCTCTACAAGTGGGGGTAAGTACTAATGATGGGTGGTAAACAAGTGGAGTTTAAATAAGTACAATCTCATGCCTTAGGATGACATCAAGATTATCTAGCTTAGGCCAAATTTAATGCTCTTTATGCAACCTTCAATTATCTTCCTAGAATCTACAAGTCACTAAGTAGACTCTAAGTAATAGCTTTGATAAAGAAATAAAGTATAAAGCTTGCAAGTAAAACTAGGAGGGGGTATCATCAAATATGTCTAACCCAACATGCTTAGTGCATTGCATAGGTTATCTAACATTCATAATTGCAAGTGTTAGCTTGCTCAATCAACTAGTAGTATTAGGCTTGCCTTGTGCAGAGCAGTGGTTGAAGTTCACCTCGGCTTCTTCTTCGTAGTATCATCCTTCCTCCTCGTATCCTTGGTCGGTACTAGCGTCTATAAATAAATACGAGGTACACAATCACCAAATAATACTTAACTACTTTCAATCATCACACAAAGGTGTTCTATAGATGATCTAGCATCATCACTAATATCACAAGAATAAAGCATTTGTCTTATTTATTTTATTTTTAGAAAAGTAATTTCTACTCATTGAAAAACTACTTAAGATTTAATATTCTCCAACTCAAACATGGGATCATGTTGACACATGTCATCACCACATATTTCAGTACATGGGAATGTGATTTAAAGTGGTGTCACGATTTAATAAGGTTTACCCTTTTTATTTTAAAATAAATAAAGTTACTAGAATTGCCTATGTGGCATTTTTTTATATTACTTGGACATTATTTCTGTAATTAAATCCATATGTTTTTATATATTCTGAAAGGTATGATCAAATGTGATTTTTAAGAGTTGGAATAAACTCAAAAGCTATTATGCTTGAAATTTGAAAAATGTTTGAATGCAGAAAAGCTTCTGACTTGTTATTTTTATCAAGGGTGATCTATAGATCCAAATGATTTGAATCCAACGGGCTTGGATTAATCTTTTCAATATCTTTCTAACAAAATTGGTTTCATTCAATTTAGTTTACTTAATCGAGCTGGGTAGATTTTTGAAACTAGGTACACAACTATGTTTGAATTAAAATGGAAAAGGTTAAATTCAAACGAGTGGGCTACGCGGGAAGGGTTATTGGGCTGACCCAGTGTCACTCCGTGTGGCGCAGTGACGAAGTCTCTCTTGGTCGGTGACTCTTAAGCGGCGATGCAAGCGATATGGTGCGTTGGATTAGAATGAGGATCGACGACTGAGGGTCGTCTTCGATGATGAACTAGTCACCGGTGAGTTCGAACCCTAGCGTCTCAGTGGGGGTCGTCGGGGGATCACCGGGGCTCAGGCAAAGGTCGGCGATGCGGGCGAACGACGAAGTCGACGACGGAGAACCTCCTGGTACCGGCAGCTCCTCCTGGGGTGGACGAAATCGACGGAGCCCTTCTTCTCCAGAGGAGGCCTGCTCCGGTGCAATTCCGGCGATGCGCTGCTCGCCTTGATCCGGCTACGGGGTGGAATGATCAGTGAGGTGAGGGGAGTGAGGTGGTGTGAAGAATTCGAGCGGGGGAGGCCTCTATTTATAGTGGCGAGAGGGGACCGACGGGTGCGGGCTAAGCTCGTCGTGGTCAACGGCACAGAGGGATATTAGCGTGGGCGATGGTAGGGGGCGGTGCTATGCTTCCTGGCAAAGCTCAACGACGTGGTGGCGTGGCGTGGGGCGGTGCTGATCGGTCGGAACGCTGCGGTGCTCTGAGCGTGCCCGGCGGGAATTTTAATGGCGCACAGCGCGCGTGGTCCGCGCGACGGAGAACGGGCGTGTCTGCGGGGTTGCTGGGATGGTGGTGATCACGCGCCTTGCGAGGGCGCGGCGGCGTGGTCGTCTGTCGGCGTGGCGGGCGCGCTCGGCATGGTTGCGAGCGGCTTGGCATGGTATGTGCGTGTGGTCGGGCTGGCATCGCCGCTGGCCGGGACAGAGTGGCGGGGTGCTAGCTTGCTCCCGCAAGGTTGGCGAGGCTAGTGTGGCTCATAGCTTGCTATCGACTATGGGGTGGCAATGGTGCACTCGGCCTGCTCACCATTGATGTTAATGGCCAGCTTACAGTGGTGCTAGAGATTAGTTAAGGTTGTTCGATGATCTACTAACGCTAGTGGTGTCCAGAGAGGGGACAAGTTAGGCCAGAATCACTGCACACTATAGTGTTTAGGATTTGTTTGATTTGCATCTGCAAGGTGTTTGATGAAATGGCCACATGAACTCAAGTTTTGAATTTTGAAATTATTTTTGGTGGGTGTGCTAGGCATGTGCTGGTGAGTCTGTAGATGCTTGGGTTTTGAAAGTTGAGTAGGTTTGAGGGGTTATTGAAAAAGTGGGATCTTCCCATATGAGATAGATTCAATTTTAAACTGTCATTTAAACTAAGCATTTGAATGTTTTTGGATGATCACAAAGTGGGCCTTGATACCTTGTTATGATTACTATCAAGGGGTGCAAAGATCCAAACAAGTTTCTGTTAAGTTCTAAAAGTTAGAGATAGCCAAAGTAGGCATGGGAGTTAATTGACCAAAGTGACCATTCACTTAATTTGTTTGTCTTTGGGAAAAGTTTGGGGATTGTTTAGATGATGTTTATTTCACATAAGAATCATTTTACAAGCAAATAAACACATAATCATGGCAATTCAAAAGAATCCAAATTTTAATGCACACTCATATGAATGCTTTCATATTTTAATTGGAAAAGTTTTTGTTAACCCTAATTTTGATGATTAGAGTTTGATGATCCAAGTTTAGTATTTTTGGGATGTTACAAACCTTCCCCCCTTAAACAAAATCTCGTCCGAGATTTGAAAAAGGACAAAAAAGATTACCTAGGATTTGAAGAGATCAGAAACTACATTACGGCGTGATCTTGGCGCCCTGTGTAGCTTCCTCTTCCGTGTGGTTGCTCCACTGAATCTTGAGAAACTTGATGCTTCGGGTTCTGGTAGTTCTGAAAGATTCTTCCAAAATACGGATGGGTACTTTGGGGTAGGTCAGGTCATTGTTGATTTCTATGGTCCGATGATCAATATTCTTGAACACTTTCGTCTTCTCCGGAACTTCGAGGCACTTGCGAAGTAATGAGATATGGAACACATTGTGCACGGCTGACATCTCTTTGGGTAGTTCCAATTGATACGACACTTCTCCTCGACGGTTCAGAATCTTGAAGGGGCCGATATATCTAGGGGCTAACTTTCCTTTCAGTTGGAAACGTTGTATTCCCTTCAATGGCGACACTTTCACGTATACGAAATCTCCTATGTTGAAGGCAAGGTCTCGACGTTTCTTGTTGGCGTAACTCTTCTGTCGGGACTGGGCGGTCTTGAGGTGCTCACGAATCTTGTGAACCTTCTCTTCCGCTTCTCGTAGGATATCGGGTCCAAAAATCTGACTCTCTCCTACTTCCGACCAGTTCAAAGGGGTGCGACAATTTCTTCCATACATGAATTCAAATGGGGCCATTTGCAAACTGGCTTGGTAACTGTTGTTGTATGAAAATTCTGCGAATGGCAGACAGTCTTCCCACTTAGATCCATATTCTAACACACATGCTCTCAGCATATCTTCGAGTATTTGATTTACTCGCTTCGTTTGTCAATCGGTCTGAGGGTGATAAGCTGTGTTGAAATCTAGTCGGGTTCCTAACCCTTCTTGGACTTTCTTCTAGAATCTTGAGGTAAACTGAGTTCCTCGATCCGATATGACTCCATGCAAACTGACGATTCTAGCGATGTATAACTCCACTAGCTTCGAACTCTGATATGTGGTCTTGACGGGTAAGAAATGGGCGACTTTGGACAATCTGTCCACTATGACCCAGATAGAGTCATTTCCCCTACTAGAAGTAGGCAATCCAGTGATAAAGTCCCTTCCAACAGAATCCCATTTCCATTCCGGAATCTGCAATGGTTGCAACAATCCTGCGGGTCTTTGATGTCCCGCCTTGACTCTCTGACATATATCACACTTGGCAATATAGCTTCCGATTTCTCTCTTCATCTTATGCCACCAAAATTGATCTTTCAAATCTTGATACATCTTTGTTCCTCCGGGGTGGATAAAATAAAGAGTATCATGATCTTCCTTCAAAATAACTTCTTTTAACTCAGAATCTGCTGGTACACAAAGGGATCCTTTGTACCACATAACTCCTTCTTCGTCTTCTGTAAATCCGGGTACTTTGCCTGTACCGATATGACGCTTGATTCCGTCGATACTAGCATTTCCTTTCTGCACCTCTTTGATCTGGATGATCAAAGTGGGTTGAAGTTCTATGCTAGCCAAAAATCCTTCACTTACTAATTCCATTCAGAAATCTTCCATCTCTTTGTGCAAGCTTGGTTGCTCCTTCAAAACAATGGAGTTCAAGCGGCACGACAATCTGCTAAGGGCATCTGCTACCACGTTGGCTTTACCGGGGTGGTAGTGAATGTCCAGGCCGTAATCCTTGGTTAGCTCAATCCATCTTCTCTGTCTCATATTCATCTCCTTCTGAGTGAATATATACTTCAGGATCTTGTGATCCGAATAAATCTCACAACGATTTCCCATCAGGTAATGCCTCCATGTCTTCAGCGCTAGAACTACGGCTGGGAGTTCGAGGTCATGGGTTGGGTAATTTTGCTCGTGTTGTTTCAGTTGTCGAGATAGATAAGAGATAACTTTGCCTTCTTGCATTAGCACACATCCGAGACCGATCTTGGATGCGTCACAATACACGTCAAAGGGCTTCGTGATATCCAGCATGATTAAGATTGGGGCTGAAATCAATCTTCTCTTGAGTTCTTGAAAACTCGCTTCACATTTGTTTGTCCATTCAAACTTCTTGTCCTTCTTCAACAATTGGGTCATGGGTCTGGCGATACTCGAGAATCCTTCTACGAACTTGCGGTAGTATCCCGCCAATCCGAGAAATGCACGAACTTGGGTTTGGGTGGTTTGGGCTTGCCAATCTTCGACATCTTTCACTTTCGCAGGGTCAACGGCAATCCCTCCGGCTGACACAATGTGGCCGAGGAATCCTACCTCCTGTAACCAGAATTCACATTTGCTAAACTTGGTATACAACTGATGCTCTCTAAGGGTTCCAAGAATGTTCCTTAGGTGTAGCTCATGTTCTTCTTCCGATTTGGAATAAATTAGAATGTTATCAATGAAAACAACGACAAACTTATCCAGGAAGTCCATAAAAATCTTATTCATGAGATTCATGAAATAAGCGGGGCATTGGTTAATCCAAAAGACATGACAGTATACTCGTACAATCCATATCTGGTGGTAAAGGAAGTCTTTGGAATATCCTCTGCGCGAATCTTGAGTTGATGATAGCCTGTTCTAAGATCAATCTTAGAGAACACTTTGGCACCGGTCAACTGATCAAACAAATCTTCTCTCTTTGGCAATGGGTATTTGTTCTTGATAGTGACATCATTCAACTTTCGATAATCCTTACACAAACGGTTACCTCCATCCTTCTTGTCCACAAACAAGACAGGTGATATCCATGGTGAAGCACTTGGTTGAATCAATCCAATTTCCAGCATGGCATCTAGTTGCTTCTTCAGTTCTGCTAGTTCAGATGGGTTCATGCTATATGATATCTAGGCTATGGGTCCTATTCCGGGGATTAGTTCAATGATAAACTCGATATCTCGATCTGGGGGCATACCGGGCAAAACATCTGGAAATACATCGGGGTATTCACAGACTATCCGGACTTGGTCAATGGTAGGTTGGGCTATACTCTTGTTGCACTTGAATTGATGAGGTAAGGTTTCAGATATATGCTCGACTGATATTCCGGCCGTACTGGTCATGGTTATGGCTTTCTTGGCACAGTCAATCAATCCTTTATGTTTGGACATCCAATCCATTCCTAGTACTACTTCCAAACCTTTAGTTCCAAGTACTATCAGATTAGCATAAAAATCTATGCCATGGATTTGGATAGGGATTGCTTTGCAAATTTGCCTAGCCTTGGTGGTTGAACCGGGGATTTGAACAATCATAACATGCTTCAGTTTGGTTGGTTGAATCTTACTAGTGCATGCAAATTCTTTAGTGACAAATGAATGCGATGCACCAGAATAAAAAAACACTCTAGCAAGTACTGAATTAATAGAAAACATACCCAGCACGACGTCTGGCGCTTCCTGAGCTTCTTCAGCATGCATGAGAAAAAGACGGCCGTTGCGGTTGAGCGAGTTCCCTGGGGCAAACCTTCTGCCAGGCTGAACACGACGTTGCTGCTGAGCTGGGGCATTTGCATTGGGGGCTGCGGCATTCTTCTTGTTGGGGAACTCATTGGAGTAGTGACCCTTATTTCCACAGTCATAACAAGTCACTTGCGACTTGTCTTTTGCTGCAATAGGCACAACATTGCTTCCAGTCCTCGGGGCAGTGTTGGTGTTGGCGGTAGCGTTGTTGTTGTTGAACTTGGGTGGGGCACGGTGGAAATTCCCAGAGTTGCCGGGGTTGTTGTGATTTCCTCCGGGCCTTGGGTTTCCACAGTTGGGATAGGTCGGATGGTTCATCGGGGGTCTGTTGGTTCTTGGGGCAAATCCTGGAGATGGGTTTGGGCAATACTTTGGGGTCTGATGGGTTCCTGGATGATGCATCATGCGATGCTTGCGATTCTCGTTGGCTTGGTTGATCTTTCCTTCCATCTGGATGGCAGATTCGACAAGGGCTTCAATATCAGCAAAGGGGATATTGACCAACACAGTCTGCATCTCATCGTGCAGACCATTCAAGAATCTATCCTTCTTCTTGGCTTCAGTGTCGATCTCATCCGGGGCATACCTAGCTAATGACAAGAATTTGTCATGGTATTCCACTACGGTCATCCTTCCTTGCTTCAGTTCTCTGAACTCATCTCTCATTCTCTTGATCAAACCCGGTGGCACATGGGTTCTGCTGAACTTGACCTTGAATTCCTCCCAGGTCATCATCTGTCCTCCGGTCATTGCACGAACGCTGTTCCACCATGCTCTGGCATCTCCAGCTAGATAGTGGGTGGCGAACAGAACTTTCTCGTTAGCTTCCACTCCGGCGACTTCTAGGTTGTTTTCCATGGTTTGCATCCAATCGTCTGCGTCTA
The DNA here is from genome assembly GCA_030063025.1 of Avena longiglumis. NCBI lineage: Eukaryota > Viridiplantae > Streptophyta > Magnoliopsida > Poales > Poaceae > Avena > Avena longiglumis. The sequence goes on from CP125977.1 coordinate 105,835,215, forward strand.
AGGGCTCTTCTGACTTAGTGAAAACAGGTGGGTTGGTGTTCTAAAAATTCTTGAGCTTAGATCCATGGTTGTCCTGATTTCCTTGGCCTTGATGGTTGTGGGCCAGTTGAGCTATCTACTGAAGGGCGGCTAGGTTGGCTTGACGTTCGGCTCTTTCAGCTTCGCGGTCAGAAACCAACATTTGCAGGATCTGCAACATCGGGTCAGGGGATGAACCACTTTCTCCACGTGGCATCTGAAGATTGAGATAGATCATGAGAAAAGAGGGAAATTTCTAAGGTTCCGGGACTTTGAAAAGTTTTAAAGATTGACTCAGATTTTTCTAGCAACTTGCTTTTCATTCATTCATTCATTCATTCATTCATTCATTCATTCATTCATTCATTCATTCATTCATTCATTCATTCATTCATCCATTCCTTCATACATCCATTCATTCATTCATAGCACACGATACAAACACACACCACAAAACAAGAAAAACAGATGGTTTTAAGAACCATTCTGGAAACTACGATACAGTGGGACCGAATACAACTCAGTACGCTAGTGCTCAAGTGCTACTACTCCTCGGAGTCAGTGTAGTCGTCATCCTCATCAGCCTCATTGTCATCAATGAAGGCATAATCATCCTCATCGGTGAAGAAGTCCATAGCCTGATCCCCCATAAAATCATCGTCATCGCTGAGATAGGAGTAGGGGTCTCCATGAAGATCCTCTTCGGCATTCTCCCTTTCCTACAACTGCATGTCTATCTTGTGGATGGTCTCCTCCAAATCCGAGATACGGTGGCAAAGACGATAAATGATGTGCTCCTTCTTGTCCAGCTGACGGCGGCGAGACTTGCGATCCTTCGCTAGCATGGTGATGGTCTGATCCTTGGTCTTGATGATGGCGAACTTGTGGTTGCAGTAGTCACGACAATTATCCAATTCCTGTTGACGATCATACATCATGAAGCTGAGGTGGTCCAACTGAGTCTTCAGCTCGGGGCGGTACCTGTGGCTGTCCATTAGCATCACGCCTTGGACAAAAATCAAAGCGGGTACCCTTGATCTGGTTGATACTCTGCCGACACAGACGGGCAAGAGCTTTCTGCATGGCCCTGGCAAGTCCATCGAGCCAGTTATTCTCTCTAAAGGTGAACTGAATTCCCTCAGCAGTGGGAGGTTCAATCTTTCCTCGAAGACTTGCAACAATTAGCCACTGCAGATCTTCTCCTCCTTGATCATTGAGCTGAGCTCCGAAGAACTCGGGGTGCGGACGCTCCAGAAGTTTCGAAAGCTGGTCCAAATCCCGCTCAAAGATAAGGTCTCCTCCATTCCCCAACTGATAAAACTTGTTGTACTTCATGTCCATCTATAAGAATATAGGATGAGTAAGTTAGTAGAGTGATCAAGTGTGTCAAATTTTATGTATTTTGCAAGCGTTTTTGAGGAACGTGAATTTTTATGAAAGAATCAAGGTGATAAGAATGGGAATAAGTTTTTGTAAATATTTGCTTCCCTTGGTTTTGAAACTAAGTTTTTGATTCAAACGTCCAGTCTAAATAGGGTCTCCTATGGTCAGGATGGCTCTGATACCAACTTGTCAACACCAGGATTTTTAATCCCAGATGCCTGTTATGCCATACATCGCAATCCCAGGATTACCATTTTTGCGAGACATAACAGATTTGGATACCACAGTACATCATCCATTACAAACCATACATAAGGTCTTACACAAATAAGGATCTCATGATCCAGTTCTTAATACAACTCAAGCAGCGGAAATACGTAATAATAAAGGTAGCGGAGGCGAAGCTCCATCTTCGGGGTCATAGGCAATGCTGACGATGGGAGATGATCCTAGTTGTCGTAACCTTCCTGGGGTCCATCCTCCTGGTACTCCTCTTCATAGTCTGGCCACGGGAATAGCCAGGGACAAAGCCATGAGTATTCTTTAAGTACTCGCAAACTAACACTAACAATTGAAGGGGGTTTTGTAGTAGGACACTAAGCTCTAGGGTTGTTTTGCAAAAAGCCAGATTTACCTCTACTAAATTTAGAAACTAAGAAAGCTAGTTGAAATTTTATAACACCTAAGTGGGAAATTGTATTTCATATCACAACTATGTTGTGGTCAAGTCAAAGTCTCAATTCATTTCATAAGTCATTTTGAAAACATCTGACGGGGGAACAGTATGGCCACTCCAACTGTCCATAACCACGGACGCGGCTATTCGAATAGTTTGACACTCTGCAGAGATTGTAAACTTTCACCACAACATTCGATACATCCGTCAGGAACAAATCCTGAATTCACCATACTCAGTATGCGGATAATCAATCCTAACCTTTCAATTACACACCCTAGTATAGGCACCTCTCCTGTGAGTTTGGCCTCCCAACCATGACCAACTGTCATCTTGGGTACTGCACAGGTAGAAATTCTTCACAAGGTAGCCTCAGCTCAGACCTTGGCCGTGAGGGAATCCATACTAAAGTATATAAGTTTCCAGTCAAGTCCTGCCCAATTTTCGGGTATTGTGGTTGTACGGTAAAATTGGAATGGTATCGCATCCAGACAACCATCAGTTTTATAAAGGGCTAAGGCTCATGCCTTAACATTTTCATCATCCAAATCATCTATTGCTCGGAAACACATGTCAAAACATCTCAGTAGAATGACTCATCATTCTAAGGTTTTCATAACCATTTTCCACCAAGTATTCCCATCTAAAGTGGATCAAGTTTTATGCTTAGCACTAGCCTCTACAAGTGGGGTAAGTACTAATGATGGGTGGTAAACAAGTGGAGTTTAACTAAGTACAATCTCATGCCTTAGGATGACATCAAGATTATCTAGCTTAGGCCAAATTTAATGCTCTTTATGCAACCTTCAATTATCTTCCTAGAATCTACAAGTCACTAAGTAGACTCTAAGTAATAGCTTTGATAAAGAAATAAAGTATAAAGCTTGCAAGTAAAACTAGGAGGGGGTATCATCAAATATGTCTAACCCAGCATGCTTAGTGCATTGCATAGGTTATCTAACTTTCATAATTGCAAGTGTTAGCTTGCTCAATCAACTAGTAGTATTAGGCTTGCCTTGTGCAGAGCAGTGGTTGAAGTTCTCCTCGGCTTCTTCTTCGTAGTATCCTCCTTCCTTCTCGTATCCTTGGTCGGTACTAGCGTCTATAAATAAATACGAGGTACACAATCACTAAACAATACTTAACTACTTTCAATCATCACGCAAAGGTGTTCTATAGATGATCTAGCATCATCACTAATATCACAAGAATAAAGCATTTGTCTTATTTATTTTATTTTTAGAAAAGTAATTTCTACACATTGAAAAACTATTTAATATTTAATATTCTCCAACTCAAACATGGGATCATGTTGACACATGTCATCACCTAATATTTCAGTACATGGGAATGTGATTTAAAGTGGTGTCACAATTTAATAAGGTTTACCCTTTTATTTTAAAATAAATAAAGTGACTAGAATTGCCTATGTGTCATTTTTTTATTACTTGGACATTATTTCTGTAAGTAAATCCATATGTTTTTATATATTCTTAAAGGTATGATCAAATGTGATTTTTGAGAGTTGGAATCAACTCAAAAGCTATTATGGTTGAAATTTTAAAAATGTTTGAATGCAGAAAAGCTTTTGACTTGTTATTTTTACCAAGGGTGATCTATAGATCCAAATGATTTGAATCCAACGGGCTTGGATTAAGCTTTTCAATATCTTTCTAAAAAAATTGGTTTCATTCAATTTTGTTTACTTAATCGAGCTGGGTAGATTTTTGAAACTAGGTACACAACTATGTTTGAATTAAAATGGAAAAGGTTAAATTCAAACGAGTGGGCTGCGCCGGAAGGGTTATTGGGCCGGCCCAGTGTCACTCAGCTGGCGCAAGAATCGATGGGGTCTCTGGTCAGTGACTCTTAACACGCGAAGCGGTACGGGGCGATATGGTGCGTTGGATTAGAACGAGGATCGACGGCTGAGGGTCGTCGTTGACGATGAACTAGTCACCGGTGAGTTCGAACCCTAGCGGCTCAGTCGGGGTCGTCGGGGGCTCACCGGGGCTCAGGCGAAGGTCGTCGATGAGGGAGAACGGCGAAGTCGACGACGGCGATCCTCCTGGTACCGGCAGCTCCTCCTGGGGCGGACGAAATCGACAGCGCCCTTCTTCTCCAAAGGCTGCCTGCTCCGACGCAATTCCGGCGATGCGCTGCTCGCCTTGCTCCGGCTACGGGGTGGAATGATCAGTGAGGTGAGGGGAGTGAGGTGGTGTGAAGAATTCGAGTGGGGGAGGCCTCTATTTATAGTGGCGAGAGGGGACCGACGGGCGCGGGCTGAGCTCGTCGTGTTCAACGGCACAGAGGTCTATCAGCGTGGGCGACGGTAGGGGCGGTGCTGTGCTTCCTGGCGAAGCTCAACGACATGGTGGTGAGGCGTGGGGCGGTGCTGATCGGTCGGAATGCTGCGGTGCTCTGAGCGTGCCCGACGGGAATTTTAATGGCACACAGCGTGCGTGGTACACGCGGCGGCGAACGGACGTGTCTGCGGGGTTGCTGGGACGGTGGTGATCACGCGTGCACGCGGCGAGGGCGGCGCGCGGTCTGTGGTCGTCTATCGAGCGTGGCGCACGGGACGCGCTCTCGGCATGGTTGCAGAGCGGCTTGGCATGGTCTGTGCGTGTGGTCCAGGGGCTGGCATCGCTCGCGGCTGGGACAGAGAGTGGAGGTGGGGTGCTAGCTTGCTCCCAGACAAGGTTGGCGAGGCTAGTGTGGCTCATAGCTTGCTATCGACTATGGGGTGGCAATGGTGCACTCGGCCTGCTCACCGTTGATGTTAATGGCCAGCTTACAGTGGTGCTAGAGATTAGTTAAGGTTGTTAGATGATCTACTAACGCTAGTGGTGTCCAGAGAGGGGACAAGTTAGGCCAGAATCACTGCACACTATAGTGTTTAGGATTTGTTTGATTTGCATCTGCAAGGTGTTTGATGAAATGGCCACATGAACTCAAGTTTTGAATTTTGAAATTATTTTTGGTGGGTGTGCTAGGCATGTGCTGGTGAGTCTGTAGATGCTTGGGTTTTGAAAGTTGAGTTGGTTTGAGGGGTTTTGAAAAGGTGGGATGTTCCCATATGAGATAGATTCAATTTTAAACTGTCATTTAAACTAAGCATTTGAATGTTTTTGGATGATCACAAAGTGGGCCTTGATACCTTGTTATGAGTACTATCAAGGTGTGCAAAGATCCAAACAAGTTTCTGTTAAGTTCTGAAAGTTAGATATAGACAAAGTAGGCATGGGAGTTAATTGACCAAAGTGACCATTCACTTAATTTGTTTGTTTTGATTTGGTTGTCTTTGGGAAAAGTTTGGGGATTGTTTAGATGATGTTTATTTCACCTAAGAATCATTCTACAAGCAAAGAAACACATAATCATGGCAATTCAAAAGAATCCAAATTTTAATGCACACTCATATGAATGCTTTCACATTTTAATTGGAAAAGTTTTTGTTAACCCTAATTTTGATGATTAGAATTTGATGATCCAAGTTTAGTATTTTTGGGATGTTACACTTACTAGTCAGATGCATATAGCATGAGACACCCCAATTCCAGCAGTTGTTGGCACTTTTATTTAGCCATTCTGTTGTAGTGAAGCTGATTACTAGTCATTTCAAAGTCAAATTTATAGCACTACTTTAGTTATAGTTGTCTATGATCGAGATACTGTGCTCCAAGTCGTCTATAACCGCGAACACGGCTTTCAGAAAGTTTTACCCTGCAGGGGGGCACAAATAGCAACACACGCATGATCAACCTCGGAAAAACAAAATGAAAACCCAATGAGGCATCACAACAAAGAAATCGCAAGATTCATATAATATTTCAGGGGGCCACCCCACCAAGCTACCCGTGACGAAGTTGGCCGGCTCCGGAACGGACCCAGAGGTTTGCGTCAATGGTTGTAAACGACCGGGAAGCCGAAAGTGTGACTGGGCTTATCGATACCGCGAAAACACTCCGCTTACCTAAACAGTACAGGCGCTCCACGCGCAATAGTAAATAAAGCAGTAAAACATGGCATAAGTACAGGATAGTAATAAAGCCCCAAACTACTTTGTGGCCCCAAGAAATAAGATATGACTTAAGCTCATGCTAAAGAGATTCATGGGCCCACATGCGGATAGTGCGAATATTCAAAGAATAGGTATCAAGTACTCGGGGTCCTACGAGACACAAGTGGATGGTTAAAAACCAAATAACATCTATTGTCCACCTGTGCCTCTTCATTATTTATCTACTTTGAATTTTAGTTATTAAATGGTAATTAAAGCCATGATCATCTCCAATATTAAACATGAGGCATTGCTCCAACAACTGTGGAACATCGACGGTGCGAAGCATCACCCGCGCAAGCAACTACGACTCGCAAGGCCGACTATCTACTAAACAATAGGTAATAGGATGTGTCCATAGCAATATAGTGGCTGCAAGGGATATCACGGGTACGAAAACTAAAGCATCCCAACACAGACAACAATAGATCAACATGAGGAAATAAAGACTATAAAAGTAAGATAGGTAGAAAGGGGGAGGATGCTCGCCTGAAAAACATTGCCGAAGGTTCATAACCGAAGAACTTGTCGAAGCTCACAATATCTCATCGTCCTATCTGGAAATAAGCAAAACACTAAAGAAACAATCGATGCAACAATTACAACTAATGCGAAAGAATCGTCATGATCATGATATGATGCATGACATGACAAGTTAATGATGCAAACTATGTCGAAAAGGTATTATGTGCATAGAACATTGATGATATAGCATTCGTGAGGCATTATTAATATGACGGTGGACGTACGTGTTGCAACTGCAGGTTCCAGGCGGCGAGCGCGGCGGAGTGATACGGGAAGAGGCCGGGCGTTGGTAGCAGTGCAAAATAGAGAGGAAAGACAAGCGGAATTGGTTCGTGGGCTCACCGGGAGGATGTCGGAGTAGATGTTGTCGCTCGAGATCAAGGGAGACGGTCGGTGGAGGATGGAGACGGCGACGCGACGGCTCTCTTCGGGTTCATCAAGAACTTCGGGAAGGAAGATGCCCAGCTGCTCCGGCTCCTATGCTTTGGGTGGAGGACGGAGACGGCGATCCTAGACGACTCCCGCACTCAGGAGCTCTTGGTGTTACCGATGGCAATGCTCCTTTGCCGCTCCTACCTCTCGGTCTCTCTCTCTCAGATCGTGGGGAAAGGAGGGGAGGAAGGTGGCGGCGCTGAAAGAGGAGGGGATATAGGGTTCGGGGGACCGTCCTGGGGATAAGAAGGGCGCGAGGTGGAGGTGCGGTATGACGAGGATGACGGGAGGAACGACGACCTGCCCGCTGCCATTAGCGTTGCAGAGGGAGAGGGAGGCGTCGGGGAAGAGGAACAGGAGACGACGACTCTTGTCGCGAAGGGGTACGGGCCACGGCGGGAGTTGGGAGCTGGGCCGGATGAGGGTCACTGGGCCGGGCAGGAAAACTGGGCTGGGCTGCAGCGGCTCCTCTCTCCTTTATTATTTTCTATGTTCATTTTTATTTGTTTGTTTGTATAGGTTTATTTCAAATGCAAACCAACAAACTAACTCAAATCCTTTTGACACTTTTCCGGTGATTTTGAATAGAGGGCTGTGGCATTCAAATAGGGATTAAGAGGGAATAGTTTAAAGGGGAGGAGATGCCCACATACATATATGTGTATGTGCCAATTTGGGCATTTTACCAGATTAGGGTTTTAGTAGAAGAACAAAAACATTTATGCAAATATTGGAAACTAGCACTGGATCCTCCTGTGTAGAAAACAAAATAGAGATATCAAAGAGGGGTAGATTTGGTTGATAGCAACAACACAAGCAAGATAATCATATGCAATGTTTGGTTTAATGCTCAAAGGCAATGTGGCATGATGACATGAGTATGATACCATGATGATGCACAAAACAAAAACATCAAGCGATTTTTTTAGTAGTGGTTTTATCCGGGATGCTAGACTAGTATTGCATTGTTATGCCTTGCTTAGTCCTGTCAATTGCCATGTTGTAATTTGTTTACCCAGCATGCCATGTTTGTTTATCTTAAGGAGAACACCTCTAGTGAACTATGGACCCTGGTCCAATCTTTATCATTGATACATCTTCTATTGTTACTGTTTAGCTTTCTGCAAACCACTATTACCTTCCACACCATATAGTTAATCCTTTGTTTTCAGCAAACCGGTGAGATCGACAAACTCACTCTTCGTTGGGGCAAATTCTTAAGTTTGTGTTGTGCAGGTCTCCAAGTTTCTAGCAACACCTTTGAGTCGTTTCCTTCCTCCTACTGGTTCAATAACCTTGGTTTCTTACTGAGGGAAATTTGCTGTTGTGCTCATCATACCTTCTGCTTGGGGTCTCACAACGAAGTGTTCACGCACTCATCAAGGTTTTTTCTGGCACCGTTGCCGGGGAGGCTAAGGACGTCTTCACAAGGGGAGTCCTTCACAACCTTTCTCTTTAGTTTGTTTTTTGTTTTTCTTAGTTTCTTTTGTTTAGTTTGGTTTGCTTTCTCTTATCAAAAACCCAAAAAATTACCTGCTCTAGTTGATGTTGTTGTTGGCTTGCCTACCTTTTGCCAAAATGAACTCTGCTAAGAACACCAAGTTGTGTGACTTCACTAGCACAAACAACAATGATTTCCTAAGTAGTCCTATTGCTCCACCTGCTCCTGATGCAACCTTTTATGAAATTAAGCCTGCTTTGTTGAATCTTGTGATGAGAGAGCAATTTTCTGGTGCTAGTTCTGATGTTGCTGCTGCCCACCTCAATAACTTTGTTAAACTTTGTGAGATACAAAAATATAAGGATGTAGATGGAGATATTATTAATCTCAACTTGTTTCCTTTCTCCTTGAGAGGAAAAGCTAAAGAATGGTTGCTATCCTTGCCTAGAAATAGTATTGATTCTTGGATTAAGTGCAAAGATACTTTTATTGGAAAATGTTATCCTCCTGCTAAGATTATATCTATGAGAAGTGAAATAATGAAATTTAAACAACTTGATAATGAACATGTTGCTCAAGATTGGGAAAGAATGAAATCTTTGGTTAAGAATTGTCCCACTTATGGACTTACTGCTTCGATGATTATCCAGAATTTTTATCCAGGTTTGAAATTCTCTTCAAGAAACATGTTGGATTCAGCTGCTGTAGGTACCTTTATGACCATCACCTTGGATGCTGCAACAAAACTCCTTGATAATATGATGGTTAATTATTCTGAATGGCACACTGAGAGAGCTCCACATGGTAAGAAGGTAAATTCTGTTGAAGAAACCTCCTCTTTGAGTGATAAGATTGATGTTATCATGGCTATGCTTGTTAATGGGAAAGCTCCTTTAGATCCTAATAATGTTCCCTTAGCCTCTTTAGTTGCTCAAGAAGAGCAAGTTGATGTGAACTTCATTAGAAACAACAATTTCAATAACAATGCCTATAGGAATAATTTTGGTAGTAACAACAATTATAGGTCTTATCCTCCTAATAATGGCAATACCTATGGAAACTCCTACAACAATGCTAAAGTGCCCCCTCTGAACTTGAAGTCATGCTCAAAGACTTTATTAGTAAACAAACCATTTTTAACAATATTGTGCAGGAAAAGCTTTTGAATGTTGAGAAAAATATTTCCTCTTTGTCTAAAGCACAGTCCTCTTTGATTAATAAAATGGCTGCTAAACCTGAAACCTTGAAAAGTACCTTTGTTGCTACTCATGCCATACAAGTTACCATTGATGAAAATGTATGACTGTTAGCCCAACTACATTCTAAGCGGGAAAGATAAGCTGAAATTGCCAGAAACAATAGTATGTGCACTATCACCACCATCAATATGGAAGCCACTAAATCACAAGAAGTCCCTATTCCTCCTAAACCCAATGAGTCTACTACTAGTGATGCTAAGTTTGATTTTTATCTTGATGGTTACAATATTTCTGAAGTGATTATGTTCCTACAAAAGCTTGTTAGAAGTCCTCATGCTAGTGATATGAATGTGGCTTTCACCAAACACATTACAGATGCTCTCATTAAAATTAACGAAGAAAAGTTAAACACGAAGTCTCTATTCCTAGGAAAGTAGAAGATAGTTGTGAACCCATTATTAATATGCAAGTGAATGACTTTGATCTCAAAGCTTCATGTAACATTGGCTCTAGTGTCTCTATTATACCTAGAAAGATTTATGATATGCTTGATTTGCCACCTTTGGAAGATTGCTATTTGAATGTCCCACTTAATGATAATGCTAAAAAGAAACTCATGGGGAGTGTTAATGATGTTCTTATCTATACTATTAAATCATTTCGGGTCTTGATGGTCTTTACGTCTTGGTACGTCCGGTAACACATAATTCAACTGCTATACAATTTCCTTTATCATCACGTTCCGATACGATTTCCAATCAATTTGTCAACCAACACGGTACCACGAGACCAGATAAAAGGAAGTCACCTCCGCCTACGAAACCGTCGCATCCGTCTCAAATCGCACAACTCAACGGAACCTCTCATACGCCATGGTGGGACTCGACGACTTCCTTCCGGAAGACGCGATGAAGAACCGTGCACCAGCTGTGTGCGTGTGCAGGTGGGCGTCTTTGACGTCGTGGTGCAGCTCTGAATCTCTGATTAGCTCATCGTATTGCATCCGGAGAGAAAAATCGAACGATTAGATCTGCACCCGAGACAGTTCTCAGCACAGCGACAATGGATAAGGCGGCCTCCCACTATGTCCACCAATCAACGGGCGAAGGTGGAAGCGCTGTAGCTAATCCTCTCGATTGCGGCAGAAGAAAACCGCATCAAAGGTGAAGGCAACAGCCGATGCGTCACCACAACACACCCTCTAAGGCCATGACGGTGGCAGCACACCACTGGGTTGCGGCTCGACGAAGGCGCGCAATCAGGCTGCTTCCGTGAGGCCGGGAGGAACGGTCGCAGGTAGGCACCGGAGCAATCCCAGCACGGCGGAGGCGCATCACCAGGCTGCTTCTTTGAGGACGGGTATTTGGTTTTCTAGGGCTAATCTCCAACTCCACCTTCCCAGAACGACGACATGTTCATTAGCTTGGCTCGGAGGAGGTACACGGCAAAGCTTTAATTTTTTATCCCCTCAGGCGTCAGCTCCTCTAATCAAACGGAACCAGATTGAGTGCTAAACCAGTTACAAATTATTTACCCTAGTTAGTCAATTAGTGATTGTAAGAAACATACCTGAAGATAGTTGGCCAGCATTCAATAGCGAATACCAATTTATCTCACAGAGCAACCATACAATATTAATTAAAATCCTAAATTATGCTTAACAAAATATTTGATGTATCTATACCTAACAAACCTTTTAGTGGCATTGGCTATCTGGCCTTCTTAGGATAGTACATGGTGTCCAGTGTTCAATACTGAATAATTTGTGTACTCTTTTAAAAATTTGAATTGATTACTAAATTTACTCATGTGTAAATTTATTTTACAACATGTGTCAATGTCTATTTGTTATGGTCTATGCAAACTATGCCTAACATCAAAAGGGAGAACTGTGTGTCCCTTATTTTTTTTCTTTTGTTTTTCCGCTATTTTCAATCGAAAAGCCAATGAGAAAGTAGATAAACGACGCCTCCGGAAGGCGGGTTATCAGAGGTGTTTCATGGTGGTGAACGATGGTGCTCGGTGCAAACAACCGCAGATGCCAAGAGGAGGACTAAGGTGAGGCATATGGAGACTAGAAGCTTACCAAGATCTCTATGGATGGTCGATGGGTCTGAGGATGCACATGAAGGACAACAAGGCACACCGCCGAAGCAAGGAAACATCAAGGAAGGGCTCTAGGGCCTGTGCCTGCTCGGCGAGGATGTCGGCTGTTTCATGGGGATACTGTGATGCTCTAGGCAGAGGACCGAGAGGCATCAGGGCAGGTGTTTCGACGACAACGGCTACTGAGGCGAAACGAGGTGGAACTAAATGACAAGGATGCGATGTACTTGCAATCAAAACCTATTGTTTGTAGACATATCACAACACGGTTTGTAGATATATTGTTTATCATCAAGGAAAATATCAAATTCACCTAATCCTTGTTTTCTATTTTTGAGAGCCTCCAATGATTGTGGTGTCATGACTTGGATATGGGGCGTCCGACTCGTCTTGAAAATCATGTGAGCATATTATCGCAGAAACGCGCGGGCTTGCTCCTAGTTATGGTTAACAATGCTTATGTCCCTATTGATATCTATGTTTTGGATGTTGAATACAATGCTTCTTGTTCTATTACTTTGGGAAGACCTTTTGTTAGAACTGTTGGTGTCATTATTGATATGAAAAAAGGAACCATTAAATATCAATTTCCATTCAATAAAGGTATTGAACACTACCCTATGAGGAGAAAGAAGTTGCTTTTTGCTCCTCCTTTAAAAGCAAGGTTTAATGTTAATGCTTTTTCATTTGAAAATACTTGATTCTTACTTCTTGTGCCTAACTTAAAGGCGTTAAAGAAAAGTACTTATTGGGAGATAACCCAATAGTTTTCTTGAGTCTTAGAAGTTATTACTTCAGAAATGACCTCTCCTTATACTTTTTGTTTGTTTTTTGTGTCAAGAATGACCTCTAATGAGAGGGAAGTAAGATTTGGGGAGGTGCTGTCCCGAAATAGATTTTTGTGATCCACCGTAAAAATTCGTGAGGAATATCTGTAATTCAGATTGAGCTGATATTTTCTGAATAAATCCCCCAGTATGTTAGATAACTTTAGTTAGTTCAACACTATTTGATTTGATCAACAAAAGGTCTTCGAAAAAATCGGTTTCTATCTGCTAGTCTGTTTTGACAGATTTCTGCCATTAGTTGCATTTGCTTCTTATTGATTCCTTTTTATGTTCTTTTTGGGAAATTGAGCTTTTTGAGGGAATTGCTATAGTAACTTGTGTTTTTAGTGAAAGTTTTGCTATTCTAAAGCTAAACCCAAAGGTCTATTATCTTTTGAATACACTAATGTTGCTAATGAAGATTGTGTGAAGTTTTGTATGCAGGAAAATTTTCAGGTGTAGAGAAAGAATGATGTAATGAGATGAAGAATGGACAAAAGCTCAAGCTTGCGGATGCCAACCCATGTCACCCGAATAAATATTCAAGAGGTACAAGCGTCAAAGCTTGGGGATGCCCAAGGCATCCCCTTCTTCATCGATAAAAAGCTCAGATCTTTCTAGACACTTCGTTTTTATTGTTTCATGCACTGTTGTGTTCTTTATCAATAGATGCAGTTGGATGGCGGTCTATGTATCTTGTTGTATTGCCCAATCGAATCTCATAGGATCATGAATGTCTAGTATTGCATTGTTATGCCTTGCTTAGTCCTATCAATTGCCTCGCTGTAATTTGTTTACCCAGCATATGCCATGTTTATTTATCTTAAGAAGAACACCTCTAGTGAACTATGGACCCCGGTCCAATCTTTATCATTGATACATCTTCCACTGTTACCGTTTACCTTTCTGCAGACCACTATTACCTTCCACACCATACAGTTAATCCTTTGTTTTTAGCAAACCAGTGAGATTGACAACCTCACTGTTCGTTGGGGCAAAGTCTTGAGTTTGTGTTGTGCAGGTTTCCAAGTTGCTAGCAACACCTTTGAGTCATTTCCTTCCTCCTACTGGTTCGATAACCTTGGTTTCTTACTGAGGGAAATTTGCCGTTGTGCTCATCTTACCTTCCGCTTGGGGTCTCCCAACGAAGTGTTCACGCACTCATCACATGGCTAGCTAGCGCGGTGCCTAAAGTGGTGCTGACAACTAGATAATGGGAGGAAGGAGGAGAGTATGGAAGAAGATGGTCGCGTGTGGCCTGTTAAAAGGACACGACATTGGATATCGACGCGGGCTGAAATGACTACATTGATGTGGTTGCAGCACGAGTGCGTGCGTCAGGAGGCCCAGCCAGTGCAGGAGGGCATGCGTTAGTGCTGCAGCTAACCTTGGAGCAGTCTACCTCCATTGATGGCTAGTAGAAGAAAGTCGTTGGGTCACTAGCTCACTGCCATGCGGGAGAACGGGGAAGGACGCATCTCGCTATCCGCCCCGACGTAGGCGTTGCCTGAATATGGTGAGCCGATGGGTCATGTCAGACATATCGGTTCGGATGGATCGAACTGTTGGAGGGGACATGGCCACCGCTTGGGTCCGGTCACCGGTTCAGACATGGCTTGACCATTGGATCGTGTCGCTGGATATGCCCTAAGAGAAATGGTACATTTTCCCTGGGATGGCATGTTGCCATTGTCCGGGTCGTTGGACGTGAGCGAGCCACACCCGTGTGACTGGCCCTAGGGCTGAAATCAAGCCGAGATAGTTTTCCTCTACTCGCTAAAACTCGTTCTAACTAACGAGTTCGCTCAGCTTGACTCGTTTACAGAACAAGTTTATATTTGAAACTCGGCTCGACTCAATAAACTCACAACTCTCGTTATAAGTTGTGAATATGAACACATATAAGAAAAACTAGTGATTATCTTACTTTCATAATAATATAAAGGCAAGATCAATGAAATATATAGTAGCTTTACACCATTACATGTATAAGAAACATTCGTAGTATTGATACTCATCTATGAACAATTTCAAACTCTGTATTTAAAGAGTTTAACAAGCTAAACAAGTAGTTCGCGAGTACCTCATTTAGTTTGGATGAACAAATAAGCTCGAATCTAAAACTCAGCTCGACTCACTAGACACCGACTTTGAGCCGAGTCACGAGTTACTCATTTAGCTCGCGACTTTAGAGTTATAATTCTAGCCCTAACTGACTCCTCCTTATCGTTTGATTCGTTTCCATCTTCCCCGTGTTATCCCGAGTGAGGAAATGCTCGTGCACTACGCGCTGAGGGAGCCGCAAACCGCCGCCGTGCGTTGGTGGTATGTCGCCACGTCCCTCTACCGCCACCGCCACGCGCTCTGATGTCGCGCCCCCTCTATGGCTCCTGTCGCGCGACCCATAAGGCTCCCGCCACCACGATAAGGCCTTTCTCTAGCTGCATACGCATGTCGGTAGTCTGGTCCAGCGAGACCGGACTCCAGCACCTACTCCTGCCCGGTCGCCGCTCGTCACAACAGTCAGTACCGTCGACGATGATGGCCGCCTCCCCATGGCGCCCCTGCTCCGCCATTTCACATGAAGTCCTCGACAGCCAGAAGGACGACGACCGGTGCGTCGCTGGAGTTGGGTGCCGCGAGTTGCTTCTGCCGCCAAGGTTGCCATGTGGGACCGCCGGTGGTGCTACAAGCTGCGTTAGCTTATGGTATATGTGGCCGGCGGCAGATCTCCCGACGGCACGGCGTTGGATTTTTGCAACACGATGCTATAATAGCATGATTTTTTTTCTACTAATCATGACAGATGGCTTTGCTACCTTGGGTTTGCTATGTTGCTACCAACTATAGGTGGCTTTTGCTAGCATGGGTATACAATGTTGCTAATCTGGACTAAGCGGGGACAGATTTTGCTACCTACTAGTTTATGTTCTGCTATGTACTCATTTTATTTTTGCTACAATGATGTTCTCTAAATGCTATAATATTTTCTTTACAAATTTTTGGATATGAATTTCGGACGGTGTCCCTGCGATGCTCTGACGAAGTTGTTTTTTTTCTACCCTAATACAATTTTTTCGCTATAATTGTTTTCTGTTATTTTACATTAGCATATCTTTTTTCTTACGAAATTGTTTTTGTTACATCGTAAAAAAAATCTAAGGTGTCTCCGACGAGGGTACTCTTTTTGTTCTCTTTTTGGTGACTCGAGATTAGTGTAGCAAAAGCGCGATTTGAAACTCTTTAGTAGACATATTTCAGCACCGGGACCTGGGATCGAAAGTTTTGATTCTCAGAAAATGCCTAATACGGCACTATTTCTAACGTGTACAACGTTCTTCGTTTAGAAATATAAGACATTTTAGCTTTATAAAATGAATATAACTAGAAATCTTTTAGTTTATAGGTTCATTTCAAACCTCTATAAATCTATATATAAAAAACGTCTAGATATATTCGTTTTACAAAACTAAAAATAAACAAAAGGAGTATAATGAAAATGGGGCTTGCCTGTGCCGGTTAAGTGCGACCATCCGTGCGATCTGTACGCGTGGAACCCATCAAGCGGCACTGCCTCCCACACCCTTCAGCTCGTGTTTTCCTTAAAAATACCAGAAGTACAACCTCGTCCGTATCCACGTTTTGTGTATAAATTCCCTTCCGTAATGCACTTACAATATTATTTTATAACATTGTTGTATAATGGTAAGATGACATTGAACTGAGGAGGTGATTTTTGATATATTTTAAAGTACGAAGGAAATGAAGCTCTAAATAACATTCCAGTCATGGAACAAAGCATTATCAATCGCATAAAAAATGGACTTCTAAGAGATTCATCATAAAATTAATTGTAGAGGATGTTACTTAGTTATTGTTGGTAAGTATTTCTGTAACTTTGCGCAAAAAAGGTATTTTTTAACTAAATATAATATATTTATGTGATTGCAAATTTATGTGAAGACATGTGTGAATTGTGTGTTAGGGCATCTCCACCGAACCGATCCAATCTGTCCTTGCACATCTGAGCTCGTCGGAGCGGACTGGCGGACAGGTGAACACCGGCCTAGCGGGGAGATTCATCCAGACAAACGTGCGCGTACCGATACATCCATGCACCAAATTTGGGTCTCGCTTGGGTTGACCCGAACAGCGCGCTTGTTCTTGTGCGTCCTATCACTAGTTCATCTGGACCCTCTCGTCAGTGGCACAACAGACACTTTCCTCCCCAAACCCTCACCCTCTATATCCCGCGACCAGAGCAGGCGCAACCATTGGCGCCGCCACTGCCCGCTACCGCCGACGCCCCCAGCATATCGAGCAGCACCGCAGGCCGCGCGCGTTGCTGGAGTTGTCTGGACGTGTCGCGGGCAATACCGTCGCCCCGGCCTCCGCCTGTCGACTGGACGCGCAACAACCTCTACATGGCGCACAACCTGCTCGGTCGTTTGCCTTTCCGCGGTTGAGGTACATTCGCCGGTACTTTCTAGGTTATCTGGCCCGCTGCGGGAGTTGACATGGCCATTGACGGCTGTATACTTTATAGATGAATAGCAATCGAAGGGCCATCGAGTTCTTCTACAAGAATTTTGCCGATTCATCGTCCGAGGAGGAGTCCGACGATGAAACCAAAATTCTGTTGGCAACTACACAGATGGTGCACGACCACTACCTCCTGTCGCCGCGTAGAGGTGGTGTCATGGGAATGACCACGGCAGATGCTACAATCGGCAGCGAGTAGTATAACATGGTGCAGGGGCGGCCAGCCATCTGCGGTGCGAGATGAGGGCTGAGACACAAGGGTTTACTCAGGTTCGGCCCCCCGGAGGGTAAAAACCTACTCCTGCTAGATTGTATTATGGTGAGAGTACAATGGGGCGAGCTCGACGGCTAGGCGGCGAGTCGCTTGGGTGTATGATGGAGCGTATCCTCTGTGCGTCCTTTAGGGAGGTTTATATAGACTCACCTTGCTAGGGTTTACAGATCACAACCGAATTAGTTAAGGATTCGGAGATTCTATGACCTAGTCCGACTGGGCCTAGTTACGCTTCTGGGCCTTCAGCTTCCAGTCGCTCGAGTCCACGCCAAGTCTTGATCCAGTCGCCGTCCCGCAGGCCCACTCGCTGACGCTTGGGCCAATAGGAAACGTCCTGCTGGGTATACCCCGGTAGGCATATCCCCATCAGTAGTCCCCGAGGTCGTCGTTGATTTGTCGCAGGTGTTTGCGGGCAGTCGGAGTATGCGGGTCCAATGCGGACGCCTAGTCGAATCGGCAGCGGACTCCTGAACAAAGGGAAGAACTAGTCATTTAGTCACAATAACGGCGACCAATCGTGCCGCAGCTCGGCGAACGGGTCGGCAAATACTTAGTCACTGTTATAGTGATCGGGTCGGTGAGTCGTCGAGTCGCTGGGATCGACGAGTCGAATGGATGAAGTTGGACCGTCAATTGTGGTCAAACTAGCCGTTGGGTAATCCAACGGTAATTTCGGCGTAATTACCGTGTAGTAATGCCCCCCGGAACTGGCGGGTAGCAACCTCTATATAAGGAGGATGACAGGAGAATGGGGAAACGCTTCTTCCTTCTTCCTCCGATTCCGCCCATCTCTGTTTCCCCATTCCGCGCAGCGATCAGAACAATCCAGAGATCCTCGACCACCACGAATTTCCAACTGATGGCCCCCTCCACCGAGCTGTGGGGCAGATCCAAGTGCACTAAGGTGCTACTAGCATCCTTCGAGGAGGCCGGGATCCATCGCGCCAGCAGATGGCGCATCCCCGCGGCCGGAGAAGTGACTCCGGAACCGCGCGAGGGAGAGTTCATCTGCTTCACCAGCCACATGGAGCGGGGGCTAGGCTTCCCAACTTCCCTCTTCTTCTGGCGTTTCTGCGCCTACTACGGGATCTAGCCATCAGATCTGGGTCCGCATAGTATTGAGCAGCTCGCCATCTTCGTGGCATTCTGCGAGTGCTATCTGGGCTGCAGGCCCTACTTTCCCCTCTGGCAAGACCTGTTCCACGGGAGAATCAGCCGCGAAGATACAGGTGGCCCAATGCTAGCTGCGGGCGGCCTGACATTCCAGCTGAAGTCAAAGGCGTCGTTCTTCGACCTGATGCTGCCCGCCAAGGCGGCGAACGAGTGGAAGAAGTTCTGGTTCTACGTCACCGAGTCGACTCCAGACGGCGAAGTGGCGCTTCCAAGGTACTCCGCCGACCGGCCCGAACCGTGTCGGCTCCAGTCGTCAAACTCCCGCTGGATCAGCGGATGGTTGTCGACGAAATGTTGCAAACTAACCGCGGCCTGAAGAAGAAAGGCCTCCAAACCATCAACCTCTACAACTGCTGGCTCGAGCGGCGGCTCGTGCCCCTGGCCAGCCGCGACCACTACATGTATGAGTATACGGGCAAGGACGACCCGACGAAGTCCTGCCTTGTTGAGTGGAGACTCAACGACTACACCCTGGCCCTGAAGAAGATCACCCAGGTGGTGTATCTCGATGCGAAGGCCGGGGTCGCCCCTTATACTGCAAGGCGCCCAGCTCCAACAGTACGTTGTTATCCTGTTAATACTCGCAGTCGCAACTTTTGAATTCGCGGTTGTGCTAAATTTGTTTGTTCTTGTTGTAGGTGTTCCAAGTGGTGGAAGGGTGGCTTCCACCCGCGGATGATGAGAACTCGAGCTCGTCCGTCCAGGACGGAAGCGAATCATCACCCGCCAAAGACGACGCCGACAGCGACGGAGGCAACGATGACAACAACGGAGAAGATGAGCCCGTGGAAGTTGCTGCCCCCACGGTTCGCAAAACCCGCGGACAACACCAACGCGAGCTCGAAGCGAGTAAGAGCCTCAAGCCCCACGATGATGACGATGACGAACTTCCCGAGCACACCTCACATCGTGAGGCCACGCCATTGAAGAAGAAGAACAAAGCTCCGCCGAAGAAGAATGCGAAGCTGGCAAAGCAGATATCTCCGCCCCGATCTGCGAGCAGCTCCGACGCCACCAGCTCGGCTAGGGACGCAGCGGCACACACGGCCGTGGTACCAGACGCTGCCGCCCCCAGGGACTAGGCGTCGCTAGGATCATTACCACCTCCATTTGCCCCGATCGTTGATTTGGGGGCTGCTCCAGCCGTAGGGGCCTCGCCTCCAAGGGAGGCTCCCGCAGCAATTATCGCGGAGGCTCCTGCCGTGGCTTCATATTCGAAGAAGCCGTCAGTGTCTTGGGCACACGATTTGTTCGAGACGGGCCTCACTCGGAAGTTGGGGCCCGAGCTGAAAAAGCCGGCTAGCATCCGCACTGGTCTGCGGTTCATACCAGTCGCCAAGTCAGTGCCGTTCATCTGCTTGTTTTTCGCTTTAGTCGGACAGTCTTATTTATAACACTGTTTCGCAGGACTGGTGTTAAAAAGATCGGCCATACTTCTGTGGCCAAGGTTCCACTAGTCGCCACCGAGGCAGACTCCTCGCCGAAGAGGAAAACCGACTAAGTCGCTGCTCCCGCCGAAGGTGTCAAGAGGACGAAAGGCGACGACATCGTCACAGTCTCTGATAACCCGGCGGTTGCTCCGAGCGATTTTCCGACTGCAGCGGACATGGACTTGAAGACCAAGGAGGGTGTTGCCTCACCCGATGTGGCCGAGCCGGCTCCGAGTGGCGCGGCGACATCTGCAGCGACCTTCCCTCACTTCATGGCGAAGGCGGCCGCAACGAGTGGCCGAGCCGAGGTGGAGGTTGAGCAGCGTCGCGACCACACTCCGGTCGTGCTTGCGTCTGTGGATGCGCTGGAGCTTCACGGCATGCTAGGCGCTACCATCCAGGTATGTCCAGTCCCCGAGAATCGGGCCACTGAATTTCAGTGGTCGGATTCTTAAAGTTTTTATGTCATCCAGTCCCCGAGTGCCTAGTCGCTGAATCTCGGTGGGTGGGCACTAAGGATTTTCATTGTCCAGTCCCCGAGTGCCTAGTCGCTGAATTTCAGCAGGTGGGCACTTAGGAATTTCATTGTTGTTGACGTTGTAGTGTGTGCGCAGGGCTTGCAGCGCGAGTCGGCCGAACGGCTTTCTACGAAGTGTTGCTTGGAGAAGGAGCTCGTTGCCGTCCAGGAGACGAACAAGGGGCTTCATGCAGTTGCAACCGAGGTGAAGGATGCTCGCCGAGGCCTTGTCCCGGTGGGTGACCTAACGGTGGCTCAGTCCGCTTTGAGCACGGCCGAAAAGCGAATCGCTGACCTGGAGCGTGAGCTCAAGGAGGCGAAGGAGGAAGCGAGCTCGGCGGAAGGGCGCGTGAAAGCTGCTGTTACGTCTGCCGCTAAAGAGCGGAAAGTGTCTGACGTGCTCGTTGCTGGGCTGCAGAACGACTTCTCTTCTCTTCAAAGCTTCATCACGGGCCTCTGTCGACCGCTTATTGGTAAACCTTCCTTCTTCTTCCCTCTACCTGCAACAACTGCATTGTGAAGTCGTTGGTGTGCTTACTGCCCGCTTCTGTTCCATAGGTCGGATTACTCATAACGCGGAGGAGGCGCAGTCATACGACGCGCGGCAATGTGTGACCACCCTGGTCGACTCGGCCGCGTTGTCCGCGACTTGACTTCGAGCGTATCTTTAGGAGATATCGCCCACGGAGGTAATCCCCAGCGACCTTGTCGAGGTATGGCGCTACCTGGAGAAGGCTCCGTCAGTCGTCGAGTTCATGATGCGGTCGGCCTTCCGGTGCGGGGCAGCGATGGCGATCAGCCTTGGGCTTGTCCATTTCCTGGAGGACTTTGACCTCGACGATGTTAAGAGCGGCTACCCCTCGTCAACGGGCTCTGTGGAGATTGCCGAGGTGCTTAAGCTGACGGACCGGGCCGCGGTGTATTCCGATCGTGTTTGGGCGATGGGCGACCTCCTCCCCTATCAGGAGACAATTGTCGCCCCCAACGATCCCGAACCGAAGAATCGGGACTTCAAGGTCGAGCAGCCGTTCCATGCGGCAACGGCGGGCGAGTTGACGACGTACCCGTCGAACCCGTACGTGCCCTTTATCCGTAGTCGCAGGGACGGTGGCGCGCCTGCG
This sequence comes from Avena longiglumis, assembly GCA_030063025.1. NCBI lineage: Eukaryota > Viridiplantae > Streptophyta > Magnoliopsida > Poales > Poaceae > Avena > Avena longiglumis. Next base: position 105,856,942 of record CP125977.1, read on the forward strand.
TCAGAACCTGCGGAGTAGAAGTGTTTTGCCCTTGGGCGTTAGTGCAAGATAATTATTGAACTTTCCTTGTATTTTGGAACAACTTTGTGCTGCTATAAAGGAAACTCGTGTTATTTTGTCATTTGTTTTGTGATTTTGGATTTTGATTGAACGAGTCCCCGAGCGTGTCCGCCCTTTTTATGGGGTTTACCTCGTTGTTATATGTTTGTTAACTTTTAATTTAGTTGAGGTCGACTCGCCATGGCTCGGAAAGCCAGTCGCAAGGCGACTCCCAGGGGTGCTCTTTACTTGACCGTTTTCCTGGGAGCGAACGAGGTTGGGTTGCCGAGTCCCCGAGCGTGGTACTTGGTGGTTCTAGTCGCAGCTCCAAGGTAGGTGAGGACTAAGAGCGTCATTGTTAGCGCGTCTCTCCTGCCTGATCCGGAGGATCAGTCGCGTAGCGAGTCCTGGGCGCGCTCTCATACTTGGCGTTTTTCCCTAGTCGCTCGTATTTGGCTGGGCGTCAGTCCCCGAGCGTGGTACTTGGTCGTTCGAGTCGTTGCACGAAGGATGCGGAGGACTTGGTCGCTGTGAGGAGTGAATGCAGTTGTCTTGGCTCGGTGAGCCAGTCGAGCTAGGAGACTCCAATGGGGCTCCGGGTTGGCGTTTTTCGTGGACGTTACGAGGCCTGGAGTTTCCCAGTGCCCTCGTGCCGCACTACTTGGTCGTGCCGGTCGCTTTACCAGAGGTTGACTTCTACGAATAGAATAACGTTGTTATTACGAGTGCGAGTGGTACAAGACATGGAGAGTAGACACAATTTTTGGTAACCGATCTGTTTTATTTCATAGCGGGTGGGGAGTACATGTATGGAGTTCTAGGAGTAGAACTTCCGTAGGAGGTTTACATTCCACGGCCGCTTGACGTCGAGTTTTCCGTCTCCTCGGACGTCGGTGAGGTAGTAGGCATCGTTGCCTAGGACTCGCCCGATGGCGAATGGTCCCTCCTGTGGCATCCCGCAAAACCACTACTAGAAAATCGCGTTGAATTTGTGCATTGCATCGCCATCATCATGCATAGTTTGCATAAAACTATTTTGCAAACCCCGATTTGTTTTCCAGACGCCCCATCTCTATTCAAATGTCAAACACCGGGTCTCCGGAGTATTTTGTTTTGTTGCATTCGGGTTGCAAACGGCCCAATGAAATTAAATAAAAGTTTTAATTTGTTTTAGTAGGGGCAGTCGAACGGGCCGAGTAGACCCGAACGACCACCCCTGTTTTTAAATCGGTCCAACCTGCAGCCCCATCTAATTCTAAACCCACCTAAAAAGCTACCCAACCCACCCTGGCCACCTCACCCCAACCTATAGGCTTGCGCCACCTCACCCTCTCCCTAACCCTCACCCAATCCCACATGCCACTTGTCCTAGCCCACCCCAATTCCCTCACGCCCACTCTCTCCCTCTCCCACCCCGACCCCACTTGCCAACCCACACTCCACACCACCGCCCCCACCGCATGCTCTCGCCACGGGACCGCCCAGGACCCAACGGCCACCAACCCACGCTCGGGACCCACGCCCAACCGCCTCCACCACTGCTTTCTCCTTCCCACCCGGCTGCCCCGGCCCTCCTCCTCCTCTCTTCCTCCCTGGCTCGCCTGAGCCTCCTCCGCCTCCCTTCGCTGCTCCTCCCCTTCTCCGCCGCCCGCCGCCACCTGTCACCGGCTGGCCCGCCGCCGCCTGCGCTGCCACAAGCGCCATGCCTCTCCTCCGCAAGCCCAGCGCCGCCTTCGCCGCCGCACTCACCTCGAGCTCGCCACACCGCCCGCTCACTCCTCTCGCCGCTGCCACGCCTTCCCGACCAGCACGCCCCGCCCGCCTGCTCCCGGCGCCGCCTGCGCCCTCGCGAGCCTCATCTCGCCGGAGCGCCACCCAGGCCGCCACGTACCCGCAGTTCTCACCTCGCGGACGCGAGCCGCCGCCACGCTGCTCGACCCGCCGGTCCTGCCTCGCCGCTGCCGCCGCCGCCAACCACCACCGTCGCCTGCCCCTCCCCGACGCTCTCTCGCCGCCGCCGCTGCCGTCTGCCGCGGCGACAGCCCCCGCCGCGAGCTGCCGCTTCGCCCGCCGCGTCGCCCGCGCCCTCCTCGCGCTCGCCGCCTCCGTCGCCCTCCTCCGTCGCCGCCACCGCCCTGAAAGCACGCCGCCGAGCCTTGGCTGCTGCCTCGGCAAAAAACCATGCCACGCGTGCCACCGCCGTCCCGTTCAGCCCTTGCCGCTGGCGTGTGCCCCTGTGTTGATGTGTTGAGGTTGCTCTTTGAGAGATGTGAAGGTGATGGACGCGGTGAGGTATGTCTGAAAATGGTGTTACAATCCACCGGGCTGCGATCTGAACATTCCGGTGAACGAGACGAAAAGTGGACAAGGTTATTGGCGTCATCGACAAGATCTTCGTTGACCACCGGATTGGATCCAAGTTCTCCATCGACATCAAGACCGTCCCCGGAGCGGACCGTCGAACCCCGGAGTCCAACCCCGAAGGCTGTACCCTCGGACGCCAAGTTCGCCATCAACCTCGAGTTCTCCTACACGGATGCCAAGCGGCATGATCCCTTCGTGGATACGACAAGTACTTTTCCCCGGACGTCAAGTTCGACTCGATGACGCCGAACAAGAACCCGGACACGGATGCAAAGATCATCGGCATGAGATCGAGACCGAACCCAAGACCACATGCGACAAGATCTGCGCCGACACGAACCAAGTCCGGCCACGGACTCCACAAGATCTACCCCCGGTATCCGAGAACGCATCCGTCGAACCCCGAACCCCAGATCCGTCGAACCCCGAGACCGACCCCGGACCCCGGACCCCCAAGATCGTCGAGCCCCCTCTGATGTGTGACCCTTTTCCTCGAACCCTATTTTATAACATAACAACTTGTTGCATTAAATCATTCATCTCGCATGCATATCTGTGGTTTGGGGGCCTTATGCCGATTCACCTAATAATTAAGTATGGGGCCCATATGCGGGCAAATCTAGCCTTATATTGGCCTCATTTAAACTTGTGTAGCGAACCCGGAGCTATCTTTTCCATGCTAATACAACATTTAATTTGCGGGGTAATTAAATAACTTGAACAATATAACCAGTTGTCGGGACCCCGGTTCCGCTTAATCTTGACCTAATTGCTTCGCACCTTGCCATACCATACATCATGCATGCATCATGTCGATCTTCTGCCGTGTATTAAATATTGCATCCGGTGTTTCTTCTAGTGTTTTGCTTCTTCGCGGATAAGGCCGTTGAGTTGATGTGAGCTTCGCCCCGATCTTCGGATGAACCTTTCGGCAATGTTTCAAAGTAGCATCTCCCCTTTCTACCTATCTTACTTTATAGTCTTTATTCCCTCCTGTTGATCTTTTGCTATCTGTGTTGCGATGCTTTAGTTTCCGTACCTGTGATATTCCCTTGCAGCCCTATATCGCCTTGGACACACCCTATTACCTGTTGTTTGGTAGATAGTTGGACTTGCGCGTCGTAGTTGCTTGCTCAAGTGTTGATGTGTGTCGTCATATGCCACAGTTGCTGATGTATTGCCGCATGTTGAAGTTGGAGATGATTCTAGTTTTTACTTATCGTCACTTTAATTTCTGTTTAACAACTAAAATTGAATAAGCAGAGGCATCGGTGGGTGATAGATAATATTTGGTTTCCGAACGCCCACTTGTGTCCCGTAAGACCCCGAGTACTTGATACCTGTTCCTTGATTTTGCGCGCTATCCACATCCGGGAGGTATATGGGACCCCCCTGAGCCAGAGCTTGATTCATTCTTATTTCTTGGGGCCACAAACTAGTTTGAGGTTTTATTTACGATCCTGTACTTATGCCATGTTTTACCGCTTTATTTACGATTGTGCGAGGTACTGCACACTGTACTGTTTAGGATCGGACCACGATTTCGCGGTGTCGACAAGCCCCGTTTGGGGTTCCCAGTCGTTCACAGCCGTCCCGCCAAACCTTGAGGCCGTCTCGGAGCTTGCTTACTCCGCTATGGTTCTACTTAAGGGTGGCCCTGAAATATTTCTGAATCCTGTGATTGTTCAGTCGTGAAAGCCTCGTTGGGTTTTGATTTGGTTTTTCCGAGGTTGATCGAGCGTGTGTTGCTATTGGTGCACCCCGGCCGGGTAAAACTTTCTGAAAGCCGTGTCCGCGGATATGGACGACTTGGAGCACAGTATCTCGATCATAGACAAGCATAACTAAAGTTTATTGTTATAAATTTGACTTATAATGACTAGTAATCAGCTTCACTATAATGGAATGGCTAATTAATACTGCCCACAATTGCTTGCTTGGTTGTCGCTCGCGACAATTGTATCTGACTAGTAAGTATTGCAACTACAACGAAATGGCTGAATAAAAGTACCAACAACTGCTGGGTTTAGGGTTTATCTCATGCTATCTGTATCTGAGTAGTAATTGTTGCAACTATAACGGAATGATTAACTAAAAGGGCCCACTGCTTATTTTAACAGGACGATTACCTAAATCTGACTAGTAAAGTGCCACAACTATAACTGAATAAGTAAAACTGCCAACTGTGTGAGTTCCTCGGTTGACTTCCTCGTTTGGTCTCGAGGGGGAAACACCAGGATGGGTTTGTTTGGTGCTAGCTTCAGGTTGGATCCGGATAGGTCATTCTTCCCCCTCTCTGATAACCGCCAGTTGTATCGAGTCTCTATAGGTTGTTTAGTGCATGCCGCTGCCGCCTGGCCCACCATACCTATGTAGGCGAGGACCGAATTCTAGCCTCGCTGTCTTCGCCTCGATCGACGCCCTCTTTTTCCTTTGCCCTTGTCGGCACCCCTTTTGTTTAAGCAGGTTTTGAGATCGACGCCAGTTAGGGTTACCCTTCCGCTTGGCCTGGGCGTGGTTATGGACGCCATTGGTTATTCTTCGTGGCTCTTAGCCCCATTTGCATCTTGTCCGTAGGACGCCTATCGCTTTCCGGTGATTTGGATCTTTGTATAATATATCTGTATTCTTGACTCTTTGAGTCATTTATATATATCTGCTCGTGGGTCCCATCGAGGACTGTTGTGTAATGTTATTACTTCGCTTTCCACCCGCATTTAAAGTGCTCGGTGAGCACCTTTGAATCGTTTCTATGCGGGTTTGGTGAATTTTGCCCAAACTTGCATAGTTCCGATTCTGAGGGTGTTACAGAGTGGTATCAGAGCTCAGCAGTTGCGATACCCCACAAGTCCAGCCTGTAGGATAACCTAGCTAACGGCCGTAGTAGAAGTGTCAAACTATTTTTGAAAAATCGGTTGGATAGTTCTGATTAGGTCTGATTTTACTCCTTACCCCTCTGCTAATCCCCTCTTACCTCTGCGTGTTTTGAATCTGCTCTCTTCTTTTTCTTCGAGTCCAGGAATTCTCGTGGTTGGGTTTCCGTCGTACCTTCAGGGTTTCTTTTTCTCCCCTTTTGTAACGGAGGTGCTACGAACATCCATCTGCAGCTGGTCTGTTGTGCTCTTCCTCCGATCTTTTGTTCTTGAGCTCTTTATCCATATGTGTTCCTTGCTGGATAACAGTGTCGTTGAAAAACATATGAGAAGGACGAGCTTTGGTGAAGTTGGAGTCGACCTTGAGCACGTGTTGTTCATGCCAATGGAACCATCGCGGAACCTAATCATGGTGTCTTTCATACGATTTCTGCTGGCAGCATCCCTTTGTTCCGGATACCACCTACGAAGATCTTCAGTCTAAATCTCGAGAGTTGAGTTGCCTGATTCTCCTACCCATGTATAGAGTTGACAGTTGGGTCCGGGATAGACTGATCACCCTACCCGACTCTTACTGTTCGCTCTGTACATCGAACTGGTGGATCGATGTAACTTTTCCCTCTTCTAACGGAAGTTAGGGGTGGCCTTATCGTTGATGCCTCTATCTTCGTCCTTTGGTTCTCCGGAGTGTGCTCTCGACAATCAGGGACAACGACTCTTTGTTGGTGGTGTCGCCGTTTTCAAGATGGCGGATGAACTCTTGTTAGTGGTGTCGCGAGGATCTACACGAAGCGAGAAGACGCAGTTCGCCGACCTTCCTTCCGGTACCATGAGGCGGATCTCGATGGCGAATGGTCCCTCCTGTGGCATCCCGCAAAACCACTACTAGAAAATCGCGTTGAATTTGTGCATTGCATCGCCATCATCATGCATAGTTTGCATAAAACTATTTTGCAAACCCCGATTTGTTTTCCAGACGCCCCATCTCTATTCAAATGTCAAACACCGGGTCTCCGGAGTATTTTGTTTTGTTGCATTCGCTTAAACGCCCAATGAAATTAAATAAAAGTTTTAATTTGTTTTAGTAGGGCAATCGAGGCCGAGTAGACCCGAACGACCACCCTGCTTTTAAATCGGTCCAACCTGCAGCCCCATCTAATTCTAAACCCACCTAAAAGCTACCCAACCCACCGCCACCTCACCCCAACCTATAGGCTTGCGCCACCTCACCCTCTCCCTAACCCTCACCCAATCCCCACCTGCCACTTGTCCTAGCCCACCCCATTTCCCTCACAGCCACTCTCTCCCTCTCCCCACCCTGGACCCCACTTGCCAACCCACACACTCCACACCTGCTACCGCCTCGCCACCAAGATGTTTCCCGCCACTGGCTCATGGGACCCAACCACCAACCCATCGCCTCGGGACCCACGCCCAACCGCCTCCCACCACGTTTCTCTCCTTCCCACCTGCTCGCCCCGCCTCCTCCTCCTCTCTTCCTCCTGGCTCGCCTGACCTCCCTCCTCCTCCGCCGCTGCTCCCTTCTCCGGGCCGCCCCACTCACCTGCCATGCCGCCGCTGCCAGCCGCCCTCCAAGCCAGCCTTGCCGCCAAGGCCCTCTCCCTCCGAAGCCTCGCAGCGCGCTTCTTCCGCCGCACCCCACCTCGAGCTCGCCACACACCGCCCGCCACCTCCTCTGCCAAGGCCACGCTTCCCGACCAGCACGCCCCTGCCGCCGCTCCCGGCCGCCGCTGCCCTCGCCTCCTCACGAGCCTCATCTCGCCGAGCCGCCACCGCCGCCACGCACTCCAGAGCCCCCGCCACCGCCGGACGCGAGAGCTGCCGCCACGCTCGACCCGCGGTCCTGCGTCGCCGCCGCCGTCGCCAACCACCACCGTTCGTCCTGCCCCTCTCGACGCTTCTTCGCCGCTGCCTTCCGTCGCGGCGACAAATCGCCGCCGGAGCTGGCCGCTTCCTCCGCCGCCTCCGTCGTCCTCCTCCGGTCTGCCGCCACCGCTGAAAGCACGCCGAGCCGCCATGGCTGCCTCGCCACAAAAACCGTGCACGCGTGCCACCGTCGATCGTCCCGTTCAGCCCTTGCCGGGCGTGTGCCCTGTGTTGATGTGTTGAGGTTGCTCGGTCTTTGAGAGATGTGAAGGTGATGGACGGTGAGGTACGATGCTGAAAATGGTGTTACAATCCACCGGGCTGCGATCTGAACATTCCGGTGAACGAGACGAAAAGTGGACAAGGTCATTGGCGTCATCGACAAGATCTTCGTTGACCACCGGATTGGATCCAAGTTCTCCATCGACATCAAGACCGTCCCCGGAGCGGACCGTCGAACCCCGGAGTCCAACCCCGAAGGCTGTACCCTCGGACGCCAAGTTCGCCATCAACCTCGAGTTCTCCTACACGGATGCCAAGCGGCATGATCCCTTCGTGGATACGACAAGTACTTTTCCCCGGACGTCAAGTTCGACTCGATGACGCGAACCCGACAAGAACCCCGGACACGGATGCAAAGATCATCGGCATGAGATCGAGACCCCGAACCCGAAGACCACATGCGACAAGATCTGCGCCCCGACACCGAACCAAGTCCGGCTTACCGGACTCCACAAGATCTACCCCCGGTATCCGAGAACGCATCCGTCGAACCCCGAACCCCGGATCCGTCGAACCCCGAGACCGACCCCGGACCCCGGACCCCCAAGATCGTCGAGCCCCCTCTGATGTGTGACCCTTTTCCTCGAACCCTATTTTATAACATAACAACTTGTTGCATTAAATCATTCATCTCGCATGCATATCTGTGGTTTGGGGGCCTTATGCCGATTCACCTAATAATTAAGTATGGGGCCCATATGCGGGCAAATCTAGCCTTATATTGGCCTCATTTAAACTTGTGTAGCGAACCCGGAGCTATCTTTTCCATGCTAATACAACATTTAATTTGCGGGGTAATTAAATAACTTGAACAATATAACCAGTTGTCGGGACCCCGGTTCCGCTTAATCTTGACCTAATTGCTTCGCACCTTGCCATACCATACATCATGCATGCATCATGTCGATCTTCTGCCGTGTATTAAATATTGCATCCGGTGTTTCTTCTAGTGTTTTGCTTCTTCGCGGATAAGGCCGTTGAGTTGATGTGAGCTTCGCCCCGATCTTCGGATGAACCTTTCGGCAATGTTTCAGGCGAGCATCTCCCCCTTTCTACCTATCTTACTTTATAGTCTTTATTCCCTCCTGTTGATCTTTTGCTATCTGTGTTGCGATGCTTTAGTTTCCGTACCTGTGATATTCCCTTGCAGCCCTATATCGCCTTGGACACACCCTATTACCTGTTGTTTGGTAGATAGTTGGACTTGCGCGTCGTAGTTGCTTGCTCAAGTGTTGATGTGTGTCGTCATATGCCACAGTTGCTGATGTATTGCCGCATGTTGAAGTTGGAGATGATTCTAGTTTTTACTTATCGTCACTTTAATTTCTGTTTAAACAACTAAAATTGAATAAGCAGAGGCATCGGTGGGTGATAGATAATATTTGGTTTCCGAACGCCCACTTGTGTCCCGTAAGACCCCGAGTACTTGATACCTGTTCCTTGATTTTATGGCTATCCACATCCGGAGGTATATGGGACCCCCGAGCGTAGCTTGATTCATTCTTATTTCTTGGGGCCACAAACTAGTTTGAGGTTTTATTTACGATCCTGTACTTATGCCATGTTTTACCGCTTTATTTACGATTGTGCGAGGTAACGCACCTTGTCTTGTTAGGATCGGACCACGATTTCGCGGTGTCGACAAGCCCGCTTGGGGTTCCTAATCGCTCACACCGTCCGCCAAACCTTGAGGCCGTCTGAGCTTACTCCGCTATGGTTCTACTTAAGGTGGCCTCAAATATTTCTCAATCTGTGATTGTTCACCGTGAAAGCCTCGTTGGGTTTTGATTTGGTTTTTCCGAGGTTGATCGAGCGTGTTGCTATTGGTGCACCCGGCCGGTAAAACTTTCTCAAAGCCGTGTCCATGGATATGGACGACTTGGAGCAAAGATCTCGATCATAGACAAGCATAACTAAAGTTTATTGTTATAAATTTGACTTATAATGACTAGTAATCAGCTTCACTATAATGGAATGGCTAATTAATCGCCCACAATTGCTTGCTTGGTTGTCGCATGACAATTGTATCTCGACTAGTAAGTATTGCAACTACAACGAAATGGCTGAATAAAAGTACCAACAATCACCGGGTTTAGGGTTTATCTCATGCTATCTCAGATCTCGAGTAGTAATTGTTGCAACTATAACGGAATGATTAACTAAAAGGGCCCATCGCTTATTTTAACGTGACGATTACCTAAATCGACTAGTAAAGTGCCACAACTATAATCGAATAAGTAAAACGCCAACCGTGTGAGTTCCTCGGTTGACTTCCTCGTTTGGTCTCGAGGGGAAACACCAGATGGGTTTGTTTGGTGCTAGCTTGTGTTGGATCCGGATAGGTCATTCTTCCCTCTCGATAACCGCCAGCTTGTATCGAGTCTCTATAGGTTGTTTAGTGCATGCTTCCGCTTCCCACCATACCTATGTAGTAGGACCGAATTCTAGCCTCGCTGTATCGCCTCGATCGACGCCTCTTTTTCCTTTGCCCTTGTCGGCACCCTTTGTTTAAGCAGTTTTGAGATCGACGCCGTTAGTGGTTACCCTTCCGCTTGGCCTGGGCAGGTTATGGACGCCATTGGTTATTCTTCGTGGCTCTTAGCCCCATTTGCATCTTGTCCGTAGTCGGACGCTCTATCGCTTTCGGTGATTTGGATCTTTGTATAATATATCTCGTATTCTTGACTCTTGAGTCAGTATATATATCTGCTCATGGGTCCCATCGAGGACTGTTGTGTAATGTTATTACTTCGTTTTCCACCCGCACGAAAGTGCCTGGTGGGCACCTTTGAATCGTTTCTATGCGGGTTTGGTGAATTTTGCCCAAACTTGCATAGGTCCGATTCTGAGGGTGTTACACCTCCCAAGGGAGGGAGAGCTTGTGCATGCCCTTCTTGTCCTGAATTAGGCGTAGTACCAAGTCGCCTTCCTGGAAAGTGCGAGTCCTTACTCACCGGCTATGGTAGCGGCGGAGTCATTGCTGGTAGATGGCGGTGCGGGAGCAAAGCTAGATCGCGTGCCTCGTCGAGTTGATCGACTCCGTCTTGTCGTGCGAGTTCGTTTGTGGCCTCCGTATAGTTGACCACCCTTGGTGAATCGTGCTCGAGGTCAGTGGGCATGACTACCTCGGAACCGTACACCATGAAGAAGGGGGTGAATCCTATCGACTTATTGACGGAGGTGCGAATGCCCCAGACGACGGAGGGTAGCTCCTCGACCCAGCAGCCGGCGGTGCGCTCGAGTGGGACTTGGAGCCGTGGCTTCAGGCCATGGAGGATTCTCTGATTGGCGCGTTCCGCCTGGCCGTTGGACTCCGGGTGGGCGACTGAGGCGAGGTCGAGTCGAATGTGGTGTTCCTCGCAGAACTTGTCCATGGCTCCTTTGGCGAAGTTGGTGCCGTTCTCCGTGATGATGCTGTTTGGGAACCCGTAGCAATAGATGAGCTCGCATAGGAACTTGGTGGCGGTCTTCCCGTCGCATTTGCGGACTGGCTTGGCCTCCACCCATTTTGTGAATTTGTCGACTGCAACTAGGAGGTAGGTGAAGACGGAGGGGGCCTTCTTGAAGGGGCCTACCATGTCCATGCCCCATACGGCGAACGGCCAGGTGATGGGGATTGTCTTGAGCGCCGAGCTCGGCACGTGGGTCTGGTTGGCGTATTTCTAGCATCCGACGCATCGCTGGACGATGTCGACAGCGTCTGCGTGTGCGGTGAGCCAGTAGAAGCTGTGCCGTATAGCCTTTGCGACCAGAGAGCGGGCGCCGGCGTGGTGGCCGTAGTCACCGGAGTGAATGTCTTGGAGGATTTTGCGTCCTTCAGCGGGTTGAACACAGCGTTGGAACACACCGGTCACGCTGCGCTTGTGGAGCTCGCCGTCGATGATGACGAAGGATTTGCAGCGGTGTGCTATCATCCGGGCGTCTGTTTCATCCACTGGCAGGGTGCCTCCCTCCAAGTAGGCGACGTATGGCGCGGTCCAGTCGTTTGGCTCGGCGATTAGTGCGACCAGGGCTGCTTCTGGTTGCGGCGGTATTCCGATGTTGATCTCCCTTGGGGGAGAGACGAAAGGCTTGGTGATGGTGTCGAGGAAGACGCCGGCGGGTAGTGCGAGTCGAGCCGAGCCGATGCGAGAGAGTGCGTCGGCCTCCTCATTCTTCCACCTGTCGATCCACTCGACGGAGTAGCCTGCGAAGTGTCCACCCAGCCGGTCCACTGCTTGGCGGTATGCCGCCTTGGTGGGGGAGACGGCGTCGCAGGTGCCAGCGACTTGCCCGACAACGAGGTCAGAATCTCCGTAGCAGCGCAGTTGATTGATGTTCATCTCCTTGGTAGCTCGCATGCCGTGGAGTAGCGCCTCGTACTCGGCCATGTTGTTGGTGCAGGGGGTGAAGTCGAGGTAGAGGACGTAGCGGAGCTTGTGGCCCTTCGGAGACGTTAACACGATCCCTGCCCCTCCGCCATTCACGTTCTTGGAGCCGTCGAAGTGTAGGTTCCAATAGTGGAGGTATGGCAGCTTCTCTGGCTGCTGGGCCTCCTCCCAGTCGGCGAGGAAGTCTGCGAGAGCCTGCAATTTGATCGCCTTGCGTGGATCGTACTTGATGTTGTGGATGCCGATCTCGACGTCCCACTTGGAGACTCGCCCGGTCGCCTCGCGGTTGCGGATGATGTCCTGCAACGGTGCTGAGGAGACGACCGTTATTGGGTGCTCCTGGAACTAGTGCGGCAGTCGCCACTGTGCTCTAAAGACCGCGTATACCAACTTCTGGTATTCCGGGTAGCGCTGGCGCGACTCGGTGAGGACTTCGCTGATGTAGTACACTGGTCACTGCATCGGGCGCTTCTTTCCTTCCTCTGGCCGTTCTACGACCATGACGGCGCTGGCGACGCGTTCGGAAGCCGCGACATAGACCAACATGGATTCCTTGTCGACAGGGGCAGCGAGTAGCTGTGCTGTGAGTAGCACCTCCTTGAGGTCGTGGAGCGCGTCATCTGCCTCCTTGTCCCACTGGAAGGTGGGGTTCTTGCGCATTAGGCGGTAGAGGGGCATCGCCTTTTCAACCGGGATGAAGCGATCGAGAGCCACGACCGCCCGGGCTCTCGATCGTCGCAGCACTCGTCCCGAGTCGAGCGATCGTGTTGATATTGGCGGGGTTCGCCTCGATCCCACGCTTGGAGACAACGTATCCTAGTAGTTGTCAAGTTGGCACACCGAAGGTGCACTTCCCTGGGTTTAGCTTTATCTTGTACTTCCGCAGGTTGGCAAATGTTTCCGCCAGGTCAGCGAGTAGGTCATTCTGGCGAGCGGATTTCACCACCACGCCGTCGATGTAGACGTGGATATTGCAGCCAATCTGGCTCGCAAGGCACTCCTGCATGCACCGCTGGTAGGTCGCCCCGTCGTTCTTGAGGCCGAAGGTCATGGCAGTGTAGCAGAAGGCTCCGAATGGCGTGATGAACGCCGTCTTCTCTTCGTCCTCGACAGCCATTTTGATCTGGTTGTACCCAGATTAGGCGTCGAGGAAGCATAGCGCCTCCGAGCCCGCGGTGGAATCGATGATTTGGTCGATCCGTAGGAGGACGAATTGCTCCTTCTAAGGCGCCGCTTAAGTTTGTAATCGATACACATCCTCCAGTCCCGCTTTTCTCGACTAGGACTGGGTTTGCCACCACTTGGAGTACTTGATTGGCGAATGAAGCCTACAATAGTAGACGCACCTCCTCGGCGATGGCTCGGCGACGCCTTCATTAAAGGGCCGCAGCGATCGCTTAATGTGTCACACTTTGGGGTCGGCGTTGAGTTTGAGTTTGTGCTCGGAGTTCCCTCGGGACACCGTGCATGTCGGATGGCTTCCATGCGAAGATGTCCTGTTTCACGGAGGAACTCGGCGAGCGCCAGATCCGGGCTCATGCCTGTCCCGATCGTCACCGTCTGGCTGGAGTCTCCTGGGACCAGCTCGAAGGTGCAGTTATGCGTCGTTGTCTCGAAGGCGGTGGAGTTGCCGCCCTCCGAGTTGGGCTTCTTGAGTATGTGGGGTCGTCGTTGTTGACCCCGCTCGCGTACTTGGCGAGCTCGTCAGCGTGGTTGGCCTCCGCTGGCGTCGGCGTCGAAGTTCGCCTTTGGCCTCGTGGCCATGTCGGGGTCGCCGTGGATGGTGATGACGCCGCACGGCCCGGGTAGCTTAATAGCGTTATACACGTAGTGGGCTGCTGCCATGAACTTGGCGAACGCCTGGCGCCCCAGGACGCAGTGGTAGGGGCCAAGGCACCACCAAGACGATCCGCCGGTGCGGAAGTTTGATGGTGCGAAGGTGACCGGCAGCGTCACTTTGCCGATCGGTACGCCTTCCGACCGGGACGATGCCGGAACGTGGTGTAGGTCGTTCGATCATCGATCGCAGGAGCCGCATCGCTGAAGGTGTCCAGTATGTGATGTTGATGGAGCCGCCGTCCATCAATGTTTTGGGAGCGAGTCTCCCACCTTGGGCTTGACCACCAGGGAGACTCGGCCCGGATACTTGATCCGTGGCGAGTGGTCGTCGCGGCTCCAAGTGATTGCTTGCTCAAACCAGTTGAGGAACTGGGGGATATCTATCTGGGCCACCGCGTTAACAGCGACGGCGCGGGCGATGACCGTCTTCTCGCGCTTCGTGTTGAAGCCTATGAAGGTGTGGAGCGAGCCGGTGATGCTGCCGAATTTTCCGCCGTTTGGCGGGTTGTTGTCGGGGTCTTCCCGCGCGTGCCGTGCCTTCTCGATCTCCTTTAGAGAGTGCCAGTCGGCGGTCGTGTGCGTGGTGGGCTTTCCTTCCCTGCTGTGGAATACACAAGGTTGGTTAAGAAGGGCCGCGGGATCGAACCTTGGCTTCGCCTTGTAGTTGCCACCGTCGCGACGTTGTCCCCCGTCGTGACGGAAGCTCTTGGGCTCGCGCTGCGCGTATCCAGCGTTGGCGACGAAGTCGACTCGCCTGTCACTGTGGCGCTTGCCGGCGAGGCGAGTGTTGTTGTAGCGTAAGTCGGGTCGCCTCCCGTTGTCGTGGCCGTTCGTGCGGCGGTGTCCTCCCGACTCGTCGTCGGTTTCTTGGTTTGGGTCCTCCTCCGCGTACCTTTTTGCAATCTCCAGGAGGTCCGGTATGTTGGCGAGTGTGCGGTACGCTCGTTTGAGCTTGGCGACCAGGGGCTCGTAGTGGCACAAGGTCTTGAAACAGTGGATCGTGGTGTCCGGGTGGATTCCGACCGCGTTGTACCATAGATCTTGCCACCGTTGGACCCAGCTGCGGGTCGACTCGCGGGGTCCCTGGACGCACCGTTCCAGGTCCTCGATGGTGGTGGTGTGGGTGTATGAACCTCAAGTGCTCGACGAGGCCTCGTGCATCTCCTCCCGTGAGTCGATGCTATCCGCGGGAAGGTGTTAATCCATCGCCGCACGCCTCCATCATCAGGGGGAGGTAGCGGGCGGCTAGTAGGTCGGTGTGGCCGGCGATCCCCATCGCCATGAGGTAGGTATCCAGCCACACGGAGTATCGTATGAGGGGTCGTACTTCTCTATTTCCTTCGGCGCTTTGAAGTTCGCCGGGTATCTTTTGCCTCGGATCATCGGTCTGAAGCACTGGGGCCCGATTCGCCTGGCGATCCCTTGGCTCACCGTCATGCGGTTGGTGAGGGTGTGCCGCAGTCATTAGGCCGCGGCGCGCCACGTTGTTGCCGATGTGGGTGCGGCGTCGGCAGGTTGTCCATTGGCGACGGTTGTTATCGCCGAGGGTCATTGGTGGAGAGTGCCGCGTTCGCGGGTCGGTGTTGGAGCTGTAAGGGTTCGGGTGGCGGGTAGTTGAGAGTGTTCGCCGCCATGGGGCGGCCGCTCCAGGCCGCTCTGCTGCCTGATGAACGCGAGTACATCCGAACCTGTGAGTCGACGCCTGCATTTTTTTGCTCGACCGCTTTGGCAAGCAGAGCCCTGGCGCACTGGATCTGCAGGGCGCCTTCCACAGTGGCTTCAATGTTGTCCACTACTGCTCGGCCCGCGACGAGGTTTTCCATTGGGGTGGAGAACAGCGGGAGGCCATTCGCGTCTCGCTCCCGTGAGGAGACCACGATCCTTGGCTGGTCCCTAGGGGGTGCGCCGTTGGGTGGTGGCGGGGCACCATTGGCCGTTGCCCCTGGTGGGGGCCGAGTGCTTCCTCCTGGCGGCGCATTCTCGCAGATCGCGCGCTCGTCCGCGTGGGCTAGGTCGTTCTCGTCGTCGAAATTCAGGGCGCGCCCCTGGACGGTGGGGTTCAGGCGCGACCTGATTCGGAGCTGGTGTTAGCGCGACATCTCCTGCGCTGTCACATGCTCGAGGCGAAATTTTTCGCGCTCGGCTTGTTCCTTGCGGACTGCCTCCGCCAGCTTCAGGCGGAGTTCCTCGACCTCCGTCTCCGTCGTGTTTGGTGGGATCGGCGTGGAGAATGGGTCTTCCAGCGGGTCGGCGCCAGTCGCCATGTAGGTCGCAGCGTGGCGACCTGTTCCGTCGCGGAGGTCGGTGGAGTTCTCTGACCTGGAGTCGAAGTCGAAGATCCCAAGGATAGAGGGATCCTCGAAGTCTCCGACGTTGGAGACCTGGGTGATGGATCCTGCGGGTGACGCGGAGACAATGGATCCGGCGAGTGACGCCGGGTCGCCAATCGGCGCTGCCGCTGAGGGTCGTCCGCGTCATGTGGTTTCGCCACGCTTTGCGTAGCCGAGTCGTACTCAGGGGCCAGGCGGTGAATCATGCGGACCTGTCTCTCAGAGAGCCGGTCGCGTGGCGGCGACTCGCGGATGCGAGCCGAGTCCTCCGAGATGATGACGTCGGTGAGGCCTACGAAGAGGCTGATCGTGCCGACCGGCAGGATCACGCTATGCGTGATGGGTCGCGCCGCCGGGACGTAGCTGTTCGGCAAGATCTGGAGCATCTCGCCGATCGCGATCATGCGGCCGGTGGAGATCTACTCGTTGATGGGCAGATTGGATCACGCCGCAGAACACCGGCCTGACCGGCCAGGCCCCACGGTGGGTGCCACTGTCGTGGGAATGACCATGGCAGATGCTGCACGCGCAGTAGTAGAACATGGGCAAGGCGGCCAGCCATCTGCAAGCGAGATGAGGGCTGAGACACAAGGGTTTACCTGTGTTCCCTGGAGGGTAAAGACCTACTCCTGCTAGATTGTATTATGGTGAGAGTACAATGGGGCGAGCTCGACGGCTAGGCGGCGAGTCGCTTGGGTGTATGATGGAACGTATCCTCTATGCGTCCTCTAGGGAGGTTTATATAGACTCACCTCGCTAGGGTTTACAGATCACAACTGATTTAGTTAAGGATTCGGAGATTCTATGACCTAGGCCGACTGGGCCTAGCTACGCTTCTGGGCCTTCAGCTTCCAGTCGCTCGAGTCCACGCCAAGTCTTGATCCAGTCGCCGTCCTGCAGGCCCACTCGCTGACGTTGGGCCAATAAGAAACGTCATGCTGGGTATACCCTGGTAGGCATATCCCCATCAGGTGTCTTGACGAAGCGGCATGAAGCCAACCATGAGCATGACCGAGAAGCTGGCCACATACGCCTTTATAAGGACTACTTCCACCCAACTAATCCGGTCTTTAAAAAGAAGGCATTCCGTCACCACTATCGGATGTCCAGGAACTTGTCCTTGGACAATCTCAATTTGGCGAGGGAGTATGATGACTAATTCGATCCAAGTACGTTTGTACTGGTAAGATTGGCTTCTCCTCTTACCAGAAAAGTTCGCTGCCTCGGCAGCTTGCATATGGAGTGCCCGGTGATCTCCTTGATGACTACATGTGCATTAGTGAGTCCACATGCCATGAGGCAATGTTCCGGTTTTGCAGCACGGTTATTGCGGTGTTTGACAAAGTTTACTTGAGATATCCAAACACCAAAGAAATTGCCCACCTTTTATCCATCAACGAGAGAAGGGGGTTTCTTGGGATGCTTGGCAGCATCGACTATATGCATTGGTAGTGGAAGAATTGTCCCTTTAGTTGGCAAGAGTAATTCAAAGGGTATGCGGAGGGGTGCACCATCATACTAGAGTTTGTTGCATCACATGATCTCTGAATTTGGCACTCCTTTTTTGGTATGGCTAGATCAAACAATGGCATCAATGTGTTGTAGCGGTCTCCGGTGTTTGCTAGGCTGGCAGAAGGCAATGCCCCACAGGTATCCTTGAGATCAATGGCAATCAATATGATATTGGTTACTATCTAGATGACGATATCTATCCCTCCTGGGCCACCTTTCTAAAGAAAATCTGCAACCCTGCAGATGAGAAATGTAAGAGGTTTGTGAAATACAAGAGGCCGCTAGGAAGGATGTGGAGTGAGCATTTGGTGTGTTTAAATCAAGGTGGGCTATTGTTCGATGCCCTGCTAGAACCTAGAGCACCGAGAGGATGTGTAACATCCCAGCATTAGAGCTTGGAAATAAGCTGAACACAGATGTGTGCATTGCATTCATGCATAGAAAATCCGAATAATTTTCGCGCTTTTAATAAAAAACTTGCCAAAGTGATAGAAGCTTCTCTTAACTTGATGGAATTGAAGTAGATCATCAAGTTGACTACGATAAGTTTCAATATGACCTTTGATAAAACCTTATTTTGGGTAAATATGATTTGATCTAAGGGTAGATCAAATGTAATAAAATTTAAACCCTAATACATTACTTAATGGATTATATTTGATCCTGAAGTAATTATATCTCAGTATTCATTACACAACCCATGAATACCAAGTTATAAATATAATTTAAGTAATAGGAATGTAACAACTAAATTTTAATCCCATCTACTTATACCATGAACATCATGGTAATACAATCTTAACTCTTTAGTGAGTTTGAGTAGGACAGAAACCAAGTCAAGATCAGGCACCATGTATCTTTCTATCCATATCAATCTTTACCATTCCTATTGGAATCATATTCTAATATCTGTTGTTCATCAGTGTTGAGTAATCAACTATTGATTCACCAATTCTTAACCTATCAATTCTTGATCTATCAACTCTTGTCCTATCATAGCATCCACTCTAAAACCTTTAGAGAAAGAAGTAAGAAGAGATAGGTGGTAATGCTAGTTTTAAATATTATATATATAATGGGAGTGTTGGAAGAGAATTAAATCAATATGATAATTGATGGAGTTAAACTCATTCCTAAAATGAAAGAAGAGTTATATGGAATATATAATTATATGGTAACAAATAGGATTATAAGGAGGGGCATTGAAGGTAGATACCAAGGGGTAATCCTATGGGATTAAGTAGGCATACTCCATGAATAATAGCCCTTAATCCAATAGATACTAAGAAGATAATTTCAATACAATTGTAAAGTTGTATTGACGAAGACCTTGATTAGCCAACTGGAAACCTAATCCATATATGATCAAGGGATTCTAATGATCATGCTTTTGTCACCAAGATTGAATGCTTATATCATTTATAAGTGAAATTGGCGGATAGAACATGATTGAACCCTAGTATAGATATGTTATTCTAGGTTAGCCGTGACAAGTCATCATGATATGATGTAAAGTTTGTATATAAGATACTTGAGTTAAGTAAATATAAGATAGTATAATTAAACTGAAGCTAGAGTAGCATGGAGTTATTGAAGTAGTATTACTCCTCTTAAAGGATAGTAACCTTTTGAGGAGAATAGAATTTGATATCTATATTTACTGGAGTAATGTTGGTAATGGATGATAAAGGAAGAGTATGAATGGAGGTAACTGTAATCATCTGTTTGATTGGAGATTATTGATGGGTTTCGCGGCATAGTAAATCAAAATTTTCTACGGATGCGAACAGAGGGAAGCCAAGATCTAATCTAGGAGATGCAAAAAACAAAAGAGATTGGATTAGATCTTCATACCCTTGAAGATTCAAGACATGGAACGCTCGTCGGAACGTGGGTGATGTAGCCGCATTTCTCCTCCTCGCGATCCGATCCGATCTAGCACCACAAGTGGCCATGCCTCCGTGAGATGCACACGCAAAGACTCGACGTATCCTCCTTCCTTGGTCCAGCAAGTATGGTGGAGAGATGGGTTGGATCTACAACGCGACGGCGCGGTGCAATTGGTGGAGAGTTTCTGCAGCAGGGCTTCGCCTACACGAAGTCGGGAGGGAGAGAGAGAGGAGGGCAGAAGGGCGGCTAGGGTTGAGGAGGAGGTGTGGGGGGGTGGTGCGCCCCAGCCCTCTATATATAGAGGGGTGGGCGCCTGCCCTAGCCCCTCCCCCAAGCCCTAGGCCGGCGGCCAAAGGAGGGAGGAGTGGGGGCAAGGAAACCCCCCCCCCCCCTTCTAGAAGCTCCAAACTAGGGTTTCCCCTTGTTTGGCCGGCTGGGCCCTATGGGGCCTTGTACCCCTGGCCCAATGCGGCTAGGGCACTACCTCATAGGCCCGTGCCCCCTCCCGGAAGGTGGGGCCACGTTGGTCCCCTTCCGGAAGGTTCTAGAAGCTTCCGGTACAATACCGATTAACCCGGAACAATTCCGAACTCCAAAAACTGCACTGCCTTATATGAATCTTATTCTCCGGACCACTCCGGAACCTCTCGTGATGTCTCGGATCCCATCCGAGACTCCGAACAAAAACTCATAAACCAATTATCCAATCTATCCTAGCGTCGAGACACGTTAAGTGTGTGACCCTTCGGGTTCGAGAATATGCAGACATGATCTTCTATCAATAATCAACAGCGGGGTATGGAAACCCATATTGACTCCCACACATTCATCGATGATCATATCGGATGAACCACGATGCCAGGATTCAATCAATCCCATATATATATTCCCTTCGTCTCGCGATATTTTACTTGCCCGAGATTTGATCGTCGGCACCATCATACCTAGTTCAATCTCGTTCACAGCAAGTACTTTACTCATTCCGTAATCCAATATCACTTTGTGATTAACTCCTTAACCACATGCTTGCAAGCGGTGTTGATATCGATTACCAGTGGGCCCGAAGTATATCTCTCCGACTTGGGAGGGACAAATCCCATCTCGATACATACAACCCAACAGATACTTTCTGATCACCTGAGAGACACCTTTATGATCACCCTCTCATAGGATGACGTTTGATGACCTCAAAGCTTTCTTCCGATACCAGGGAGTTGTATTATCTCATGGTCTAAGGAATACAATATTTGACATAAGAAAAGCTTCGCAAAGATGAACACGATGACACGATCTAATTGCTTCGCTTAGTTTGGGTCTGTCCATCATATCATTCTCCCAATGATGTGATCTCATTATTAATCGACAACTCATGTCCATGGTTAGGAAACCTTAACCATCATTAATCAATGAGCTAGTCCATAGAGGCGTACTAGGGACACGGTGTTGTTCACAAACCACACAAGTATTAAAGTTTCCGCTTAATACAATTCTAGCATGGAATATAAACATTATCATGAACAAGAATTATAATAATAACATCTTTATTATTGCCTCTAGGGCATAAATAATTCCAATAGTCTCCCACTTGCACTAGAGTCAATAATCTAGTTTACATTTGGCAACAATATCACACCCATGGCACTGAGGTGCTGATCATGTTTTACACGTGGAAGAGGTTTAGTCAATGGATCTGCGACATTCAGATCTGTATGTACTTTGCTAATCTTCAGATCTCCATCTGCTATATAATCTCGGATTATATGAAACTTGCGGTTGATATGCTTGGTCTTTGGATGATATCTTGGTTCCTTAGCGAGTGCTATGGCGCCAGTGTTGCCACACAATATCTCCAGTGGGTCCAATTCACTTGGAACCACGCCAAGCTCAGTGATGAAGTTACTGATCCAAACTCCTTTACTTGACGCTTCTGCAGCAGCCATGTATTCCGCTTCTACCGTAGATCCCGCGATCACGCTTTGCTTGCAGCTTCTCCAGCTCACAACTCCTCCATACACGTATCCTGTCTGAGATTTAGAATCATCCTTGTCGGTGTCAAAACTAGCGTCAACGTAACCTTTTACGACGAGCTGTTCATCACCCCCATAGACTAAGAACATTTCTTTAGTCCTATTTAGGTACTTTAGGATGTTCTTCACGGCTGTCCAAAGGTTCCACTCGGATCACTTTGATACATGCTCACAAACTAAGAGCACTGGACACATCCGTCTAGTACAAAGATGGAATACATGATAGAACCTATGTCCGAGGCATAAAAACTTTGCTCATAGCTTCCTATCATTTCATCAGAATGGACACCGAGCCTTGCTCAATATCTTACCGACAACATAGGCACCGAACCTTTCTTTGCCTTATCCATTCTCGAACCTTTTCGTAACTTTGTCTAGGTATGTACCGCTTAAAGCTATCAGCGCCTTTGTCTATCTCTATAGATTTTGATGCCCAATATATAAGCAGCTTCACCTAGGTCTTTCATTGAAAAACACTTGTTCAAATAACTATTCACATCGTTAAGCATGTTAATGTCATTTCCAATAATCAATATGTCATCCACATATAGTACCATAAATGTCACCGAGCTCCCACTCACTTTCTTGTAGATACAAGCTTCGCAGCAATTTGGAACAAATCCAAAGCTCTTGATCACTTGATCAAAACGAAGGTTCCAACTCCGAGATGCTTGCTTCAGTCCATAAATGGAACGCTGAAGTTTGCATACTTTATCAGCATCCTTAGGATCGACAAAACCTTTGGGTTGCATCATATACAAATCTTCATCAATGTTGCCATTGAGGAACGTAGTCTTGACATCCATCTTCCATATTTCATAATCATGAAACACAACAATTTCTAATAAAATCCGAATGGACTTAAACATCGCTACGGGAGAGAAAGTCTCATCGTAGTAAACTCCTTGAACTTGCCGAAAACCTTTCGCGACAAGCTGTGCTTTATAGACGGTAACATTACCATCCGCGTCCGTTTTCTTCTTGAAAATCCATTTGCACTCAACGTCCTTTCGGTCTCTAGGAGGGTCCACCAAAGTCCATACTTGGTTTTCGCTCATGGATCCCAATTCTGATTTCATTGCTTCTAGCCATTTCTCAGAGTCTGGGATCATCATCGCTTCCTCATAGTTCATAGGTTCACTGTCTTCTACCAACAAGGCAGTCAAGACAGGGTTGCCGTACCACTCAGGAGGGGCACGCGACCTTGTCGACCTGCGACGTTCAGTAGCAGCATCGTCCGAAGCTTCATGATCCTTGTCATTACCTTCCTCTATCGTTGGTGCAGGCGGCACTGGAACAATTTCAGGTGCTGTGCTACTCTCCGATTCAAGAGAAGATTCAATAACCTCGTCTAGCTCTACTTTCCTCCCACTCACTTCTTTCGAGAGAAACTCCTTCTCAAGAAAGGAACCGTTCTTTGAGACAAACACTTTGCCTTCGGTTCTGTGATAGAAGGTATACCAAATAGTTTCTTTAGGGTATCCTATGAAGACGCATTTCTCCGCTTTGGGTTCGAGCTTGTCCAGCATCAACTTCTTGACGTAAGCTTCGCATCCCCAAACTTTAAGAAACGACAACTTAGGTTTAGCACCAAACCACGGTTCATACGGTGTCGTCTCAACGGATTTAGATGGTGCCCTATTTAAAGTGAATGCAGCAGTTTCTAATGCATAACCCCAAATTGATAATGGCAAATCAGTAAGAGACATCATCGATCGGACCATATCTAATAGGGTTCGATTCCGGCGTTCAGACAGACCATTGCGCTATGGTGTTCCAGGTGGCGTGAGTTGCGAAACGATTCCGCTTGCTTTAAGATGCGTGAGAAAATCATAACTCAAATATTCACCTCCACGAAACTTAATCTTTCTGTTACAATGGTTCTCCACTTCATTCTGAAATTCTTTGAACTTTTCAAATGTCTCAGATTTATGTTTCATTAAATAGATATACCCATATCTACTTAAGTCATCGGTAAAAGTGAGAAAATAGTGATATCCACCGCGCGTCGAAACACTCATCGGTCTGCATACATCGGTATGTATGATTTCCAACAAGTCCGTTGCTCGCTCCATCATACCGGAGAACGGGGTTTTGATCATCTTGCCCATGAGGCATGGTTCGCATGTGTCAAATGATTCAAAATCAAGAGACACCAAAAGTCCATCAGAATGGAGTTTCTTCATGCGTTTTACACCAATATGACCTAGACGACAGTGCCACAAATAAGTAGTATTATCACTATCTACTTTGCATCTCTTAGCCTCAATGTTATGGATGTGTGTTTCATCCCTTTCGAGATTTAGAAGAAATAAACCATTCACAATAGGTGCATGACCATAAAAGATGTTACTCATATAAATAGAACAACCATTATTCTCCGATTTAAATGAATAACCGTCTTGCAACAAATAAGATCCAGAAATAATGTTCATGCTCAACGCAGGCACATAATAACACTTATTAAGGTTTAAAACTAATCCCGAAGGTAAAACTAAGGAGAGCGTGCCGACGGCCATCACATCAACTCTTGATTTGTTGCCAACGCGCATCGTCACCTCATCCCTTGCAAGCCGCCGTCTATTCCGTAGCTCCTGTTTCGAGTTACAAATATTAGCAACTGAACCAGTATCAAATACCCAGGCACTACAACGAGGGCTAGTAAGGAAAACATCAATAACATGTATATCAAATATACCTTTGATGGTGCCAGCCTTCTTGTCCGCTAAGTACTTGGACAGATTGCCCAAAGGCCCTTTTCCTTGCAATAGAAGCACCAAAGGTCCGCTTGGGACCAGACTGAGCTTCTTCTCCTGGGCAACGCGCTTGCCGCCTTTCTTGAAGGGCTTCTTTGCACCCTTACCTTTCTTGAAGGTGGGGGCTTGTTGACCATCAACACATGATTATCCTTTTGATGTCCACCTCCTTCAGCCTTTCGAAGAGCTCGTGATCGATCGATGGAACCAATCTGATTATGAGTCACTACAAAACTTTTGTAGCCGGGAGGAGTGATTGCAGAACCACAATCTTGAGCTCCTCCGAATCTTGATCCAGTTGCTCAAGGCGTTGAGTGTAGCCCGACATCTTAATGGCGTGCTCACTAACGAAACTCCCTTCCTCCATCTTGCAGTTAAAGAACTTCTCAGAGATCTCATATCTCTCAGAACGGGCCTGAGTCTGAAACATGGTTTTTAGCTCCTCGAGAATCTCAAAGGGCCCGGGATAGTCTTCAAAACGATTTTGAAGGTTCGATTCCATAGCAAACAACATGGTGCTCTTAATCACATCATAATCATCTTTGCGCGACTGATAGATAGCTTTCTCATCATCCGGCGCAGTAGCAGCAGGGGCGTCACCTAACGCATTCTCAAGGACATAGTCCTTTTGACCGCCAGAGAGAATGATTCTCAGATTGCGTGAAGTTAGACCCATTGTTTCTAAGCTTTTCCTTCTCAGCAAAAACGTTGAAGTTGAAGTTGGACTTAGCCATTTGATCTACAGTATTTGCAAGTACAACTTAGACTATGTTCATGATAAATAGTTCAACTTAATCAAATTACTAGATGAACTCCCACTAAATTCAACATCCCTCAAGTTGTTTAGTGAACATGATCCAAATTCACCACACCTAATCCGATCATCACGAGAAGAGATGTGGCTTCAATGGTGGACAACGAAGTGTCGATCATATCATTCATATGACTCATGCTTAACCTTTCAGTTCATGTGTTCCGAGGCCATGTATGTACATGCTAGGCTCGTCAAGTCAAACCCAAGTATTTCCGCGTGTGCAAAACTGGCTTGCACCCGTTGTATGTGAGCGTAGAGTCTATAGCACCCGATCATCACATGATGCTTGGACACAACGAACTTTCGCAACGGTGCATACATGGGGATAAAACAGTTTTTATCTTGATCTTTAAGTGAGGAATCATCTTATAATGCTACCGTCGCGATCTAAGCATAATAAGATACATAAAAGGATAAACATCACATGCATATAATTTTATGTGACATGGTATAGCCAATCTTCGCAAAATGATCTCCATCTTGTGCGTGCCGGCATGATCACCATCACTCCACCATGATTGCCTCCACCACAAATAGCAACTACAACCATTGCTAACTACTTAGCGATAAAGTGAAACTATTACATGGTGTATAAGAAGTTGACACACAGGTCATACACAATTATAAAGACAACCATATGGCTCCTGCCGGTTGTGTACTCATCGACATGCAAGTCGTGAAACATTACAAAACATGATCATCGCATACAATATACACATCACATCTTGGGCCATACCATATCACAGAACACTCTCGCAAAAACAAGTTAGACGCCTCTACTTTGTTGTTGCATGTTTTACGTGGCTTATGGGAGTAGCATGCTAAGAACGATTCTTACCTACGGAAAGCCACAACGGTGATATTATGGTTGCCAAACTCCGGTGTAAATCCCATGACAACTATAGTGAGAGAACTGCATCCACTACCGCATGTGGAACAAGCCACACGTCAAGTGCGGAGCCGGTCTCGCGAACGACGTCGCTGGTAAGGTTGGCCGGACCCGCAATCTCACTATCCAAGAAAAGAAGAACACAAGAGGCAAGAGAAAAAAAGAAAACAAGAACAACCATGTTCTGCGTGAAACACATCTACGCATAGATCTAGCTCTGATACCACTTAAGGGATTCGCGGCATAGTAAATCAAAATTTTCTACGGATGTGAACAGAGGGAAGCCAAGATCTAATCTAGGAGATGCAAACAATGAGAGAGATTGGATTAGATCTTCATACCCTTGAAGATTCAAGACAGAAACGTTAAACGAGCGTGGGTGATGTAGTCGTACTCGCTTCTCCTCCTCGCGATCCGATCCGATCTAGAACCACAAGTGGTGATGCCTCCGTGAGATGCACACGTGAAGCACCTCGACATCTCCTCCTTCCTTGGTCCAGCAAGTATGGTGGAGAGATGGGTTGGATCTACAATGCGACGGAGCGGTGCAATTGGTGGAGAGTTTCTGTAGCAGGGCTTCGCCTACACGCAGTCGGGAGGAAGAGAGAGATGAGGGCAGCAGGGCGGCTAGGGTTGAGGAGGAGGTGTGGGGGGGTGCGCCCCAGCCCTCTATATATAGAGGGGTGGGCGCCTGCCCTAACCCCTCCCCCAAGCCCTAGGCCGGCGGCCAAATGAGGGAGGAGTGGGGGGTAAGGAACCCCCCCCTTCCAGAAGCTCCAAACTAGGGTTTCCCCTTGTTTGGCCGGCTGGGCCCTATGATGCCTTGTGCCCCTGGCCCAATGCGGCCAGTGCACTCCCTCATAGGCCCATGCCCCCTCCCGGAAGGTGGGGCCACGTTGGTCCCCTTCCGGAAGGTTCTAGAAGCTTCCGGTACAATACCGATTAACCTGGAACAATTCCGAACTCCAAAACCGCCTTTTATATGAATCTTATTCTCGACCACTCGAACCTTCATGATGTCTCGGATCCCATCCGAGACTCTAAACAAAAACTCATGAACCAATTATCCAATCTATCCTAGCGTCGAGACACGTTAAGTGTGTGACCTTCGGTTCGAGAATATGCACATGATCTTCTATCAATAATCAACAGGGTCTGAAACCCATATTGACTCCACACATTCATCGATGATCATATCGGGTGAACCACGATGCCAGGATTCAATCAATCCCATATATATATTCCTTCGTCTCGCGATATTTTACTTGCCCGAGATTTGATCAAGACCGTCATACCTAGTTCAATCTCGCTCACAGCAAGTACTTTACTCGTTCCGTAATCCAATATCACTTTGTGATTAACTCCTTAACCACATGCTTACAAGCGGTGTTGATATCGACACCGAGTGGGCCCAAGTATATCTCTCGACTTGGGAGGGACAAATCCCATCTCGATACATATAACCCAATGATACTTTTCCGATCACCTGAGAGACACCTTTATGATCACCCTCTCATAGGATGACGTTTGATGACCTCAAAGCTTTCTTCCGATACCAGGGAGTTGTATTATCTCATGGTCTAAGGAATACAATATTTGACATAAGAAAAGCTTCGCAAATATGAACACGATGACACGATCTAATTGCTTCACTTAGTTTGGGTCTGTCCATCATATCATTCTCCCAATGATGTGATCTCATTATTAATCGACAACTCATGTCCATGGTTAGGAAACCTTAACCATCATTAATCAATGAGCTAGTCCATAGAGGCGTAATAGGGACACGGTGTTGTTCACAAACCACACAAGTATTAAAGTTTCCGCTTAATACAATTCCAGCATGGAATATAAACATTATCATGAACAAGAATTATAATAATAACATCTTTATTATTGCCTCTAGGGCATAATTCCAACAATTATTAGTAGTCGAATAATTTGATAACCAAGTATGGATATAAGAAGATTATGAGAGCTTCAGTGTCAAGCTTATTGGATTTACATGTGGATTTAGAAGAATAAAATGTGGATAAGAATATTCTTGTGAAGTAAAGCTCATCATGTTAACACATGATGATGGATAGGGAGAAGTAGAATATCTAGAAAACGAATTCCTTAATCAGAAGTCTAGGATTGTAAATTATGGAAAATAGGAATTCTTGGTAAACACTCAACTTTAGATATTTAACCAAACATAATATCCAATTCATATGATTGATCTATTATCTTATTTCCACAAAGCTTTATAGGAGTATTTTCCTATAGCAACTCACTTAAGCACATCTTTGTCATTTTCAATTACCATAACCATATGTGCTTAGGAGTTATCTTTATCAATTCTTTTCCATAAGACCTTCCAGAAGATAACTTTCTATTTTAAAGGGGATATCATTAAAGATCAAACACATGAAGACAATTCATTTAGCCATTAATCTTTATTCATAACAATAAAAAAGATATACGTATATTAAATTATCTAAAACTCATAGATACTTCTGATAATTCAAAACCCTAAATTTATTAATGAGTTTTACCATTAACACCTCATAAATATTCAATTTATATTCATTAGGCAAATTCCTTGATCCATTTCTCTAACCACTCATTTCATATGAGTATGGAATAAGTGGGGATACAATAATTATAAACCACCCTACACTTTATTATGTGATAAAAAACATAAAAATAAACCCTATGACTATTATTAAACATTTTAGAATTTCATTACTCCAAATAAAAGTGAAAATAGTGCTATAAAGAATTTTTAAGATATAAACCCTAAAACCCTGCTTCCTACCAATTCTATTTAATACAAAAACCCTAAATACTAAACCATTATCATTGCACTCATAAAGAGGAAATAAAAACATTTTGTAAGTTCTCAATAAATACTTATATAAAAGGCAAATCTCTAAAACTCTAAGTGATAAATATTGTAATCAATAAAAATAAATTCCTATACTTCAAAAATTATAAGAAAATCAAGGAAGGTATCAACACCACTTAGTTTTTAATATTCCAGCATTATTTAATGTGCTCTATAATTTTTTTGAAAGTTTAAATCCTTATAAAAATTCATATTTGAATGGGTTTAATAAAAAAACAGAAAATAAAAAGTTTCTGCTTAATAAAAACTAGAGCCAAAGCAGCATTGGCCCACGGCCCATCTTTTTCCTAAACAACTGCTCCACGGGCGTTCCATGAAGCCCACCAGCACCACCAAGGCCTAGGCCCAACGTACCCTTTCGTCCACTCTATCCCTCGTCCACCTCCGCCACGCCGAAGCATTGGCGGCACCGCCGCCATCACGTGGAGATGCACGTCGCCTCCCCTAGTGCCCATAAGTTTGTCATGACATCGCTCGACAACCCTAGCTTCGCCTTATCATTTTCTCCCCTCGTTTCTCCATTCGACACCGAACCCTAGCTTCAGATGCTCCAGTGGTCCCCGACGCCTCCGGCCGTCCCGAACCTCGCCTGATGCTAGGGAACCCCGCCTCGTTCGTCTCCGTCGATTGCCCCGAAGCGTGCAAGCAGGCGAGGTCTTCACTGCCGCAATCCGACCCTCGTTCCCCGCCTCCGGCCGTCGCGCTCGCCATCGATTCTGACCACCTCGCTCCTCGACGACCCCTCTGTTCACCTCGTGGTGAGATCCTGGTCCTTAGGGACCTCCCCTTTGCCTTCCTCTTTTTCTCTACTGAGCCCACGCCGTGCAACTATCGCCGCCGTCGTCGTTCGCCGTCACTGGCCGAGCTCCGGTGGTCAAATAGCGACGGCGCCACCACTTTTAGGCAGCCCGCATCACTCTGCGTCGAACCAAGCAAACCACATCTCCCCGCGAGCCACCTAGCGCCGTCCCCGTGCGTCGCCTGGGAGGAGCACCGTCGGGTGATGCCAAGAAAGTCGCAGTCGGCCAAACCTCAGGCGGGTCCCACCGTGTCCGTGGGTCACAGATGTGGCATCGGGCCCTTCTGTCAGCCTCACTGGCTAGATTCAGCCCGGTGTAAAAAATTATATAGTTTCTTTTATTTTCAGAAAAGTGTATTAAACTAGTTTAATTAATCCAGAAAATGAATAAATATTGGAAATTTAATAACTAATTAATTATAAGTCATAAAAATACATATAATATATCAAAATTTCAGAAAAATAAAATCTGTAGCATTAAACTATTATCAAACATTTTTATGCCAACAATTTAAATAAATATTATTTAATAAAGATTTTATAAGTTTTAATACTTTGAAAATTCATATTTTAATATTGATAAATATTAAAAATATAAATAAAATACCAAAAATCTTAGAAAAATAAGAACTATAATTTGAAACTATAATCATGCATTATTAATTTCCTTAATTAAACATTTACTATATATTAATTATTTATGAAGTAATAAATCGTATAAAATTCATATCTTATTATTTAAAAATCACAAAAATAAATGTAATATACCAAAATGATCACAAAAATAATACCTACATGTTAAAAATATAATATTCCACTTTTGATTTAAATAAAAAGTTAAAAACTTTAACAACTTGAATTTAAAACCTATTTCTTTAATTAATAATTCATATAAAGGTAAATAGAATTTACTAATAATTCTAAAAATTAGCCAATTGAATCAAATAAATAGTATTGGTCTTAAATATTGATGGTATGAATTCAAAATGGTTTAACACACTTTAAATACAATTTTATTGAATTAACCTTCAACCATAAGTGTAGATTATTTTATAAAAGGATCATTATCCAACATAAAATCTCCAAGAATAATTTGTAATGAAATAAAACCTATTCCTTTACTTTAACCACAAGTTTATCAACCTACCAAAACACTATAGTGAAATCATAAGTAGCTAAATCATATTATTACCTTGATTACAAACCATAAACACTCATTTATAAAAACATAAATGATTATATTCCATTATAATCTTGAGAAACCACTATACCAAATAAAAGTAGTACCATCCCTACTTAACTCTAAAGAAAACATTATAAAGTAAACAAGATAAAAATATTATAAGCATTACACCTGAAGCCCATCTATGTGTTTTAAAGTTAACTTTAGTCTCAAGGCTTATAAACATTATGTCTAATAAACCACTTAGGTTTTTATAGTTAACTTTAGTCTATTATAATTAAGCCACAAAGCATCTCCAATCCAAACTATTCAAGCAAGCACAAACAACATCGACCACATCTGATTAACCACAAAGATTGTTTAGACTTTAGAAAAAAATCTTTTCTTCAAATGTTATTCTTTTTGCCACTTCAAACCACAACTCTTATATAAGCAGTCTTGAGTACCATTTCACATTTGTGTGTGTCTCATTGTTTTTTGATATTGTAATTACATGTTGCTTCACACACACTCACAAATCCTTAATAAGAAGCACAAACATGAAACTTATCTAAAAGGGACAACACATTCTAAAGTAACCATTTCTAGTATCCAAACCCTAGAACAATGTTAACCCCGGGATTTGAGTTTATGAAATTGCATTACATTACTTATGCATAATAGCATCTTGCTTCTTTAAACATTAGTCCTTACCGGACCAATGATGCTGATTTCAGATATTGGATCTTATATTGTCTTGAAGACCGTGAGTGCATAATCTTGCAATCACAAAAGGCATGTTCACACTTGCTCATGTCCTTTGGTTATTTTCTATAAAGTATTTTACAAATCTAGTGTTGTCATCACCTGCATTGGAAAAAGTCCAAAAACACTATTTTCAAAATAATGTGATTATGTGTTATTTACCATGAGGTAATAACCTACTATGAAAGTTCCGGTGGTAAAGGAACATATTATTTAGGACTTAACAACCAATGTCGCCAGTGATTCTTGTGTCGTATATTACGCGTCAACCATGAGATTTGGAATGGGACGGAGAAGTTAGTTGTATCTTCTTCCTCTCGCATGTAGCCGGATGTGCAGGTCGTGGCTGTTATCCTCGTAGCGTGCATATTAACTGGTAATTCGTAGAGGATATGCAGCATATGGGTGGGATCCCTCTACGTCCCACGATAGTTCTGGCATCTAAGCAGTGCATACAAACCGGTCGTAATTCAATATGTGGGCATGGTGTACACCAAGGAGGCATGCGAGGTCGCGAAGGGGGCAGTGATTGGCTTGGATCATCTACTAGGCCCCACACCATAGGAAGTGTGGACGGGAAAGATCGCCCGGTTGTGCACCTCTCATGGGTAAAGTAATGCACCTCTGCAGAGTGTAAGAACTGTAACTTGTTACTCCCTGTTCCAGGAAGGAACTGCGAATGCGGCGGGAAAGGAACTCCATGAGAGTTTTGGTAAACCCATGAAGGCTGACGGACATAGCTTTTCAGAATAAAAGCAACCTTTGAAGAAATGTTTACGAAAACTTGCATTGCCTACGACCTATGTTCTGTGGCTGTAGATATAGTGCATCAAACACTCCTTTTCTAGTGAACTTGCTGAGTACGCTCGTACTCAACGTATCTTCTTAAACCTTGCTAGACTCTGAAGCCATTAAGACGACGTCTACATCAAGTTATACTCTAGGAATCATCACCAGAAGCTAAAGTTCTTCAATGAAGTCAAGAAAGTCAACATATACATCAATTCAAGTGAAGACGAAGTTACTGATTAGATGCAATTATAATCTCTAGCCATAGAACCTATTTCTGTAGCGTATTGCAATAGCAGCAATGCCAGACCATTAGTTAAAATACTAGTCTTAATAGTATGATAGTTTATGAGTTGTTTATTCCTGATTCTTCTTTGTAAGATGTTTCTTTCTCTCTCTTTAACCTAGAGTGTTCTCTGGATCTTGTGTAAAGAGTTGAGTTGTAACCTATAGTCATGTCTTGGACCTGATGTGTTTATGTTGTAACACTCTGAGTGATGTAATACTAGTGAACGGTATTTCATTGGTGTTATGTCAATGACTATAGTGTACTACATCATGCAGTGGTATGCTAGGTCACCGCAGTTAGTATCAGAGCATATGCTTTGACCTTAGGATTTAAACCTTTTAGGAAGATCTGTAGGTTGGATAGTGACTATAGGAGCCATCTTATCTAAACCAAATATTCTTATGACTTGTGAAGAGTATCCACTTGAGGATAACCTTGTCACACCTAAGTCAGATACTTAAGTCATCCTTTCTTAGGAGTAATTATTCTATATTTTCTTAGTATAGTGTTATTTAGTGTCGTCTGAAGGAGAAATGACCCACCAAGTTACTATAGGAAAGTAAATTGGCCGCAACATATTAGGATCAAGTGTAAGACATCAATTGAAGTAGTTCTAATAGTATAGCTTAACCCTAGAATTTAAGTAAGAGCAGTAAAATCTTAGTGTCAGTTGGTAACCAAAGTCAACCTGATGAATATCATTAGGATAAATGTGGGTGTAATGAGTAGTAATCATGTGGGATTCACTTGAGAATTCTACATGATGAAGTGCTATTATGTTATGACTTAATAATAGTGTAGTGAGAAGTAAAGTTATCATGGTTAGATTAGCTCTTAAATCATGATAAAGAGGCAAAACATAACAAGATCATGGTGATATTAGCTCCAAAACCATGATATAGGTGTAAATATGACAAGTAATTAGTAAATTAGCTTGAAGTAGAAGTATGAAAATAGCATGGTAGAACTATGATAGAAGTCATGATTGCTAAAAATTTCTAATAATCTTTGGTTTAAGTTATCAAATAGAATCTGATTAGTCATTTGGAGTGATCATGTGAGGTTAGTTACTAAATAAGAAAGGTTGGTCATAGTTAATCATTTCAAAGGTGAGACAAAATGGTTAGTGAAAACCAAATGGAGACCACTTTGTTGAAAATTATCCTATTGCAATTGAGCAATTTGGGTAAATATTGAGACAAAGTATAGTTTGACCCTACGTGCTAAGTATCACGATATAAACCTATATGAGGAGGTGTTATATACTACACAACTAAGCCTGAATTCTAGAGATATTATACTCAACTACTATATTCCGGGCTTAGAAAATTGTGTTATATGTACCACATTTGGATTTATTTGTTTTTCTTGGATCTTCTTGATTTACTAGATCTATACATGAAGTATGACTTGGTGTGCAAATGCATGTTGCGACATCCAGCTACTACTTGATGTTATAGACCTAGATAGGAATGGGAATGCGTGTAAGGGAGTGACGAGTTCCAAAGACCAAGATGAAGACTTACATGAAGGATGAAGTAAAATATAAGGAGTATTAGCACAGTTTGAAGGATAGATCAAGATCAGGTTATTCTTAGCCAGATATAAGAAGGAAGTATAATGTAGAAAATACTTGGAGCAATAAAGAGTCATGAACTTAGAGTTCACCTAAAATAGGTGATGTTGATAGGAAGTTAATAAAGTAATTGTACCAAGTTCATGGAAGTATCATGAATAAATACAAAGAAGTAGCTTTGGAACCAAAATCGTATTCAAGCTCTGTCAATTCAGAGAGAATGCCAGGGGTATGTCAGAAACCATAGGGTAATACATACACCCTAGGATGGTTCGCAGCTGGTAATTATCCGCAGCTAGTAATTATCCGCAGCTAACATTTGATCCACCGTCCATATTCTGATCCACAGTTGGTATCTTGTCAGCAGCCGGTGTTGGCTGACATAGTTAACCAGATCATCTTAATGGTTGCATAAAGAGCATAAAACTTGGCCTAAGTTAATTAAGACATAAATGAGTATAAAATTTAAGCGACCGTCTTTCGAGGCGCTTTGCGAAGTCAGACCTATCAAAGTGAAAATGTCCAAATAATAAGTAAGACCAATAATGCTAAAAGATTCACTTTGGAGATCCACAATTGTGTGGATACACCATACAATCTTTCATAAGACCCTAACTAGGTAGAGTATAAGCTGGATAGAGACCAATATTTTAATTATAGAGCCAATGGATACTATATAGGCAATTTAGAGACCATTAGTAAAGCCTAAGGGGGAGAATAAAAAATTTGTGGAAGTATTGTTATCTGACTTTCCAAGTATAGGTTGGAGAAGAAGTACTAACCTATAACAACATTAGGCCTTATCTTCATAAGGCTAAAAGAAGTCATTATTAATAAAGTACTTTCGGAAGTATGTATGGATAAAAGATCGAAGTTTAATTCAGGCTAGTAGTACTCAAACCTCAAGGCAATTATTAATTGAAGTTGAAGAAGTATTTAAAGTGATAACAAAAGCTTGTCTAAAGCTTGATAAGGTAAAATCTTGAAGTAATAAAACAGAATAGTCTTAACAGACCAATTCTAAAGGAAACAACTCTTAAGTAATCCTTAAGAGGGAATAAAACACATCCAATTGGTCATGGATAGAGAAATAAGAAATTTCAACGGGTATGGACTAAATAGTTCAAATCCAATCTTAAGAAGGACTACCAATACAACTCAGATAATGACAAATCAAAGATTAGTCTTTTGGTCATAAATATTGTCTAATAGAATTAAGAAACCCTGTTTTAGTGAGACTTCCTATACCTTACCCAGTATAGTAAGAAAGTTCGATGATTAAATAAAAGGAGTTGGATTAGGATACCTAATTAGGATAATCAACTGAAGAAGAAACTCCAATTTAAGGATTCCATAATGAGAACATATACTTAAGGGATGATAGTAAAAGGAACTTTGGAGTATTGAAGACAACAAGTTGTAGAATTCCAAGTATGATGAGAATACAAGGAAAAGATCTGGATATGGATACTACAATTATTTCCATTTGAGGTTACCATGGAGTTGAGATATATCGTAATCAATGTAAGACAATTCTGTTGGAATTATGCCCTAGAGGCAATAATAAAGATGTTATTATTATAATTCTTGTTCATGATAATGTTTATATTCCATGCTAGAATTGTATTAAGCGGAAACTTTAATACTTGTGTGGTTTGTGAACAACACCGTGCCCCTAGTATGCCTCTATGGACTAGCTCATTGATCAATGATGGTTAAGGTTTCCTAACCATAGACATGAGTTGTCAATTGATAATGAGATCATATCATTGGGAGAATGATATGATGGACAGACCCAAACTAAGCGAAGCAATTAGATCGTGTCATCGTGTTCGTCTTTGCGAAGCTTTTCTTATGTCAAATATCGTATTCCTTAGACCATGAGATAATGCAACTCCCTGGTATCGGAAGAAAGCTTTGAGGTCATCAAACGTCATCCTATGAGAGGGTGATCATAAAGGTGTCTCTCAGGTGATCGGAAAGTATCATTGGGTTGTATGTATCGAGATGGGATTTGTCCCCCCCAAGATGGAGAGATATACTTGGATCCCACTCGGTAATCGATATCAACACCGCTTGCAAGCATGTGGTTAAGGAGTTAATCACAAAGTGATATCGGATTACGGAACGAGTAAAGTACTTGTTGTGAATGAGATTGAACTAGGTATGACGCATCGACGATCGAATCTCGGGCAAGTAAAATATCGCGAGAAGGGAATATATATATGGGATTGATTGAATCCTGGCATCGTGGTTAATCCTATATGATCATCGATGAATGTGTGAGTCAATATGGGTTACCTGCACTACCGTTGATTATTGATAGAAGATCATGTCGCATATTCTCGAACCCGCAGGGTCACACACTTAACGTGTCTCGACGCTAGGATAGATTGGATAATTGTTTTATGAGTTTTTGTTCGGAGTCTCGGATGGGATCCGGGACATCACGAGAGGTTCCGGAGTGGTCCTGAGAATAAGATTCATATAAGGCAGTGCAGTTTTGGAGTTCGAATTGTTCCGGATTAATCGGTATTGTACAAGCTTCTAGAACCTTGCGGAAGGGTACCAACGTGGCCCCACCTTCCGGGAGGGGGCATGGGCCTATGAGGGAGTGCCCTGGCCGCATTGGGCCAGGGGCACAAGGCCCCATAGGGCCCAGCCGTCCCAGAGAGGTTTAAACTCGAGATAGACCTTCTAGAAGGGGGGTTTCCTTGCCCCCCACTCCTTATCCTTGGGGCCGCGGTTTGGGCTTGGGAGAGGGCTAGCTGCGCCCTATATAAAGAGGGTGGGCGCGCAACCCCTCACACCTTCCCCTCCAACCCTAGCCGCCCTGCTGCCCTCCTCTCTCCCTCCCGACTACTTGTAGGCGAAGCCCTGCTGCAGAAATTCTCCACCATATACACCACGCCATCGTGTTGTAGCTCCAATCCGTATCTCCACCATACTTGCTGGTCCGAGGAAGGAGGAGACGTCGAGGTGCTGCACGTGTGCATCTCACGGAGGCACCGCCACTTGTGGTGCTAGATCGGATCGGATCGCGAGGAGGAGAAGCGAGTACGACTACATCACCCACGTTCCGGATAACGCTCAACATTTAATCTTCAAGGGTATGAAGATCTAATCCAATATATCTCATTGATTGCATCTCCTAGATTAGATCTTGGCTTTCCCTCTGTTCA
Source organism: Avena longiglumis (assembly GCA_030063025.1). NCBI lineage: Eukaryota > Viridiplantae > Streptophyta > Magnoliopsida > Poales > Poaceae > Avena > Avena longiglumis. The sequence goes on from CP125977.1 coordinate 105,894,266, forward strand.
CATCCGTAGAAAATTTTGATTTACTATGCCGCGAAACCCTTCAGTGGTATCAGAGCTAGATCTATGCGTAGATGTGTTTCACGAGTAGAGAACGCAACATGGTTGTTGCGGGCGTTGATGTTTCTGTGCAAGCCTCTTGTTTTGGTTCTTCTTATGACGGGATAGTGATATTGAAGCGGTCCAGCCAACCTTACGCGACGCCGTTCGCGAGACCGCTCACTTGACGTGTGGATTGTTCCACACATGCGGCTGGTGGATGCCGCTTCTCTCACTATAGTTGTCATGGGATTAACACGAGTTTGGCAACCATAATATCACCGTTGTGGCTTTCCGTAGGTAAGAATCGTTCTTAGCATCTACTCCCATAAGCCACGTAAAACATGCAACAACAAAGTAGAGGCGTCTAACTTGTTTTTGCAGGGAGTGTTTTCTATGATATGGTATGGCCCAAGATGTGATGTGTATAATGTATGCGATGATCATGTTTTGTAATGTTTCACGACTTGCATGCCGATGAGTACACAACCGGCAGGAGCCATATGGTTGTCTTTATAATTGTGTATGACCTGTGTGTCAACTTCTTATGCGCCATGTAATAGTTTCACTTTATCGCTAAGTAGTTAGCAATAGTTGTAGTTGCTATTCATGGTGGAGGCAATCATGGTGGAGTGATGGAGATCATGCCGGCATGCACAAGATGGAGATCATTGCGCGAAGATTGGCTATACCATGTCACATAAAGTTATATGCATGTGATGTTTATCCTTTTATGTATCTTATTATGCTTAGATCATGCGGTAGCATTATAAGATGATTCCTCACTTAAAGATCAAGATAAAAACTGTTCTCCTTAGTATGCACCGTTGCGAAAGTTCGATCGTGTCCAAGCATCACGTGATGATCGGGTGCTATACGCTCGCTCACATACAACAGTGCAAGCCAGTTTTGCACACGCGGAAATACTTGGGTCTAACTTGACGAGCCTAGCATGTATAGACATGGCCTCGGAACACAAGAACCGAAAGGTTAAGCATGAGTCATATGAATGATATGATCGACACTTCGTTGTCCACCATTGAAACCACATCTCTTCTCGTGATGATCGGATTAGGTGTGGTGAATTTGGATCATGTTCACTAAACAACTTGAGGGGTGTTGAATTTAGTGGGAGTTCATCTAGTAATTTGATTAAGTTGAACTATTTATCATGAACATGGTCTAAATTGTACTTGCAAATACTGTAGATCACATGGCCAAGTCCAACTTCAACGTTTTTGCTGAGATAGAAAAGCATGGGTCTAACTTCACCAAATGGTTCCGCATTCTGAGAATCATTCTCGCTGGTGGACAAAAGGACTATGTCCTTGAGAAAGCGCTAGGTGGCCTCACTATAGATGCGTCGGTGATGAAAAAAGCTTATCGATCGGCAAGGATGATTATGATCGATTAAGATCGCCATGTTGTATGCTATGGAATCGGATCTTCAAAATCGTTTGAGGAGTTCCGGGCCCTTTGAGATTCTCGAGGAGCTGAAAAACATGTTTCAGACTCAAGCCCGTTCTGAGAGATATGAGATCTATAAGAAATTCTTTAACTACAAGATGGAGGAAGGGAGTTCCGTTAGTGAGCACGCCATTGAAGTGACGGGCTACACTCAACGCCTTGAGCAACTGGATCGCAAGATTCGGAGGAGCTCAAGATTGACACTCCTAGCTACAAAGTTTTGTAGTTGATCACAATCAGATTGGTTCCCGATATGATCACCGAGCTCTTTGCTAAGATGAAAGTAGCGGAGGTGAACATCAAAAGAATAATCATGTGTTGATGGTCAAGCCCCCACCTTCAAGAAAGGTAAGGGTGCAAGGAAGCCCTTCAAGAAAGGCGGTGCAAGCGTTGCCCTGCCGAGAAGAAGCTCAAGTCGGTCCTAAACCGGACCGAGTGCTTCTATTGCAAGGACAAGGGTCACCGAAGCGTTATCGTCAAGTACTTAGCGGACAAGAAGGCTGGCACCATCAAAGGTATATTTGATATACATGTTATTGATGTTTTCCTTACTAGCCCTCGTTGTAGTGCCTGGGTATTTGATACCGGTTTAGTTGCTAATATTTGTAACTCGAAACAGGAGCTACGGAATAGACGGCGGCTTGCGAGGGATGAGGTGACGATGCACATTGGCAACGGATCAAGAGTTGATGTGATGGCCGTCGGCACGCTCTCCTTAGTTTTACCTTCGGGATTAGTTTTAAACCTTCATAAGTGTTATTATGTGCCTGCGTTGAGCATGAACATTATTTCTGGATCTTGTTTATTGCAAGACGGTTATTCATTTAAATCGGAGAATAATGGTTGTTCTATTTATATGAGTAACATCTTTTATGGTCATGCACCTGTTGTGAATGGTTTATTTCTTCTAAATCTCGAAAGGGATGAAACACACATCCATAACATAGAGGCTAAGAGATGCAAAGTAGATAGTGATAATACTACATATTTGTGGCACTGTCGTCTAGGTCATATTGGTGTAAAGCGCATGAAGAAACTCCATTCTGATGGACTTTTGGAGTCTCTTGATTTTGAATCATTTGACACATGCGAACCATGCCTCATGGGCAAGATGATCAAAACCCGTTCTCGGTATGATGGAGCGAGCACGGACTTGTTGGAAATCATACATACCGATGTATGCGGACCGATGAGTGTTTCGACGCGGTGGATATCGCTCGCTATTTCGACTTTTACCGATGACTTCAGTAGATATGGGTATATCTATTTAATGAAACATAAATCTGAAACATTTGAAAAGTTCAAAGAATTTCAGAATGAAGTGGAGAACCATCGTAACAGAAAGATTAAGTTTCTACGATCCGATCGTGGGGGCGAATATTTGAGTTATGATTTTCTCACGCATCTTAAAGCAAGCGGAATTGTTTCGCAACTCACGCCACCCGGAACACCACAACGCAATGGTGTGTCTGAACGCCAGAATCGAACCCTATTAGATATGGTCTGATCAATGATGTCTCTTACTGATTTGCCGTTATAATTTTGGGGTTATGCATTAGAAACCGCTGCATTCACTGTAAATAGGGCACCATCTAAATCTGTTGAGACGACACCGTATGAACTGTGGTTTGGTGCTAAACCTAAGTTGTCGTTTCTTAAAGTTTGGGGATGCGAAGCTTACGTCAAGAAGTTGATGCCGGACAAGCTCGAACCCAAAGCGGAGAAATGCGTCTTCATAGGATACCCTAAGGAAACTATTGGGTATACCTTCTATCACGTAACCAAGGCAAAGTGTTTGTCGAAGAACGGTTCCTTTCTTGAGAAGGAGTTTCTCTCGAAAGAAGTGAGTGGGAGGAAAGTAGAGCTAGACGAGGTTATTGAACCTTCTCTTGAATTGGAGAGTAGCGCAACACGAAGTTGTTCCAGCGCTGCACCAACAATAGAGGAAGCTAATGACAAGGATCATGAAGCTTGGACGATCTTTTCTTGAATGTCGCAGGTCGACAAGGTCGCGTGCCCTCCCGAGTGGTACGGCAACCTGTCTTGGTCTTGTTAGTAGAAGACGGTGAACCTCGAACTATGAGGAAGCGATGATGAGCCAGACTCGATAAATGGCTAGAAGCCATGAAATCCGAATTGGGATCCATGAGCGAAAACCAAGTATGGACTTTGGTGGACCCTCCTAGCGACCGAAAGGCCGTTGAGTGCAAATGGATCTTCAAGAAGAAAGCGGACGGATGGTAATGTTATCGTTTATAAAGCACGTCTTGTCGCGAAAGGTTTTCGACAAGTTCAAGGTGTTGACTACGATGAGACTTTCTCTCCCGTAGCGATGTTTAAGTCCATTCGGATTTTATTAGCAATTGCTGCGTTTCATGATTATGAAATATGGCAGATGGATGTCAAGACTGCTTTCCTCAATGGCAACATTGATGAAGAGTTGTATATGATGCAACCCGAAGGTTTTGTTGATCCTAAGGATGCTGATAAAGTATGCAAACTTCACGTTCCATTTATGGGAAAGCAAGCATCTCGGAGTTGGAACCTTTGTTTTGATCAAGTGATCAAGAGCTTTGGATTTGTTCCAAATTGCTATGAAGCTTGCATCTACAAGAAAGTGAGTGGGAGCTCGGTGACATTTCTGGTACTATATGTGGATGACATATTGATTATTGGAAATGAGATCAACATGCTTAACGATGTGAAGAGTTATTTGAACAAGTGTTTTTCAATGAAAGACCTAGGTGAAGCTGCTTATATATTGGGCATCAAAATCTATAGAGATAGACAAAGACGCCTGATAGCTTTAAGCCAGAGTACATACCTAGACAAAGTTCTGAAAAGGTTCAGAATGGATAAGGCAAAGAAAGGTTCAGTGCCTATGTTGTCAGGTAAGTAATAAAACAGAATATTCTTAACAGACCAATTCTAAAGGAAACAACTCTTAAGTAATCCTTAAGAGGGAATAAAACACATCCAATTGGTCATGGACAGAGAAATAAGAAATTTCAACGGGTATGGACTAAATAGTTCAAATCCAATCTTAAGAAGGACTACCAATACAACTCAGATAATGACAAATCAAAGATTAGTCTTTTGGTCATAAATATTGTCTAATAGAATTAAGAAACCCTGTTTTAGTGAGACTTCCTATACCTTACCCAGTATAGTAAGAAAGTTCGATGATTAAATAAAAGGAGTTGGATTAGGATACCTAATTAGGATAATCAACTGAAGAAGAAACTCCAATTTAAGGATTCCATAATGAGAACATATACTTAAGGGATGATATTAAAAGGAACTTTGGAGTATTGAAGACAATAAGTTGTAGAATTCCAAGTATGATGAGAATACAAGGAAAAGATCTGGATATGGATACTACAATTATTTCCATTTGAGGTTACCATGGAGTTGAGATATATCGTAATCAATGTAAGACAATTCTGTTGGAATTATGCCCTAGAGGCAATAATAAAGATGTTATTATTATAATTCTTGTTCATGATAATGTTTATATTCCATGCTAGAATTGTATTAAGCGGAAACTTTAATACTTGTGTGGTTTGTGAACAACACCGTGTCCCTAGTACGCCTCTATGGACTAGCTCATTGATCAATGATGTTTAAGGTTTCCTAACAATAGACATGAGTTGTCAATTGATAATGAGATCATATCATTGGGAGAATGATATGATGGACATACCCAAACTAAGTGAAGCAATTAGATCGTGTCATCGTGTTCGTCTTTGTGAAGCTTTTCTTATGTCAAATATTGTATTCCTTAGACCATGAGATAATACAACTCCCTGGTATCGGAAGAAAGCTTTGAGGTCATCAAACGTCATCCTATGAGAGGGTGATCATAAAGGTGTCTCTCAGGTGATCGGAAAGTATCTGTTGGGTTGTATGTATCGAGATGGGATTTATCCCTCCCAAGTTGGAGAGATATACTTCGGGCCCACTCGGTAATCGATATCAACACCGCTTGCAAGCATGTGGTTAAGGAGTTAATCACAAAGTGATATCGGATTACGGAACGAGTAAAGTACTTGCTGTGAACGAGATTGAACTAGGTATGACGGTACCGACGATCGAATCTCGGGCAAGTAAAATATCGCGAGACGAAGGGAATATATATATGGGATTGATTGAATCCTGGCATCGTGGTTCATCCGATATGATCATCGATGAATGTGTAGGAGTCAATATGGGTTACCGCACCCATGTTGATTATTGATAGAAGATCATGTCTACATATTCTCGAACCCAAGGGTCACACACTTAACGTGTCTCGACGCTAGGATAGATTGGATAATTGGTTTATGAGTTTTTGTTCGAGTCTCGGATGGGATCCGGGACATAACGAGAGGTTCCGAGTGGTCCGAGAATAAAATTCATATAAGGCAAAGCAGTTTTGGAGTTCGAATTGTTCCGATTAATCGGTATTATACCGAAGCTTCTAGAACCTTCCGGAAGGGGACCAACGTGGCCCCACCTTCCGGGAGGGGCATGGGCCTATGAGGGAGTGACCTGGCCATTGCATTGGGCACAAGGCCCCATAGGGCCCAGCCGCCAAGAGAGGTTTAAACTCGAGCTAGACCTTCTAGAAGGGGTTCCTTGCCCCCACCTTATCCTTTAGGGGCCGGTTTGGGCTTGGGAGGGATAGGCTGCCCCTATATAAAGAGGGGGGCGCACCAACCCTCACACCTTCCCTCCAACCCTAGCCGCCCGCCTCCTCCTCTCCCTCCCGATCGCTAGGCGAAGCCTGCTGCAGAAATTCTCCACCATATACACCACGCGCCGTGTTGTAGATCCAATCTCTCCACCATACTTGCTGGTCCGAGGAAGGAGGAGACGCCGAGGTGCTGCACGCGGTGCATCTCACGGAGGCACCGCCACTTGTGGTGCTAGATCGGATCGGATCGCGAGGAGGAGAAGCGACTACATCACCCACGCCCGATTTAACGCTCATTGCGTAATCTTCAAGGGTATGAAGATCTAATCCAATCTCTCTCGTTGATTGCATCTCCAAGATTAGATCTTGGCTTTCCCTTTGTTCGCATTCTTAGAAAATTTTGATTTACTATGCCGCGAAACCCTTCAAATTCCTTACTCCGAAACATGAGAGTATACGAACTTCGAGGACGAAGTTTATTTTAAGGGGGAGAGTCTGTAACATCCCAGCATTAGAAATTGGAAATAAGCTGAACACAGATGTATGCATTGCATTCATGCATAGAAAATCCGAATAATTTCGCGCTTTTAATAAAAAACTTGCCAAAGTGATTGAAGCTTCTCTTAACTTGATGGAATTGAAGTAGACCATCAAGTTGACTGCGATAAGTTTCAATATGACCTTTGCTAAAACCTTATTTTGGGTAAACATGATTTGATATAAGGGTAGATCAAATATAATAAAAGTTAAACCCTAATACATTACTTAATGGATTATATTTGATCCTTAAGTAATCATATCTCAGTATTCATTACACAATCCATGAATACCAAGTTATAAATATAACTTAAGTAATAGGAATGTAACAACTAAATTTTAATCTCATCTACTTATACCATGAACATCACGGTAATACAATCTTAACTCTTTAGTGAGTTTGAGTAGGAAAGAAACCAAGTCAAGATCAGGCACCATGTATCTTTCTATCCATATCAATCTTTACCATTCCTATTGGAATCATATTCTAATATCTGTTGTTCATCAATGTTGAGTAATCAACTATTAATTCACCAATTCTTAACCTATCAATTTTTGATCTATCAACTCTTGTCCTATCATAGCATCCACTCTAAAACCTTTAGAGAAAGAAGTAAGAAGAGATAGGTGGTAATGCTAGTTTTAAATATAATATATATAATGGGAGTGTTGGAAGAGAATTAAATCAATATGATAATTGATGGAGTTAAACTCACTCCTAAAATGAAAGAAGAGTTATATGGAATATACAATTATATGGTAACAAATAGGATTATAAGGAGGGGCATTGCAGATAGATACCAAGGGGTAATCCTATGGGATTAAGTAGGCATAGTCCATGAATAATAGCCCTTAATCCAATAAGAGATACTAAGAAGATAATTCCAATACAATTGTAAAGTTGTATTGATGAAGAACTTGATTAGCCAACTGGAAACCTAAGCCATATATGATCAAGGGATTCTAATGATCATGCTTTTGTCACCAAGATTGAATGCTTATATCATATATAAGTGACATTGGTGGATAGAACATGATTGAACCCTAGTATAGATATGTTATTCTAGGTTAGCCATGACAAGTCATCATGATAAGATGTAAAGTTTGTATATAAGATACTGGAGTTAAGTAAATATAAGACGGTATAATTAAACTAAAGCTAGAGTAGCATGGAGTTATTGAAGTAGTATTAATCCTCTTAAAAGATAGTAACCTATTGAGGAGAATAGAATTTGATGTCTACATTTACTGAAGTAATGTTGGTAATGGATGATAAAGGAAGAGTATGAATGGAGGTAACTATAATCATCTCTTGGATTGGAGATTATTAGTATTAGAATAATTTGATAACCAAGTATGGATATAAGAAGATTATGAGATCTTTAGTGTCAAGCTTATTGGATTTACAAGTGGATTTAGAAGAATAAAAGGTGGATAAGGATATTCTTGTGAAGTAAAGCTCATCATGTTAACACATGATGATGGATAGGAAGAAGTAGAATATCTAGGAAAGGAATTCCTTAATCAGAAGTCCAGGATTGTAAATTATGGAAAATAGGAATTCTTGGTAAACACTCAACTTTAGATCTTTAACCAAACATAATATCCAATTCATATGATTGATCTATTATCTTATTTCCACAAATCTTTATAGGAGTATTTTCCTATAGCAACTCACTTAAGCACATCTTTGTCATTTTCAATTACCATAACCATATGTGCTTAGGAGTTATCTTTATCAATTCATTTCCATAAGACCTTCCAGAAGATAACTTTCTATTTTAAAGGGGATATCATTAAAGATCAAACACATGAAGACAATTCATTTAGCCATTAATCTTTATTCATAACAATAAAAAGATATAAGTATATTAAATTATCTAAAACTCATAGATACTGCTGATAATTGAAAACCCTAAATTTATTAATGAGTTTTATCATCAACACCTCATAAATATTCAATTTATATTCATTAGGCAAATTCCTTGATCCATTTCTCTAACCACTCATTTCATATGAGTATGGAATAAGTGGGGATACAATAATTATAAACCACCCTATACTTTATTATGTGATTAAAAACATAAAAATAAACCTTATGACTATTATTAAACATTTTACAAATTCATTACTCCAAATAAAAGTGAAAATAGTGCTATAAAGAATTTCTAAGATATAAACCCTAAAACCCTAATTCCTATCAATTCTATTTAATAAAAAACCCTAAATATTAAACCATTATAATTGCACTCATAAAGAGGAAATAAAAATCATTTTATAAGTTCTCATAAATACTTATATAAAAGGCAAATCTCTAAACCTCTAAGTGATAAATATTGTAATCAATAAAATAGTTTCCTATTAGTTCAAAAATTATAAGAAAATGAAGGAAGGTATCAACACCACTTAGTTTCTAATATTCCTGCATTATTTAATGTGATCTATAAAAAATTCTGGATGTTTAAATCCTTATAAAAATTCATATTTGAATGGGTTTAATAAAAATAGAAAATAAAAAGTTTGTGCTTAATAAAAACTGGAGCCAGAGCAGCATTGGCCCACGGCCCATCTTTTCCCTCGCTTATCTATTGCTCACGTGCATTCCATCGAAGTCCAGTTGCAGCCCACTAAGGCCTAGGCCCAACGTACCCTTTCGTCCACTCTATCCCCGTCGTCCACCTCCGGCCACGCCAGAAGCAGCTCGCTGGCGGCACCGCGTCGCTCGCCGGCGTGGAGATGCCCGCCGCCGCCTCCTAGTGCCCATAAGTTCGCTCGAAAACCCTAGCTTCGCCTTATCCTTTTCTCCCCTTGTTTCTCCATTCGACATCAAACCCTAGATTCAGATGCTCCAAAGGTCCCCGAAGCCTCCGGCCGTCCCTAACCTCGCCGTGATGCTAGGGAGCTCCGCCTTGTTCGTCTCCGTCGATTTCCCTGAAGCGTGCAAGCAGGCGAGGTCTTCACTGTCGCAATCCGACCCTCGTTCCCCGCCTCCGGCCGTCGTGCTCGCCATCGATTCCGGCCACCTCGCTCCTCGACGACCCCTCTGTCCAGCTCGTGGTGAGCTCCTGGTCCTTAGGGACCTCCCCTTTGTCTCCCTCTGTTTCTCTACCGATCCCGCGCCATGCAAATGTCGCCGTCGTCGCTGTTCGCCGTCACTGACCGCGCTCCGGTGGTCAAATAGCGGCGGCGGCACCACTTTTAGGCAGCCCGCATCACTCTGCGTCGAACCAAGCAAACCACGTCTCCCCGCGAGCCACCTAGCGTCGTCCCCGTGCGTCGCCTGGGAGGAGCACCGTCGGGTGATGCCAGCAGGTGCGGTCATCCCCTGTCAAACCCTAGGCGGGTCCACTGTGTCCGCATGGCTGCAGATGTGGCATCGGGCCCTTCTGTCAGCCTCACTGGCTAGATTCAGCCCGGTGTAAAAAATTATATAGTTTCTTTTATTTTTAGAAAAGTGTATTAAACTAGTTTAATTAATCTAGAAAATGAATAAATATTGGAAATTTAATAACTAATTAATTATAAGTCATAAAAATACATATAATGTATCAAAAATTTCAGAAAAATAAAATCTGTAGCATTAAACTATTATCAAACATTTTTATGCCAACAATTTAAATAAATATTATTTAATAAAGATTTTATAAGTTTTAATACTTTGAAAATTCATATTTTAATATTGATAAATATTAAAAATATAAATAAAATACCAAAAATCTTAGAAAAATAAGAACTATAATTTAAAACTATAATCATGCATTATTAATTTCCTTAATTAAACATTTATTATATATTAATTATTTATGAAGTAATAAATCGTGTAAAATTCATATCTTATTATTTAAAATCACAAAATTAAATGTAATATACCAAAATGATCACAAAAATAATACCTACATGTTAAAAATATAATATTCCACTTTTGAGTTAAATAAAAAGGTAAACACTTTACCAACTTGAATTTAAAACCTATTTATTTAATTAATAATTCATATAAAGGTAAATAGAATTTACTAATAATTCTAAAAATTAGCCAATTGAATCAAATAAATAGTATTAGTCTTAAATATTGATGGTATGAAGTCAAAATGGTTTAACACACTTTAAATACAATTTTATTGAATTAACCTTCAACCATAAGTGTAGATTATTTTATAAAAGGATCATTATCCAACATAAAATCTCCAAGAATAATTTGTAATGAAATAAAAACTATTACTTTACTTTAACCACAAGTTTATCAACATACCAAAACACTATAGTGAATCCATAAGTAGCTAAATAATATTATTACCTTGATTACAAACCATAAACACTCATTTATAAAAAACATAAATGATTCTATTCCATTATAATATTGAGAAACCACAATACCCAAAAAAAGTAGTACCATCCCTACTTAACTCTAAAGAAAAATATTATAAAGTAAATAAGATAAAAATATTATAAGCATTACACCTGAAGCCCATCTATGTTTTTTTAAGTTAACTTTAGTCTCAAGGCTTATAAACATTATGTCTAATAAACCACTTAGGTTTTTATAGTTAACTTTGGTCTATTATAATTAAGCCATAAAGCATATCCAATCCAAACTATTCAAGCAAGCACAAACAACATCGACCACATCTCATTAACCACAAAGATTATTTAGACTTTAGAAAAGAAATATTTTCTTCAAATGTTATTCTTTTTGCCACTTCAAACCACAACTCTTATATAAGCAGTCTTGAGTAGCATTTGACATTTGTGTCTGTCTCATTGTTTTATGATATTGTAATTACATGTTGTTTCACACACACTCACAAAGCCTTAATAAGAAGAACAAACATGAAACTTATCTAAAAGGGACAACACATTCTAAAGTAACCATTCCAGTATCCAAACCCTAGAACAATGTTAACCCCGAGATTTGAGTTAGGAAATTACATTACATTACTTATGCATAATAGCATCTTGCTTCTTTAAACATTAGTCCTTAACGGACCAATGATGCCGATTTCAGATATTGGATCTTATATTGTCTTGAAGACCGTGAGTGCATAATCTTGCAATCACAAAAGGCAAGTTCACACTTGCTCATGTCCTTTGGTTATTTTTTGTAAAGTATTTTACAAATCCAGTGTTGTCATCACCTGCATTAGAAAAAGTCCGAAAACACTATTTTCATAATAATGTGATTATGGTTTATTTACCATGAGGTAATAACCTACTATGAAAGTTCCGGTGGTAAAGGAACATATTATTTAGGACTTAACAACCAATGTCGCCAGTGATTCTTGTGCCGTATATTACGCGTTAACCATGAGATTTGGAATGGGACAGAGAAGTCGGTTGTATCTTCTTCCTCTCGCATGTAGCCGGATGTGCAGGCCGTGGCTGTTATCCTCGTAGCGTGCATATTAACTGGTAATTCGTAGAGGATATGCAGCATATGGGTGGGAGCCCTCAACGTCCCACGATAGTTCTGGCATCTAACAGTCTGTACAAACCAATGTCGTAATTCAATATGTGGGCATGGTGTACACCAAGGAGGCATGCGAGGTCGCGAAGGGTGCAGTGATTGGCTTGGATCATCTATTGGGCCCCACACCATAGGAAGTGTGGACGGGAAAGATCGCCCGGTTGTGCACCTCTCATGGGTAAAGTAACGCACCTCTGCAAAGTGTAAGAACTGTAACTTGGTACTCCCTGTTCCGGGAAGGAGCTGCGAACGCGGCGGGAAAGAAACTCCATGAAAGTTTTGGTTAACCCGTGAAGGCTGACGGACATAGCTTTTCAGAATAAAAGCAACCTTTGAAGAAATGTTTACGAAAACTCGCATTGCCTACGACCTATGGTCTGTGGCTATAGATATAATGCATCAAACACTCCTTTTCTAGTGAACTTGTTGAGTACGCTCGTACTCAACGTATCTTCTTAAACCTTGCTAGACTCTAAAGCCATTAAGACGACGTCTATATCAAGTTATACTCCAGGAATCATCACCAGAAGCTAAAGTTCTTCAATGAAGTCAAGAAAGTCAACATATACATCAACTCAAGTGAAGACGAAGTTACTGATTAGATGGAATTATAATCTCTAGCCATAGGACCTATTTCTGTAGCGTATTGCAATAGCAGCAATGCCAGACCATTAGTTAAAATACTAGTCTTAATAGTATGATAGTTTATGAGTTGTTTATTCCTGATTCTTCTTTGTAAGAAGTTTCTTTCTCTCTCTTTTTAACCTAGAGTGTTCTCTGGATCTTGTGTAAAGAGTTGAGTTGTAACCTATAGTCATGTTTTGGACCTGCTGTGTTTCTGTTGTACCACTCTGAGGGATGTAATACTAGTGAACGGTGTTTCATTGGTGTTATGTCAACGACTATAGTGTACTACATCATGCAGTGGTATGTTGGGTCACCGCAGGATGTGATGACTGCTTGTATGATCATGCATAACATGATTGTCGAGGAGCGTGATGATGGCACCTTGGAGCAAGGCTGAGACTTCCAGGGTCAGTTGGTTAAGCCATAGCCAGGTCTAGCATCTTGGGTGAAAATTTCTTCACAGGCAGACCCATGATCGGTTTCAACTAGATTTGGTTGAGCATATATAGCCCCGTGCGGGAAACCTAAATGGTTAATCCCTTATTTGTTTCTTGTAATTTAATGATGTTCTTTTACTAACCATGTGAGTGTGAACTAGTTATATGTAAGCAATATTTTTATTAGATTACCTAATCTAGTTTATTTATTTGTCAAAATATACATTTATTTAGGTACTTTGTGCCAAAATCTGCAAACATATAAAATTTTTGACCAGCGGTGTCCAACGCAGATAAATGGGCCGCGTCGCTGAGCACGGCTAGTTGGACAGACCGAACCACGACTCAAAAAATGACCGCGGGCCGATCCAAATAGAAAAAAAGGACAATTTCGATCGGCCGTTTGGGTCGCCCGAGTGGAGGTTACCTCATACGGGTGCTAACATTGTTGCACATAGGACATATTAAGTTGATCAGTTAGAAAACTCGCTAAAATGAGACTTGTGTTGCGCGTGCACGGTTACTAGTGCTAGAAGTAGCTAAATTTGAATTTGGATATGAACTTGGCATGTTATCACTCTGTGCACTATAAAGATATGTTATGCATTTATAAAGAAACTTTGTTGGGTAGATAAACACATGATGTGCAATATAGTGAAATTTTTAGGGAGAAAACACCGACTTTTGTGATAAGTTTTTTTAACATAGAAAGTACCCTAGACGTCGTAGTATTGGATGCACGTTGCTGCGCCCAAGGCTCTGTGCACATAGGTCCACATCCAGAGATACTACAAGCTCGGCCACCATGTGCGCGTTCGGAATATTCAAGTGCACCCCGCTGGCGAAACGAAACAGGATAAGATCAGGCACGCACCTTCTCTTTCACCAGACCAGGCACACCGCTGAGCAGCGCCGGGCGGGCCCCAGTGTCTGTCCTCTCCTCTTTCACCTTATCTCCTACTCACCCTTCTCTCGCTGTACCTGTACGATTCTCTTTTTTTTCTTTTTTTTCTCTCGCTCTCTCGTACCTGAAACCCTTATCTAATCACAGTTGCCGATGGAACACAACGATTACCAGATAAGCAAAAGGAGGATTAGCATAGGATGCCCCGTCCCAGTTCACACACAAACGCCCCCTCCGACTCCGATCATCAGGTTCAGGCACCCTACCCAGAGCTCATCTGCCCCTTCGAAACCTTAAACAACATCATCATCATGGTTCACTGGACTAGATTACGAGATGGGGGGTCGAGCTGCTTAATTTGATCGCCTGCACCGATGAAAAACGTACGTACTCACGCTATACTAATCAATATAAACAGATTATTAAGGTTGTGATCTCCCAGGTCAAGTGTTAAGTAATATAGGATCGGCTCTGCTGCTTTGTTTACCGGTTTATTTACGTGGCAGCTCGTCGGCGCTGCTCCGAGAAGAGCTCCTCGGTTTCCATTTTTTTACTACTGTATCTTTTTCTCTATCGTGAAGGTGAAGTTAATTACACTCCATTAAAATAAAAACCACTGCTTGCGCCTTGAGGTTGAGCCTTTTGGTTTTGGGGAGAGGGGAAAAGTTAAGCCACCTCAAAAAGGACCACTCTTCCCTGTGCTAAGCTTTTCGATTATTAGCTGGCTAATGGTTGCGATCAGCTAGCCAAAGACGCCAAAAGCGAGGCGCTAACAACTGGATGACGATGATGCTTATCGGATGAGGCAGCGCACAGGACTCGTCACCCACCATTTCTGTTCCGTCTGTATGTCTGCTCCCCACCACAAGCCACTCGCACCAACAAACACAATTCCACGGCCAGAGCAGCAAACATGGTTAACAACATTTTAATTTTGGTGACACGAAATGACCACCTGACGATGATGCCATTGCCATTGTCACCGGGTGGTTCCAAGACCAGCCAAAACAACACAACAAAATAATGGAAGTTCTCATATATAGACCCGAGATATCTTGATGATTATACAGTACCAGCAGCATGTCGCCAACCTAAATCCGGTCTAAATTTTAGCTAGTTGTACCCCGCGTTCTGCAGATCGGAGAGTGAGTATGACCTAGGAGACCGGAACGAGCTCGTGTTCGGGTTCAGGCTACTCGTCATCATCGAAGATCCCTTCTCGGACGCGCTATGGAGCCTGGGCGGAGGGAACCTCCTTGGAGACGATGCCATGGCCGCCTCCCTCCTGCCATGGCCGCTGCCATTATCGTCCTCGTCGCCTCCGTCGTTCGAGCGGTCTTCGTCTTCCTCGCCCTCGTCCCCCTCCACGACGGTGTGGTCCAGTGACAGGAGAGGGGGCAGGTACGTGGTGACCAGCGAGCTGCAGGAGGCCCTCCGACGCGACCACGCGGCCAGCACGCGGCGCCGCTTGTTGAACGGGTTCTCCGGCTTGGCGATCTCCTTGGCGGCCGCCTTGGCAGCTGCCTCCGCCAGGCTCGTGAAGGATTTAGACTTGCCCGCGTAGAAATTCGACAGGCCCCTCCTGCGATTATAAGTTCATTCATCTTGGTCAGTTCTTGTTCTTCAGGAGGATAATACTCCTCTCTCTTGATGCGCGGCTAATAAGCAAATATGGATTCTTTTTAAGCTAGCAGATGCATGGGATTTCAGCTAACCAATACAGCACCAAAAAAATTGCATGAACTTTATCAGTTCGACAGTTTGCAGCAGAAAGATGCTAGACTTTCTCTATCCATAGTTGGTCCTAATTAGGATGCAAATGTTCAGCACAACAGACATACTACCTTTTTCTAGCTCCGGTTATATGATCTACTAGTACCAGAGAATAGATATGGATGATCTTGCCACAAAAACAAGACACAACCGCTCAGGAATCAGAACTACTAGTATGACTTTTCTTCCTGAAGAGGAAAAAAAAGAACGTCAACACAGTTGCAGCAGCTAGCTACTCTGCAATATCCGTTTGACCAAGAAAACTTGAAGAAACCACAATAAAATCAGCACAAAATTAACAAAACAATAACTCAAGAAAAAAAGAGAGAGGAGGTACTACTAGAAGAAAGCAGATATACTAGATGAGCTTACTTGTTGGGCAGCGCATCCTCGAGGGACTCGATCGTGCCCAGCCCCATCCCAAAGACCTCCTCCACCGGCGGCTTCACGTTGCTCTCCACCTCATCCTCCTCCCCGTCCTCCTCCTTCTCCGATGAGGAGTCCTCCCCGATCGACGAGCTGTCCGAAGAGGCCGCCCCGATCGAGGAGTTCTCCGAGAGCGCCTCCTCGAGCTCCCCCGTCCCCGCCGCCTCCTCCTCCCCCTCCTCCTCCTCATCCTCATCGACGTAGAACCCGTTGCCGCCGCCGCCGCGGGGATTCCTCTCCTGCTCCTCCGTATCCGCCCGCTGCTTCCCCTTGTCCGCGCCCCGGAAGCCGTGCGCCCGCGCCATCCCCGGCGCCACCGCCGTCGACATATGCGCTCGACTGCTCACACGCAACTACGTCTACCTAGGCAGGAAGAAGATCCAGGCAAAAAAAAATAATCCGCGACGACGACTACTGTGCAGATCGGCGGATCGGCGGGTTGGCTGGAGGGTGGGATTGTCCGCCGAGAAATTGACCACGCCGCAGTAGCGCAGCCCACAGACGAGGACAAGAAATCTTGGGGAGATGGAGAGAGAGAGAGGAGGGCAGGGGAGGGAGAGAAGGAAGGAAGGATAGGATAGAGATGCTGAGCTAGCCTCGGACCCGGGGAGGAGGGGCCGTGCTGCTGTATAGTTACGGGACGGACGCCGAACCGGTCCATGCGCCCGGTCCAGACATCCGAGGCCTGGCGCAGCACGAGGCGAGGTGGCCGGTCTCGCTCTCTCTCTGCTATGTTCGGCTGACAACGCGGGCCCACTGGCGGTGACACGGACCACTGTGGCGCCGGTCTACGGAGGTACTACGCCGCTGACCTGTACATACACCAGTCCCAGTCCTAACCAAGGAGTATACCGGTACACATACCATTCCTAGTCTTGTACCTCGGAGTATACCGTATTTATACGGTGCGCCGTACGTACAACGACCGTGCGTGATCCGGCCGGCCAGCTCGATTGATCAGGCATCGCACGTGTGGGTGTGGTAGCGGGGAGGAAGAAGCGTGTGTGTGCGGTGCGGGGTGACAAGTGGGGAGCAGTGCGCGCACACGCGTTGTGACGGATCGCTTTCTGCCGTCGTGACTCTTCTCGCTCGGGCGTCAGCTGTCTGCGGCAGGTCCATGGATGGGCCGACACTCCTCGGATGCCCCATCGCCGCTGCCATGCCCGATCCGGAATTTATTTATTTATTTATCGTCCAACAAGAAAATGTCTCTCGTAATCTAGTATAGTCTCGTCTATTCTCCAGGGTTTCCTCCTGGTTATCCGTCTCTCAGCTTTATGTGTGTGACGGTTCAGGAGAACTTTCAGTTATAGACTCATAGTTTGCGTTAAGAAAAGGTTCAGTTCTTGTTTAAAAAAAGCAAAATGCTCAGTTCAGTGCCGTACCGTGTCCAATCTGATGCTCGTCCAAACCACAATGTACTTCACTTGGGAATACTGTTTGGCAAAGTGTGAGTAAACAGTCCCTGCAAAAAAAAAAGTCTGAGAGCTGTTCATTCTGCTTTCCAGGCCATGTGGTTTAACTAGTTTGACTGCAGTCCGAAGACGTGCATGTACATACATGCATCATGGATAAACATAAGAGACGACCAGGGCCAATTAATCTCCATTCATGCATTGCACAGAGTCCTATGTATCTTTGACCCAACGCGGCTGTCCCAGAAATTTACCGTGGGCTTGCTCGGCGCTACGGTGCCGACGGAACAGCTTTCGTTCGTCTGGATAGATATAGATAGATAAACGGATGAGGTCGGTAGGCAAAGCGCGGCGGATTATTTATTAATTTAGTTTAGGCCGAGCCACACACACACACACACCAAGATAAAGTAAAGTAATCGTGGTCCTCTGGTGGTGGTGGTGGATCGCCTTTCTTCACATCGCGTTGTTGTCGAAGAGATATTCCAGGCATCTTCTGCTTGGCAGTACAATATTGTTTTCTGCTTGGCGGTGGTGCCCTGTCCGGATTACTATAAGAAAAGGAAATTGTTCGCTGGGTCCGGCTTCGGGGTCAAGGATAATGCATGGTTCGTGGACGAGATCGCGATTGATTAGCAAGACGGTTGATGATTAATTGTTGGCGTATATACGTATGGACCTGGACATGCAGACGGTAGAGCACGCACGACACCAATTAGGAAAATACAATGAAAAGGAGGTTTTATATATGTATTGTATATATGCAGGATCGGATTGACGCCGAAAGTCCTTAAATTTAGTTTGTCTGTGGTGTTGAGATAGTACGTGGCAGGGAGTATGATGTGCGTCGTTTTCGAACCTCCCTGCTCTTTTTAAAGAAAACGCCACCCATCGCTGTGTCGATGTTGTCAGTGGGTAGTAATTGGGCGCTGCTAGTACTACTAGTATGCATACCGAGTTAAGATGCATATAATCCTCTTGTACAAACGGGAACGGGCTAGCACATGTAGTGTGGACACGAGCAGAGTTTCGTGGCGCGCCTCTGAACTATAGAAGCCTACAGTAGAAACGTACCGAGTTAACTAAAAATCTTGTGGTTTCGTCCGTCAAAGGTCCACCCCATTCCCCATGATTTCTGTCCCCCACTTATCCGCTAGGAGGCCCCTCGGCGCACCAGATGCCATGTGAGATCTTTGCCCATCTTGTCTCTCAATTGGTCTGCAGTTCAATGCACCCAGCTACCCCGTTGCCAGGTCCATTCTCCCGTCCTGTCCTGTCGTGCACATGTCCGTTTTTCCGGGTTCGTTCTTGCTGCACTTGGGCGAGCTAGCCTTGTCTTGCTACTAGATCAATCAGTCGAGCTTCTACGCATGTTGGGCACTACGTATACGAATATTCTGCAGACACATTGCGCACAATTTTACTAGTACTTTCCTTCGACCTATATTAATTGAATTGAATTATTTTAAATGGGCCTATATAATAAATAGTGCCTAAATTTATTTAAATTTTGATAAATTAAAGTTAATTAATATGGGTCGAAGGAAGTACTACCTGTTTACTAGTGTAGCGGTTTTCTTGTCTCAAGATAGACCGTTCGAGAGGTCAAAGATGTGGAGCGGGCAGAGTAGAGAATCTATCCCTGGATACACTAAAAATTATACACATGAGAAACCAAAGAAAGAAAGCGAGAATCATATACTACGAAGTACTTCCTCCGTACGCAAATAAGTGGATGTTTAAATTATGGGATGAAGTAGAAAGTGCATTGGAAATATATTAGCCATGTTCTCTCTTATCTTTAGTTCTTTCACCTCTAATGAGGTAAATGCACGTATAAAATGAAAAGACCAATTGCTAAGGCTAGTCATAGTGGGAGTAACTAGGATAGTAACATATTCCTACATGTATTGCCAACTAAGCATTTTGATAACGTTGCATGCAATTAAATGATAAGAGAGACTTGTGATAACTAGCTATGTTACCATAACATCACACATTTCAAGACAAAATGAGTCTACATTGCAATAAATAAGACTTTGCATGATACCACACCTATGTTATTTTTCACTATGGAGGTAGTAACTTAAACTAGTAACACATGCATGTTATTACTTTAAGTTACTTCCCACTATTACCGGCCTAAATGTTATTAGGCTTAATTTCCGTGAAGCAATTATTTCTACTTTAAAGTGCATTGGAAAGATAGAAGTACATTCTTTTGTGGACAAATTTTAAATCCAAACATATACTTATTTATAAACGGAGGAAGTAGCGAAGAAGAGAACCCGGGCGGAAAAGTGGCGAGGAACCTGACGTGATCTGGCTATTGCGGATTGCAAAAGGAGCAATAACCGATAGGGTTTTCGATGTTACACTCGTCCGTCCATTCGTTGTCACGTGCCCCAAGCTCGGCAAAATGGACAAAATTAAACCAAGTTAAAAAGAAATTCAATTTCGCACAAAACTATTTTACTCGTTTAACCTTTTTGAGTAGCGCATAACGCAAAGTCGCTATGCTCAATAGGGTAGCGTCTCTTTAAAAACGCTATACACCATGCCAGCGTGGCACGTGGGCGCTACACTACTTATTTTATAAAGAGTAAAAAACATTGTGTTAGTTGAGTTGGTTTGAGACATTGTTTCGTCTTGATTGATCCTGAGTTTGACTCCCCACTCTACCAATTTTTGCCGAACGTTACGTCTGTCACTTAAGCGTTACACTATATATTATATAAAATGTCTATCTTTTTTAGGGTGAACATCACTTTAGCTTACTCCCTCCATTCTGGATCATAGGGTAATGTTGAAATAATTAGCAGTTTTCGCATTAATTTAATTCAAGTATAAATCATGACAGAACAATTTTCAAGACTAACTAGCATACGTATAGTAGACATGCACCATACAAGCAAGTGAAAACCTAGCACATCCACGCATACTGCAATACTAGTAACCATCATAGAAAATAACAGGAGGGCAAAGAACTCGTACGAGTTCGTCGATGGTATGACCAACGACGCAACAGCACCGGCGGCGGCAGCAGCAGCCTGCTTGGAAGCGTCGTCAGACATGACGATGAAGTCGAGGAAGCCGGACGAAGAAGAGCTTGAGCAGTCGCGCCTAGACGCTCCCTAAAAACCTTATCACCTCTCTCCCGGTGTAGGATTAGAGAAAC
The DNA here is from genome assembly GCA_030063025.1 of Avena longiglumis. Taxonomy (NCBI): domain Eukaryota; kingdom Viridiplantae; phylum Streptophyta; class Magnoliopsida; order Poales; family Poaceae; genus Avena; species Avena longiglumis. The sequence continues at coordinate 105,915,202 of CP125977.1, forward strand.
GGGGTTCTGGAGGCCTGCTCTCCCGGACGGCCGTGCACGCAGCCGGCGGGATGGAGTAGCAGACGGCAGCACAAAGAGGTGGAACGGCGATGCGCAGGTAGGCAGATGCAATCTAATTGCTGGTGACGGCTAGGGTTCGCGTCACTGCTTATATAGTCTTGGTAGGGCGGGGCGTGGGCAACAGCCTGCCCAAAGTCGATTCCACCCATGATGTGGAAACGAACGGTTGATTAACACGTCCGTTAATGACGCATTAATAACTCATAATTAATTTCCCAAACAGCAAAATAAAGCTCGGCTTGGTGAGATTCCCGCAACCCGGGACACGCGCGTCGCGTCCTGACGAGGCATGGCGTGGCGTGGCGGGTGGCATCGGAGGAGGAGTGCGCGAGGGCTTCTCTTCTTCTCACACCTTAGTGAGTGGTGCAACACTCTACTATATAAGATGGTCCAACTCCCCTTCCACTAGCAATGTGGGACTAAACTTTGGCACCACTAGCACACACATGAGATGCCATAATAATGGGCCAAAGAGAATTTCAGAATTTGTATTTGTTATTGGCCTAAAGCCCAACATCAAATGTGCCTCAATTTCCAACAATCCCTCACAAAGTCTCATTGGCACATCACATCATTCTGTTCCAAATCACTGTTTTGATATACCAGCGTTTTTCAGTAGAGACTGTTAAGTTGAACTTCCACCTAGAGTACTAGACTACGCTCATCAACAACTATCAATGGACTAAGCTTTGAATTGCCAGTTTTGTGTAAATGAGTTTCACCTAATGTCATACTGATACTAGGCTGCCGAAGGCTACCCCTCGGGTGGAGCATATAAGTCACACTCTTGGCTTTTTTCATGAGCTTCCTAGAGATTACCCTATCTCATAAACTATGACCAGCAGTCGGGCTCACATAGGTGCGTTCTTTCAAGACTGCTCTGTAGGATAGCATCTTGGCTTATGTAAGCCTATGAACACATTAAGACTAAGGCAACCTGTCATACAGATCGTGAGAGTAATGCATCTTCAGCGGAGTGGGTTAATACAAGTTACCCTCCTCCAGTTAGCCACTGGTTTGTTTCCCTGGGTCCTAATTCATGGGATCTCCGATCACATAGGTTGAGTTACTACCACGGTAACTCATGTGGGTCTCAAACCCATCTCCTTTGATGCAATATCTGTCACATTTCTTGATAGACCTTTTTTGAAAGGATCTGCTAGATTCTTAGTTGTTTGGATATAATCCAATGCTATTACTCCGGAGTTTCTCATTTTCCTAACAGATGTCAATCTTCTCTTTATATGTCTTGATGACTTCATATTATCCTTTGAACTACTCACTTTGACAATCACAGTTTGATTATCGCAGTTTATAAGAATAGCCGGCACAAGTTTATCAACAACTGGCAAGTCAATCAAGAGTTCACGAAGTCAATCTGCTTCGACAGTAGATGTATCTAGTGTTACGAGTTTTGCTTCCATTGTTGACCTCGTTAAGATGGTCTTCTTGAAAGACTTCCATGAAACAGCGCCACCACAATCAGTGAATACATATCCACTTGTGGCCTTCAACTCATCAGCATCAGAGATCCAATTTGAGTCACTATACCCTTCAAGTACCGCAGGGTCTCCGATATAGTGAATATCATAACTCGATGGACCCTTTAGATAGCGCATTACTCTCTTAAGAGCATGCCAATGATCATCTCCCGGATTGGAAACAGACCGGCTAAGTTTTCTCACAGCAAACACGATGTCAGGCCTTGTTGCGCTAGCTAAATACATTAATGAGCCAATTATCTGAGAGTATCTTAGCCGATCTCTAGTTGTTATTTTGTTCTTTCGAAGCATCTTACTAGGATCATATGGTGTCAGCGAAGGAGTACAATATGAGTAGCCAAAGCGAATCAACACCTTCTCCACATAGTGAGATTGCAGAAGTGTAATTCCGCCATTCTCATCTCTCAACAGCTTGATGTTTAGAATAACATCAGCTTCTCCAAGGTCTTTCATGTCAAAACTTTGAGACAAGAAACTCTTGACCTGTTCGATGACAATCATATTTGTCCCAAAAATCAGTATGTCATCAACATACAAGCAAAATATAACTCCTTCGCCCCCACCATGGCGATAGTATACACCTTTGTCGGCTTCATTTGCAACAAAGCCAGCAGATGTTAAAGTTTGATCAAACTTCTCATGCCATTGCTTAGGTGCTTGTTTTAGTCCATACAAAGACTTCAATAGCTTGCACACCTTGCCTTCTTGACCATCTACTACAAAACCATCTGGCTGAACCATATAAATCTCCTCATCCAACTCTCCATTAAGGAAAGCTGTCTTGACGTCCATTTGATGAACGATAAGACCATGTGAGGCAGCCAATGAGAGTATAACTCGAATAGTGGTCAATCTACCCACAGGCGAATAATTATCAAAGAAGTCTTCGCCTTATTTTTGGGTATAACCCTTGGCAACAAGTTGAGCCTTGTACTTTTCAATTGTACCATCAGGCCTAAGCTTCTTTTTGTTAGAATATATAACCATATTGTATTTGTATAGATATATGGTTGTATATGTGTAGTATATGTATAACTGTCTGTATATTGTGCGGTATGAACTCTAGCCTTGTAAGTCTACATAATGAGCAATACAAGGCACCACAATGTGTGGTTTCCCCTATCTTACATGGTATCAGACGCAAAACCTAAACCCTAGACCTGCACTGACCTCCCACCTTCCGCCGCCACCGAAACCACCACCTCGTGCCGGCGCGGCCAGCTCCCTAGCGCGTCGGCAACGCCCGCGCACCCCCCCTCTCAGTGGTTTTAGCGGTTTGCCTCATTCATTGCTTCGGTTGGTTTCATTGGCTCCAAATCTGACAGTTCGTTGTTCATCTATCGGCGTGGTGCTAACATGGCTTCTCTCCTGCTCTATGTGGATGACATAATACCGACCGCGTCTTCCTCAACATTGTTGCACAGTTTGATTGTTGGAGATATGCCCTAGAGGCAATAATAAATGTAGTTATTATTATATCTTTGTGTTTATGATAAATGTTTACATTCATGCTATAATAGTATTAACAAGGAAACATTAATACTTGTGTGATTTGTAAACTAAATTAGAGTCCCTAGTAAAGCCTCTTTATAATACTAGCTTGTTGGTTAATAAATGATTGTGGTTTCCCTATCATGAACATTGAGATGTTATTAACAACAAGATCATATTGTTAGGAGAATGATATGATGGACATACTCCTATAGATAAGTGTAGCATAAAGATCAAGTCATTTTAATAGTTCAATTGTTATATGCTTTATGATACATAGTAACCTTATTCCTTCGACCATGAGATCATGCTTATCACCATCACCGGAAGGATGCTTTGATGACATCAAACACCACACCGTAACTGGGTGGCTATAAAGGTGGCATTGACTGTTTGGAAAGTATTGGCTGAGACACATGGATCAAGAGTGGGATTTGTCCATCCATATGACGGATAAATATACTTTGGGCCCTCTCGGTGGAATGTCATCCAATTAGCTTGCAAGCATGTGACTAGATCACAAGGGATCACATATCACGGGAACGAGAAAAGAGTACTTATCAGTAACGAGGTAGAACTAGGTATGCAGAGATACCGACGATCAAAACCTCGGATAAGTAAACTATCATGAGACAAAGGGAAATTGGTATCGTATGTAAGTGGTTCATTCGATCGCAAAGTAATCGTAGAAATATGTGGGAGCCATATGAATTTCCAGATTCCTCTATTGGTTATTGTTCGGAGAAGTGTCTCGATCATGTCCGCATAATTCACGAACCGTAGGGAGACACACTTAAGGATTCGACGTTGTTTGAGTAGTTATGGAATGATGACTAAGAGACTGAATGTTGCTCGGAGTCTCGGATGGGATCCGGGATATCACGAGGAGATCCAGAATGGTCCGGAGAATAAGATTCATATAAGGAAAGTCCTGTTTCGGGGTTGGAGAATGGTTCCGGTGTTTTCATCGGGAATGTTCTAGAAGGTTCCGGAATGTCCGGCACTCCGGAGGGGAAGGGTACATGAATGTGTCATAACAAGTTGGAATGGTTGCATCATGTACTAGGTGTCATCGCTGAACAAAATAAAGGGATAAATCAAATCCTAGTTTGAAAAGTCAAACACCAATTTGAAAAGTCAAACGGCTATTTTGTTTGGTGGAGGGAGAGTAGGAAACCTACTTGGGGAGGAAGTCCCTCTCCATCCACCGCCGGCCTTGGAAGCCGAGTTGGGGAGGGACTCCCCTCCCCTTGGCCGACCCCCTCTACCTATATAAGGAGGGGCAGGACTGCCCCTCCAAACACACACCTTGCCCTTCTAAACCCTAACCCTAGCCGCCGGCCACCAAACCGCCGCCGCCGCCCTAGGGTTTCTCCCAAGCCGCCGAATTGGGGCTTCTACTTGCCCTAGACGCCGGCCTAGCTCCCTCTACTTGGTGTGTCTAAACCCTAGATCACCAATGCTCTCTCATAGTCCACCATACTCGCTCCGGCTTAAGGCGAAGCCCTGCGAGATCTCCCCTCTACTTCCGGTACCACTGTCGTCTTCTAGGAATCGCGAGAGAGTGCTACAACCTCCGCTGCTGGAACAAGGGAGAGGAAGGTCTTCCGAGTACCAAACGTGTGACCGATCATGAAGCGCCGCTTAACGCAGCGCCGGAAGGATCGTCTACACGATCTTGAGATCGGGAAGAGTACGACTACATCACCCACGAGAATCTGCTCTCGTTAAACACTTTGGAATCTTCGAGGGTGAGTTATTCCATCGACTCGTTGCTACAATCTAGTAGATAGATCTTGGCTTGTTTGTTTGTATGCGGTAGAAATTTTTTGTTTTCCATGCTACGAACCCCTATAGTGGTATCAGAGCCGTGTCTATATGTAGATCTTTTGCACGAGTAGAACATAATGGTCATTATGGGCGGTGGTGCTTCTATTATCAATTGCTTCTTGTGTACTTTGCATCTTGCGGTATGATGGGATGAAGCGGCCCGGGCTAACCTTACATGACATCGTTCATGAGACTTGCTCCACGCTCAACATGCAACTTGTATTGCATAAGTGGCTTTGTGGATGTCTGTCTCTTCCATTATAGTATAGATCCAATTTACAACAGGCACTTGATAGTTCAAACATCAACGTTGTGGTTCTTGTTCGTAAGTTAGATCGACACTTACTAAAAGCCCCAAACCACGTAAAATATGCAAAGCAATTAGAGGCGTCTAACTTTGTTTTGCAGGGGTGTGCTGTGATGTGATATGGCCATGATTGTGATTATATTTGATGCATGCAATGTTCCTTATTGTAAGTTGGCAACCGGTAGGAGCCATATGGTTGTCTTTAATTTCTGTTAAGACCCGCGTGTCTATTCAAAGTAGTTGTAATAGATGAAGCTGGTGGACGACAACCATGGAGCAGCGTCATTGACCTTGATGAAATGCTGGTGATGATGGAGATCATGTTTGTGCTTGAAGATGGAGATCGGAAGCCCAAAAGAAGAAATGCCATATCATATCACATATTATGAATTGCATGTGATGTTAATCCTTTATGCATCTTGTATTGCTTAGTTAACGACGGTAGCATTATAAGATGATCCCTCATGCACATGAATTTCAAGTTCTAAAGTGTTCATCCTTAGTAAGCACCGTTGCTAAAGCTTGTTGTTTCGAAGCACCACGTGATGATCGGGTGTGTTAGATTCTGCAAGTGTATACAACGTGAGCAAGCTAGATTTGCTCATGCGGAAGCTAAGGTTTGATCTTGACGAGCCTATGTAACACCCTCAGAATCGACCCTATGCAAGTTTCAGCGATTCCCGCCAAACCTGCATAGAAACGATTCAAAGGTGCCCACCAGGCACTTTCGTGTGGGTGGAAAACGAAGTAATAACATTACACAACAGTCCTCGATGGGACCCACAGATCAGATATATACAACAGCGACTCCACGAGTCAAGAATACAGATATAATGTACAAAGATCCAAATCACCTTGAAAATGATAGAGCGTCCGACTACGGACAAGATGCAAATGGGGCTAAGAGCCCTGAAGAATAACCAATGCCCATAACCCCGGGCCAAGCCGGAAGGGTAACCACGCTAACGACGCCGATCTCAAACCTTCTTAAACAAAGGGTGCCGACAAGGGCAAAGGAAAGAGAGAGCGGTCGATCGAGGCCAGTACACGGTGAGGCTAGAATTCGACGGTCCTCGCCTACATAGGTATGGTGGACTGAAGCGGCAGCGCAGCATGCACTAAACAACCTATAGAGACTCGATATAACTGTTGGCTAACAGAGAGGGATAAGAAAGACCTATTCGGAATCAACCTGATGCTACCATCAAACAAACCCATCCTGGTGTTTCCCCCTCGAGACCAAACGAGGAAGTCAACCGAGGAACTCACACGGTTGGCAGTTTTATTTATTCAGTTATCGTTGCAACAATTACTAGTCAGGTATAGATAGTCATCCTGATAAAATAAGCAGTGGGCTCTTTTATTTAACCATTCCATTGTAGTTGCAACACTTACTAGTCAGATACAAATAGCATGAGATAACCCCAAAACCCAGCAGTTGTTGGTACTTTTATTTAGCCATTCCGTTGTAGTTGCAATACTTACTAGTCAGATACAATGGTCGCAAGCGACAACCCAAACAAGCAATTGTTGGCAGTTTTATTAGCCATTCCATTATAGTAAAGTTGATTACTAGTCATTATAAAGTCAAGTTTATAGCGCTACTTTAGTTATAGTTGTCTATGATCGAGATACTGTGCTCCAAGTCGTCCATAACCGCGGACACGGCTTTCAGAAAGTTTTACCCTGCAGGGGTGCACAAATAGCAATACACACTCGATCAACCTCGGAAAAACCAAATCAAAACCCAACGAGGCCTTCACGACAAAGCAATCACAGGATTCAGAAATATTTCTGGGGGCCACCCCATTGAGTAGACCCGCAACGAAGTTAGATGACTCCGAGACGGACTCAAGGTTTGCGACAATGGTAGAACGATCGGGAACCCAAAGGGCTTGTCGATACCGCTGAAAACACCGCTTACCTAAGACAGGTGCTATCCATCGCACAATTTAAGTAAAAGAAAGCATGGCATAAGTACAGGATCGTAAATAAAACCTCAAACTAGTTTGTGGCCCCAAGAAATAAGACAATCAAGCTCGCTCGTGGGGTCCCATAATCCTCCGGATGTGGATAGCGAAAATTCAAGGAACAGTATCAAGTACTCGGGTCCTCACGGACACAAGTGGACGGTTAACAACCAAATAACATCTATTGCCCACCTGTGCCTCTGCTTACCTACTTCAATTTTAGTTGTTAAACAGTAATTAAAGTGAACGATAATGAAAGCCATGAACATCTCCAACGTTAAACATGCGGCAACGCTCCAACAACTGTGGTAATCGATTTACACGCATAAAGATTTGAGCAAGCGACTACGACGCGCAAGTCCAACTATCTACCAAACAACAGGTAATAGGATGTATCCAAGGCAATATAAGGCTGCAAGGGATATCACGGGTACGAAAACTAGAGGAACGCAACACAGATAGCAATAGATCAACAGGAGGGAATAAATACTATAAAAGTAAGATATGTAGAAAGGGGGAGATGCTCGCCTGAAAAACATTGCCAAAGGTTCATCCGAAGATCGGGGCGAAGCTCACATCAACTCAACGGCCTTATCCGTGAAGAACCAAAACACTAGAAGAAACACCGGATGCACTATTTAATACTACGGCAAAAGATCGGGCATGATGCATGTATGATGTATGACATGGCAAAGGTGCGATGCAATTAGGCAAGATTAAGCGGAATCGGGGTCCCGATAATTATTTAGGTGGTTCATGTTATTTATCTACCCCGCAAAATAAATGTTGTATTAACAAGGCAAGATAAGTTACCGGTTCGCTACACAAATTTAAATGGGGCCAATATAAGACTAGGTTTGCCCGCATATGGGCCCCATATTTAATTATAAGGGGAATCGGCATAAGGCTCCCAAACCACATGCCAAGTATGCATGCATGAACAGTTAAATATGCAACAAGTTTTATAGATGACATTTATAAAATAGGGCTCGGGAAAAGGTTCACACATTAGGGTTCGGAGATCTTGGGGTTCCGGGGGGTTCGGGGTTGAACTCAGGGTCCGGATCTGGGGTTCGGTCTCGGCGGTATCGTTCTCGGATAACAGAGTAGTTCTTGGCGCATCCGTGGTCTTCGGGTCATGTCGACGGTCATGGCGTCCGGGAGACGATCTTGTCGTTGCGAAGATCTTGTCGGTTCGCGTACCGGGAAGAAGAACTTGACGTTCTGCGTCGAATTGCTTGTCGTACCGGTGACGATCTTGGCGGTCTTCGGATCCGGGTCTTGGCGTGGCCTTCGGATCACCGGGATCGGGCTTCAGGGTCTCGGTCATCAGATCTGTGAAGGAGATCTTGGCGTGCCGAGGGTCTCGGTGGGACCGGTCTTTGGTTCCAGGAAGGAGTTCTTGGTGCTCCGAAGGGTGCGGGGTCCGAAAGAACTTGGTTCGGCTCCGGAGTCGAAGTACTCGTTCATCCCTGAATCACCAGGGTTTGTCCCACAGACAGACGGTAGCCGAGATTGCGCAACACCATCTTCACATGAGTGCCAACACGAGGCAACCTCACCAGACCATCGATCCCAACACTGTCATTGAAACACAACGGCATACACAGACCACAATAACTCCACCAGACGTCCTAGGAGCACACAAGCAGAAGCATGCACGCTGGCGGTTGACGGCGCCCACGTCTGGAAGGCATGGATCGATGTGGGGCCGTCCTAGGGTTGCTGAAACTGCGGTGCAGGGGAAGGCAGCAAGGATGACGGCGATGAACACGGCATGCTGGCGGCGGGGAGACGAGCTCAAGGGGGCAGAGCACGGCGACCCGCGGGTGTTGCAGATGAGGCATCAGCGAGCGGGCCGGACGCGGGCCGACGAAGAGGAGACCCGTGCGACGCCCGGGTCGCGTGGCCCTGGCGCAGGTGGCCGGCAGCGAGGGCGAAGATGGAGGGACTCACAGGCGGACGCGCGGGCGAGAGGCGTGAGGGCGGTGAGTGGGGGTCGAGCGGGCGTCAGCTGAGGCGGCCGACTGGGAGGCGGAGGAGGAGGTGCAGGCGGCGCAGGCCGACGCGGCCAGGAGAGACGGGAGGAGGACTCGAGGCGACGGGGAACGGCCCGGCGGGGAGGCCGTGAGGTAGGAGGCAGACGTGGTTGGGGAGGGTCGGTCAGAGGCTGGTGGCGGTGGCCGGCGCCGGAGAGGAAGACGGGCCCAGCGGGTTGCGGAGAGGGAGGGGAGAACCTTGGCGAGAGAGGATGAGGGCGGGAGCGGCCATGAGAGGGAGGCAGCGAGGAGGAAGCATGTCGGGGAGAGAGAGAGGGTGGGGAGGGGAGAGAGGCGGTGGTGGGGCCGGGGAGTGGGTCCAGGTGGTGGAGGGAGGACGCGGTTGGGAAGGTGGGCCTAGGGTGGGGCCGGCTGCGGGGTCAGGGTGGGGCATGGTTGTAAGGGAGAGGGGGTAGGAGTGGGAAGTGTGTGAGAGAGAGAGGGGTGGGGGGGCTGGCGTGTGGGGCCAGGGGGGGAGTGGGGCTGCTGGATTGATGAGGTGGCGGGGGAGAGATGAGGTGGAGGGGAAGGTGAGGTGGAGGGCACTGGTTGGTGGGTAGACTAGGATTGGGTGGAATTAGGTTTAGTTTAGGTGGACCGTTTGTAGGTAGTCTGGACCGATTGGGCCTCTGGCCTGACCGGTCGGACTGCCTCTCCGGACAAAAGATTTTTAATGCTTTAATTTTATTTGTAAAACATTTTGGAAATACTTTTTAGACAAATAAAAGATCTGACCAGACCGATGTTTTAATTTGAGATAAGGACGTGGGTTATTTAGAAAACAAAACTAGGCGTTTCGAATTGGTTTCAGACAAACAATGCATGATGATGACGATGCAATGCACAAAAACAACGCGATTTTCTAGTAGTGGTTTTGCGGGATGCCACAGCCTAGCATGTATAGACATGGTCTCGTAACATGGATCGCCGAAAGGTAAAGCATGAATCATATAGTAGATATGATGAACATGTCAATTGTTCGCCATTGAAACTACATCAACTCTCGTGATGATCGGTTTTGATGTGGTGGATTTGGTTCGTGTGATCACTAAAACAATGTGAGGGATATTGTTTTGAGTGGGAGTTCACCTAGATTAATTTAACTATTAATTAGAACTCAATTTGTCATAAACTTAGTCTAAACTATTGCAAATATGTTGTAGATCAATGGCGGCCCCTACCATCAATTTTAATGCGTTCCTAGAGAAAGAAAAGTTGAAAAACAATGGAAGCAACTTCGCGGATTGGTTCCGCAATTTGAGGATTGTCCTCAATGCTGGTAATTTGACCTATGTGCTGGATGCACCGCTGGGTGACCCACCTGCAGCTACTGCTACCGATGAAGTAAAGAATGTTTACCTCGCTCGGAAGACTCAGTACTCCACAGTTCAGTGTGCTATCTTGTATGGTTTAGAATCGGAGCTTCAGAAAAGGTTTGAGAATTCAGACCCACATGATATTGTCCGTGAAATCAAACTGATTTTTGAGACTCACGCGGCAGTTGAGAGCTATGAGGATTCTGAAAAGTTCTTTAACTGCAAGATGGAAGAGGGCAACTCCGTCAGTGAGCATGTGCTTAAGATGTCTGGGCACGCAAACAAACTTCAAAGCTTGGGCATAGTGATTCCTAATGCTTTGGGGATTTACCGTGTCCTCCAATCACTACCACCAAGTTACAAGAACTCTGTGATGAACTACAATATGCAAAGCATGAACAAGTAGTTGCCAGAACTCTTCTCCATGTTAAAATCTGCAGAAGTGGAGATCAAGAAAGAGCACCAAGTGTTGATGGTCAATAAGACCACCAAATTCAAGAAAGGCAAGTCTAAGCAAAAGGGACACTTCAAGAAGGGTGGTAACAAAGTTGCCGCACCGACAAAGAAGACCAAGGCTGGACCTAAGCCTGATACAGAGTGCTTTTACTACAAGGGAGAATGTCACTGGAAGCGGAATTGCCCAAAGTACTTGGCGAATTTGAAGAACGACAACATCAAGAAAAAAGGTATATCCGATATACATGTTATTGATGTGTATCTCACTAGTACTCATAGTAGTGCCTGGGTATTTGATACTGGTTCGGTTGCTCATATTTGTAACACAAAGCAGTCTTTGCAGAATAAACGGAAGCTAGCGAAGAACGAGGTGACGATGCGCGTAGGAAATGGATCAAAGGTTGATGTGATCGCGGTCGGCACGCTACCTCTTCATCTACCATCGGGATTAGTTTTATACTTAAATAATTATTATTTGGTGCCTGCGTTAAGCATGAACATTATATCGAGATCTTGTTTATTGCGAGATGGTTACTTTTTTAAGTCCGAGAATAATGGTTGTTCGATTTATATGAGTAATATGTTTTATGCACATGCACCTTTGATAGATGGTCTATTCTTATTGAATCTCGATAGTGGAAATACACATATTAATAACATTGAAGCTAAACGTTTGAAATTGAGCGATAACTCAACCTATATGTGGCACTGTCGTCTTGGTCACATTGGAGTGAAGCGTATGAAGAAACTCCATTTCGATGGACTTCTTGAATCACTTGATTTCGAATCACTTGAAAGATGCGAAGCATGTCTGATGGGTAAAATGACTAAGACTCCATTTTCTGGTATGATGGAGCGAGCTACGGACTTATTGGAAATCATACATACCGATGTGTGTGGTCCAATGAGTGTAGCATCGCGCGGTGGTTATCGTTATGTTCTTACCTTCACGGATGACTTGAGTAGATATGGGTATATCTATTACATGAAACATAAGTCCGAAACTTTCGAGAAGTTTAAGGAATTTCAAAGTGAGGTTGAGAATCAACGTAACAAGAAGATTAAATTTCTGCTCGATCGTGGAGGTGAATATCTAAGTTACGAGTTTGGCGAGCATTTGAAGAAATGCGGAATACTTTCACAATTGACACCGCCGGGAACACCATAGCGTAATGGTGTGTCCAAACGTCGTAATCGAACTCTCTTAGATATGGTTCGTTCTATGATGTCACTTACAGATTTACCGCTATCATTTTGGGGTTATGCATTAGAAACAGCCGCATTCACTTTAAATAGGGCACCATCTAAATCCGTTGAAACGACACCGTATGAATTATGGTTTGGGAAGAAACCTAAATTATCGTTCCTTAAAGTTTGGGGTTGCGAAGCCTATGTAAAGAAGTTATAGCCAGACAAGCTTGAACCCAAAGCAGAAAAATGCGTCTTCATAGGATATCCAAAGGAAACTATTGGGTATACCTTCTATCATAGATCCGAAGGCAAAATCTTCGTTGCCAAGAATGGATCCTTTCTAGAGAAGGAATTTCTCTCGAAAGAAGTGACTGGAAGGAAAGTAGAACTCGACGAGGTTGTCGAACCTTCTCTCGAACATGCGAGTAGCGCAGCACCGGAAGAAGTTCCTGTGGTGCCTGCACCAATAAGAGAGGAAGCTAATGATGATGATCATGAAACTTTGGTTGAAGTTGCTACAGAGCCTCGCAGGTCAACGAGAACTCGTACCACTCCTGATTAGTATGATCCCGTTATGAGTGTCATGTTGGTGGACAACACCGATGACCCTGTGACATATGAGGAAGCGATGATGAGCCCAGATTCCAATAAATGGCAAGAAGCCATGAAATCCGAGATTGGATCCATGTACGAAAACCAAGTATGGACTTTGGTGGACTTACCGGATAGCCGGAAGGCTGTCAAGAACAAATGGATTTTCAATAAGAAAACAGATGCTGATGGTAATATTACTGTCTATAAAGCTCGACTTGTCGCAAAAGGGTTTCGACAAATTCAAGGAGTTGACTACGATGAGACTTTCTCACCTGTAGCGAAGCTAAAGTCTGTGAGGATTATGTTAGCAATTGCTGCATATTACGATTATGAGATATGGCAGATGGATGTCAAAACAGCGTTCCTGAATGGAGACATTGATGAAGAGTTGTATATGATGCAACCCAAAGGTTTTGTCGGTCCTAAGGATGCTAACAAAGTATGCAAACTTCAACGGTCCATTTATGGATTGAAGCAAGCATCCCGAAGTTGGAATCAACGTTTTGATAAGGTGATCAAAAGATTTGGTTTTATACAAACTTATGGAGAAGCTTGTATTTACAAGAAAGTGAGTGGGAGCTCTGTAGCATTCTTAATACTATATGTGGATGACATATTGTTGATTGGGAATGATGTAGACCTTCTTAATAGTGTCAAGGAATATTTGAATAATAGTTTTTCAATGAAAGATCTTGGTGAAGCAGCTTATATATTAGGCATAAAGATTTATAGAGATAGATCGAGACTCCTAATATCATTGTCACAAAGTACATATTTGGACAAAGTTCTAAAGAGGTTTGGAATGGAAGATAGCAAGAAAAGGTTCTTGCCCATGTTGCCCAATACGACGTTGAGTAAAACTCGAAGTCCAACAACGGCAGAAGATAGAGAAAGGATGAGTAAGACTCCCTATGCCTCAGCCATAGGATCTCTAATGTATGCCATGCTATGTACTAGACCCGACATTGCATATGCTGTTAGTTTGACTAGCATATATCAAAGTGATCCAGGAGTGGATCATTGGACAGCGGTCAAAAACATCCTTAAGTACTTGAGAAGGACTAAGGATATGGTTCTTTCTTATGGAGGTGATGAACAGCTCGTTGTTAATGGTTACACCGATGCTAGTTGTAACACTGATCCAAATGATTCTAAATCACAATCTGGATACGTATTTACTTTGAATGATGCAGCAGTTAGCTGGAGGAGTACAAAGCAAAGCGTTTTGGCAAAATCTTCAACTGAATCGGAATACATGGCTGCTTCGGAGGCTTCACAAGAAGCGATATGGCTGAAAGAGTTCATTACAGAGCTCGGTGTGGTTCCAAGTGCGCTGGACCCAATGTCTATCTACTGTGATAACATGGGCGCCATAGCCAATGCGCAAGAACCAAGGTCACACAAGAAGCTGAAGCACATCAAGCTACGTTTTCACGCTATTCGAGAACATGTCCAAGATGGTGACATAAAGATTTGCAAAGTACACACAGATCTGAATGTGGCGGATCCGTTGACTAAACCTCTCCCGAGGGAAAAACATGACCAACACCAAACTGCCATGGGTGTTCGGTATATTACCATGTAATCTAGATTAGTTGACTCTAGTGCAAGTGGGAGACTGTTGGAGATATGCCCTAGAGGCAATAATAAATGTAGTTATTATTATATCTTTGTGTTTATGATAAATGTTTACATTCATGCTATAATAGTATTAACAAGGAAACATTAATACTTGTGTGATTTGTAAACTAAATTAGAGTCCCTAGTAAAGCCTCTTTATAATACTAGCTTGTTGGTTAATAAATGATTGTGGTTTCCCTATCATGAACATTGAGATGTTATTAACAACAAGATCATATTGTTAGGAGAATGATATGATGGACATACTCCTATAGATAAGCGTAGCATAAAGATCAAGTCATTTTAATAGTTCAATTGTTATATGCTTTATGATACATAGTAACCTTATTCCTTCGACCATGAGATCATCCTTATCACCATCACCGGAAGGATGATTTGATGACATCAAACACCACACCGTAACTGGGTGGCTATAAAGGTGGCATTGAGTGTTTGGAAAGTATTGGTTGAGACACATGGATCAAGAGTGGGATTTGTCCATCCATATGACGGATAGATATACTCTGGGCCCTCTCGGTGGAATGTCATCCAATTAGCTTGCAAGCATGTGACTAGCTCACAAGGGATCACATATCACGGGAACGAGAAAAGAGTACTTATCAGTAACGAGGTTGAACTAGGTATGCAGAGATACCGACGATCAAAACCTCGGATAAGTAAACTATCGTGAGACAAAGGGAAATTGGTATCGTATGTAAGTGGTTCATTCGATCGAAGAGTAATCGTATAAATATGTGGGAGCCATATGAATTTCCAGATTCCTCTATTGGTTATTGTTCGGAGAAGTGTCTCGATCATGTCCGCATAATTCATGAACCGTAGGGAGACACACTTAAGGATTCGACGTTGTTTGAGTAGTTATGGAATGATGATTAAGAGACCGAATGTTGCTCGGAGTCTCGGATGGGATCCGGGATATCACGAGGAGATCTGGAATGGTCTGGAGAATAAGATTCATATAAGGAAAGTCCTGTTTTGGGGTTGGAGAATGGTTCCGGTGTTTTCATCGGGAATGTTCTAGAAGGTTCCGGAATGTCCGGCACTCCGGAGGGGAAGGGTACATGAATGTGTCATAACAAGTTGGAATGGTTGCATCATGTACTAGGTGTCATCGCTGAACAAAATAAAGGGATAAATCAAATCCTAGTTTGAAAAGTCAAACGCCAATTTGAAAAGTCAAACGGCTATTTTGTTTGGTGGAGGGAGAGTAGGAAACCTACTTGGGGAGGAAGTCCCTCTCCCTCCACCGCCGGCCTTGGAAGCCGAGTTAGGGAGGGACTCCCCTCCCCTTGGCCGGCCCCCTCCACCTATATAAGGAGGGGCAGGGCTGCCCCTACAAACACACACCTTGCCCTTCTAAAACCTAACCCTAGCCGCCGGGCACCAAACCGCCGCCGCCGCCCTAGGGTTTCTACCAAGCCGCCGAGTTGGGGCTTCTACTTGCCCTAGCCGCCGGCCTAGCTCCCTCTACTTGGTGTGTCTAAACCTTAGATCACCGAGGCTCTCTCATAGTCCACCATACTCGCTCCGTCTTAAGGCGAAGCCCTGCGAGATCTCCCCTCTACTTCCGGTACCACGCCGCGTCTTGCGAATCGCGAGAGTGCTACAACCTCCGATCGCTAGAACAAGGGAGAGGAAGGTATTCGCGAAGTCAATCGAACGTGTGACCGATCGCGAAGCGCTGTAACGCAGTCTTGGGAAGGATCGCTCTACGATCTTGAGATCGGGAAGAGTACGACTACATCACCCACGAGAATCTGCTCTCGTTAAACACTCTGGAATCTTCGAGGGTGAGTTATTCCATCGACTCATTGCTACAATCTAGTAGATATATCTTGGCTTGTTTGTTTGTATGCGGTAGAAATTTTTTGTTTTCCATGCTACGAACCCCTACATTGATTGCCTCTCTTTGTACAGAGTTCAATATGACATATATGGGAGATCTTCATTATTTTCTGGGCATCTCTGTGACACGCAGCAAGGATAGTCTGTTCCTCTCACAGGAGAAGTATGCATTGGATCTTCTTGACAGATATGGTATGTTACAGTGCAGATCCATCTCTACTCCTATTGATACTACCTCCAAACTTTTAGCCAAGTCCAGTGATCTTGTTATAGACCCGACCGAGTACCGTAGTATTGCAGGTGGTCTTCAGTACCTTAAGTTTACTCGGCCAGACATCTCTTATGCCGTGCAGCAAATTTGTCTCCATATGCATGATCCTCGGGCTAATCATTTGCTTCTCGTCAAGAGTGTTCTTCGCTACATCCGCGACAGCACCAACTATGGTCTCACCTTGTTTCAGCGTAGATCCAACAAGTTGACGCCCTACTCTGACGCTGATTGGGCAGGTTGCCTAGACACTAGACAGTCTACCTCAGGCTACTGTGTCTTCCTCGACGCTAATCTGGTGTCATGGTAAGCTAAGCGGCAGCACACGGTCTCTCGCTCCAGCGCCGAGTCCGAGTACAGGGCGGTTGCGAATGTGGTGGCTGAAACTTGTTGGTTATGGCAGCTTCTTCAGGAGCTTCATCGACCGGTGACTGGTGCCACTGTGGTTTTCTGTGACAATGTGAGCTCGGTTTACATGACACATAATCATGTACATCATCAGCGAACTCTAGCCTTGTAAGTATATATAATGAGCAATACAAGGCACCTCAATGTATGGTTTCCCCTATCTTACACTTTTTGAACACCCACTTACATCCTATAGGTTTGCACCCATAAGGACGATTAGTGATCTCCCAAGTTTTGTTAGCCATGATTGAATCCATCTCGCAATGAACAATCTCTTTCTAGTAGTCTGCATCAGGAGATGTATAAGCCTCTGAAATAGAGGTGGGAGTATCATCCACGAGATAGACAATGAAATCATCACCAAAGGACTTTGCAATCCTTTGTCTCTTGTTCCTTACAGGAACTTCATTGTCTACCTCCTCAGGAATTTCGTCATGTGCTCGTTCATAATATTCCATGGGAATGGCAGGTTCAGGAGTTTCAACAGATTCATGTCTAGATGTACTGGGCATATCTTTCATCGGAAAAATATCCTCAAAGAATGTAGCATCCTTGGACTCCATAATTGTACCGACCTTCATGTCAGGTACCTCAGATTTCACCACTAAAAATTTGTATCCAACGCTATGATGAGCATAGCCAAGAAAGACACAGTCTATGGTCTTTGGTACAAGTTTACGCTTTTTGGGAATTGGCAAATTCACCTTTGCCAAACAACCCCAAGTACGTAAGTACGAGAGTGTTAGTTTTCTCTTCTCCCATAGTTCATAGGGAGCAGTTTTATTGTCTTTTGTGGGAACTTTATTAGGACATGCCATGATATCAATATCTCCTCCCCCCACCATGCCTTATATAAACCTGAAGTACCTAACATGGCATTAACCAAGTCTGTTAGAGTACGGTTTTTCCTTTCGGCAACCCTGTTAGATTGGGGAGAATGGGGAGGCGTCCTCTCATGAATAATGTCATGTTCCGCACAAAACAAATCAAACTCATTAGAGAAATACTCTCCACCATGATCTGACCGGACTCTCTTAATCTTTCTCTCAAGTTGATTTTCAACTTCTACCTTATAGTTTTTAAAGTGGTGTAGAGCCTCATCTTTAGTTTTCAAAAGATATACATAGCAAAATCTCGTAGAATCATCAATCAACGCCATGAAGTATTTCTTTCCACCTTTAGTCAACACACCATTCATCTCACATAGATCTGAATGTATAAGCTCCAGTTGTGCCAAGTTTCTTGCTTCCTGCACAGGCTTGTGAGGCTTGCGCGGTTGCTTAGCTTGAACACACTCTTGACATTTAGAGCCTTTGGCTAAAGTGAAACTCGGAATTAAATTCATCTTAGCTAGCCGCGTCATACAACCAAAGTTAATGTGACAAAGTCGTGAATGCCAAACATCGGTATCATTTCCAGGGGCACAAATATGGTTCACAACCTTATTACAAAAATCTGCTAGGGAAAGACGGAACAAACCGCCGCACTCATAACCTTTACCAATAAATTGTCCATACTTAGAGATGACTACTTTATTGGACTCAAATACCAACATAAAACCTTCTTTACAAAGAAGGGAACCACTAACGAGATTCTTATTTATTGAGGGCATATGTTGCACGTTCTTCGGCTGCACGATCTTTACCGTAGTAAACTTCAGATCCACCGTGTCAACACCACAAACAGAAGCATGCGATCCGTTTCCCATCAAGACGGAGAGATCTCTTGTGACCTGATAAGAAGAAAACAAAGAGATATCAGCACACACATGAATATTAGCACCGGTGTCGATCCACCAATTTGTAGATTGACAAATTGACAAAACATTAGGTAAATTACCATACGCGGATGCACCCTTATCATTGTTTCTCATAGTCACATTGATAGACTTATAGTTCTGTCCATTTTTATTCTTCCTTCCTTTGCGCTTCTTGCAGTTTGGAGCCCAATATCCAACCTTGCCGCACACAAAACAGGGATCCTGTGACTTGTCCTTCTTATTCTTTTTGAAGTTGGTAGTACGAACGACCTTGATCTTCCCCTTGAACTTGTTGTGGAAGTTCATCTGCACCACATTGGCACTTGACTGGGGTGCCTTGGCTCCCTTTGGATGTGCGTCTTTTGCCTTTGCATCTTCCTCAAGGTCCAGAAACCCAATGAGATTGTCAACAGACATCTCTTGCCTCTGGTGTTTGAGGTTAGTGGCAACACTCCTCCAGGATTGAGGAAGCTTTGCAATAATGCATCCCGCAACAAATTTGCTTGCACGCTTCGAGAGCTCAAGTTCTTTTGCAATGCAATCAATCATGAGCATGTTCAACAGCGTAACAATTTTAACCATCCTATAGTCATGAAACCGCTCCATGGCATACTGCTCCATGGCATCAATAGCACCAATTGATTGCTTGATCCCACAGTTCTTTGGAATTGCACATATGTAAATATGCATCCACCATCTTGTCCCCAATGACGCTTATGACACAACCCACAAAGAATATGGTGGTCTCCTTGAACGCCTTCTCATGTTCAGGAGTAATTGTTCCTTCAGGATTACCAGTCGATACCCAGAAGGCGTCCATAGCCATCAGCAAGAGGGTACACTTGGTTTGCCAGCGCTTAAAGTGCGCACCCGTAAACGGGTTCGGTTTCAGACAAGCGGCACGGCAAAGCCTTGACACGAAAACAGCCTAAAATAAGGGGTTTGGATTGTTGAAATAATTAGCAGCTTTTGTATTAATTTAATCCAAGTATAAATCATGATAGAACAATTTCCAAGACTAACTAGCATATGCATAGTAGACATGCATCATACAGGCAAGTAAAAACCTAGCACATCTACGCATACTACAATACTAGTAATCATCATAGGAAATAATAGAAGGGCAAAGAACACGTACGAGTTCGTCGATGGTATGACCAACGACGCAACAGAAGTGGATCCGCCACCGGCGGTAGCAGCAGCAGCCTGCTTGGAAGCGTCGTCAGACATGGCGATAGAGTCGAGGAAGCCGGTCGTAGAGGACAAAGAAGAGCTTGAGCAGTCGCGCCTAGACGCTTCCCAAAAACCTTATCGCCTCTGTCCTAGTGCAGGATCAGAGATACGGGGTTTCGAAGGCCTGCTCTCCTGGACGGTTGTGCACGCAGCCGGCGGGATGGAGTAGCAGACGGCAACACAGAGAGGTGGAACGGCGATGCGCAGGTAGGAAGATGCAATCTAATTGCTGGTGACGGCTAGGGTTCGTCTGCTTATATAGTCTTGGTCAGTAGGGCGTGGGCAACGACCCACGGCGAGTCACCAGCCCACGATGTGGAAACGGCCGGTTGATTAACGTGTCCGTTATTGACGCATTAATGACTCATAATTAATACACAATTAATTTTCCCAAACAACAAAATAAAGCTAGGCTCGGCAAGATTTCTGCAACCTAGCGGCGCGCATGTCGCGTCGTGACGAGGCGAGACGTGGCGTGGTGGGCGGCGTCGGAGGAGGAGTGCGCGAGGGCTTCTCTTCTTCTTACACCTTAGTGAGTGGTGCAACACTCTACTATATAAGGTGGTCTAACTCCCCTTCCACTAGCAATGTGGGACTAAAATTTGGCAGCACTAGCACACACATGAGCTGTCATAATAATGGGCCAAAGAGAATTTCAGAATTTGTATTTATTATGGGCCTAAAGCCCAACATCAAATATGCCTCAAATTCCAACAACTAATACATCCTTGAAGAAAATAGTTTAACTGTAGATTTATTCAACAATATATGAATCATATGTCTAAAAATATACCATTTGAAGCATATTTTAAATATGAATATAATAGTATATTTTTTATTAAATATAGTTTGTATTTTATTTGATCAAATTTACGGTCAAACTATTTTCTTAAAGTCTGTATTTGTCTTATAAATCGGAATGGAGGTAGTAGTTGGATGAGGCCTTAGTCTTTGATGACACCATGTACCGTCAACGAGCAGTGACATGGGTATGCCCTACGGAATGCTAGCCTAGCCGGTACCTAATGTTAGCCTACCCGGTACATGATTATCCCATGCGGATGATGAAGCCTAGGAAGGATTCGGGTGACCAAGGCCCATACGGATGTGACTTCTTGGAGAACACGGTTAGCTATAGATAGAATTTCAAAAGATCTAACCCTAATTTGTAACCCACTCGACCTACCTCGAGACCTAGCCTCCCTATATAAAGGCCAGGAGGGCACAACGAGGAGGCTCTCTCTCAACTCTCATACCCTAGCATAGACCACGCCAGATCCAATTTGCGCACCCTTGTAACCTTTGGTTCCGCCATCAATCAAGAACAAATAAGCAAGAGTGGGGTTTCCCTCCGGGGGGCTGAACCTGGGTAAGCCTTGTGTCCCCGTATTGCGAATCTGTTAGCCGTTCCACGATTTCCAGTGCCCCTCCTTCTCCAAAACCCAAGTCCATAACAATGGGCATTGACGAGTCGAACCCTCGTCAATTGGTGACCTCTGAGGGAACTGGAGATGCCGATTGTGAGATCGTGACAGACCCATCCACCGTGATCTTTGACTCCTCTGCTACGGAGAACCACCTCCTCTTCAGCACCATCGAATTCACCGTCCACTCGCCCGCAACCCACCAAGATTTCGATTATGTGGGATACGGAGTCGACATGATGCTTGAAAGCCTATGCTTGCAGGTAGGCAAGATCGGCACCATCCGCCTCCAAGAGCGGGCGGTACCTCCCACAATCGCGCCTGCTTCATGGATATAGCCAATCTGTGTCCTGAGCGCACTGTCACTAACAAGCAATTCAGATGACAACAGCAGTTGCAACTCAAATCTCTGTGACCCTCCTACGGAGGAAGGAACCTATGGTTCTGGATCTGAGAGTTGTGGGAGCAACGATCTCCGCCATCACTACATGTGTGTGTACATCCACGATGGTAACGTTGACAACAGAGCCGAACCAACGGCTCCCCCTCTCATTCCGTAGGCTGCTAATGCCGAAAACAGACTCAATGGCCCACCCCCGGCCAATCCCAACCAGAACGGGCCACACAAGGCTGCCAATGATGGAAGTCGCAATCGTCAAGAGATCTATCTCAATTACGCTAAGTGGAAAAGAGTCCGGGAGGCCGTGCGAGGTACCAATCCTTTGCCAATGGACGCCTCTCGGGACATGCAGATGGGCTATCACTGGCTCCTCATAAAGGAGCACAATCGAAAAGTTGAGCAGGACAAGGAGCTCAAGCAGCGCAGGCGAGTAGCTGACGAATCAAGCATGCAAAGAGACATGCTCTCCTCCGCTGGTGGATCCTCCACGAAAGGCTACATCGGCCCCAAGCATTGCTCCCGGCTGAAGCACAAGGAACCCGCTACTAGACGCAAGGCCACCAAGGCACTCGACTTGTCCTTCATGTCGATGGACTCGCAGGGCAACATCATGCCCAAAACACCACAGTCCACGGTCATGGCAGCCACTACATACCTGGCGGCAAACCCACCACCGGCTGGGGACCCAGACACGCAATCCACAAATCTGCAATTGCGGGCCTCGGGCTCGTGGGAGCTAAGTTACTCGGAGAAATGACCCCGGAGTCGAAGAAAAAGGCTGCGGTAAAATTCACCAGAAGCTGCACACCCTCATCTGACGAGGACGAGCATGACTTGTCGCAACGTCGCTGCAGCCCACGGCGAAGGAGCCATAACTATGACGCCCGTGACGAGCTCACGCATCGCAAGATTAAAAAATCACGTGCAAAACGTGCATGCTCTACAGCGTCCGAGGAGAAGGACACGAAGCTATGTGGCGCCAGATGCTTCAGTAGAGCCATCCGGTAATCCTGGATGCCCAAAGGCTTCAAACTCCCTTTGGACAATCCCAAGTTCGATGGCTTGCAGGATCCGAAGATTTGGTTGGATGACCACGTGTCGTCAGTCAAGCTGCATGGCGGAAACAAAAACATAACCATGCAATGCCTTCAGCTGCAGCTGAAGGGCGCGGCCAGGACCTGGCTCAATAATCTTCCCTCTGAATCCATCCACAGCTGGGAGGAGCTGGTATACAACTTCATCCGCAACTTCAAAGGCACCTGCAAGATGCATGCCTCAATCAAAGAGCTACGCGCTTGTTGCCAACGCTCCAACAAGTCGATTTGCTCATACGTGCAGTGCTGGTCTATAATCAAGAACTCTGTCGAGAACGTCTCGGAAGAGAGGGCAATCGATGCCTTCAACGGAGGTGTCAGGCACCATGATCTCAACGAGGAGCTAGGTTGGGTCAATCCCAAGACAATCGACCACATGATGGACATCACCAACCGCTAGGTGGATGGCGAGGACGTCGTCAACCGCAACCGTTCGGATGACGAAGATGATCTCGACCACAGACTCGTCTGCCAAGGAAAGAGAAGGACACGCGTCTACAACGATCGTGAAGAAATCGACATGGTTGGGGCCAGGGGCGGAGCCAGGATTTAACATTGAGGAGGGCGAAGATATTGATGATCATATATAAGATTTTTTCTCATGAAGACAACAATTAGCCATCATTTTCTGTTGGAAGAACTGTTTGGATAAAAATCATAACAGTATATCAAAGTATCGGCATATAACTAATATTAATATGTATCATTAAATTTTAGACAATAGAAAACAAAAGATTAGTTTATATTGGATCAACTTTATCTCTACAAGTATAAAGCCTAATAATTCCATTGCAGGTGACCTTCCTATTATTATTTCCCAATTATTTTGCAATAAGTTGTCGTCATCACCGAGCAAACATCAAACAAAAGACGCATATTTTTTTGTAAATTAATCAATTAGACTATAGATTATGCAATCTATCAACAAAATACTAACGATTTGGTACCTTCAATCAGAGTGAGTAAGATTGATTCCTACACTCGATGGCAGAACATGCATATTGTTGGCGTTGCGGCATAATTAACAAAGGTAGAAACTGGCAAACAACATGGTTGGCTAGCATGGCGCCGCGGCCACGACATCGCGTGGTGTATGGCTACTGAGTAGGAGCGAGCGATGGTGGCAGACATCGAGTCAGTTGATGTGAATAATTGCATATAGTGCTAGCTATTAGGTCTAGTTACACAAATGAAGAATGTTAGGACATGTTACTATGGTTGACTAATAAAACGAATTCATGGGCTATATTTGGGCTTTCGGTATAGAGAAGCACGACAAATCAATTAAATTTGGGCTTAGTGTTAATTAAGCCTATGAAGCCATTAGTTTAGTACTAAAATATGCACCTATCTATTAAGGGGGGCTGATGGTTAGGGGGGGGTCTAGCCCCTGCTAGCCCCCCCTTGGCTCCGCCCCTGGTTGGGGCTGGCTACGCCAAACACTGCGGCAATGGCACCACGCCAACGGCTATCATAGCGGCAGCTATCATGACAGCGGGAATCCCACTTTGTCCTTCCAGCGCAACAATCGGGATGATGAGCCCTCCACACTCGACAAACTGTCGGGTCCATGCACCATCCACTTCTACATCGACAACCAGGATGGAAAGAGGAAGGTCAACAACTTACTCAAGGACTGTAGGGAATTCCAAAAGCTCCATGAAGGATACGCCTAGATGCGACGCGAGGCGGTGAATCAAGGGTTCGTCCCTACCCCAGGAGCCGTCACATACGGCGCCCCACCTCCGCCACCCAGAGCACCTGCCGGCCGAGAACAACGGAGCAGAGCCATACCCGCGATGATTGGGGATATGATGATACAAAAGAGACGTCCATCCAACAAGCTGTAGAAGACGATTACCCGACAGGTGAACCTAGTCGTTACATTTCCACCTACCTGAGGAACTTATTTCCTCGAAGTGAAGGGGCCGTCAACGATTTCCCCTATAGCTCCTCGTCGGCCCTGAACTTCAGCAGGGGTCGAAGTGCCCGATCAAGGTCGGCTGAAGACATCTCCTCATCTGACACTCTCATCGGGTCGGTGACATCGGATTACAGATATATCGGGTATGCCCTCACCTGGAGGGGCTGCACCCGACGCTTGAGAAACGTCCGGATGATGTCGACACCGCAGACCTCCTTGCCCTGCACCAGCTGGAGCGTCTCCACTTGCTGGTACAAGTTCTCCACCACCTCGGTTTCACCCTCCATAACGTCGTTAGATCACAAACGTTTTCGGGTGACCACCTTGCTGTTAGATGTATTTATCTGTATATTATATTTCCCCCATATGTTAGGGGGCTTCCTGCATATTTTCCTTGTACTTGTACTATATATTGTGGCCTTTGTCCCCTAGAGGAATATAACTTGTCTATTCCTAACATGGTATTAGAGACTCGTTAGCTCCGTCCTCTCTCTCTCAACTTATAAGCCGCCGTCACATGCTGCCGCCGCCTTGCGTCGTCGTCGCCGTCGCCGCCGTTTTTCTCTGTTTCAGATCTGGATCGGTCGCCGTCTCAGATCTGGACCGATCTGTGTCCTTATCCAGATCCGTTTGCATCTTGTGCTCGTCAATTCTAAATTCGCCGTCGTCTCGTCGCCTGTCAATTCTCGTCGCCCGTCGTCAACTTCCTGTGGAGACCCCGCCCTCGTGCTTGCCTCCCGCGGGACCGATCCTGCCGCTGCAGCCACCTGTTACGCCCACGCCGCCCACGCCGCTGGACTCCTCCAGCGCCCACGCATCGGGCCGACGCCGCCACGCAGAGACCTTCGCCGCACCGCACTACCGCAGGAGCGTCAACGCCGCACTACCGCGCCGCCGCGCCTACAGATCCCTCTACTCACGGGCCCACGTGCTGGCTGGTGCCTTTCTCCCGCGGGACCTCGCCTGCCCGCATGTCGTGGGAATGACCACGGCAGATGCTGCAATCGGCAGCGAGTAGTAGAACGAAGGGCAAGGGCGGCCAGCCATCTGCGGTGCGAGATGAGGGCAAAGACACAGGGTTTTACCTGTGTTCGGCCCCGGAGGGTAAAGACCTACTCTGCTAGATTGTATTATGGAAGTGTTTACAATGGGCGAACTCGGCGACTAGGCGAGTTGCTTGGGTGTATGAGGGAACGTATCTCTACTCACCCTTAGGAGGTTTATATAGGCTTACCTCCCTAGGGTTTACATATCTCAACCGATTCGTTACAACTTTCTCAATCGCTTAACTCGAACCGGGCCCATCTACTACTTTGGGCCTTGACCTCCATCGCTGGCACCTGATGGGCTTTGATCCACTCGCCGCTCTGCAGCCCACTCGCCCCTTGGGCGGTCGGAAGCGTCCGTGAGGATACCCCAAGAGGCATATCCCCATCAGTAGTCCCGAGGCCGTCGTTGATTAGGCGCGGGTGGCTGGCGTCGAGTATACGGCTTCAAGTTGGCATCGGTCGAATCGTCGGCGGGCTCTGCGAAGGAAAAATCCGGCGAACCTAGTTGCGTCTTGGGTGAACCAACCAGCGGTCGCGGCCTCGGAGTAACTCAGCGAGCCGGGTGGCGAGGCGGACCGTCGGGCGTGGTCAAACTAGCCGTTAAGGTAACCGCGGTAACTTCGGCGTAATCATCGCGGTAACGGCCCCCTAATTTGGCGGGCAGCTTCCGCTATATAAGAGGAATGGTAGGCCATCGGAAAGCCAACCGCCCACCATTTCTTCTGAGTGCGCACATCTTTCGCCCGTTGATCTCGCGATCTGACCGACCCGCAATCCTCCGACCTCCAAGCAAATCCTCAGCCATGGCCCTCTCCACCGAACCTTGGGTAGATCCAAGTGCACCGGTATGGCGCGGCCTCCTTCGAGGAGGCCGGAATCCTGCGGGCTGTTGGCGAATCCCGCAGCGGAGAAACGACCCGAACCAGCGAGAGAGTTCATCTGCTTCACTAGTCACCTCGGCGGGTTTAGGGTTTCTCACTCCTCTGTTCTTCCGGCGCTTCTGCGCCTACTACGGGATCCAGCCCTCGGATCTGGGTCCCCATAGTATCGAGCAGCTCGCCATCTTTGTGGCGTTCTGCGAGTGCTACTTGGGCTGCCGGCCCTATTTTCCTATGGCAAGATCTGCTCCATGGACGGATCAGCCGCGAGGCGGCCCAATGCTAGCCGCTGGCGGCTTAACCTTCGCCTGAAATCCAAAGCCTCCTTCTTCGACTTGATGCTTGCCAAAGCCAATGAGCGAAAAAGTCTTGGTTTTATGTGACCGAGGCGACCGGAGGACGAGGCGGCGATCCCGGTACTCGGCCGACCGCTCCGAGCCGCGCAATCTCCAGTCGCCAAGCTTCCGGACGATCGGCGGATGGTCGTCGACGAGATGCTCCAGACCATTCGATGCGAAGAAGAAGGCTCGACGGTGAACTGTATGGCTGTTGGCGGCGACTCGTTCCGCTCGCCCAACGCGAGCATTACATGTACCAGTACACAGGCCGAGAAGACTCGACGAAGGCCTGCCTCGCCGAGTGGAAGCTGGAGGACTACCTCCTGGCGCTGAAGAGGATCACCCAGGCGGCATACACGGATGTGCAGGCCGGGCTCCCTCCATACACCGCGAAGCGTCCGGCTCCAACGGTAATAATCTGATCTTGTTCGCAGTCGCAGCATATGCAGTCGCGGTAATTCTAACTTTGTTCCATGTTTAACGCAGCTATTTCAAGTGGTGGAAGGGTGGCTCCCACCCGCCGATGACGAGAGCTCCGGGCCATCCGCCCAGGACACAAGCGAGTCGCCTCCCTTCAAGGGTAATGAGGACGATGAGGACGAATCCGAAGAGGAGATCGCCCACGGGTCCGAAGACCACGGGCAACGCAACGCGAACTCGAGGCGAGCAGAGCCTCGAGGCCATGACGACGACGAGGAACTCCGGAGACCACCTCGCCCGTCGAGCCACTCCCGCGAAGAAGAAGAAGGAGAAAGAGGCGAGGGCCCCTGGGAGGAGGACGAAGCCGCCGAAGATGGCCTCACCGCCGCACTCAGCGAGCAGCTCCGATGCCCACAGCTCGGCCGGTGACGGGGCGGCCCCGGCAACAACCACGTTAGATGCACCATCCATGGAGGCACCGCTGGCCTCGATGCCCCCGCCCTTCGCCGTCTCCGGCTAGGAAGGCTCCAGAGGCGATTACCGCCTAAAGGGGTCCCGTGGCGGTCTCGCCGCAAGGAGGCTCCGGCGGCAGCTCCTAGCAAGGAAACCTCACCGGGCGCCCGAGGCGCCAACCGCTACCTCAACATCAAAGAAGCCATCCAGATCCTGGGCCTGGCGCCTGAACTGGGGCTCAGTCGCCGGCTTGGCCCCGAGCTGGAGAAACCGGCCGGCCTTCGCACAGGGCTGCGTTTCATTCCAGTCGCCAAGTGAGTGTACTCGGCTTTCGCCTTTCTTAGTATTGTGAATGTTTTTTCTGAATTGTCTCGATGCGTAGGACCGGAGTGAAGAAGATGGGCCACCCGACGGTGGTCAAGGTGCCCTCCGCCACTAGCGAGGAGGACCCTTCCCGTAAGAGGAAGGTGGACGAGGTCGCCGCTTCCACGGAAGGCAGCAAGAAGGCCAAGGGCGATGACATCGTCACGCCTCTCGACGACACGGCAACGGCTGGGCTCACCGTGGAAGCGACCGCCCACGGCGAGGCATTTCGTTGCCTAGACCGGAAGAAGCGAGCTCCTTTGGGGCGGGTGCTACCTTCCCCCGCTTCATGACCAAGGCGGCCACGGCGAGTGAGGCTGCGACTCCGAACCCCGCTCCAGAGACCGCCGACGCTGAGATTGACCAACGTCGCGGGCACACACCGGCGCTGCTTGCGTCCGTGGACGCGGCACAACTGCAGGGCATGCTTGGCGCGGCCATCCAGGTACCTCCAGTCCCCGAGGATCAGGTCGGTGTTTTGCAGCGGCCTGATTCTTTATAGTTACTTGTTTTGTGCGTTCTAGTCTAGTCCCCGAGTGCGCACTCGCTAAATTGTAGCGGGTGGGCACTGAGTAATTTTCGAGCCGCCAGGTCGAGTGCGCACCGCTTAAATTGTAGCGGTGGGCACCGTGATTTTCGAGCCGCCAGCCTCGAGTGCACCCGCTAAATTGTAGCGGTGGGCACCGAGATTTTCGAGCCGCCAGCCCCGAAAGCGCACTCGCTAAATTGTAGCGGTGGGCACCGAGTAATTTCGAGCCGCCATTCTCGAGTGCGCACCGCTACATTGTAGCGGTGGGCACCGAGTTGTTTTCGTGTACCGACTTTGAAACTTTGTGGTTTACAACCGAGTCGGCAGAGCGATTGGCTGGCAACAGGTCGAGAAGGAGTTACGCTTCCAAGAAGTAAACAAGGAGCTTGTGCAATTGTCTTGCAGTGAGGTGGCTCGCCAGAGCTTGTCCTATTTGCTGGCGGGCGGCGAGATCTGCGTTAAGCATCGCTGAGCAAAGGATCGCCGACCGAGCGCGAATCGGAGGCGAAAGAAGAAGCGAGCTCGGCGAACGGGCGAGCTAAGGCCGCCGTTGCCGCCGCGGAAGAAGACCGGAAGGTGTCGGAAGCCCTCATCGTTGGGCTTCAGGACGATAAGACATCGCTTCAAAGCTTCATCACGGGGCTCGCCCACCCGTTGCTCGGTGAGTGCGTCTTCCCAGTCTTGTAGTTATATTGTTTGTGGTTTCCGTGGTGCTCACAACTGTGTCCGTCTAGCAGGCCATGTGATTGGTAGCCATGAAGAAGCGAGTTCTCTTGATGCGAGGGAGTGCGTGAGCATGCTCGTCGACTCGGCGACGCTGTCGGCGACTTGCATCCGCGCCTACCTTCAAGAGATGTCGCCCACGGAGGTTATTCCCAGTGACCTCGTTGAGGTGTGGGAGTACTTGGAGAAGGCGCCCGCCGTGGAGTTCATGACGCGTCGGCATTTCGACGGAGCGCCGACGGCTGAGCCAGGACTCGCCCACTTCCCGAAGACTTCGACCTCGGCGATGTGACGGTGGTTATCCTTCATCGCAGCGCGGTGGATCTGTCAGTTCTTAAGCTGCAGAACGCGTGCCGCTGCATTTCGGGCGTGTTTGGGCGATGGGCGACCTTCTTCCGCATCAGAAACGATCGTCGCCGAACGACCGAGCCGCGATCGCGACTTCAAGGTCGAGCAGCCCTTCCGCTGGCGATGGCGGGCGAGCCGACGACTTATCCATCGAACCCGCATAATCGCATTCATCCGGAAGCGCCGGACGCTGGTGCATCATCGTCGGCTGCGGAATAGTGTTAGTAGCGCTTACGCCGTAGGCATATTTTGTAATGTAAGACAATGCGATATGCGATTGAATGGAACGTTGTGTTCATTTTGCTATTTGTTTGCGTGTTTTGATTGATTTTGGGTGAGTCCTCGAGCGTCCGCCTTTGCGGGTTCACCTTAGATATGATGTTTTGTTGTTTATCATGTGTTGTTGGTTGAGTCGACTACTTGAGCTCGGAGAGCCGATCAAGGCGACTCCCTCGAGTGCTCAGACTACCGCTTTTCCCAGACGCGAACGGGCCGGGTGGCCGAGTCCCCGGCGTGGTACTTGGTAGTTCAAGGCGCGACTCGAGGGTGGTTGAGGACCGAGCGTTGGTGTGAGCGTCACTCTGCCTGGCCCGGTGGGTCACCGTGGCGAGTCCCGCACGCTCTTACTTGGCGTTTTCCTGTCCGATCGAGACGAACTGGTATCCGATCCCCGAGCGTGGTACTTAGCCGTTCGAGTCGCTATGCCGAGGATGCGGAGGACCAGGTCGCCGTGGAAGCGAGGACAGATGTCTTGGTTCAGAAACCAGTCGAGCTAGGCGACTCGATGGGGCTCCGGATTGGCGTTTTTCGTGGACGATGCAAGACCTGAATGACTCGGTTTTACATCGCACTACTTAGCCGTGCCGTCGCTGTACCAAGGGTTGACTTCGTATTTTAGCATGACGCTGTTAATTACGAAAAGTGGCACAAGGCATGGAGAGTAGACGAATTTTGCAATAACCGCTTTTTATTCATAGCGACCGGAGAGTACATATGTGGGGTTCTAGGTATAGAACTTCCGGAGGAGATTTACATTCCACGGCCGCTGACGTCGAGTTCACCGCCCCGGACGCCGACGAGGTAGTAGGCGCTGCGAGCACGCGCTCGATAGCGAACGGGCCTTCCCACGGAGGGAGAGCTTGTGCATGCCCTTCTTGTCCTGGATCAGCGTAACACCAATTCGCTTCCCGGAAGGTGCGGGTTTTCACCCGTCGGTACGTGGTAGCGACGGAGCCCTTGCCGATAGATAGCGGTGCGCGATCGGGCGAGGTCGCCGCTTCGAGTTGGTCGAGCCCATCTTGGCGGGCCAGTTCGCTTGGCCTCCGTGATAGTGGACGATCCGCGGCGAGTCGTGTTCGAGGTCGGTTGGCATGACTTCAGCCAGTAGACCATGAAGAAGGGGTGAATCCGACCTGCTGACCGAGGTGCGGATTCCCCGGATGACGGAGGGAAGCTCTTCGACCCAGCATCCAGCGCGCCGAGTGGTACTTGGAGTCGTGGCTTCAGCCGTGGAGGATGCTTTGTTGGCTCGTTCCGCCGCCGTTGGACTCCGGTGCGATCGATGCAAGGTCGAGCCGGATGTGGTGCTCGCAACTCGCCATTGCTCCTTGGCGAAGTTTGTACCGTTGTCCGTGATGATGCTGTTGGGGAAACCGTAGCGGTATATGAGCTCGCAGAGGAACTTAGTGGCGCCTTCCCGTCGCATTTCCGGACTGGCTTGGCTTCTACCCACTTTGTGAATTTGTCGACGGCGACCAGCAGGTGGGTGTAGCCAGAGGGGGCCTTCTTGAAGGGGCCTACCATGTCCATGCCCCACACGGCGAATGGCCAGGTGATGGGGATTGTTTTGAGCGCCGAACTTGGAACGTGCGTCTGGTTGGCGTACTTCTGGCACCCGGCGCATCGCTGGACGATATCGACAGCGTCGGCATGTGCGGTGGGCCAGTAGAAGCCGTGTCGCATGGCTTTGGCGACCAGGGAGCGCGCGGCAGCGTGGTGGCCGCAGTCGCCTGAGTGGATGTCGTGTAAGATTTTGCGTCCTTCAGCCGGTTGGACGCAGCGTTGGAACACGCCGGTGACGCTGCGCTTGTGTAGCTCGCCGTCGATGATGGTGTAGGACTTGCATCGGCGAGCGATCATTCTAGCGCTTGTCTCGTCTGCGGGCAGGTTGCCTGTCTCCAGGTAGGCGATGTAGGGCTTGGTCCAGTCGTCTGGCTCGGTGACGAGTGCGACCAAGGTTGCCTCTGGTTGGAGCGGGACTCCAATGTCGATCTCCTTCGGGGGAGACCGACGCGTGAAGATGGTGTCGAGGAACACGGCAGGTGGTGCGAGTCGAGCCGACCCGATGCGAGAGAGGGCGGCCTCCTCGCTTCCTCCTCTGTCGATCCACTCGGCGAGTAGCCGTGAAGTGGCCGCCCACCTTGTCCACCTCTTGGCGGTATGCCGCCATGGTAGGGGAGACGCAGGTGCCGGCGACTTGACCCGCAACGAGGTCGGAGTCTCCGTAGCATCAAGGCGATTGACGCTCATCTCCTTTGGCGGCTCGCATGTCAGAGTAGGGCCTCGTGTTCGCCATGTTGTTGGTGCAGGCGTGAATTGAGGCGGAGGATGTAGCGGAGCTTGTCGCTTTGGTGATGTCGACTATCCCCGCCTCGCCGTCCAGCGTTCTTGGACCCGTCAAGCACAGCTCCGAATGGAGGTACGGCGGCTTCTTCCGCTGCTGGGCCTCCTCGGTCGGCGAGGAAGTCGGCCAGTGCTGCGACTTAATCGCTGCGTGGCTCGTGCCAATGTTGTGGACGCCGATCTCGACGGCCCACTTGGCGACCCGCCTCGCCGCGATTGCGGATGATGTCTTGTAGTGGAGCCGAGGAGACGACCGTGATGGGGTGCTCACAGAAGTAGTGCGGCAGCGCCTGAGCTCAAGACCGCGTATACCAGCTTTTTTGGTATCGGTATCGGCGACTCGGTTAGGACCTCCGATGTAGTATCTTGGCCGCTGGACCGTGTGCTTTTCTTCCTCTCGTCGCTCGACGACCATTACAATGACGACGCGCCGGACGCCGCGACATAAACCAGCATGGGCTCCTTGTCGACGGGTGCGCGGTAGTGGTGCGGCGAGTAGCACCTTTTGAGGTCGCGAGCGCCGCCCGCCTCCTTGTCCCACCGAAGGTGGGATTCTTGCGATCAGCGGTATAGGGGCATCGCTTTTCTTTTAGCCAGGGGATGAAGCGATCGAGAGCCACACGCCCGCCAGCTTCGACGCCGCGCAGCACTCGGGTTTGCCGAGCCGCGATCGTGTCGATCTTCGTTGGGTTTGCCTCGATCCCTCGTTTGGAGACGACGTACTTAGTAATTGCCGGGTACACGAAGGTGCACTTGCTGGGTTGAGCTTTATCTTGTACCTCCGCAGGTTGGCGAAGGTCTCGCGAGGTCGGCGAGTAGGTCGCCTTGGCGGCGGATTTACGACCACGTCGTCGATGTAGACGTGGATGTTGCGCCAATTTGGCTCGCGAGGCATTCTTGCATGCACCGCTGGTACGTTGTTCGCGTTCTTGAGGCCGAAGGTCATGGCGGTGTAGCGTAGGCTCCGAATGGCGTGATGAACGCCGTCTTCTCCTCGCCCTCGACAGCCATTTTGATCTGGTTATACCCGGAGTAGGCGTCGAGGAAACATGGACTCGAGCCAGCGGTGGAGTCGATTATCTGATCGATCCGCGGAGGACGAACTGCTCCTTTGGGCGCCGCTCAGGTTTGTGTAGTCGATACACATTCTCCATGTCCCGTTCTTCTTCTCGACCAGACCGGGTTTGCCACCACTTGAGTATTTAATTGGCGGATGAAGCCGGCGGTAGACGCCTGCACTTCCTCGGCGATTGCCCGACGGCGTTCTTCGTTGAATGGCCGTAGCGATTGCTTGATCGATCGCACTTTGGGGTCGGCGTTTAATTTGTGCTCACCGAGCTCCCTAGGGACACCGTGCATGTCGCAGGGTTTCCATGCGAAGATGTCCCTGTTCTCACGGAGGAACTCGATGAGCGCCTTCCTATGCCGGGCTCATGCTGTCCCGATCGTCACCGTCGCTGGGGTCGCCGGGACCAGCGACGGCGGTGTGCGTCGTGGCCTCAAAGGTTGAGGTGTTTGTGCCCTCCGAGTTGGGCTTGAGTATTGTGGGGTCGTCGTTGTTGACCCTTTCGCGTGTTTGGCGAGCTCATCGGCGTGACTAGCTTCCGCCGCGATGACGGCCGGGCGAAGTTCGCCTTTGGCCTCGCATTCGCGCCATGTCGGGTCGCCGTTAATGGTGATGACGCCGCACGCCCGGAGCTTCATCGCGTTATGCCAGAATGGGGTGCCGCCATGAATTTGGCGAACGCGCGCCCTGTGACGCAATGGTAGTAAGCTGTCGAAGGGCACCAGCTAAGACGATCCGCCGGTGCGGAAGTTTGCCGGAGTGCCAAGGTGACGGGTAGCGTGACCTTGCCGATCGGGTACGCCTTCCGACCGGGACGGCGCCGTGGAACGTGGTGTGGGTTGTCTCGATCATCGACTGCGGGAGCCGCAGTCGCCTGAAGGTGTCGAGGTAGAGGATGTTGATGGAGCTGCCGCCGTCCATCAGAGTCTTGGGGAGCTAGTAGTCGCCGACCTTGGGATTGACCACCAGGGCGACTCGTCCTGGATACTGGCGCGTGGCGAGTGGTCTTGCCGCTCGGTGATGGCTGCTCACCAGTTCAAGAACCGGGGACGCCTGTTCGCCACCGCGTTGACGGCGACAGCGCGGGCGATGACCTTCTTCTCGCGCTTCGTGTTGAAGCCGGTGAAGGTGTGGAGCGAGCCGGCTACTTTGCCGAATTTTCCGCCATTTTGCGGGTCGTTGTCGGTGTCCTCCCGCGCGTGCCGTGCCTTCTCGATCTCCCTGAGGGTGTGGCAGTCGGCGGTGGTGTGCGGGCTTTCCTTCCCTGCTGTGAAACGCACATGGTTGGTTAAGGAGGGCCGCGATCGAACCTTGGCTTGTTCTTGTAGTTCCGTCGCCGCCGCTGTTCTCCGTCATGCGGTAGCTCTTGGGGTCGCGTAGCGTGCCCAGCATTGGCGAAGTCGACTCGCCCATCGTTGCGGCGCTTGCTCGTGAGGCGAAAGTGCCGTAGCGTAGGGTCGGCGGCCGCCGCCCGTCAGGTCGTTGCCCTCCGGACTCGTCGTCGACGCCTTGGTTGGGATCTTCCTCGGCGCATCGCTTGGCGATCTCGAGGAGGTCGGGATGTTGTCGAGTGTGCGGGCGTGTCGCTTGAGCTTGGCGACTAGAGGCTCGTGGCGCACGAGGTCTTGAAGCAATGGATCGCGGTGTCCGGTGGATGCCGACCGTTGTACCAGAGCTCTTGCCACCGTTGGACCCGCCATGGTCGACTCGCTGGGTCCCCGGACGATCGCCCAGTCCTCGATGGTGGTGGCGCGGTGTAGGAGCACTCAAGTGCCCGACGGCGTCTCGCATTTCCTCCCGTGAGTCGACATCGCCCGGGGCGTGTTGATCCATTGCCTGCACGCCCCTCCATCATCGTGGGAGGTAACGGGCGCGAGTAGGTCGGTGTGACCCGCGATCCCCATTGCCATGAGGTATGTGTCAAGCCGCATCATGGGTCGTCGAGGTCGTATTTTCGATCTCCTTGGCGCCTTGAAGTTGGGTGGGTACTTTTCGCCGATCATTGGTCCGGCACTTGGGCCCTAGTCGATCGAGCGACCCATAGGCTCGCCATCGCGGCTAGTAGTTAGGTGTGCCGCAGTCGCCGGGCTGGCGGCGCCAGTTTGTTTTGTTGTTGATGATGAGTGCGAAGGCCGATTGGTTCCCCATTAGCGGCGACGAGGTTGGTCGCCGCCCGGGATCGCAGGAGAGTGCCGATTCGCGGGTCGCCGTTGAGCTGCAGTGGCTCTGGCGGCGGCAATTGAGGGTTTGCCACCGCTGACGGCCGCTGAGGCCGCCGCTTCCCGAGGAGCGAGTACACTCGCCTGCGAGTCGGCCGCTTGTTGTTCCACGGCCTTGAGTAGGGCCTCGACATCTTGGATCTGTAAGGCGCCGCGCCGGTCGCCGTGATGTTGTCGGCGGCTCGGCCTACCACGAGGTTGTCCATCGGGTGGAGAATGCGGAAGTCCGTTCGCATCTCGCGCCCGTGAGGAGACGACTATCCGCGGCTGATCCCTGGGCGGGGTGCGGTTGGGTGGTGGCGGGGCACCCATCGCCGTTGATCCTGGCGGGGGGCGGTTGCTTCCTCCCGGTGGCGCGTTCTCGCAGATCGCGCTTTCGCGCGCTGGTCGCTTTCATCGTCGGGTTCGTGGCACGCCGAACGGCGGGATTCAGCGTGACTGATCCGCTGCTGGTGGTAGCGTGACAGTTCTGCCTGTCACCGCCGAGGCGAAATTTTTCGCGCCGCCTCTTTACAGATCGCCTCCGCCAACTTCAGGCGGAGTTCCTCGACTCCGTGCCCGTGGCGTTAGGAGGGATCAGAATGAGAAAGGGTCCTCCGGGTCGGTGCCGGTGGCCATGTAGGTCGCGGCATGGCGATCGCACCGCCGTGGAGGTCGGCGGAGTTTTCCGACCGAGTCGAAGTCGAAGATCCCGAGGATGGAGGGGTCTCGAAATCTCCCGTTGGAGACCTGGCGATGGAGCCCGGACGAGGCCGCGGTGATGGATCCGGCGAGTCGTCGGCGAGGGTCGCGTCTTCGCGGGTCACCGAGTTCTCGCCACGTTGTGGCCGAGTCGTACTCGGAGGCGGTGGATCGTGCGGATCGGCTCGGAGAGCCGATCGCGTGGTGGCGACTTCGGATGCGAGCCGAGTCCTCCGAGGTGATGACGCCGGTGAAGCCGAAGAGGCCGATCGTGCCGATCGGCGGGATCACGCTGCGGACGGGTCGCGCCGGGACGTAGAGCTGCAAGATCTGGAGCATCTCGCGATCGCTATCATGCGCGGTGGCGGCGCGTCTCGTTGATGGGCAGATTGGATCTCGCCAGCGGAACACCGGCCGGGGCCAGGCCCCACGGTGGGCGCCACTGCCGTGGGAATGACCACGGCGGAATCTTGCAATCGGCAGTAGTAGTAGAACGAAGGGCAAGGGCGGCCAGCCATCTGCGGTGCGAGATGAGGGCAAAGACAGGTTTTACCCAGGTTCGGCCCGGAGGGTAAAGACCTACTCGCTAGATTGTATTATGGAAGTGTTTATAATGGCGAACTCGGCGACTAGGCGGCGAAGCTTGGTGTATGAGGAACGATTCTACTCACCCTTAGGGAGGTTTATAGGCTTACCTCCCTAGGGTTTACATATCTCAACCGATTCGTTACAACTTTGTCAATCGTTTAACTCGGACCGGGCCCATCTACTCTTTGGGCCTTGACCTCCGATGCTGGCACCCTGATGGGCTTTGATCCACTCGCCATTCTGCAGGCCCACTCGCCAGCCCTTGGGCCAGTCGGAAACGTCCCGCTGAGGATACCCCAGTAGGCATATCCCCATCACCGCAGAACTTCCGCCCACATGCTCTCTCGTCGACAAGTTCCCCTGATCAGATCTGAGTGCAGATTCTTGTTTCGCCAGATCTGAGCAAAAAAAACTGAGAGAGATGTCTTCTTCCTCGGGTTATGTAGCGATTCCTCGCTGCCCGGTGATCTTTGATGGCGCGAATTATCCTGATTTCGCTGCCTTTATGCGCGGTCTCCGTCTTTGGGGTGTGCTCTCCGGCGAGGTCTCCTGTCCACCGTGCCCCCTGCTCCTCTGGCTCCTCTTCCGCCGACGCTGATTATTCTCGGCGCTGATGCTTCTCAGGAGGCCAAGGATGCTGCTCAGAGTGCTGATAGTGTCTTTGTTCTTGCTTATGACTGAAGTTCAAGCAGTACTCTTCCGATCTCGAGGTCTATCGTCACGCCCGACTGCCTACACTCGGTGGGTCGATGAGGATGCTCGTCTTCTTTGTTCTCACCTCCGATGTTACCTTATGTCTTCTTGAGTTCATGAGTCTCCCCTCATTGCCGCTCGGTGGGCACATCTTCGTCGGCCTTATCACCGTCTGGGATGCTCTTTACCTGTCTGTGGTTCGTCAGGAGCATGCTCTTCAGCAGGGTGATTCCACTATTGATGAGTTTTATACTCAGAGTGTTGCTATCTGGCGTCAGCTCGATTCTCTCCGTACTGTTGTTTGTGGCACATGCTCGTGCTGCCAGATTGTGCGCTCGGACTTGGAGTTTCACCGCATCTATGAGTTTCTGTCTCAGCTTCGCCAGGAGTTTGAGCCCCGGCGTGCTCAGTTGAATGCTCGTGGTCGTGTTCCGCTCTCTGAGGTGTTTTCTGAGCTTCGGGCTGAGGAGACCCGTCTCCGTGGTGCTGGTCTTCTTGCGGTTCCATCTGCGCTTGCTACTCGTGGTGCTCCTTTGCCGTCTGCGGTCCCCTATGCCACCGCCGCCGATACTACCCACTCTTCCAGCTCAGGGTCAGGGTCAGCTTCAGTCCCAGCAGCCTTAGGGTCCGATTCAGCAAGACCAAAGTGGTCGTGGTCGCCGTGGTTCTCTTAAATCCGCTCTTCATCGCAACAGGATGGTCATGTTGGGGTTCGTAGCATGGAAAACAAAAATTTTCTATCGCATACAAACAAACAAGCCAAGATCTATCTACTAGATTGTAGCAACGAGTCGATGGAATAACTTACCCTCGAAGATTCCAAAGTGTTTAACGAGAGCGGATTCTCGTGGGTGATGTAGTCGTACTCTTTCCGATCTCAAGAACGTGTAGACGATCCTTCCGGCGCTGCGTTCCGGCAGCGCTTCCGCAGTCGGTCACACGTTTGGTACTCGACAAAGACCTTCCTCTCCCTTGTTCCAAAGGCGTGGAGGTTGTAGCACTCTCCTCGCGATTCGGCAGCTGGCGTGGTGCTAAGTAGAGGGAGATCATGAGGCTTCGCTTGCCGGAGCGAGTATGGTGGAGTATGAGAGAGAGCTATTAGTGGTCTAGGGATTAGACACACCAATTAGAAGGCTCTAAACAGGCTAGAGCTTAGAAGCTCTAAACCAAAACGGCTCTAAACCGGAGATTAGAGGATAGGAACTTGTGTGTCTAGAGGAGGAGGCCCGCCTCCTTTTATAGGTGGGAGGGAGGCCAAGGGAGGAGTCCCTCCCCAAGTCGGACTTGGTTGCGCCTGGCTTGGAGGACTCCTCCCAAGTCGGTTCCAACCACCTCTTGCTTGTTTCCCAGTTTGTGTTTCCCAGTTTCCTGTTTTCCACAGTTTCTGTTTTAGCCGTTTGACTTTCAAAGCGGCGGTTTGACTTTCAGTTTTGGAACAGCAAGAACACTT
The DNA here is from genome assembly GCA_030063025.1 of Avena longiglumis. Lineage (NCBI taxonomy): Eukaryota > Viridiplantae > Streptophyta > Magnoliopsida > Poales > Poaceae > Avena > Avena longiglumis. The sequence continues at coordinate 105,954,374 of CP125977.1, forward strand.
AGTACATGATGCAATCATTCAATGACACATCCATGTACCCTCCCCCGAGTCTTGGACAATCCGAACCTTCTAGAACATTCCCGATGAAAACACGGAATCATTCCCGAACTCGAAACAGGACTTTCCTTATATGAATCTTATTCTCCGGACCATTCCGGATCACCTCGTGATATCCGGATCCCATCCGAGACTCGAACAACATTCGTCTCTTTCTCATAATACCATAACTACTCAAACAACGTCGAATCCTTAAGTGTGTCTCCCTACGGTTCGTGAATTATGCGGACATGATTGAGACACTTCTCTGAACAATAACCAATAGAGGAATCTGGAAATTCATATGGCTCCCACATATTTCTACGATTACTTTGCGATCGAATGAACCACTTACATACGATACCAATTTCCCTTTGTCTCACGATAGTTTACTTATCCGAGGTTACGATCGTCGGTATCTCTGCATACCTAGTTCAACCTCGTTACCGATAAGTACTCTTTTCTCGTTCCCGTGATATGTGATCCCTTGTGAGCCAGTCACATGATTGCAAGCTAATTGGATGACATTCCACCGAGAGGGCCCAGAGTATATCTATCCGTCATATGGATGGACAAATCCCACTCTTGATCCATGTGTCTCAACCAATACTTTCCGAACACTCAATGCCACCTTTATAGCCACCCGATTCACGGTGTGGTGTTTGATGTCATCAAAGCATCCATCCGGTAAAGGTGATATGCATGATCTCATGGTCGAAGGAATTAGGTTACTATGTATCAGAAAGCATATAGCAATTGAACTATTGAAATGACTTGATCTTTATGCTACGCTTATCTATAGGAGTATGTCCACCATATCATTCTCCTAACGATATGATCTTGTTGTTGATAACATCTCAATGTTCATGATAGTGAAACCACAATCATTAATCAACCAACAAGCTAGTGAAGTATAGAGGCTATACTAGGGACTTCAAATTAAGTTTACAAATCACACAAGTATTAATGTTTCCTTGTTAATACTATTATAGCATGAATGTAAACATTTATCATAAACACAAAGATATAATAATAACCATATTTATTATTGCCTCTAGGGCATATCTCCAACAGTCTCCCACTTGCACTAGAGTCATCTAATCTAGATTACATGGTAATATACCGAACACCCATGGCAGTTTGGTGTTGATCATGTTTTGCCCTCGGGAGAGGTTTAGTCAACGGATCCGCCACATTCAGATCTTTGTGTACTTTACAAATCTTTATATCCCCATCCTGGATATGTTCTCGAATAGCGTGAAAACGCAGCTTGATATGCTTCAGCTTCTTGTGTGACCTTGGTTCTTGTGCATTGGCTATGGATCCCATGTTATCACAGTAGATAGACATTGGGTCCAGCGCACTAGGAACCACACCCAGCTCTGTAATGAACTCTTTCATCCATATCGCTTCTTGTGAAGCCTCCGAAGCAGCCATGTATTCCGATTCAGTTGAAGATCTCACCACAACGCTTTGCTTTGCACTCCTCCAGCTAACTGCTGCACCATTCAAAATAAATACGTATCCAGATTGTGATTTAGAATCATCCGGATCGGTGTTCCAACTAGCATCGGTGTAACCATTAACAACGAGATGTTCATCACCTCCATAAGAAAGAACCATATCCTTAGTTCTTCTCAAGTACTTAAGGATGTTTTGACGTTGTCCAATGATCCACTCCTGGATCACTTTGATATCTGCTAGTTAAACTAACAACATATGCAATGTCGGGTCTAGTATATAGCATGGCATACATTAGAGATCCTATGGCTGAGGCATAGGGAGTCTTACTCATCCTTTCTCTATCTTCTGCCGATGTCGGACTTTGAGTTTTACTCAAGGTCGTATTGGGCAACATGGGCAAGAACCCTTTCTTGCTTTCTTCCATTCCAAACCTCTTTAGAACTTTGTCCAAATATGTACGATGTGACAATGATATTTGGCGTTTCGATCTATCTCTATAAATCTTTATGCCTAATATGTAAGCTGCTTCGCCAAGATCCTTCATTGAAAAACTATTATTCAAATATTCCTTGACACTATTAAGAAGGTCTACATCATTCCCAATCAACAATATGTCATCCACATATAGTATTAAGAATGCTACAGAGCTCCCACTCACTTTCTTGTAAATACAAGCTTCTCCATAAGTTTGTATAAAACCAAAACTTTTGATCACCTTATCAAAACGTTGATTCCAACTTCGGGATGCTTGCTTCAATCCATAGATGGACCGTTGAAGTTTGTATACCTTGTTAGCATCTTTAGGATCGACAAAACCTTTGGGTTGCATCATATACAACTCTTCATCAATATCTCCATTGAGGAATGCTGTTTTGACATCCATCTGCCATATCTCATAATCATAATATGCAGCGATTGCTAACATAATCCTCACAGACTTTAGCTTCGCTACTGGTGAGAAAGTCTCATCATAGTCAACTCCTTGAATTTGTCGAAACCCTTTTGCGACAAGTCGAGCTTTATAGACAGTAACATTACCATCAGCATCTGTTTTCTTCTTGAAAATCCATTTGTTCTCGTGACCTTTCGCCATCCGGTAAGTCCACCAAAGTCCATACTTGGCTTTCGTACATGGATCCAATCTCGGATTTCATGGCTTCTTGCCATTTATTGGAATCTGGGCTCATCATCGCTTCCTCATATGTCTCGGGGTCATCGGTGTTGTCCACCAACATGACACTCATAACGGGATCATACCAATCTAGAGTGGTACGAGTTCTCGTTGACCTCAGGCTCAGAGGAACTTCACCAAGTTTCATGATCACCATCATTAGCTTCCTCTCTTATTGGTGCAGCACCACAGAACTTCTTCCGGTCTTGCGCTACTGCAATTCGAGAGAAGGTTCGACAACCTCGTCGAGTTCTACTTTCCTTCCATCACTTCTTTCGAGAGAAATTCCTTCTCTAGAAAGGATCCATTCTTAACACGAAGATTTTGCCTTCGGATCTATGATAGAAGGTATACCCAATAGTTTCCTTGGTATCCTATGAAGACGCATTTTTCCGCTTTGGGTTCAAGCTTGTCATTTGTAACTTCTTTACATAGGCTTCGCATCCCCAAACTTTAAGGAACGACAATTTAGGTTTCTTCCCAAACCATAATTCATACGGTGTCGTTTCAACGGATTTAGATGGTGCCCTATTTAAAGTGAATGCGGCTGTTTCTAATGCATAACCCCAAAATGATAGCGATAAATCATAAGTGACATCATAGAACGAACCATATCTAAGAGAGTTCGATTCGACGTTCGGACACACCATTACGTTGTGGTGTTCCGGCGGTGTCAATCAGAAAGTATTCGCATTTCTTCAAATGCTCGCCAAACTCGTAACTTAGATATTCACCTCCACGATCGAGAGAAATTTAATCTTCTTGTTACGTTGATTCTCTACCTCACTTTGAAACTCCTTAAACTTCTCGAAAGTTTCGGACTTATGTTTCATGAAATAGATATACCCATATCTACTCAAGTCATCCGTGAAGGTAATAACATAATGATAACCACCGCGCGATGCTACACTCATTGGACCACACACATCGGTATGTATGATTTCCAATAAGTCCGTAGCTCGCTCCATCATACCAGAAAATGGAGTCTTAGTCATTTTTCCCATCAGACATGCTTCGCATCTTTCAAGTGATTCAAAATCAAGTGATTCAAGAAGTCCATCGGAATGGAGTTTCTTCATACGCTTCACTCCAATGTGACCAAGGCAGCGATTGCCACATATAGGTCGAATTATCGCTTGATTTCAAACGTTTAGCCTCAATGTTGTTGATATGTGTATTTCCACTATCGAGATTCAATAAGAATAGACCATCTATCAAAGGTGCATGTGCATAAAACATATTACTCATATAAATCGAACAACCATTATTCTATGATTTAAACAAGTAACCGTCTCGCAATAAACAAGATCCCGATATAATGTTCATGCTCAACACAGGCACTAAATAACAATTATTTAAGTATAAAACTAATCCCGATGGTAGATGAAGGGGTAGCGTGCCGATCGCGATCACATCAACCTTTGATCCGTTTCCCACGCGCATCGTCACCTCGTTCTTCGCTAGCTTCCGTTTATTCTGCAAGACTGTTCGAGTTACAAATATGAGCAACCGAACCAGTATCAAATACCCAGGCACTACTACGAGTACTAGTGAGATACGCATCAATAACATGTATATAAGATATACCTTTCTTCTTGATGTTGCCATTCTTCAGATCCGCCAAGTACTTTGGGTAATTCCGCTTCCAGTGACCTTCTCCCTTGCAGTAAAAGCACTCAGTATCAGGCTTGGCTCCAGATTTGGTCTTCTTCGCCGGCGTGGTAACTTTCTTACCACCCTTCTTGAAGTGTCCCTTTTGCTTAGACTTGCCTTTCTTGAGTTTGGTGGTCTTATTGACCAACAACACTTGGTGCTCTTTCTTGATCTCCACTTCTGCAGATTTCAACATGGCAAAGAGTTCGCAACGTCTTCATGTTTACGCATGTTGTAGTTCATCACAAAGTTCTTGTAACTTGGTGGTAGTGATTGGAGGACACGGTAAATCCCCAAAGCATTAGGAATCACTATACCCAAGCGTTGAAGTTTGTTTGCATGCCCAGACATCTTAAGCACATGCTCACTGACGGAGCTGCCTTCTTCCATCTTGCAGTTAAAGAACTTTTCAGAAGCCTCATAGCTTTCAATTGCCGCATGAGTCTCAAAAATCAATTTGAGATCCTCGACAATATCATATGGGTCTGAATTCTCAAACCTTTTCTGAAGCTCCGATTCCAAACCATATAAGATAGCACACTGAACTATGGAGTACTGATTCTTAGGCGAGGTAAACATTCTTTACTTCATCGGGAGCATCACCGCAGTGGGTCACCAGTGCATCCAAGACATAGGTCAAATTACCGGTGAGGACAATCCTCAAATTGCGGAACCAATCCGCGAAGTTGCTTCCATTGTTTTTCAACTTTTCTTTCTCTAGGAACGCATTAAAATTGATGGTAGGGGCTGCCATTGATCTACAACATATTTGCAATAGTTTAGACTAAGTTTATGACAAACTGAGTTCAAATTAATTAATGAAATTAAACTAGGTGAACTCCCACTCAAGACAATATCCCTCACATTGTTTTAGTGATCACACGAACCAAATCCACTACATCAACACCGATCATCACGACAGTTGATATAGTTTCAATGGCGAACAATCGTCATGTTCATCATATCTACTATACGATTCATGCTTTACCTTTCGGTGATCCGTGTTCCGAGACCATGTCTGTACATGCTAGGCTCGTCAAGATCAAACCTTAGTTTCTGCATGAGCAAATCTGTCTTGCTCACGTTGTATACACTTGCAGAATCTAACACACCCGATCATCACGTGGTACTTCGAAACAACAAGCTTTAGCAACGGTGCTAACTAAGGGCGAACACTTTATGACTTGAAATTGATGTGCATGAGGGATCATCTTATAATGCTACCGTCGTCTACCAAACAATACAAGATGCATAAAGGATTAACATCACATGCAATTCAATAATATGTGATATGATATGGCCTTTCTTATTTGTGCTTCCGATCTCCATCTTCAAGCACGAACATGATCTCCATCATCACCGGCATTGCATCAAGGTCAATGACGCTTCTCCATGGTTGTCGTCCACCGGCTTCAACTATTACAACTACTTTGAATAGAAACGCGGGTCTTAACATAAATTAAAGACAACCATATGGCTCCTGCCGGTTGCCAACTTACAATAAGGAACATTGCATACATCAAATATAATCACAATCATGGACATATCACATCATCACACCGCAAAACAAAGTTAGACGCCTCTACTTTCTTTGCATATTTTACGTGGTTTGGGGCTTTCAATAAGTGTCGTTCTAACTTACGAACAAGAACCACAACATTGATACTAGCATTGTTGATCACCCGTTGTAAATTGGATCTTAACTATTCTAGGAGAAACAGGCACCATAAAGCCACTTATGCAATACAAGTTGCATGTCAAGCGTGGAGCAAGTCTCATGAACGATGTCATGTAAGGTTAGCCCGGCCGCTTCATCCCAGCATACCGCAAGATGCAAAGTACACAAAAGCAATCGACAATAAAGCATCAACGCCTGATGACCATTGTGTTCTACTCGTGCAAGTGATCTACATATAGACACGGCTCGATACCCTTTGGGGTTCGTAGCATGGAAAACAAAATTTTCTATCGCATACAAACAAACAAGCCAAGATCTATCTACTAGATTGTAGCAACGAGTCGATGGAATAACTTACCCTCGAAGATTCCAAAGTGTTTAACGAGAGCGGATTCTCGTGGGTGATGTAGTCGCACTCTTTCCGATCTCAAGATCGTGTAGACGATCCTTCCAAATGCGTTCGGCGCTCATGATCGGTCACACGTTCGGTACTCGACGAAGACCTTCCTCTCCCTTGTTCCAACAGGCAGTGGAGGTTGTAGCACTCTCCTCGCGATTCCGGCAGTACAACGGCGTGGTACCGAAAGTAGAGGGGAGATCCCGCAGGGCTTCGCCTTAAGCGGGCAGTATGGTGGAGTATGAGAGAGCTATTAGTGGTCTAGGATTAGACACACCAATTAGAAGGCTCTAAACCATGAGCTAGAGCAATTAGAAGCTCTAAACCAAAAGCGGCTCTAAATCGGAGATTAGAGGATAGGAACTTGTGTGTCTAGAGGAGGAGGCCCCGCCTCCTTTTATAGGTGGAGGGCGGCCAAGGGAGGAGTCCCTCCCAAGTCGGCCTTGGTTGGCGCCGGCTTGGAGGAGTCCTCCCCAAGTCGGTTCCAACCACCTGCTTGTTTCCCACAGTTTCTGCTTCCCAGCTTTCCTGTTTTCCACAGTTTCTGTTTTAGCGTTTGACTTTCAAACCGCAGTTTGACTTTTCAGTTTTGGAACAGCAAGAACACTTAGTAAATGATGCAATCATTCAATGACACATTCATGTACCCTCCCCGTGTCGGACAATTCGAACCTTCTAGAACATTCGATGAAAACACCTAATCATTCCCGAACTCCGAAACGGGACTTTCCTTATATGAATCTTATTCTCCGGACCATTCCGGATCACCTCGTGATATCCCGGATCCCATCCGAGACTCTGAACAACATTCGGTCTCTTTCTCATAATACCATAACTACTCAAACAACGTCGAATCCTTAAGTGTGTCTCCCTACGGTTCGAGAATTATGCGGACATGATCGAGACACTTCTCCGAACAATAACCAATAGAGGAATCTGGAAATTCATATGGCTCCCACATATTTCTACGATTACTTTGCGATCAAATGAACCACTTACATACGATACCAATTTCCCTTTGTCTCATGATAGTTTACTTATCCGAGGTTACGATCGTCGGTATCTCTGCATACCTAGTTCAACCTCGTTACCGATAAGTACTCTTTTCTCGTTCCCGTGATATGTGATCCCTTGTGAGCCAGTCACATGCTTGCAAGCTAATTGGATGACATTCCACCGAGAGGGCCCAGAGTATATCTATCCGTCATATGGATGGACAAATCCCACTCTTGATCCATGTGTTTCAACCAATACTTTCCGAACACTCAATGCCACCTTTATAGCCACCCAGTTACGGTGTGGTGTTTGATGTCATCAAAGCATCCATCCGGTAAAGGTGATATGCATGATCTCATGGTCGAAGGAATTAGGTTACTATGTATCGTAGCATATAGCAATTGAACTATTGAAATGACTTGATCTTTATGCTACGCTTATCTATAGGAGTATGTCCACCATATCATTCTCCTAACGATATGATCTTGTTGTTGATAACATCTCAATGTTCATGATAGGGAAACCACAATCATTAATCAACCAACAAGCTAGTGAAGTATAGAGGCTATACTAGGGACTTCAAATTAAGTTTACAAATCACACAAGTATTAATGTTTCCTTGTTAATACTATTATATCAGGAATATAAACATTTATCATAAACATAAAGATATAATAATAACCATATTTATTATTGCCTCTAGGGCATATCTCCAACAGGTCACACTTGGGCCACCTGTTATACACGGGACCCCAGTTTACGTCAGCAGCACCAGGCTCGTGGGCAGTCGGCTCCTTCCGGATCTTCAGCAATTGCTCTCTATGATCAGGACATTATCAGGAGTCTTCGCGGTCTGCTTGCTGCTACAGGCTCTTCTTCGACGGGCACTGCTGGTTCTGTGACTGACTCTTCAGGCACTGTGCGACCACCACCTTCTACACAGTCAGGTACGTCTCCGTGGTATCTGGATTCTGGAGCTTCTTTTCATATGACCTTTGAGTCTTCTTCTCTGTCCGCTCTTCGTTCTCTCCCTTCTCCTGTCCGTGTTTTTACGGCTGATGGTACCTCTCTCCCTGTTTCTAGTCGGGGCACCCTTTCTACTTCTTCTTTTTTTGTTCCTGATATTTCTCATGTCCCTCTTCTTAAGATGAATCTGTTCTCTGCTAGCCATCTTACTGACTCTGGTTGTCGCGTCATTCTTTATGTTGATTCTTGTGTTGTCTAGGACCGTCGCACCCAGGCCCTGGTTGGAGCTGGCCCTCGCAGCCATGATTCTTCAGGACTTTGGGAGTTAGACTGGCTTCGCGTTCCTTCCGCTGCCACTTCCTCTGCTAGTTCTTCTCCGGTTGTCGCCTCTACTACCAGCTCCTTTCAGCAGTGGCATCATCGTCTTGGTCACCTCTGTGACTCGCCTGTCGTCATTAGTTCATCGTGGTCTTCTGGGGTCTGTCTCAGGAGATGGGTCTTTGCATTGTCAGGGCTGTAGGTTGGGTAAACAGATTCAGCTTCCCTATCCTACTAGCGCGTCTGTATCTCAGCGACCTTTTGATTTAGTTCATTCCGATGTTTGGGGTCCGGCTCCTTTCGCTTCGAAAGGGGGCCATCGCTACTATATTTTATACATCGATGATTTTTCTCGGTACACTTGGTTGTATTTTATGCGCTCTCGTAGTGAGGTTCTCTCCATATATCAGCGTTTCGCGGCCATGGTTCGTACATAATATTCTACCCCCATCCGTGTGTTTTGTGTTGATTCTGCTGGTGAGTATATCTCCCAGATGTTGCGAGGTGTTCTTGCTGAGCAGGGCACTCTTGCTCGCTTCTCTGTCTGGCGCACATGCCTGAATGGCGTTCGAGCGTAAGCATCTCCATCTTCTTGAGACCACTCGCTATGATGATTGCTTCTTCTCCCGCATTTAGGCCGAGGTCATCGCCACGTCGGCTTACCTCATCAATATTCAGCCTTCTTGCCTTGCAAGGTGGTATCCTCTTGGCGCCTCTCCGGCAGTCTCCAGTTCATGCTTCGTTTGTTTGGTTTTGTTTGCTATGTTCTCCTTGCTCCTCGCGAACGCACCAACCGCTTCGATCCGTTGAGTGTGTCTTCCTCGGATCTGATGATGAGCATAAGGGCTATCGCTGTTGGGACCACTGTTGGTCGGATGCGTATCTCTCGTGATGTTACTTTTGATGACGCGTCCTTTCTATCCTCGTCCACCCCGGTACTTACCGTGGAAGATATCTCTTTCTTCTCTTTCTTGACACACCTCCTTCTACCCCTATTGTGTCTTCTTCAGATCTCCTCCCGATGTCTCTTCTTCGACACCGTCCTCTTCGCTCTGTCTAGTTCTCCTAGTTCTCCTCGTTCTCCGAGTCTTCCTCTACTATTCCTTTTCTTCATCGCCGTCTCTGCGTCGTCTTCCTCGATGATCTTCCCTCTGCGTCCTGCTCGTCGTTCCCCAACCGTTACTCTCCTAGTCGGTATGGTCTCTGTTGCCTCCGAGCCGACCTCTTATCGGGATCTTGAGCATCATCCTGAATGGCGATTGGCCATGGCCGAGGAGATTGCTTTAGCTGAGCGGCACTGGGATCTTGTTTCTCCTCCTCCGGTGTTCGCCCTATCATGTGTAAGTGGGTCTATAAGATTAAGACTCGCTCGATGGATCTCTTGAGCGCTATAAAGCGCGTCTTGTGGCTCTTGGTTTTCAGCGGGAGCATGGTCGTGACTATGATGAGACCTTTGCTCACATCGCTCATATGACCACTTGTGCGTACTCTTCTTGTTGTTTTCTTACATTGCGTCCGTGTGTCCCGGCTTGATGTTCGAATGCCTTTCTCAATGGTGAGTTGAGTGAGGAGGTTTATATGCATCCTCCTCCGGGTACTCGTCACGAGGGATGGTTTGTCGTCTTCGACGTTCTCTTTATGGCCTCAAACAGGCCCTCGTTACTGGTTTGAGCGCTTTTCAGAGTGACAATGCTGGTTTCTCCCCTAGTGCTCATGATCCAGCGTTGTTTGTTCACACTTCTCCTCGTGGACGCACTCTTCTTCTTCTCTATGTTGACGATATGATCATTACCGGTGATGATCCTGAGTATATAGCCTTTGTTAAGGCTTGTCTTCGTGATCAGTTTCTTATGACTGATCTTGGTCCTCTTCGATACTTTCTTGGGATTGAGGTTTCCTCCACTTCTGATGGCTTTTACATCTCTCAGGAAAAGTATATTCAGGATCTTCTTGCTCGTGCTGCTCTTGGGGATGAGCGCACCGTTGAGACCCCTATGGAGCTTAATGTTAAGCTTCAACTTACTAATTGTGATCCTCTTTCTGATCCGACGCATTATCGTCATCTTGTTGGGAGCCTTGTTTATCTTGCTGTCACTCGTCCTGACATCTCTTATCCTATTCATATTCTGAGTCAGTTTGTTTTTGCTCCTACCACTGTTCACTATAGTCATCTTCTTCGTGTTCTTCGCTATCTTCGTGGTACGATCACTCGTCGCCTTTTCTTTCCTTGTTCCAGCTCCCTCCAGCTCCAGTGCTATTCGGACACTACGTGGGCGAGTGATCCTTCGGATCGCCGTTCACTTTCGCCATCGTGTGTTTCTTGGTGGTTCGCTCATTGCTTGGAAGACGAAGAAAGCAGAATGCGGTTTCCGCTTGAGTGTTGAGGCTGAGTTGCGTGTTATGGCCTTGTTGACTTGAGGTGACCAGTTACGGTGGTTACTTGCGGATTTTGGGGTCTCTATTACCACACCTAGTCGGTTTTGTCCGGCAAGACAGTGCTATTAGTGTTGCGTGCTCGGTCAAGCATGAGCTTACCAAGCATATTGGTGTTGATGCTTTCTATACGTGCTCAGTGCGCTCAGTTGTTGCGCTTCAAGATGTGCCTTGATTTACTGATTGGCGGATTTCTTCACGAAGGCATGCACTGTGAGCAAAGATGATTTCTTACTCTCCAAACTCAAGGTGTTGTGGATCCACCATGAGTTTGAGGGGGGTAGATGTATATATCAGATATTGTATTTCCCCATATGTTAGGGGCTTCTTGCATATTTGCCTCAGACTTTATGTATTGTGGCCTTTGGCCCCTAGAGGAATATAACTTGTCTATTCCTAACACTTGCTAGCATCGAAGGGAGCCAACTCATAGTGCTGGCCGCCGAGCTTGGAGTCGCGAAGATAGAACCACTTGTTCCTTCATCCTTGGACGGATTTGCAGAGGTGAAAGGATAAGTACTGAACAGTGGGACGGATGGATATCCCGCACCCATCCAGCGCGTAAACGCCGCCAGTACCAGACTGCCTCTTCAGGGAGTAGAGTTTCCTGAAGAGGCCAAAGTGCGTCTCAATTTTGAGCCAGCACTCGCATATTGTGATGAAGCACACGATATGTAGAAGGGAGTTGGGCAATAACTGGTGGAGTTGTAGCCCGTAAAGGAAAAGAAGCCCAAAAAGAAATTCGTGGGAAGGAAGAGAAAGCCCATGGATGACAAAGGCGTAAAACATAAACCGATAACCTTCAGGTGGGTCTAGGGTTACCTCGGACATAGGGAGAATGGCGTCGGCCTTCTCCTGCGAGATCAGGCCAGACTCGCGCAGGTGGCGCAAGTCTATCTCCCTGATCGAAGACCGCCGCCAGCCACCATCGGTGACGCGGCCGGCGGTGGTGGCCTTCTTGGTGGCGCCGGCAGCGCTCGTCCCCTCAACAGCAGAAGCAGACTTCTTTGACTTTCCCATCTTTCTTGCACGGCACGCGATGCGATGGGTGCGAAGGAGAGAAGAAGGGAAAACACGAAGAACGTCCAATGCACAACACGTGCGAGCTCTAGGAATGGAGGAGACAGAAAGGCAGAGAACGAAGAAAGCAAATGGCAAGGGGAAGAATTACCACAGTCCCCTGCGGTATAAAACGACAAGGAAGATGACACAGGGCCGTCGATCCAATTACCCTAACACGTGTCCTGCATCGCGACATATGCGTGGCGGGCACTGCTCGAACCGTCGCGAGCACGCCATCCACTATATACGGAAATCGAGGAGACACAGTAATTATCGCGTAAACTACGCATGACTAGAAAAATCCTGGTCAGATAGTGAGACCCACGATCGTCTCATCACAACGTTTCTGCTACCGCAGGCGATTGAGCTTAACAAGCGTCATCAATGACATCAACAAAAGAAAAGGCCGGCAACGGCTACAATATTTCGGCTACAAATAAAATTACTTACTAAAAAGCTTTGAGTCCTTCTTTGAGTTTACGACTCCACTACAGACTCGGGGGCTACTCCCATAGGAAGCGATGGCTGCACATTCGAAAAAGTGCCAGCGCTAATCGTGTTTTAGGTCATCCGAAGAACTTTTGGATTGCTGTAATGCACATGGACTACTCTGCTCGAGTCCACGACTCGAACAAACACTCATGGACTACTCACATAGGGAGCGCTGAATTACTAAAATGAAATCTTTCAGATCCTTCATGATTACAATAAAGCATACATCTTATTCAGAAACTCTGCTCAAAATAACACTAATAGAGGCAACGTCTCCTTGGTCACCCGAAACGCCTTCGCGGCGATAAACTTTTGGATGCTGCGTCTACGATGCAAAGGTAAGACCTACGATACTTTTGATGGCCTAGCAACGCACCCGGCTGCGCTTTGCTAGTAATATTCTATGTCAGCAGGCATGATGAAAAATCCCGACGAACGCGTTGGGTACGTAACTTAAAACACTAGAATTCGACTCCTGTAAGACCTCCATGGCCTGAGTCGAGTTACACCAACAATTTTCCGGATTCGAGTCCGGGGACTCGAGTCTGAAGTAGATCGTGTTATTTTGTCCAAAGACAGTTAACTGACCATGATCCGTCATATGAGTCAGGCATACGTATCAACAATCCTTATGAACCAACACGCTGACTCAAAACTTGTTCGGATGAAAGCACCCGAAATACTTAAGAGTCTTCAGTCGAATCTGCGATTCAACTAAACACTCGAGGGCTACTGACATGGGTATGCCCTACGGGTGCCTAATGTTAGCCTACCCGGTACCAGCCTGGCAGGGTCCACATGATTACCCCATGCGGATGATGAAGCCCAGGAAGGATTCGGGTGACCAAGGCCCATGGAGAACACGGCTAGCTATAGATAGAATTTTAAAGGGTCCAACCCTAATCTATAATCGACTTAACCTACCCCGAGACCTGTCCACCCCATATAAAGGCCAGGAGGGCACGGCGAGGAGGCTCTCTCTCTCTCTCTCAACTCTCATACCCTAGCATAGACCACACCAGATCCAATCCGCGCACCTGTATAACCTTCGGTTCCACCATCAATCAAGAACAGACAAGCAGGAATAGGGTTTTCCCTTCGGAGGCCTAAACCTGGGTAAACCTCGTGTCTTCGTGTTGCGAATATGTTAGCCATTCCGTGATTTCCAGTGTTCTCTCCTTCTCCAAAACCAAAGTCCATAACAATAGGCATTAACGAGTTGAACCCTTGTCAAGTATGCTAGGCTGTGTACTCGCCATGTACGATGTTTGGAATTAAATTAGCAATGTGAGCATCGGCCATTTGCAATGACAAGTTTTTATTCGAGTTTTCAAATATGTTACAAGCAAACCACGACCACAACACTACAACGCTACAACACCATTCTAACTATGCGCCGCCTATGACGCTGGCGGTAGCGACGCCGGCGGGTCGGTAAGACCCTATTGTTCGTTGAGAGAGTGGAAGATCGCTTCCTGCGTCTGCAACTCTTCTTGAGCTTGGGCGAGGTGGACACACATGTAAGCGTCATTAGGATTGGCCCATACCTTCTCCCGGAGTTCGTCATGCTCTTCCGTGAGCGGTAGACGTTGTTGGTGCTCCGGCAAAAAGATGCGCTCCATCACCTCCCACGAGAAAGTCTCGCCGGTGGTCCTGTTGTAGTTGTAGGGAGTGTGCCGCGACCGCAGTGGGATAGTGTATACCTGCGGGCGCCCCGGAATTATAGGCGGCAACACGTCCGGTGCCTCTGGTGGGTTTGTCCACCACGACGGCAACGGGGCGCTCAGGTTGCTCTTCTCTGCATACGTCGTGATTGCCATGGAGGCCGGCACGGCAATGCGGATGGCCAAGCATGGTGATTCGTGGTTGTGTGTCTGGTTGAACATATCTTGTTTGCCCCCCCCCCCCTTCTCCCTCCTTTTTAAGGCTCCGCCTGGATGCGACGAGAAATGCCCAGAACTGGCGGAAAGCGACGGGAAAGAACCGCGGAAGACGGCGGGAACATACCGGAAAAACACTGACGTTGACGATGACCTATTTACCAAGGAGGATAGATAAGTTGCACCGCTAGACACGGCTGACCGAACAGACCAGACCAGACAAAAACGACAACTACCCTCACCAAAATAGATAAATACGGACCGTTTCGATTGGCAATTTGGGTGTGACGGGTGGAGATGCCCTTGTCCGCTAGGAGGCCCCTCGGCGCACCGGATGCCATGTGAGATCTTTGTCTATCTTGTCTTTTAATTGGTCTGCAGTTCAATGCACACAACTACCCATTGCCAGGTCCATTCCCCTGTTCTATCACATAATGGATCGTGAATATGTCCATCTTCCTGGGTTTATTCTTGCTGCACTTGCATTGGGCGAGCCTCGTCTTGCTAGATCAGACGTGCTTCTATGCATGTTGGGCACTACGTATCCGAATATTCCGCAGGCAAAACGTGCAATGAGCAATGTCGCCACTCCACTTGTACACATGTTAGCTTGGCAGTGAGATGTGCACAATTTTACCTGTTGACTACTCCCTCTCTTATAAAATATAAGATATTTTAGATTTGTAAATAAAAGGTATCTAGACTTTTTTTTAGTAGTACCTAGCTAAAACATCTTATATTTAAAAAGGAGGGAGAACTAGAGTAGTACAGTAGAAATTTTCTTGTCTGAAGATGGACTGTCAGGGGATGGCATGGAGGTCAAAGATGTCCAGCGGGCAGAGTGGAGAATCTATCCCTCAAGACACTAAAAACTGCGTATGAGAAACCAAAGAAAGAAAGAAAGCGAGAATCGTCCGTAGTAGTGAAGAAGAGAATCCCGGCGGGGAAGTGGCAAGGAACCTGATGTGATCTGGCTCTCGCCGACTGCAAAAAGGAGCAATATGGATTTCGATGTTACACTTGTGACTTGTCCGTCCATTCGCTCTCACACGCCCACTGTCCCCTCTTCTTGTGGCTCGGTGGATTGATGAATGGGACGTCGAGATGGCATCTTTCCGATTTCCACCTCTCACTCGGGAATATCTGGATATTTTCTGTCCAGTTTTCGCCAACCGCTCGCCATCGCCCTCCTCGCCATCATCGGGCCATGGACCAAACGATGAGAAATGGTTTCCTGCGTCTTGCTGGCCTGGGCTCCCGAGTGGACTGCACGTGTTTCTTGAGGCAAAAAGCTCTCTCCTGTGTGGAAGGTCTGAGGTGGACACGGTGCAATAATTCAGAGTAGCCACCTAGACCGTTCAGAGTGTACCACCGTGCCTCGTCTTGACGTGCGATTAGTAGCTAGCTAATCATCGTTATTATTGGGTTTGACTTCGGTTAGGTACGGCATGTGGCGCCCTGATTTCTTGTCCTGTTTTATGTTAGCCGTGTTTCGTTGTTTACTGACGGTCGGTAGTGGAGCTCGAGGGAGACGAACCGTGGGGTGGAGGGGCTTCAACACAAAGCATATGGACAGGTGCGAGATGTTACAGTGCTGTAAGTTATTTCTGGGGTAACGTAGTTTATGTTTGTGGTAATGTTTTGAGTTAGAGACCAGGACCCACTCAGGTCTCGCCTGAGCTCCGTCACTTTAGAGCGGTGCATGTATGACTTTGCTCGGGTTCGTTGACTCGATCTATTAGGAGGAGAATGCAATGGTTCCCAGCAGGGGCGGATCCAGGATTTGATCATAGGGGGGCCAAGACAACATCGACTATTATAACACTATACTAAATCTTAAATATATTTGGTTTTGTTATCCCAACACATTTTCTATAACTAAAGCTTAATTTTATTTGCTTTACCACTACAAATCCATGATTTTATGAAGAGTAAATGGCATCGGAAGTCACACAACTTATTCCACATGTGCACTTAAGTCACAAAACTTGCAAACTGAACTAACAAGTCACACAAGTTGCGAACCCGTGCACTCGTGGTCACAAAACCGGTCAACTAGGTGGTTTTTTGACCAAAACCGGTCATAGACGAATTAATTTTTTATAAAGAAAACCTTAAGCTTGTATTTTATTTTGGTAAGTGTATAGAATGCTCACGAGAAAGATGCTTACCAGCTCACTGGAGCTCGTTTTTTAGAAAAATGAAACATATATTTTTAAGACTTCAAAAAATCTGAAAAAATGACGCACAAACATTTGTACAATCAGAACGTACACAACAAGTTTCAGACAAAAATACGTTTTATTTTGCAAAATACAAAAAAAAACAAATCTTTGACAAAAATACGTGCTTTTATATATATTCCTGTTTTTTTTCTGTAGCCCAAAACAAAACGATTTATTCACTGAAACTTACCAGAGTTATTCAGCCCACACATATGTATTCTCGAAATAAATTTTAGATTTTCTAAAACAAAAAAGTATGGATTTTGAATTTGTTATATATAGTATTTGATAACAAAATACGTTTACTTTGGGCTATAAAAATTTAATGTATAGATTCACACATTTGTTACTTATCCATACGATGTGCCGATATTCATTACTCCATTATTTATTTTTATATGATTTTTATCTATTGTTTAGTGTGTGTATGACCGGTTTTGGTAAAAAATCACCTAGTTGACCGGTTTTGTGACCACGGATGCACGGGTTTATAAGTTGTGTGACTTGATAGTTTAGTTTGCAAGTTATGTGACTTAAGTGCACATGTAAGACAAGTTATGTGACTTCCAGTGCCATTTACTCATCTTATGAACGGTAAAATTTACAGAAATTTTCCTTACAAATACGAATAACTATATAAGGTTGTAGAAGAATACTAAATAAATCAAGGGCCACATCAGTGGTGGGAAGAAGAAGAAATTCACCATAAAAGTGATAAACATTAAAACTATACCAAGTTTTATTGTGTATACTATGGATATAAAATTGGAACATTATATGTTTTGCAATAAAAAAGCAAACTACATTCTACTAGTTTGAGTGTAGGTCTATGGCCAGAGCTATCAAATAACTCGATAACACAACAATTCAATAATTATTTAATCGCTAAATACTTTGTAATAAAATTGGTGCATATAATCCGCAATTGATTTGACTAAGCAATTTCTATTAGATAGGGTAATCAAACTAGCAATTCCAGTAGCAAACATGCATATATATGGTATCATACCTTAGGACAATCACTTCACGTATTGGACATGCCATGTGGATGAAGCATGCCATAGTTGATAGTTTCTAGACGCATGGGAGTTATTCTTTGTGTCTTCACTAATCAGTAATCACGGACACGCCGACACTTGAATACAAAATCCCGATACTGACGATGGTGCCACTGCGGTGGCGAAGAAAGGAGAAATAAGACGATTAGATCGTCGAGGGAAACCGAGTAGAGAAGAAATTCAGATGTGTCCCATGGATCAGTTGCTCGATACGTGGTTTTGCTGATACTTCAATACGTACGTACTATCCCTTGGTAGCTAATGTTTTGGGCTTGTCCCATAAAACTTGAGCAATTAACACATTGCACATATTGGTCTAGGCTAATGGATAGAGTATTACAATTAGTAATTAAGCATCAAAATTAGTGCTAGCCCCCATTGCATATCCTTGAGGGGGGCCGAACCATAGGGGGGGCCTGGCTACCCCTCGCCCCTCCCTAGATCCGCCCCTGGTTCCCAGGCAAACAAACCGGTACGGAAGAATAGAGAATAGAGAACAGAGAGAGAGGCCGCGGCGGCTAAAACCCATTTAGGGGTTCCTTTCCTCCGCTGACGACGTCACCGGACCATCTCGTCTCCGGCGGTCTTAGGGCCTTTGAGGCGTGGCGGACCACGGCCCCTCACCGGCGGGAGGTCTATGTGTTTAGTTTAGACTGTTTTCAATGTCTTCTTCAGGATGTTGTGGCGGGTACGTCCTGATGTTAGAATAAGGTTCTTTCCGTTCTATCCTCGCTCTGTTGGTGCGTCTAGCATCGGCGGAGGACGCGTGGAGTCGTGTGTCCGACGGATTCCTTAGGATCCGGTCGTTCTTCGTATTGGTTGGTGTGGTTTGAGGTTAGTCTCTTCCGATCTACGTTTGTCATCTTCGGCGATAGTTGCTGCTCTAGTGCGCTCGTCCTTTGGGGCCTTAGCACGACGACTTCCTGTCAGTCTACTATAATAAGCTCTACTACGACAAGCTTTGCCTGACTCCGGTGATGGAGGGGCGAGGACAACGGCGCGCATTCGGCTCGTGCTAGTATTTGTAATCGTCGCTAGGTGGTCCAATGAACTATTTATAATTTTTATTACTTTTAGGACTCTTTGTACTGCTACTGATGATTATTAATAGATCGGTAAAATTTAGAAAAAAAAGAGAATGCAACGGTTCCCTGCCAGATTAATAATCTGTAAATTAAAAAAAAATCTGTAAACAGCTCGAAGATAGTTGACTCGATCTATTAGGAGCCCACAAAGATGCTTCTTTTCAGGGAGATACAAAAATGTTTTTTTACATGCCCAATTCTATTTTCAATGAAAACGAAATGACCAATGTTCAGCGAGTTTTTTTTTTTGAAACGGAGGAAAAAGCTTTGCCCCATCCATTAATTAAGAAGAAGGTGCCTAGTTTTTTTAGGAGAAAATCAGGTAAAAACCTACAACATTAGGACCAAGTTCACCCAAACACCAACAACACATGGGCAAATGCTCTCACACACCGAACACCACACACACTGACCACCATACACACCGACAACCAACCTAAGAAAAGATCCAAAAGCCACATAAATGAAGACACCAACCACGACACTCCTACACTGCGTCGACAAAGATAAGCTGGACAGAGGGGGCCACCATCAAGAGGCTCCAGTAGCACCCTGCAACAAGCTGTTGTTACAGAGTTTCCTTTTGTTCAACGAGTTTGACTGTTCGAGATGTTAAGGTTCAGTCTAAAGCCATCAAACGAAACTCTGCAACAACAGCTACTGCTAGGCAGACTACAACAAAAGGACAAGTCTCTCCAACAGTGACTAGTATAATTTGATCTGACGGTAAAGAGAAACTTGGCCCAATAAGCCCAACTTATAATTCTCTAGGAAAAAATGAGACGAACACAAGGAACTAATCTGGTTTGACCAATTCGATTAAAGCCATCGACCCGACATCAGCGGCGACGAGGACTCCATGCTCTACGAAAGAATTTTGAATATACTCTACCAACAATTATCCACATATTTTTCATCAAGTCGCTGACAATTTGAGAAAAAATCACGCAACATATTAACACTGCTGAATCAAAACGAAATCTAGAGTTCTTTCCGTCAAGAACAACACCCAATGGACAAATTCCAAAATTCTAGCAGTGCGGTTGGAACTTTGGGAGCTTGGTCAACCAAAGATACAGAGTCGGTAGAGTCCACGGTCGGCGGCCTCGCACGCGGCCATGTATACCGCCGTCGCCGGCTCGCGTGGTGTGCGCCTCCACTATCTGCCGCGCCACCGATGCACAAAACAATGTCTCTGATAAAGTAGAAATAAAACTGCCACTGATGAACATGAGAAGCGGATAGCTCAAGACGAAAAACCAATGTCGCTCGTGCGAGAGGCCAGCTCCGATCGGCTCCGATAGCACAATTCCGTCAAGACGGAGTACTGCCACTGTTATGAAGGATATTTAGGGCCTGGAAGAACATTTGGGCTAGGCCTAACTACAGCCTGTCTAGCTTTCGGTGCCAATTTTCTCACTAGTATAAACTGTACTACAGTACTACTCTCTTTTTTAATACTAGTATAAACTAGTATAAACTGTCCGAGACCGTTAGATGGTAATTCATTTGAGAGTACCATAAAAAAACTCAAGGACAAAGGCTACCATCAGTGACCACGTTTAAACTCAAACGAGTATTTTTGGCACACAGGCCGGGAGCCCAAATTTCCAGCAAGAGAGCTTAGCGTCGAATCAGGACTTCAGGAGATAAAAAAAAAGTTCTAAACATATTGGAGGTTTTTCAGGTTACAAGATCGGACATGGCAAGCTCGTACCACGACATACATGCTCACTCCTTGAATCAGGCTTTCGTCCTATTATATTGATATAGTTAACATCAGATACAACGATATAGCTGTTGGTGCTATAGCACATATATGCTCATTCAGACTCTTTCTTTTTTACACGCTGCTGTGCTCGATCCGGTAATAAGCCAAGAGTCTCGAGTGGAGGTTTATGGATCACCTTTATTAGTGACAGTAGAAAGGAGAAACTTTCAGTTACATACATACGATTTGACTTGAAAAATCTTTAGTAACAAAGGTTCAGCTCAGTACTATGTACTGATTTGACGCATCCAACCATAACGTATTTGGGGGACAAAATGGAAACCGTTTGCCAAAGTTTGGATTTAGAGTAAACTACTGGTTACATTCACAGTAGTAGTGAGTTTTCTTTACGGAATTCTTTCCTTCTTTTTTGAGTATCTCCGCCTTTATTAAAATTCAATAACTGGTGGGATACAAATGCCTTCTGAAAGATTTACAAACCAAACTCTACGACCCTCCTTTTCGAACACGACACTACGGGTGTTGGGGATATACTTTCGGGATACCCACAGGACTCGCTGACTAGGGTGGTCCACCAACGGGTTAGAGCTTTGCTTCACGGGCGACCCAGTCAGAGAAAGAGGATGAGCCAGTTTCGGCTATGACAAGGCCCAGAAGAGTTACCGACTTAGGCATGTAGTATTACTTGTAATCCAAACTGTATCTAGTTACCGACTCTGTAACATAGTCGGATAGGTCTCTCCTGTAACCCTAGGTTCTGATATCTATATAAACCAGTCCTATGGGAGCCTTTAGGCCACAACCAATCTTACTACCACAATCACAACTTATACATGCGAACCTCTCTTGTAATCCTTGTAACATCCGGCTTACGCCGATATATTACTGGGTTGCTAGCAGGAGTAAGATCCGATCACCGTAGTCGGATCTAAACCTAGGTAAACTTGTGCTCACCGCTCCTAGAATATCCGACGTCTCACACCCCATCTTTCCAACACCACTAGGACCCTCTATGGCATACTTGTCGACAATCCGACGAAAGTTGGCGCCCACCGTGGGGAAGGTGACCTTTGGAGCTTCATTCTAGACGGAATCTGCGCGTGTAGGAATCGGCGAAACTATCGCCATGGGTCGCGTGGTCTACGCCAGTGATGTCCCTCTCGTTCTTCTCGACGAGACCTGGATTCCGGCTAGCAAACCCGTGACGACCTACACGATCATGTCTATCAGCGAGATCGATATTTATCTCGGCTTCGCTGAACCCGCCCAACCCACCCTTGAGGTGATGACCATGGCGGAATAAAAATCCGGATCTACTTTGTCCGTAGAGGCGGAAGAGTTCAAGATCCCGGAGAAAATCGAACCCACCCAGCCCACTCCTGTAGTAGAAGAAGCGGTGGAAGAAAAATCCGGATCTGATCTCTGATATGTCCAAAACGTATCTACTTTCCCGAATACTTTTGCTATTGTTTCTCCTCTAAACTTGTGTGATTTGGATACAACTAACACGTACTGACGTTGTTTTCAGCAGAATTACCTTGGTGTCTAGTTTTTGTGCAGAAAATCAACTATGAGGAAAAATCCCGAAAAATATGCCAAAAATCCTATTTCACCAGAAGACTCACGGAGCTAGAAGACGAGACAAAGTAGGGCTCCGAGGGGCCCACACCCCCTGGCCGCGCGGGCCAGGCCTAGCCGCGCCTGGGAAGGGTGTGACTGCCTCGGGCACCCTCTCGGCCTCCCTCTTCGCCTATAAGATGCCTCTTGACCTAAAAACCGAGGGGGGTTCGATGTTTTTCTAGAAAGAGTTCTGCTACGCCGCCACCACCAGAAACCGCGATTCGGAACTAAAAACTCCATTCTAGCACCCTACCGGGACGGGGAATTTGGAGAGGATCATCGCCATCATCATCACCGACGCCTCTCCATCAATCATCCATGTTTCCTCCATCCATGAGTGAGTAATCCCCCGTTGTAGGCTATGGGAATGGTAGGGATTGGATGAGTTCTATCATGTAATCGAATAAGATTGTTAGGGCATGGTGCCTAGTATCTCTATTAGTGCTATTTGACTTTGTTGCAACTTGTTGTGCTTAATGCTTGTCACTAGGGACCGAGTGCCATGATCTCAGATCTGAACTTATTATTAATTCATGATGATAGTATTGTTTGTGATCTTATCTGCAAGTTGTATACACATATCATTGTCCGGATCCAAAGGCCCCAAAGTGACAGAAATTGGGACAGCCGGAGGGGATGCATGTGATATGAGGATCACATGTCTTCACGGAGTGTTAATGCATTGCTCCGGTACTCTATTAAAAGGTGTACCTTAGTTGCCAGTAGATTCCCTTGAGGCCCCGCTACAACGGGCTGGCAGGACAAAAGATGTTGTGCAAGTTCTCATTGCGAGCACGTATGACTATATATGGAACACATGCCTATGATTGTTTATTACTTGGATGCTTTATATTATTTATCTGCAATTGCCCTAGATCTTGAAGTTACATGAATAGTCTTATCCATGCAACGCCCGTCCAATCATCCCTATGCCGACCTCACTCATATCCTACTGTTTGCTACTATTGTTACTATTGCCTTTGTTTTACTACTGCTGTTGCTTTGCTATTGCTACTACAAAAATGTTGCTACTAATAAACTACTGTGAGCAAGACTATTTCCAGGTGGAGCTGAATTGACAACTGAGTTGTTAAGGCTTATAATTATTCTTTGACTCCCCTTGTGTCGAATCAATAAATTGGGTAATACTACCCTCGAAGACTGTTGCGATCCCCTATACTTGTGGGTCATCAATACTATTTCTGGCGCCGTTGCCGGGGAGCATAGCTTTATTTGTAAGATCACTTGGATCTATTATTGTTCACTGCTATTCCTTTCATCATGGGAGAGTCTCGTGATGGAAAGTTTCCTATTTTACCATCCACTATAAGAAGAGGTACAGTCCTAAACACCTCTGCTGCTCTTGATTCACCGTCTGTTATAAGTAAGCTTGTTACACCACCACCACATACACATGCTACACACACTACTACTACTGCTGAATAAGAAATTGCTTCTGATACTCATGATGTTACTTCTACTGTGCTTGATGCGAGTGGTTCATTAGGTCCTTTCCTAGATGCTACTATTGCTAGAACTATTTTGGGAAACACTGAAACTCCTAGTGAAGATCTATTACACCTGTTAGCTCATCTGAATCTAGAGAGACATATGATATTAATGATAGTTACATTGAAATGACTGATGAATTTATTGAAGAGTACCAAAACACATGTGGTGCTAGTGCTATTAGGAGTCTCCTTGAGAGACATACCATTATTCCTAAACTGTCTCCTGATGCTAAGTTTGCTACTTCTCCCATAGATATTAAAGATAAAGATTATGATTTCTCTCTTGATTTATCCTATATAAACATTGTTGAGAAAGAACCTTTTTGTGGGACTTAAAATGAAAGTGATGTAGCTCATATGAATGAGCTTTCCACTATGGGTGCCTTATTCTCTGATGATTTTAAGATGCGCAAGTACTTTGTTACAAAGATCTTCCCTTTTTCACTAAAAGGAGAAGCTAAAGCTTGGTTTAATATATTACCTCTAGGATCCATTGATAGCCCTAATTTCTTGATTGCTTCTTTCTTTCAGAAATATTTTCCTCCTAGTGCTAGACATGCTGATTTGCAGAAACTTTTTGATTTTAAACGGGGAGAAGAAGAGAAACTGCTTGAGTCATGGACAAGGTTCTATGACTTGATTCATGCACATCCTGGATGTCCATTACCTAAAAATGAGCTTCTTGATATTTATTATAATGGACTAAATGATTATTCTAGGACATACCTAGATAGTTTTGCTGATTGTGTTTTCAGGAAAAGAACTCCTGCGGAAGCTGAAGAATTAATGGCTAAAATAATCAATAATTATGATGATTGGACTTCAACTGAGCTAACTACACCTGAGCCTACTATACCTGAACCAATTGTGCCTGAACCAACTCCAACACCAACACCAAAGAAGAGGGGAATGATTGCATTAAATGATGAAGTGATGAAAGAAGCTAAGAAATGTCTTAAGGAGAAAGGTATTAGATCTGAAGATGTGAAGAATCTACCTCCTATAGAAGAATTATGGAAGCCAATTCCCCACTCATCCACTATTGAGGTACACCCTCTCCAACACTTTGATGAAGGTGATATTCCCTATGATAAACCTCCTGATCAATGCTTATAGGAACTTGACATTTTTATTGTTAAACAAGGTAATTTTAATAAACAAGTTCAGAATCATTTATTGGAAAACTCTAGCGCTATTAATGAGTTGAAAGATATTGTTGAAATAACTTCTAATGATGTTAAAATGCTTGCTAAACGCTTTCAAATGGTTCAAACTCAAATTGATCAACTTGCTAAGGTACAAAAAGATATGCTAGTTAATGCTTCTGGAGATAAACATGCTTATGGTATTAGAACTAGGAGTGGTACAACCACTCAAGATCCTTTATATCCTGAAGGACATCCTAAAAGAATTGAGCAGGATTCTCAACAAGCTGAAAATAGAGGTAGTCCTCATAAGAGAAAGAAGAAGAAACATAAAACAGTTGAGGAAGCTCCTGAACCTGCTGTAGATCCTAATAGTATATCTGTCTCTAATGCTGAAACTGAGAGTGGTAATAATAACAATGATGCTCCTGATAAGGAAGAAGTTGAGTAATAACCTGAGAAGCACACTAAGAACACTAGGTACACTAAGGAAGATTTTATTGCTAATAAACATGGTAGTGAAAAGAGAACCTTGGGTGCAGAAACCTATGCCTTTTCCCATTAAGAAACACAAGTCAAAGGAGGAAGAACAATATAACAAGTTTTGTGAGTGGGTGAAACCTTTATTTTTGCAAATTCCTTTGATTGATGCTACTAAGTTGCCTCCTTATTCAAAGTATATGAAGGATATTGTCTCTAATAAAAGGATGATTCCTAATGAGGAAATTTCTACTTTGCTTGCTAATTATTCCTTCAATGGTAAGGTTCCAAAGAAACTTGGTGATCCAGGTATTCCAACTATTCCTTGCTCTATTAAAAATAATTATGTTAGAACTTCTTTATGTGATTTGGGAGCTGGAGTTAGTGTTATGCCTTTTTCTCTTTACAAGAGACTCCAGCTAGAAAAGTTGATACCAACTGATATATCTTTGCAAATGGCTGATAAGTCAACTACTATTCCTGTTGATATATGTGAGGATGTTCCTATTCAAGTGGCTCATAATTGCTTGGTTTTAACTGATTTTGTTGTGCTTGAGATGCCTGAAGATGATAATATGTCTATTATTCTTGGGAGACCCTTTCTTAATACTGCAGGTGTTATCATCAATTGTAATCAATGAAAAGTAACTTTTAATATTAATGACAAAGAGCATACTGTCTATTTCCCCAAGAAGATTGATAAGAGCTATTTCCTGAATTCAATTGAAAATATTGAGAGCATCAAAGTTGGAGAAATATATTTTCCCATTCCACAAGAAAGTTTTGAAACTATTATGATTGGGACTATTTCTATCAAGTTTGAGGTAACATAATCATTTAGTGAAATGCAAAGTTTTGTTTCATATAAGATTGTTTTGGTAACAAGACTTGATCAACCTTGTTGACAAAGGGATTTTAATGAACAAAACAATGCTTTCACAATGGTTATACTTGCTCACTTTTATTTTTCTCCTTTCCAGTCTTTGCTCTTGTTAGCTTTAGTTTTGCTAGTTGTTTTCTTGTTAGAGTGTCTTAGAACTTCTGTAGTTTTGGTTTTGGTTTGCTTTTTTGCTTCTTCTAAAAAAATCTTTTTCTGCGAGAAAATCAATTTTCATAACCTAAAAATTGGCCAAAAATAAAGTTTCCCGAAAAATTCCAGAAAATTCATATTAATTTTTTCCTCGAAAAAGGGGCAGAGGGGCACCTGGATTGGCCCAGGGGGACCCACCAGGACAGCACACTCCCTGGTGGCGCGGCCAGCCCTAGGGCGCGCCTGGCGTAGGTGGGACCCACCTGTGGCCCTCCAAGTTGTCTCCTTCCAGCCACTTATTTCTCTCTCCCGAAAAACAACGGAAAACTTTCTCAAGATCGAGTTCCTGCTGTTCTTGCTCCCGATTTTCCATCTCCTTGCTCAGCCATCTTTGCTGCTGATTTTTGGAGGGATTGCTCTCTGGTATGTGCCTCCTTCGCTTGTCCAATTAGATTTTTGATTGGTAGATTGTATCTTGAGTATTTTACTACTGTAGGTGAAAGGTTGTGTGAGCTTGCATGCTTGTTCTATGCTTAGAGATTTCATTTTGATGCATGTTTAGCCCTCTAGCAAGTTCATATGATAGTTCCTCATCATTTATCAACTTGGAAATCACTTGGTTTGAAGCTTGTCTAAAAAATTCAGAAAACAAGATGAGTGCATACCAGTTGAATAAACATGAATTGATGGTACCTGAACCAATGAAAGTCCATCGTGAGGAGGAAGTCTTCCCTTCCATATATCCATGCCCTGAATTTATGAGAGCCGTGGGGTTCTTCCAGGATTTCCAAACTATGATTACTAATTCAGGATTGGAACATTTTGTTGGAGAAGAACCATATCAATATGTTAAGCTAACCATGGTTGTGGTGCAGGACTTTCGGTTTAGTTGGTCCTTGTCTAATCCTACGGTCCACTATAAAATTTACAATATAGCTGTCGACCTGCCTTTTGCTGATTTTTGTGCAGCTATTAGAGTGCCACATTGGGGTGCTTGTGAGAAGATCAGAGAGACGCCTAAGCCACTCATGGATTTATATGCTGAAATTTGCCAAGGTTGCGACTTCTCAAAGGAAAGTGGTAAAATTTGGAACATTTAGCTCCCATCCATTAGATATTTTGCCTATTTCATTACCAAGTGTGTTCTTACTAGAAAGACTGCTAGAAAGTGATCTTCATTTGATCTAGCTTTTATCTCAACTGCGTTGAATAGGGATAGGTCTTATAACTTGGGTGCTTTGATAGCTTATCATCTTACCACCAACCGCGAGAAATGTGGAATTTGTGAAGGTCGCGTTGCCTCTCAGTTTCTACCTTTCCTTGGTTTAGAGCCTCATCATTCAGATTTTCGGTTCCCCATAGAGAGACTTGATCTCAATTCCATGGTTCAGCATAATTTTGTTTCCTCTTGGGCTACTTTGAGAAATTTATCGTATGATATATCCTTTGTCAAGTGTGGTTGGAGAGGGGGTAGGTCTGAGAAAGTAGTCTCTTTGCCTTCACCTTCTTTGTTTAATTTTGATAACAAGCAAGGATGGTCACTCACGGAGGAAGAACTTGACACATATGTCGCGGAGCTCTCCCATCAAGAGGAGAATGTTGGAGAGGATGCCAAAGATGATTCGATTCAGCCCTCTAACATGGGGGAGTCTTCATACTAGTAGCCCTCCTATGATTGGAGCGTGTCTTCTTCTTCATCGCGAGGGCCCGATTATGATCACTCCTACGATGACCCACCAGTTTGGGGTTACTACCCGCGCTATGGAGCCCCACTTAGGACAAAATCCTAAGCTTGGGGGGAGGTATACCGAAATCACACTCATCTATATATCATGTTTCGTCGGTTCTTTGTATATCCATGTTTCGCTTTCTTTTTGGTTTTTGTTCCTGCTTTCCCAAAACACAAAAAGACCAAAAACATTTTTGTTGTTTCTCTTGGTTTGTTTCTTTGCTTTTTAGCTTTTGTTTGCCTTAAGAAAAATCCAAAAAGATTTTACTTTGTTTGTTTTTGCTTTGTGTGCTTGCTTTAAAAAAATCAAAAACACCAAAAATATTTGTTGTTCTTATTTGGTTTTGTGAAGTTCTATGTAGGGTTCAGCAGTCCTCAATGGAATTTGGTTTCATGTTATTATTCAAGCCACACAAGTGAAGGGCAATAATGAAGATTAATGACAACTTGAGGTGTGGTAAGATGTTGGTAATGAACTCTATTTGTATTCATTTTTGTGCATATACTCATCATTGTGGGCATGCTTAGTCTATTCATGTAGGGTGTATGTTATTTATGGATGCTTAGTAGTTCTTGCTCTAGCTACAGCTTGCTAATAGTTTGTAGCATGTCATATGAATGTTTGCTTGCATTGTTCTATTAATAACTTGGTATGACATTGTGGTATCCTCCTCTGAATGTTTCATTTGAATAGACTTGGCACATGCTCACGCATGCATATGACTGAACAGTAGTCAGCTAAGCCTCGATGATTTATTTTGCCTCAGAGTATGCCATAATTAGTCCTGTTTTGTTGCAAGAATGATTATGGCAGTTATTGCTCTCTCATTTGTCGCTCCCTCTCTATTGCTAGCCTTTACCTGCACTGAGTATGAGCTCTACTCGTGCTTCCAACTCCCTAAAACCAAACTTGTCAAAAGTGTCCACCATACCTACCTACTAGCATCATTTTCTATTCCGTGCATATTCATTATGCCTTATTTTCTTCCAAATAAAATGTTTGCTTGTTATGAGGAAGTTAGTTAGTAAAGCTTTCACGAACTTGATGGCACACTTTCTTTCTTGCACTTAATAAACCTAAACCATTGTGACTATCCATGAAAGTTATACGCTTGCAAATTATAGGCCGGGGGTTAGCAGAACCGTGCTATCACGAGGAACGCTTTCAACACCTGTAAATATATACCCAGTTGATATCATGCTCTTTTGTTTACGGATGTTGTCGATGTGAAATAAAAGGGGAGCTTGTAAGTCCATGGGGTTATGTATATGTGTTAGAGAAACGTCTGGGCCGCTACCCTAAGCCATGCCTAATCATGGTGGAAACTTGCAGCATCACCATAATGAGCAATCTATGAAGCTTTCTTCTTATAAAAAAAGAGAGACATATTGAAAAGAGGAAAGAGAGAAAAATGCACCATTTTCCCATGGTAAATAAGAAGATTGCTGAGATGCTCATTGTCTGCTTGCCTAGTCATTTTTATTATGTGATGGCTCCTGTATCATGTGCAAGGGGTACCCCATTGGCGGTTCTCTATGATACGTGTAGAACCCCGGGTAAAACCACTACTAGAAAATCGTATATCTTATCTCTGTGCATCATCATGACATTTGCATACATATTAATTGCCTAAAACTATTCTCTAAAAACATGGCTTTGTTTTCTAAAATACCCCTCTCTATTTCGAATGTAAAACCCTCGGTCCGCCCGAACCTTTTGTTTGTCTAAACTATTTAAAAAAAAATTTAAAACTAAATAAAAATAATAAAACTATTTATCGGGGAGGCCGTCTAGCCGGCCAGGCCCAAAAGCCCAACCGACCAGCCCACCTACTACCCAAAATCAAACCCTAAAACCACCTTACCTTAAAACCTAATCCACCCCCTGCCCTAGTCCCTCAGCCCACCCGCCGCCGCCAGACGCAAGGCACGCACACAACACGCGTGGTACACCCACCCTTGCCATGTCACGCATGCACTCCCCGCGTTCAGCGCAACCCAACCACCCACCTTGGACCCACCCTCGTGGGTCCCACTCTCTCCTCTCCCCCACCGCCCTGCAGACACCGCTTGACCCCGACGCCATCGCCCCCCGCTCCTCTCTCTCTTCCCCCGACCCAGCGCCTCTCCATGAAGCCACTCACCCCGCGCAGGACTGCCCCTCTCTGCCGTCATTGCCCTTTCTCCCTAATCCCCTCTGCCCTGCCGGCACTCTGGACCTCCCTTCCTCGCTACCAGCGCTGC
Source organism: Avena longiglumis (assembly GCA_030063025.1). Classification (NCBI taxonomy): domain Eukaryota; kingdom Viridiplantae; phylum Streptophyta; class Magnoliopsida; order Poales; family Poaceae; genus Avena; species Avena longiglumis. Next base: position 105,984,779 of record CP125977.1, read on the forward strand.
AGCAGAGCTCCGCCGGCCGCGTCACGTCGTCTCCCTCTATCCCCTACCGAGTGTCGCCGCTCCCGAGCAGGGCCCTAGCCTCGCCGCCTCGAGGCCACCTCATCCCGCGCGCCTGAATTGTCGCCGCCCTTCCGCCTGTGCCGGCCGTCGCTTATGCAACGCGCCCGCCCCTGGCCTTCCTCTCCTTCCGACGCTGCCTTCTACTAGGCCACCCGCTCGAGACTGGTCCCGCGGCATCGCTCTTTGCCGCCTCGCGGGACCTTCTCACCGTCGAGCTTCTCGCCTCTGCCGCTGCAGCAAGCTCTTCCTCCTGCGCGCGTCCGCCTCCTCCTCGCTGTCTGCGTGAGCTGCAAGTTGATGTGCTTCCTAGCGCTGAATCCTTGGATGATAGATGTGGCATGTTGTTCCCTCGTGTGTGTTTTTGACACATCTCCTGGTCTGTCTCGTTGTTGTACCGCAGTGCTACGTGTTCCAAATGGTAATATCTTTGCCCACCTTTTTACCTGATGCCCCATGGTTCGTTTCTGTATCAGGACCCTATCTATGTGCACTGGACCATCCATGCTGCTTGGTGCTTGGCCTATGATCCTTGTCTTCCAAGACCTTCCCATCGCCAAGATCTTCGCCGCCAAGGCCGCTGCGAGTCGACATCCTGTGAGAAGCCAAAATCCAGGAACCGCACAAGACGCCATCCGAGGATTCCAAGTTCGCCTTTGACGATAAGGTCTACCACACGGACCCTGATGCCCTCAACACGGAGCACCGAGGACGCCGTCACGGACCCAAAGACCACCAAACCCTTCGATAAGGATCCGATCATGTAGAACCCCGAAGACCGAACCCGAACCCTCCGAACCCCAAGGTCTTCAACCGCCATGTGTGACCCTTTTCTGAGCCCCTATTTTATAAATGTTATATACATCTTGTGCATATAAATTGTTCATGCTCACATAGATATTCATCTGCTTGGGGGTAATTTGTCGAATCACCTAATAATTAAATATGGAGACCATATGTGGACTTTTCTAATCTTATAATGGATCCATTTAAATTTGTGTAGCGAACCAATGATATAATTTTGCCCTGTTAAGACAACATTTAAATTGCGGGTATCTAAACAACTAGAACCATATATCTAATTGTCGGAACCTTGGTTCCGCTTAATATTGCCTAATTGCATCACACCTTTGCCATGTCGTACATCATGCATGCATCGTGCCCGATATTTTGTCGTAGTATTAAATAGTGCCTCCGGTGTTTCTTCTAGTGTTTTGCTTGTTCACGGAGTAGGACGATGAGTTGATGCGAGAGTCAACCCAATCTTCGGATGAACCTTCGGCAGTGTTTTCTAGGCGAGCATTCTTCCCCTTTCTATCCATTTTACATTTTTAGTCTTTATTTCCTCCTGTTGATCTATTGTTATCCGTGTTGCGATACTTTAGTTTTCATACCCCTGTTATATTACTTACATCCTTTATATTGCCTTGGACACCTCCTATTGCCTATTGATCGATAGAAAGTCGGCCTTGCGAGTCGTAGTTGCTTGCTCAGGTGCTGCTTTGCGTCGTCGATGTTCCACCGTTGTTGGGTGGTTGGCACATGCTTAATGATGGAGATTATCATGGCTTTAATTACTGTTTAATAACTAAAATTGAAAGTAGGTAAATAATGCAGAGGCACCGGTGGGTAATAGACAATATTTGGTTTTTAACCGCCCACTTGTGTCCCGTAGGACCCTGAGTTCTTGACACCTATTCTGAGATCGAGCGCGCTAACCACAAGTGGGGTGTGTGGGCACCCCCATCGATTTAGTACATGATTTCAAAGTACTGTACCGGGGGCCACAAACTTGTTTGCGGCGTTATTACTATCCTGTACTTATGCCATGCTTTACTGCTTTATTTACTATTGCGCGTGGAGCGCCTGTACTGTTTTGGATCGCGGCACGATTTCGTGGAATCGACAAGCCCAATCACACTTTCGGGTTCCCAGTCGTTTACAGCCGTTCTCGCAAACCCTGGGTCTGTCTTGGAGATCAGCCGACTTCGTTACGGGTAGCTTAGTGGGGTGGCCCCCATGAGCTTGCTTTGGGTCTGGGAAACGTCGTGTCCAAAACCCCGTCGACATACCGTTGGGTGTATGTTTTGTGATCTTGTACCTGCCTGATCTGACAACAAGGGTGTAGGTGCGTGTGGAAACTTTGGTGCACCCCTACAGGATTAAATATTTTTGAGAAGCCGTGTCCGCGGTTATGGATGACTTGGAGCATAGTTCTCGATCATAGACAACTATAACTAAAGTTTACTATTATAATATGACTTGTATCCGATATGACTAGTAAGTTGGATAACCACCATGGAATGAATGGATAAAATTGCCAAATGTGTGAGTTTCCTCGGCATGACTTCCTCGTTTGTTCTCGAGGGGGAAATACCAAGATGGGTTTGATTGGTGATAGTATCAGGTTGTTTCCGAATGGTTCTTTCTCATCTCTCTCTGATAGCCATCAGTTGTATCGAGTCTCTATAGGTTGTTTAGTACATGCTTTGTTCCCGCTTCCATCCACCATACCTATGTAGGCGAGGACCGCCGAATTCTAAGACTCGTCGTGTACTGGCCTCAGTACTAACCGCTCTCTTTTTCCTTTGCCCTTTGCTGGCACCCCTTTTGTTTAAGAAAGTTTTGAGATCAACGTCGTTAGCAGGGATACCCTTCTGGCTTGGCCTGGGCAGGGTAATGGACGCCATTGGGTTATTCTTCAGGGCTCTTATCCCCATTTGCTTCTTGTCCATAGTCGGATGTTGTATCGTTTTTAAGGTGATTTGGATCTTTGTACTGTATATATGTATTCTTGACTCTTTGAGTCGCTGTTGTATATATTTGTACTGTGGGTTCCATCGTGGACTATTGTGTAATGATATTACTTCGTTTTCCACCTGCACGAAAGTGCCTGGTGGGCGCCTTTGAATCGTTTCTATGCGGGTTTGGCGGGAATCGCTACAACTTGCATAGGACTGATCCAATGGTGTTACAGTACGCATGTATTTACTATGACAAGAACTTACCGGTAACTAAAGTTGAGTAGCATGAGGAGCGGACCTCGTACTCAAGGGACATGAGATTTCCAGTTTATGGTCTGTCAAGCATATAATTCATATTGGACCTCACTTTCACCTTAACCATTTAAAGATGCCTATGATAGGGGCAATGAGCTAATGAGTACCATACTTTCAGCATTTGGAAGCCTTTCAAACTTTTCAAAACCTTTTTCACTTCCTTGTTAAGTCACCACTTATTCTTTGAGCACCTTCTTGAGAGCATAGTTGTCATTCTTAGTATAATGTGCTTGTCTCAAAACTTGGCTAATTGTGTCATAACTTTGATGCTTGTAACTTTGATATCTTTACTTCTAGTCTTCACTTGAACTTCAGAGGTGCCTTGGCATTTATGTTGTGCTCTTCAATCAAAGGAAAGCGAGATACCACTCTATCATACCTTTTTATGAGCATTGCAATGTTGCTTATGTTTATGTTTCAAGCTACTTATTATTATTGAGTTGGAATCTCTTCATAGCTTGCAATGACTATTGAGTAGACTTAGTTGCATACTCCTTATTATGAATTGTCTAACTATATACTCGTGTGCTAAGAATATTTACATCATATGAAGCAAATGTGTTTGTGAAAGTTCTTTTATCGCACTCAGTTTTCAACTGAATTGCTTGAGGACAAGCAATAAGCTAAGCTTGGGGGGAGTTGATACGTCCAAAACGTATCTACTTTCCCGAAAACTTTTGCTATTGTTTGTCTTCTAAACTTGTGTGATTTGGATACAACTAACACGAACTAATGCTGTTTTCAACAGAATTACCTTGATGTCTATTTTTTTTTGTAGAAAACCAACTATCAGGAAAAATCCTGGAAAATATGCCAAAAATCCTATTTCAACAGAAGACTCACGAAGCTAGAAGACGAGACGGGGTAGGGCTCCGAGGGTCCCACACCCCCTAGCCGCGCGGGTCAGTCCTGGCTACGCTTGGGAGGGGTGTGGCCGCCTTGGGCACCCCCTCGCCCTCCCTCTTCGCCTATAAGATGCCACTTGACCTAAAAACCAAGGAGGGTCGACGTTTTTGCAAAAAGAGTTCCGTTGTGCCGCCACCACCAGAAACTGCGATTCGGAAACAGAAACTCCGTTCAGGCACCCTGCCGGCACGGGGAATTTGGAGAGGATCATTGCCATCATCATCACCGACGCCTCTCCATCAACCATCCATGTTTCCCCCATCCATGAGTGAGTAATCCCTAGCTGTAGGCTATGGGGATGGTAGGGATTGGATGAGTTCTATCATGTAATCGAATAAGATTGTTAGGGCATGGTGCTTAGTATATCTATTAGTGCTATTTGCCTTTGTTGCAACTTATTGTGCTTAATGCTTGTCACTAGGGCCCGAGTGTAATGATCTCAGATCTGAACTTATTATTGATTCATGATGATAGTATTGTTTGTGATCTTATCTGCAGGTTGTATACACATATCATTGTCCGGATCCAAATGCCCCGAAGTGACGGAAATTGGGACAGCCGGAGGGGATGGCTGTGATATGAGAATCACATGTGTTCACGGAGTGTTAATGCTTTGCTTCGGTAATCTATTAAAAGGAGTACCTTAATTGCCAGTAGATTCCCTTGAGGCCCCACTGCAACGGGCTGGCAGGACAAAAAATGTTGTGCAAGTTCTCATTGTGAGCACGTATGACTATATATGGAACACATGCCTATGATTGTTTATTACTTGGATGCTTTATCTTATTTATCAACAATTGCCCTAGACTTGAAGTTACATGAATAGTCTTATCCATGCAACGCCCGTCCATTCATCCCTATGCCGACCAGACTCATATCCTACGGTTTGCTACTATTGTTACTACTGCCTTTGTTTTACTGCTGCTGTTACTTTGCTGTTGCTACTACAAAACTGTTGCTACTGATAAACTACTATGAGCAAGACTATTTCCAGGTGCATCTAAATTGACAACTCAGTTGGTAAGGCTTATAAGTATTCTTTGGCTCCCCTTGTGTCGAATCAATAAATTGGGTAATACTACCCTCGAAGACTGTTGCGATCCCCTATACTTGTGGGTCATCAATCTCTCCGACGAGATCGGATACACGAACGAAGACTACATCCGCTACGGATCTGGACCTGCCGATGTCGTAGCAGAAAAACTACTCTTGAGGAGCAAGATAAAGAAGATTACGAGGTGCCCCTACTCGATATCAAGGAAAGCTTTGAGATGGAAGAGGCGGAAACCTAGTTGTGCCACTACCTCAAGAACATGAACAAAAAGAGGCATTATTTCGTGTACCACATAAGCTCTGGATCCGACTCTGTCGATGCTAGATCTAGCAACGATTCAGTCCTCGACGCAATAGAAGAAAATGCTGACTTGCCTGGCTCACCTCATGAGTCAATAACGTCGCAGGAACATCGAGACTTCGACAAGGAGATAGAGGAGTACGAACAAGAGCACGCCTCCAAGCCAATGCAAGGTGAGCCAGAAAATTCTCCTAGTCCATATGATAGCATGGATGAAAGCTACACCTCTCAGGATGAGATGGATACCGAAGATTCATCCGATGTCCACAAGCCAACCACTATGAAAAGTACCGACGGAAGCTTATCTCCCGGTACCGGACCAAAATCCGTCTTTGCCACCGGTACGCATGCTAAGGCTACTCAGCGGTCAAATAAGAAGAAGAAGAAAAAGAATCCGACACCGGCAGAGCCGGACGTCAAAAAAACCAATGAAGAAAAAGTTGACGAAGAGATCATGTCGTGGGAATGAGCACGGCAGATGCTGCAATCGGCAGCGAGTAGTAGAACATGGGGCAAGGGCGGCCAGCCATCTGCGGTGCGAGATGAGGGCTGAGACACAAGGGTTTACCCAGGTTCGGCCCCTCGGAGGGTAAAGACCTACTCCTGCTAGATTGTATTATGGTGAGAGTACAATGGGGCGAGCTCGACGACTAGGCAGCGAGTCGCTCGGGTGTATGATGGAACGTATCCTCTATGCGTCCTCCAGGGAGGTTTATATAGACTCACCTCCCTAGGGTTTATAGATCTCAACCGAATTAGTTAAGGATTCGGAGACTCTATGACCTAGTCCGACTGGGACTATCTACGCTTCTGGGCCTTCAGCTTCCTGTCGCTTGAGTCCACGCCAAATCTTGATCCAGTCGCTGTCCTGCAGGCCCACTCGCTGGCGCTTGGTCTAGTAGGAAACGTCCTGCTGGGTATACCCCGGTGGGCATATCCCCATCAGTAGTCCCCGAGGCCGTCGTTGATATGTCGCAGGCGTTCGTTGGCAGTCGGAGTATGTGGGCCCAATGCGGGCGTCCAGTCGAATCGGTGGCAGACTCCTGAATAAAGGAAGAACTAGCCACTTTATTCGCAATAACGGCGACCAATCGTGTCGCAGCTCGGCGAACGGGTCGGCGAATACTCAGTCACTGTTATAGTGATCGGGTCGGTGAATCGTCGAGTCGCGTGGAGCGACGAGTCGAATGGATGAAGTTGGACCGTCAATTGGGGTCAAACTAGCCGTTGGGTAATCCAACGGTAACTTCGGCGTAATTACCACGTAGTAACGGCTCCCGAAACTGGCGAGTAGCAACCGCTATATAAGGAGAATGATAGGTGGACAGGGGAACGGTTCTTCTTTCTTCCTCCGATCTCGCTCTTCTCCGTTTCCCCATTCCGCACAGCGATCTGAACAATCCAGAGAGCTCCGACCCCCACGAATCTCCAACCGTTGGCCCCCTCCACCGAGCCATGGGGCAGATCCAAATGCACTAAGGCGCTACTGGCATCCTTTGAAGAGGCCGGGATCCTCCGCGCCGGCAGATGGCGCATCCTCGTGGCCGGAGAAGTGACTCTGGATCCACGTGAGGGAGAATTCATCTTCTTCACCAGCCACCTGGAGCGGGGGCTGGGCTTCCCAACTTCCCTCTTCTTCCGGCGTTTCTGCGCCTACTACGGAATCCAGCCATCGGATCTAGGTCCGCACAGTATCGAGCAGCTCTCCATCTTCGTGGCGTTCTGCGAGTGCTATCTGGACTGCAGGCCCTACTTCCCCCTGTGGCAGGATCTGTTCCATGGGAGAATCAGCCGCGAAGATTCAGGCGGCCCGATGCTAGCTGCGGGCGGCCTGACATTCCAGCTGAAGTCGAAGGTGTCGTTCTTCGACCTGATGCTGCCCGCCAAGGCGGCGAACGAATGGAAGAAGTCCTGGTTCTATGTCACCGAGTCGACTCCAGACGGCGAAGTGGCGCTTCCAAGGTACTCCGCCGATCGGCCCGAACCGCGTCGGCTCCAGGTCGTCAAGCTCCCGCTGGATCAACGGATGGTTGTCGATGAAATGCTGCAGACCATCTGCGGCCTGAAGAAGAAGGGCCTCCAGACCATCAACCTCTACAACTGCTGGTTCGGGCAGCGGCTCGTGCCCTTGGCCCGCCGCGACCACTACATGTATGAGTATACGGGTAAGGACGATCCGACGAAGTCCTTCCTCGCTGAGTGGAAACTCGAAGACTACACCCTGGCCCTGAAGAAGATCACCCAGGCGGTGTATCTTGACGCGAAGGTCGGGGTCGCCCCCTATACCGCAAGGCGCCCGGATCCGATGGTAAGCCGTCATTTCTTCACCACTCGCAGTCACAGATGATGCATTCGCGGTTGTGCTAACGTTGTTTTGTTTTTATTGCAGTTGTTCCAAGTGGTAGAAGGGTGGCTTCCACCCGTAGACGACGAGAACTCGAGCTCGTCCATCCAAGATGGGAGCGAGTCGTCGCCCGTTAAAGGCGACGCCGAGAGCGACGAGGGTGATGATGATGACGACGATGAAGACGAGCCCGTGGAAGTCGCTGCCCCCACAGTTCGCAAGACCCGCGGGCAACACCAGCGCGAGCTCGAAGCGAGTAAAAGCCTCGAGCCTCACGATGATGATGACGGCAAGCTTCTCGAGCACACCTCACATCATGAGGCCACGCCGTCGAAGAAGAATAATAAGAAGGTTCTGTCGAAGAAGAAGGTGAAGCCGGCGAAACAGATGTCTCTGCCCCGATCCGCGACCAGTTCCGACGCCACCAGCTCGACTAAGGACGCAGCGGCGCGTGCGACCGTGGCACCAGACGCTGCTGGCCCCATGGACGAGGCGCCTCTGGCATCGTTACCACCTCCATTCACCCCGGTCTTTGGTTTGGGGGCTGCTCCAGCCGCAGCAGCCTCGCCTCCGAGGGAATCTTCCGCAGCAATTATCACGTAAGCTCCTGCCATGGCTTCATCTTCGAAGAATCCCTCAGTGTCTTGGGCACAAGATGTGTTCGAGATGGGTCTCACTCGGAAGTTGGGGCCCGAGCTGGAAAGGCCGTCCAGCATCCGCACCGGTCTGCGGTTCATACCAGTCGCCAAGTAAATGTCGTTCATCTGCCTGTTTTTCTTTTTAATCGGACAATCTTATTCATAGTGCTGCTTCGCAGGACTGGAGTTAAAAAGATCAGCCATCCTTCTATGGCCAAGGTTCCGCCAGTCGTCACCGAGGTGGACTCCTCACGGAAGAGGAAAACCGACGAAGTCGCTGCTCCCGCCGAAGGTGTCAAGAGGGCGAAAGGCGACGACGTTGTCACGGTCTCTGATGACCCGGCGGTTGCTCCGAGCGAACCTCCGACTACGGCGGAGGTAGCCTCGAAGACCAAGGAGGCTGTTGACTCACCCGACGTGGCCGAGCCGGCTCCGAGTGGCTCCCGGCATCTGCAGCGACCTTCCCTCACTTCATGGCAAAGGCGGCCGCAGCGAGTGGCTTGGCGCCAATGAGCCGGATGCCTGGGGTCGCCGAGGTGGAGGTCGAACAGCGTCGCGGCCACACTCCGGTCGTGCTTGCGTCTGTGGATGCGCTGGAGCTTCATGGCATGCTAGGCGCTGCCATCCAGGTATGTCCAGTCCCCGAGGATCGGGCCACTGAATTTCAGTAGTCGGATTCTTAATGTTTTTATGCCATCCAGTCCCCGAGTGCCTAGTCGTTGAATTTCAGTGAGTGGGCACTTAGGAATTTCATTATCCAATCCCTGAGTGCCTAGTCGCTGAATTTCAGCGAGTGGGTACTTAGGAATTTCATTATCCAGTCCCCGAGTGCCTAGTCGCTGAATTTCAGCGAGTGGGCACTTAGGAATTTCATTGTTGTTGACGTTGCAGTGTGTGCGCAGGGCCTGCAGTGCGAATCGGTCGATCGGCTTTCTACAAAGTGTCACTTGGAGAAGGAACTCGTTGTTGTCCAGGAGACGAACAAGGGGCTTCAAGCAATTGCAGCCGAGGCGGAGGAGTTCCGCCGGGGCCTTGTCCCGGTGGGTGACTTGACGGCGGCTCAGTCTGCTTTGAGTGTGGCCGAAAAGCGGGTCGCTGACCTGGAGCGTGATCTCAAGGAAGCGAGGGCGGAAGCGAGTTCAGCGGAGGCGTCGAAGTTGTTATTTCGCGCGAAGAGCGGAAATTATCTCGACGCTCGTTCTTTGGGCTGCAGGATGACCTTTCTTCTCTTAAACGTTTCATCACGGACCTCTGCCGCCCGCTGATTGGTAAATTCTCCTTCACCCAATTCTCGGTGGCACTAACTTTATTATGATGTCGACAAGTCGCTTACTGTTTATTGATGTGCTGTAGGCCGGATTACTGACAACGTGGAAGAAGCGCAGTCGTATGACGCGCGACAGTGCGTGGCCACTCTGGTCGACTCGGCCGCGTTGTCGGCGACTTGCCTTCGAGCATATCTGCAGGAGATATCGCCCACGGAGGTGATCCCCAGTGACCTTGTAGAGGTATGGCGCTATCTGGAGAAGGCTCCGTCGGTGGTCGAGTTCATGACGTGGTTGGCCTTCCGGCGTGGGGCAGCGACGACGCTCAGCCTTGGGCTTGCCCATTTCCCGGAGGACTTCGACCTCGACGTGTCACGAGCGGCTACCCCTCGTCAACAGGCTCGGTGGAGATCGCCGAGGTGCTGAAGCTGACGGACCGGGCCGCGGTTTACTTCGACCGCGTTTGGGCGATGGGCGACCTCATCCCCTATTAGGAGACGGTTGTCGCCCCCAACGATCATGAGCCGAAGCATCGGGACTTCAAGGTTGAACAGCCATTCCGTGCGGCAATGGCGGGCGAGCTAACGACGTACCCATCGAACCCGTACGTGCCCTTCATTCGTAACCGCAGGGGTGGCAGCGAGTATGCGTCAAAACCTGCGGAGTAGACGCGTTGTGCCCTTGGGCGTTAGTACAAGATAACTATTGAACTTTCCTTGTATTTTGGAACAACTTGTGCTGCTATAAAGGAAATTCATGTTGTTTTGTCATTTGTTTTGCGACTTTTGGATTTTGATTGAACGAGTCCCCTAGCGCGTCCGCCCTTTTATGGGGTTTATCTCGTTGTTATATGTTTGTTAACTTTTAATGAGTTGAGGTCGACTCGCCATGGCTCGGAAAGCCAGTCGCAAGGCGACTCCCAGGGGTGTTCTTTACTTGACTGCTTTCCTAGGCGCGAACGGGGTCGGGTTGCCGAGTCCCCGAGCATGGTACTTGGTGGTTCTAGTCGCAACTCCAAGGTAGGTGAGTACTAAGCGCGTCTTTGTTAGCGCGTCTCTCCCGCCTGATCCGGAGGATCAGTCGCGTGGCGAGTCCTAGGCGCGCTCTCATACTTGGCGTTTTCCCCTAGTCGCTCGTATTTGGCTGGGTGTCAGTCCCCGAGTGTGGTACTTGGCCGTTCAGGCCGGTGTTCTGCGGCGAGATCCAATCTGCCCATCAACGAGTCGATCAAGATGGAGAATCAGGTTGGAGATCCGATTAATACCACGCCGATCGACCCTCTTGTGGATGGACACATCGTCACCAAGGGTGCACATGAAATTTATGAAGATGCTCTCACGATTCCAATCCCAACGGCTTCGGATCTTACTCCGGAGGCGCTGGAGAAAAGGGCTGAGGACCTGGAAAAGCACCGTGTATTTCTGCTCGAAGAGGCCGCGCGCATCGTCGAGCTTAAGCAACAGTTAGACAGTGATCCTGCCAAATACCAGTCAGATTTCAAGCGACATCCAAACAAAACAAGAGGTGGTCCATTTCTTGCCAACAAGAACACGGATATCCACAGAGACCTATTTGACGGAAAAACCGGAGAGAAGATCCGAGCCTACAACACGCCGTTGGAAAATGCTGTTGCAGCTCGAGCCATCCTCGCCAATAATTTGTCTCCACAACAGGTCCAGCATTGCATTGATGGACAAAGGATTAAAGCAGCAAAAAACGGCCGCGTCATTCAGGGCAAGATGGCCTCAAAATCGGAATTTTGCCACACTGGCGACGACCAAAGCGCTGACGGAAGGCTCCGCAGGGATACGGATCAGCACTATCATCCCCATGGATAAGAAGAGAATTCAAGAACCGGCTCAAACAGCCACTCTCGCAGGCCGGCACGTGACTGGGCAACAGTTATTCCGGCTGCATCGGAAGATGCCATCAGGGCAATGGTTCCTCATCAGGACCATCGTCGGCAAAACAACCGCCATAGAGAATACCCGGAAGTGCGTCGCCAGCGAGATCAAGATCGGCTAAGGATGCCACCACCGAGCCGTCCGGCTGGTAACGCCGGACGAAGTGATGACCCGGAACGTCCTGAATCAAGTACGGACGGAGCCCGAAGAAACCAGCATCGAGGTCAGCATAATGAGGCTCCACCACCATCGCATAACCCAACCGGAAATAATCCACCAGGGCCACCCTCGCCCCCAGTCAGCGACCATGAAGGATCCGGACGTAGCCATGGAAGCTGCAGGGGTGGAGGCGGCAATGGTGAGAGGAGAAGCAGAAATCCGACTCCGTCGTGCAGAAGCCATGAGCCTCCAAGGCGCGGATCTCTCTTGTCGGACGGCGCTCACCATCGCATTAAATCAAACATAGACGCACGACGGTACGAGGAAGAAGACATGTACTTGAGACCCAAGTGCTTTCGCCCACGCATACGTCAGACCAAATTTGTGGTTGACTTTGGTAACACATCCAGCCCTACGACGGCGTGGCTCGGCCAAATACCTGACTCCAGGATTTTTTCCAGGACTGCTGCATCGCCAAAAAAGGAAACATCATGGTCGTAGTGCGATATCTCCCGCTTATGCTGAGGAAGACGGCTCGATCATGGCTCAATGAACTGACATAGAATTCAATTTGTAACTGGCATGATATGCAAAGTGTGTTCTTTTCAAACTTCAAGTGAACATACAAAAGGCCCTGCACAGTCGGAGACTTGCAGCGTTGCACACAAAGACCTAGAGAAACTTGATGGGATTACCTCGGACACTAGATTGACACGAAAAACTCATGTGAAGGAGTAAACGAGCAAACTGCGATAGAAGATTTCATTTAGGACTTCTAGTCGGACTTTTGTGTCATCAACTGAAGCGTGACCACGTCATAGATTTGGGAGAAATGATAGAGACAGCTAGAAAATATGCTGGTGCCGATGATGATTTAGAAGGGCTGCTAAATATTCTGGCCAATCCCAATGCGGCCAAACAGCCAAAACAACAAGCTCAGAAGCGCAAGAACACCTCGGACGAAAAACCGGCTCCGGACAACACAGCTGTCAACGCAACATTCAGGTCTAGAGGACAAGGAGGGCGTGGAGGCGGTCGGGTAGAGGCCGTGGAACTTCCCGAATCGAGGACAAAGGAGAACAACAACCCAAAAGAACCTATACCTGGACCGACATTGCCAACAATCCCTATGTCCACCACTTGGATAGTAACAGAGGATCTACCCACACAAATGCCGAGTGTCGTTTCAATGACGACATCAAGAAAGACGAATCCGCTGGCTATAGAGCCAAGCAAAGAAAAGGAAAGAAAAAATCTAAGAAAGGCAAGGAGCCCAAGGAAGATTCTGACATGGAAGAAGCGGATGCCGCACAGCCCAAGTCGGATGGAAAAAAGGAATTTTTGACTAAGAAAGACGCATACGTCTACTTCCTTGGATCTTAGCCGGCTAAAGACAAGAAGGTGGTTCTCCGTGAGCTCAATGCCACAGTTCCGTCTATTCCATAGTTTATGGATTGGTCAGACGTAACCATCACCTTTGATTTCTCAGATCACCCGAGGAAAACACATCGTCGGGGAAAGTACCCTCTGGTCGTCAATCCTCTTATTGATGGCTATGAGTTCTCTAAAACACTCATGGACGGTGGAAGCAGCATTAACATCCTCTACATCGAGACGCTCCACCGCATGAAGCTACACAAGAGCCAATTGAGTTACAGCAGTGTAAATTTCCATGGCATTGTACCAGGGAGCGGATTCTCTGGGTGAGATTACTCTGGATGTGACATTCGAAACTCGAGATAATTACTAGACCGAGCCACTCTCTTTTGAGGTGGTACTGTTCAAAAGTGCTTACCACACCATCTTGTGACATCCGGCTTACTGGGCATTCATGGCTCGTACCTGTTACATCTATAATATGATTAAACTTCCAGGTCCAAATGGCGTAATCACCATCCAAAGAAATCTGAGGAAGGCGCGAGAGTGCGATGAAGGATCTGCTGCCTTCGCCGAAGCCGTGCTGCACGCCCAAGAGTACCAGGAGATCAAGAAGACCATCAACCCGTCCGAGATGCCCGCTACGAAGAACGAGGTGCTGAAGCCAAGTTTGCAGTTCAAGGCATCGGAAGAGACGAAGAAAACGTTGCTGAAGGAATATGATCCCTCCAAGACGACGAACATAGGGGTATGCTTAGACCTCACATAGGAAGCGTGCGCGTCGAGTTCCTCAAAGCTAATAGTGACATCTTTGCATGGCAGCCTTCTAACATGACCGGAGTACCTAGGTAACTTGCCAAGCACTCTCTTAATGTGTACGATAACACTAAACCCATCAAACAGTCTTTACGACGGTTTGGTGATGAAAAGCGCAAAGCGATAGCCAACGAATTAGCCCGACTAGAGCTAGCTGGATTCATAACAGAGGTCATCCACATAGATTGGGTGGCAAATCCTACACTCGTCCCTAAAAAGTACACTATTGATTTAAGGATGTGTGTTGATTATACCGCTTTGAACAAGGCATGCCCAAAAGATCTGTTCCCTTTGCCAAGAATCCATCAAGTTATCGACTCAACGGCAGGGTCGGAATTACTCTGTTTTATCGACGCATATTCTGGATATCACCAAATACTGATGAAAGAGTCAGATCAAATTAAGACGTCTTTCGACACTCCTTTTGGAACGTTCTGCTACAAAACTTTGCCTTTTGGCTTAAAGAACACAGGAGCAACATATCAACATACTATACAACGTTGTCTCAACGATCAAATCGGACGCAACGTCCATGTATACGTAGATGACATAGCAGTTATGTCCAAAAAGAAGGGAACTTTAATTTCCGACTTGGAGGAAACATTTGCTAATCTACGAAAATTCAACATGATGATAAATCTGAAGAAGTGTTTCTTTGGAATTCCAACTAGAAAATTCTTAGGTTTCATCGTATCGGAGCGAGGCATAGAGGTGAACCAATACAAAATCAAGGCTATACTTAACATTACCAGACCGACTCGCCTGAAGGACGTGCAACGTCTCATTGGTTGCATTACAGCAATGAGTCAGTTCGTTAGCCGGCTCGACGAAAGATCCGCAACTTTATACAAACTCTTGAAGAAGACTGACAAGTTTGTCTGGACCCAGGAAGCTAAGACTGCCCTGCAAAGTTTGAAAGATCTACTTTCAAACCCACCAGTTCTCGCAGCGCCAGAACCTCAGGAGCCTATGTTATTTTACATTGAAGTGACCAACAAGATCATAAGTGTGGTAACGGTAGTGGAGCGCGAGGAAGAAGGCCACAAGAATAAGGTGCGTCGATGAACTTATTACCTGAGTGAGGTCCTGATAGAGTCGAAACAACGGTATCCACACCATTAAAAGCTAGCCTATGGAGTGTTCTTTGCATCCAGAAAGCTACGCCACTATTTTCAAGAGCATAAGATCATAGTGGTGAGCACCGCTCCCCTGCGAGATATAATCAATAACCACGACGCCACAGGACATGTCGCAAAGTGGGGAATAGAGCTTGCAGCTTTCAACATTGAGTACAAGCCGCATACAGCAATCAAGTCCCAAATACTTGCCGACTCTGTTGTTGATTGGACAGAGACGGCAGAAAACACAAGTCCGCCAGTCTCAGAATTTTGGACCCTTCAATTTGACGGATCAAAAGCACGAGGAGGCTCGGGGGCTGGCGTGGTGCTCAAGTCACCCCAAGGAGATAAGCTATTCTATGTGTTGCAAATACACTTTACGGGAACCAACAATATTGCCGATTATGAAGCATTACTGCATGGAATACGCATGGCCAAAAACATTGCCATAACAAGACTCTCGTGTTATGGAGACTCGGATTTAGTTGCTCAACAAGTATCCGATATCTGCAACGCAAACAAGCACATGGCAGCATACTAAGCTGTTGTGAATGAATTATCTAAGTCGTTCGAGGATTTTGAAGTACAACACATCCCTCGAGCAGAAAATGAGGAAGCAGATGCTCTATCAAGGATAGGCTCTACGCGGAAACAAGTACCGGATGGCGCTTTTTTAGAGAATTTAAGGGTCTCCTCCATAGTCGGAGTTTATGAGGGCTATCTGACGAAATCCGAATCACCTTTAATAGCAGTTCTGGATGTAATTCCTAGCTGGACAAACCCTATCTGGATTTCCTGATAGACAGAAAATTACCCGAAGACGAAGTCTTGAGCGGGCAGATCGTCCGACGAGCAAAAGCCTACACTATAATAAATGGTGAGCTCTATAAGCGGAGTGTTTATGGCGTTTTCCAGCGATGTATTTCTTTAGAAGGAGTGGAAATATTACGATAAATTCACGAAGGCGAGTGTGGTCACCATGCTGCAGCCAGATCCTTAGTGGCAAAAGCTTTTAGACACGGATTCTTTTGGCTTACAGCTAAGGCGGATGCCGACAAACTGGTCAAAACGTGCAAAGACTGCTAAAAGTACGCCCATCAGGCACATGTTCCGGAAGAGCAGCTGCGAAGAATCCCTGTTGCATGGTGATATGTCCAGTTTGCACCACCATTCTATATAATAATTTGCCTCTATTCATTGATATATGTCTTATTATGAGGTAATACTTATGTCTTTTCATCTGTTTATGCATGTTGGATGATTCTTGGAGGATGGACTGTCGGAGTCTGGATTCTGATGGAAAAGAGGTGTTTTGATGAAATTTCGCGAAGATCAGAAAAATACCAGAAAAATATGGGAAAATTATATTTCCCTAGAAGACAGAGGAAGCCAGAAGGGGAGGCGAAGAAGGGCCATAGGGGGCCCACCCCTAGGGGTGGGTCCCCCTGGGCCGTGCCTAGGGCAGGTGTGGCCCACCTGCTCGGCCTCCGACTCTGCCCTCTCGCATATATCTTCCTTATGGAACCCTAACACCAGGGGGCGACCACAGATAGAGTTCAGCCGCCTCTATGGGGTGGAAAACACCGAGAGAGAAAGATCTGTCCGGTAGACAGATTTCTGCCGGGAAATTCCTTCCCGGAGAGGGGAGATCGTCGCCATCAAAACCATCGTCAAGCTAGACTTCATCGGGATCATCATCATCCACACCATCATCTCCACCAACACCATCATCACCACTCCATCCCGCTGTAACAATTGTGTTGGATATTGCTTTAGTTCTTAGGGGAAACTTTCCCGGTGTTAAATTTTATTGTAGTTGATGCTTGTGAGTGGAACCTTTGGATTAGTGTTTATGTTCAGATTGTTATCCATTATCATATCATCTTTGATCTTGATCCATATGATGTCTCATGAGTAGTTCGTTTAGTTATTGAGGACATGGGAGAAGTCATGTTGTTAGTAGTGGATTTGTGTTGAGTTATTATTCAATGGTTTAGTATTTAAGTTGTGGTTCTATTTTTCTAGTGGTGTCATGTGAACATCGACTACATGATACTTCACCATTTATGGGCCTATGGGAATGCATTGTGTATTGGGCTACTAATTGTTTGGTTTCCGGAGTGACAGAAACCTGAACCCCCGTTAGGACTCCTTTGCATAACACTACAAGAAATGTGTCAAACTATGACGTTTTGGTAGTGACCCTGAATAAAATCGTCATAAATTTATGACGATTCTACACTAGATGGTCGTAAGCTATCTGGGAGGGCCAAATCCTTATTAAACTATGACGATTTCGTGAAAAACGTCGTAATTTCTATGGACAAAATCGTCATAATTTCTAGACAGGTTGAGATATTAGAGAAGGTCAATATCAGCCGTAGGATGTAAACATAATGAACGGATGGATGGTGAAGTATGGAAACTTGTTGTGTGGATCGATGACGTGGCATCCAGCACACCACCCCACCATGCCCACGACCTCACCAACCCTAACCTCACCAACCCTCGCGCCGCCCCTTTCCTTGCCCTATCTCTGCGCCGCCGATTCTCTCCACTCCCCGATTCACAACACGGCCACCACCCTCTCCCCTCCAGCCGATCCACCGTCTACGCCGTCGATGGCGGCCCTGTGTAGGGGGATCCAGCGACGACGGCCCCGTCGCAGACCCCGCCGCTCCTATTCGCAGACCCCGCCGCCACTCCTTCCTCACTCTCTCTCAATCTGGGAGAAGCGTGGTCGTGGATGGCGGCCGGGCCGCCATGGCTATGCGCCGCCTCCCGCATCCGCCTAACCCTAGCTTCCTGTTGTCGCCACCACCTCCCTCCTCCCTTCTCTCCCCTCGCATCAGATCCCGAGCCACCCCGCGCCTCCCACCCAGAGCTAGATCCCCACCTTCACTGAGTATCGCCTCTGCCTCCCAAGATCCAATCCACGCCGTCGCCGCCACCCCCACCCCACCCCCAATCAACACCATCTTTCATCCACATCCTCCCCCATCCTCTCATGTCGCCACTTCTCCATCCGCGTACGCGTTTCCCTTCTTCCTGCAAGCACCAGAACCACCACCCAAACCTCCCTGCTCGATCCCCCATCATTCACTTGTGTTTGTCCTGGCATGCCTTGGTTGACGATGTTACTGATTTGTGTTATTCTAGGCCGGTGTAGGATGCTGTGGCCCTCAGGGCTGCTCCCTGTGCCGCCTTGGTGGTGAGATTGATGCTGGGCTAGGTGGTGGTGTATGGTGAAGCCTTCCCCATGGTGTTCTGTGTTGCCGTTGCCGTCGATACTCCTTCTGCCTCCTCTCCGGCGAGATAGAACTCGCCCCAGGTAGGTGCTCCTTCTATGCTTCCCTCCAGGCTTTATCTACCTTGCCATGTCAAGTGTGTTTTCTGTGATTCCCCACTGTCTTGATTTCATATCTGAACCTAGGGTTCACATCTGGTGAATAAGCGTATGCAGTGGAGATATCTTAGCTCTGGTTTGATGCTCAATTGACATGCTTGGTTTACTTGTGATGGTCTCAAGGCCCTGTTTTAATTATGTACCCTATGATTAAATGATGAGGTACTATGGTAAGGGTAGGTTTATGCTACACTTAATCTGGGTAGATGATCTGAGAAACCCTTCTGGATGATTATAGTAGACATGAAAATTCAAACCATTGGTTTGGATTTTATCTGTTTGGGATACTTGCTGGTCTGAACATTTGCTAGTTCATGTTGATAGTTAAGAACTATTGACACTGATTCCTAGTTGAATTGGTTAGGAAAATGATCTGGAAATCATATTGGCTTGAAATTATTGTTGGATGCAAGTAGCTAGTGGATTCAGAACTTATATGACCATGGAATATTCACTAAAATGATTCCCAGAAACACTTTCTATGAAAATGCTTTATTCTCTGTCAGATCTGACAGTGAAATAAGGTATAGCTTTGATTCTAGAATTACTGCTAGGAAAATGATTCCTAGCCAAATGGCTATGAAGATGATTTCATTTAAAGAGCATGTTTTGTGATGTTGCAAATCCCCTATGGCCTGTATTTTTGTTCAATTGCTGGAGCTATATGAGTTCTAGTTTCCTTGAATCAAAGCGTGAAGATGAGCGATGTGTAATTAAGTTACCTTTGTTTTAAAATATAAAATGATTCTTAGATATTTTTGAATATCTAAGAAAAGGATTTATTATCAAACTTGTTGAAGGGCTGATGTTCTAGTTTTAGAGACTAGATTGAGAGTTTGATGGGAGTGAGTTTGGGATTGTGCCTGAGGTGCAATTCCAATTCTTTTTGTTGTGCCCAATCCCTCATGCTTGCTGGTTTGTGCAAAGATGATTTGTATGCTTTTATGGCCTTGGTATGATTAGTAGAAGTGTGCTATAGCCCCTGCCTAGGATGCAAAGGCTGAGGCCAACTCTAAATAAGAACAGAGATTATGGTGTATCTTTTTATTTCTCTATGAGGAACATACATAGCATCTCTATGTTAATTTGAGAGCACACCCTCATCCAATCCTCCTAGATGATCATCTAGTTGAAATGGTATAGGGGTGGATTTGATGGGTATTAGTCTCTTTATTTTCCCAAGATCTTTGATGCAAAAGAGAATACATATGCTGAAAATATTGTAAAGTTCTACCTGCTACAAGATATGATTGTTGATCTTGTTATGCTACTAATATAAGCTTCCATGCATCCTGTCCTAGAAATCCTTCTCCTCCTACTAATATAGTGCTTCTTGCCTCCTCCTACCTTGCAACCATGTTGCCTTTGCTGTGAATCCCTCTACTTCTAGCTCCTGGATGGCTCCAAGGAGCAACCAGAGTTGGTTGAGGGTGAGGTATAACACTCTGATGGTAACTTTGTGTGGATGTGCTGTGGAATGTGGCCAGGTAATTGTTAGCTACGCTGTTCCTTCTTATCTGGTTTCCTGGTCTGCTGTGGTGTTGACAGCAGCTACTTGCATGTTGATGCCATAAGCTTGCAAGTGGGACCTCGGTGTGGATGAGATCAAGTGAAAACTTGATATTTGTGGAATCTTTATCTTATTACCTTAGATTTCATGGTGAAACTTGCCCTCTCCGACCTATGATGTTGTCGAGGCAAAATATCTTGATATGAACAGATGCTACTTTTTTGGTGAAACTTGCCCTTTCTAAAGTTTAGCTCAATGATGAACTTTTAGGCAACACACTATTCATTTTAGAGCAAACTAACCAACTAAGCAATCTATGGGGAAATTGTTTATTCTAACTACTTTCTTCTTTGTTGTTCTAGTTGAAGCTTTTGTTTTGAGCAAGGACGGGAGTGGTAAGGCAACAGAGGGATGCGACCTTGCATGGTTCATTTTTACGGTTGGTAAGCGCATCTGTCTACACGTGACATTCATTAGTCGATCATTCTTTGAGTTGGTATCCATGATCTATGTTTTATCTTGATTTTTGTAGTGTGACAAACACATTAGTTAATCTGAATAACTTTGACATGACATATTTTCCCATTTATCTTGCTTTGGATTGGTACCGCTTGTCTAGAAACAGACTTTGAGTTTGCTAAATATGATTGTATAATGAGAAATCAAGTGTTTGTTTCTTCTCGAGAGGTTCTTGGTATTCATTTTAGTAGTTTTTTCTCCATGCTTCATGATATGTTACTATTCTTTCTAGATGATGTGTTATTGTTAGAAGGTAAAGGTATATATTGTATAGAATAGTATATTGTTATTGCTTGGGATACTTATTTACATTTGGTTTATCGTGTTCATTTGCTGGATTATAGGTATGTCTTTCTTTGAGACTAAAAATGTTTGTTCCTCGTTCTTACGTGGTTCGTGCCTAAGGAATGTGAAGCCACCAAACTTGTGAAGAGTAGCAAGCAAGGAGAGCCATTTCTTGTAATAGTTAGGAATATCTAGGTTGTAATAGACTGTAGATATTGTAATAACCTAATTTTTAGCAGTTGTTTTAATTAATTTTATTTGTTCTCTTTGATCTGTCTCAAATATTGATTGTGTATATGACATCACATGTGTGAATACAAACATTTACTTATGGCACATGTGACTGGAACAAATATGTCATTTGGAACCTGACGTGTGTAGTCAATTTGTGATTTGAACAAATATGTCATTTGGAACCTGACGTCCTGTACCTGAAAAGTGGGACCTATATTAGTACCACGTCATTAAAAGGGCTGAATTTAAATTTAAATGGACTATGAATAGGCTAAGGCCCATAGAATAAAAAGGCATAAATGTTTGGTTTGGCCCATGTAGCAGTTGAGAAAGAGCAAGGAAAAAACATAAATAGGCTAAATTGTTGGGCCTGGCCCATGTAAACAATAGACATGGATGGCGATTGTGTGCCACGTGAGGCTCACGTAGGATCTGACCTGGCGAGGCCAGTTTGCCCATGACGATATTGGATCGTCATAGACATTATGACGATCCAATATCGTCATAGACGGTTATGACGATTTTACCAAAAACGTCGTTATAGTTCATTTGCGACGCCCAGCTTTCGACGATCTCAAAATCGTCATAGAATCGTCATAAACAGACTACTATGACGATTTTGTGACGAAAATGGAGGGTCATATATAGGCAGATTCCTTGTAGTGTAAGGGAGTGTAGGATCTCAGAGTTTAAGGCTGTGGTTAGGTTTATATCTTAATTACTTTCCTGTAGTCGCGGATGCTTGCAGGGGGTTTAATCACAAGTATGTATTGGTCCAAGTAAGGTCGGTACATTAGCACATGTTCACCCACACAACACTTACAACACCAAAGAAGAGTACTCAGCTATTTGAAGCGAAAGAACTTGATAGAATTCCCATCGGTCCTCGAGAACGTTTGGTCCTTATAAGTATTTTCACTGACTTGTCCTTTGCTAAGAAAGGATTGGGCCACTTGCTCCGTTTTTTCGTTACTTCTGTTACTTGCCCTTTGTTCTGTTGCCTTGTCAGAAAACCACTAAAAATCCGTTTGCTAAGTATATACAGGGATTTCCTGCTCCATACCACTAGTCAACACCTTATTTTCCTTGTTGGGATTGACACTCCTATTTATCGAAAGTAATGTGATACACCCCCTATACTTGTGGGTCATCAAGACTATTTTCAGGCGCCGTTGCCGGAGAGTGAAGCACTATTGAAGAGTGGAACTGGTAAGGGAATATTCTACTGTGAGTATTGCTTTTGTTTCTGTTTGTTGCTTTGTTTCCAATATGGATAACCCACTTGGTTTTATGTTTGGGAAAACTACTACCACTTCTAGGGTAGTAGATGAACCACCACCTGTTGAGATAGATCCTTTTAAGATACCTACAAGTATTGTTGATCGTGTTATGGATAATTATTATTTAGGGGATGGAATCCCATCCCGTGATCATTTGCTTTTATTTATCCATGAATTATTATTGTTGTTTGTGTGCGGGTATCACAACCCACAACAGTGAAGAAGAAGTTACTCCATATCCTTGAAAGGGAGAGTGAAGAATGGTATATAAGTCTTTGAAGAATGGACAATCCATGGAATGGGAGGAGATGTCATCTCTCTTTTACTCTAAATTTTATCCTCCCAGTGAGATCCATAAGGATAGAAATCTTATATATAACTTTTGGCCTCTTGATGGAGAGAGTACAACTCAAGCTTGGGGGAGATTGAAGTTACTAATGCTTAAATGTCCTATTCATGAACTCCCTAACAATATTATTCTCAATAATTTTATGCTAGGCTTTCTCTTCATGATAAAGATTTACTAGATGCTTCTTGTGCTGGATCATTCACATGTATGAAGGAAGAAGCTAAATGGGATCTCTTAGACCGTATTAAAGATAACACTGAAGCTTGGGAGCATGACAAAGGAAGAAAGTCAGGTATAAACTATGATTATGAATGCATTAAATCCTTTATGGGAACTGATAGCTTTCGTGATATTAGCAATGAGTTTGGTATTGATTCCCAAAGTATTTCCAGCTATTTTAAGGCCTTTTCCTCTTACATTAAAATTCCCAAGAAAAAGTGGAATAAGTACCATGCTCCTTATAAAGATGTTGTTATTCATGCTCCTGTTAGAAGTACTCAAGTTTGTACTACTAACCATATTGTGCCTGAACCCCATGTTGAGAAATGCCTTTCCCAGCTAAGGTAAAGGAGTATTCTATGATTATTATTGCAAATAGCAAAGGTACACTGAAAACTGTGGAGCCTAGTAAGCATTTGAGTGATGAACCTATGGTAGCTATTGTGAAAGACATTGTCACTAGAAATATAGAGGATGAGCATATTGTCTTCTGTGAAGACACTTCTAATATTATTTCTCATCCTAGTAAGGCTAGAAAAGCTAGTGTTCCTGTGCTTTCTGTTAGAATTGGTGATCATTGCTATTATGTTTATGTGATATTGGTGCTAGTTCTAGTGCTATACCTTATGAGCTTTACAGGGAAATTATGCATGAGATTGGTCCTTGTGAGCTTGAGGATATTGATGTGGTTATTCACCTTGCTAATAAGGAAACCATTTTCCTCATTGGCATTGTAAGAGATGTGGAGGTTCTCTGCGGTAAGATTAAGTATCCTGCTGATTTTCTAGTGCTCAATTCAGCAGCTAGCAAAACTTGTCCTATCATTTTTGGTAGACCTTTCTTGAATACTTGTGGAGCTATTATTGATTGTAAGAAGGAAAAAGTTTTAACTAAATTTTATGGAGATTCTTATGAGTTTAAATTTTCCAAATTTTCTAAAGCTCCTTGTGAAAATATCTTGCCTAATAAAGATTTCAGGATGGAACAACTTGCTTCTATTGATCCAGTCTATAACCTTGGACCTCTTTTTGATGACTGTAAGTATGCTTATTCTGATGATAAAGTTGTTTCCAGTTACAATTATATTGTAAACTTTATTCAAAGTGCTACTGAAAGTTATTTTGAGAGAGGGAAACATGGTTTTATGCATCTCAATGATGTTAAGTTTTCTCGTTTTATGTTGAAAGCTTTGAAGTTGCATCTGTTTTGTCTTCCTATGCTTGTGGCCTTTTGTTTCAACAATTTGTTTTCTCATGATACCCCATGCATAGGAGTGGGTTAGTCTCAAGTGTGTTGGTTATTTGCTTCTTGATGCTCTCTTTCATTTCAGATATATATCTCTCATGTGAGCATCTTTGGAAGTTTCAGGATTAACTTAAAGACATTAAAAAAAGTACTTGTTGGGAGATAACCCAAGAGTTTTGTCGAGTCTTGGAAGTTGTTACCTCTGTAATAACCGCTCCTTATCCTTTTTTTTGTTTTTTGTGTCAAGTTTAACTACTTTTGTGAAGAAGAGGAGTTGTGAAAAGTGGTTGTCCTGGGACAGATTTTTGTGCTGCATTTTAAAAATTCGTGAGGAAGCTCAGTACTTTGTATGGATATGAATTTTTTTGAGCTTGTTCTCCAGGTTGTTACCCAACTTTCATCAGTTCTGCACTTTTTGATTTGAGCAACAGAAGGTCTTCGGAAAAATCGATCTTTACCTGCTGGTCTGTTTTGACAAATTTCTGCCATCATTTGCATTTGCCTCTTACAGAAGCTTTTGTTTTGATGGTTTTTCAGTTAAAATGTTTACCAAAGGTTTATTGTTTTTGCTTACACTAATGTTTTCTTTGAGTTTGTGCAAAAGTTTTGTATGAAGGAAATTCTTAGGAGAAAGAGAGAAGGAATCTGCAGAGTTCGTCTTTGAATAGGTAAAAGTGGTGAAAATAGAATGTTCATGAAAACCCAATCCTTTTATATTTTTTATGTTTTTAATACATAATGGAAGTTACAAGACGAAACTGAAGAGGAAACGGAGCCCGGGGTGGACAAACATACCCCAGGCGCGGGCCCAGCCTGGCCGCGCCTGAGGGGGGTGTTCCCCCCTCGAACTCCGTCTCCGCCTCGTTTCCATGTCAAAACCTTCCTTATGCATTGAATCTTCGTAATATATAACCCCCCGGGTTCCCCGAGGTTCGTGAAGTGTGTTCTCGTCATGTTTTCATTCCAATCTATTTTTGTCAGGAAACCTTCTCAAGTTTAGAGCACCATGGTCTCCGCCAACAACAAAGGAAAGAAGCCCGAGGAATAAGAACCTCAAGTCCCCAAGGAAGAGGAGATTTCAGTAGGGTATGATGGTGACATGGAGGAGGACAAGCAACCGGACACCCGAGCTACCGTCGCAAGCATTGGATTGGTAGAAAAACCCACCAAGCTTAAGAGGACAGCACAGATGTCTACTGGGGGGAAACCTCCATGTCTCTTCTATGATCCACGGTCATCTCCTCCATGTAACAAGAGACCTTTCCATACACTTATTCATGAATATCAATATCAACATGTGCCCAAAGGGAATTTGCCTTCGGTTTGGGATATGCCCCGTTCTAACAATGTAGAGAAGGATCATGCTAAGGATGAAGAGTGGGGAAAGAATAAGAAAAGCTGGGATTCTCGGACTGACATGATCATGAACCGTATAGAGCAAAACTCGGAGCTAATCCGTACTCTTACTTTTGAGTTTGAGGAGTTGAAGAAACTTATTGAGGAGCTTATCAAGATAACACCACCATCACCGAAGGAGTAATTCTTCATCATGTTTGGCATCCCCTTAGCTTGTTCCAAGCTTGGGGGAGTGCCGCGGTATCACCACCATTATCTTTTATCTTTTACCTTTTTAGTGGATTCATATCTATGGTAGAGGGGTTATCTTATAGTTTGCTTTGCATGTGGAAGTATCTCTCCTTTAGTTGATTATCTATGTATCCCTTGGTGTGAGTGCCTTTATTGAATATTAATGAGAAGTCTCATCTTTTCTTTTGCACTTCTTATTTTAGTTTGCAATCTCTATTATATGATGGATATTCTTGTTCAGTATTGGAACCACTTTGGGATCATCAAATTGGTTTTGGCAAACCGAGTTCTGGTCAGTGGCATTAGTTTGAAAGAGAAAAAGACAGAAAAATGCTTACAGGTATTTTGTATCATTTGTTTTCTTTATTGTTGACTCATAATCTTAGTATTATTTATTTAAGATTCTTTTGTATCTTCAAGGAAGATTGCACGTTTGGATTTATTACGTGTATGTTTGCTTGTTTCTTTCAACTCTCTTGCTTGCTACCCAGCCTTGCTAGCCAAAAACCTGTTTTGAGAAGGAATACTTCTCATGTTTCCAAAATCCTTTGAACCCAAAACTTTTGCCACTTGTGTCCACCATATCTACCTAGTAGATTTTGCTATTCCAAGCAAATTCTCAAGCTTCATCTACCTTTCAAATTAAAAGGTATTTTGTTATGTGAAAAATAGTTAGTAAAGCTCTCACAAACTTGATGGCACACCTTATTTTCTTGCCCCTAATAGACTTGAACCATTGTGAACATCGAAGTTGTATATGCTTGCATCTATACGTAGGAATTAGCAGAACCGTGCTATCACGGGGAACATTTTCAACATTGCACGTGTACTCTGTACACACTTGATATCGTGCTCTTTTGTCTATGGATGTCAACGGTGTGAAATAAAGAGGGAACTTGTAAGTCCATGGAGTTTGTATTTTGTGTTAGAGAAACGCCTGGGCCTCTAGCCTAAGCCATGCTCAATCATGGTGGAAACTTATAGCATCACCATAATGAGTCATCTATGAAGCATCCTCAATAAAAATCTATACACATAGTAAATAAAAAGATCGCTGAGATGCTCATTATTTGCTTGCCTTGTCATTTTGGTTATGGGAAAACTCCTATACCATGTGCAAGGGGTACCCCGTTGGCGGTTCTTTATGATACACATGTACTTACAATGACAAGAAATTACCGGTAACTGAAGTTGAGTAGCATGAGGAGTGACCCTCATAATCAAGGGACATGAGATTGCCAACTTATATTTCGTCAAGCATATACTCCATCTTTGTTCACTTTAACCTTAATCATCTCAAGATGCTTATGATAGGGGCAATGAGGGCTCAAAGCTAGTAAGTACCATAATATTTTGGAAGCTCTTTATGACTTGTAATCCCTGCTACCCTCTAATAAGGGACCTTTCTCCCAGTTACCAGTTTGAGTCAGTAAACCTACTTCCTCTCCATCTCTAGAAAGCATTTGAGTTGTTGTGGTTCAAGCATTCATATGGTGATTTATTCAATCATGTTCTTTATCTTCCTTGTTTGCACAAAACTCTTATCTATTGAGTATTACTTTGAATGCATTCACTTGTGAAAAACCTTTTTGAGAGCAAAAGTGTGCTCCTGTTTTGAAACCTCTACAAAAAGCTTTTGTGAAACTATTTATCAGGTGTTCTCTGACCAAGAACAAGTTTGCCAATTCCAATTATGATTTATATTTATGCATCTCTATTGTGAATGTTGTACTTGTTTGCAAGCTAAGTTATATAATGGTAAGGTGCTTTCTTCTATGAGTTGTGCAATGGTAAGTGTGATGCTTCTTGTTCGTATTATTTTATCGACACTTCACTCCATAAACCTGTGGACATGTTTACTGAGCTCAGTATTCGCTTGGGGACAAGCGAAGTCTAAGCTTGGGGGAGTTGATACGCCCAATTTGCATCACCATTCTATATCATAATTTACCTCTATTCATTGATATTTGTCTTATTATGAGATATTACTTATGGCTTTTCATCTGTTTATGCATGTTGGATGATTCCTGGAGGATGGACTGCCGGAGTCTGGATTTTGATGGAAAAGAAGGCGTTTCGGTGCAATTTCGCGAAAATCATAAAAATACCAGAAAAATATGGAAACATATTATTTTAACAGAAGACGAAGGAAGCCAGAAGGAGGAGCGAAGGGGGGCCGTAGGGGGGCCACACCCCCTAGGCATGGGCCCACCTAAGGTCGTGCCTAGGGAAGGTGTGGCCCACCTTCCCGGCCTCCGACTCTCCCCCTTAGCCTATAACTTTCCTACGGAACCCTAACACCGGGGGAGCGGCCACAGATAGATTTCCGCCGCCTCTGGGGGCGTAAAACACCGAGAGATAAAGATCTCTCCGGCAGACAGATTTCTGCAAGGGGAATTCCTTCCCGGAGAGGGGAGACCATCGCCATCAACACCATCATCAAGCTAGGCTTCATCGGGATCATCATCATCATCCACACCATCATCTCCACCAGCACCATCATCACCACTCCGTCGCACTATAACAATTGTGTTGGATATTGCTTTACTTCTTAGGGGAAACTTTCCCGGTGTTAACTCTACTATTGTAGTTGATGCTTGTGAGTGGAACCATTGGATTATTGTTTATGTTCAGATTGTTATCCATTATCATATCATCTTTTGTCTTGATCCATATGATGTCTTGTGAGTAGTTAGTTTAGTTCTTGAGGGCATGGGAGAAGTCATGTTGTTATTAGTGGATCTATGATGAGTTATTATTCAATGGTTTAGTATTTAAGTTGTGGTGCTGTTCTTCTAGTGGTGTCATGTGAACGTCGACTACATGACACTTCACCATTTATGGGCCTATGGGGATGCATTGTGTATTTGGCTACTAATTGTGGGGTTGCCGGAGTGATAGAAACCTGAACCCCCGTTAGGACACCTTTGCACAAGGGAGCATAGGATCTCAGAGTTTAAGGCTGTGGTTAGATTTATATCTTAATTACTTTCCTGTAGTTACGAATGTTTGTAGGGGGTTTAATCACAAGTATATATTAGTCCTAGGAAGGGAAGTATGTTAGCACGGGTTCACCCACACAACACTTACAAACACCAGAGAAGAGTACTCAGCTATTTGAAGCGAAAGCACTTGACAGAATTCCCACGTGTCCTCGAGAACGTTTGGTTCTTATAAGTATTTCCACCGCCTTGTCCTTTGCTAAGAAAGGATTGGGCCACTTGCTCTGTTTGTTCGTTACTTCTGTTACTTGCTCTTTGTTCTGTTGCCTTGTCAAAAAACCACTAAAAATCCGTTTGCTAAGTATTCATAGGTATTTCCTGCTCCATACCACTATTCAGCACCTTCTGCTCCTCGTTGGGATCGACACTCCTATTTATCAAAAGTACTATGATACACCCCCTATACTTGTGGGTCATCAAGGCTGTTCAGCTCATTCTCTGTGGCCTGGGCCAGATCCCTCTAACTATCGAAATCCTTCCGAAGATCATCCAATTATTTTTCTAGGAGGGCTAATAGCTTCTCGAGCCTCACGGTCTCATGGTTGCTTGACTCCGGGACAGCAGCTACAGATTTATCCGATTCAATAGTGAGCTTCTCAAGCTTGTCCCGGAGCTCAGCATTCTCCAGTTCCAAGACCTTGAAGTTCTCGGATTTCTCCACCATCTTGCTATACTCACACAACAGTTCTGCAAAGGGAAAAATATCAGTCAGACAAAACAAGTTTGACTATGAAAAATAGCTAATTGACAAAGAGGAAGTCAGAAAAATTTATCTTCTACTTCATCTTTTTCAACTTTTAACTTTGAATTCTCAAGGCACGGGGCTTTGATCTCCTTGCGTTTATTACATATGTTCTTGATCAATTCCTAGTTGGAAGATGCAATTTTCTATAAGTTTAGAGACGAAATACCGTCAGACGGCTACTAAGACTCGGCTGCAAATTTAACTAAGTAAAAATACAACACGAGCCTTGGGGGCTACATTACATCATTCTTTTGCGACCTAGAAGCATCAACTCGGATTCAACGATGTTTATCCGACTTTATGCTTGGGGCTATAGGATATGATAATAAAATAAATACAAATAAGAATCAGAAACTTATAATGTGTTCCAAGTGCAACTTCTCAAATCCAAGTTTAGTGTTGTGAAACACTTTCCCGCCAAGGGAGAAGGAGGGAATATCCATCGCTGGGAGTTCGCCAGACTCTATCTTAGCGTCTTAGACCAAAATTTGGTCCAGGAGGATAACCAGCTTGACGTCCTCCTGCTCCTGGCTTGGTGCCTCTGCGGTAAGGGTTTGCTTCTCAAGGCTGGACTGAGCCAGCCTGAGGATCTCTTCCTTCTTCTTCCTCTTCAGGCCAGAGACAGCAGAGCCGACCACTTTATCCAATGCACTTGTAGATATTACCATGGGATCATTAACCTTAACGGGTTCACCCTTGTTAGTTGGTTTTCCACCAAAGGTGGCCAAGGCTTTCGAGATACTACCAGCACCATGAGAGGCAGAAGCCTCTGGTGTTGATGGAGTACTGGAGGGAGTCGGTGGCGGCATGGCAGGGTAGATAACAAGCTTCTTCTGACGCAGCGGAAGCTTGCCTGGTTTGTTGTCTGGCTTCGTCTTACTCTTCAAAACAACTTTAGCTCTGAAGCATGAAAATCCAAATGTTAGGTATGCTTTGGAAAGAAAGAAAGGTACAAGGTACTGAAAACAAAAAGACAGGGTGCTTACTTTTTAACTACTGGCAGCACTTGGCTAGCAGCAGTGATAACAACTTGTTTCACCTTGCGCTTCTTGGAGGCGGAGGCGGAAACTTCTTGCACCTCATCATCCTTCGTCGTCTCCGGATCGTCTGAGAGATAGCCCTCTAGTGGAGCTAGCTCAGACTCGGGGAGTTTCTCGAGCTGACAAAGTCAAAAAGCATCGATAAAAATAGAGTCGGAGAAAGAACAGAAAAGAACAACAAAACGCGAAAGTAGACTCGAAATATTTACCAGAGTCAGAGGACGGTTGGATGTGAACATCTTCATTGAAACATCCGGAACTTTTCGTTCCACTCTTTCCTTGATCAAATATTGCATAAGGGTCTTGTATTCCTTCGCTGGAATCCGGTTTGGGCTGACCCGCATCTTGTCCTTCTTGTCGCCGGTGATCTGGTACATGAGGCGGTCTCCATGGTGCTATAGAGGCTGAATCTGGATCTCCAGCCAGTAGTGGATCAAGTCAGATCCAGATAGCCCCATGTGTTTCATAAGAAACTCAATCCGCCATTTGGCGAGGATCAAGATATCCGACAGCTCCAGCGCCTCCGTGTCCCATGACTTTTGGTGGGAGGCGGCACCGTTGGTGAATGCCAGAAGACCTTCCTCCTTTCCAGGAGCCGGAATATCCTTATGATAAAAGAAGGTTCCGGCCCAGCGTTTGACGAATTCGCCAGCGTTAATCCTAGGAAAAACTCGGTTTCTCTTAAGGACTAAGCTACGGGTGCCAGTGGTGTATGGCACACCAGCACTAATGGAGTTCTTTCGGGTATCGTAGTAGTACCGGAAAAGCGTGAGACTTGGCCTAATGCTAAGAAACCCCTCGCATAGAGCTGCTGAAGGGAATATGCCCGAGAGGCAATAATAAAGTGGCTATTATCTTATTCCTTATTTATGATAAATGTTTATTTTGCATGCTATAATTTTATTAATACGGAAACGTTAATACATGTGTGTTTAATGAACAAAAAGAAAGTTCCTAGGTATGCCTATCTTATAAACTAGCTCATTGATTAATTAGATGATCAAAGGTTTCCTGATCATGGACATTGGATGTTGTTAATAACGAGGTCACAACATTGTTGGAATGATGTGATGAACATTCATCCAAAGTATAGCATTACGATCAAGGTCATTGTGTTTATATTTCTGTAACATCATACGAAGTAATCTTAATCCTTAGACCATGATATCATGTCAATCACTAACACCGGAAGAGTATCTTGATAACATCAAACGTCACACTGTAACAGGGTGACTATAAAGATGGGTTCAGTGCTACGAAGGTGTTATGTTGAGGCTCATGGATCTAGAGTGGAATTTGTTCATCCTGATGATAGAGAGATATACTCTGGGCCCTCTCGGTGATATCTCATTAGTTAGCTTGCAAGCAAGTGATTTGATCACTAGAATGTTATATCACGGGAACAAGAAAAGAGTACATGTCGGTAACGAGATCAAACTAGGTATGGAGATACCCATGATCGAATCTCAGACAAATATATCGCGAAACAAAGGGATTGATTTACATGCGTATAAGGTTCACACGATCACAGAAGTCATCGTTGAATACGTGGGAGTCAGTACGGATCTCTAGGTCCCGCTGTTGATTATTGATCGGAGAGGGGTCTCGATCATGTCTCCATTATTCGTGAACCGTAGGGTGACACATTTAAGGGATACCAACACTATTTGGAGCAAATAATATGCCAGAGAAAGAATTACAAAGTGCAGGAATTATTTCACCAGACACCGGAACTATTTTGGTTGAAATTGCAGAAACTAGTTCTGCATGTGAAATTGAAATGTTGTAAGGGGTTTTATGTGAATGTTTGTTAATTCAAGTAATTGACCAAATTATGAATAAATAAAATAAAAGAGTTTTATTTAAATGAGAGCTTGCATTAAATTTGGTGGAAATTTAATGCATGTGAGTGGATTTTTGAGTGGAGGCATGTTTATGTTAGTGGAGGCTTTTCATTTTGAGTGGGAGCTCCACCCACATGAATGTGGAAGAGGTGGGGGCAGCCACCAGGGCCGGGCGCCATGCCCCTTGGGTGCCCCCTCTCCCTATAAAAGGCCTCCCTCTCCTCCTCCACGCGCACACCTCATGATGAAGGATCTCTCTCCCCCGTTTAGAATTTTCCCATGGTCTCGGATCAGCGAGATACATGTTCCCGGTGGCTTTTTCTGGAAGGATTTATTGCTTCCGCTGCTTCGCTGGAGCGAGGGCGCGGAGGTTGTCGGGGTACCCGGACATGTGTGTGATCACAGATGCACCACTGCTTTGCGGTGCTAGACTTGATGGTGTTGGACCGGCTGGACCAGATGGACTTCATCATGATCTTGAGATCGGCAAGCGTTCGACTACATCATCCATGAGTACGTCCTCGTTAACGCTATTCGGTCTTCGAGGGTATGTATTCTACGGATGTATATCCACCTGTTGCTTGTATCTAGTAAATAGGTCTTGGTACTTAGTTGTTCCCATCGTAGGCATTTTTTTGTTTTCTATGCTGCGAACCCTACAGCTGCGTGAGTACTGAGATCAAGCAGAGAGATGGGAGGAAGGTTATGGAGCTGCACACCATAATATTTGAGGACCTTGATGAAGAAGTCTGATGGTGGCAGGCTGAGGCCATGGTCGATGTGTGTGCCGAACAGCACCAGCTCATCGTCGCGCGGGGTGGGAAAGGCGTGCCCTGAGGCGCTCTGCCACGCGCCGGTGATGATGAATCCCTCATCCTCCATGACCTGGAGTTCGGCGTCGTCCATGACGCTAGGGACCCAGAGGCCCCGCATCTTCTTCTCATCCGCCGCCGACGTACCCGCCGACGCTCCTAAGCCAGATGAAGAAGCCATCGCTTTTGGAGAAGAAGGATTGGTGGGGGAGAGAGATTTTTTCTCGTGGTGTGTAGATGGGAATGGCTGCGGAGCACTCGAAGAGTACGAGGAGACAATGAATGAAGCGGTGGAGAGATAAATCTGAGAGACGGGTTTTATCCTCTCTTTTATTTGCCTCTACGCCAAGATTCGTGCGTTGGTCGCCCGATTTATGCCACGCGTATAGGAGAGATGTGTGTAACTTCCTTGCAATTCCTCCATCCCCTCGATTCTCGCGTGAGCATTAAAACGGTGCTCTGTTCCATAGGGACTGGACCCACCAACGGTCATGTCAATGGGACTCTTGTTAGTGACAAGAACTGGTCTGAAAAAGTTGCCAGCCCGCATGCCGCTGTAAAATCCGGCTCATATTTCAAACTGAGCAAGGAAAAGATTAAAATCAGAACAACACATATCAGACTCAACTGACTCGGAATCCTAGACTATTAAATGAAGTTTTCGGGAACCCTTCAAGATTCTCAAGACGAAGAAACCATCAAGCTAGACGATTTATCCGACATTGGATCTTGGAGACTTCCAGGGGCTACTGTTGGGAAAATACTTTCCAGGTATACCCATGATGACCCACAAGTATAGGGGATCACAACAGTCTTCGAGGGTAGTATTACCCAATTTATTGATTCGACACAAGGGGAGCCAAAGAATACTTATAATCCTTAACAACTGAGTTGTGAATTCAGCTACGCCTGTAAATAGTCTTGCTCACAAAAGTTATTAGTAGCAACAGTTTTGTAGTAGCAATAGCAAAATAACAGCAGCAGTAGAACAAGAGCAATAGTAGCAGTAGTAGCAAACAGTAGGATATGAGTGCGGTAGGCATAGGGATGGATGGACGGGCGTTGCATGGAAAATTCTAAACATGTAACTTCAAGATATAGGGCAATTGCAGATAAATAAGAATAAGCATCCAAGTACTAAACAATCATAGGCATGTGCTCCATATATAGTCATACGTGCTCGCAATGAGAACTTGCACAATATCTTTTGTCCTGCCAGCCTGTTGTAGTGGGTCCTCAAGGGAATCTACTTACAATTAAGGTGCTCCTTTTAATATAGCACTGGAGCAAAGCATTAACACTCCGTGAACACATGTGATCCTCACATCATAGCCATCCCCTCAGCTGTCCCAATTTTTGTCACTTCTGGGCCTTTGGATCTGGACAATGATATGTGTACACAACTTGCAGATAAGGTCACAAACAATACTATCATCATGAATCAATAATAAGTTCAGATGAGATCATGGCACTCGGGCCCTAGTGACAAGCATTAAGCACAACAAGTTGCAACAAACTCAAATAGCACTAATAGAGATACTAGGCACCATGCCCTAACAATGTTATTCAATTACATGATAGAACTCATCCAATCCCTACCATCCCCATAGCCTATAGCGGGGGATTACTCACTCATGGATAGGGGAAACATGGATGCTTGATCGAGAGGCGTTGGTGATGATGGTGGCGATGATCCTCTCCAAATTCCCCGTCCCGGCAGGGTGCCAGAATGGAGTTTCTGGTTCCGAATCGCGATTTCTGGTGGTGGCGGCGCAGCGAAACTCTTTATGGAGAAACGTCGACCCTCCTAAGTTTTTAGGTCAAGAGGCAACTTATAGGCGAAGAGGGAGACCGAGGGGGTGCCTGAGGCGGCCACAACCCTCCAGGCGCGGCCAGGCCTAGCCCGCGCGGCAGGGGTGGGCCACTCAGAGCCCGACTCCGTCTCGTATTCTGGCTCTGTGAGTCTTCTGGTGAAATAGGATTTTTTGGCATATTTTCCTGGATTTTTCCTGATAGTTGATTTTCTGCACAAAAACTAGACACCAAGGTAATTCTTCTAAAAATAGCGTCAGTCCGTGTTACTTGTATCCAAATCACACAAGTTCAGAGGAGAAACAATAGCAAAAGTGTTCGAGAAAGTAGATACGTTTTGGACGTATAAACTCCCCCCCAAGCTTAGCTTATTGCTTGTCCTCAAGCAATTCAGTTCAAAACTGAGTGCGATAAAATAACTTTCACGAACACATTTGCTTCATATGATGTAAATATTCTCAGGACATGAGTAGATACTTAGACAATTCATAATAAGGAGTATGCATCTACTTAATAGTCATTGCAAGCTATGAAGAGATTCCAACTCAATAATAATAAGTAGCATGAAACATAAACATAAGCAACATTGCAATGCTCATAAAAAGGTATGATAGAGTGGTATCTCGCTTGCCTTTCATGGTGAATCAAACATAAATGCCAAGGCACATCTGAAGTTCAAGTGAATCCTAGAAGTAAAGATATCAAAGATACAAGCATCAAAGTCATGACATAATTAACCAAGTTTTGAGACAAGCACATTACACTAAGAATGACAACTATGCTCTCAAGAAGGTGCTCATAGAATAAGTGGTGACTCAACAAAAAAGTGAAAACGTTTTGAAAAGTTTGAAAGGCTTCTAAATGCTGAAAGTATGGTACTCATTAGCTTTGAGCTCTCATTGCCCCTATCATAGGCATCTTTAAATGGTTAAGGTGAAAGTGAGGTCCAATATGATTTATATGCTTGACATACCATAAACTAGAAATATCATGTCCCTTGAGTACGAGGGCCGCTCCTCATTCTACTCAACTTTAGTTACTTGTAAGTTCTTGTCATAGTAAATACATGCGTATCATAGAGAACTAGTCATAAGAAACATTGCAAGCTATGAAGAGATTCCAACTCAATAATAATAAGTAGCATGAAACATAAACATAAGCAACATTGCAATGCTCATAAAAAGGTACATGTGTATCATAGAGAACCGCCAACGGGGTACCCCTTGCACATGATACAGGAGCTATCACATAATCAAAATGAGAAGGCAAGTAAACAGTGAGCATCTCAGCAATCTTCTTATTTGCCATTGGAAAATGGCGCTTTTTTCTCTCTTTCCTCTTTTCATATGTCTCCTTTTTTTTCTCAATCTCTATCTCTTTTTTAATAAGAAGAATGCTTCATAGACTGCTCACTATGGTTATGATGCAAGTTTCCACCATGATTAGGCATGGCATAGGCTAGCGGCCTAGGCGTTTCTCTAACACATATACATAACTCCATGGACTTACAAGCTCCCCTTTTATTTCACACCGATGACATCCGCAAACAAAACAGCATGATATCAACTGGGTATATATTTACAGGTGTTGAAAGTGTTCCCCGTGATAGCGCGGTTATGCTAACTCCCAGCCTATAATTTGCACGCATATAACTTTCATGGATAGTCACAATGGTTCAGGTTTATTAAGTGCAAGAAATAAAGTGTGCCATCAAGTTCGTGAGATCTTTACTAACTAACTTTCTCATAACAAGCAAACATTTTATTTGGAAGAGAACAAGGCATAATAAATATGCACGGAATAGCAATGATGCTAATAGGTAGGTATGGTGGACACTTTTGAAAATATTGGTTTTAGGGAGTTGAAAACACAAGTAGAGCTCATACTCAGTGCAAGTGAAGGCTAGAAATAGAGAGGGAGCGACAAACGAGAGAGCAATAACTGTCATAGTCATGCTTACAACAAAATAGTACTAGTTATGGCATAAAAGTGATACAAGAACTCTGAGGCAAAATAAATCATCGAGGCTTACTGACTATTATTCAGTCATATGCATGCATGAGAATGTGCCAAGTCGATTCACATGAAACATTTAGAGGAGGATACCACAATATCATACCAAGTTATGAATAGAACAATGCAAGCAAACATTCATATGACATGCTACAAACTATTAGCAAGTTGTAGCTAATCATAAGAGAGAGCAAGAACTACTAAGCATCCATAAATAACATACACCTTACATGAACATACTAATCATGCCCACAATGATGAGTATATGTACAAAAATGAAAACAAATA
Source organism: Avena longiglumis (assembly GCA_030063025.1). NCBI lineage: Eukaryota > Viridiplantae > Streptophyta > Magnoliopsida > Poales > Poaceae > Avena > Avena longiglumis. The sequence goes on from CP125977.1 coordinate 106,021,966, forward strand.
GAGTTCGTTACCAGCCTATTACCACACCTCAAGTTGTCTTAATCTTCATTATTGCCCTTCACTTGTGTGGATTGAATATAACATGAAACCAAACTCCACTGAGGACCGCTGAACCCTGCAAAGAACTTCACAAAACAAAACAAGAACAACAAATATTTTTTGTGTTTTCGATTTTTCAAAGCAAGCTCACAAAGCAAAAACAAACAAAGCAAAATATTTTTGGATTTTTCTTAAGGCAAACCAAAGCTAAAAAGCAAAGAAACAAACCAAGAGAAACAACGAAAATATTTTTGGTATTTTTGTGTTTTGGGAAAGCAGAAACAAAAACCAAAAAGAAAGAGAAACATGGATATACAAAGAATCGACGAAACATGATATATTTAGATGAGTGTGATGTCGGTGTACCTCCCCCCAAGCTTAGGCTTTTGGCCTAAGTGGGGCTCAATAGCGCGGGTAGTAACCCCAGGCTGGTGGGTCATCATAGGAATGATCATAATCGGGCCCTCGCGATGAAGAAGAAGATGTGCTCCAATCATAGGAAGGCTGCTGGTATGAAGACTCCCCCATGTTGGAGGGCTGAACCGAATCATCTTCGGCCTCCTCTCCAACATTCTCCTCTTGCTGGGAGAGCTCCGCCACATATGTGTCAAAATCTTCCTCCGGGTGCAGACAAATACACTACTTTCTCAGTCCTACCCCCTCTCCAACCACGCTTGACAAAGGATATCGCATACGGTATATCTCTCACAGTAGCCCAAGAAGAAACAAAATTATGTTGAACCATGGAATTGAGATCAAGTCTCTCAATGGGGAACCGATAATCTGAATGGTGAGGCTGTAAACCATGGAAAGCTAGCAACCTAGAGGCAATGAGACCTCCACAAATTCCACCCTTCTCGCGGTTAGTGGTAAGACGGTAAGCTATCAAAGCACCCGGGTTATAAGATCTATCCCTATTCAAAGCAGCTAAGATAAAAGCTAGATCAAATGAAGATAACTTTCTAGCAGTCTTTCTAGCAAGAACACACTTGGTTACAAAATAGGCAAAATATCTAATGGATGGGAACTGAATGTTCCGAATTTTACCACTTTCCGTTGAGAAGTAGTAACCTTGGCAAATTTCAGCATATAAATAGATAAGTGGCTTAGGCCTCTCTTTGATCTTCTCACAAGATCCCCAATGTGGCACTCTAATAGCTACACAAAAATTAGCAAAAGGCAGGTCGACAGCTATATTGTATATTTTATAATGGACCATGGGGTTAGACAAGGACCAAATAAATCGGAAGTCCTGCACCACAGCCATGGTTAGCTTAACATATTGATATGGTTCCTCTTCAACAAAGTGTTCCAACCCTGCATTGGTAATCATAGTTTGGAAATCCTGGAGGATCCCCGCATCTCTCATAAATTCAGGGCATGGATATATGGAAGGGAAGACTTCTTCCTCACGGTGGACTTTCATTGGCTCAGGTACCATCAAATCATGTTGATGCAATGGGTATGCACTCATCTTATTTTCTTAAATTTTTAGACAAACATCAAACCAAGTGATTTCCAAGTTGATAAATGATGAGGAACTACTATAGGAACTTGCTAGAGGGCTAAACATGCATCAAAATTAAATATCCAAGCATAGAACGAGCATACAAGCTCACACAACCTGACACATATAGTAGCAAAATACTCAAGATACAATCTACCAATCACAAATCTAATTGGACAAGCGGAGGAGGCACATACCAAGGAGCAATCCCTCCAAAAATCAGCAGCAAAGATGGGCTAAGCAAGGAGATCGAAAATTGGGAGCAAGAATGGCAGGAACTAAAGCTTGAGAAAGTTTTTCGGTGTTTTTCGGGAGAGAGAAATAAGTGGCTGGAAGGAGACACTTTGGAGGGCCAAAGGTGGGCCACACCTAGGCCAGGCGCCACCTAGGGCTGGTCGTGCCACCAGGGGGTGTGCTGGCCTGGTCGGCCCCCCTGGGCCACTCCAGGTGCCACTCTTCCCTTTTTTTTCCAGGAAAAAATTAATATGAATTTTCTAGAATTTTTCGGGAAACTTTTTTTTGGTCAATTTTCAGGTTATGAAAATTGATTTTTTCGCAGAAAAAGATTTTTTTTAAAGAAGCAAAAGCAAACAAAAACCAAAACTACAGAAGTTATAAGACACTCTAACAAGCAAACAACTCGCAAAACAAAAGCTAACAAGAGAAAGAGAAAATACTAGGAAGGAGAAAAATAAAAGTGAGAAAGTATAACCACTGTGAAAGCATTGTTTTGTACATTAAAATCCCTTTGTTAACAAGGTTGATCAAGTCTTGTTACCAAAACAATATTATATGAAACAAAACTTTGCATTTCACTAAATGATTATGTTACCTCAAACTTGATAGCAATAGTCCCAATTATAATAGTTTCAAAACTTTCTTGTGGAATGGGACAATATATTTCTCCAACTTTGATGTTCTCAATATTTCAATGGAATTCAGGCAATAGCTCTTATGAATCTTCTTGGGGAAATAGATAGTATGATCTTTGTAATTAATATTAAAATTTACTTTTCCTTGATTACAATTGATGATAGCACCTGCAGTATTAAGAAAAGGTCTCCCAAGAATAATAGACATATTATCATCTTCAGGCATCTCAAGCACAACAAAATCAGTTAAAACCAAGCAATTATGAGCCACTTTAACATGAACATCTTCACATATACCAACAGGAATAGTAGTTGACTTATCAGCCATTTGCAAAGATATATCAGTTGGTATCAACTTTTCTAGCTAGAGACTCTTGTAGAGAGAAAAAGGCATAACACTAACTCCAGCTCCCAAATCACATAAAGCAGTTCTAACATAATTATTCTATATAGAGCAAGGACTAGTTGGTATACCTGGATCACCAAGTTTCTTTGGAACCTTACCATTGAAGGAATAATTAGCCGCACCTAGGGGGGTGCAGCCACCCCGGGTGCCCCCTGCCTCACCTCTTCACCTATAAGAATCCCCCGATACCAAAACCCTGAGTACCCGATCAATATTCCACAAAACCGTCTGAGCCGCCGCCACCATCGTCCCTAGATCGGGGGGGGGGGGGTCTGAAGCTCTTCCCGACACCCTGCCGAAGGGGAGATCATCCTGGAGACCTTCTTCTTCATCATGCCAGCCTCCGGTATGAAGTGTGAGTAGTTCCACCTTGGACTACGGGTCCATGTAGTAGCTAGTGGTTGTATATCCTCCTTTGTGCTACCATGTTTAGATATTGTGAGCTCCGTTCATGATCAAGATCATATATTTGTAATCATGCATGTTGTGTTTGTGGGGATCTGATGGATATTGAGATTACTATATCAGATTGATTAATGGTTTTGTCTTATTGATTCTATCATGTCTGTTTTGTTTGAGATCTTTCATGCTCTCCGTTTCTAGTAGCTATCTTGGCCAAGTAGATGCTGGTGACTCCAAGAGGGGGTATTTATGCTCGATAGTGGGTTCATGCCTCTATTTAATCTAAGGTAAGTGACAAAAATCTCTAAGGTTGTGGATGTGTTGTTGCTACTAGGGAGAAAATAATGGTCTCTTGTTCATGGAACAAGTGGATTGTTTACCTTACACACTTTGCTTAAAGCAGTTATCCGTTTATTGAAACTTAATACTAGAGGGGGTTCGGATGATAACCTGAAGGTGGATTACTAGTCATAGATGCAGTTGGATGGTGGTCTATGTATTTTGTTGTATTGCCCAATCAAATCTCATAGGATCATGAATGTCTAGTATTGCATTGTTATGCCTTGCTCAGTCCTATCAATTGTCGTGCTGTAATTTGTTTACCCAGCATGCCATGTTTGTTTATCTTAAGGAGAACACATCTAGTCTTTACCATTGATACATCTTACACTGTTACTGTTTACTTTCTGCAAACCACAATTACCTTCCACACCATACAGTTAACCCTTTGTTTTCAGCAAACCGGTGAGATTGACAACCTCACTGTTCGTTGGGGCGAAGTCTTGAGTTTGTGTTGTGCAGGTTTCCAAGTTGCTAGCAACACCTTTGAGTCGTTTACTACCTCCTACTGGTTCGATAACCTTGGTTTATTACTGAGGGAAAACTTGTTGCTGTGCTCATCACACCTTCCTCTTGGGGTCTCCCAACGAAGCTCTATAATCAACTGAGCCATCATCACAGAGCGACGAAACATTATTAATCAAGGCATAAAGTGATATCACAAGTCAAAAACTAAATGATCATAGAGGCTAAGGTGACTGCTTCATAGTCTTGACATGCTGTAAGCATGTGCCAAGTCAACCCAAATAAAGCATCAAAGGGGAATACCACAATATTATGCTTTCGTATGCTAAAACAACACATGATTCTTTCATGGCACATTAAGCAATCGCAATTGTTTGAGACAAGTCATGCTACAACAATAATTACTAAGCATATGGTCGAAGCAACATCAAGAATGACATGATAAAGTCTAAGCCACAATCAAAACAAGCTTCCTTTTGTACCGCTATAAGCATGAAACTTTCTACTCTTTTCCAACACCAATCGACTTATTTGAAACAACTCACAAAGATAATAATCGATAAATATGAGAGAGATTGTATCACCTAACTACAAAGAAGAAATAAAAAAGTTCTAAGCTGTCACATCCCAAGATTTTAGAATTTGGGACCAAAAAAAAACTTGTTATTACATATCATTCATGTTCATTGCATTGCATCTATGCAAAATTGCAAGAATCGAATTCAAAAATCCTAATCCTAATAAGTTTTGCAAATATTCCTATAGGGAATAAATATGGATTTTATAAATACAATATAATTGAACTCAATAAAAGGATACAAAAAATGGTCCTAAAATGATATACTGAAAATCACAAAATTTTAGAAACAAATTTCAGCTCTTTTGGACTTAGTATGAAAAAGTTATAAAAGAAATATTAAAATAGAAAAAGGAAAAGAAATAAAAAACCCTAACTAAACCCTACCATGAGCTAGACCGCCCAAACCAGTAGCTACACTTGCCATGAGCCACCTCCACTTCCCTAACGCTACAGCAATGAAAGCAACAGCCCACTAAAGGCCCATCGCAAGCCCAGCCGCATCCCGCGTTCCCTCCCCCTCTCACTGCCATGCGGGGCCCGCGCGGTCACCTCCTTCCTCCAGCCGTGGACGGGAAGAACACCTGATCGAAGCCGAATCCCGCGGATTCCTCGCCGAATCCGTGTCGCTCTATGCCCCCTCTGCACGAAATCCACCCGCATATAAATTCCCTACCCGAAGTCTTTTTCCCCTTTCAAAAACACCGCGGAAACCCTGGCCCCGATCTGATTCGGATCTCGCCGCCGCCATTGTTAAGGACAAGCTGCAGGTCAAGATCGAGCCCGACGAATTCCGTCGCCCCTCTCCATGGTGTTCCTCCTATTCTCTTCCCCATACTCAACCGCGTCTCCTCATGCTACTTTACCCTTGCGCAGATCGTTGGAACACCCTCGATTGCTCGCCGGAGCTCCACCGTCGCCGCTAACCTTTGTCCGCTCGCAGTCGTTGCTACAGGAAGAGAAGGAAGAGATCGACTACGCCGTTCGCCTCCCCGACCTCTCCTCCGTCCCATGGTGTTAATCCTCGTCACCGTTGACCACAGTCAGCCGCCAGCCACCATCATCTGGAGCCGCCGCCGCCGAAGCCACCCCCCACCTTGCCGTTGACCACCACTAAGACCCCGAGAGAGTCGCAGCCGTCAGATCCCTCTTTGATGGCCAGGATTAGATAGAACCAGAGAAGGGGTACCGACCAACCTGGTTACGCCATGTGGCCATCCTCGTCACTCTGCCCTGTCAGCAGCCACGTCGATGCCAGTCAGCAGGTCAGCGCTCAATCACTGTCCATGTAGCAAAGCATATTCCCTTTTTAATTGAAATTGATTTAAATAGGCAGAATATTGGGCAATCTTGTAAAATTCATATAAAATTGAATACATGTCCAAAAATTATAAATAATATATGGTTGGATTCATAAAATTGTGTAGAACAATGATACGAGATTAGATATAACTTTTACTGTAATAAATTAAATGGTTTAATGAGCTTTTTAGACATAATAAATCATAGTAAATTATCTGTAGATCCTAAAAATACAAATAAAGTGTCTATGGATTCATAATTTCTTTAGATACAAATTTAATACGGCAATTAGTACAGAAGTTTTAATAGAACTATTAAAACCCCTAGATTGGCAATCAAGTATTAATAATAGATATCCTAATGCATTAAATGATCTCCTGCATGCATCATGTGTTGTAGTATTGTTCAGAGAACTAATTACAACCATTATGACTTATTAAACCATCATGCATGTTTTTGATCGTCCTTGTTGTGTTTTGCTATGTTTGCAATTGTTTTGATTGGAACTACCTTGTCCTCGTATTAGATTGTTCGGAGAGTGCGATTGCTGCAGAGAAATACAATCTAACACCCATATTATCAACATAAGGCAAGTTACACCACTTGTTCATAATTTTTGTCCCAGTTTTGATTCTATGCATGTGGTCTTCAAAATTCTGTAGTATGCATGTGTAGGATGTTCTAGTAGAATTTTTCCTTAGTATTATTTTGCAAGTGCGATGATTTTGTAGTATGCCATGAGTAGATCTATACTTAGGATTTTCCCACTCCTAATAGGTTACCCCTGTTTTTTCTAAGTATTGCTTGCTATGCTATATATACAAAGTACCGTTGGGGGGTTCGAAAGACTAAGAATTTTTCTAAGTATAAAGGCTCTCTAGAGCAAACTTTTCTTCTCAAAACCACTTCAAAATAAAACTAAGTTTTCTTCTGGGCGGAATGGTTGTCGGGTCAACGAGTGAGATTTTGGTGGAGGACGGCCGCCCAGGAATCAAAGAAGTCTGCCATGTTTCAGAATTCAGAAGCTTCCAGTGCAACCACAATACATTATGGGCTCTGTCTTGGCCTAGTACTTTGGGAAACCTCACAGGTACCAACATTTGGAGGTTCTTGGCGGTTGGATCCGGAAGGTAGAGGGCTACTAAGGAAAGCCTCGCCATGGTCTTGTCATTAAAGCACTTGATCGTGGATTGTGGGTAAAGTGCACAAACTCTCGAGAGTATTGCAACTGTCGATCGATCGTGTTCACGGAAGCAGAACAACATTGAGCATCTGAAGGATGGAGCCTCAAGGATCTTCCTCTCTTTTCTAAAACAAAGTTTTGAAACCCCATGGCGTGCGTAATATCGCTAATGGGTGGGAATTTGGGAACTTGGTGTGTAATATCCAAGTGACGCTTGGTGCGTAATATCCAAGTGTTTGGTTGGTTGGACACTTGGTGCGTAATATCCTTGTGTGCCATTCGACCCTATTTTATCTAAGCAAATGTTTACAAAGTAGGAAAATCTTCTCTTCTTATCTCTACTTAAGAAAACTAGCTTTGAGCAAATGAACTCTACAGCCTAAACTAGCCTTGCATGTAGAGATAGTCTTTTCTTTCCTTGGTGTAATTTGCCAATACATTCAAAGTATTGACCCAACTTGTTGGCTGCACGTTTCATGTGCAGAATTTCAGAGATCGTTGAAAGGTGCGCTAGGATCACGGGTCTTCACTCAACCTGCCTGTGGCATTGATGGGACTCCAAGTTGTATTTATATCGCTTCTGTTGTAATAATGTAAACTCTCGATTATTCGATTCATGTAATAAATACTTGTGTTTTACATGATATTCCATCGACTGTGAGTGCTAGCTATTGATCCAGGGACTAGCATGTTAATCACAGGGACTTAGGATCCTTACCGATCCGAGGTCACTACAGATGGTATCAGAGCATAAGTTGACTGTAGATCGTGACCCTAGACATGGAAAAACCTTAGGATAAATATTTTCTAAGTTATTTCCGAAAACTCCCATACTTCTCATCATCTACCTTGGGGTTTTAAAATTTCGGAAGTCTCTCCTTTTCAACATTAGAAAATGACCACTACACACTTCAAGAAGAAACTTTTCTCAAGATTACCTTTTCAAAGAAGATCATCTCAATGTTTCGATTAAGTCGGGACTTGAAGACCTCCATGAAAGATGTTCCGAGACTGAAGCTACGAGATTAAAAGACTTCAAAGGCCTTAAGTCAATATTATTAACTAAAGAACTCAAAAGATTGAAGATTATGAAGAACATGAAGACTATCAAGAGCACGAGGACTTTTGGAGACTCGAAGCCTCGAAGATTCCAAGTGACCTATTAGGAACCAAACCCGAATAAGATTTCGCTAAATATAGATGCGACAAATTGTTTGCTATCTTGTATGGTTTATTACCATAGCTAATGAAAACCTATTTTCTAAATAAAATTTCTTGTATGGGTTATTCTTCTTCTTTCCATACTCCATTCGTTCCTACTCTAAACCTTGGTCAACTCGACGAATGGACCATATCAATAAGGAGGACAAGGAACTTAACTCCACCAAGCGTAAGAGCCACGCCGATGCAAAGAAGTGGATGCTCCAGGTTGAAGAAAGAATGAAGGATGCCAACATTGAAGTCAACATAATGCTTCATTATGCCACCCAATTCCTAAAGGACGACGATGCAACCTGGTGGGAGATGCAACACACCATTGATGATCATCAAGGGGTGATATCTTAGGAAAAATTAAAAGTGGTTCTACTTCAATCTCGTCTCGTATAACAAAAATCCAAGAGAAGCTTGAAGCCACCACGAAGGAGATGGAGTTGTACAAGACAACCCTAGAGAAGGAAGGCTACTCGTTCGAGGATGAAGAAGAGGAAGGCGTGGAGGATGTGTAATAGTTGGACCACCTTTAATTCTATAGTAGAACGTTATTCGCAATTGTAATAAATACCAAGACAATTCTGGTTTAGTTAAACTTGGTTGTTTTCTGTGTTAAGTTGTGTTAATGTGTCTTGTGTGTCTTGTGTGCTTGGTGTGTTTTCATAAGGGTAGGAGTTTACTACTTAGTCCTTCTGTCTACTTCTTAACTTCTCTCTCAAACCCCACAGTTGCCGCCGAGACGAGCGAACACCGAAATTCCTCCGGAAATAGCACAACTCTTGGCCACTCAGAACCAGCTGATCCAACTGCTCACTCAGAACATGCAAAACAACAACAACAACAACCCGCCACCACCTCAACAGGATCGCTTGACTCGGTTTTTGAGGTTGAACCAACCTATCTTCACTAGTAGCGCTGAACCAATCATCGCAGATGACTGGCTACGTACAACGAACAAGAAGCTAGACACCGTGCAAGCTGTCGGAGCCGACAGGGTACGTTTTGCCGCACACCAGCTTGAAGGACCTTCTGCAGAATGGTGGGATAACTACCAAGTCACCCACCTGGATATTGATGCTATCACTTGGGATCAGTTTGAGTTAGCCTTTCTCATTCATCATGTGGCTGCTGGTATCATGACTCCGAAAAGGCGCGAATTTCGCGACCTACACCAGCTGCACCGTTCTGTCACCGAGTATGGTGAGATTTTCAACAAGCTAGCCCGTTATGCACCCGATGATGTTCCACTGATTCCAAGAGACAGGAGGAGTTCTTAAGAGGACTCAATGATGAAATATCTATTCAGCTTGTGGCTCAGAAATTTGACAACTTTCAGGAACTCCTGGACAGAGCCATTGTGGTTGAATCCAAAAGGAAGAGCATAGAAAACCGCAAGAGGAAGTCTAACCCTCACAAGCACTCTGTTCCGTACCAGAAGCTGCACAATTCCTCACCACCACGTAACAATAATGGCCACAACCATAACAGTCATCACCATGGCGGCCACAAACACAACGGGCATAAAAACCGCAATGGGAATGGAAATGGACACAATCATGGCAATGGAAACAGGAAGAAGCCAAATCCGTTTGTCAAAGCCACGGTGAATCAAGCTCAATTATATTCCCGCAGTTGTTCTTTTTGATACTGGTGTATCGCATTCATTCATGTCAAGGGTATTTGTGGATAGAGGAAAGATACCTACGGAGACTATAAACTTTCCTGGGTAAGTTCTCCTGGGGGAGAAATAGTGGGAAACTCCGGTTGCCAGGAATTAGAACTAAGGATTGGGACACACATCTTTCCCACAAGTCTAGTAGTTCCAGAATCACAAGGATTGGACATAATCTTGGGCATGAATTGGATGACCGAATATGAAGGAGTCATAGATTGTGCCAAAATAATTGTCATGCTCACAACACCGGAAGGGAAGAGAATTCGTATCAAGTCAAATTTTGCACTTAAGGAAGCCATGGTGGACTCCCTTAAGGGGATTAGCTTGGAGGAAGTACCTATTGTAAAGGAATCCCAGATGTCTTCCCAGAGGAGCTACCCGGAATGCCTTCCGATCATGATATCGAGTTCCTCATTGACTTGATGCCTGGCACGGGGCCGATAGCTAAGAGACCATACAAGATGGATGTGGACGAGTTAAAAGAACTCAAGAAACAGCTTAGGGAACAACTGGACAAGGTATTCGTCCAACCCAGCGCGTCATCTTGGGGAGCACATGTCCTATTTGCGGAAAGAAGGATAAAACCCAGAGGCTGGTTGTGGACTACCGCTCGTTGAACGAAGTGACGATTAAGAATAAGTATCCTCTGCCCAACATCAATGACTTGTTTGACCAGTTAAAGGGAGCAAGTGTGTTCTCAAAGATCGATCTACAATTAGGCTACTTTCAGCTAAAGATTCGAGAACAGGATGTACCCAAAACAGCTTTCACCACAAGATACGGATTGTATGAGTACACCGTGATGTCCTATGGACTAACCAATTCCCCGGCATACTTCATGACATGATGAATAAGGTGTTCATGGAATATTTGGACAAGTTTATCGTGGTATTCATAGATGATATACTCATATACTCTAAGGATGAGAAGGAACATGAGAAACATCTGCGCCTTATTATGGAGAAACTAAGAGAACACAAGTTGAAAGCCAAATTCAGCAAATGCAAATTCTGGTTAAAGGAAGTGGGATTCCTTGGTCATGTTGTGTCGGCAAAAGGAGTTGCCGTAGATCCTAGTAAGGTAGCTTCCGTGACGGAATGGGAGTCACCCAAGAATGTGGGAGATATTAGGAGTTTTTTTTTTGGGCCTCGAAGGATATTACCGGAGGTTCATTGAAAACTTTTCCAAAGTAGCAAAACCCATGATGGAACTATTGCAGAAGGAAAAGAAATTCCTATGGACCGAGGCATGTGAACCATGTTTTCAAGAGTTGAAGAAACGCCTTGTAACGGCACCGGTTCTGTGTCTGCCTGATATCCAAAAGGATTTTCAAGTCTTTTGTGACGCTTCTTGACAAGGACTTGAAAGTGTATTGATGCAGGATGGGAAAGTGGTATCCTATGCCTCCTGATAACTTAAGAACCACGAACACAACTACCCCACACATGATTTGGAACTTGCGTCTGTGGTTCATGCACTCAAGGTATGGAGAAACTACCTCATGGGAAAACATTGTGATGTGTTCACAGATCATAAGAGTTTGAAGTACATCTTCATCCAAAAAGGAGGAAGGATCTAAGAAAAGTCTTACAGTGTCACAATCATGGGCATTATGCTGATAATTGTCCAAAACATGTGAATGTAGCTGGAAAGGATAAAAACGACGATGGTAATGGTAATAGATGCAACAACAAGAATCCCAAGAAGGATCCTAGCCAAGTGACATGCTACAAGTGTGGCGAAACAGGGCATTACTCGTCAAATTGTCCTCAGAAAAGGGAAGAATGGCAGTGGCAAAGGAAATGTCAATGCAAAGAAGCCCAATCCGTCCATCAGGCTATGATGAATATGTTAGTATGAGTTAAGCTTACAAATCAGTTTTCCAGGAGAACCCAACAATTACAATCTTTTAAGGGTGGTAGTACCCTAGTGTGAACCAAACCTATTTCTTGCTAGCTTTCTCGAATCTCGAGGACGAGATTCCTTTTAAGGGTGGTAGTCTGTCACATCCCAAGATTTTAGAAATTGGGACAAAAAAAACTTGTTATTACATATCATTCATGTTCATTGCATTGCATCTATGCAAAATTGCAAGAATCGAATTCAAAAATCCTAATCCTAATAAGTTTTGCAAATATTCCTACAGGGAATAAATATGGATTTTATAAATACAATATAATTGAACTCAATAAAAGGATACAAAAAATGGTCCTAAAATGATATACTGAAAATCACAAAATTTTAGAAACAAATTTCAGCTCTTTTGGACTTAGTATGAAAAAGTTATAAAAGAAATATTAAAATAGAAAAAGGAAAAGAAATAAAAAAACCCTAACTAAACCCTACCCGCGAGCTAGACCGGCCCAGCCCACCAGCCGAGCTACTGCCCGCGCGCGAGCCAGCCTCCACTTCCCTACCGCGCAGCAGCAGCGAGCAACAGCCCGCTAAAGGCCCATCGCAAGCCCAGCCGCAGCCCGCGTTCCCTCCCCCTCTCACTGCCATGCGGGGACCACGCGGTCACCTCCTTCCTCCAGCCGTAGACGGGAAGAACACCTGATCGAAGCTGAATCCCGCGGATTCCTCACCGAATCCGTGTCGCTCTACGCCCCCTCTGCACGAGATCCACCCGCATATAAATTCCCTACCCGAAGTCTTTTTCCCCTTTCAAAAACACCGCGGAAACCCTGGCCCCGACCCGATTCGGATCTCACCGCCGCCATTGTTAAGGATAAGCTGCAGGTCAAGCTCGAGCCCGACGAATTCCGTCGCCCCTCTCCCTTGTGTTCCTCCTATTCTCTTCCCCATACTCAATCGCGTCTCCTCATGCTACTTTCCCCTTGCGCAGATCGTTGGAACACCCTCGATTGCTCGCCGGAGCTCCACCGTCGCCGCTGACCTCTGTCCGCTCGCAGTCGTCGCTACAGGAAGAGAAGGAAGAGATCGACTACGCCGTTCGCCTCCCCGACCTCTCCTCCGTCTCGCGGTGTTAATCCTCGTCACCGTTGACCACCGGAGCGACGCCAGAGACCACCGTCAGCCGCCAGCCACTATCATCTGGAGCCGCCGCCTCCGAAGCCACCCTCCACCTTGCCGTTGACCACCACTAAGACCCCGGGAGAGTCGTAGTCGTCAGATCCCTCTTTGATGGCCAGGATTAGATAGAACCAGAGAAGGGGTACCGACCAACCTGGTTACGCCATGTGGCCATCCTCGTCACTCGCCTGTCAAGAGCCACGTCGTGCGATGCCGGTCGGTCAGCTCGATCCATCACGTAGCAAAGCATATTCCCTTTTTAATTGAAATTGATTTAAATAGGCAGAATATTGGGCAATCTTGTAAAATTCATATAAAATTGAATACATGTCCAAAAATTATAAATAATATATGGTTGGATTCATAAAATTGTGTAGAACAATAATACGAGATTAGATATAACTTTTACAGTACATATTTACTGTAATAAATTAAATGGTTTAATGAGATTTTTAGACATAATAAATCATAGTAAATTATCTGTAGATCCTAAAAATACAAATAAAGTGTCTATGGATTCATAATTTCATATAAAACATTAATATGCTGTTAGATCCAAATTTTTCAGTGTAAAATTGCTGTAGTGATTTAAATAGTTTTAATGGACTTTTAGAGTATTAAATTTATAGTAAATAATTTATAACTCAGAAAAATATGAATAATATGTCTCTGGAATCACATTATCATGTAGATTACAGATCTGTGTTTAGTTTGAATTTTAGACAACAAAAATTGTTTAAATGATTTAAACTCCATTCAACACTATCTAAATCATAAGAAAAGATTTATAACTCCGATTGAGTTGAATCCAATTGCTACTGGTTCATATTAATGCCCTCTATCCAGTACACTTTAGATACAAATTTAATACGGCAATTAGTACAGAAGTTTTGTCGTGGTGGTGGCACGGCAGATGCCATGGGTAGGCTAAAGTACGGGGCCAATGGATGCTAGTGGGATCTGGGGAGGGAAGATGCAACTGTATTTACACTCAAGCTGCCAAAGTGATGAACTTTATTTCTCTCTTGATGGGTTACAAATGCTCCTTGAGCTGAATACAGGGGGACAAGATGAATCTCCCCAGCCTAACGGTGCTCAAAGAGTCGATGCCTCCCTCAGGGTCCAAACCTCCCCTTACAAAGGGGTGCCTTGGGTGCCCTTAGGGCTGACGAGGCAAGCATATTCGTGGAATATGCTTGTCCCAAAATAGTAGTTCGGCGGCCTCCTTTCCCTGTCGCCCTTCTAATGATGGCAAGGCTCCAGTGGCCCCCTCCTGCGTGCCTCGGGCTCCAGGACTGTCACCTCTGTGACCTCCTTCTGCCCCTCTGACGTTGTGCATCCTTGTCTCTTGTGCTTGGCCCTGTTCTGATTCCTTCTAGCCTGCAGCTATAGTTTGACCTTGGGCTTCTCCTTCTCCTGCAAGCTTCGTATCACTCGGCCTTACCTTGTGTTACTCGGCTCGTTCCTCACCTGCATGAAGATCATTTGGGTAACCCGGCCGATTCTCTCATTAACTCGGCCGGGTAACCACTTGATACATATACGTGGGCTTCTTGCCTCCGTTCATCGGCCGACATAACCATGATTCGGCCGACTTAGGCCGTAACTCGGAAACCAGACGGGGACAGTACCTCTGTCTTTCCCCGTCTCTGACCTACCCGAGGTTAACCCCCCGACATTAGTCCCCGAAGCTGGTGTGGCCCTGTCAATAGCTTTGGCCGGGTTATATCAGCTTCATTACATTCTTCAGTCTTGTTTCCGAGCTATGCCCTCGTCCGAGGTTTCCTCGTTCCTTCCCTCGTACGCCACGTCCTACGTGTCATCCCATCATTGTTCTTCTAGTTTTTAGGTCCTTCTACAGTGCTTACTGACAAGCTACAGTGAACCCTGCACTGCTGCGCGGCATACGCTCGTGCCGCTCCCTCGGGATTGTAACGACCTTTCTTCGTGTGTGGCCGTTGGTGTGGCTCCACTCGTGCGTTCGTGCTGTTCCCACGATCTACACGGATAACCGCCACACCCACGATCCCACTCCCCTGTTCATGGCTTGACTATAAAGAGGGGAACTGCGCCCGTGGGATTCTCCTTTCCCCTTATCGCTCGCCTCCGTTCTCCTTCTTCGCCGGCGCGTTCTCTTGCCGTTCCGCCGCCGCTCGTCAGCCAGAGCCTCCGCCGGCGAGGATTCTGCCGCGTCGCTCTGCCTTTCTTGCCCGCGCTCCGCGGCTGTGGCTCCGCCGCCGGTGAGTCCTCTCTGATAGTCTTGCCCTGATCTTTCCCTAGATCCATCTGCTCCGTTTTCGTGCTCGGGCGACGGTTCCTCCGTTCTTCGCCATTGTTTTCGTGCAAAGTTCCGACGGGGCCTCGCAGCTCTAAACTCCCCTCCGCCGCCAGTTTTTCCTCCGGCGATCTTTCCGGCGCACCTATGTCTAGTTCGTTTAGCGGCGCTCTTGTTGAGGACGACGACGCTGGCTCCGGGCCTGAGCGAGGCTCGTGGCAGGGCTCTTCAGTCACGCGCCATGAGATTGAATGGCTCATCCGGACTCGACGGATTCCTGCCGAGGTTTCTTGCCGTTTACCCGGCAGCGAATCCTCTCAAGATATCAGAGAGGGTGAGTATGTGGTTTTCATGTCTCACTTCGCCCGCGGCTTCGGTCTCCCTCTTAGTGATTTCGCTAGAGAATTCCTTGATTACTTCGGCCTTCAGCCGCATCACCTTCCTGCGAACGCCATAGCTTCTCTTTCTGCTTTCATCTCCGCCTCGGAGGGTTACTTCGGCCTGTGGCCGTCAGTGCATGTCTGGTCGAAGTTCTTCCAGATCCGCTCCAACGTTGTTCCTGACAAATCTCTGCACCCTTCCGAGAAGTTGCTCACCCAATGTGGGGCGGCGTCTATCACACCTCGGAGGAAATCCGTGTTCCCTCGTGTCACTGGGTTGGAGTCGTGCAAGAAGTGGCACAAGTCATTCTTCTACGTCAAGAACAGAGGGGCGGAAGACAAGATTCGGCTCCCTCCATTCTCAATTGGCCCACCTTCCAAAGTGAACTGGCTCTATAATCCGAGGAAGACTCACGCCTTGGCCGAGGCCTTCGAGATTCGGCTAAAAGAGTTAATCCGGGCCGGGTTATGCGGCGAAGACCTGATGCCAACTTTTATTAGTAGCCGGATCTGCCCCTTCCAGCAGCGGACCCACAAGCTGTGCTACATGAGTGGTCCTCTCGACCCTAACCGAGTCTCGACCGTGGAGCTGGATAACTACCTTATTCATAAGCGCGTCCGAGCTATCTTCAAGACTGAGATGCCTGAGGATTGGTCTTGGGGGTTAAAACCATTCACCCGCGATCGTCCGCCTCCCGAGGTAAGCTTAATCAGCATTGCTCTGTTATTCCACAGTTTTTAGAAACTGGTTTACATGATTCTCTTTCTCCTTGTCTTGCAGAGGTTCGCAGAGCAGAAGAACGAGGACGCCGAAGTTCTGCAGCTCCCTTGGCCCGCGGACAGGAGTACCCCGGATACTGGCGAGCCGGACTCCGAGGAGTTCGTCCCTAAGTCGGATCCTGCTCCGGCTCGAGCTCGCGGCAAAACTTCAGCGCATGAGGAGGAAGGTGATTCGGACGAGGTCCAAATTCTTGAGGTAGTTGCCGCCATGCCTATTTCTTATGCATTTCCGGCTTCTACTTTCCCAGCTAATCCGGGTCAGTTCACGGCCTTGAGCCTATTGCTTCCCGACCTCCCGTTACCTCGGGGAAACGCGGGGCTCCTGCTAGTGCCTCGGAGGCGGTTCCTAAGAAGCGAATGAAGAAATCCGCTCCGAACCCTCCCAGGCGTAAGACTATGCCTGGGGTCGCCGGGTAAGTTCTTTTGCCTATATTTCTTGTTTCTCTCTTTCTGTTTCTCATACTGACGAATCTTCTTTCTTATTTTTGCAGTGCTCCTCTTTCTGTTAAACCCGGCGGTCCTAGTATGACTAGCCGTCCGACTCGGCCGCCATCTCCTCCTCCCGCTGATGATACCAGAATTCCTAGTCCTATTCGTCCTGCTTCTCCTCCAGCTCCGAATGCGTCGCCTGTTCGTCGCGATCTCCCTGAGACCCCTTCCATTGACCTGGATTCTAACCAACCCTCCGAAGTTTTCGTCGAGCCCGCCGCCCCTTCTATGGGCCCCAGCGCTGCTACTGAGCCTCCATCTATTCCGGCAGTTTCTACGGCCATCCCGACCTCGGCCGAAAAGGTCGTTACCCCGGCGCCCTCTGCGACCTTATCCTCTGCTGCTCCTAAGGACCCCGTCCCTACTTCCGAGGCGCCACTTCCTGCTGATGCCTCTTCTAAGGCGAAAAAAGCTATTGCCGTCAAGACTCCTTCTCAGAAAGGTCTTGCCGGCTCTTCTCAGCCGAGTATTGCTGACGTGCTGCGTAAGGGAGCTGCGCCCACCAAAGTCCCCGTTACCTCGGCCGCCGGCAGCCAGCTTGCTCTTCATAAGAGCCCTGCGACTGCCGTGGTCGGACCTCCTGCTCGGGGTAAAGTTTTAACTCGGACAGCTAGTGGGAACAGCCTTGGAGCGCTGGTTGAGTATGCCAATAACTGGAATGCCGCTGATCAGTTTGAGGGAAATCCAACAAACCAGCCCTTTCAGCTTTCTGACATCAGCGGCCGTTTTGACCATGCTGCCCAGTTCATCATTGATACCAACAAGATGAATGAGGTAATTATTTTCTCTGAGTCTTAAATTACTCTTCAGATGTTACCATATGCTCTAGTCCCCGAAACTTGCAAGGAAATAACTTGTTGTATACTTGGAAGTTTGACTTAAATTTGTTTCTAAGGTTTGTTAATCCGGCCATCTAGATCCGAGTTTAGTTGTGTTTTATTCAGACTTGGTTTAGCTTTGAATATTCAGCCACCTAGATCTGAGTTAAGTTCTGCTTGACTCGGATCGGGCTTAGCTTTGAATATCCAGCCACTTAGAGCCGAATTAAGCTTTGCTTGATTCGGATTTAATTTAGCTTTAAATATCCAGCCACCTAGATCTGAGTTAAGTTCTGCTTGATTCGGATCTGGTTTAGCTTTGAATATCCAGCCACCTAGAGCCGAGTTAAGCTTTGCTTGATTCGGATTTAATTAAGCTTTGAATATCCAGCCACCTAGATCTGAGTTAAGTTCTTGCTTGACTCGGATCTGGTTTAGCTTTGAATATCCAGCCACCTAAAGCCGAGTTAAGCTTTGCTTGATTCGGATTTGAGTAAGCTTTGAATATCGAGCCACCTAGATCTGAGTTAAGTTCTGGTTGATTCGGAATTGAGTAAGCTTTGAATATCCATCCACCTAGATCTGAGTTAAGTTCTGCTTGACTCGGATCTGGTTTAGCTTTGAATATCCAGCCACCTAGAGCCAAGTTAAGTTTTGCTTGATTCAGATTTAATTAAGCTTTGAATATCCAGCCACCTAGATCTGAGTTAAGTTCTTGCTTGACTCGGATCTGGTTTAGCTTTGAATATCCAGCCACCTAAAGCCGAGTTAAGCTTTGCTTGATTCGGATTTGAGTAAGCTTTGACTTGTTGACTTATCATTTTGCCTTATTACTCAGGTTGCACATGACCGGCGGACTGCCGAGTTCCAGAGGTTGCTTTTTTCGCACCGCAAGCTGGAAGAGAAGTACGAGAAGGTTCTGCCCGTGGCAAAGAAGGCTGGTATGTCGATAGTTCCTTTTTCTTATTCCCAACTTTCTCATGTATCCATGGAATGCCGGCTTACTTCTTGTTGAATAGGTAATATTAATAACCTCAATATTCGCCTTGAAAAGAAGATCAAGAACCTGGAAGGTTAGTTTCCTTTCTATTTTACTCCTTCTCCTTCTTAATATATATGCTAAGGTTCCTTATTGCGTTTGGCTGTGGTAAAGCTGAGTTGCAAGACTTCGCAGTGTCACATCAAGATTGCATGCCCATGCCTGACGTGATGCTGCATTTTTTAGAACAAAATGCAGTTCATTCGGCGCAACTACAAGAAAAAGACGATGAGATAGCTCGCCTGCGATCCGAGGTGGATACCCTTAAGCTGTCTCAAAAATCCGAACTAGAGAAGGTCGACCAAGAATTTTCCGAGGAAAAGAATCGGCTGACTCTGGATCTGCAGAAGAACAAAGAACTCCTCGAAGCTGCCGAACTTAAAACCCGTGGTTTGAGCGAGGAAATTGCTCGTTTTGAGAAGAGCAAGGCTGATTGGGCCAAAGATCTTCAGATAATGATGAGCTATATTCATCGTAAGCTACTTGGCATGGCCGAATTATATTTTTCTTTTTCGTCCCTGCTACCCTTTGACACGTGCTTTGCAGATCATTTCCCGAGGCCAAGCCCGTGAGTTCTAAAGCAGTTCTTGCCGTCTGCTGCCGAGGTGAACTTTATTCGTTGATTCAGAATACTCAATGGAGGATTACTTGGTTGCCGTTGGTGCCGCAGTTGGTCCGATGAAAATTATGGGCCGGGACTTGGTGCAGGCCGCTATCCGAGCTTACCATGTACTCTGGTCGAATACCTCGGGGACTCCTGATATCAATGAAATCAAGTTATTGGTGACAAGGCTGATGGCATCTGAGGGGCAGTTGAGTCTTTGGAGAGAATCTGCTGGGCGTGCTGGTGCCGACATGGCCCTTACTGTTATCATGTCATGGTATGAAGACATCTCTCTGGACATCCTGAGAAACTTGCGCACTGGCTCCCGCTGGGTTGAAGATCCCACTTTTATTGCTCTTCGACAAGCTCGGGCGTTCCAACTCGTCGAGTACGCCGACGTGCATACTTGGAATGAAGGGCCGAGTTTTCTCCCAGACCCGGATCAGGAGGTTGCGGCTGAAGGTGCCTCGGATGATGATTCAGCGGAGCAGGGGGAAGGTGAAAATGATTCGTCCGCATCTGATAGCTCTAGCTCAAGCTCGGACAGCAACGGCGATGCGCGGTCCTCTTCCAAAGGTACCGGGCATTCTACCGCACGTACTGACGCTCCTGAAAAAGCCCGGACTTCCGCCGAAGTTGCACCTAGGTCAGCGGATGGCGAGGCAACCTCAGTCGAGGTCCCTCCTACCTCGGAGTGCCCCGCACCTGAGCAAGTAGCTGCCCCTCCAACGAACAACGCCTGAGTTATTTCCGATCCCTAGTATGCCGGGCGTATGATGTAGGCGAAAAAATTTGTTAACTCGCTGTATGATTTGAATTTATTTTGCCATGTACTGTTGAGACACTTGGTTAAGTGGATGCTCGTCCGAATTCTTGCTTCGCTGGCCCTTAATTTCTTGACCTTTTAGGGCTTAACTTTGCCGTTATTTTTTATGGTCTTATCCAGGCATGAGCGCTGAATACCTATGATATTGATCTGTTCTGAACATAAGTTAACTACTTCGTTGTGGAAGTATGCAGCAATCGCTGGATCGTTGTTTATTGTCCGAAACTTCCTCATGTAAATCAAATTTCAGAGGTAGTATAAAACTGATATGAGTGCGTTCAGCATAATTTTGAGGTAGCATACGGTAGTCCCCGAGTCGCTGCTTTAGATGCCGAAGTTTAGGTATCAATACGGATTTAATATATCATATGATAGTCCCCGAGTCATTGCTCTGGGCACCAAGGTTTAAGCATGTAACGCGAAAGAAATAGATATAACATATGGCAGTCCCCGAGTCATTGCTCTGGGTGCCGAGGTTCAAACATATAACCCGAAATAACATAACATATGGCAGTCCCCGAGTAACTGCTCTGGGTGCCGAGGTTCAAACATATAACACGAAATAACATAACATATTGCAGTCCCCGAGTAACTGCTCTGGGTGCCGAGGTTCAAACATATAACACGAAATAACATAACATATTGCAGTCCCCGAGTAACTGCTCTGGGTGCCGAGGTTCGAATACATAATACGAAATAAGTATATCCCAAGGCAGTCCCCGAGTCACTGCTCTGGGTGCCGAGGTTCAAATACATCATTGGATTTTGACCTTGAGATATAACGCTACGAGTAGAATGGCCGAAGTAAAGCCACATTCCAGGGGCGCTTCGTTTCTTCACCAGCTTTGTCTGCCTTGTTCTCTCCAGGGGACTGAGCATCGATCAGATAATATGCATCGTTGTGCAATGCTTTGCTTACAATAAATGGTCCTTCCCATGGGGGTGACAATTTGTGCATGCCGGCCGTGCGTTGCACTAGTCGGAGGACCAAATCTCCTTCTTTGAATACTCTTGGATTCACTTTCTTGCTGTGATACCGCCGTAAGTTCTGTTGATAAATAGCCGATCGTGATAATGTCAACTCTCTGGCTTCTTCCAACAGGTCTACGGCATCTTGCCGAGCTATTTCATTTGTCTCTGAGGTTGTGTACTGAGCAACTCTTGGCGAGTCATATATTATGTCGGTGAGTACGGCCTCGCCCGTACACCGTAAAGAATGGAGTGTAACCTGTTGATCTATTCGAGTAGTCAAGGCTCCATAACACTACCGATTTCTTGATCCAACATCCTGCCGACCTTTGCAAAGGTTCAACAAGTCGTGGTTTTATTCTGATAGCACCAGTCCATTAGACCTTTCCACTTGTCCATTGGATCTTTGGGTGAGCCACCGAGGCAATATCTAGTCTTATGTGCTTCTCTTGGCAAAATCTAGCGAAAGCTCCTTCTGCAAAGTTTGTGCCATTATCCGTAATAATGCTATGTGGGTACCCGTATCTCAAGATGATATCCTTGAGAAATTTCACCGCTGTGTGCCCATCACACTTTTTAATTGGTTTTACTTCAATCCACTTTGTGAACTTGTCTACCATAACCAACATGTGGGTCATTCCTCCTCTCGCCGGCTTGAACGGTCCCACCATATCTAAACCCCATACAGAAAATGGCCAAGTGATGGGTATTGTTTTTAACTCTGCCGACGGCATATGTATTCTGGTTGCGTATCTCTGACATCCATTGCACTTCTTCACCAATTCTTTTGCCTCTTTTAACGCCGTTGGCCAGTAAAATCCATGCCTAAATGCCTTGGCTACTAAAGCGCGAGATGAGGCATGGTGCCCACATTCTCCTTGGTGTATGTCTAGAAGGATTTCCTGACCTTCTGTGGAACTCACGCACTTCTGCAATACGTTTGTGACGCTTCTCTTATATAACTCATTGTTTATGATTGTATAGGCCTTTGCTCTTCTTATGGTTTGTCTAGCTAATACCTCATTACTCGGCAACATCGCGTCTTTTAGGTAAGAAAATATGGGTTGCGCCCATATCGGTGTTACTCTTGCTGCAGTGATCTCAGTGTCTATCTCCATGTTTTCTACCGACGTATATACCTCGGCTCTCTCCATGATTGTGATTACTTCGGCCGTCCCCCTCTTTAGGGGTTCCGAATCTTTCTGCTGATCTACCTCCATTGGCGTGTGATTTTCTGCAGAACTTGCTGGGATAAAGATTGATTCGGATTCTGGTGATGGGATTATTGACGGTTTCCTGAGGTGCTCTAGGGCAATACCTGGCGGAATCGACTGCTGGGTTGATCCTAATTTCGACAGTGTGTCAGCAGCGTCATTTTCTGCTCGTGGTATGTGGTGGAATTCACATCCTTCAAAGTATCCACTGATTTTTTGCACATGGAATCTGTATAAAGCCATATTAGCATCTAATGCGTCCCAACTGCCCGATACTTGCTGTACTACTAGATCCGAGTCACCGTAGCATAGGATTCGGCGTATACCAATTTCTTTTGCCACTTTTAATCCATGGACTAGCGCTTCATATTCAGCTACATTGTTTTTTAGGTGAGGTTAGCACTATTCCTGCTCCCAGACCATTCCTTAGTTTGGAACCATCAAAATGCATTGTCCAGTAACTTGGATCTGGCAATGGTGGCTCATACTACACCTCGGCCCAGTCTACGAGAAAGTCAGCGACAGCCTGAGACTTGATTGCATCTCTTCTATCAAATTGTGGAGCATACGGTGATAATTCGATCGCCCATTTTGCTATTCGGCCACTTGCATCTTTGTTGCTCAATATGTCGGCTATGGGTGCCTCACAGATTACTTTGATGGGGTGCTCTTCAAAGTAATGCTTAAGCTTTTTTGCCGACATATATACTCCATAAGCCATCTTCTGATAGTGCGGATAATTCTGCTTTGAAGTGGATAATACTTCACTTAGATAATACACCGGCCTCTGAACTGACTTACCATCTTCAAATCGTTCCACTACAACCACCGTACTAACTACTCGATTGGTAGCCGCTACATAGAGTAGCATAGGTTCTTTCGATAATGGAGAAGCTAAAATGGGTGCCGTAACTAGCATCTTTTTCAACTCATGAAATGCAAGGTCTGCCTGCGGAGTCCAGCTGAATTTGTCCGACTTTCTCATCAGCTGATAAAGTGGCAGTGCCTTTTCTCCTAGCCGACATACAAATCGACTAAGCGAGGCCAGGAAGCCCGTGAATTTTTGTACATCGTTCAAACATCTCGGCAATTCCA
This sequence comes from Avena longiglumis, assembly GCA_030063025.1. Taxonomy (NCBI): domain Eukaryota; kingdom Viridiplantae; phylum Streptophyta; class Magnoliopsida; order Poales; family Poaceae; genus Avena; species Avena longiglumis. Next base: position 106,045,467 of record CP125977.1, read on the forward strand.
TTCTTTCTACTGCTCTTATCTTTGTTGGATTAGCCTCTATACCTCGGCTGGACACAAGGAAACCGAGTAGTTTTCATGTCGGCACGCCAAATGTGCATTTCTCTGGATTAAGCTTCATTCGGAACCTTCTCAGGTTCGCGAAAGTTTGCCGTATATCTTCTAGCAAGGTTTTGCTCTCCTTAGTTTTGATGACTACGTCATCCACATACACTTGTACATTTTTCCCTATCTGATCATGTAGGCATTTTTGCATGCATCTTTGATATGTTGCTCCTGCATTTCGCAGGCCGAATGGCATTGTGCGATAACAATAAGCCCCGTACGGGGTAATAAATGCAGTCTTTATTTGATCGGCCGGATTTAACGGTATCTGGTGGAAACCAGAATACGCGTCTACAAATGATAACATCTCACAACCAGCGGTCGAGTCAATGACTTGGTCTATTCTAGGAAATGGAAATGGATCTTTCGGACACGCCTTGTTCAGGTTAGTGTAGTCGATACACATTCGCCACACAATGGCTACATTGGGGTCATCTTTTTTCTTTTCTACTAGCACCGGATTTGATAACCAATTCGGATATAGCACCTCCATGATGAACCCGGCTGCGAGGAGCCGAGCTATTTCATCCCCTATTACTTTTCTCCTGTCTTCGGCGAAGCGGCGGAGAGGTTGCTTCACCGTCCTTGCCCCTGGCCCGACGTTTAAAGAGTGCTCAGCCAACTCCCTCGGAACACCTTGCAGATCTTGGGTTGACCACGCAAATATGTCCCGATTCTCACGGAGGAAGTTGGTGAGCTCGCCTTCCTATTTACCGTCAAGGCCTGCACCATTAGTAACAGTGCGCTCTGGGAATTGCTCATCAATATGAAATTTCTTCGTCTCTTTGGTTGGCTGAAAAGAAACACTGCCATGAGGGTTGGCGGTCTTGGCATGTTTAATCTTGTTGAGCGAGGGCTGCTACCTCCTGAATCCTTTTCTTTTCTCTTGCTATAACCAATGACTCGGCCAAATTTGACCCGGCTGAAGCACACTCCATTGACTTCTTGTAATCCCCTGCAACTGTTATCACCCCTTGTGGTCCGGGTAACTTCATCTTTAGATAACTTATATGACAGCTGCTCATGAATTTGGCCAGTGCGGGCCGTCCGAGTAGAGCATGATAACAACTTTCCAGATCCACCACTTCAAATTCTAAGTTTTCTGCTCTGCAGTTATCTCTTGTACCGAATAACACGTCCACTCGGACTTTACCGATGGGCTCACATGAAAGCCCTGGCACTATCCCATGGAAAGTTGTCCTCGTGGACTGCAGCATATTCTGTGATATTCCGAGCTTATGCATGGTATCTTTGTACATGATGTTGATACTGCTTCCATTGTCGATGAGTACTTTTGAAAATTTCACATTGATGCTTGGTCCCACAAACGTCGGATCCAACACAAGTGCATATGATCCTGGACTCGGCATTATTCTGGGGTGGTCTTTCATGCTCCAGGTCACCTCCTGATCAGACCATGGCTGGTATCTTGGCACCTTGGTACAACCGCATTTACTTCCATATGCCGCGCCGCACACTCGCTTGTCCTGCTTGCATTGTGAACACACAATAAGACCGCGATGTTCCTGTAATCATTACGTCCAAGATTTGCCGGATTCATCCTTCCGTCCGCCCCTGGTTCATTACTTGATGCATCGCATCCCTCCGATCCGAGTTATCGTACCTCGGGGAGGCGGTAGCATCGATTCTTGTATTTGCTCCGATTAATTTGCCGATGTCTGTTGCACCCTGATGGGAGCCTGAACTCCGCTGGTTTACCCATCGCATTTTTCATCCAGCGCATTGCGGGTTGTATGATTGGCTGGTCGGATGGGTTTGATGTGTGAAATTTGCACGGCTGATCTAACATGGATTGACGTACTTGGCCTCTCTTGCCATTGCTTCTTTTGCTCGGGGTCCATTGCCTCTTTCCCTCATTTCTTGATGTCCACTGTTGAGGTCCATTTTTCTGTCGTTGAGTTGCTCCGTGACTCGGCTGATCTTGTGCTACAGCCGCCACCTGGGCCGAATTATATCTATAATCCGGCCTCTCCTCTCTTTTCTTCCTCTGAAATCACGCCTGGATGACCCGGCCAATTCCCTCGCGTACTGGTCCTGTTGCTCACGATGATCTGCCGACATTAACTCCGGTTGGGTTGGGTCACCCAATGCATAGGAGTCTGCTATTCTGATAGTTTCTGCCAGTGTGGTTGGCATATCTCTTTGCAGGCGTTGCCACAACACATTGGCATAACGGCATCCTTGCGCGAACCAAGCGATTGCTTGCGATTCGATAACTCCCTCACATGAGTTTCTCAGGTTACACCATCGAGTCAAAAACTCTCTATCCGTTTCATTCGGCCTTTGCTTGCACATGGCTAGTTGTTGTGGTCTATTTGGTCTCTTGTATGTGCTGGTAAAGTTGCTAACGAACATTTCTTCGAAATCTAACCAGCAGTTGATACTGCCAGCTGGTTGATTATTCAACCATACCCTGGCTGGTCCTTCCAACATCTGTGGGACATACCGCACTGCCCATCTTAGGTTGCCACCCGCTATCTTCACAGCGGTGGCATAATCAATCAACCAGTCTTGTGGCTTGGTACTTCCATTGTACGTTTTTGTGCCTCTTGCCAACTGAAAATTCGGCACTGGTGGTTCGCCCATGATCCGTGGTCCAAAACATGTCGGACCTGGTGGACCTTGCTCTTCCAACAGCTCGGACCGGTATAGCCGATCCAACTTTACTCTTGCATCATTTGCTGGCAAATCTCTGTACAGGATTCTATCCTGCATCCCGTATTGATTGTTTCCACCCTGGTTTGCGTATTCTACCTCGGAATATCCATCATTATACCTTTCATTCATCTGATTGTGGCGAGCTGGCCTCACTTCTCTTTCCTGCCGAGGCTCATGTCTTGGTTGCGGGTTGGGCGGCACTTCTCTCCTTTCTTCGGCCGGGGTTTGGTTTTCATGATTGTCTCTTGCAGGTTCTCTCCTGCCGAGATCCCCATTACCTCGGCCGCCGCCGTCTTTTTCCATACGGCCGTGGTTTCTCTCCCCACTATTACCTCGGCTTGCATTGCATCTGTTCTCATTTGCCTTTCCAGCTATTGCCGGGTCATATGGAACAATTTGCTTGTTCCTCTTCCCTGAGGTTACTGCTTTCTCTTTTCTAGCGTTGTTTCCGGGTGAAGATGCATTGCTGCAGATAAAGCAGTCTTGCCCTGAATGAACCATCCGTGAAGCCCCTGGTCTTGCCGGGTTAGCTCTGAGCATTTCCTCATTTTGCTGGTTCGCGATGCGCACCAGCTCATTCACTCTTTCTTGTTGTTTCTGCCGAGCTTCCCCTGTTAACCCCTCTAATTCCAATGCTGCGGCATTTGCCGCTCTCAGGTTTTTCGCCGGGGTACTGTACCTCGGCAAACCCAAATCACCTGATTCGGCTCTGTGAGCTTCATGCTCTTTGTTAATGTCATTCATGAGGTTCTTCCCTCTTAATCTTAGTTCGTCCACCCGCTCGGGTGCAATATCAAGCTTATTAGCTTTTGCATATTCTCTCGTGGTCTGTTCAAGGATTCCCAGGCTGATAATTTTTGGCCTCTACCAGCACCTTTTGCCTGGTTTCTTCTAACTCTGCCTGAGCATTCGCCGGATCAAGTATCGGCGCTACAGGCGTGGTTAAGTTTTCTATAGTTGTCTGAAGAATGTTCTCTGGTCTCTCCAGAGGTGGCCCTCTCACTCTTGGTGCCTTTGGGGTGGTGTCATGCAGCTCGGCCGGGTTTTTACTGCCGGAATTACCTCGGTGGTTTGCAGTGTGGTCTGCTTGGGTGCGCCTTGCGCCCTGGCCGAGTTCTCTGCTTGACCGGCCATCTGCTGCTCTGCTTGAGCTGCTGCGACCATCACCTCGACGCTGCCTGCAAGATGCTCTCCTGATGGACGACTCGCCGCGCTTCGAGGTGGCTCTCCTGCAACAACAACTTGGTGAGGATAAATGCCGGTGATGTCGACGCCGACGTAGACCCTATGCTCGCCCAGGCCAATGAAGATCCCGTTGCGCGGGGGAGTTTTCCCCCTGAAGCTTCCTGCATTGTCTCTGACGTAGTCGCAGAGACCAAGTCTCTGGACCAAACCAGAAACAACGCGCTCGCCGGTGTTGATGAAGTTTCCCGTCCGGATCACAACTCCAGCTAGCACCGCTGCTGGCCCCACGGTGGGCGCCAAATGTCGTGGTGGTGGCACGGCAGATGCCATGGGTAGGCTAAAGTACGGGGCCAATGGATGCTAGTGGGATCTGTGGAGGGAAGATGCAACTGTCTTTACACTCAAGCTGCCAAAGTGATGAACTTTATTTCTCTCTTGATGGGTTACAAATGCTCCTTGAGCTGAATACAGGGGGACAAGATGAATCTCCCCAGCCTAACGGTGCTCAAAGAGTCGATGCCTCCCTCAGGGTCCAAACCTCCCCTTATAAAGGGGTGCCTTGGGTTCCCTTAGGGCTGACGAGGCAAGCATATTCGTGGAATATGCTTGTCCCAAAATAGTAGTTCGGCGGCCTCCTTTCCCTGTCGCCCTTCTAATGACGGCAAGGCTCTAGTGGCCCCCTCCTGCGTGCCTCGGGCTCCGGGGCTCACCTCCGTGACCTCCTTACGCCCCTCGACATGCATCCTTGTCTCTTGTGCTTGGCCCTGTCCTGATTCCTTCTAGCCTGCAGCTATAGTTTGACCTTGGGCTTCTCCTTCTCCTGCAAGCTTTGTATCACTCGGCCTTACCTTGTGTTACTCGGCTCGTTCCTCACCTGCATGAAGATCATTTGGGTAACCCGGCCGATTCTCTCATTAACTCGGCCGGGTAACCACTTGATACATATACGTGGGCTTCTTGCCTCCGTTCATTGGCCGACATATCCATGATTCGGCCGACTTAGGCCGTAACTCGGAAACCAGACGGGGACAGTACCTTTGTCTTTCCCCGTCTCTGACCTACCCGAGGTTAACCCCCCGACAAGTTTTAACAGAACTATTAAAACCCCTAGATTGGCAATCAAGTATTAATAATAGATATCCTATTGCATTAAATGATCTCCTGCATGCATCATGTGTTGTAGTATTGTTGAGAGAACTAATTACAACCATTATGACTTATTAAACCATCATGCATGTTTTTGATCGTCCTTGTTGTGTTTTGCTATGTTTGCAATTGTTTTGATTGGAACTACCTTGTCCTCGTATTAGATTGTTCGGAGAGTGCGATTGCTGCGGAGAAATACAATCTAACACCCATATTATCAACATAAGGCAAGTTACACCACTTGTTCATAATTTTTGTCCCAGTTTTGATTCTATGCATGTGGTCTTCAAAATTCTGTAGTATGCATGTGTAGGATGTTCTAGTAGAATTTTTCCTTAGTATTATTTTGCAAGTGCGATGATTTTGTAGTATGCCATGAGTAGCTCTATACTTAGGATTTTCCCACTCCTAATAGGTTACCCCTGTTTTTGCTAAGTATTGCTTGCTATGCTATATATACAAAGTACCGTTGGGGGGTTCGAAAGACAAAGAATTTTTCTAAGTATAAAGGCTCTCTAGAGCAAACTTTTCTTCTCAAAACCACTTCAAAATAAAACTAAGTTTTCTTCTGGGCGGAATGGTTGTCGTGTCAACGAGTGAGATTTTGGTGGAGGACGGCCGCCCAGGAATCAAAGAAGTCTGCCATGTTTCAGAATTCAGAAGCTTCCAGTGCAACCACAATACATTATGGGCTCTGTCTTGGCCTAGTACTTTGGGAAACCTCACCTGGGTACCAACATTTGGAGGTTCTTGGCACGGTTGGATCCAGAAGGTAGAGGGTCTACTAAGGGAAAGCCTCGCCATGGTCTTGTCTGTTAATGGACTTGATCGTGGATTGTGGGTAAAGTGCACAAACTCTCGAGAGTATTGCAATCTGATCGATCAGTCGTGTTCACGGAAACAAAACAACATTGAGCATCTGAAGGATGGAGCCTCTGAAGGATCTTCCTCTCTCTTTTCTAAAACAAAGTTTTGAAACCCCATGGCGTGCGTAATATCGCTAATGGGTGGGAATTTGGGAACTTGGTGTGTAATATCCAAGTGACGCTTGGTGCGTAATATCCAAGTGTTTGGTTGGTTGGACACTTGGTGCGTAATATCCTTGTGTGCCATTCGACCCTATTTTATCTAAGCAAATGTTTACAAAGTAGGAAAATCTTCTCTTCTTCTCTCTACTTAAGAAAACTAGCTTTGAGCAAATGAACTCTACAGCCTAAACTAGCCTTGCATGTAGAGATAGTCTTTTCTTTCCTTGGTGTAATTTGCCAATACATTCAAAGTATTGACCCAACTTGTTGGCTGCACGTTTCATGTGCAGAATTTCAGAGATCGTTGAAAGGTGCGCTAGGATCACAGGTCTTCACTCAACCTGCCTGTGGCATTGATGGGACTCCAAGTTGTATTTATATCGCTTCTGTTGTAATAATGTAAACTCTCGATTATTTGATTCATGTAATAAAGACTTGTGTTTTACATGATATTCCATCGACTGTGAGTGCTAGCTATTGATCCAGGGACTAGCATGTTAATCACAGGGACTTAGGATCCTTACCGATCCGAGGTCACTACATAAGCAAAAATAATAAGAAAACTAAAGCTAAACGCGGTGCTAGCAAAAGAGAACACTCATAGAACAATAAGAGTGAAAACTAGAGTGTTCTAGACAATGAAGAACTAGGTGTGACTTCTCCAAAATAGGTGTGTTGGGGTATAACCAATTTATTGCAGCAAACAAAGAAAAAGAAAACTAAAAACAAAAACAAAGACGCTCCAAGAACAACATATAGTGCATGATGCAATTAAAATAAAATGTCTTCAAAAAAACCCTGAGATTTTTGTTGATGAAGAAGGGGATGCCTTGGGCATCCCCAAGCTTTGACGCTTGTACCTCTTGAATATTTCTTGGGGTGAAACGGCTGGCATCCCCAAGATCGAGCTTTTGTCCATACTTCATCTCATCACATCATTCTCTCCCTACACTTCAAAATTTCCTTCATACAGAACTTCACACAATCTAAATTACCAACATTAGTGTATTCAAGATAATGAGCCTTTGGGGTTCAGTTTCAACTCAAGTAAGTCATCCATTAAAACACAAGATACTATAGCAACTCCTTTTAAAAGCTCAAGTGATCAAAGAGAACTCAAACAGAAACCGATTAAGAGGCAAATGCAAATAATGGCAGAAATCTGTCAAAACAGACCAGCAGGTAAGACCGATTTTTTCGAAAATCTTCTGTTCCTCAAATCGAAAAGTGCAGATCTAAATAAAGTTGGACAAAACGTCCTAGGATTTTTTTCACGATTTTTTACAGTGAAGCACAGAAATCTGTTTCGGGCCAGCAACTTCCCCAAATCTTACTTCCCTCTCATTAGAGGCTATTCTTGGCACAAAAACCAAACAAAAAGGATAAGGAGAGGTTATTACAGAGGCAAGAACTTCCAAGACTCAACAAAAGAAAAACTTACTGAAATAAAAATTTGGGTTATCTCCCAAGAGTCCTTTTCTTTAATGCCTTTCAGCTAGGCACAGAAAGCAAGAATCAAGTATTTTCAAATGAATAAGCATCAAGATCAATACCAGAAATATCTTCAACAAGGCAAGGTATCTTATCAAAATAAGTTCTAGAGTATCCTCTCTCAGTACTCTTGGGTTCACTAGTTTCATCAAACAGGTTTTTAGGAACAATCCAATCAAAATTCTTTTCCAAGGCTTCATGCACTCCTACAAGTTTAAAAGGTATTGGTATTTTAATTTTCTCCCCATTTTTGGGTTTGGTTTTGTGCAACTTTTCTAGTGCACCAATAACATATACACATGAGCCTAGCATATTAAAATGATCAAAGACCTTTCTAGATTCTATCGCAACATCATTAAATTCTTTAAGCAAAGTTTCCAGGATAAAATCTCTCTTTTCATTGTCCCCAATATTGCTAAGTTTAAGAAACATTACCTCATCATGGGGTTAAGGTTAACAAACCTAGCCTTCAACATGTGAACTAAATAAGCTGCATCAGTTTCATAATTTGGATCATGTTCTGCTAAGGATCCATCCTTAATATCTTTACGCTTCTAACATGATTAAAGAATTCTTCAATATTATCTTTCCCAATTATAGAGCCACTACCTATTGAAAGGTCTTTCAGGGTGAACTTAGGGATCAACATAATGAGGTAAGAACAAGGTAACAACTAAAGAAGGAACTAATTTTTGTGTTTTTGATAAAAAGAAACAAACCAAACAAAGCTAAACAAAAACAAAGTAAAGAGATTGGTAGTGAGAGACTTCCCTTGAAGAAATCTTCTTTCTCCTAGAAAAGATTTTTGACGGGGAGGAAGAGATTGAAGTTGTCCTGTATCTCCCCGGCAATGGAGCCAGAAAATCTTGATGTGACTCGGTTACTGTGGAGCCTGTTGGGAAACCCCAATAGCAAGGTATGATGAGCACAACAGCAAGTTTTCCCTCAGTTGTGCAACCAAAGGTTATCGAACCAGTAGGAGAAAGGAAACAGCTCCCAAGGTGTTTCTATCAACGTGGAACCTGGACAACACAAACAAAATACTTTTCCCCAACTTACAGTGAGGTTGTCAAGCTCACCGGTTTTGCTGAAAATAAAGGATTAAACATATAGTGTGGAAGAAAGTAATTGCAGAAAGCAAACAGTAGATAGTAGATTTGAATATCAGTGAGAAGGAATGGACCGGGGTCCACAGTTCACTAGAGGTGTTTCTCCATAAGATAAATAACATGTTGGGTGAACAAATTGAGTTGGGCAATTGACAGATAGAGAATGCATAACAATGCATGTACATGGCATGATGATCAATATGAGATTCGCTTGGGCATTACAACATAATACATAGATCGTAATCCAACATCATCTATGACTAATAATCCACCTCCGGGATATCATCCGAACAATCCTTGGATATTAAGTTGCAAGCAACAGATCATTGCATTAATCAAAGTGTGTAAAGTAAACAATACAATTGCCCTTGGACAAAGGATTGTTGTTTTCTCCCTAGTTGCAACAGCACATCTACAACCTTAGAGGTTTCTGTCACTCCCCCATATTACTAGAGGCATGAACCTACTATCAAGCATAAATACTCCCTCTTGGAGTCACAAGCAAATACTTGGCCAGAGTAACTACTAGTAACGGAGAGCATGCAAGATCACAAATAACATGGAATGATAGAATCAATAATCAATCTTGACTTAGTACTCAATATCTATCGGATCACAACAAACACAACATGAATGATTACAAATAAATGATCTTGATTATGATAGGCATCTCACAAGATCAAACATGGTAGCACAAAAGAGGAGAAACACCCATCTAGCTACTTCTATGGACCCATAGTCCAAGGATGAACTACTCACGCATCACTCCGAAGGTTGGCATGGTGATGAAGAAGTCCTCCGGGATGATCTCCCCTCTCCGACAGGGTGCCGGGAAGAGCTTCAGACCCCTCCCGATCTTGGGACTATGGTGGCAGCGGCTATGGACTTTCGTGGATTTCTAATTGGGTCCTTAGGGTTCTATCCTCGGGAGGGTTATATAGACGAAGGGGCAAGGTCGGTAGAGGACCAGAGGGGCCACACCATAGGGCGGTGCCCCCTGGCCGCGCCTTGTCTAGGTGTGGCCACCCTGGGGTGCGCCTCCCTCTGGCCTCTAGACTCCGTCTCAGCCTCTGAAAAATAGGAAGTTCGCTTTTGTTTCGTCCAATTCCGAGAATATTTATTTACAAGTTTTTCTGAAACCAAAAATAGCAGAAAACATGAACCGGCACTGTGGCATCTTGTTAATAGGTTAGTTCCAGAAAATGTATAAAAATTCCTTAAAGTGTAGACAAAACATAAGATCGTTGGTATAAAACAAGCATGGAGCATAAAAAATTATATATATGTTTACGACGTATCAGAGGTAGCTGGGAGTTCGTTTGTGCCACCATGCCGACGAGCTGGAGGGCCTCCTTGTAGCCGTGCCACTGGGCTTTCTCCTCCCGCACGCTGGCCGCAATGGCCTGCTCGGTGAAGGAATCATCGTCGTCACCTCGCGATATGATAGCGCTTGACGAGATGGAAGAGGTTGAAGTAGATTCCCTAGTAACGGCACCAGAAAGCTTGATGGCGCCTGGTGTTTGACGTGGAAGCGCTTCATTGGAAACCCCAAGAGCAAGGTGTGAAGCAGCAAGTCTTCCCTCAGTAGAGACCGAGGTTATCAAACCAGAAGGAGGAAGGAAACGTCACATAGGTGTTGCAAACAACATGGAGACCTGCACAACACAAACTTAAGACTTTGCCCCAACGAATCAGTGAGGTTGTCAAGCTCACCGGTTTGCTGTAACAAATGATTAAACGTATGGTGTGTAAGGTAATGGTTTGCAACAAGTAAACAAGTAACAGTGGAAGATGTATCAATGGTAAAGATTGGACCGGGGTCCATAGTTCACTAGAGGTGCTCTCCTTAGATAAATAACATGGCATGAAGGGTAAACAAATTACAGCGAGGCAATTGACAGGAACTGAGCAAGGCATAACAATGCAATTACTAGCCAGAAAGATCCTATGAGGTTGATTGGGCAATACAACAATATACATAGACCGTCATCCAACTGCATCTATGACTAGAAGTCCACCTTCAGGTTATCATCCAAACCCCCTCCAGTATTAAGTTGCAAGCAATAGACAACTGCTTTAAGCAAAGTGTGTAAGGTAAACAGTCCACATGTTCCATGAACAAGAGACCGTTGTTTTCTCCCTAGTAGAAACAACACATCTACAACCGAAGAGATTATTGTCACTTCCCTTGGAAACTAGAGGCATGAACCCACTATCGAGCATAAATACTCCCTCTTGGAGTCACTAGCAACTACTTGGCCAAGATAACCACTAGCAACGGAGAGCATGCAAGATCACAAACAACACAGACATGATAGAATCATAAAGATAAAACTATTAATCAAACCATCATAATAATCTCAATATCCATCGGATCCCCGCAAACACAACATGCATGATTACAAATAGATTAGATCTTGATCATGAACGAAGCTCACAAGATCTATACATGAAAGCACAAAGGAGTAGATACAACCATCTAGCTACTATATGGACCCATAGTCCAAGGTGGAACTACTCACAAACATACCGGAGAGAAGGCCTCCAGGATGATCTCCCCTCCGACAGGGTGCCGAGAAGAACTTCAGACCCCCTCCCCCGATCTAGGGACGATGGTGGCGGCGGCTATAGACGGTTTCGTGGATTTCTGATCGGGTACTCAGGGTTTCTGTATCGGGGGCTTCTTATAGGCGAAGAGGGAGACCGAGGCGGCCGCCAGGGCGGCCAAACCCTAGCCAGGCACGGGGTAGGGCCCACCTGCGCCTAGGGGGGCTAGCCCCTCTGGCCGGCCCCTCAGGCTCTCCTCAGGACTTCTTGTTCCCCACGGAAAGTTATTGACTTTGTCCTTCGTCCCGTCCAATTCCGAGAATATTTATTTACTAACTTTCTAAAACCAAAAACAGCAGAAAACAGGCACCTGGCACTGTTGCAACTTGTTAATAGGTTAGTACTAGAAAACATGTAAAAAGCACCTCAAAGTGTGGAAAAGTAAAGCAAAGTAGATATTAAACAAGCACGGAACATCAAAAATTATAGATACGTTTCCAACGTATCAGCATCCCCAAGCTTAGCTCGTCCTCGAGTAGGTAAGTGATAAAAGAATAATTTTTGAGGTGACATGCACCCTCACAATAAAGATCCAACCATTTGTAAGCATTGAAAGCTGGGATCAAAGAACTCTTAAAATGTGCATGAAAGATGGAGTTCTAATAATAGGACATAGTAACTATGCATGCAACATGACAAGCTACAAACAAAGATCATGAATGATATGCATTGAAAAACGTTTGTTTGTTTCACATGCAGAAAACATAGCATAGTGGAAATCAGCTTGTCCCTCATAGAGTAGCAATATAATGCATAGGACACCTGCAAAGTTCATAAGGGTGACTAGAAACAAGTAGCACAAGAGCAAGTAATAACACAATATGCATCAATTAATAAGCTTTGGAACATTGCACACGGAATGACAACTATGCTCTCTTATTGGTTCCTAAAGGTAGAAGGTGGAGACTCAAATAATGGTGGAAGAAAAGCCTTTTTGTAAAGGAAGCAGGGATTACAAGTTTCAAAAAGAGCTTCCAAAAATTATGGTACTTATTAGCTTTTAGCCCTCATTGCCCCTATCATAAGCATCTTGAAGTGGTTAAGGTTAAAGTGGAAAAGCTGGAGTATATGCTTGACAAAGTATAAGTTGGCAATCTCAAGTCCCTTGACTATGAGGGCTACACCTCATGGATACTCAACTTAGGGCCTAGACAAGTTCTTGTCACTGTAAGTATTTGCATATCATTGAGAACCGCCAACGGGGTACCCCTTGCACATGGCACAAGAGCTTTCCCATAACCAAAATGACAAGACAAGCAGACAATGAGCATCTCAGCAATTCTTCTTATGTACCATGGGAATATGGTGCTTTTTTCTCTCTTTCCTCTTTTCTCAATGTGTCTCTCTTTTTTTATAAGAAGAATGCTTCATAGATGTCACTATGGTGATGCTGCAAGTTTCCACCATTATTAGGCATGGCTTAGGCTAGCGGCCCAGACGTTTATCTAACACAAAATACAAACTCCATGAACTTACAAGTTCCCATTTCATTTCACACCGGTAACATCCATAGATAAAAGAGCATGATATCAAACAGAGTACAAAAATTACAAGTGCAATGTTGAAAACGTTCCCCGTGACAGCACGGTTCTGCTAATCCCAACTTATAAGTGCAAGCATATACAACAAAGTTGCCTCAATGGTTCAAGTTTATTAGGGGCAAAGAATAAAATGTGCCATCAAGTTCGTGAGGGCTTTAATCACTAAGTTTTCACATAACAAAATAGTTTTTAATTGGAAGGTAGTTGAAAACAAGAATATACTTGGAATGGTGTAACACACCATGCATAGGAGTTTATAGTGGACACTTTGGAATAACTTGGCTTCTTGGGAGTTGGAAGGATGAGTATAACTTACTCATACAAGTGGAGGCTAGCAAAAGACTGGGAGCAACCAACTAAGAGAGCAATAATGTCCATAATTATGCAGTGCAACAAATCAAACTAATCAAAGCAAAGAGTGGTACTACAAGTCAAGGACTAAATGATCATAGAGGCTAATGGTGACTTGTCATAGTCATAACATGGTGTAAGCATGTGCCAAGTCAACCCAAGCAAAACATTAAAGGAGAATAGCACAATACTATGCTTTTGCATGCTAAAACAACGCATAATTTCTTCAAGGCACACTAAGCAATCCCAATTGTTTGGAACAAGACATGCTACATCAATAGTCACTAAGCATAATACAAAAACAACACCTAGCATGTCATGCTAAAGTCTAAGTCACAGTCAATGCAAGATCCTCTTGCACTTCAAGCAAGAACTTACTAATCCTTTCCAAACACCAAGCAAACTTATTTGCAAACAACTCATTGCATCATTCTTTCTCTACACCTGAAATTTTTCCTTCATACAAAACTTCACACAATCTTCATTAGCAACATTATCCTATTCAAAAGATATTATTCCACTGGCAAAGCTTTGGAACAGCAAGGATTTTGACTAAAAACACAAGCTACTGAAGTAACTCCTTCAAAGAAACTCAATTTACCTGAAGAGAGCTCAAAAAGGAATCAATAAGAAGCAAATGCAAATAATGACAGAAATCTGACAAAACAGACCAGCAGGTAGAAATAAAATTTTTCGAACATCTTTTATTGCTCAAATCAAAAAGTGTTGAACTAACGAAATTTAGCCAACATACTGGGGGATGTATTCGTAAATTTTGAGCTCAATCCGAGTTACAGAGCCTCCTCACGAATGTTTTTGGTGGAGGACAAAAATCTGTTTCGAGACAGCAACTCCCCAAATCTTACTTCCCTCTCATTAGAGGTCATTCTTGGCATAAAAAGCAAACAAAAAGGATAGGAAGAGATCATTACAGAAGTAATAAATTCCAATACTCAAGGAAACTCTTGGGTTATGTCCCAACAAGTACTTTTTTAACGCCTTTAAGTTAGGCACAAGAAGCAAGAAGAATCAAGTATTTTCAAATGAAGAATTGCCCCTCTTGTTCCTGCTTTTCTTACCTTTCTTTTTCTTTTTAGGGAATATATGATTGCTTACCGGGGGAGTAAAGTGCATGATGCCTTCTCACACGTCTATTACTGCCCCAAGGTGTTTCAGTAGAGATCTTCCAAGTGTGATCTGTCCTTTGCCTACACATTCAATAACAAGATAATCAGTAGACGCCATTTTCCCTGAGACTTTTGTAAACACACCTTCAGCTATTCCAATGGGTAATATAGTGGTATTGTTGGTAAGAGAGATTTCTTCTCCTCCTTCAATAAGCCCCCAAAGACTCAAGGAATCAGAAATATCTTTGGGCATGAGACAAAATTCAGACATGATATCACAGCGAGCATCAAAGAGTGTAGTGTTTATTGAAACTTTAATTGTGGGAAACCAATTTGAAGGCTCAGAATTTATGGGAACATAATCGTGGTAAGCCCTAAGAATGTGATAGCAAATATTCATGGCAACAATACTGGTCTCAAGATGGTTCAACCTAGCAAAAATACTTGTGAAAGAGGAATCAGACTTGCCAGGTGTATCATAGATCATGATTAATTTTCTTATAGCATCATAAGCTTCATCCTCAGTACAAAGAAAAAAATATTTTTCAGCCATAACATCCAAAGCATATCTATAACAAAGAGCAATACCGCGGTAGAAACTATCAATAACCAAGCTAAGACTCATCTTAGGCTCAGTTTCCCTTTGTAAAGCTGAGATTCTAGACCAAGCTTCTTTGAAACTCTCCTCACTTTTTGTTTAAAAGTAAAGATCTTTTCCATAGGTTTCATAGAGATTGGATCAAAACCAGACATGGTAGTAACTAAGGTAGGAACAATTTTTTTTTGTGTTTTTGAATAAAGAAAGCAAACCAAGCTAGACTAATTTTTTGGGGTTTTCTGGAAAGAGGCAAACAAAACCAAGCAAAAGAAACAAAGTAAAGAGAAAGGAAGTGAAGGACTCCCCTATTGAAGACGTCCTTAGACTCCCCGGCAACGGCGCCAGAAAACTTGTTGATAGCGCTTGACGAGGTGGAAGAGGTCGAAGTAGATTCCCCAGTAACGGCACCAGAAAGCTTGATGGCTCCTGGTGTTTGAATGGAAGCGCTTCGTTGGAAACCCCAAGAGCAAGGTGTGAAGCAGCAAGCAACAAGTCTTCCCTCAGTAGAGACCGAGGTTATCGAACCAGAAGGAGGAAAGAAACATCATACAGGTGTTGCAAACAACGTGGAGACCTGCACAACACAAACTCAAGACTTTGCCCCAACTAATCAGTGAGGTTGTCAAGCTCACCGGTTTGCTGTAACAAAGGATTAAACGTATGGTGTGGAAGGTAATGGTTTGCAGCAAGTAAACAAGTAACAGTGGAAGATGTATCAATGGTAAAGATTGGACCGGGGTCCATAGTTCACTAGAGGTGCTCTCCTTAGATAAACAACATGGCATGAAGGGTAAACAAATTACAGCGAGGCAATTGACAGGAATTGAGAAAGGCATAACAATGCAATTACTAGCCAGAAAGATCCTATGAGGTTGATTGGGCAATACAACAATATACATAGACCGTCATCCAACTTCATCTATGAATAGAAGTCCACCTTCAGGTTATCATCCGAACCCCCTCCAGTATTAAGTTGCAAGCAACAGACAACTGCTTTAAGCAAAGTGTGTAAGGTAAACAGTCCACATGTTCCATGAACAAGAGACCGTTGTTTTCTCCCTAGTAGCAACAACACATCTACAACCGAAGAGATTATTGTCACTTCCCTTGGAAACTAGAGGAATGAACCCACTATCGAGCATAAATACTCCCTCTTGGAGTCACTAGCAACTACTTGGCCAAGATAACCACTAGCAACAAAGAGCATGCAAGATCACAAACAACACGGACATGATAGAATCATAAAGATAAAAGCATTAATCAAACCAACATAATAATCTCAATATCCATCGGATCCCCGCAAACACAACATGCATGATTACAAATAGATTAGATCTTGATCATGAACGGAGCTCACAAGTGTAGGGTTCGCAGCATAGAAAACAAAAAATTTCCTACGATGGGAACTATGTACCAAGATCTATCTACTAGATACAAACAACGGGCGGATGTATATCCGTAGAGAACATACCCTTGAAGACCGACAAAGCTTAACGAGTTCAACTCGTGGTTGATGTAGACGATCTCTTGCCGATCTCAAGATCGAGAGGAAGTCCTAGCGCCGCAAAGCAGCAGCGCATCCGTGCTCGCACACACGTACAAGACACCGGGTAACCTCCGCCTCCTCGCTCCAGCGATGCAATGAAAGCACAACCCTTTCTTGCCGAATAGCCACCGGGAACATGTATCTCACTAGTCCGAGACCATGGGTAATAAATTCTAGAGGGGGAGAGAGATCCTTCACGAGGAGGTGTGAGAGACAAGTGAGAGGAGGGGCTCCTTTTATAGGAGGAGGGGGAACCCCAAGGGGGTGGCCGGCGCATGGGGGCTGCCCCCTTGCCCTCCCCTCTTCATGTGGGTGGACACTCCACTCACAAAATTCCTTTAAATTCCCTCCACTCAAAAGTCCACTCAAATTCCCATTAAATTTCAACCAAATTTAATGCAAACTCTCATTAAATAAAACTCTTTTATTTTATTCATAATTTTGTCTAAAACTTTAATGACAAACATTCACAAATAACCCCTTGCTAGAATTCCATCTCACATGCATAACCACTTTATGCAATTTTCACCCGAAAACCTGTTTCGGTATCTAGTGAAATAAATTCCTGCGCTTGTTTATTCTTTCGGCATGAAACATTTGCTCCAACTGGATGCCAGTGTCCCTTAAGTGTGTCACCCTATGGTTCGCTAATAATGCGGACATGATCGAGACCCTTATCCGATCAATAATCAGTAGCGGGACCTGGAGATCCATACTGACTCCCACACATTCAACGATGACTTTTCCTGTGATCGTCGGAACCTTTTACGCTTGTATCTTAATCCATTTGTTTCACGATATATTACATGTCCGAGATTCGATCATCGGTATCTCCATACCTAGTTTGATCTTGTTACTGACATGCACTCTTTTCTCGTTCCCGTGATATAACATTCTAGTGATCAAATCACTTGCTTGCAAGCTAACCAATGTGATATCACCGAGAGGGCCAAGAGCATATCTATCCGTCATCGGGATGAACAAATTCCACTCTTGATCCATGATTCTCAACATAACACTTTAGTATCTTTGAAGCCATCTTTATAATCACCCAGTTTATGGAGTGACGTTTGATGTCAACAAGAAACTCTTCCGGTGTTAGTGATTGGCATGATCTCATGGTCTAAGGATTAGGATTACTTTGTAGTTTTTTTATAGCAATATAAACTCAATGAATTTGATCGTAATGCTATACCTCGGATGAATGTTCATTACACTAATGTTGTGATCTCGTTATTAACAACATCCAATGTCTATGATCAGGAAACCGTGATCATCTTGTTAATCAACGAACTAGTTTATGAGAGAGGCATAACTAGGAACTTTCTGTTTGTTTATTAAACACACATGTATTAATGTTTCCGTATTAATACAATTATAGCATGCAAAATAAACATCTATCATATACTTGGAATACACATAATAAACATTTTATTATTGCCTCTCAGGGCATATTCCCTTCAGTCTCCCACTTGCACTAGAGATAATAATCTAGTTACATTGTGATGTATCTAACACCCATGGAGTTCTAGTGTAGATCATGTTTTTCTCTAGGGAGAGTTTTAGTCAACGGATCTACTACATTGAGATCCGTATGTACTTTACAAATCTTTATATCTCCATCCTTGACATGCTCGCGGATGGAGTGAAACCGGCGCTTAATATGCTTGGAATGCTTGTGAGACCTTGGCTCTTTGGCATTGGCAATGGCACCATTGTTGTCACAATAGATCACCATTGGGTCCAACGCGTCTGCAGCCACACCTAGTTCGGATATGAACTCCTTCATCCAAATCGCTTGAGCCGCTTCAAGCAAAGAACATATTTGGCCTCCGTTGTTGATCCCGCCACCACAGGTTGTTTGGAACTCCTCCAACTAACCGCTCCGCCATTCATGAGAAATACGTATCCGGATTGAGACTTAGAGTCATCCGGATCAGTGTCAAAGCTAGCGTCGACATAACACTTAGCGACGAGCTCTTCTTCACCTCCGTATACAAGAAACATATCCTTAGTTCTTCGCAAGTACTTAAGGATATTCTTGACCGCTTTCCAGTGTTCTGAACCTGGATCCGGTTGGTACCTACTAGTCAAAATAATAGCATGTGCCACATCCGGTCTTGTACATAGCATGGCGTACATTATAGAGCCTATGGCTGATGCATAGGGGACCTTGTCCATTATCTCTCTTTCTTCCGCCAAAGCCGGACTTTGAGTCTTACTCAATGTCGTGCCTTGTGTCATAGTTAAGAACCCCTTCTTACTATCTTCCATTTTAAACTTCTTTAAAATCTTATCAAGGTATGTACTTTGCGATAGCCCTATTAGGCGCCTAGATCTATCTCTATAGATCTTTATGCCTAATATGTATGATGCTTCACCTAGGTCCTTCATTGAAAATTTGCTATTTATATAACTTTTAACACTGTTTAAAAGATCTATATCATTTCCGATCAATAATATGTCATCCACATATAATATCAGAAATGCCACATTGCTCCCACTCACTTTCTTGTAAATACAAGCTTCTCCATAAGTTTGGACAAATCCAAACTCTTTGATCACCTCATCAAAGCGAAGATTCCAACTTCGTGATGTTTGCTTCAACCATAGATGGATCGCTGAAGCTTGCACACCTTGTTAGCATCCTTAGGATCGACAAAACCCTTTGGTTGTATCATATACAACTCTTCTTCAATATTACCATTGAGAAACGCGGTTTTGACATTCATCTTCCATATCTCATAATCGAAATATGCAGCAATTGATAACATAATACTAACTGACTTTAGCATCGCTACGGGAGAGAATGTCTCATCGTAGTCAACTCCTTGAATTTGTCGAAACCCCTTTGCGACAAGTCGAGATTTATAGACGCTTACATTACCATCAGCATCAGTTTTCCTTTTGAAAATCCATTTGTTCTCCACGGCCTTTCGGTCGTGAGGTAAGTCCACCAAGTTCCAAACTTTATTTTCATACATGGATTCCATCTCGGATTTCATGGCTTCTAACCATTTGTTGGAATCCGGGCTCATCATCGCTTCTTCATACGTCGCAGGGTCATCATTTTCATCAACCATGAAATTCATGACAGGATTTCCGTATAGCTCGGGAGCTGCACGCGTCCTGCTTGACCTGCAAGGTTCGGTAGTACTCTCTTTCAGAGTTTCATGATCATTATCATTAGTTCCCTCTTCAACAGGTGGATCCAACTCCGGAACAGCTTCCGGTGCTGCGCTACTCGCCATACTTTGAAGAGAAGGTTCAATCACCTCTTCGAGTTCTACCTTCCGATTACTCACACCTTTCGCGAGAAACTCTTTCTCTAGAAAGGATCCATTCTTGGCAACAAAAACCTTGCCCTTGGATCTGTGATAGAAGGAATACCCAATAGTTTCCTTAGGGTATCCTATGAAGACGCATTTTTCCGCTTTGGGTTCGAGTTTATCCGGTTGAAGTTTCTTCACATAAACATCGCATCCCCAAACTTTAAGAAATGACAGCTTAGGTTTGTTTCCAAACCACAATTCATACGGTGTCTTTTCAAAGGATTTAGATGGTGCCCGATTTAAAGTGAATGCAACAGTTTCTAGTGCATAGCCCCAAAATGACAATGGCAAGTCCGTCAGAGACATCATAGATCGAACCATATATAATAAATTACGATTACGACGTTCCAACACACCATTTCGCTGTGGTGTTCCGGCAGGTGTGAGTTGTGAAACAATTCCACACTCTTTCATGTGAGTGCTAAACTCGTAACTTAGATACTCACCTCCACGGTCGGACCATAGAAATTTGATCTTTCTATTACGATGATTTTCCACTTCATTCTGAAATTCCTTGAACTTTTCAAAGGTTTCAGACTTGTGTTTCATCAAATAGATATAACCGTATCTACTCAAATCATCCGTGAAAGTAACAAAATAACGATATCCACCTCGCGCCGACACACTCATTGGACAACATACATCAGAATGTATGATTTCCAATAAATCTATCGCCCGTTCCATTGAACCGGAAAACGACGTTCTAGTCATCTTGCCCATAAGACATGGCTCACATGTATCAAATGATTCATAATCAAGTGATTCCAAAAGTCCATCCGAATGGAGCTTCTTCAGGCGTTTAACGCCAATATGACCTAGATGGCAGTGCCACATATATGCGGATATATCATCATTTAGTTTAATCCTTTTAGCATCAACATTATGAATATGTGTAACATTATTATCGAGATCTAAAAGAAATAAACCATTCATCATCGGTGCATGACCATAAAAGATTTCATTCATATAAATGGAACAACCATTGTTCTCGGATTTAAATGAATAACCACTTCGCATCAAACACGATCCAGATACAATGTTCATGCTCGGTCACGGCACCGATAACAATTATTCAAGTTTATAACTAATCCCGACGGCAAGTGGAGAGGCAGCGTTTCGATGGCGATCACATCAATGCTTGATCCATTGCCGACACGCATCTTGACCTCACCCCTTGCTAGCGGTCGTTTGTTCCGCAGCCCCTGATTCGAGTTACAAATATTAGCAACTGAACCGGTATCAATTACCTAGGTGCTACTGCGAGCACTAGTCAAGTACACATCAATAACATGTATATCATATATACCTTTGTTTGCCTTGCCGGCTTTCTTGTCTGCCAAATACTTGGGGCAGTTGCGCTTCCAGTGGCCAGTCCCCTTACAATAGTAGCACTCGGTATCAGATTTAGGTCCAACTCGGGGTTTATTTTCAGGCACGGCAACAGGCTTGCCGCCCTTACTACCCTTCCGTTTTCCCTTCTTGTCTTTCTTCAAACCAGTGTTCCTATTGATCATCAACACTTGATGTTCCTTTTTGATCTCCACTTCTGCAGTTTTAAGCATTGACGGAAGCTCGGGGAGAGACTTCTTAATGCCTTGCATATTATAGTTCATCACGAAGCTCTTATATCTAGGTGGCAGAGAATGAAGAACACGATGGATGCCTAAGTCAATGGGAATCGATATTCCCAAGGACACAAGCTTATCGGCGTAACCCGACATCTTGAGTACATGCTCACTAACGGAGCTGTGCTCTTCCATCATGCAGCTAAAGAACTTTTACGGCGTTGTAGCTCTCTGACAGCATGTGTGTCGAAAATCATTTTCAACTCACCCATTGTATCAAAAGCATTGCCATTTTCGAAACGCTTTCGAAGTTCCGGCTCTAGCCCATACAATATGCCGCAATGAACTAAGTTGTGGTCCTCCTGACGAGTCTGATAGACATTCTTCTCCTCGTCAGGGGCATCATCAAAAGGTGGGGGGACTAACGGCGCTTCTAGCACATATTGCTTTTGTGCGTGAGAGGAGAATCCTCAAATTCATGGCCCATTCGGTAAAGTTGCTACCGTTCGTTGCAAGTTTCTCTTTCTCCATGAACACATTGAAATTAAAAGCAGGTGGTGCCATCTACAGCAGAATTTGTAAAGTTTAGACTAAGTGTATGATAGATTGAGTTCAACTAATCCATATTACGAATGAACTCCCACTCAAAACGACATCCCTCGTGCCTTTTGGTGATTACATGAACCAAATCCACTACACCAAGTCCGATCATCATGTGAGTCGGTGTAGCTTCAAAGGCGAGCATCAAATGGGCATCATATCTACTATATGACTCATGCTTAACCTTTCGTCCATGTTCGAGGCCATGTCGTACATGCTAGGCTCGCCAAGTTAGAACCTTAGTATTCAGTGTAACTATTTTACACCGAAATATGGTCGTGGATCCAAGAACACCCGATCATCACGTGATGTCTTGGAGCGACGAAAACATAATCGGTGCATACTAAAGGAAGAACACATTCTTATCTTGATATTTAAAAGAGGGATCATCTTATTATGCTAACAAAGCGCTAAACAAGCAATATAAGATGCAATCAAACATCACATGTTTATTAGTAAAATGATATGGTTCCTGCATATGATCTCTATTATGTGCACCGTGGTATGATCACTATCATACCTATATGTGTAAGTACAAGGTCTATGGAGATTACACGTTATGTATGTTGTAAGAGTATCATCTCATACTTCTACTTACAACATCACCATATCATAACACTAGCCCAGCAACAATCTAAACTAGACGCCTCTAATTTATCCATTGCAAGTTTTACGTGGCTTAGGGCTTTCGAGATAGAACCGTTCTTACCTACGAACATGAACCACAACGAGGATAATCAAATTGTTGACAAATCGCTTAAAAAATAGATATTGACTATAGTAGGAGAGACAGACACCCGCTAGCCACTTATGCAAACTAGTTGCATGTCAAGCGTGGAACAGGTCTCATGTGCGAGGACATGTAAAGTTTGTCCGGGCCGCTTCATCCCACTATGCCACCAATATCCAAAATTACAACAAAGGAGCAACAACATGATCATCATCGCCCACATACTCATATGTGTACTACCCGTGTAAAGCATCTACGCATAAACTTGGCTCTGATACCACTGTAGGGTTCGCAGCATAGAAAACAAAAAATTTCCTACGATGGGAACTATGTACTGTAGCATCCCAATCGTCTAACACCTGTAATGCTACTTGTTCTAGTAATAAAAGGGCCACTTCCAACATATAATTGTTGCATCATCATATCATGCTCATGTCATCATGCCACCTTGCATTTGAGCATCATACAAAACCCCTCTTTGCTTTGGTTCTTATCTCATATGCATTATTATTTGTAGTTGCCTCTTGATATTGTATTTGGTTCTTGATATGTTGTTAAATGCCCAAGTTGATTTGGGGGCATATCTCTTATTAACTCCACCACCTTTTCTTTCACCACCTTATAATTCCACCATCCAACTAAATATGAGCTTGGCATTTATGGGTTTACTTCTAGCTCATGTGGGTTGGGATGGATCCTTTTCTTTTCCACATGTTCTCATCTTGGCATCATTTTGTTTTCACATTATTGATGCATGAGAGCCACATGGCCACCTTTGCATGCCTTGTGAGTGGGACCCTTTCTCCCTAGCTTCCATATGTGTGTTGTTGGGGTTATCATCATGTGGGATATTTTGTGGGCTTATTAAATACCTAGTGGCATATACACACTAGCAAGTCCCAATTATCATCACATGTGATCATATCCATCTACTCCATCTGGAACCTTCCTCTTAATTTCTTTGCTTGGCTTGTTTCCACTTCTGGGAATGCATATGGATAATGCCATGTAGATATTATTGTTTTCACAAGAATAAACATGGCATTAGATATTTTGCATGGGCCATGCAACCTTTTCCACTTTTGGTCCTCCTTGTTTTATTTGGATTTTAGGGTGAACCATCTTTTCTCTCTTCTCTCTCCTCCTCCTTTGGCATGATCTTAGTTGAGCTTGTGTAACCCTCACCACCTTTTCCCCTCATCCTCTCTTTGTCTAGATCTTGCTTGAGTTTGGTTGGTCTTGTTTGATCTTGTCCAAAGTGAACCACCACCTAGCTCTCTCCTTAAATCCCACCTAATTCTAATCCGAGCCCCTCCAATCTAAACCCTAAGTGCCCCTCTTCTCTCTCTAGCCGAGCCACCCCTCTAACCTAGCCTGCCCCTGCCCTTGAGCTCGCCGACCCCACCTGGCTGCCAGCCCATGCCCAGCTTCCCCCTGGCCGATCCAGGCACGTGAGGGAGGGTGCAAAAGCGACCGAAGCCACCTCCCCTCCCCCACGCCATCTACCTGCCCCCCTCCTGTTCTTATCCTTCCCCCTTCGCCTCCAGCCTCCCCCAGGCAGTCCCCAGGCCTCTCTTCCTCCCCTGCCTCCCTTCTTCCTCCCCAGGCAAGCAACCTCCCCACCATGCCATCTAAACCCTAGCGCGGCCAGATCAGCAGGAGAGCGGAAGGAGCTGCGCGAGAGGGTGTCCAAGGCGTCCAGGCGTCCCTCTCGATCTCCTGCATCGTGCGGTACCGGAGTTCGCCCTCGAAGTCCGCCGGAGAAGCTCGCCGCCGCCGTGCCCGTGACCGCCAGGACGCCCCCGACCTGCTGCCCCCTCGCCGATCCTCGCCACCTCAACGCCCCCGGCTACGCCGACAACACCACGGTGAGCTCCTGCAGCCCCTAGACACCCCCTGGTCCTCTCTAGTTCGCCGTAGCCCCGCCGGCCTCCGTCGAACACCGTGCGTGCGCGCTCGTCGCCGCGGTCACCGCCTGCGCGTGCGCCAGCAGCAGCTGTGGCGTGCGCTCTGCCTCTGTTCTTCGATGAAAACCACGCGCTGCAGCCCGCCTCCGAGCTAGACCCCTGAACGAAAACTGTAGCCCGTAACGCCCTCTTCGTTTTTGGTTTTTGCGACTTGGCCGGAGACGCTGTGGTTCGCTCGCCATCGTCGTTCGAAGTCCGGCCAGATCCACCGCCGCGGCGCCGCGTCCAGCAGCAGACAGCGGCAGCTCTGCACGTTTTGCAGATAAGCCCTTCCCCTTTTTCCCGCCTCAAACCCGCAGTCCCTTAGCCCCACCCGTCAGCGTCGTGTGCACGTTTTGCAAAAAGGCTCCCAGAGAACTTGTTACTCAACCCGCAGTCCCCCTCCCTAAGCCACGTGGGCAGCCGCAGCGTCTCGCTGTCAAGTGGGCCTGCACGCCCGCAGGTCCCACCTGTCCGTCTCAGAGTCTAGAGCAGCCGCGGTGTGAAACGCCGTCTGCGCGTGTGTGTCTGTCCAGTCAGCGCCGGTCCCCCTGTCAGCGACTGGGGCTAGCTGAGCCTGGGTGCACAAAGTCCAGCTGGTTGTCTGTTTAAAATTCAAATCTAATCAAATTATTTAAATTCAAACTCAAATCCTGTTTTAATATAACTTTTGAAATACAAACTCAAATAATACATATGTTATATGTTTCTGAACCAGAAAAATGCAAGGATTTCAAATATGCCATTCAAATTGCCTTTTGCACATTTTAAATTCCAAGTTGAGTTAAATTACAACAACTGCCACTGGAACTTAAATAATTAATAACTTTTGATTGATAATTCCAAATTTGACAAATGATATGTCTAAAATGATCAGCTCGACGAGACCTTTCTGTTTATGCTATCCTTGACTTCAATTGCAGCATGCATCATATAAAAATATAGTGTACAACAACTAATATGACAACAAATGTGATCCAGAACCCCATTAAAATGTTATTTCTTGTCTTCCACACCTCACCCATGCCATGATACTTTATTGCCATGCAACTGGTGCATCATTCATCATGGCATGATTGTTTGCTTGTCGCATTTTATTCCTATGCTTGTGCACTTTATTTATGTTGGCCCTTGCTTGTTTGGTTCTTCTTTCGAATAGGCGAAAGGTGGGATATATCAAGAGAACCAGGAGCACTACCCAGATCCGTCTCTCGCTTCAACTGAGTTGCCAGTCAAGAACTTCCACATGCTTGCATACATACAGTACCTATTGCCTCTATCTTATTCTTGCATCATTGAGTCGCGATTGCATTAAATTGAATCCCAAGTATTGCATAGCCTTTAGTTTTAAACCCCACCAAGCTTGTTCCTCCATCCCATGAGCCATTACTACAGGAGTTGTTTGAGCCATGCGAGTCGTAGAACAGCATGTGTAGGGTATGTGAGTGTCTGATGGATAACGAGGTACCTAAACAACTTAACCTGAGTAGTAATGGGATAACTAATGAAAGTGGCATCGGTGAGCAATATCTGCTATTTGGTTTTTCCTGCTCACTTGTGTCTCGTAAGACCCCGAGTACTTGATTCCTGTTCCTTGATTTATCGCGCTATCCACATCCGGGAGGTATATGGGACCCCCCTGAGCCAGAGCTTGATTCCGTCTTATTTCTTGGGGCCACAAACTAGTTTGAGGATTTATTTACTATCCTGTACTTATGCCATGCTACTGTTTATTTACGTTTGTGCGAGGAGCACACTGTACTGTTTAGGTCAGCGTAATGTTTTCGCGGTATCGACAAGCCCAGCCACACTTTCGGGTTCCCAGTCGTTTACAGCCATTGTCGCAAACCTTGAGTCCGTCTCGGAGTCACCGCTTCTTGGTCTACTCAATGGGGTGGCCCCCTGAAATATTTCTGAATCTTGTGATTGCTTTGTCGTGAAGGCCGCGTTGGGTTTTTATTTGGGTTTTTCGAGGTCGATCGAGCGGGTGTTGCTATTGGTGCACCCGGCCGGTAAAACTTTCTGAAAGCCGTGTCCGCGGTTATGGACGACTTGGAGCACAGTTTCTCGATCATAGACAAGCATAACTAAAGTACCGCTTTAATCTGACTAAGTAAATTGACTAGTAAATAGTGCAACACTCATGGAATGGTTAATAAAATTGCCAACGGATGGGGGGTTGTTCGTCCGCTTCTTCGTTGGTAAGCGAGGAGGAGGATGGATCTGATGGAATACTATTATAACTGTTGTCCTTAATTCACGGACATCCGTTTATCATTGGTTAGGCGGATGGTTAGCGTTTATCTGTAGAACTGCTAGGGTTTATCTTTCGCTGCAATTGCGTCACCCCAGGTTGTGTCCCCTTTAGAGGCATTAAGTCTTGCTGAGTACCCTTAGGGTCTCACACGATAAATTATTGGTTCAGATGAACAGGTACCCTCGCAGGACGGATACTGGGTGGAAGAGGCTGATGATGCGGGCAACGATCGTTCGGTGTAGAGATTCCGGGAACGGGGATCCGTGAGATCTGTGGGCGGGATGTGCTTACTTCTATGGCATCTTATGCCGATTTGCTTCTTGTCCGTACCCGGACTTTGTTTTGCCGCTTCCGCTTGATACTCTGATGTGTGTTGTATGAGGAATTATCCTAAAATATTATACCTATCTAGGTCATTTGAATCTTGCCGTATGGCGTTGCTATATTTCCTTTCTTTCTAGATGGTATGGCTCTGATGTACTCTTGTATGGTGGCTTGCATACATACCCACTTGTGTATGTAGTTGATCCCTTCGCCTGCCGATTACGCCGCCCGTACAGGTCCCGATGAGTTGGAAGTGGTTGGGACGGCCGAAAGGTCTACCCGTGAGTGGCTTTTGGGGCCCCACCGTACTATTTCAACCACTACCGCTCATCCAGGCTTGTATCTAGGAGCGTAATTCACCGAGGTAGTTACAATTGGTATCAGAGCCATCCCGACCTTCAGGGTTTCAGCCAAACGGTCGTTGTCAGTCTAGCAAATATTTTGGTAGTTATGTATACTAAGGAAAAACAAAACGCGAGATTAGGACTGCTTCCATTTTTCTTCTTACCCACCCACCCACCCTTTTCTGGTAAGGAAGTGCAACATTTTCAATCCTCTTCTAAAAAATTCAAACTAGGATTCACGTGTTCTGGGTTTCCGTAGTACCATAGGTTGTGTGTGTGTGTGTGTGTGTGTGTAATTCCTTGTCTATCTGTTGCATCCAAGTTGTTATCCAATCAGCCTTTGGTTATCAACTATTGGTACATTCCATACCGACAGGCTTTTGCAAACCGACGCAATCTGTCTTACCTTTGTATCCGACGCTATCTTGTTTGGGGTGTTCGTTTCCGTAGTTACCAATCTTTAGGTTCAACGTGAGAAGAAGGGGTTAGGATATGTGTTCCACTTGTTCATGTGCGGAGTAATGATTTGAGTGCGGGATGGAGTCGCGACCATACCACTACTTTTATCATTCGCTTTTGTATATTGAATCGGTAGAGTCACTAATCTTGATTCGTTAAGTAATTTTGCGCATCTATTGGTATTTTAATGCCGAAATTTGTGGAAAATTTTTCTTTGATATATTCGTGTACCACACTCCTTTTCAGTCGTGTGCGATATGCTTAATATCTTTTTGGTGCTTTGAACTTTGTTGATATTTTAATATCACCTCAGTAAATTGTATCCTTTAATCTTGGTTAATTCCATCTTGGTACTATTTTGGATTATTATCATTTTCCATTATAGTACTGACTTGAGTTTTATATCAATGACAGGATGGCTCCACCACGCCGTACCGATGAGGACATACCTCCGGAACTGGGCTCCGCGCTGTCAAACATCGCTAATGCTTTGGCAACAATGCAAGAGAACCAGCAACGCTTTGAGGAAAGTGTCAGGAGGAACGAGTTTGCTCCACTACCTCCACCTCCCAAGCGAGGAGACATCAAGAGCTTTCTGAAATTCAACCCTCGTCAGTTTGATGTTTCTGACCGACCTCTGGACGCGGATGATTGGCTGCGTGAGATGTCAAGGTTGCTCGAGACTGATGTTCTGGCGGAGTGGGTCAAGTGTGCTACTCACCTTCAAGGGAGATGAAGCTCTGGTGGGAGAACTACTTGAAGGCAAGCTGCC